>CM042403.1:9371403-10863903 GCA_023634145.1 Thymallus thymallus | reverse complement strand
TGTGTGTGTGTGTGTGTGTGTGTGTGTGTGTGTGTGTGTGTGTGTGTGTGTGTGTGTGTGTGTGTGTGTGTGTGTGTGTGTGTGTGTGTGTGTGTGTGTGTGTGTGTGTGTGTGTGTGTGTGTGTGACATATGTGTGTGTGTGTTACAGCCGTGGGAGTCCCAGTCATTCTGCAGTACGTTTCCCTATGAGACGGTGTGTGCTGACTCCTGGGGTCAGTCTCTGCTGGTGGCCACGGAAGCAGCAGGGGTCATGATGATAGATGGTGAGGTCATCACACACAGGCACACACAAACACTTTGAGGTTTTAGAATGAAAAGCACTACACAAATAAAGTGGATAATGTTTTATTATCACTGTCCTGCAATATTCCAGTATCACTTATCCATGAATATCAATGATTCAATCAGCGTTGATGTAATCTGAAAGTTTATATTCTTATCATTATAATGTCCCTATATTTCAGCTGTTGACCCACTTCTTTCAAACCCAGGTGAGTGTTACACAATCAACTCTCCCCATTCAGTGCTACAACGCCTAAGTTTTGAATAAGCCTACATCACCTTTCAGCCAATTATATCAGCCACAGGTTTCATTACTGCAGCAACAATATCAGTGTTTACAATAACAGTTGGTAAGATCCACTAATAATACTGGGTGGTGCTGAATAACCAACAGAGAAATGGATTGTGTTGTGTTGTGTTTGTAGAAGCCCAAGTCCTGCCCCCAGTGCAGCTGTTTGATAAGACTATTATGATGTTGTGTTGTGTTTGTAGAAGCCCAGGTCCTGTCCCCACTGCAGCTGTTTGATAAGACTATTATGATGTTGTGTTGTGTTTGTAGAAGCCCAGGTCCTGTCCCCACTGCAGCTGTTTGATAAGACTATTATGATGTTGTGTTGTGTTTGTAGATGCACAGGTCCTGTCGCCACTGCAGCTGTTTGATAAGACTATTATGGTGTTATGTTGTGTTTGTAGAAGCCCAGGTCCTGTCCCCACTGCAGCTGTTTGATAAGACTATTATGGTGTTATGTTGTGTTTGTAGAAGCCCAGGTCCTGTCCCCACTGCAGCTGTTTGATAAGACTATTATGGTGTTATGTTGTGTTTGTAGAAGCCCAGGTCCTGTCCCCACTGCAGCTGTTTGATAATACTATTATGGTGTTATGTTGTGTTTGTAGAAGCCCAGGTCCTGTCCCCACTGCAGCTGTTTGATAATACTATTATGGTGTTATGTTGTGTTTGTAGAAGCCCAGGTCCTGTCCCCACTGCAGCTGTTTGATAATACTATTATGGTGTTATGTTGTGTTTGTAGAAGCCCAGGTCCTGTCCCCACTGCAGCTGTTTGATAATACTATTATGGTGTTATGTTGTGTTTGTAGAAGCCCAGGTCCTGTCCCCACTGCAGCTGTTTGATAATACTATTATGGTGTTATGTTGTGTTTGTAGAAGCCCAGGTCCTGCCCCCACTGCAGCTGTTTGATAAGACTATTATGGTGTTATGTTGTGTTTGTAGAAGCCCAGGTCCTGTCCCCACTGCAGCTGTTTGATAATACTATTATGGTGTTATGTTGTGTTTGTAGAAGCCCAGGTCCTGTCCCCACTGCAGCTGTTTGATAATACTATTATGGTGTTATGTTGTGTTTGTAGAAGCCCAGGTCCTGTCCCCACTGCAGCTGTTTGATAATACTATTATGGTGTTATGTTGTGTTTGTAGAAGCCCAGGTCCTGTCCCCACTGCAGCTGTTTGATAATACTATTATGGTGTTATGTTGTGTTTGTAGAAGCCCAGGTCCTGTCCCCACTGCAGCTGTTTGATAATACTATTATGGTGTTATGTTGTGTTTGTAGAAGCCCAGGTCCTGCCCCCACTGCAGCTGTTTGATAAGACTATTATGGTGTTATGTTGTGTTTGTAGATGCACAGGTCCTGTCCCCACTGCAGCTGTTTGATAAGACTATTATGGTATTATGTTGTGTTTGTAGATGCCCAAGTCCTGCCCCAAGTGAAGCTGTTTGATAAGATTATCATGGTGTTATGTTGTGTTTGTAGATGCCCAGGTCCTGCCCCAAGTGAAGCTGTTTGATAACATTATTATGGTGTTATGTTGTGTTTGTAGATGCCCAGGTCCTGCCCCCAGTGCAGGTGTTTGATAAGACTATGGTGGTGAAACAGATACATGTTGTAGAGCCTCAGGACCTCCTCATCACCAGGGCTGACAAAGGTGGGTACTATCCTTAGTTAGACCTAGCAGCTTTCCTCCATACTGTCTTTCACTTAATTTATACTGTTTTCCCCGCTCCATTCCTCCAATCCCATACAATGCATTCGGAAAGTATTCAGACCCCTTGACTTTTCCACATTGTTACGTTACAGCCTTATTCTAAAATTGCTTAAATTGTTTTTTTCCCTCCTCAATCTACACACAATACCTCTTTTTTTTTTTAAATGTCACAAATATCACATTTACATAAGTATTCAGGCCCTTTACTGAGTACTTTGTTAAAGCACCTTCGGCAGCGATTACAGCCTGGAGTCTTCTTGGATATGACGCTACAAGCTTGGCACACCTGTATTTGGGGGGTTCCTCCCATTCTTCTCTGCAGATCCTCTCAAGCTCTGTCAGGTTGGATGGAGAGCTTAGCTGCACAGCTATTTTCAGGTCTCTCCAGAGATGTTCGATCGAGTTCAAGTCCGGTCTCTGGCTGGGCCACTCAATGAGATTCAGAAACTTGTCCCGAAGCCACTCCTGCGTTGTCTTGGCTGTGTGCTTAGGGTCGTGTCCTGTTGGAACGTGAACCTTCGCCCCAGTCTGAGGTCCTGAGCACTCTGGAGCAGGTTTTCATCAAGGATCTCTCTGTACTTTGCGCCGTTCATCTTTCCCTCGATCCTGACTCGTGTCCCAGTCCCTGCCACTGAAAAACATCCCCACAGCATGATGCTGCTACCACCATGCTTTACCGTAGGGATGGTGCCTGGTTTCCTCCAGACATGGCGCTTGGCATGCAGGCCAAAGAGTTCCATCTTGGTTTCATCAGACCAGAGAATCTTGTTTCTCATGGTCTGAGAGTCCTTTAGGTCCAAGCGGGCTGTCGTGTGCCTTTTACTGAGGAGTGGCTTCCGTCTGGCCACTCTACCATAAAGGCCTGATTGGTGGAGTGCTGCAGAGATGGTTGTCCTCCACAGAGGAACTCTGGAGCTCTGTCAGGGTGACCATCGGGTTCTTGGTCACCTCCCTGACCAAGGCCATTCTCCCCCAATTGCTCAGTTTGGCCAGGCGGCCAACTCTAGGAAGAGTCTTGGTTGTTCCAAACTTCTTCCATTTAAGAATGATGGAGGCCACTATGTTCTTGGGGACCTTTAATGTTGCTGACATTTTTTGGTACACTTCCCCAGATCTGTTCCGCGACACAATCCTGTCTCGGAGCTCTACAGACAATTCCTTCGACCTCATGTTTGGTTTTTGCTCTGACATGCACGATCAACTGTGGGACCTTATATAGACAGGTGTGTGCCTTTCCAAATCATGTCCAATCAGTTGAATTTACCACAGCTGGACTCCAATCAAGTTGTAGAAACATCTCAAGGAGGATCAATGGAAATAGGATGCACCTGAGCTCATTTTCGAGTCTCAGGTTCTGGGCAAACATTTCCAAAAACCTGTTTTTGCTTTGTAATTATGGGTTATTGTGTGTAGATTGATGAGGGGAAAAAAAGGCTGTAACGTAACAAAATGTGGAAAAAGTCAAGGGGTCTGAATACTTTCCAAATGCACTGTACTGTATATCTCTCTCCCTTTCTCTTTCATCTGCTTCCCCCTCTTTCTCTCATCTTATCCGTCTCCTTTTCATCTGCTTCCTCCTCTTTCTCTCCCCTTCTCTGTCTCCTTTTCTATTTCCCTTCTTCAATTTCGCTCCCTTCCACTCCTACCCATCTTTCCCGACATCCCCCTCTCTCCTTGTGTATTTTAGGGTGTTTACTTGTCTCTCAGTCGCTTTAGCGAACACATTGATCTCCCTCTGTGGTCTGAGGAGGGCTGACCTATACACATCCAGCCCCTGTAGACTGGTGTGTGTGTGTGTGTGTGTGTGTGTGTCCGTCCTGCAGGACCAGGTTCTGGGTTGACCTATTGAGATGCACTTCCCACTGGTATTAGGGAGAGAGAGAGAAAAAATATAAATGGGAAGAAAGACAGGCGGACACACAGAGACAGACACACAGACAGGCAGAACAGAATAAATGTTCATGCCAGTGCAGCTTGTTTGAATTTGTGCCTATCACACATGCCAGTCTTGTATTTCCATACATTGTAATTCATGCACCATAATAGTAACAGACATAACTCACTGTGACAGAGCAGATCTTTAGCTGCTACCAGTGTTAGGATTCCATAGAGATTTAATGAAGCCTATTTTAATCTCACACAACATGTTGTGACAATAGTCCAAGACTGCCTTTTGTTAAAGGCCCAGTGCAGTCAAAACATATTTTTCCTGTGTTCTATATTATATTGAAACTAACACTGTAAAAGTGTGATTTCTTTTTATCTGTGCTATTTCCTGATAGTTGCTGGTTGAAAATACAATCTACACAGAACCCTCTAATCAGCAGGTTTGCATGGGCGGGAGTTTCGGCTTTCTATGGTGATATCACCATTTGGTTAATAGACCAATAACAAAGAGAGTTCCAAACTTCTCTGCCAATAACAGCTAGTTTTTAGTTTTCCCCTCCCCACTCAGACCACTCCCAGACAGTCTTAGCAAAATTATTGCTTGATAAATAGTTTTCTATCTAAAAAGCTATTTTTGCACATTTTTATGAAAATATTCAACAGTAAGGTACTTCATTGTTACCCAGAAATGATTTGATATGGATATCAAAACGGCTGTATTGGGCCTTTAACATGTGTCAGAACACGGGTGGTTCATGGATGGATACAGTGGAAGACTATTACACAAACATCCAAAACAGAAGAACATTTATTTTAATTTTATTAAAGGTCCAATTTGGGATATTTGCATATTTATATCATGTTGATTTCATGGACTGTCAGGCCACAGCTGTGTTTTATTAATTTGACGCTAGTTACATTTCTCAATCCCTATCCCTCCTCTTATGTTTTCAGGGCTACCTTTGGGCTCAAACACAAATCCCAGATTAGCTTTAATGAGGATGTTGTGTTGTTTTCCAGGAAAGGATGCGCGTCTCTATGTGTTCAGACTGAGCATGCTCAAGAGAGGCCTGGAGGACAGGCAGCTGGTCCGCACCAAGTGTGACAGTCGGGAGAACAAACTGGAAAAGACCAAAGGTACACACACACACACACACACACACACACACACACAGGGGCGTCATGCTCCCATTATTTTAGAGGGTGAACGGAGTACGTGAGGATGGGGTGGGGTTGGTTCGTCTGAGAATTTATCAAACACCTGAAAAAGCTTTTCCCTGCAATCTAGAGTCATAATTATGCTTAATTCTATGTACAACAACAAAAAAGTATATTTTTCTGCAATTATCTAAGCAAAACCTCTTTATCTGTTCAATTGTAATTTTAACTGCCACACTGGTATCATAACCCATTTTATTATTTAAAAAGTCTAGCAACCTTGCCAGCACGCATGCCAGCTAAGATAGTTAGAAAAGCTACTATAGCTTGGTCGATAGCCTGAAATAGCTTGGTAGCTAGTAATGAGGTTAGTGCCTTCAGAAAGTATTCATTGATTAAATTGAGATTTTGTGTCACTGGCCCCATAATATCAAAGTGATATTATGAAGTGATATCTTTTTAGACATTTTTACAAATGAACTAAAACTGAATAGCGGCAATGTCTTGAGTCAATAAGTATTAAGTATTGAGAGAATAGAGAAGGGGGTACTCCTTCCTTACCTGATCCAATCAGTGTGCCCCCTCTGCAAAATACCGCAGTCAGATCTTTTAATGAATAATGATGATAAAACGTGGGCTTAAAATTAAGTTTAGTAATTCATTTAAAATCGAATTGGAGGCGGCACGTGTCCTTGTTCCCCCTCTGCACACACACACACACACACACACGCACATGCATACTTACAAACACACACACACGCAAGCACACACACACACCTCATATATGCATAATATATAATACATGCATGTTTGTATATTTATGCTTAATACACACACACTCAGAGCAGTCCCATTCCCAGGCAGCTCAGTGAGGTTTAGAGGAGAGCATTCACTCAGGAGTAGAGGAGATGTCCACGTCATCGGTGCCCGGGGAGCAGTTGCTGTTGGGGGTTAACTGCCTTAGAGGGATAGCAGAGGGGGGGATAGCAGAGATAGTAGAGGGAGGGAAAGCAGAGTGGGTGATAGCAGAGGGAGAGATAGCAGCAGCACTCCATTGCATACTGTAGCTAACCACTCAAACATATTCCTCCCGTCTCTCTCTCTCTCTCTCTCTCTCTCTCTCTCTCTCTCTCTCTCTCACTCACACACCTTTATCCTCTCTCTCCCCTTCTCCCTTCCATTCCCCCTGTCCCAGGGTGTCACCTGTACTCCATCAACACCCACCACGGGTCAGAGTTGAGGATCGTGGCGGCCATCAGGAATAAGCTCCTCCTCATCACCAGGAAACAGCCCCGCCTCGACGGCCTGGGCGCCGCAACAGACTCTCCCATAGACCAGTTCCAGTACATACGAGTGAGATAAACTGTACACACAAGTGGACACATACAGGCGCGCACACAGTTAACTCGCACACAGAAACACTTTTTAAAAATGTTTTAATTTGTACATTTAGCAGATGTTCTTATCAAGAGTGACTTAAAGTAGAGAGTGCATACATTTCCATGCTGGTCCCCCATGGGTATTGAACCCACAACCCTGGCATTGCAAGCACCACGCAAGTGTCATGCTCTACCAACTGAGTTACATTGGACTAGAACCCATAAGTCAATAAGTCAGTAATCATTATACCAGAGCCACCTTCCAAATGAAATCTAATTTTATTTGTCACACACACTGAATACAACTGGTGTAGACTTTACCGTGAAATGCTTGCTTATGAGCCCTTCCCAACAATGCAGAGTACATTTTTTTTATAGAGTAGCAGCAGCAAATCATGAGTATAAAAGTGTGTGTGTGTAATGTGTATGTATGTACACTACAGTTAAAAAGTTTGGGGTCACTTAGAAATGTCCTTGTTTTTGAAAGAAAAGTACATTTTTTGTCCATTAAAATAACATCAAATTTATCAGAAATACAGTGTAGACATTGTTAATGTTGTAAATGACTATTGTAGCTGGAAACTGCTGATTTTTAATGGAATATCTACATAGGCGTACAGAGGCCCATTAACAGCAACCATCACTCCTGTATTCCAATGGCACGTTGTGTTAGCTAATCCAAGTTTATCATTTTAAAAGGCTAATTGATCATTAGAAAACCCTTTTGCAATTATGTTAGCACAGCTGAAAACTGTTGTGCTGATTAAATACGTAATAAAACTGGCCTTCTTTAGACTAGTTGAGTGGGTTCGATTACAGGCTCAAAATGGCCAGAAACAAAGATGGCCAAGAAACTGAAGATCTCGTACAACGCTGTGTACTACTCCCTTTTCAGAACAGCGCAAACTGGCTCTAACCAGAATAGAAAGAGGAGTGGGAGGCCCCGGTGCACAACTGAGCAAGAGGACAATTACATTAGAGTGTCTAGTTTGAGAAACAGATGCCTCACAAGTCCTCAACTGGCAGCTTCATTAAATAGTACCTGCAAAACACCAGTCTCAATGTCAACAGTGAAGAGGCGACTTCGGGATGCTGGCCTTCTAGGCAGAGTTGCAATGAAAAAGCCTTATCTTCCTCTTTCCAGTGTCTGTGTTCTTTTGCCCATCTTAATCTTTTATTTTTATTGCCCCGTCCCCCCCCCCCCCCCCCCTCAGGAGATCTGTCTATGTGACCCTCCAGTAGTCATGGCCCTGGTGGACGGTCCTACAGGGGAGAACGACAACATGATCTGTGTGGCCTACAAACACCAGTTTGACCTGATCAACGAGAGCACCGGGGACGCATACCGGCTACACCACGTAGACGCCAACCGGGTGAGACCTCCTACCAACATGATTTCTGTTGTTATTTACCTTTCGCTTAACTTCCACTTACCTGGTTGGTTGACTGAGAAGATAGCTTAACAATGAAGAGGAGGAGTTACAGTTTAGAGGAGACAAGTTAAAGATGGGCCAATGAATGATAATTGAATATACAGTGTCCTTCTCTGCCGTGTGCACACAGGTCAACTTTGTGGCAGCCATCGATGTGTACGAGGATGGGGAGGCTGGTCTTTTGTTGTGTTACAATTGTGAGTCTCCATTTATCTGGGGTGTTTCTACATTCTACACTCTTAGAAAATGAGGGTACGGTATTGTTAGTTGGGTTACAAAAAATATATAAAGAATTCACATAATGAGGTACACATAATGATGTCACATGGTACTGTGCGGTACCTTTTAGGGTACAGGTGCGGATAAGGAGTATAATGGTACATTTTTGTACCCCATATTTTTTTTAAGGTGCAATTACAAAAAAAGGGGTAAAATGTGAAGTTACATTTCTGTTTCTCAGTGTACAAACGTATTTTGTGTACCCTCAATACCCTTAATACCCACCATAAGGTACAATTATGAATTTCTTTCATCTAAGGAACCACTGGCTTTGTCACTGGGGTGTTACCCTAAAAAGTCAAATTTGTACCATAATTATTATCAGCATCATATTTCCCAGCATGCTCTACTGCAGGTAGATTTTTTGAGAATTGCTTTTAATATCTGTTTTGCATGTACACAATGGATTTATTAATCATATGCTACAAAAATCTAATCCAATCAGTTAGTTTGATTTTTGCACGCATTACTGAAATGGTTGTTCCAGTCACTGGCTTAGGCAGTCTTCTCACAATATTCCTAACCCTGACAGTAATTATGAATATAGGTTGCGGGTGAATAAAAATACAAATTCTTGGATATCGTAACTCTTGCTGGATTCCAATATGAATAACAAATCAGTTTGCAAGTTTCCCAAATTTCCCAGGTTGGGAATAAGCAACAAATCCTTCAACCAGAATTCTTTTGAAAATCTGGGAATTCTGCAAGCCTACTTGCAGGCTGTATTAGGGTAAAACTACACCTCAAAATAAGACCTTATGAGATATGCAATGTATTGTCATAAAGAGTTTAATTGTAATGATATCATACGCCTAGGAATTCACTTGGTGAAGGCCACAGGACTGAAAAGGAACGAATTCAACAACCATGTATCTGTCACTAACAAATACAGTCATGGTTGGTAACGCTACAATTAGAAACTTAAGGCACACTGGGAAATTATATTGGAGGCGTGGCATTCATTCGTTATTTTTGGCCACTCGTGAGTGTGAATGTTGTACCAGTGTTTAACTGGTCTATCAGAAGTACATGTTTGTCACTTATAGAGAACATATGGCTTTGTCACTGTCGTGTTACGATATAAAGGCAAAAGAAAGGTACTCTCTGAGGTATGAACTGGGGTACAATTCTGCACCTATAACAAAAAATACAAAGGAGGACCTTACAGGGTACCGCCCCAGTGACAAGCAGATTATTTCTGAGGGTGTAGTAACATTTGAATATACAGTATAATATCCATTGTCCTCAATACCCAAATATCTGTTCTTATAAATACGAGGTTAACGACTGTGTTTCTATATTTTGACTTATGTTTCTAAACTTGTCTTTCTGTGCAGATACTTGTTCCTATAATTACTTAACAATGGTATAAAGACATATCTGGGCACTAATATATCCATTCTAATACTGTGTATCTCATATGTTCCCCAGATATCTGTTCCTATAAGAAGGTGTGTCCGTTCAATGGCTCCACCCCGATGATTCAGTCTAACGCCTCTGACTTACACTTCAGCTGGAACCAGATGCCCAACGCCATCGGTGAGTAACACTGGTAACCACAGCAACCAGTGCCCCACCCTACCCCTCCCGACGCCCGCTCCCTCCCTCGGTCAACCCGGCCTGCGGCCCCGGCCTGAGCCCCGTCGCTATGGTAACATGCAGCGGGTGGCCACCCAGGCTAGCTCGTCGAGTGTGTTTGTTTCTGATGATGAAAGCAGAGAATGGCCGGCTAAAGAGACATTACTTATTTAAATGATTATGACTCAAGCTACAGTTTCTCTTATGTTAGTATGTGTATGTTATGTTAGTATGTGTATGTTTGTGCTGTCATGCTGCTTTGACAAACCAATTTTCCCCTTTATCATTTATCATCTACCCAAACCATCTATCCAAATCTATCAGCTCCATTTAGCCAGGTGTTGTTCTTCAGAATGTTGATGCTGTGCTTTTGTATCATAATTACTTCATAGTCATGCCCTTCTTGTTACTGTTGATTCTTCGTTCTGCCTGTAAATGTACTTTTTCTTATACTCTCAGCACGCGGGATGTTCGTTCTTTATTCAATAACAGGCAGTTGTTATTGTGTGTGGTGTTACAGTGTGTGCGTTCCCCTACATCTTGGCCTTTACCACTGACTCCATTGAGATACGGCTGGTTGTCAACGGTAACCTGGTCTACACAGCTGTCGTGCCAGAGCTCCAGCTGACTGCCTCCAGGGTGAGTTTGTTTGACAGGTGGAAGTGTCCATTCATGATGGTAATGAATATGAGTTATAAAGTGCTTTTCCTACACAACACAAAAAGAGAAAGAGAGAGAGAAAGTGTGTCTGTGTGTTCGTTCGCACGTGTGTGTGTGTGTGTGTGTGTGTGTGTGTGTGTGTGTGTGTGTGTGTGTGTGTGTGTGTGTGTGTGTGTGTGTGTGTGTGTGTGTGTGTGTGTGTGTGTGTGTGTGTGTGTGTGTGTGTGTGTGTGTGTGTGTGTGTGTGTGTGTGTGTGTGTGTGTGTGTGTGTGTGTGTGTGTGTGTGCGTGCGTGCGTGCATGTGTTCACGAGCGTGTGTGTGCGCACGTGTGCGTCCATTTGTGAGTGTGTGTGTGTGTGTGTGTTTTTAGAAACAACATTCACAGCAATCGTATTTCAATCAATCTGTATTATCTCAGAGGGAAATGTTTTGCGAACAGGGACCATACATAAACACTATCAAACACACAACAGAAGGATACATGCAGACTATACCATTTAACAATATGAAACGCTACGTCATCATGTTGTTGTAGCAGGTGTTGGATTTTAGCTTGAAATATACTTATTCATGTTATCAGACTATAACTTATTGATTACTATACAGGTATAAGAAATGTATATGTTTGGGGTCAATGAAGAGTGGATAGGAATTTAGTGTATGGAAAGTTACTGAGAGAGACTAGGGAAGAGCAGAAAGTTCATATTCTGTTCACATGTTTCTAAGGAGGAAGGCGAAGGGTAACAGTTTGTCTCTAAGGCAGGCCAGCTACGGAACTAGGGAGGAGCGAGGAATTCGGCAAAAGGTCAGGTCAACAGATGAAATGAGAGGAGAACTCTGGGAAGGGGGCCAGAGGGGCCAACCCCATCGACCCTCCTACTACAGTCTTATCTCAGTCACATACACTTTTATGCCCACGAAGTCTAGATGTGTAAGGACTTGACCACTCCTAGTAGGAGGGTATAAATATATGTGCTTGTGTAAACATGCTTTGTCTTTGCAGCTGTATGACCCAGTGGGGGAATAAACTTGGTTTGAGCTTTTCCTAGTTGTCTGTTTTAGTTCAGAACCTAACACAGGTGATGACATTATTTCACTAACCAACACCTCTTTCTCGTTCTCTCTCTCTTTCTCGCTCTCATTCTTTCTCATTATCTCCCTCTTCATCTTTTCTCTCTCTCTCTCTCTCTCTCTCTCTCTCTCTCTCTCTCACTCTCCCCCTTTCCTTCGCCTCTTTTTCTCCTCCTCTCTATTTCTTTCAATTCCTTCATCTCTCCCTCTCCCCCCATCCCCTCCTTCAGTCAGACATCTACTTTGTGTCGTCCGCTCCGGTCAACTCTGCCTCCAACTGCAGCTCCCGGGACACCAGTTCCCAGAGTTCCCCACAGACGCCCACCGGCTACGAGTTGCCTGTGTTCCCATCGCCGCTCGGAGATGGTAAACCTCGCCTAGCAACCAATCACATTGTAGGATGACAACATAATTCATCTGTGTCATTTTGGGTGACCTCACTTCTATTCCTGAGGGACTGCAGTAGTTAGTGTGTGGGGAGAAGTGTGTAGTATATAGCATGGGACCCCAAACTGGTCTTTAGAGGGAGAAGTGTGTAGTATGCAGCATGGGACCTGAACTGGTCTTTAGAGGGAGAAGTGTGTAGTATGCAGCATGGGACCTGAACTGGTCTTTAGAGGGAGAAGTGTGTAGTATGCAGCATGGGACCTGAACTGGTCTTTAGAGGGAGAAGGGTGTAGTACAGTATAGAGGGCACTTTGAGGGGTTAAAGGTGAACTCCACTCAACAACGATCTTTTGGTATTTTTAATTAGTCCATTGTTGATACAGTACCAAAATGTTTTGCATGTCAGCAGTTTTCAAGATTTTGGACTTTCAAGAAGCAAAGTGTCACTTGCCATGTCATCATTATGATGAAATATAACACAAGCTCGTTTTTTGAGTGGAGTTCCCCTTTAAGATTCTGCCATTTTCTATCTGGTCCTTCCTCTCTTTTCTATTGGTCAACTCTAGTCTCGGAACACTACTACAACCAATCACATCCCTGTAACGTTGATCTTTCCAGCTCTGGGGGTGGTGGCGTTAATACTACTGAATGTGTGTGTTCTGTCATACCAGAGTGTGTGTTTGTATTACATAACGTGTTCTTGGTCCCTGGTTCAGATTCTATACGGATCCCCTATGGTACCAAGCTATCCCTGTACATGTCTAAGGATGCCGAAGGTACTTCAAGGAGTCTCCCACTACTCCTCCGGTTTGTCCCAAATGGCATCCTTTTCCCAATATTGTGCACTACTTCTGACCAGAGCCCTGGTCCCTGGCCCCTGGCCCCTGGCCCCTGGCCCCTGGTCCCTGGTCCCTGGCCCCTGGCCCCTGGCCCCTGGCCCCTGGCCCCTGGCCCCTGGCCCCTGGTCCCTGGCCCCTGGCCCCTGGCCCCTGGCCCCTGGCCCCTGGTCCCTGGCCCTGGCCCCTGGCCCCTGGCCCCTGGCCCCTGGCCCCTGGTCCTGGTCCGAAGTAGTGCACTATATTGGGAATCAGGTGCCATTTGGGACACAGCCCTCCGTCTTCTAGCAGCACATGCTTCCCTACTAACATGCACGAAAAAAAAAAAAACTCACTTTTTTTTTTTTCTTTTTTTATGAAGCGGCATGTTTGACTGAACATCAGTTGAATGTTAAGTGAACATTGTATGTCTTCCTCTTCCCCCCTTCTCTCTGTCAGAGTGACTGGAAAATGGAGAGA
Organism: Thymallus thymallus; assembly: GCA_023634145.1. Classification (NCBI taxonomy): domain Eukaryota; kingdom Metazoa; phylum Chordata; class Actinopteri; order Salmoniformes; family Salmonidae; genus Thymallus; species Thymallus thymallus. The sequence continues at coordinate 10,850,494 of CM042403.1, read as the reverse complement.
GTGAAAAAGCAAAAAGGAAAGAGGAAATGGAGGATAAAGAGGGGGAGAGAGTATGAGAGAGAGGTAGAGAGATGCGGATTCAGAAAGGTATGCATGTGAGAGAGATAGGAGAATGTTTGAGAGCGAGCGAGAGAGAGAGAGAGAGAGAGAGAAGGGGGGATGAAAGAGAGAGAGAGAGAGAGAATGAAAGAGAGAGAAAGAGAGACAGAGGGGAGGAGAAGACATGTCTGCCGCAGCATGATTTACAGATTGCACTGTCACCATGGAAACTTTTGTCAAAGCCCCCTCTCCCATTCAGAGTGGTGGTCTAAATCGAGGTGCCACAATCTGGGGGAAGGAGGGAGGGATGGAAGGGGGCGGCTGACAAAAATCCCATCCTCTAACCAACTGCCTATGCCTGCCGTTTCTGCTCTATGGGGAGAGGTGCTTTTCCATTAGTAGACAATTGTCTCAGTTTGAGATCAGATTTGTTGACATCAGTAGCATGTGAATACAAGATGCTGAGGCTAATGTGTGGATTGGACAGTCAAACTACCTCTAGTAGTATTCCACCAATCCTGAACCATGTTTAATCATGGAATCATGGAGGACAGTTACAAAACATAACAAATCAGATATTCAATACTCTTATGCAGCCTTTATTTTGTTAGATTCTACGTAATTTACCCTGGAGCAGAAACGCATGTGGAATATATAGATTCAAGCGATTATATATCCCAGATGGTGGCATGCTTTTTTTGTTGGTATATTTCATATTTATTTGGTTTATTATTAACATTTCTGTCTGTCTGGTATTGTTACTGGAGAGAGGGGTCGGTAACAGTGAGTCAGTGAACCTGTCATAACAAAAGGAGTGACCACTCTCTCACAGAATGCTGTTTTCTTCACCTTTGACCCTGTGACATTTCAGAATGGTGGTCTGTTTGGCGCAGTGCAGCCTCCCATCGCATCAGACAATCACATAGCTGCATGTGTGTTAGTATTGCCATCCAGTCTTGAATCAAGCGAAACGCAGCATTAGAATATAAGCATGCACTGCCACCTGGTGGTTCGATTTAACCATTGCAAGTCAATACACCTCCATCATGTTCATTAGGGCGAAACGTAACAAAATGTTTTGCAATGTTCTTTTAGGCACATTGGGTGCCTAAAGAACACACCCCTGCTATAGCTACCACTGGAATACAGCAGACTATTTTATTATTATAATATTTTTTTTTTAACCTGTATTCAGTTAAGAACAAATTCTTATTTACAATGACGGTCTAGGAACAGTGGGTTAACTGCCTTGTTCAGGGGCAGAACGACAGATTTTTTGAGCTCAGGGATTCGATCCAGCAACCTTTCAGTTACAGGCCCAACGCTCTAACCACTCGGCTACCTGCCACCCCATAGAGACTGGAATACAGCAGACTATAGAGACTGGAATACAGCAGACTATAGAGACTGGAATACAGCAGACTATAGAGACTGGAATACAGCCGACTATAGAGACTGGAATACAGCCGACTATAGAGACTGGAATACAGCAGACTATAGAGACTGGAATACAGCAGACTATAGAGACTGGAATACAGCAGACTATAGAGACTGGAATACAGCCGACTATAGAGACTGGAATACAGCAGACTATAGAGACTGGAATACAGCAGACTATAGAGACTGGAATACAGCAGACTATAGAGACTGGAATACAGCAGACTATAGAGACTGGAATACAGCCGACTATAGAGACTGGAATGCGGTGCTGCTACGAAGATGTTAAGTATCCAATTAATTTGACTCAAACAGTTGTTTAATTATTTATCCCAAATGTTGAATAATTGATGGATAGCTGTAAATGGCTGTAACTGAGTAGTCGTATAATATTACACAGTGTTGATATGGCGACGATGATGAATTCATAAGTCGATCTCACACTGTCAATGAGTCGTGTTATTAATCAGTTTAGATAGAGGAGGCTTGATTGGAACATGACTTCATGTCCGTGTTCTTACACATATGTTCTTCTGGTGTGTGTGTGTGTGTGTGTGTGTGTGTGTGTGTGTGGTAAACTAACCAGTCTAAGGAGGTCTCCATAACGTCATTGCCTGAAGTTGCCTGGTGTTGAAATTATGTCTCTCTCTCTCACCGCAATACCTTTCTCTGTATCTCTCCTCCATCCATCCCCACTCTCTCTGTATCTCTCCTCCATCCATCCCCACTCTCTCTGTATCTCTCCTTCTCCATCCATCCCCACTCTCTCTGTATCTCTCCTCCATCCATCCCCACTCTCTCTGTATCTCTCCTTCTCCGTCCATCCCCACTCTCTCTGTATCTCTCCTTCTCCGTCCATCCCCACTCTCTCTGTATCTCTCCTTCTCCATCCATCCCCACTCTCTCTGTATCTCTCCTTCTCCATCCATCCCCACTCTCTCTGTATCTCTCCTTCTCCATCCATCCCCACTCTCTCTGCATCTCTCCTTCTCCATCCATCCCCACTCTCTCTGCATCTCTCCTTCTCCATCCATCCCCACTCTCTCTGCATCTCTCCTTCTCCATCCATCCCCACTCTCTCTGTATCTCTCCTTCTCCATCCATCCCCACTCTCTCTGTATTTCTCTTTCCCCCCCACTCTTCCCCCCGCCCTCCAGGTGAGACACAGTGTAAGCACATCTTCAAGATCCCACTGAGTAACCTAGTGGGCCGCAGCATCGAGAGGCCCCTGAAGTCCCCGCTGGTCAACAAGGTGGTGACGGGCCTGACAGCCCCCGCGGGGCCCCTCATGCAGGGGGCCTCACACACCCTGTCCCTGTCCCGCATGGAGATCAAAGAAATTGCCAGCCGCACCCGCAAGGAGCTTCTGGGTAAGTGAGGCACCAAGACTGGACTGTACAAACACAACCCTGACTACACACACACACACACACACACACACATAGATGCACACGCACACAGGCACACACCCACACACACACACCTGACACAGCATTCAGAAAGTTCTAATATAATCCGTTTTAATTAGTTATTGTCGCTCACTCTTTCCCATCACATTGACCATAGTCTGCTCTAACCCACTAGAACCATCCCAGCACACTAACCTGCTCTAACCCAGTAGAACCATCCCAGCACACTAACCTGCTCTAACCCACTAGAACCATCCCAGCACACTAACCTGCTCTAACCCACTAGAACCATCCCAGCACACTAACCTGCTCTAACCCAGTAGAACCATCCCAGCACACTAACCTGCTCTAACCCACTAGAACCATCCCAGCACACTAACCTGCTCTAACCCACTAGAACCATCCCAGCACACTAACCTGCTCTAACCCAGTAGAACCATCCCAGCACACTAACCTGCTCTAACCCACTAGAACCATCCCAGCACACTAACCTGCTCTAACCCACTAGAACCATCCCAGCACACTAACCTGCTCTAACCCACTAGAACCATCCCAGCACACTAACCTGCTCTAACCCACTAGAACCATCCCAGCACACTAACCTGCTCTAACCCACTAGAACTATTCTAGGCAACACAGCGATTATAATGCTTTTGTGCTCGTCCTTTCTAAGTGGTTAACTGAGTGGTTGTGTTACGGTCAGTTTTTACTGAGTGGTCATGACGTTCCCCTACTGAAGGATCTTCTTTCTGTGTGTTCTTCCCAGGCTTGACGGAGGAGCCGAGCAGTAAGCCCCACAGGAAGATGAGCAACAAGACATCTGAGGAAGAGACAAAGGCACGATCATTGACCTCCACCAGCAGTGACAGGTGATGGACCCATATCATCTTCAACAACTCAAAAACCTACATAGCAGCAGTCATTAGAAGCCATATATTTAAGGCATATTTGTTAACGTGAGAAAAGCACAGGTACCTAGACGTTTCTCATTTTTGTGAACAGAAGATTTGGGTTGAAGTTCAAGTATCATACGGGTATTTCAAATTATATGTGATATGAGTGTAAAACGTTATGATGTAGTGATTCAAACTTATTTTGCATGCTGTGTGTCCTACCAGAGCGGGCTCAGAGTCGGCCGACACGGACTCGGACATCCAACGGCACTGCTCGTCCAGCTCGGAGGCGGAGCCAGAGAAAGTGGTGCTTAGAGAGGAGAGCCCGCCATTGGCCAGCCCCTTCACCCTCTCCACCTCGTTTGAAGAAGACGTCCTGGACCTAAAGTGAAGACAATCCCATCATGCACTTATTTTCTTCTCTCCTCCTCCTTTCCTCCTCACCCCCCTCTTCTCTCCTCCTTCAGTCATTTTATTTGTGGTTCGTTGATTTCTTGTTTTTGTTGAGTTTTTATCTCTGTGGTCTGAGTCTTCATCCTCAGACGTGGTGTGTAGAAGAGGAGTGTGTGTGTGTGTGTGTGTGTGTTGCACCGCAGCGAGTAACCCAAAGAAAACGAGGAGGTCATTTGAGGTGGTGTGGTTAGTTCAGAGTTCAGAGGTCATTATACTGCGAAAGGTTTCATCTATAAACCAAAACTGAATGTAAATCTACGCACCAAGGCACAAAAAAAATCTGTGTTGGAAACAACGCCCTCGCGAAGTTGCTTTGGCTTACCATTTGTTGCATATTATATGATTATTTCCTGTTCCACTTTCAATTGTAGTATAATATATGGCTTACCATTTGTTGCATATTATATGATTATTTCCTGTTCCACTTTCAATTGTAGTATAATATATGCATATGTATATGTACATCTATTTATACATTAAGATGCGTACACACTGACAGACATGTATGCCTTTATAGATATATTATAATACACATTTTATTCACATATTTAGTAAATGTAAGATGTCAGTCTTGTTCTATTTCCTTCCCAACTCACAGTATGCAGGTAGACAGTGCTGGACTGGAGGCAGAGACTCCCACAAGTGCCAATTCGTCACATCCTACACCAAAACTACAACTCCCATCAGCCACCAGTCACCTCAGTCTTAGTCATGTATCCCTCTGTAGACAACATCCCACAGTGACTCTGTAAGCTAGGTTCAATCATCATAGAGTCACACACACAAACACAACCCTCTAGGGCCTCTAAAAGCACCTGCATGCCATGCCTTTGCTACTACTGTCCTGGGTCCAGGTCCTCACAGAATGAAAACACATACAGTCTCCTATACACAGACTACAACCTTCTCTGACAGTAAGCTTACTGTGGCCTATGAGTGGCCCAACATTGTCATAGTCAGCGGCCAATTGGTCAGTTAGCTAATCGGCTTTCTAGTGGGCTGACGGCGGTATCCGACACAAACAGTCGGGCACACACTGGTTGAATTGTTGTTTCCACTTCACTTCAATGAAATTACATTGAACCAACATGGAATAGACGTTGACGTCTGTGCCCAGTGGGCATGGGCTGTCTGGTGTTAGGCCGCTATTTGCATCGGCTGTCTACATGGGACCTCTATCCGCTTGCCTACTGTATAGTGGTGTGTATACTCAGCCTACGATGATTCTCTTGTTAGTCGGGTTGGAGAATTTATCAAGTGGCAAACTACTTCCTTTTAGGAGTGATGGCATGAGGTAATGCAGTCGGTCATAGGTTGCTTCCCAACTTTTAACCAGGGCCTATAGAGAGCTGTAGTGCATTACATAGGGAATAGGGTGCCTTTTAGGACACAGACACAGTGGATGGTTTGGCCGGTGTAGGCCGTCATTGTAAATAAGAATTTGTTATTAACTGACTTGCCTAGTTAAATAGGTTAAATATAAATATAAAGATGGGGTTAGGGTTAGGGTTAGAAGGTAGATGGGTTAGGGTTAGATGGTGGATGGGTTAGGGTTAGATGGTAGATGGGTTAGGGTTAGATGGTAGGAGGGTTAGGGTTAGACGGTAGATGGGTTAGATAGTAGGAGGGTTAGGGTTAGATGGTAGATGGGTTAGGGTTAGACGGTAGATGGGTTAGGGTTAGATGGTAGGAGGGTTAGGGTTAGACGGTAGATGGGTTAGATAGTAGGAGGGTTAGATGGTAGATGGGTTAGGGTTAGACGGTAGATGGTAGGAGGGTTAGGGTTAGACGGTAGATGGGTTAGGGTTAGATGGTAGGAGGGTTAGACGGTAGATGGGTTAGACAGTAGGAGGGTTAGATGGTAGATGGGTTAGGGTTAGATGGTAGATGTTAGGAGGGTTAGATGGTTGATGGGTTAGGGTTAGATGGTAGGAGGGTTAGGGTTAGATGGTAGGAAGGTTAGGGTTAGATGGTAGATGTGTTAGGGTCAGATGATAGGAGAGTTAGAATTTAGATGGTAGATGGGTTAAGGTTAAATGGTAGATGGGTTAGGGTTAGATGGTAGATGGGTTACGGTCAGATGATAGGAGGGTTAGGGTTAGATGGTAGATGGGTTAAGGTTAAATGGAAGATGGGTTAGGGTTAGATGGTAGTTGGGTTAGGGTTAGATTGTAGATGGGCTTGGTTAGATGGTAAATGGTAGGTACTGTAGCCTAACTCAGAGTCCCTATATGAACTATTTGGAAGACGGATTCCCTCATCTCCAACTCTTCACTAGGAGCAAGGCATAACTCACCAAGTGCAATGGGACATTACTGAACACAGGAGTTGTGATGCGAGCAGAGAGAGAGTGGACTGAAACAGCACAGAGGAAGCCATAACACTTAAACCCCCTCTGATACTAAATAAGAGAGATAAGTAACCAATCCCATTGAGTAGAGTGATATCAGCCTATCAGCACGCGGTCAGGGTTTAAACATGACTCAATACTGGGGAATCATGGGAAATGTAGTGTTTCATCATGTAGTGGACATGAGTTGGGCTCACGTGCTCCTGATGAGGTAGCCCTGCCTGCGACAAAATCAGTGTCATCCTCAACCCAAATGGGAATTTCCTACTGGGCTAATGGTTAGGAGGTTGGTTTCTCCCGTGGGAGACCAGAGTTCAGACCCCTCCCATTATATATTTTTTCTCAGTGTCTTAAGCTGCATCATGCTGAGAGCAGTGTTAGGGAGAGACGTTGTCTCTGTTGTTACTACTATCCAGGTCAGGGTGATATTGCTGTGAAACCTACATACAGTGCATCTCCTAAGAGGACTATTAGGGAGAGTTCTTGGCTTAAGCATCTGTGCATCCGTTTGGCTATGTGAGCGCCCATGTGTGGTCGGCTGGCAACATGGCACCCCTCTTCTGATCTTGCATGAGCCCCCTGTCCCCTTCTCTCTCTCTCTCTCTGTCTCTGTCGCTCTATTTTGCTCTCTCTCGCTCTCTCTCTACTTGCCTATTACACTATTACGCAAAAATAGGGGGACTATTTTTACTATGGAATTTTACTTGTTATTTAATTACGCTGGTTCTTAACATGAGTGTAGGTGAATGGGGGTGGGATGTCTGGCGGTTTGAAGGTTTGTAATATGGCTTCTATCACTTCTCCCTGTTTGGCTCTCCTTTGTTTCTGTTGGCCCTGTTAAGTTCACACCGCCCCGACTCCTTGACGTTTTCTCAGTGGTTTTTGTATCTAAATCAATATTTACTGTTTAGACTGTTGCTCAACTTCTCTGTGATATCAAAAACGAAAGAAAAAATAATAAAAATAACACCAAGTGTCTTAAAAATATTGTATCGCCATCGTTTTTAATGCCAAGTACTACTTGTAAATGTTTGTGTTTCAAATGTGGCCTCAAATTAAACTTTATTATTATATTATTATTATTATTATTTGGACAATTATTTCAGTTATTTGAACAAGTGCTGTAGACCACTGCTGTGAAAGTAGTAAATTCTGTTCATTGATATGAAATAAATATTTATGAAATTTGAACACATTTTGTTTGTACTCTTCCTCATAATGGATTAGCTGTGATGTCATAAATTGCTGGAAGCTGTATCTGTACCACTGACTGTAAGGCTCTACCTGCTAAACTACATTTCCCATTATTCCCCAGCTGTCACACATGGAAACGCCGCTGGAAGGTGGCGTCACAAACTGAGAGACAAATTAGGGCCATATTAGCAGGTTAAGTTAGCACAACCCTCATGTCAACACACATCTGGTGTCTGCTCCAGTCCCTGCTGGAGCCTGTTTGTCTTGTGTGTGTGTGTGTGTGTGTGTGTGTGTGTGTGTGTGTGTGTGTGTGTGTGTGTGTGTGCATGCATGCTTAGCTGATCACAATTGATCTCTCACCTCTCTCTGAGCGGAATTATCAATCTCACTGTAACAGCAGCGCCCCCCGATGGAACACACACATACGATTACGCACACATACACACACTCTCAACATGACTTCATTCCCCCTGTGATACAAATGGGCAAAGTCTTTCCACTGCACTCTCCATCCCTCCCAATACCACTGACCCCTTCTCTCTTCAAAACTACGGGCAAACCGGGCGATGGGGCCAACGCTGGACTCTGCAGAGCTCTTTCTCCTTTTTTTTGAATGCACCACTCACTGATACAATTAAAGGTGTATTCATTACACCGATTCTGTTGTAAAACATTTACTCTGTTGCAAAACGTTGCAATGAAAACAAGACTTTCTATTGGACAAATTCAGGTAGGTCCCTCCCCATTACGTTCCGTTTGCTCTTTTTGCTTCTGTTTGGTTCTTAAACAGTAAACGATTTCTGTTGCAAGATGTAATTAATACGCTGCTGTTTCCACTAGCAGTGTGTCAGGCTCTGGCCATAGGGAGGTCATTGACTCCTCTAGAGGGCCAGGGTCAGAGCCTGACAGATCTACAACACTAGATCTAGGCAAGGTGTAGAGTTGAATCCCCAATTAGAGACAGCTGCATGGCATTGTCTCTGATTGGGGATTCCATTTAAGTAGCTATGTCCCACACCTGGGTGTGGGTCATTATATATCGCTATGTCACAGTACAAGTAAGTGTGTTTACATTTTTGAGATTGCACCATTGGTTTTGTTTATATAGTTCGTACATTTGAGTTATAAGTAAATAAAACTGTCGAATTATCGCTGCGCTGCTCCTTGGTCTCTCTCTACACCCACTCGTGACACAGTGCTATGTTCTCCAAAAATGCCAGCCAGAAGATTCTGGATGTTAAGATATAAACAGCTAAGAAACGTCTAAATTGTTTGTACAAAAAAAAAATACAGTTGAAAAAAGCAAAACTTTGATTTTAAATGAGTGAACTATCCCTTTAACCCTGTGATTACCTCATCCAACACAGAGCCATTGTCAGAGCCTGTTACTTTCTTCAACTTCTTAACATTACCCATGTCCTCTCTTAATCCTTTAAACATACAGAATTATAATCAAACAATGTTACCCAGTGTTATATTCATATTTAACAATTTAGAAAGTTGGTTCTTCTTTCTTGGCCTGTAATTGTAAAGCTTCAGCCAAAAGCAATTAAAACCCCCCATGCCCTCCATTTAATATTGTGGCTTTTATCCAACATTGGCAAAGCTCATAACTGGGCAAGACCACTGAAGAGAATGGAACCTTGGGATTTGGGGAAGTTAACTCAACGTGACCCAAGCTCCACTTGTAATGATTTGTTTATTCCTGATTATAAAGAAGGTTCCAGTTTATTTTTGCCTTAAGGACAACGTTTCTGTGACTAGAAGGATGGCATATACGTGTTTGTCCACTTGGTAGAGGCGTAGCATCCACAGCAGGGCCAGTATTTATGAAGCGTCTCAGAGAAGGAGTGCTGATACAGGATCAGTTTAAACTTTTCAATTATAATAACTGCGATAACTGGATTTGTGACACAAGTCCAATGCATGTCAATATCCCTCATATTCAAATGTTTTGTGTTTCACCCTAAATTGTTTAAAATTGATTGTGTAGCTCAATTAAAGGGATTGTTCGGGATTTTGGCTACTTCCCTAGAGTCAGATGAACTTGTGAATAAAATGTTTACGTCTCTGCGTTCAGTTTTAAGGAAGTTGGAGTATAGTACAGCAGAGAGCAGAGTCTTCTGGGTGATTGTAGCTCACGTTCAGCTCTCTCAGGTGGGAGGGGTTTGATCTCAGCGCTGAAGCCAGATAAGCACAGCCTTCCTCTGTGACTCCACAAAATGTCAACATGTGGAAACTGTATCTGTTCTGTTTCATCCAAATCCTGTGATGCATCATTAGTTGGCAATTATTATAAGTGACGGGGGGGAATCAGCATACCTCTCCCGCTGCCCAAACTTACCTTACCTCCGCATAGCTTACCCCAGTGTGTCAGTTTACAACACGGACCCCCCAGTCCAGCAGAGAGCAGCTTCACTCCTGAATCGTACAGGTTGTTGTCACTCAGGTCCAGCAGCCTCAGGTGTGAGGAGCGAGAGTTGAGAGCTGAGGCCAACACTTCACAGCATCTCTCTGTGACATTACATCCATTCAGCCTAAATAAGAAAAAATGTGAGCAAACATATGTGTATCGGCATGAACATTATGGTAGTTCAACTGAAATTACTGTGTTCATTAATGTGATTCAAGTGCAATAAGAGCGCTTGGTGTGGTTTTTCACTATCTAATCATGGCATGGTTGTTCACCTGCTGGTTTCATTTCGTAGGTTTCACACAGTCAAATGTAACACATAACTACGTTTTGTATAAATGATAACTAGAAATGTATGTTATACATTTGTGACATCAATATATATATTTAATGAATCAATACAGTAATATGAGATATCTATGTAAAACATTCACATTTTACATTTTTGTCATTTAGCAGATGTTCTTATCCAGAGCGACTTACAGTTAATGCATTGATCTTCAGAAAACTAGGTGAGACAAACACACATCACAGTCAAATATGCAGGATAGAAACATTCCATTCCAGCAAAACAATGGATATATAGCATTTAGCAAAAAAAAAAAACATTTTAATCTAAAATCTATGAATAAAAAATCTGAGAACAGTAATTAATACTTTACACACACATGAAGGTACCCATAAGACATCATTCATGTAGAAAATTGGTGGATATAACATTTTGGAAATATAACATTTTGGAAACTCTTCACATACATACAATGAGTGTACAAAACTTTAGGAATGCTCTTTTCATGACATATACTGAGTAGGTCTATGATCCCTTATTGATGTCACTTGTTAAATCCACTTCATTCAGTGTAGGTGAAGCAGTGGAGACAGGTTAAATAAGGATTTTTAAGCCTTGATACAATTGAGATTGAATGACTAAATATTTAAGTGTCTTTGAACGGGGTATGGTAGTATGTGCCAGGCGCACCGGTTTGTGTCAAGAACTGCAACTCTGCTGGGTTTTTCACGCTCAACCGTTTCTCGTGTGAAGCAAGAATGGTCCTCCACCCAAAGTACATCCAGCCAACTTGACACAACAGTGGGAAGCCTTGGAGTCAACACGGGCCAGCATCCCTGTGGAACTCTTTCGACACCTTGTAGAGTCCATGTCCCAATGAATTTAGGCTGTTCTGACGGCAGTAGGCGGTGCAACTCAATAGTAATGTTTTGTGCACTCAGTGTATATACAGGTAACTGCCAAAACAATGAATGTATGAGGTAACAAACTTTTTTTTAAGCAGGTGCTTCCACAAAGGTATGGTTCCTGAGTTAATTAAGCAATTATCATTCCATCATACTTTGGGTCATGTATACAAATCTTGGCAGACCATTATTTTGGCTACCATGGCTATGCTGCCATAGGATGACAATGCCCCCATCTACAGGGCACGAGTGATCACTGAATGGTTTTATGAGCATGAAAACAATGTCAACCATATGCCGTACCTGTCACCTGGTCACCACACTTAAAAGGTATCTGAATAGCTGCTGCAGATCGGGAGGTTATCCAAAGGCGAGCAGAGAGAAGCAGCTTCCCCTTGATGCAGTTGGTTAGGAGCACATCCACTGAGGTTGACTCTGTGACATCACAACAGCTCTCGTTGTTCTCGAAGTCATCCAGATCATCAAAGATGAGCAAAACCTTGTGCTTGTTAAAGTTGCAAATTCCAGATTATTTTATTTCCATGAAGAAAAAATTGCTAAGAAGTTGAATGTTAACCCCCTTCAAGTTAATCTCCTGACAAGGAAGTGGAAACATAAATTGTAGATCCTGATTTCCTTCAGTCCAGTCCAGAATGAACTTCTGCTCAATTCCAGTGCCTCCCATTGTCAGCACAGTTCCAATAGGTTTGTCTTGTCCAGGTTAGGGTTTGACGATGTCATTGCATTTGATCGGTATCTCCAGTGTTGCTGGTCGCCTTGATGCTATCTCAATCTGTCTCAACTCATGTTCACCTCCACTTCCACCTTCTGTGATGTAGAGCTCTGTGTAGATGTTGTTGAGAAGTGTTGGGTTTCCTTCCTAAGGTATTCCCTCAAACACACACTGAAACGTTTTCTTCAAGGAAGATTTGAGTTTGTGTTGGCAGATCACAGCAAGCTCATCTTTGTGACCAAACAATGCGTAAAAAAAGTAAAAGTTCATGTTCCTTTAGTGGTGTTTACATCAAGTTAGATTTTTATCCAGTAACGCTGTGAAAATACATGTACTATGACTGTATGACTGTAAGGATTTATGTTCAGAGAGGTCTCCGGAAACCTTTATGTTTTCTAGGTTTAGTGTCCAGAGACCTCTCTGGTATTCTCTATGTTTGTGTTGGAATTGGTCCCCAATTAGATCAGCTGCGCCGCATTGCCTCTAATTGGGGAGCCTATTTAAGTTCAGTTGTTCCACCTGTGTTTTGGGGTTTTTGTGTGTGTTCCTTTTTTTGTTGCACGCCGGTTCATGGTCGCGGTCTCGCCTTTTGTTTGGTTTTTGGGATTACTTTACTGAAAATAAAGGAATGTCTTCACACTACAGCTCTGCGCCTCGTGTCCTGTCTAACTGCAACCTTGACATTGACAGAGATTTCCAAACATTTTAAACTATGAGCCACTTAAGCCTTTTTGGATTTTTAAAGTGACCCACCAGATAGTAGTTCAGAATTGCAGGAAATTTGCTTTCAGAGTTGATTTTGGGCAAGAAAAACTCTTCTTTCTCAAATTTATTTTGGGGGTATTTTGCCCCCTTTTTTATCCACAATTGCGTTATATCATATTAAATGTTATTTGTCACATGCGCCGAATACAAAAGGTCTACAAGAAATAGAGGTAAGAAAATATTGACTAAATAAACTAAAGTAAAAAATAACAACAGCGAGACTATATACAGGGGGTACCGGTACTAAGTCAATGTGTGGGGCTACCTTCATTTCTCAGAACAAGAATAGAGTGACGAGTTTCAGAAGAAAGTTCTTTGTTTCTGGCCATTTTGAGCCTGTAATCGAACCCAAAAATGCTGATGCTCCAGATACTCAACTAGTCTAAAGAAGGCCCGTTTTATTGCTTCTTTAATCAGCACAACAGTTTTCAGCAGTGCTAACATAATTTCAAAAGGGTTTTCTAATGATCAATTATCCTTTTAAAATGATAAACTTGGATTGGCTAACACAACGTGCCATTGGAACACAGGAGTGATTGTTGCTTATAATGGGCCTCGGTATGCCTATGTAGACATTCCATAAAAAATGTGCCATTTCCAGCTTCAATAGTCATTTGCAACATTAACAATGTCTACACTGTATTTTTGATCAATTTGATATTATATTAATGGATAAAAAAATCACTTTTCCTTCAAAAACAAGGACATTTCTAAGTGACCCTAATCTTTTGAACGGTAGTGTATATTCAATTGCTATCCAATTACGATCTTGTCTCATCCCCAATGGGCTCGGGAGAGGCGAAGGTCGAGTCATGCATCCTCCGAAACATGACCCGCCAAACCGTGCTTCTTAACACCCGCCCCGCTTAACCCGGAAGCCAGCTGCACCAATGTGTCGGAGGAAACACCGTTCAACTGACAACCGAAGTCAGCCTGCAGGCGCCCAGCCTTACACAAGGAGTCGCTAGAGCGCAATGAGCCCAATTAATGAGCCCAATTAAAGCCCCCCCGGTAAAACCCTCCCCTATCTCGGGTAACGCTGTGCGCCGCCCTATGGGACTCCCGGTTGGTTCATCATTAAACCCCTACTGTGATAGGTTACTACATAATTAAACCCCTACTGTGATAGGTTACTGCATCATTAAACCCCTACTGTGATAGGTTACTACATCATTAAACCCCTACTGTGATAGGTTACTACATCATTAAACCCCTACTGTGATAGGTTACTACATCATTAAACCCCTACTGTGATAGGTTACTACATCATTAAACCCCTAGTGTGATAGGTTACTACATCATTAAACCCCTACTGTGATAGGTTACTACATCATTAAACCCCTACTGTGATAGGTTACTACATCATTAAACCCCTACTGTGATAGGTTACTACATCATTAAACCCCTAGTGTGATAGGTTACTACATCATTAAACCCCTACTGTGATAGGTTACTACATCATTAAACCCCTACTGTGATAGGTTACTACATCATTAAACCCCTACTGTGATAGGTTACTACATCATTAAACCCCTACTGTGGTTTTGTTCAGTTTGTTAGCTTTCCCTTTTCCTCACCTTATCTCTCCTATTGCTCTCTTGCGCGCACACATACACACACACATACACACATACACACACATACACACATACACATTCGGTCTCCCTTTCTAGCTTTCAGTTTTCCCTTTCTCCCTCTCTTTCGATTCTCTCCGTCTCCCTCCCTCTGACTCCTCCCTCCCTCTTGCAGAACCAGGAAGTCCCTCCTCTCTCTGAGGAAACAAAACTGATCTGAGTCTCTCTGTCTCTGTGGGAGTGAACATCAACTGTCCAAATGGCTGCTCTGTGCTATACTGGACCTGGAGATGTGGCGTGTGACGTCTGCGCTGGGACCAGAAAGCCCTCATGTCCTGTCTGGTGTGTCTGGTGTCTTACTGTGAAACTCACCTCCAACCTCACTATGATGTTCCTGGACTAAAGAAACACAAGCTGGTCAAAGCCAAAGCACAGGAGAACATCATGACAAACTGCTGGAGGTTTACTGTCGAACTGCAACGCTGCTGGGTTTTTCATGCTCAACACTTTCCTGTGTGTGTGAGAGAAAAATTAACATAGTTATTGAAATTAAATATATCCACAGCAGAAGAAATATAAACATACAGTAAAACCTAAATGATCCAAATCTATTTAGCATTTTCTAAAGTCAGTGTAATGACAGTGCCTTCGATCTCGGCCGTGCCTCCCCCGCCACCGCGCTCCGACTCGCCGGTCTTCTAACCGCAGGCATGAGCATGATGGTTTCCCATCCCCTGATTCCACACATACACCTGCTTCCACTCATATTATCACACACCCTTCATAGGTTCCCCTCCCTGGTGTGTTGGTGTGGGTTATTGTTTCTGAGTTGTTAAACGTTCTATTTAAACGCTACTCTTTATTGTTTTCCTTGTTGTTCAACCTTCTCCTTTTCGTGTGCTCACCACCCTCACTGTCACAGTCAGAAACCATTAACATTCTGAAGGTATTTTTTTGAGTCCAAAGTTCAGTCTCTCTGATATGTGTCATGTACTGTAAAAACAACAATCACTGTACGCTGTGGTGACTGTGTAGTAACTGTGTGCTAGGTGACAATATAGTTTGGTTGAGGAGATGAATGAATAGTTTATCTAATTGCATAGTAGTTACCGTTGGAGCAGTGTTACTACTAGTAGGCTGGACAATAGAACGAGTCAAAATGCACCCAAGGCTGAAAAACAGCAAAAGAACGTTGGCTAAGCTGGAACACTAGCGTGAGCCCATTGCAAATTAATGGAATCGAACGTTCGCAGAGGCTGTTTTGACTGGAGTGATGCTTAGAAGTCCATTTCGCCTAAATGGCACAAAAAAATGTATCCATTTTTATTTGACCACTACAATCTGTTCGTCAGACGAAACTGGAAAAAAACGACTTGTGTAGAAAGTTAACATCCGCACCTCGATGGTGTCAACTGTGCTTATGTCTACGTAATGAGAAAGTAGGGAAGAAATGAAAACTTCTGACTATTTCTGGTCTAGTGATCGATGACAACCGAGCTCGCTGCCCAGACTTACATAATTACAAAGAGGAGATTCTTATGATTAAAATGGTCAAAATATACACATTGTGAGATATTTGGCGAAATAGACAGACATAGCTATATTTTCCTATAGGAAATAATGGGACGACCTCAGAGTTCCATGAGTAATATTTTGTTGTTGTTTACATTTGAACTACAAACAACGTGGACAGGTCTCATTGTCAACAATAGCGAAGCAGGCATAGTGACGTAGAACAATAAACTGGGAATAGAATGTCTGGAAGGCGAGTTGGTGCCACGCTGCTCAATAAAACTAATAGGAGCTGGCAGGGTTAAAACAAGGCCTGTTTTTTCGTGATTACTTCAAAACTACGGCAAGCAGCCGGGAAATATGGTCATATTATGAAACTGGGCTCCACGGCGGATGCAATGAACAAATTTTTATCAGAAAAAAGCATTGTAAAAAATGTCATGTATCCAGCCTACTACTAGCTAGTTTACTTTGGATGATACTAGTAACGTTTGCTAATTTAAATAGCTTGTTAGCTAGCTAGAGTTAATGTCAGTTACTTTTACCTTAAATTCATTAGGGAATGTTGGAAAGACTATTTAGGTGTTCAGGGAATAACCTAACCTATAACATAATTTTGAGAAGTCTGCACGAACCATCCACTGTCTGCCTCAAGAAACCAGGCATAGGCCTACATTTTTATTGACATCTTAGCTAGTCTAGTTAGCCAACGTTAGCCCTTCTTGTAAAAGTCAATTAAAATGCTTTTCCTTCCCCATCCCCTTTTGTAATTAACAGTTGTAAGCCTTTGCATTTTCATTATTGATTAGTCTTATATGTATTATAGCAAACAGCATGCTAGAGAAGTGCTCATTGAATACATGTTTTGTGCATGAATGCTAGGTGTAATTACTCTTGCTATTTGTGTTTAGGCTATAATGTGGCTTAGGTGCTATTATTGTATATTTATTTTATTTTATTTAACCAGGTTCGTCTCATTGAGATTAATAATCTCTTTTGACCTGACCAAAATATCAGCACATTACATACGCACACATATTACATCACAGATTTACATTAGTTTACTAAATGATCAGCAAGGATGGACACTGAATAAGAACAGTTTAAAGTATACTATAAAAAATGTAATGGTCAGAGCATTTACAGCCTCCAAGTAAATTTTCCAGCAATGACTGCAACCTATTTTTAAATACAATGCTCCTTATAGGACACATCACTGCACTCTATACTCCTCTGTTAACTGGCCATCTCTGTATACCCGTCGCAAAACCCACTGGTTGATGCTTATTTATAAAACCCTCTTAGGCCTCACTCCCCCCTATCTGGACTGTTCTGTTCTGCAACACCTCCCTTCCCCCCACCTCTGGACTGATCTTCAACACCCTCCGTCCCCTCACCTCCCCACCTGGGCTGGCTTTCACCAGCCTATCTATCTATCTATCTATCTATCTATCTATCTATCTATCTATCTATCTATCTATCTATCTATCTATCTATCTATCTATCTATCTATCTATCTATCTATCTATGGCTACCTGAGCTCATACACACACACACCTTTTCTCTTGTTTCTTTCTCTCCCTCCCTAATTCTCCTCCCTCTGTTTCTCTAACTCCACCCTCTAGCAGAACCAGGAAGTCACTTTCCCTCCCACACACTCTCTTCTGAGAAAACGAAACTGATCTGAGTCTCTCTGTCGTCTGTCTGTGTGAGAGTAAACACAACAGTCCAAATGGCTCAGCAGGGAGTTCTGCTGGACAAGTTCTGTTGTTCTGTCTGTCTGGTTCTACTGAAGGAGCCAGTCACTATTCCCTGTGGACACAGTTACTGTAGAAGCTGTATCGAGGGCTACTGGGATCAGGATGATCAGGACATCTACAGCTGTCCTCAGTGCAGACAGACCTTCACTCCAAGGCCTACTCTAAAGGAAAATAACATGTTGGCTGAGGTGGTGGAGACACTGAAGAAGACAGGACAGCAGGCTACTCCCCCTGCTCTGTGCTATGCTGGACCTGGAGATGTGGCGTGTGACGTCTGTACTGGGACCAGAAAGCAGAAAGCCCTCATGTCCTGTCTGGTGTGTCTGGTGTCTTACTGTGAGACTCACCTCCAGCCTCACTATGATGTTCCTGGACTAAAGAAACACAAGCTGGTCAAAGCCACCGCACAACGAAATGAGAACATCTGCTCTCATCATGACAAACTGCTTGAGGTTTACTGTCGTACCGATCAACAGTGTATCTGTTATCAGTGTCTGATGGATGAACATAAAGGCCATGATACAGTGTCAGCTGCAGCAGAGAGGACTAAGAAACAGGTTAGACCAAAACAACTTGTTGGTAACTCTCTGATAAACACAGAATTAAAGACACAGTAGGGAGGTTGGTTTAATAGGAGAGTGAAATAAACATAGTTATTCAAATTTAATCAATTCACAGCAGAAAAATTGTGAATATTGGTGGCAGGTAGCTTACTGGTTAATAGCGTTGGGCCAATAACTGAAAGGTTATGTGCCCTTGAGCAAAGCACTTGACCCTAATTGCTCATCTAAGTCGCTCTGGATAAAAGCATTTTCTAAAGTAAAAAAACATAATTCTGAATGCACTTTCGTGAGCCCAATGTTCAGTCTCTCTGATTCGTGTTGTGTACTGTAAAGACCATAATCATTCAACGGTGTAGTAAATGTTTGCTAAGTGATTGACAGGTTATGTAGGTGAGAACATAGATTAAGATGGCTGGCCTTTTTTAACAAACATAGATCATAGTTTTCCAAAGGGACTTTCTCAAGATTCATCCCTACCCTCCTAGTTACTTTACTATTGAACTATTGGACACATCAAACTTGGTAGCTCAATGAAGAGTGTTTCTCCACAGAGTCAGCTGGGGATGAGTCAGCAGAAGGTCCAGCAGAGAGTCCAGGAGAGAGAGAAGGTGCTGAAGGAGCTCCAACAGGCTGTGGAGTCTCTCAAGGTGAGTATTATTATTGACCAGAGGAGATGCACCATTTCACTTCCCTCCTCCAGTCAACCAGTAAGAGAGAGAGAGAGAGGATACTCTCCTGTGTCACTGCCTGAATCCCACTGTAGGGAACAGGCTGTCTGGGTTATCAGTTACAGAGGGAATAGACATATTAACATGGAGCCTCCTCTCTCTCTCTCTCTCTCTCTCTCTCTCTCCTAACAGCGTTCTGCAAAGGCAGCAGTGGAGGACAGTGAGAGGATCTTTACTGAGCTGATCCACTCCATGGAGAGAAGGTGCACTGAGGTGAAGGAGCTGATCAGAGCCCAGGAGAAGGCTGAAGTGAGTCGAGCTGAAGGACTCCTGGAGCAACTGGAGCAGGAGATAGCTGAGCTGAGGAGGAGAGATGCTGATCTGGAGCAGCTCTCACACACAGAGGATCACATTCATTTCCTTCAGGTAACTATACTGCCTTGTTAGGCCTATACATGATATGACAGGAAGTTACAGTAATGTGAAACTCTCTTTCTCTCTCCAGAGTTATCACTCTTTCTCCAGTCCCAGTGTATCTTCAGACTTGCACAGCGTCGTTGTCCGTCCTCTTCAGTACTTTGGAGATGTGAGTAAGTCTGCGTCTGAGCTGAGAGAGAAAGTAGAAGACCTCCTTAAAGGAGAATGGACCAAGGTCTCCACTACAGGTGGGTTGGAAATACTAAGGCTACGTTTATACATGTGGCCTAGTTCTGATCTTTTGTCCAATTATTGGTCTTTTGACCAATCAGATCAGATCTTTTGCCAATAATTTGTCTGTGTAAACAAAGCCAATAACTTAAATACAAAAACTCTTAACTTTCTTAACTATTGTATGAACTATTTCTATCATGTTACCGCTGCTCACAAAACCACATTTTGATCGATTGATTATAATAACATCAACTTATTCATATTAAAGGTCCTACAGCCATCAAATACAGCATCAAATTGTTGTCTTGTGTACTCCTGTCTCTCTTGTAATTAAATACAGCATCAAATTGTTGTCTTGTGTACTCCTGTCTCTCTCTGTCTCTTTCTAGGGATGACTGGTCGTTACAACCACAGCTCCCAGATGAAAGCTGCCGTGCAGCAAGACAACCCCATGGAGGACAAGGACAGGGGTCAGGGGGTCAAACGCCGGCCAAGCAGCAAGTTCCCTGTTGGAAACCTGGTCGATATTAACAACACTCCGGTCGCCAAATCACTGCACAGAGACAGTGAGAGAGAAAGGGATAAAGAAAGGAAGAAAGAGGGAGAAAGACAGAAACAGAAAGAGAGGGAAAGAGAAAGGGAGAGAGAGATTGAGAGAGAAGGGGATGGCGGGAGGAAAGGAGAGAGGGAGGCGGTGAGGGAAGGAGAGAGGGAGGGGACTAGAGATGCAGTGAGTGGTAGAGGGTGGCAAAGAGAGAGGGATGGAGGGAGGGAAGGAGAGAGGGATGGAACAAGGGAAGGAGAGAGAGGTGAGGAGGAGAAGAGGTCGTGCTGCTCTCTCTCTGAGCTGAAGAATGTCCCTGACTGTCACGTGGACCTGGAGCCGCTGTTCTTCAGCAGAACTCACTACGTCCTCATAGATGTAATACTCTCTGACATCGCTCTCTCTGGTCTGAATGACTGTGGTGTCTTTTGTTGTTTGTGATGATGGAAAGAATGAGGAGGAGAAGATACAGTGGGGAGAACAAGTATTTGATACACTGCCGATTTTGCAGGTTTTCCCACTTACAAAGCATGTAGAGGTCTGTAATTTTTATCATAGGTACACTTCAACTGTGAGAGATGGAATCTAAAACAAAAATCCAGAAAATCACATTGTATGATTTTTAAATAATTAATTAGCATTTTATTGCATGACATAAGTATTTGATCACCTACAAACCAGTAAGAATTCCGGCTCTCACAGACCTGTTAGTTTTTCTTTAAGAAGCCCTCCTGTTCTCCACTCATTACCTGTATTAACTGCACCTGTTTGAACTCGTTACCACCTGTCCACACACTCAAACATGCTCCAACCTCTCCACAATGGCCAACACCAGAGAGCTGTGTAAGGACATCAGGGATAAAATTGTAGACCTGCACAAGGCTGGGATGGGCTACAGGACAATAGGCAAGCAGCTTGGTGAGAAGGCAACAACTGTTGGCGCAATTATTAGAAAATGGAAGAAGTTCAAGATGACGGTCAATCTCCCTCGGTCTGGGGCACCATGCAAGATCTCACCTCGTGGGGCATCAATTATCATGAGGAAGGTGAGGGATCAGCCCAGAACTACAGGGCAGGACCTGGTCAATGACCTGAAGAGAGCTGGGACCACAGTCTCAAAGAAAACCATTAGTAACACACTACGCCGTCATGGATTAAAATCCTGCAGCGAAAGCAAGGTCCCCCTGCTCAAGCCAGCGCATGTCCAGGCCCGTCTAAAGTTTGCCAATGACCATCTGGATGATCCAGAGGAGGAATGGGAGAAGGTCATGTGGTCTGATGAGACAAAAATAGAGCTTTTTGGTCTAAACTCCACTCGCCGTGTTTGGAGGAAAAAGAAGGATGAGTACAACCCCAAGAACACCATCCCAACCGTGAAGCATGGAGGTGGAAATATCATTCTTTGGGGATGCTTTTCTGCAAAGGGGACAGGACGACTGCACCATATTGAGGGGAGGATGGATGGGGCCATGTATCGCGAGATCTTGGCCAACAACCTCTGTCATGTCCTGATATGTTTCACCTGTCTGTGTTTGTCCCCTCCCCACACCAGGTGCACCCTATCTCCATCATTAATTAGTTTGGGTATTTAGTCCCTTGGGTTCTGTTGGGGTTTTGCCAGATCGTCTTGCCTAGTCAGTCGTTTCCAGCACTCTCCTGTATTACTAACTCTGCCAGTCTGTTTCCCGGTATTTGGACCTCTACCTGCCTGTTGGATTACGTTCCTGTCTAGCCCCTCATGTGCCTTCGACCATCTGATCTGCTGCCAAACGAACTCTGCCTGCATTACGGATTACGAGCCTGCCTACTCCTCTGTACTACCATCCTTCTGATCCCCGGTTACGAACATTGCCTGTCATTGACTACGAACCTGTCCTGCCCCAAATATCATATTAAACAGTCAATCATATCTCTGCCTCCGTGTCCGCTTTTGGGTCCCGTATATCTGTCGCTCTGTCAGAACGATCTGGCCATGACGGACCCAGCGGAGTTGACCCATCTGCAGAACGCAATAGCCCACCAAGAGGTTGTTGTGGGTCGACACGAGGAGGTGCTACGTTCAATAGCAGAGGAACTCAGTGAGCAGAGAGAGAACCAGCAGCGAGCCACCGAATGCCTGCTCAAACACTTGGAGAGATTAACACTGGCACTACCGGCACAGAGCGCTTCCCTCCCGTCTCCTGTCCCACATATACCCAGCAACCCAACACCTTCCCCGGTGTCCCTAAGAGAGCCGCACTTACCTGCCCCCGAAAGGTTCTCTGGTGATTCGAGTTATTGTCGTCCTTTCTTGTCCCAGTGCTCGCGTATCTTCGAACTGCAGCCATCCTCTTTTCCCACAGAAAAGTCACGGGTCGCCTATATGATAACCATGATGACTGGGCGAGCCCTGGCCTGGGCTACGCCGATATGGGACCAGCAACTTCCCGTTTGTGACAATCTAGCAGCGTTCACTACGGAGGTAAAAAAAGTTTTCGATGCTCCAGTATCCGGAAGAGAAGCGGCACGTCAGCTGCTACATCTAAAACAGGGGACTAGCAGCGTGTCGGATTACTCCATTAAATTCCGTGCCCTGGCAGCGGAGTGCTCATGGAATTCCGAGGCTCTGCTGGACGCCTTCTACGACGGATTATGTGATCCCATCAAGGATGAACTCGCCGCCCGAGAGGTGCCTCCCAGTTTAGACAGCCTCATCACCATTGCCATGCGTATTGGCAGTAGGCTTCAGGAACGTAACCGGTGAGAGAGAAAATCGTCGTCCTGCCCAGGCACTTCCGCATTTTGGCGGATTGGGTAGCAGAGCGTCACCGGGAGTAACGGCACCACCCGAATACTTCCGAGAACCATCGAGTGAGTCCGAAGTCCTGACATCTGAACCCATGCAGATAGGAAGGACACAACTGACGGCCGAGGAACGTCAACGCAGGATAGACAGTCGCAGCTGCCTCTACTGTGGAAAGAAGGGACATTATGCAGCCGGTTGTCCGTTAAAAAGGGCGGGCTCATTTGTAACTGCAGGAATACGGGTGAGTCAAACCAAAACTCCATGGGTACCCCCGGTTCGTTTTCCTTTTCCTGCCACCATTATTTGGGATTCCCAAACCCTTAAAGTAAATGTCCTTATGGATTCAGGGGCTGACGATTGCTTTATTGATAATTCCCTTCTGGTCAAATTAGGCATTCCTTCACGCCCTCTAAGCACACCCATCGAGGCCACTGCCCTGGACGGTCGTTCTATTGGGCAGGTGTCTCAGATATCGATGCCCGTTACTCTGATTCTGTCTGGCAACCACAGGGAGGAGATCCAGTTCCTGCCGCTACATTCCCCTAATGCTCCAATTGTGTTAGGCCATTCTTGGCTTGTTAAGCACAACCCTCACATAGATTGGACTACCGGTTCTGTTATTAACTGGAGCCCTTTTTGCCTTGCTCATTGTCTGAAGGCTGCACCTCATGTTATAACCAGACAGGTTTCACAGGCCACGGAGGACATCGATTTGTCATCTGTTCCCCCCGAATACTGGGATCTAAGGGAGGTTTTCAATAAGTCTCGGGCTACCTCGCTACCACCCCATCGGCCATACGACTGTGCCATAGACCTCCATCCAGGCACATCACCCCCCCGTGGACGTCTGTATTCCTTGTCCGGTCCGGAGACTAAGGCCATGGCAGATTATGTGGAGACCTCCCTCAGGGCTGGGATTATTCGGCCATCTTCCTCTTCTGCTGGCGCAGGGTTTTTCTTCGTAGCCAAAAAAGATAAGACTCTTCGGCCATGCATTGATTACCGGGGTCTTAATGACATCACGGTGAAGAACCGATATCCACTCCCTCTGCTGGCCTCCGCTTTTGAATTACTCCAGGGAGCCACAATCTTCTCAAAACTGGACCTCCGAAACGCGTACCACTTGGTACGGATAAGAGAAGGTGATGAATGGAAGACTGCGTTTAACACTGCTAGTGGACACTACGAATATCTGGTGATGCCATTTGGGTTGACTAACGCTCCCGCTGTCTTCCAGGCTCTGGTAAACGATGTGCTCCGGGACATGATTAATCGTTTTGTCTTTGTGTATCTGGATGACATTTTGATTTTCTCCCACTCAGCCCAGGAACACACAGCACACGTACGTCAGGTCCTCCAGCGATTATTAGAGAATCAGCTGTTTGTAAAGGCAGAGAAGTGTGAGTTCCATCGCTCGGTCATTCCTTTCCTAGGTTACATAGTGGCCGCGGGTAGCATCCGGATGGATCCTGGCAAGATCCAAGCCGTCACTGATTGGCCACAGCCCTCTTCACGCCTGGATTTGCAACGCTTCCTGGGGTTTGCCAATTTTTATCGACGATTCATTCGGAATTACAGCATTTTGGCAGCCCCTCTCACTGCCCTGACCTCAACTAAAGTGAGTTTTGTGTGGTCACCCCAAGCAGCCCAAGCATTCACTGCCCTCAAACAGCGCTTCACTTCAGCCCCCATTTTGATTCACCCAGACCCAGCCCGGCAATTTGTAGTGGAGGTGGATGCCTCTAATATCGGCGTGGGGGCTGTGTTGTCGCAAAGGTCGGACAACGATCAAAAGCTGCATCCGTGTGCATTCCTCTCCCGTCGTCTGACACCTGCTGAGGCAAATTATGACGTCGGCAACAGGGAACTGCTGGCGGTCAAGACAGCATTGGAGGAGTGGAGACATTGGCTGGAGGGGGCGGAACAACCATTTATTGTGTGGACAGACCACAAAAATCTGGAGTACCTACGCTCAGCCAGGAGACTCAACGCCCGACAAGCCAGATGGGCTCTGTTTTTTACTCGATTTGATTTCACCCTGTCTTATCGGCCTGGTTCAAAGAATACGAAACCAGATGCCCTCTCCCGGGTGTTCAGCCCTACTGCTGCGGTCCAAGGAAATGAACGCATTCTTCCGGTCTCTTGTCTGGCTACGTCCTTGGTCTGGGGCGTGGAAGAGGCGGTGCGTAATGCGAACATTGCCTGTCATTGACTACGAACCTGTCCTGCCCCAAATATCATATTAAACAGTCAATCATATCTCTGCCTCCGTGTCCGCTTTTGGGTCCCGTATATCTGTCGCTCTGTCAACCTCCTTCCCTCAGTAAGAGCATTGAAGATGGGTCGTGGCTGGGTCTTCCAGCATGACAACGACCCGAAACACACAGCCAGGGCAACTAAGGAGTGGCTCCGTAAGAAGCATCTCAAGGTCCTGGAGTGGCCTAGCCAGTCTCCAGACCTGAACCCAATAGAAAATCTTTGGAGGGAGCTGAAAGTCCGTATTGCCCAGCGACAGCCCCGAAACCTGAAGGATCTGGATGGAGGAGTGGGCCAAAATCCCTGCTGCAGTGTGTGCAAACCTGGTCAAGAACTACAGGAAACGTATGATCTCTGTAATTGCAAACAAAGGTTTCTGTACCAAATATTAAGTTCTGCATTTCTGATGTATCAAATACTTATGTCATGCAATAAAATGCAAATTAATTACTTAAAAATCATACAATGTGATTTTCTGGATTTTTGTTTTAGATTCCGTCACTCACAGTTGAAGAGTACCTATGATAAAAATTACAGACTTCTACATGTTTTGTAAGTGGGAAGACCTGCAAAATCGGCAGTGTATCAAATACTTGTTCTCCCCACTGTAGATGTCTGAACAGCGCCTTCACCACACTGTCTGTGTGGGTGGACCATTTCAGATTGACAGTGATGTGTACACCGAGGAATTTGAAGCTTTCCACCTTCAACACTGCATGCAGTTTTAACAGTGCAGATTAATAAAAAAAAAAGCTTGCATCTAAAGCGAGAGTGAACTGGAGAGTTGAAATCATTGCTTTCTCTCAAAGATCATTCATGTCTCTGTCTACCTCCCTATTCAGGTGGATGAGTTCCACCATAAAAGGATATTAAAAGCTCAGTCTGGACGGCATGTGTGGAAGAGTGACTTTGTTAAGATGCCCTTCTCCCCAGAAAGCCTCATCAAGACTGGATCGGTGGGTTCATTGATTGATTCATTCATTCATTTATTGATTGATTGATACATTATTTGCCGATTGACTGGTTCAATAGAATGGTTGGTTGATTGGTTAACTGATTGATTGGTTAGTTGGCTTAATGATTGCTTTGTCAGTTGGTTGATTGGTCAGTTGATTGATTGACTTTTCGCAGGTAAGCTGCTCTGAGGCAGGTCGGTGGGAGGTGGTCTCCAAACAGCTGGAGAGTCTGGCCAAGAAGACCACGGCATCAGTGGGTGACGTAGTGGTACGACAGACACACACACACGCCTCTACTATCCTAACATTTCCTAACATGCCTACCATGTTAACCTGGGTTTGGGGTAACAGTTAAGGTTAGCATGTTAACCTGGGTTTGGGATAACAGGTTTGACCAGTACTGTGTAACTATGATCTTCATGTATCTCTCCACTTAGAAAGCCATAAAGAAATATAACCCCAAGTATGAAGATCAATGGTCCTTTGATGCCCTGCATACCTTTGTTCAGGTCAGTTACAAGTTCCCTGTAAATGGTCAACTCTCACTAATGGTGTTGCTATGTAGAATAACATATATTCTCCTCCCTCTCTCTCTCCTCTAGTCTATAATGACATATATTCTCCTCTCCTTCTCTCCTCTAGTTTATAATGATATATATTCTCCTCTCCCTCTCTCTCTCCTCTATAATTATACATATTCTCCTCTCCCTCTCTCTCTCCTCTAGTCTATAATTATATACAGCGGGTGAAATAAGTATTGAACACGTCACCATTTTCCTCAGTAAATATATTTCCAAAGGTGCTATTGACATGACATTTTCACCAGATGTTGGTAACAACCCAAGTAATCCATACATACAAAGAAACCAAAACAAATAAGTTCAGAAATTAAGATATGTGTAATAATGTGAAATGACACAGGGAAAAAGTATTGAACACATGAAGAAAGGGAGGTGCAAAAAGGCATGGAAGGCCAAGACAACAGCTGAAAACGATCAGTACTTAAAAAGCAATCCAGCCCCCTGTCAGTGCAAATTAATATCAGCTGGTTCAGTCCCAACTGATGGCCTCATTGCCAAGGTGTCTTGGCACAAGACACATCTCATGATGGGTAAAAGCAAAGAGCTGTCTCAAGACCTTCGCAACCTAATTGTTGCAAAACATAATGATGGCATTGGTTATAGGCGCATTTCTAAGCTTCTGAATGTTCCAGTGAGCACTGTTGGGGCTATAATACGGAAGTGGAAAGACAATCATTTCACCATAAATTTGTCTCGACCAGGTGCTCCTCGCAAGATTTCTGACAGAGGAGTGAAAAGAATAATCAGAAGAGTTGTCCAAGAGCCAAGGACCACTTGTGGAGAGCTTCAAAGAGACCTGCAATTAGCAGGTACTGTTGTCTCAAAGAAAACATTAAGTAATGCACTCCACCGCCATGGCCTGTATGCACGCTCACCACGCAAGACTCCATTGCTGAAAAAAAAGCATGTTGAAGCTTGTTTAAAGTTTGCTGCACAACATTTGGAAAAGCCAGTGAAATACTGGGAGAATATAGTGTGGTCAGATGAGAGCAAAAGTGAACTGTTTGGATGTCATAATACACACCATGTTTGGAGGAGAAATGGCACTGCACATCACCCTAAAAACACCATACCAACAGTGAAGTTTGGATGTGGGAACATCATGGTGTGGGGCTGCTTTTCAGCAAATGGTACTGGCAAACTTCACATAATTGAAGGAAGGATGAATGGGCAAATTTACCTAGACATTCTTGACAAAAATCTGCTGCCATCTACCAGGATGATGAAGATGAAACGAGGGTGGACATTTCAGCAAGACAATTTTTTTATTTTTTTTATTTCACCTTTATTTAACCAGGTAGGTCAGTTGAGAACAAGTTCTCATTTGCAACTGCGACCTGGCCAAGACAAAGCAAAGCAGTGCGACAAAAACAACACAGAGTTATACAGTAAACAAACATGGTAAAAACACAATAGAAAATCTAAATACAGAGTGCAAAATGTAGTGCAAAATGCAGTAAGGTTAGGAGGTAGGACAATAAATAGACCATAGTGGTGAGATAAATTACAGATTATCATCATTAACACAGGAATGAAGGATGTGCAAATTATGATGTGCAAATAGAGTTACTGGAGTGCAAGATTTGTGAAAATAACAAAAATAAATATGGGGATGAGGTAGTAGTGTGGGCTATTTACAGAAGGGCTCTATGACAAACACACAGCCAAGGAAACTCTCAATTGGTTTCAAAGAAAGAAAATACAGCTGCTAGAATGGCCCAGCCAATCACCTGACTTAAATCCCATTGAAAATCTATGGAAAGAACTGAAGATCAAGATTCATAGAAGAGGCCCACGGAACCTTCAAGATTTGAAGACTGTTTGTGTGGAAGAATGGGCCAAAATCACACCAGAGCAATGCATGTGACTAGTTTCTCCATACAGGAGGCGTCTTGAAGCTGTCATTACCAACAAAGGCTTTTGTACAAAGAATTAAATAAATATCAGTAAGTGTGTTCAATACTTTTTCCCTGTGTCATTTCACATTATTACACATAACTTAATTTCTGAACTTATTTGTTTTGGTTTCCTTGTATGTATGGATTACTTGTATGGGTTGTTACCAACATCTGGTGAACATTTCATGTCAATAGCACCTTTGGAAATATATTTACTGAGAAAAATGGAAAATGATGTCTATAATGATATATATTATCCTCTCCCTTTCTCTCTCCTCTAGTCTATAATGATATATATTCTCCTCTCCCTCTCTCTCTCCTCTAGTTTATAATGATATACAGTTGAAGTCGGAAGTTTACATACACCTTAGCCAAATACATTTAAACTCAGTTTTTCACAATTCCTGACATTTAATCCTAGTAAAAATGCCCTGTCTTAGGTCAGTTAGGATCACCACTTTATTTTAAGAATGTTAAATGTCAGAATACTAGTAGAGATAATTATTTATTTGAGCTTTTATTTATTTCATCACATTCCTAGTAGGTCAGAAGTTTACATACACTCAATTAGTATTTGGTAGCATTGCCTTTAAATTGTTTAACTTGGGTCAAACGTTTCGGGTAGCCTTCCACAAGCTTCCCACAAAAATGTGGGTGAATTTTGGCAGGGTCCTCCTGACAGAACTGGTGTAACTGAGTCAGGTTTGTAGGCTTCTTTGCTCGCACACAATTTTTCAGTTCTGCCCACACATTTTCTATAGGATTGAGATCAGGGCTTTGTGATGGCCACTCCAATACCTTGGCTTTGTTGTCCTTAAGCCATTCTGCCACAACTTTGGAAGTATGCTTGGGATCATTGTCCATTTGGAAGACCCATTTGTGACCAAGCTTTAACTTCCTGACTGATGTCTTGAGATGTTGCTTCAATATGTCCACATCATTTTCCTTCCTCATGATGTCATCTATTTTGTGAAGTGCACCAGTCCCTCCTGCAGCAAAGCACCCCCACAACATGATGCTGCCACCCCCATGCTTCATGGTTGGGATGATGTTCTTCGGCTTGCAAGCCTCCCCCTTTTTCCTCCAAACATAACTATGGTCATTATGGCCAAACAGCTCTATTTTTGTTTCAACAGACCAGAGGACATTTCTCCAAAAAGTATGTGCAGTTGCAAACCGTAGTCTGGCTTTTTTTATGGCGGTTTTGGAGCAGTGGCTTCTTCCTTGCTGAGCTTTCGATATAGGACTTGTTTTACTGTGGATATAGATACTTTTGTACCTGTTTCTTACAGCATCTTCACAAGGTCCTTTGCTGTTGTTCTGGGATTGATTTGCATACTTTCGCAAGCCACTGTATATATTCTCCTCTCCACTCTAGTCTATAATGATAAATATTCTCTTCTCCCTCTCTCCTTTAGTCTATAATGATATATATTCTCTTCTCCCTCTCTCCTCTAGTCTATAATGATATATATTCTCTTCTCCCTCTCTACTCTAGTTTCTAATTATATATATTCTCTCCCTCTCTCCTCTAGGAAGCGCATAAAGAAGATAACTACTACACATCGGTTTTTCCTAAGATAGCAGAGCTGGCCTCCAAACTGCCTCACTATATCAAGAAGGTAACAACATAGTAACTGAATGATGTACAATATGTAGGCTACAGAGGTAGTGTAATATGTAGGGTACAGAGGTAATGTACTAGTGTACAGAGGTAGTGCACTAGGGTACAGATGTAGTGTACTATGTAGGGTGCAGAGGTAGTGTACTATGTAGGGTACAGAGGTAGTGCACTAGGGTGCAGATGTAGTGTACTATGTAGGGTACAGAGGTAGTGTACTATGTAGGGTACAGAGGTAGTGTACTATGAAGGGTACATAGGTAGTGTAGCATGTAGGGTACAGAGGTAGTGTACTATGTAGGGTACAGAGGTAGTGTACTATGTAGGGTACAGAAGTAGTGCACTATGTAGGGTACAGAGGTAGTGTACAATGAAGGGTACATAGGTAGTGTACTATGTAGGGTACAGAGGTAGTGCACTATGTAGGGTACAGAGGTAGTGTACTAGGGTACAACGGTAGTGTACTATGTAGGGTACAGAGGTAGTGTACTATGAAGGGTACATAGGTAGTGTAGCATTTAGGGTACGGAGGTAGTGCACGATGTAGGGTACAGAGGTAGTGTACAATGAAGGGTACAGAGGTAGTGTACTATGTAGGGTACAGAGGTAGCATACTATGCAGGGTGCTGATGTAGTTTACTGTGTAGGGTACAGATTGTAGAGGTACTGTATGTGTGTTCTCTACTCAGTCTGTTAAATGTGTGTGTGTGTTTGTGTCTAACTGTGTGTGTGTCTAGCCCATCCCCCTGCTTCAGAAGGGCAAGACTCGGTCCATCACGTTGTCCCAGAGTCAGATAGCTTGTCTGCTGGCCAACGCCTTCTACTGCACCTTCCCCCACCGCAACTCCCCCAACCCCAGAGCAGAGTACCACAACTACCCCACCATCAACTTTAACAGGTCAGAACACACAACTAACTCCACTGAGGACCCACACACACACAGACATACACTAAGTATTCCAACTTCAACAGATGATAACATGTGACCACTCTATCTCTCTGTGTTGTCAGTCTGTTTGGAAAGTGGTCTGAGAGGAAGAGAGAGAAGCTGAGAGCCATCCTTCATTACTTCCGCACTGTCACAGACCAAGGTAAGTTACTACCACACACTACTATAGTCACTATAATGACTGGGATACAAGTACTGTAGTGTACTGTAGGGTACAGAATTAGTGTACTATGTAGGGTACTACATTACCTATTTAAGACATAGTCCGATGAGTGTAGATGAGGAATACCCTCTGATAATAGTTGCTGTGGGAACCAGGTTTACCTGTCTGAGCTTTGACTCTTGTTGCCATGACAGCGACCAGGCCCAGTGGACTGGTGACCTTTAAGAGGCGCTACATCAAAGACAGAGACATGCCCAACTGGGGGAGGTACACACACACACACACACACACACACACAGACACAGACAGACAGACAGACAGACAGACAGACAGACAGACAGACAGACAGACAGACAGACAGACAGACAGACAGACAGACAGACACCAACCAACTTAATATGTCCCCTCTTGTCTTTCTCTGTGTGTCAGTTGTGAAGAGACGGTTCCTAAACTCCATGTCACCTCATCAGGCTGCATAGAGGAGCAGGGAACAGGGATGCTACAGGTTGGTGACATCTGCAGGCTTGTGTGTGTTTGTAAATATATGGCTCTGGTGTGTTTGTGTGTGTGTTGCAGGTGGACTGTAGGGTTAGGGTAAGGGTTAGGGAAAATACTTTTTTGAATTGGACTGAATTGTGTGTGTGTTGCAGGTGGACTTTGCCTGTAACATGATAGGAGGTGGAGTGTTGGGCTCAGGTCTGGTTCAGGAGGAGATTCTGTTCCTGATGAACCCAGAACTCATCGTATCTCGACTCTTCACTGAGAAACTAGGAGACAACGAGTGTCTCTTCATCACAGGTGTGGGTGATCACAGGTTATACCTACCACCCTTTATATCTCTCCCTCTCCCTCAGTCAACATCTTCTCTCTCTCTCTCTCTCTCTCTCTCTCTCTCTCTCTCTCTCTCTCTCTCTCTCTCTGAAGGTTCTCAACAGTTCAGTCAGTACAGTGGCTACAGCGACACTTTTAAGTGGATAGGGCCTCACAGAGACAACATTGAGAGGTGAGCTCACACACACACTCACACACACTCTCTCACACACACTAAAATCCCTGATTGCTCTGCCTGTGTTAGCAGGGATGAGTGGCAAAGGCTTCACAGGCAGATTGTAGCCATGGATGCTCTCCACTTCAGACACCAGAAAGAACAGTACAACATGAGACAGGTCACCAGGGAACTCAACAAGGTGAGAGACAACCCTCCTCTCCTGTAGGGGCCAGACTGCAGCTGATAAGTAGAATCAGGTGTGCTAGCTAGAGCAGGGCTGGAGATAAATCTGATGTCTGTGGTCTCCTGTGATATCCTCCCTCAGGCGTACTGTGGCTTTAAGGCAGGTGAAAACACTCACCCAGACCTCCTTCCTGACATCGCCACGGGCAACTGGGGCTGCGGAGCCTCCAATGGAGACCCCACACTTAAAGGTACCCCTAAATATTCATCCCTAACCCTTGACCCTTAATTTATAGGTACCCATTAGATATTCAGTACCACAGGCCTACTATAGGTCTATGTAGCTCTCTGTCTAAAACTGACAATGGTTCTGTGATCTGATTGGTTGTTTTTCCCCTCCCAGCTCTGATCCAGCTGATGGCTGCAGCCAGGGCCCAGAGAGGCGTGGCCTTCTTCACCTCAAAAAACTTCAGCTTCGAGAGAGAGCTGCAGAACATGTACCACCTACTGGTCACACACAGAACTACAGTGGGTAAGTTAGTAAACACAGAACAATGATAGATAGATAGATAGATAGATAGATAGATAGATAGATAGATAGATAGATAGATAGATAGATAGATAGATAGATAGATAGATAGATAGATAGATAGATAGATAGATAGATAGATAGATAGATAGATAGATAGATAGATAGATAGATAGATAGATAGATAGATAGATAGATAGATAGATAGATAGATAGATAGATAGATAGTGTGGCAGTATGAAAAAGTATAAAAATACACAAAGTTTGGAGTGCAAAAAGCTATAGAAACGCATTGCGTAGTATGAGTGAATCCCGTGGGGAAATTACTTTGTCAAGCAGCTACGAAAAATACAGGGCAGGTGCAAAATGCCAGAAGGAAAACACAAAAAAAAGACAGATACATGATACATAGTGTGGCAGTATGAAAAAGTATAAAAACACACGAAGTCTGGAGTGCAAAAAGCTATAGAAACGCATTGCATAGTATGAGTGAATGACTGAATGCAGTGGGTGAGTTAGTACACACAGAACTACAGTAGGTGAGTTAGTACACACAGAACTACAGTGGGTGAGTTAGTACACACAGAACTACAGTAGGTGAGTTAGTACACACATAACTACAGTGGGTGAGTTACCACTGATTGCAGACACACAGAACTGCAGTGGGTGAGTAACTATAGTAACTATTAGACTACAGGAGGTGAAACCTGATCTGAAAGTCCATCTTCCCTTCACTGTGTTTAGTCAAACCTCATATTTATTTGTATATTTTTTTATTTAACCATTATTTAACGAGGCAAGTCAGTTAAGAACAAATTCTTATTTACAATGACGGCCTACCTACAGGGTCAGCCCCTGGAGCAAATTAGGGTTAAGTGCCTTGCTCAAGGACACATCGACAGGTTCTCACCTTGTTGGCTTGGGGATTCAAACCAGCAACCTTTCGATTATGGGCCCAATGCTCTAACCACTAGTGGCTGTGTAAATAAAGTTTGATTGATTGATTCTTCTCCACTGTCTCAGGTAAGCTGTATGAGTTGCTGGATGACTACTGTGCTGTGATACGGTCAGCTCACACACACGTGGACCTGTTTGACTGGATCAGGAACACCCTGGAACACAGGAGTCAGCTGTGAGGACACATCTCAATATGATAGCTTCCTTTCCTTGTCTCCTTTCCTTTTGAGCATTATTGAGATTCACCCCAGAGATAGAGTGGCTCTATGAATGATCTGTGGAGAGAAACATGGTACAATTTCAAGTAATGGTTGATTATGAATGTGTTTCTCTGTTCACTACTAAACTGTTCCTTAATCAAACTGATAAAGTATACAGGACTTTTTAACTGCTGCATACAGAATGGTCCTGCTTTTTGATTTAACCCATTGATGATAGCCAACAACTTAACCAGCAATGGACGTTATGCACATGAAGTATAGTGTAAAATACTCTAGAATTATTATTTTAAAATGACTTCCAGTGACTTCGTTATTTGTTTTGTGGCTGTTTTGAGCATCATGGTTGTCTCTCTCTCTCTCGTCTGTGAATTGTTTGTAGAATGGAGGGCAGTACAGCAGACCTAAGTTCATGTTACTCTCTCTCAGAACACACACAGAGAGAGTAACATGAACTTAGGTCTGCTGTACTGCCCTCCATTCTACAAACAATTCACAGACATTCTTCTTCCCTGCATATTAAAAAAAAAAAAAAAAAAAAAAACATTTTCATGATCATATCTGTGTCTTTTTAGTGAATAGGTTTTGGGGAATTGACCCAAAAGTTCAACATTTCTGTCAACCCGTTTGACACTAGCCACTTTAATAATGTATCCGTATCTACATCACTCATCTCTATGTATAAACTGCACTCCACACTTCTGCGGTATCTTAGTCACTCTAATTGTGTGTACATATTGCATCACCCATCTCATATGTATATACTGTATTGTACTCTATACTACTCCAACGACTGCTAAACAACCATCTCTAGCACATCAGAGACTGCTGCCTATAGACGGAGATTAGAAATCACCGGCCACTTTAAGGAAATTAAACACTAGTCACTTTAATGTTTCCTTATCTTGCACTACTCATCTCATCTCTATTTGGGTATATGTTGTGAAACTGTTATATATAAATTGTTAGATATTACTGCACTGTCGGAGCTAGAAGCATTTCGCTACACCCGCAATATCTGCTAACCACGTGTAAGTGACCAATAATATTTTATTTGATAAGTTCGATAAATCCAATGTATGCACCACACAGAACGCACTGCCTCTGCAACGCAAACACAGCGTTCCAGTGTAAATGAATGTACTTCTGGTGTACCAAAACGCAATGACGCAGTCGGTGTGTTCGAAGTGTCAATGTAAATAGTCTGGGTGGCCATTTGATTAATTGTTCAGCTGTATTATGGCTTGGGGGGTAGAAGCTGTTAAGAATCCTTTTGGACCTAGACCTAATGCTCCGGTACCGCTTTCCGTGCAGTAGCAGAGAGAACAGTCTATGACTGGGCCTTCCCCTGTTTGGAATTCAGCCAGAGGGTTTGTTTGAGTGGTAAGGCTGAAGCAACCGACTGCAGACGAAAGTCGAGGAGTGGGTCGGGGGAGGTGCATCTGCGACAGCTGAAAGTCGGACACCGATGGATTTTTTTTAACAGTAAGGCTCAGTGCAACATGGCAGTGTTGCCATTGTTTATAAAGATTTTCACTTTGTAATGTTGAAATAAACAGGTCTCCAACCTCCATATCACAAACTGTAAATATATGTACTGCACAATCAGTTTGGAAGTTAAAGGAAGTAAATTAAGTACAGTGAGGGAAAAAAGTATTTGATCCCCTGCTGATTATGTTCGTTTGCCCACTGACAAAGTAATGATCAGTCCCTAATTTTAATGGTAGGTTTATTTGAACAGTGAGAGACAGAATAACAACAAACAACGCATGTCAAAAATGTTATAAAGTGATTTGCATTGTAATGAGTGAAATAAGTATTTGACCCCTCTCAATCAGAAGGAGTTCTGGCTCCCAGGTGTCTTTTATACAGGTAACGAGCTGCGATTAGAAGCACTCCCTTTAAGAGTGTGCTCCTAATATCAGCTTGTTACCTGTATAAAAGACAACTGTCCACAGAAGCAATCAATCAGATTCCAAACTCTCCAGCATGGCCAAGACCAAAGAGCTGTCCAAGGATGTCAGGGACAAGATTGTAGACCTACACAAGGCTGGAATGGGCTACAAGACCATCGCCAAGCAGCTTGGTGAGAAGGTGACAACAGTTGGTGCGATTATTCGCAAATGGAAGAAACACAAAAGCACTGTCATTCTCCCTCGGTCCGGGGCTCCATGCAAGATCTCACCTCGTGGAGTTGCAATGATCATGAGAACGGTGAGGAATCAGCCCAGAACTACACAGGAGTATATTGTCAATGATCTCAGGGCAGCTGGGACCATAGTCACCAGGAAAACAATTGGTAACACACTACGCTGTGAAGGACTGAAATCCTGCAGCGCCCGCAAGGTCCCGCTGCTCAAGAAAGCACATGTACAGGCCCTTCTGAAGTTTGCCAATGAACATCTGAATGATTCAGAGGAGGACTGGTTGAAAGTGTTGTGGTCAGATGAGACCAAAATCGAGCTCTTTGGCATCAACTCAACTCACCGTGTTTGGAGGAATGCTGCCTATGACCCCAAGAACACCATCAAACATGGAGGTGGAAACATTATGCTTTGGGGGTGTTTTTCTGCTAAGGGGACGGGACAATTTCACCGCATCAAAGGGACGATGGATGGGGCCATGTACCGTCAAATCTTGGGTGAGAACCTCCTTCCCTCAGCCAGGGCATTGGAAATGGGTCGTGGATGGGTATTCCAGCATGACAATGACCCGAAACACACAGCCAGGGCAACTAAGGAGTGGCTCCGTAAGAAGCATCTCAAGGTCCTGGAGTGGCCTAGCCAGTCTCCAGACCTGAACCCAATAGAAAATCTTTGGAGGGAGCTGAAAGTCCGTATTGCCCAGCGACAGCCCCGAAACCTGAAGGATCTGTATGGAGGAGTGGGCCAAAATCCCTGCTGCAGTGTGTGAAAACCTGGTCAAGAACTACAGGAAACGTATGATCTCTGTAATTGCAAACAAAGGTTTCTGTACCAAATATTAAGTTCTGCTTTTCTGATGTATCAAATACTTATGTCATGCAATAAAATGCAAATTAATTACTTAAAAATCATACAATGTGATTTTCTGGATTTTTGTTGTAGATTCCGTCACTCACAGTTGAAGAGTACCTATTATACAAATTACAGACTTCTACATGCTTTGTAAGTGGGAAAACCTGCAAAATCGGCAGTGTATCAAATACTTGTTCTCCCCACTGTATGTAAATGTGATATTTCAGTTCTAAATTCTAAAAAACAGCTTTTACTTCGTAATTATGGGGTGTATTGTGTGCAGATTGATGAGGGAAAAAAACGATTTAATCAATTTTAGAATAAGGCTGTAACATAATACACTCTGGGGGTCTGAATACTTTCCAAATGCACTGTAAGTAAACGTGCAAATGAATAAATAAGTAATCAGATGCTTGACGGTGGCCCAATGTTTAGAAAGTGTGTGTCTGTGTGTGTGTGTGTGTGTGTGTGTGTGTGTATATATATATATATATATAAAATACTAAGAGCCCTAGGAACTCAAGATACTAAGTAAAAAATCAAGGTTCGTTACAATTTGGTGGAGAGCAGTGAGACCGCAACCCAAGAGGCAAAGGCTGAAGTACTATAAAACAATTATTTTTAGTACAATATTTAAAAATACATAGAAAACCTAAAATCGTCCCTTCCTCTTCCACACAGCCGAGCAGAGGTAAGTCCAAGACACAACCAGTCCACGGGTTCTTCCGCCTTCGCCAGTCGATCGATAGCCTCCCGCCTGGGCACAAAGAACAGCGAACCAATACAGAGTCCAGGCATAAAATGTACGGACTAACCGCACATTTAAAGAATCAAGAGGACAGTATGGCGGGACTCAAACCTAGCAGTTAGCACCACATCCCGTGACGATTGTGTGGGAATAGCACGGTTTTCTTTTTGATTGTTTGCATGCGGTGTTGTGGTTGAGTATTGTGGTTTGTGTTGTGTTTGCTGTGATTATGATGTAATTGCCCCCAATTATCTACCAAAGGACCTTCAATGGATTACATTTCAGTGAGATTTAAAATGGTAATTTGGGGGCCAGATCTGGCCAAATATACATGACTGTCCCCAAGACTGTCCCTGCAAGCACTGTTCTAATACTTGGATTGCCTTTTAATAAGAAATATATTTTTATTAACATAATTTATTGTCAAGAACATTTTTAAACAACATCTTTCATTAAAATGCAACAGCAACGTAAGGAATGGAACGTTCAAGTTAAAATGTGACATCGATTTTAAAAGTCTGCAATATCAAAATGTACAAATATTTGTGCTGGCATTCTTACTGTGAAGTTGGACCAGACGACTCAAACCCCAAAAAAGTTTGAACGAAGTGCAGACTAACATCATGATAAATAAATAAAAAGTCACACTCTACATTTTATGAAGAAACAACGTACAAAATGTGCCCTGAAAAATAAAAAACTCTTCCATTCACTTAAGAACAATAAACATGAATATTATTTGGTAGGATCTTCAGTGGTAGAGCACTGTCTAAGCAAAAGTAGGCATAGATCTTCTCAGTAAAATTGGGTTTGTAAGTGTTGAACCACTGGTTGTCTTGATCATAGAAGGTCACCCATCCTTTATCCATGTTCAGATTAACTTTGACTCTCTGCACATTTTTGTTCAGGACGTATGGCAACATCTCATTCACCCCTACAGCTCAGTGTCCCTGCTCTGAGACTGCATTGTCCTCCACTTTCCTGGCTGGGGACTCTATGGACACCCTCACCATCCAGAGGTCATTGTCCCCCACCTTCACCTCCGAGCAGTAAGTCCCTGAGGTGAAGCCCTTGGAGCCCAGGACTTCTGTGTAGCTGCTGAACCCTTCAAGGTTGTCTGGAATGCTTTGTTTGTCTTCAAATCTCAAGGAGGTCAGATCCTTGGAGAGATGGAGAGAGGCGTCGGCAGTGTTTGGGTTTAGGACCACAGGCGTGTACTCCACCACCTCCTGCATCTTCTCCCACACCTGGTACTTGAGGTTTCCCATGTTTAGCCACATCTCTCTTGCTCTCTCTCTCTCTCACACACATCTTTATGCAAGTTCGCCATTGTTTTTAGAGCTCACCAAAAACACAGACACACACACACACAAAAATTGAGACACACCCATAAACACACACACTGTCTCCCTCATGCTACAGTCGAGCTCCAATATATTTGCACCCTTGCACAATTCACTATTTATTCTAAAATAAGTTGACATTTTAAAACATTTTGGTGTTCATATATGTTTGTTTGATTTACGTGAACAGGACCAACAAAACGAATTAACTTCACAGTAAAAAAGGCCTGAACTAAATTATTCAGATCTGATTTGGGTGGATGGTGACAATAGTATCTAATTTTTCCTCTCTCTCGTTTCCCTCCCTCCCAACCTCTTTCTAACTCCACCCTCTGGCAGAAGCAGGAAGTCCCTCCCCCTCCCACAAGCTCTCTTCTGAGAAAACGAAACTGATCTGAGTCTCTCTGTCGTCTGTCTGTGTGAGAGTGAACAACAACAGTCTAAATGGCTCAGCAGGGAGTTCTGCTGGACAAGGACCAGTTATGTTGTTCTGTCTGTCTGGTTCTACTGAAGGAGCCAGTCACTATTCCCTGTGGACACAGTTACTGTAGAAGCTGTATCGAGGGCTACTGGGATCAGGATGATCAGGACATCTACAGCTGTCCTCAGTGCAGACAGACCTTCACTCCAAGGCCTACTCTAAAGAAAAATAACATGTTGGCTGAGGTGGTGGAGGCACTGAAGAAGACAGGACTCCAGGCTACTCCCCCTGCTCTGTGCTATACTGGACCTGGAGATATGGAGTGTGACGTCTGTACTGGGACCAGAAAGCAGAAAGCCCTCATGTCCTGTCTGGTGTGTCTGGTGTCTTACTGTGAGACTCACCTCCAGCCTCACTATGATGTTCCAGGACTAAAGAAACACAAGCTGGTCAAAGCCACTGCACAACTACAGGAGAACATCTGCTCTCACCATGACAAACTGCTGGAGGTTTACTGTCGTACCGATCAACAGTGTATCTGTTATCAGTGTCTGATGGATGAACATAAAGGCCATGATACAGTGTCAGCTGCAGCAGACAGGACTGAGAAACAGGTTAGACCAGAACAACTTGTTGGTAACTCTCTGATAAACACAGAATTAAAGACGCAGTAGGGAGGTTGGTTTAATAGGAGAGAGAAATAAACATAGTTATTCAAATTTAATCAATTCACAGCAGAAGAATTGTGAATACAGGTTGCAGGTAGCCTACTGGTTAATAGCGTTGGGCCAATAACTGAAAGGTTGCTCTTTGAATCCCGAGCCAAGTAGGTGAAATATCTGTCAATGTGCCTTGAGCAAAACACTTGACCCTAATTGCTCATCTAAGTCGCTCTGGATAACAGCATTTTCTAAAGTAAAAAAACATAACTCTGAATGCACTTTCATGAGCCCAATGTTCAGTCTCTCTGATTCGTGTTGTGTACTGTAAAGACTATAATCATTCAACGGTGTAGTAACTGTTTGCTAAGTGATTGACAGGTTATGTAGGTGAGAACATAGATTAAGATGGCTGGCCTTTTTTAACAAACATAGATCATAGTTTTCCAAAGGGACTTTCTCAAGATTCATCCCTACCCTCCTAGTTACTTCACTATTGAACTATTGGACACATCAAACTTGGTAGCTCAATGAAGAGTGTTTCTCCACAGAGTCAGCTGGGGATGAGTCAGCAGAAGGTCCAGCAGAGAGTCCAGGAGAGAGAGAAGGTGCTGAAGGAGCTCCAACAGGCTGTGGAGTCTCTCAACGTGAGTATTATTATTGACCAGAGGAGATGCACCATTTCACTTCCCTCCTCCAGTCAACCAGTAAGAGAGAGAGAGAGAGGATACTCTCCTGTGTCACTGCCTGAATCCCACTGTAGGGAACAGGCTGTCTGGGTTATCAGTTACAGAGGGAATAGACATATTAACATGGAGCCTCCTCTCTCTCTCTCTCTCTCTCTCTCTCTCTCTCTCTCTCTCTCTCCTAACAGCGTTCTGCAAAGGCAGCAGTGGAGGACAGTGAGAGGATCTTTACTGAGCTGATCCACTCCATGGAGAGAAGGTGCACTGAGGTGAAGGAGCTGATCAGAGCCCAGGAGAAGGCTGAAGTGAGTCGAGCTGAAGGACTCCTGGAGCAACTGGAGCAGGAGATAGCTGAGCTGAGGAGGAGAGATGCTGATCTGGAGCAGCTCTCACACACAGAGGATCACATTCATTTCCTTCAGGTAACTATACTGCCTTGTTAGGCCTATACATGATATGACAGGAAGTTACAGTAATGTGAAACTCTCTTTCTCTCTCCAGAGTTATCACTCTCTCTCCAGTCCCAGTGTATCTTCAGACTTGCACAGCGTCGTTGTCCGTCCTCTTCAGTACTTTGGAGATGTGAGTAAGTCTGCGTCTGAGCTGAGAGAGAAAGTAGAAGACCTCCTTAAAGGAGAATGGACCAAGATCTCCACTACAGGTGGGTTGGAAATACTAAGGCCACGTTTATACAGTTGGCCTAGTTCTGATATTTTGTCCAATTATTGGTCTTTTGACCAATCAGATCAGATCTTTTGCCAATAATTTGTCTGTGTAAACAAAGCCAATAACTTAAATACAAAAACTCTTAACTTTCTTAACTATTGTATGAACTATTTCTATCATGTTACCGCTGCTCACAAAACCACATTTCGATCGATTGATTATAATAACATCAACTTATTCATATTAAAGGTCCTACAGCCATCAAATACAGCATCAAATTGTTGTCTTGTGTACTCCTGTCTCTCTGTCTCTTTCTAGGGATGACCGGTCGTTACAACCACAGCTCCCAGATGAAAGCTGCCGTGCAGCAAGACAACCCCATGGAGGACAAGGACAGGGGTCAGGGGGTCAAACGCCGCCGAAGCAGCGAGTTCCCTGTTGGAAACCTGGTTGACGTTGACAACACTGCGGTCGCCAAATCACTGCACAGAGACAGTGAGAGAGAAAGGGGTGAAGAAAGGAAGAAAGAGGGAGAAAGACAGAAACAGAAAGAGAGGGAAAGAGAAACGGAGAGAGAGATTGAGAGAGAGGGGGATGGAGGGAGGGAAGGAGAGAGTGAGGGGGCGAGGGAAGGAGATAGTGAGGGGGCGAGGGAAGGAGAGAGTGAGGGGGCGAGGGAAGGAGAGAGTGAGGGGGAGAGGGAAGGAGAGAGTGAGGGGGCGAGGAAAGGTGAGAGTGAGGGGGCGAGGGAAGGAGAGAGTGAGGGGGCGAGGGAAGGAGAGAGTGAGGGGGCGAGGGAAGGAGAGAGTGAGGGGGCGAGGGATGCAGAGCGTGAGGGGGCGAGGGAAGGAGAGAGGGAAGGAGTGAGGGATGGAGGGAGGGAAGGAGTGAGGGGTGAGGAGGAGAAGAGGTGGTGCTGCTCTCTCTCTGAGCTGAAGAAAGTCCCTGAGTGTCACGTGGACCTGGAGCCGCTGTTCTTCAGCAGAACTCACTACATCCTCATAGATGTAAGACTCTCTGGCATCGCTCTCTCTGGTCTGAATGACTGGGGTGTATTTTGTTGTTTGTGATGATGTAGAGAATGAGAATGAGGAGGAGGAGGTAGAGAGAGATAGTTAAAACAGTCTAGCTCAATAAATAATATTGTTTTTAAAGCGACTGAGAGTGAACTGGATCTTTTACACCAGTAAATAAACTACAAGGAGTTTTGAAATCATTGCTGTCTCTCACAGATCATTCATGTCTCTGTCTACCTCCCTATTCAGGTGGATGAGTTCAACCCTAAATCGACATTAAAAGCTCATTCTGGACAGCATGTGTGGAACAGTGACTTTGTTAAGATGCCCTGCTCACCAGAAAGCCTCATCAAGACTGGATTGGTGGGTTCATTGATTGATTAATTTACTGATTAATTTCTACATTATTTGTCGATTAATGGGTTCATTGAATGCTTGGTTGAGTAATTGGTTGAGTGGTTAGATTGTTGGTTGATTGATTGGTTAGTTGCTTGTTTGATTAGTTGGTTGATTGGTTATACATTATTTGTCAATTGATTGATTAATTGATTGATTGGTTTGTTGGCTGAATTATTGATTTGTTAGTTGGTTGAGTGGTTAGTTGGTTGAGTGGTTAGTTGGTTGAATGGTTTGTTAGTTGATTGGTCAGTTGGTTGATTGATTCGTTAGTTGCTTGATTGGTTAGATGGTGGATTGATAAATTGGTTGATTGGTTAGTTGGTTGATTGCTTATACATTATTTGTCGATTTATTGGTTTGTTGGCTGATTTGTTAGTAGGTTGAGTGGTTAGTTGGTTTAGTGGTTAGTTGATTTAGTGGTTAGTTGGTTGATTGGTAAGGTAGTTGAATGGTTAGTTGCTTGATTGGACGATTGCTTGAATGGTTAGTTGCTT
Organism: Thymallus thymallus; assembly: GCA_023634145.1. Taxonomy (NCBI): domain Eukaryota; kingdom Metazoa; phylum Chordata; class Actinopteri; order Salmoniformes; family Salmonidae; genus Thymallus; species Thymallus thymallus. The sequence goes on along the minus strand of CM042403.1, from coordinate 10,806,830 downwards.
GGTTGGTTGATTGGTCAGTTGATTGATATATTTTTCCCAGGTAATTAGCTCTGAGCGAGGTCGGTGGGAGGTGGTCTCCAAACAGCTGGAGAGTCTGGCCAAGAAGACCACGGCATCAGTGGGTGACGTAGTGGTACGACACACACACACACACCTCTATTATCCTAACATTTGCTAACATGCCTGCTCATGTTAACCTGGGTTTGGGGGTAACAATTAACGTAGGGGTCAGCATGTTTGACAAGTACTGTGTAACTATGATCTTCATGTTTCTCTCCACTTAGAAAGCCATAAAGAAATATAACCCAAAGTATGAAGATCAATGGTCCTTTGATGCCCTGCGTACCTTTGTTCAGGTCAGTTACAAGTTCACTGTAAATGGTCATCTCTCACTAATGGTGTTGTTACGTATACTTAAGCAATAACGATGTCACCATTGCCCTTGATTCTAAGCAATGTTGTGCTGCTATTTTTATTGACTTGGCCTAAGCTTTTGATATGGTAGACTAGACCTGTCCAACCCTGTTCCTGGAGAGCTACCATCCTGTAGGTTTTCCATCCAACCCTCATCTAGCACACCTGATTCTAATAATTAGCTGCTTGAAAAGCTGAATCAGGTTGGCTACAACTGGGGTTGGAGTGAAAACCTACAGGAGGGTAGCTCTCCAGGAACAGGGTTGGACAGTCCTGCGGGAGACCATTCCATTCTTGTTGGCCTGCTAAGGAGTATTGGTGTCTCTGAGGGGTCTTTGGCCAGGTTTGCTAACTACCTCTCTCAAAGAGTGCAGTGTATAAAGTCAGAACATCTGCTGTCTCAGCCACTACCTGTCACCAAGGAAGTTCCCCAAGGCTCAATCCTAGGCCCCACACTCTTCTCAATTTACATCAACAACATAGCTCAGGCAGTAGGAAGCTCTCTCATCCATTTATATGCATATGATACAGTCTTATATTCAGCTGGCCCCTCCCTGGATTTTGTGTTAAATGCTCTACAACAAAGCTTTTGGCAAGAAGAATTCCCCTCTCTCCACCGGTGTGATTACTATCTCTGAGGGTTTAGAGCTTGAGGTAGTCACCTCGTACAAGTACTTGGGAGTATGGCTAGATGGCACACTCTCTCAGCACATTTGGGCGGCAGGTAGCATAGCGGTTAGAGTGTTGGGCCAGTAACTGAAAGGTCACTGGTTCGAAAACCCACATCGACTGAAAAACCAGTCGATGTGTCCTTGAGCAAGGCACTTAACCTTTGCTCAAGGACAGGGGCATCGTACTACTATGGCTGACCCTGTAGGTAGGCTGTTATTGTAGATAATATTTTTTTCTTAACTGACTTGCCTAGTTAAATAAAGATTAAATACATTTAAAAATAAATTAAAATATCAAAGCTGCAGGCTAAGGTTAAATCTAGACTTGGTTTCCTCTATCGTAATCGCTCCTCTTTCACCCCAGCTGCCCAACTAACCCTGATTCAGATGACCATCCTACTAATGCTAGATTACAGAGACCTCATTTATAGATCGGCAGGTAAGGGTGTTCTCGAGCGGCTAGATTTTCTTTACCATTAGCCCATCAGATTTGCCACCAATGCTCCTTATAGGACACATCACTTCACTCTATACTCCTCTGTATACCCTTATTTATAAAACCCTCTTAGGCCTCATTCCCCCCTATCTGAGATACCTACTGCAGCCCTCATCCTCCACATACAACACCCGTTCTGCCAGTCACATTCTGTTAAAGGTCCCCAAAGCACACACATCCATGGGTCGCTCGTCTTTTCAGTTTGCGGCAGTTAGCGACTGGAGCGAGCTGCAAAAAACTCTCAAACTGGACAGTTTTATCTCCATCTCTTCATTCAAAGACTCAATCATGGACACTCTTACTGACAGTTGTGGCTGCTTCGCGTGATGTATTGCCCTTAGGAGGGTGTTATTCCTAATAATTCCTGGGTTCGAGGGTCTTATCGCTTTTGTAAAACAGTTACCAACAAAGATGAATGACATGTTTCATTTGAAAAAGTTATTTTAATTAGTAAATTTGTTTTATTTAATTCTTCCACCAGACATTATAGTCTGTGCAAAATCCAGTGTGTGATACTGAAGTTGCTAGCCAAAAAAGCTTGTTGTCCATTCCAAATGTTCTAAGCAAAAAAGGTTGCCATGATGTCTAGCAACTTCTCCTTTGCTAGCTAGCCCATTAAGGCCTAGATAGATAGATAGATAGATAGATAGATAGATAGATAGATAGATAGATAGATAGATAGATAGATAGATAGATAGATAGATAGATAGATAGATAGTGCGGCAGTATGAAAAAGTATAAAAATACACAAAGTTTGGAGTGCAAAAAGCTATAGATAGATATTGATCCCCGGGGGGAAATTTCTGCTTAACAGGCGACCACGCAGGCCGGCGCCAACCAACCAATTAATTCAGAACAAGCATTAACCGGTGATAACAGACACCTGCATTGCGGATGTCCGAGTTGGAACTGGGTTGGAGCAATCAAATCAGTGAGCAACTGCTCTTGTGATCATTGTCACACCCATGTAAATAGTCAATGTAAATAGTCTGAGTAGCCATTTTATTAGCTTTTAAGCAGTCTTATGACTTGGGGGTAGAATCTGTTAAGAAGTCTTTTGGACCTCTGTAGTGCCTTGCGGTCGGAGGTGCAGCTGTAGAACTTTTTGAGGATCTGAGGACCCAAATCTTGTTCAGTCTCCTGAGGGGGAATAGACGTTGTCGTGCCCTCTTCATTAATGTCTTGGTGTGTTTGGACCATTCTAGTTTGTTGGTGATGTAGACACCAAGGAACTTGAAGCTCTCAACCTGCTCTACTACAGCCCCATCAATGAGAATGGGGGCGTGCTCGGCCCTCCTTTTGCTATAGTCCACGATCATTTACTTTGTCTTTCTCACATTGAGGGAGAGGTTGTTCTCCTGGCACAACACTACCAGGTCTCTGACCCTCCCTATAGGCTGTCTCATCCTAGCCGTGTTCCACACATGCTGTCCAGAATCAGGCCTACCACTGTTGTGTCATCTGGAAACTTAATGATGGTGTTGGAGTCGTGCTTGGCCACTCAGTCATGGGTGAACAGGGAGTACAGGAGGGACCTAAGCATGCGGTGGCCCCCGTGTTGAGGATCAGCGTGGCAGATCTGTTGTTGCCTACCCTTACCACCTGAGGGCGGCCCATCAGGAAGTCCAGGATCCAGTTGCAGAGGGAGGTGTTTAGTCCCAGGGTCCTTAGCGTAGTGATGAGCTTTGAGGGCCCTATGGTGTTGAACACTGAGCTGTAGTCAATGAATACTGATATGATACTGTATGTTGCAAATTACAATTCGTATTATATGTTATGAATTTTCAAAACATACAAAATGTAAAAATTAGCAAAACGTGTTATATGTTAGAAACATATGATATGTTACGAATTCTATCTGGGTGGCTAGGTGCTAATGTTAGCTAGCTTGCTAACGTTAGTTAGGCTAGGGGTTAGGAGTTAGAGTTAAGTTTAGGAGTTAGGTTAAAGATGTTAGGGTTAGCTAAAAGGGTTAAGATTATGGTTAGCTGAAGGGTCAGCTAAAATGCTAAAGTTCTCCATGATGAGATTCAAACTCGCAGCCTTTGCAGACGTTCTCATTATACGCCCACCCATCCACCCTGACCTTCGATTTCTGTTTTATGTAATCATACCAAACGTAACATATCATACTAAATGGTTGCCTCGGATTTACGTACAGAATAATACAAAATGCTCTCAGACCAGGTTGGGGATTTTACTTAATGCGACTCCATGCAGCCATTGTCAATGTCCGCTTTAGGTATAAAGACAGCGCTAACGCAATTCCACCTCCGACACTGTAAAAACAACCGTTATGCAGATGTCGGCTAAAGTGGATCTGATTGAATAGAGCCCTAAAGCTGACACACAATCAGCCAACTATGTCCCTTATGTACCAAACCCTTGTCTGTACATTATGCCCTGAATCTATTCTACCACGCCCAGAAATCTGCTCCTTTTATTCTCTGTACCCAACGCACTAGACGACCAGTTCTTTAAACCTTTAGCCGTGCCCTAATCCTACTCCTTCTCTGTTCCTCTGGTGATGTAGAGGTAAACCCAGGTCCTGTAGCCCCCAGCACTACACCTATTCCCCAGGCGCTCTCATTTGTTGACTTCTGTAACCGTAAAAACCTTGGTTTCATGCATGTTAACATTAGAAGCCTCCTCCCTAAGTTTGATTTATTCACTGCTTTAGCACACTCCGCCAACCCGGATGTCCTAGCTGTGTCTGAATCCTGGCTCAGGAAGGCCACCAAAAATTTGTAAATTTCCATCCCCAACTACAATATTTCCCGTCAAGATAGAACTGCCAAAGGTGGCGGAGTTGCAATCTACTGCAGAGATAACCTGCAGAGTTCTGTCATACTGTTGCCCTCCAAATACACCTCCTCTGTTTTCAACCAGGATCTCAGCGATCACTGCCTCATTGCCTGTGTTCGTAATGGGTCAGCGGTCAAACGACCACCCCTTATCACTGTCAAACGCTCCCTAAAACACTTTTGCGAGCAGGCCTTTCTATTCGACCTGGCCAAGGTATCCTGGAAGGATATTGACCTCATCCCGTCAGTAGAGGACGCCTGGTTGTTCTTTAAAAGTGCTTTCCTCACCATCCTAAATAAGCATGCCCCTTTCAATAAACGTAGAACTAAGAACAGATATAGCCCTTGGTTCACCCCAGACTTGACTGCACTAGACCAACACAAAAACATCCTGTGGCGCACTGCATTAGCATCGAATAGCCCCCGCGATATGCAGCTATTCAGGGAAGTCAGGAACAAGTACACACAGTCAGTTAGAAAAGCAAAGGCCAGCTTTTTCATACAGAAATTTGCATCCTGTAGTACTAACTCCAAAAAGTTCTGGGACACTGTAAAGTCCATGGAGAATAAGAGCATCTCCTCCCAGTTGCCCACTGCATTGAGGCTCGGAAACACTGTCTCCACCAATAAATCCACGATTATCGAAAATTTCATTAAGCATTTTGCTACGGCTGGCCATGCTTTCCACCTGACTACCCCTACCCTGGCCAACAGCCCTTGTGCCCCCGGCAGCAACTTGCTCAAGCCCCCCCGCTTCTCCTTCACCCAAATCCAGATAGCTGATGTTCTGAAAGAGCTGCTAAATCTGGACCCCTTCAAATCTGCTGGGCTAGACAATCTGGACCCTCTCTTTCTAAAATTATCAGCCAAAATTGTTGCAACACCTATCACTAGCCTGTTCAACCTCTCTTTCGTATCGTCTGAGATCCCTAGAGATTGGAAAGCTGCCGCGGTCATCCCCCTCTTCAAAGGGGGAGACACTCTAGACCCAAACTGTTATAGACCTATATCCATCTTGCCCTGCCTTTCTAAAGTCTTCGAAAGCCAAGTTAACAAACAGATAACTGACCACTTCGAATCCCACCGTACCTTCTCTGCTATGCAATCTGGTTTCCGAGCTGGTCATGGGTGCACCTCAGCTACGCTCAAGGTACTGAACGATATCATAACCGCCATCGATAAAAGACAGTGCTCTTAAATGCTAGTAAAACTAAATGCATGCTTTTCTATCGAACGCTGCCCACACCCGCCCACCGGAACATCATCACTACTCTCGACGGGTCCGACTTCGAATACGTCCGACCTATCTCGTCCGAATACGTCCGACCTAATACGTCCGACCTATTTATTTAAGACCTATCTTAAATAAAGGTGAAATAAAAATCTCAGCTCGTTGGTCATGATAGCAACACCCACCCGTAGCATCCGCTCCAGCAGGTATATCTCACTGGTCACCCCCAAAGCCAACACCTCCTTTGGCCGCCATTCCTTCCAGTTCTCTGCTGCCAATGACTGGAACGAATTGCAAAAATAATTGAAGCTAGAGGTTCCTATCTCCCTCACTAACTTTAAGCATCAGCTATCTAAGCTGCTTATCGATCACTGCACCTGTATATAGCCCTTCTGTAAATAGCCCACCCTACTACCTCATCCCCATATTTATTTTTATTATTTTTGCTAATCTTGCACTCCAGTATATCTATTTGCACATCATAATTTGCACATCCTTCATTCCAGTGTTAATGCTAATCTGTAATTTATCTCACCACTATGGCCTATTTATTGTCCTACCTTCCTAACCTTACTGCATTTTGCACTCTGTATATAGATTTTCTATTGTGTTACTGACTGTATGTTTGTTTACTGTGTAACTCTGTGTTGTTGTTTTTGTCGCACTGCTTTGCTTTGTCTTGGCCAGGTCGCAGTTGCAAATGAGAACTTGTTCTCAACTGACCTACCTGGTTAAATAAATAAAAAAAATAAAAAAATATGTCCATTTTAATTTGATTTACGTTTGTTTCTATTGCCATTTATTTTGATATATCCGTTATAATGATCCTGATAAATGAATTGGCCTGGCTCAGAGAAGCTGTCAGTCTCGTCATGGTCATTATCTCTATGGGGACAGGGGATGTACATTGATAATTCAAATGGAACGGTTAACAGGCATTACCACGGGATTGTGGTGAATAACTCCCTTCAATCAACCAATCAGCATCCATGACCCATACAACCCATTTAACAATTATGTATATTCTCCTCTCCTTCTCTCCTCTAATTTATAATGATATATATTCTCCTCTCTCCTCTAGTTTCTAATTATATATATTCTCTCCTCTAGGAAGCGCATGAAGAAGATAACTACTACACATCGGTTTTTCCTAAGATAGCAGAGCTGGCCTCCAAACTGCCTGACTATATCAAGAAGGTAACAACATAGTAACTGAATGATGTAGACTATGTAGGTTACAGAGGTAGTGCACTAGGGTACAGAGGTAGTGTACAGTCGTGGTCAAAAGTTTTGAGAATGACACAAGTATTGGTCTCCACAAAGTTTGCTGCCTCAGTCTTGATGATGGCAATTTGCATATACTCCAGAATGTCATGAAGAATGATCAGATGAATTGCAATTAATTGCAAAGTCCCTCTTTGCCATGAAAATGAACTTAATCCCCAAAAACATTTCCACTGCATTTCAGCCCTGCCACAAAAGGACCAGCTGCCATCATGTCAGTGATTGTCTCCTTAACACAGGTGAGAGTGTTGACAAGGACAAGGCTGGAGATCACTCTGTCATGCTGATTGAGTCAGAATAACAGACTGGAAGCTTTAAAAGGAGGGTGGTGCTTGAAATCATTGTTCTTCCTCTGTCAACCATGATTACCTGCAAGGAAACACGTGCCATCATCATTGCTTTGCACAAAAAGGATATTGGATATTGCTGCTAGTAAGATTGCACCTAAATCAACCATTTATCGGATCATCAAGAACTTCAAGGAGAGAGGTTCAATTGTTGTGAAGAAGGCGTCAGGGCGCCTAAGAAAGTCCAGCAAACGCCAGGACCGTCTCCTAAAGTTGATTCAGCTGCGGGATCGGGGCACCACCAGTGCAGAGCTTACTCAGGAATGGCAGCAGGCAGGTGTGAGTGCATCTGCATGCACAGTGAGGCGAAGACCTTTGGAGGATGGCCTGGTGTCAAGAAAGGCAGCAAATAAGCCACTTCTCTCCAGTAAAAACATCAGGGACAGACTGATATTCTGCAAAAAGTACAGGGATTGGACTCCTGAGGAGTGGGGTAGAGTAATTTTCTCTGATGAATCCCCTTTCCGATTGTTTGGGCCACCCGGAAAACATCAGTCCTGTGTCATGCCAACAGTAAAGCATCCTGAGACCATTCATGTGTGGGGTTGCTTCTCAGCCAAGGGAGTGGGCTCACTCACAATTTTGCCTAAGAACACAGCCACGAATAAAGAATGGTACCAGCACATCCTCCGAGAGCAACTTCTCCCAACCATCCAAGAATAGTTTGGTGATGACCAATGCATTTTCCAGCATGATGGAGCACCTTGCCATAAGGCAAAAGGGATAACTAAGTGTCTCGGGGAACAAAACATCGACATATTTTGGGTCCATGGCCAGGAAACTCCCCATACCTTAATCCCATTGATAACTTGTGGTCGATCCTCAAGAGGTGGGTGGACAAACAAAAACCCACAACTTCTGACAAACTCCAAGCATTGATTATGCAAGAATGATCTACCATCAGTCAGGATGTGGCCCAGAAGTTAATTGACAGCATGCCAGGGCGGATTGCAGAGGTCTTGAAAAAGAAGGGTCAAGACTGCAAATATTGACTCTTTGCATAAACTGAATGTCATTGTCAATGAAAGCCTTTGACACTTATGGAATACTTGTAATTATACTTCAGTGTACCATAGTAACTACTGACATAAAGATCTAAGAACACTGAAGCAGCAAACTTTGTGGAGACCAATGCTTGTGTCATTCTCAAAACTTTTGACCATGACTGTACTATGTAGGCTACAGAGGTAGTGTACTATGTAGGCTACAGAGGTAGTGTACTATGTAGGCTACAGAGGTAGTGTACTATGTAGGCTACAGAGGTAGTGTACTATGTAGGCTACAGAGGTAGTGTACAATGTAGGGTACAGAGGTAGTGTACTATGTAAGCTACAGAGGTAGTGTACTATATAGGTTACAGAGGTTGAGTACTATGTAGTCTACAGATATAGTGTACTATGTAGGGTACAGAGGTAGTGCACAGGGGGTACAGAGGTAGTGTATTATGTAGGGTACAGAGGTTGCGTACTATGTAGGGTACAGAGGTTGCGTACTATGTAGGGTACAGAGGTAGTGTACTATGTAGGGTACAGAGGTAGTGTACTATGTAGGGTACAGATTGTATCAAATCAAATGTATTGGTCACATACACATGGTTAGCAGATGTTATTGCGGGTCTAGCGAAATGCTTGTTGCTTCTATCCACGACAGTGCAGTTGTATCTAACAAGTAATATCTAACCATTTCACAACATATACCCAAATACACTTAAATCTAAGTAAGGAATGGATTGAGAATATATAGATACATGTCAGGGCGGCATTGGACTAAGATACAGTGGCATAGTAAGCTTTATAGTATGCAGTATACACATAAGAGATTGGTGCAGTATGTAAACACGATTAAGTGACTAAGATACTGAAAAATAGTATAGCGTACAGTTTAAACATATGAGATGAGTAGTGCAAGATACGGAAACATTAGTGTTTCATTTCCTGCCGGTGATTTCTAATCTATGTCTATAGGCAGCAGTCTCTGATGTGCTAGAGATGGTTGTTTAGCAGTCGTTGGAGTAGTATAGAGTACAATGCAGTATATACATATGAGATGAGTGATGCAATATGTACACACAATTAGAGTGACTAAGATACCGTAGAATAGTGTAGAGTGCAGTTTATACATAGATATGAGTGATGCAGATACGGATACATTATTAAAGTGGCTAGTGTTCTATTCCTTAAAGTGGCCTGTGGTTTCTAATCAGTCTCTATAGGCAGCCGCCTCTGGTGTGTTAGTGATGGCTGTTTAGCAGTCTGATGGCCTTGAGATAGAAGCTGTTTTTCAGTCTCTCGGTTCCAGCTTTGATGCATCTGTACTAACCTCGCCTTCTGAATGATAGTGGGGTGAACAGGCAGTGGCTCGGGTGGTTGATGTCTTTGATGATCTTTTTGGCCTTCCTGTGGCAACGGGTGCTGTAGGTGTCCTGGAGGGCGGGTAGTTTTCCCCCAGTAATGCGTTGGGCAGACCGCACCACCCTCTGGAGAGCTTTGCCGTTATGGGCGGTGCAGTTGCCAGACCAGGCTGTGATGCAGCCCGACAGGATGCTCTCAATTGTGCATCTGTAGAAGTTAGTGAAGGTTTTAGGTGATACGCCAAATTTCTTTAGCCTCCTGAGGTTGAAGAGGCTCTGTTGCGCCTTCTTCACCACACTGTCTGTGTGGGTGGACCATTTCAGTTTGTCGGTGACGTGTACGCAGAGGACCTTGAAGCTTTCCACCTTCTCCATTGCGGTCCCATCAATGTGTTTCCTGAAGTCCACGATCATCTCCTTCATTTTGCTGACGCTGTGGTCAATAATCAAGAACTTGATTATTGAGTTTGAGGCGTGCTTGGCCACGCAGTCATGGGTGAAGAGAGAGTACAAGAGGGGGCTGAGCACACACCCTTGTAGAGGTACTGTATGTGTGTTCTCTACTCAGTCTGTTAAATGTTTGGGTGTGTGTGTGTGTGTGTGTGTGTGTGTGTGTGTGTTTGTGTTTGTGTCTAACTTTGTGTGTGTCTAGCCCATCCCCCTGCTTCAGAAGGGCAAGACTCAGTCCATCACGTTGTCCCAGGGTCAGATAGCTTGTCTGCTGGCCAACGCCTTCTACTGCACCTTCCCCCACCGCAACTCCCCCAACCCCAGAGCAGAGTACCACAACTACCCCACCATCAACTTTAACAGGTCAGAACACACAACAAACTCCACTGAGGACCCACACACACACAGACATACACTAAGTATTCCAACTTCAACAGATGATAACGTGACCACTCTATCTCTCTGTGTTGTCAGTCTGTTTGGAAAGTGGTCTGAGAGGAAGAGAGAGAAGCTGAGAGCCATCCTTCATTACTTCCGCACTGTCACAGACCAAGGTAAGTTACTACCACACACTACTATAGTCACTATAATATCTGTCTGAACTTTGACCCTTGTTGTTGCCATGACAGAGACCAGGCCCTGTGGACTGTTGACCTTCCAGAGACGCTACATCAACGACAGAGACATGCCGAAATGGAGGAGGTACACACACACACACACACACACACACACACACACACACACACACACACACAGACATGCACACACACACGAATGTGAGCACGCACACACAGAAACACACACACAGACACACACAGACACACAAACACACACACACACAGACAGACAGACACACACACACACAGAAAAACAGACACAGACAGACAGACAGACAGACAGACAGACAGACAGACAGACAGACAGACAGACAGACAGACAGACAGACAGACAGACAGACAGACAGACAGACAGACAGACAGAACTCTGTCTTACTATACTTGTGAGGACTTTTTGGGGACCAACAATTGAATCCCATTCAAAATCATATTTTCCTAACCATAACCCTAACTCCTAACCCTAATTCTAACCCTTAACCCCTAACCCCAACTCCTAACCCTAATTCTAACCCTAATTCTAACCCTATTCTAAACCTAACCCCTAAGCTTAAAATAGCTGTTTTACAAGTGAGAACCTGCAAAATGTCCTCACTTCTCTGAGGACTTTTAGTACAAGCATAGTAAGACAGGTACACACACACACACACACACAGAGACACACAACAAACACACACACAGACACACACAGACACACAAACACACACACACACAGACAGACAGACACACACACACACAGAAAAACAGACACAGACAGACAGACAGACAGACAGACGGACGGACGGACGGACGGACGGACGGACGGACGGACAGACAGACAGACAGACAGACAGAACTCTGTCTTACCATACTTGTGAGGACTTTTTGGGGACCAACAATTGAATCCCATTCAAAATCATATTTTCCTAACCATAACCCTAACTCCTAACCCTAATTCTAACCCTTAACCCCTAACCCCAACTCCTAACCCTAATTCTAACCCTAATTCTAACCCTATTCTAAACCTAACCCCTAAGCTTAAAATAGCTGTTTTACAAGTGAGAACCTGCAAAATGTCCTCACTTCTCTGAGGACTTTTAGTACAAGCATAGTAAGACAGGTACACACACACACACACACACACAGAGACACACAACAAACACACAACAAACACACAACAAACACACACACAGACACACACAGACACACACAGACACACACAGACACACACAGACACACAAACACACACACACAGACAGACACACATACACACACACACACACAGAAAAACAGACAGACAGACAGACAGACAGACAGACAGACAGACAGACACAACTCTGTCTTACTATACTTGTGAGGACTTTTTGGGGACCAACAATTGAATCCCATTCAAAATCCTATTTTCCTAACCATAGCCCTAACTCCTAACCCTAATTCTAACCCTAATTCTAACCCTAACTCCTAACCCCAACTCCTAACCCTAATTCTAACCCTATTCTAAACCTAACCCCTAAGCTTAAAATAGCTGTTTTACAAGTGAGAACCTGCAAAATGTCCTCACTTCTCTGAGGACTTTTAGTACAAGCATAGTAAGACAGAGACACACACACACACGCACAGACACACAGACACACACACACACACAGACAGGCACAGACACACAGACACACACACACACACAGACCAACTTAATATGTCCCCTCTTGTCTTTCTCTGTGTGTCAGTTGTGAAGAGACGGTTCCTAAACTCCATGTCACCTCATCAGGCTGCATAGAGGAGCAGGGAACAGGGATGCTACAGGTTGGTGACATTTCCAGGCTTGTGTGTGTGTGTGTGTGTGTGTGTGTGTGTGTGTGTGTGTGTGTGTGTGTGTGTGTGTGTGTGTGTGTGTGTGTGTGTGTGTGTGTGTGTGTGTGTGTGTAACAATTTGTGTGTTTGTAATGCTGGGTATGTGTTTAACTATACTTGACCAGAAGTCCCCACAAGAATTGTAGAGAAACACACATTTGACCAACTGGGGACATTATGTTTGTAGGGTTAGGGAAAGGGTTATGATAAGGGGTTAGGGAAAATAGGATTTTGAATTGGACTGAATTGTGTGTGTGTTGCAGGTGGACTTTGCCTGTAACATGATAGGAGGTGGAGTGTTGTGCTCAGGTCTGGTTCAGGAGGAGATTCTGTTCCTGATGAACCCAGAACTCATCGTATCTCGACTCTTCACTGAGAAACTAGGAGACAACGAGTGTCTCTTCATCACAGGTGTGTGTGATCACAGGTTATACCTACCACCCTTTATATCTCTCCCTCCCGCTCAGTCAACATCTTCTCTCTCTCTCTCTCTCTCTCTCTCTCTCTCTCTCTCTCTCTCTCTCTCTCTCTCTCTCTCTCTCTCTCTCTCTCTCTGTAGGTTCTCAACGGTTCAGTCAGTACAGTGGCTACAGCGACACTTTTAAGTGGATAGGGCCTCACAGAGACAACATTGAGAGGTGAGCTCACACACACACTCTCACACACTCTCTCACACACACTAAAATCCCTGATTGCTCTGCCTGTGTTAGCAGGGATGAGTGGCAGAGGCTTCACAGGCAGATTGTAGCCATGGATGCTCTCCACTTCAGACACCAGAGAGAACAGTACAACATGAGACAGGTCACCAGGGAACTCAACAAGGTGAGAGACAACCCTCCTCTCCTGTAGGGGCCAGACTGCAGCTGATAAGTAGAATCAGGTGTGCTAGCTAGAGCAGGGCTGGAGATAAATCTGATGTCTGTGGTCTCCTGTGATATCCTTCCTCAGGCGTACTGTGGCTTTAAGGCAGGTGACAACGCTCACCCAGACCTCCTTCCTGACATCGCCACAGGCAACTGGGGCTGCGGAGCCTTCAATGGAGACCCCAAACTTAAAGGTAGCCCTAACTGTTGACCCTTGCTCCTAACCTACCAAACACTAACTCAACTCTACCCACAGGATATTCCACATAGACCCACTCTGAAAATTCACAGAAAATTATATTGTGATATGATTGGTTGTTTTTCCCCTCCCAGCTCTGATCCAGCTGATGGCTGCAGCCAGGGCTCAAAGAGGTGTGGGCTTCTTCACCTTCAAGAACTTTAGTTTGGAGAGAGAGCTGCAGAATATGCACCACCTACTGGTAACACACAGAACTACAGTGGGTGAGTTAGTACACACAGAACTACAGTGGGGGAGTTAGTATATACAGAACTACAGTGGGTGAGTTAGTACACACAGAACTACAGTGGGTGAGTTAGTACATACAGAACTACAGTGGGTGAGTTAGTGCATACAGAACTACAGTGGGTGAGTTAGTACACACAGAACTACAGTGGGTGAGTTAGTAGACACAGAACTACAGTGGGTGAGTTAGTAGACACAGAACTACAGTGGGTGAGTTAGTACACACATAACTACAGTGGGTGAGTTAGTACACACATAACTACAGTGGGTGAGTTAGTACACACAGAACTACAGTGGGTGAGTTACCACTGATTGCAGACACACAGAACTACAGTGGGTTTGTAACTATAGTAACTATTAGACTACAAGAGGTGAAACCTGATCTGAAAGTCTTCCTTCCCTTCACTGTGTTTAGTCAAACCTCATATCCTCTTAGTCACCATGTAAATAAAGTTTGATTGATTGATTCCTCTCCCGTCTCAGGTGAGCTGTATGGGTTGCTGGATGACTACTGTGTTGTGATACGGTCAGCTCACACACACGTGGACCTGTTTGACTGGATCAGGAACACCCTGAAACACAGGAGTCAGCTCTGAGGACACATCTCAATATAATAGCTTCCTTTCCTTGTCTCCTTTCCTTTTGAGCATTATTGAGATTCACCCCAGAGATAGGGTGGCTCTATGAATGATCTGTGGAGAGAAACATGGTACAATTTCAAGTAATGGTTGATTATGAATGTATTTCTCTGTTCACTACTAAACTGTTCCTTAATCAAACTGATAAAGTATACATGGCTTTTTAACTGCTGCATACAGAATGGTCCTGCTTTTTGATTTAACCCATTGATGATAGCCAACAACTTAACCAGCACTGGACGTTATGCACATGAAGTGTAGTGTAAAATACTCTAGAATTATTATTTATTCTTTCAAATGTATTCATAAATTCGTTGTTTGTTTTGTGGCTGTTTTGAGCATTGCGGCTGTATTGTGGCTGACACAAACACACACAATATCTCTCTCTCTCTCACACAGACACATACACACACACACTCTCTCTCTCTCGCGTTCACTCACTCACTTTCTCTCTCACATACACACAAAGAGTAACATGAAGTTAGGTCTGCTGTACTGCCCTCTGTTCTGCTGTACTGCCCTCCATTCTGCTGTACTGCCCTCCATTCTGTTGTACTGCCCTCCATTCTGCTGTACTGCCATCCATTCTGCTGTACTGCCATCCATTCTGCTGTACTGCCCTCCATTCTGCTGAACTGCCCTCCGTTCTCCTCAAGGTAGAGACGAAAGTCCAAGAACAAATATTTCAGACATTCTTTTTCCTCCTGTATCAACCTGACATGTTTGTCCTCCTGTATCAACCTGACATGTTTGTCCTCCAGTATTGATGACACCACCACCCCGCATATAAAAAAAACATTTTCATGATCATATCTGTGTCTTTTTAGTGAATAGGTTTTGGGGAATTGACCTGTTTGTTTGTGCCTGTTTGTCTCTTTGTATCAACAGAGTAGAACATACTTAACATACTGTACATCACAGAGAGAGAGAGTCTAATACCTTGATCACACCTATAGAGTCATTGCGCAAAATAGTATGCAGCGTCATCTAGATATGTGTGCAACAAAAGTTCAACATTCACCTTCTGCTACCATTTCTGTCAACCCGTTAACATTCAATTTGACGCATACGTTCGATAAATCAAGCGTATGCACCACTCAGAACGCACTGCAACTGCCTCTGCAACAATGCTGCAAGGTAAGCGCAGTGTTCCGTTGTAAATGAATGTACTTCTGGTGCACCAAAGCGCATAACACTGTTGGTGTGTTCGAAGCATAAGGAGTGTGTGCGTGTGAGTGCATAAAAAAGCACAGTCATTCTACTGTAACAGTGTAACCAAGGACATAATTGTTTAACCAATCAGCATCATGATAATATATTTTTTTTACCCCCTTTTCTTTATTTCCAATTAGTAGTTAGTCTTGTCCCATCGCTGCAACTCCCGCACGGACTCGGGAGAGGCGACGGTGTAGAGCCATGGGTCCTCCGAAACACAACCCCGCCAAGCCGCACTGCTTCTTGACACAATGCACTCTTAACCCAGAAGCCACCAATGTGTTGGAGGAAACACCGTACACCTGGCAATCGTGTCAGCGCCGGTCCGCCACAAGCGTCGCTGCAGCACAATGGGACAAGGACATCCCAGCCGGCCAAACCCTCCCCTAACCCAGAAGACGCTGAGACAATTCTGCGTCGCCTCGTGGGTTTCCCTGTCATGGCCAGCTGCGACACAGCCGGGTATCGAACCAGGATCTGTAGTAATGCAGATTGCACTGCGATGCAGTGCCTCAGACCACTCGCATGAGTACTGGGCTCACTAGAGTGGTAGACTGGTAACCTGTCTGCAGGTTTTAGCTCCTCCCTTGTACTTGATATATTAAGGTCAGTGATTAGTAAGGAACTCCTCTCACCTGGTTGTCTAGGTCTCAATTGAAAGGAAAAACCCCAATCCAGCAGACTCTAGGCCCTCCATGGAATGAGTTTGACACCCCTGCCCTACACCCTCCCTTAATTGTCACTCCCTCAGATTTGAGACACTTGTGCATATGTTGGAGGAATGCGCAAATGGAGGGCCAAGGGTTTCCACTAACAATTGTCTTTATTGTAAAAATTCATAAAAAATGTCATGTGCTTTTTGTTCTTAATTTAAGGTCAGGGTTAGGCATAAGGTTAGCAGTGTGGTTAAGGTTAGGGTTACGCATAGAGTTAGCTATAAAATCAGTATTTAAGAAGATAAATTGTAGAAATAGGCAGGGTTAATGACTTTGTGGCTGTGGTAACAAGTCACTTGCCGAATACAACAGTCACTTACCGTGAAATGCTTACTTTCAAGCCATTAACCAACAATGCAGTTCAAGAAATAGAGTTTAAGAAATTATTTACTAAAAAAACGAAAGTAAAAAATGTAATAGAAAGTAACACAATAACAATAACGAGACTATATACAGGGGGTACCAGTACTGAGTCAATGTGTGGGGGTACAGCTTAGTCAAGGTCATTTGTACATGTAGGTAGGGGTAAAGTGACTATGCATAGATAATAAACAGTGAGTAGGGGGGTAGCCATTTGATTAATTGTTCAGCAGTGTTATGGCTTGGGTGTACAAGCTGTTAAGGATCCTTAAAGGAAGTAGATTCCCCGCCAAAAAATGAGTGCAAGGTTAAATCAGTTCAGTCAAGTAAAAAGCTTTACTGAATAAACAGACAAAAATGTGAATAAAAAAGTATTAAAATAGTTTAGGTGATGGCCTCGTCTGGAAAGGACTACCCCTGGAGCCAGATGCTGGCTTGGCATGTAGCCCCTTGGTGGGCAGCTGGCATTGTAACCCCCCGGCTGGCAAAAGAGGTTCCGATTACGGGCCTTCATCTGGTGGTGGGTCGACGGTAACACTGTTGCTTCAAGACAGCGAGAGAGAAAAAAGGGGTAAGCAATTGTTTAAATACATCACAAGATGTACGCCCATTGGTGGGAACATGTGCAGCCGTTCAGGGCGGCATCACACAAAAACATTTGGAATGGTGACATTTGCGCGATCGGTTTTTTATCGCTCATTTGCACGTCACATCAATGATATGGGACTGGGGGTCAATTAACCTTGTCGGAGTGGGCGCCCTGATTCTAGTTTGTGAGCTAGCTGCCTGGGAAGGTCTCCCACTCAGAAGTACGAGATGGGGAGAGGGGCGGAATCTATCAAATAGTGCACCTCTAACTTTGTACAGTACTAATGCATTAGTAAATGTTCTGATTATTTATTTGTGTTGTGCCAAATACCTCCAACTAAATCAAAGTAGAATGTGAGGATAATCATTCAGACCAGCCTTACTGATTAAACCTACATGAACTACACTAGTAGACTACAGTGACCTTTTATCTGTAGTAGTTGATGAATATCTTAAAGGGATAGTTCACACACAACGTGCCAATTTCCACCTTTATTCTACTTAACTTTTCAACGACCCTTTATTTGGCTGGGTTCAGTCCGTATCGCAGAACGTCCACGTTAAAAGTTAAAGGTAATTTCCGATTAAGCCGACATATGCAGCGTTTACCATAAATGCAGTCTCCGAGACCGTCAATTGCGTTATAAAGTGGAACTTCAGCACTACGGATTGAATAGAGCCCTTTATCTTGATAACACTGCCCGTCATACTCTCTCTCTGTCACAGGTTCACCATGGGGAGAGAAGGCCTGCTATGTATCTTCCTGCTGTTGCTTACCCTGGCCTTGGTCTGGGCAGACATCCCAACCCTCAACTCAATCAGTGATCTCAGTAATATTGAGTTTGGCCACCGCTTCCCACGTCACAGCTCATATCTGCTCTACTTCATCGACCACAACCTATTCGTGGATAACAACGATGCCCTCGTACCAATGTTCATACCAGACAGGGTTGACTGGGGCTTCCATTTCTACAGTAACTTTGAACAGGTGTTTCCACCGCTGCAAGATCAAAACCTACAGGGTTACTACGCAGTAGGGAATCTCAATAAACCGACACAATATGGACTCGCCCCTTACGTCAGCCAAAGCTATCGCTACACCTCAGGGAATATGGAGAGGAACTGGGACAGAGTAGTTGTCAGAACCAGCCTCAACAGCCCTCTGTTAGAGGCACTCTATATAACGCAGCGCTATCCTCTTGAAGATCTCTGGAGCATTCAATAAGACCCGGCTAACAGTGAGAGCTACCATGCTACAAACATTACTGCTCATTCTAGAAACCCTAAACTAACCATAGACAATATATCATGTCTTTATCTACATATACAATACACTGGTTAAGATGCTTGAGAAAATCCCTTTTAGACTAAATTAATACTTTTTAGACTAAGGGGTTGGATTCAGACCGTATCGCTGATGTTCAGGTCGCTACAGTGCACTTGGAATTTAAAAGTAATTTCTGATTAAGCAAACACATGCGCCGTTTACTGTGAATGCAGTCTCCGCTAACGCGGGAACAATGGGGCTACAACACCAAACTTCAGCTCTACGGATTGAATTAGCCCTAAATTTTTCATTAAGATTTCATTAAGAAAATGTTTGTGCTTAATTCCACATTTTCTGAAGGACATTATTACTAGTTCTCTCTCTTACTTCCTGATAAAAATTATAATACACCAAAATAAAGACACCTAAATACAACTCACTGTGACAGGTAAGTACATCATTAAATAAACCCTAATCTGGGTATGTTCAGTTTGTTCACTTTCCCCTTTCCTCTCCCAATCTCTCAGTTCTCTCTCTCTTGTTTCTATCGTTTCTATTGTTTCTCTCTCTCTCTCTCTCTCTCTCTCTCTCTCTCTCTCTCTCTCTCTCTCTCTCACACACACCCAATGAGACAAACTCAGAAACATAAACACACACACACTGTCTCCCTCTCGCTACAGTTGTGCTCTAATATATTGGCACCCTTGCACGATTCACTATTTCTTCTAAAATAAGTTGAAATTGAAAAACATTTTGGTGTTCAAAACTGATTATTTGTTTTACCTTAAAGCCAAAAAAAAGGCTTTAATTATTAATTTGACTGATTTGATTGGATGGTCCAACTCTCCCTCCCTCTCTCTCTCTCTAACTCCACCCTCTAATAGAACCAGGTAGTCCCTCCCCCTCCCCCTCTTCTGAGAAAAGAAACTGATCAGTCTCATCTGTCTGTGTGAGAGTGAACAACAACAGTCGAAATGGCTCAGCAGGGAGTTCTGCTGGACAAGGACCATTTCTGTTGTTCTGTCTGTCTGGATCTACTGAAGGAGCCAGTCACTATTCCCTGTGGACACAGTTACTGTAGAAGCTGTATCGAGGGTTACTGGGATCAGGATGATCCGGGCATCTACAGCTGTCCTCAGTGCAGACAGACCTTCACTCCAAGGCCTACTCTAAAGAAAAATAACATGTTGGCTGAGGTGGTGGAGACACTAAAGAAGACAGAACTCCAGGCTGCTCCCCCTGCTCTGTGCTATACTGGACCTGGAGATGTGGCGTGCGACTTCTGCACTGGGACCAGAAAGCAGAAAGCCCTAATGTCCTGTCTGGTGTGTCTGGTGTCTTACTGTGAGATTCACCTACAACCTCACTATGACGTTCCTGTACTAAAGAAACACAAGCTGGTCAAAGCCAAAGCACAACTACAGGAGAACATCTGCTCTCATCATGACAAACTGCTGGAGGTTTACTGTCGTACCGATCAACAGTGTATCTGTCTGCTGTGTATGGTGGATGAACATAAAGGCCATGATACAGTGTCAGCTGCAGCAGGGAGGACAGAGAAACAGGTTAGACCAGAACAACTCGTTGGTAACTCTCTAAACCAGGGCTGCCCAATCCTCTTCCTGGAGATCTACTGTCCTGTAGGTTTTCAGTCCAACCCTAATTTAACATATCTGATTCAGCTAGTTAGAATAAGGTGTGGTAACTGTGTGGTAACTGTGTGGTGACTGTGTGGTAACTGTGGTAACTGTGTGGTGACTGTGTGGTAACTGTGTGGTAACTGTGTGGTGACTGTGTGGTAACTGTGTGGTGACTGTGTAATGTGGTGATTGACAGGTGGTGTAGGTGAGAACATAGTTTAGTTTACCAAATAACATAGATCATATTGTTTTCAAAAGGGACTTTCTCAAGATTCATCCCTACCCTCTATGTTACTTCACTATTGAACTATTGGACACATCAAACTTGGTAGCTCAATGAAGAGTGTTTCTCCACAGAGTCAGCTGGGGATGGGTCAGCAGAAGGTCCAGCAGAGAGTCCAGGAGAGAGAGAAGGTGCTGAAGGAGCTCCAACAGGCTGTGGAATCTCTCAAGGTAAGTATTATTATTGACCAGAGGAGATGCACCATTTCACTTCCATCCTCCAGAGAGAGAGAGAGAGAGAGAGAGAGAGGGAGAGAGAATGAGAGAGAGAGAGAATGAGAGAGAGAGAATGAGAGAATGAGAGAGAGAGAGAGAGAGAGAGAGAGAGAGAGAGAGCATTCACCAATATCATTGTCTGGGACTACTACCCATTTAGAGAGTGAATAGACTGATTAGCATGGAGCCATCTCTCCCCTTTCTCTCTCTCTCTTTCACTGTTTGTCTGTGTCTCTCTCTCTCTGTCTTAACAGCACTCTGCAAAGGCAGCAGTGGAGGACAGTGAGAGGATCTTTACTGAGCTGATCTGCTCAATGGAGAAAAGGCGCTCTGAGGTGAAGGAGCTGATCAGAGCCCAGGAGAAGGCTGAAGTGAGTCGAGCTGAAGGACTCCTGGAGCAACTGGAGCAGGAGATAGCTAAGCTGAGGAAGAGAGGTGATGAGCTGGATCAGCTCTCACACACAGATGATCACATCCATTTCCTTAAGGTAACTATACTGCCTTTTTTCATCAAACGTAGTAAGTCATTATATGCAACATTGACTTAGACTCCCCCACATACAGTAATGTGAAACTACGATATTTCCAAAATCTCTCTCTCTCGCTCTCTCTCTTTCTCTCTCTCTCTCTCTCTCTCTCTCTCTCTCTCTCTCTCTCTCTCTCTCTCTCTCTCTCTCTCTCTCTCTCTCTCTCTCTCTCTCTCTCTCTCTCTCTCTCTCTCTCTCTCTCTCTCTCTTTCTCTCTTTCTCTCTCTCTCTAGAATTATCAGTCTCTCTCCAGTCCCAGTATATCTTCAGACTTACCCAGCATCGTTGTCCGTCCTCTTCAGTACTTTGGAGATGTGAGTAAGTCTGTGTCTGAGCTGAGAGAGAAAGTAGAAGACCTCCTTAAAGGAGAATGGACCAAGATCTCCACTACAGGTGAGTTGTAGTAAATACTAACACCAAAATACTACAACTCTTAACTTTCTTAACTTTTGTATGAACTACATTTTTTACATGTTACGCCTGCTCACAAACCAGATTTCCCTTTGGGGATAATGACGTTTGATTAATTTATTGTACTAATGAAAGATCCTACAGACATCACTTTATACATTTATAATATGTTGTGATGATAACATTCTCTTTCTCTGTGAATGTGATTGGTGTCTGTCGTGAACACAATGGATGTTTTACTGCCTCCTCCAGAGCCCAAGACCAGAGAACTGTTCTTACAATGTGAGTCTCTTTATCCTGAAGTAACTAAAAGTCTCTTTTTACTGACACTTGTCACATATCCTAAGATAGAAATAGCAATAGTAGATCTAGTCAAAGACAGTGTAGCTATCTGACTCCTCATATTGTTCTGATTTGATCTCTGCTCTGCTATGATCAAAGACAGGGTGGATACAGTATCTGACTTACAACATGTTTTGTTCTAATTCCCCTCATTGGTCTCTGCTCTGCTCTTCTCTCAGACTCCTGTCAGCTATCACTGGACCTGAACACAGCATATAAATACATCTCTCTTTCTGAGGGGAACAGAAAGGTGACAGGTGCACGCCAAATACAGCCATATCCTGACCATCCAGACAGATTCACTGACTTCGGGCAGGTGCTGTGTAAAGAGGGTCTGTCTGGGTGCTGTTACTGGGAGGTTGAGTGGAGTGGTGGTAGTGTTCAAACAGCAGTCTCATATAAAGACATTAAGAGAAAAGGAAGTGGTGACTCCATATTTGGACACAATGATAAGTCCTGGAGTTTATACTGCTCTAGGGTTGGTTATAGTTTCAGACACAATAATGTTGAGACTAAAGTGTCAGGCCCTCAGTCCTCCAGAGTAGGAGTGTACCTGGATCACAAGGCAGGTACTCTCTCCTTCTACAGCGTCTCTGACACAATGACCCTCCTCCACAGAGTCCAGACCACATTCACTCAGCCCCTCTATCCTGGGTTTTGTGTTTTGTACCTTAATAGTTCTGCTGAGCTGTGTAAACTGTGGTAAAGTTCCCCTTACTAGAGAGATGCTTTATTATGATCTAATTAGCATTTCTTAGCAATACTTTTTCTTGTCAGCATTTTACGCTTGTGCATTTGATTCTGTGATGGTTGCAGTCCACATAGATGAAATTGTATTGAATCGAATGAATCAGATCCATTAATTTACGCAAAAATTGGCGCAAAATTGTAGATCCCACCGCATATTTGTCGTTTTCGGTATTATACTATAGATTATCAATATCTCATGAGTTTAGCACAACTGTCAATCTTACTCATAAAGTGTTATTACTCCATTGTTTTTGTAATATATATACACTGAGTGTACAAAACATTAGGACCCCCTGCTCTTTCATTAGATAGATAATGAAATCTAATTGTATTTGTCACATGCACTGAATACAACAGGTGTAAACCTTACTGTGAAATGCTTATTTACGAGCCCTTAACCAACAATGCAGAGTAAAAAATGTATAAATCCAGGTGAAAGCTATGATCCCTTATTGATGTGTATATACACTGAGTGTATAAAACATTAGGAACACCTTCCTAATATTGAGTTGCAACCCCTTTGGCCCTCAAAACAACTTTAACCTGTCTTTAGCCTGTTTCCTCCTTTTCATCTAAATTCATTGGTTTGGATTGAACAGGTGACATCAATAAGGGATCATAGCTTTCACCTGGATTCACCTGGTCAGTTCCTAATGTTTTGTAGACTCAGTATATATTTTTTATGAGAGCTATATTTGCAGTCACTTCATTGCAAGGTAATATTGAACCAGCCTATTCCTATCAGAAGCTGGGTAGTTTGATATGCAATGCTCCTAGTCTTTCATGACACATGTTAACATAAATGTAACTCAAAAATAAAGGTGATTAAAAACTTATAGACTGACTGTATGCTAATATCTATTCTTGAACAAAAATATAGGATGCTGCCATTCTCGAGAGGCTTTCTTGTTAGTGTGTGACTGTATGTGTCCCAGTGTGTATGTGTGATAGGGTTAGGTTCAATTCCTTTTCAAATCCATCAAATCAGGAAATTCCGATTTCAGTTTTCCTCAATGCCTCCTTAAGAATTGGAATTTCAGTTTACTCTGAATTGAAATTGAATAGACCTCAACTCTGATATGTGATTATGAATATCAGTGATTATGCTCCCTCCTCTTTCTGGCTGAGGGGGCTACTGAGGAAGCGCTCAGGTCTCCTTCTACACTCTGGCTGCCTGCTCTCTTGCGCCACCTGCTGCCAGATGCCTTATCTGTCTTACCAGAGGGCCTCTATCGCTGCTGCTTCTGTTGCAGTGTGCCGAGGTCTTTGAAAAACAGTTTAGGCCTTTCTTTAGCTGGCTCACTTTTCTGATCGACAAGACTACCCCTCAGCCACTTCCAGTAAAGGTTTCCGGACACCTGACTGACGTTGGCACTGGCCTACATATGCTGCACAGCACTCTGGGACAGATCTGGATGCTGCAAGGCCTGCTGGGTTAGCTCGGGACGGTCAGTAGTTCCAGCACGGTGAGAGGCTTTTACTATGGAGCAGTGTAGGGTCCTCAGAGCAGGAAGGGGAGGACCATCCTCCTCAGTGAATTTCATAAAAATAAAAACTATAAAACATTTAAAAAGGCATATTTTTTAAATAAAACTACACCAAATACAGCTAGCCAGCACTGCAGTGCATAACATGTGGTGAGTAGTTTACTCAGAGAGAGAAAGACAAGAGAGAGAAAGACTATTCATTTCTTCAAAAATTAAGGAGAGAGAGATATTTCATAATGTTTTTCACTTTCAGTTTCACTTACTTAGCTAGCAGATGCAGCTAGCTAGTTTAGCCTACTCAAAAACCTTGCTCAAACAGAGGGATGATATGTTCGCTAGCTGGCTATGACTATCCAACACAATACTGGTACTCTTCCAAGTCAAGGTAAGCTTTTGGTTTTACGAATGTATTGCCACCGGGGCCCGCCGGTGAAACTGTAACATTACTACACGATTGTAGCGGGTTTACTAACACGTTAGTTCTATTAGCTATGTTGACTATGACGTTACTTTAGCTAATATGGTGACAACGATGTAGGCTGTGTGTAGCGGTTATAATATGGTTTGGCTTGGAAAGGTTTTTTTGACTGGTCACATACAGCTGATGTGTTGTGCATTGAAGTCCACAAACTAAGGGAAAATGTGAGCGGAGGAGAGTTCATAGATGCGAGAAGGAATTGTGGTGGAAATTATTCTAATCAAAGGAGAGACTTTTAGATTTCTTCAAAACAATGTAACTTTATTATCGATTAATTACTGCAGTAATCGAATGTTAACAGCCACCAAATTGTGTGAAGTTAAAAGGCCAAATAAACTCTTTATAGTCTTCCTTAGTCCTTGTGACAAAGAACAGATACGTGACATTTATACAGAGGTACATTGTGCTCTCATACAACATCAAGATTTTCATGGTGCCAAATATCTGTCAGGAAACCAGACAAAGTATTTACTGTATGACAAATTACTACTACCCATAATAAATTACAAATTCCTAAGACAAATGTCAAAGAGAATAACAAATTGGTTTATACTCTCATCGCACTGTCAACTTCATCACAGAGCCACAGGATCAGGAAGTTAGACCTCTAACCCATCAGGAGAAATCCAAACAATCCAGTAGACCCCATCTAGTGAGATTTGTATTGAGACACAACAGAACAAACACCACAATACACTCCTACATATATCACTCAATACACTCCTACATATCAACTCCAACATATCACTCGAGGTGTGTAAAACTTCAATCCGAAAGCCTCAGAGGACTGGTAATTCCCCCATTTTTTACACATGCTCACAATATGAGTAATGGTAAAAAAACAACACCACCACTGGTGAAGAAATAAAACAAAAACCATTTCAAATAACAAAATCAAATTCAAATCAGTATTACAAATTACATTCAAATCACTATTACAAATTACATTCAAATCACTATTACACATTATATTCAAATCAGTATTAAAAATTACATTCAAATCAGTATTTGTCAAGAGAGAGGTCAGAGGTCATACAAACCCTTCAAGAAGTGTTTCTTACTATATTAGACTAATTAATACAAAACAGTCAAACATTTCATACATGTTGTAACCCAGGTTTACAGTAAGTTTCCATTACATTTATCATCAAAGGGTTCACGTGTTTAATTAAACTCAGAAAATAAAAACTTGTTATGTTGTGCCCCTTTAAGATACCTCAGCACTAAAACAAATGGAAAACTCACTAAATCCAAATGAAAATAGAATAACCACAATGAATCAGACATAGTATTTTAAAAACACCAACAAGTGTGTTGTGTGGGTGTACCTTCACACCATATGGTAAAAAACAAACAAAAATTGCCAGGCCTTCTTTAATTTCGTTGCTCGTTTCACAGCTGAATCCGGATACCTTTACACTGCTGAATTACACTCATAGCTCTCCCAAGACAATAACCTCGGAAACATTTCAAAGAGAGAGATGGTCAGTGAAGGAATGGAACCCCAAGATAACATTATATCAAAGCTTATTATTCAAATCTCAATCATCTTATTATACATATTTCTATATGTTGCTATCCAAAGATTAAGACTCATTTCCACATTCAGTCAACTCTCATATCACATTCACACAATGCAATTCCCAAACACAGTTAATCAATATTTATATAACCTGCAGGAATATTTTCTTATACAGTGGGGAGAACAAGTATTTGATACACTGCCGATTTTGCAGGTTTTCCCACTTACAAAGCGTGTAGAAGTCTGTAATTTTTTATCATAGGTACTCTTCAACTGTGAGTGACGGAATCTAAAACAAAAATCCAGAAAATCACATTGTATGATTTTTAAGTAATTAATTTGCATTTTATTGCATGACATAAGTATTTGATACATCAGAAAAGCAGAACTTAATATTTGGTACAGAAACCTTTGTTTGCAATTACAGAGATCATACGTTTCCTGTAGTTCTTGACCAGGTTTGCACACACTGCAGCAGGGATTTTGGCCCACTCCTCCATCCAGATCCTTCAGGTTTCGGGGCTGTCGCTGGGCAATACGGACTTTCAGCTCCCTTAAAAGATTTTCTATTGGGTTCAGGTCTGGAGACTGGCTAGGCCATTCCAGGACCTTGAGATGCTTCTTACGGAGCCACTCCTTAGTTGCCCAGGCTGTGTGTTTCGGGTCGTTGTCATGCTGGAAGACCCAGCCACGACCCATCTTCAATGCTCTTACTGAGGGAAGGAGGTTTTTGGCCAAGATCTCGCGATACATGGCCCCATCCATCCTCCCCTCAATACGGTGCAGTCGTCCTGTCCCATTTGCAGAAAAGCATCCCCAAAGAATTATGTTTCCACCTCCATGCTTCACGGTTGGGATGGTGTTCTTGGGGTTGTACTCATCCTTCTTCTTCCTCCAAACACGGCGAGTGGAGTTTAGACCAAAAAGCTCTATTTTTGTCTCATCAGACCACATGACCTTCTCCCATTCCTCCTCTGGATCATCCAGATGTTCATTGGCAAACTTCAGACGGGCCTGGACATGCGCTGGCTTGAGCAGGGGGACCTTGCGTGCACTGCAGGATTTTAATCCATGATGACGTAGTGTGTTACTAATGGTTTTCTTTGAGACTGTGGTTCCAGCTCTCTTCAGGTCATTGACCAGGTCCTGCCATGTAGTTCTGGGCTGATCCCTCACCTTCCTCATGATCATTGATGCCCCACGAGGTGAGATCTTGCATGGTGCCCCAGGCCGAGGGAGATTGACCGTCATCTTGAACTTCTTCCATTTTCTAATAATTGTGCCAACAGTTGTTGCCTTCTCAACAAGCTGCTTGCCTATTGTCCTGTAGCCCATCCCAGCCTTGTGCAGGTCTACAATTTTATCCCTGATGTCCTTACACAGCTCTCTGGTCTTGGCCATAGTTGAGAGGTTGGAGACTGTTTGATTGAGTGTGTGGACAGGTGTCTTTTATACAGGTAACGAGTTCAAACAGGTGCAGTTAATACAGGTAATGAGTGGAGAACAGGAGGGCTTCTTAAAGAAAAACTAACAGGTCTGTGAGAGCCGGAATTCTTACTGGTTGGTAGGTGATCAAATACTTATGTCATGCAATAAAATGCAAATTAATTATTTAAAAATCATACAATGTGATTTTCTGGATTTTTGTTTTAGATTCCGTCTCTCACAGTTGAAGTGTACCTATGATAAAAATTACAGACTTCTACATGCTTTGTAAGTAGGAAAACCTGCAAAGTCGGCAGTGTATCAAATACTTGTTCTCCCCACTGTATAACGGGCCCAAATTTGGATGTCAAATCTATTATAGTAGCATTTTACTATAACCAATTTTACCATAATCTCCACTAAGGTTTCCAAATTTGGGAAACCTGCAGGGATCGGACCCACCGAGATACAATGGCCGGACCATCCCCTAAAACCCTGACCGAAATACAATGTCTAGACGTAATACTAACACACCGTTACAAGCGACCTGTTTTTCTCATAAACTTCAATTGAAGATCGCCTACATTCCTAGGGTTCATAATAAGCAACATATTTATATTTTCCAAACCTACTCCACATCCCTGAGGAATACTTTAAAGACACCCTTTTCACCTAGCTGCCCACTTCTTTCCTAGCTACAATTGAAGTCGGAAGCTTACATACACCTTAGCCAAATACATTTCAACTCAGTTTTTCACAAATCCTGACATTTAATCATAGTACAAATTCCCTGTCTTGGGTCAGTTAGGATCACCACTTTATTTTAAGAATGTGAAATGTCAAAATAATAGTAAAGAATAAATAAATAAGAATTATTTATTTCAGCTTTTATTTATTTCATCACATCCTCAGTGGGTCAGAAGTTTCAATACTCTCAATTAGTATTTGGTAGCATTGCCTTTAAATTGGTTAACTTTGGTCAAATGTCTCGGGTAGCCTTCCACAAGCTTCCCACAATAAGTTGGGTGAATTTTGGCCCATTCCTCCTGAAGGAACTGGTGTAACTGAGTCAGGTTTGTAGGCCTCCTTGCTTGCAAACACTTTTTCAGTTCTGCCCACAAAACTATAGGATTGAGGTCAGGGCTTTGTGATAGCCACTCCAGTATCTTGACTTTGTTGTCCTTAAGCCATTTTGCCACAACTTTGGAAGTATGCTTGGGGCCATTTGCAACCAAGCTTTAACTTCCTGACTGATGTCTTGAGATGTTGCTTCATTATATCCATATAATTTTCCTTCCTCAAGATGCCATCTATTTTGTGAAGTGCACCAGTTTCCTCCTGCAGCAAAGCACCCCCACAACATGATGCTGCCACCCCCGTGCTTCACGGTTGGGATGGTGTTCTTCAGCTTGCAAGCCTCCCCCTTTTTCCTCCAAACATAAAGATGGTCATTATGGCCAAACAGTTCTATTTTTGTTTCATCAGACCAGAGGACATTTCTCCAAAAAGTACAATCTTTGTCCCCATGTGCAGTTGCAAACCGTAGTCTGGCTTTTTTATGGCGGTTTTGGAGCAGTGGCTTCTTCCTTGCTGAGCGGCCTTTCAGGTAATGTCGATATAGGACTCGTTGTACTGTGGATATAGATACTTTTGTACCTGTTTCCTCCTTGACATGGTCCTTTGCTGTTGTTCTGGGATTGATTTGCTCTTTTTGCACACCAAAGTATGTTAATCTCTAGGAGACAGAACACGTCTCCTTCCTGAGTGGTATGATGTCTGTGTGGTCCCATGGTGTTTATACTTGCATACTATTCTTTGTACAGATGAACGTGGTACCTTCAGGCGTTTGGAAATTGCTCACAAGGATGAACCAGACTTGTGGACGTCTACAATTTATTTTCTGAGGTCTTGGCTGAAGAAGCACTGAGTTTGAAGGTAGGCCTAGAAATACATCCACAGGTACACCTCCAATTGACTCAAATAATGTCAATTAGCCTATCAGAAGCTTTTAAAGCCATGACATCATTTTCCAAGCTATTTAAAGGCACAGTCAACTTAGTGTAACTTCTGACCCATTGGAATTGTGATACAGTGAATTATAAGTGAAATAATCTGTCTGTAAACAATTGTTAGAAGAATTACTTGTTTCATACATAAAGTAGATGTCCTAACCGACTTGCAAAAACTATAGTTTGTTAACATGAAATCTGTGGAGTGGTTGAAAAATTAGTTTTAATGACTTCAAGTGTATGTAAACTTCCGACTTCAACTGTATATATTACTGTATATCCTTTGGTAAATATATCAATTATCTACCAAAGGACCTTCAATGGATTACATTTCAGTGATATTTAAAATTATAATTTGGTGGCCAAATATAGAAGACTGTCCCCAAGACTGTCCCTGCAAGCACTGTTCTAATGTACACAAATACTTTGATTGCCTTTTAATAACAAAGCCATTTTTATTAACATAATTTATATTCAAGAACACTTTAAAACAACATATTTGTAGATGGAACATTCAAGTTAAAATGTTTTAAAAGTCTGCATTATCAAAATGAACAAAAATTTGTGCTGGCATTCCTACTGTGAAGTTGGACCAGACGACTCAAACCCCAAAAAAGTTTGAACGAAGTGCAGACTAACATCATGATAAAATAAATAAAGTCACACTCTACATTTTATGAAGAAACAACGTACAAAATGTGCCCCTAAAAATAAAAAACTCTTCCATTCACTTAAGAACAATAAACATTAATATTATTTGGTAGGATCTTCAGTGGTAGAGCACTGTCTAAGCAAATGTCGGGTTAGATCTTCTCAGTAAAATTGTGTTTGTAAGTGTGGAACCACTGGTTGTCTTGATCATAGAAGGTCACCCATCCTTTATCCATGTTCAGATTAACTTTGACCCTCTTCACATTCTTGTTCAGGACGTATGGCAACATCTCATCCACCCGTACAGCCCAGTGTCCCTGCTCTGAGCCTGCATTGTCCTCCTCTTTCCTGGCCACCCTCACCATCCAGAGGTCATTGTCCCCCACCTTCACCTCCGAGCAGTAAGTTCCTGAGGTGAAGCCCTTGGAGCCCAGGACTTCCGTGTAGCTGCTGAACCCTTCGGGGTTGTCGGGAATGCTTTGTCTGTCTTCAAATCTCAAGGAGGTCAGATCCTTGGAGAGATGGAGACAGGCGTCGGCGGTGTTTGGGTTTAGGACCACAGGCGTGTACTCCACCACCTCCTGCATCTTCTCCCACACCTGGAACTTGAGGTTGCCCAGGTGTTTAGCCACGTCGACCTGAGGTAGCCTCTTTGCTGTGTTCTTCATGGTTCTTCTGCAGGAATGCCACGTCATCATCCCCACCCACGACAGCTTCTTCACCACCTCCCTAATCCAGTCTGACAAGAATGACATCACTTACCTCCTTCAACTTCTCCTTGATCATTTTACTCCTCCTCCTTTTCTTCTATCAGGGCGGCTGGCTAGGGTTAGGGTTAGGGTTAGGGTAGGGTTAGGGTTAGGGTTAGTATCTCTCAGAGATAGTGATCAAATTCCTCATTGGAGTTTAGTGTTCTTTAAGGCTACCATCTTGTCCTGGAGGGCCTTCAGTGGGGTTTGGAGTTCCTCCCTCATCTGGGCAGCAGTCTTCTCCGCGGAGCAGCAACTGTGGTCCGTGTGTTGCAACACACACTCCACACACACCACCCTCGTCCTCCAGGCAGAAGAACCGGAGCCTCTGGGAGTGGAGGCTACACACACCATGTGGGCACGTGGAACCAGGTTGTTTACCCTGTCAGAGTCCCTTCTTGGTAGCCTTTTCTCTGTTTTTCTCTGCGGGGCCCTGGGTGTCCCTACTATTCCACTCCTTCAGCAGGGTCTCATAGATGCTCCTCAGAGCCAGGTTGGTAGGAGGATGGTCTCTGGAGGACCTGCGTCTTCAAATTAGACAGTCCTTGGTCCCTCTCTGCTCCCTTCAGGTCTCCCCATGCAGGCAGGGCCTGCAGAAGCTGTGGCTGCAGGAGAGGAGCACCGGCTGCAGATGGGGCATGATAGGTCCTCTCCCAGATAGAAGGGCTGCCATACTGGACAACTGGAGAGGAGGTCAAAGGAATCTATTTCACAGAAAGGAAAATGCAGGCCAAAGAGTTTAAAAACTCGGTGGGCTGGTGCTGCCAGCACACTAAGTAAAGGCTCTATTGAATCTGTACCGCTGAAGCGTTACTGATTGCACGCTAGAAATGTAAAGGTAATTTTCAGATTGAGCTGACAAATGCAGCATTTACCGTGAATGCAGTCTACGCATCATAAAAATGATAATCATAAAATGTAGCTATCTAGGCATTTTGCAAGTGTGATTGTGATTTAAAATTTGTATTTAGTTTTAAAACTGATAGAAAAACAGGCTTTATGAAAAGTCAAGAAGCATCAATCCCAATCTCTATCATTGACACAGGCTACACAACTCACCACGTGACTCTTGAAAGGTGGCCTACTGAAATAAGATAGAAGGTATATGAGGTAACTAGTTACAAGGAAACAGTGTTATTGCATAGCACGTTGGGTGAACGTCTGGGAATTGTGAGGTAGCTACTTACAAGGAAACAGTGTTATTGCATAGCACGTTGGGTGAAAGTCTGGGAATTGTGAGGTAGCTACTTACAAGGAAACAATACCAAAGTCAAAGGGGATGATGCTAAAGAACAAACCTGCTTAGCGTAGCACTCGCCTTGTATTTGACGCAGCCATCTCAATTCAAGCCTAGAGCTGCACAATATTCACAGTTTGCTTCAACTACACCTCTTCAGACTAACAACAAGTGCAGTTCAGGGCATGGACCAGTGGGTGGAGGCATACAACATGGATTTTAATTGACAACAGCTTGGAGGGATTTAAAAAAAAAAAACGACAGAATATACATCAACCACAATTTCGTTAACAATACCATCAGTTTAAGATTTTTTTCTGTAATGAATAACGCTCTATAAATGTAATAAATTCTTGATTAGGCTATCTAAGTTCACATTTATGAGAGTGTAGGAGATCTGTTCGATATGTGTGTGTGTGTCTGCGAGACTGCGTCTTGGTTTGGGTTGTTAGTGGGATGGTGGTCTTATAGTCTGTGGTTGCATGAGATCCCACTACATATCAGCTCCCTGAGCTCATTATTGTGAGAAGACGATAGACCTACAGACAGTAGCAGCCCTCTCTCTCTCCACGCGCCCTAAAGAAGCAAACACGCCCCGACCAGGCCACCCTACGGCCCACACAGACACACGTAGAGGGACAAGACAGGGCTTGCCCCCTGCTACCTACCACGAGTCACTAACATCCATTTACATTGAACCCAAATCCTGAATTATGTTGAAAACCATTCCATTCAATGGACAGGATTACCTGTTAATCCATACACCTCCATCATCATCTGCAGGGTTTATTATGTGGTGGTGATTTAGACATTCTGTTGTGCATGACTGGCAGGATGATGATTTTATGGGCATTCCCCTTTGATTAAACAAAAGTTACATTATTTCATCATAAAACCTTTGACAGAGGATAAAGTCATCCATACAAAACATGTATATTTCTTTAGAGTACCTTACAGTGGGCTTGTTGGCAATTGTCTAGTACAGTGAGAGTATGTAAGTGTCATGACATGAATGAGACAGAAAGAGGGCAAAGGGCAAGAATGCATGTAAACATGGGTGTCCATAAGTTACAGCTCAGGCACATATTCATGTAGCCACATATGTGAGGGCGTGTTCGAATGAGTGCGAGAAAACAAGTCTACAGTTCATTAATGTGTGTGTAGGTTAGCAGCAAGCGTGCATTAACATGCACTCAATTGCCTGTCTCTCTGTGCCCCTCTCCAGCCCCGAGGCCCCTTCCTGTGGACAGTGTCCAGCCCCAGAGCCTTACATAACTGCAGAGGAATGCTGGATCTTAGCCCTGCCTGGAGCTCTGGACCATCAGACACAGAGGAGAGGAGCCAGCAAATAATAATTATAACCTATTACTATTTGTAAAGCGCTTTTCATTATACAAGAAGAAACTCAAAGTGCATACAGTAAAAGATCATCTAGAAAAAATGTTTTTATTGTTTATATATACACTCAGTTTATTAGATACACCCATTTAGTATCGGGTCGGACCCCCCTTTTCCTCTAGAACTGTTTGTTGCCCACCTGTTAGCTTGCACGATTCTTGCCATTTTTCTTCGACCTCTCTCTTCAACAAGCTGTTTCCGCCCACAGCACTGTCGCAGACTGGATGTTTTCTGTTTGTTGCACTATTCTCTGTGAAATGTAGACGCTGTCGTGCGTGAAAAGCCTAGGAGGCTGGCTATTTCTGAGATACTGGATCCGGCGTACCTGGCACTGACGATCATACCAGGCTCAATGTCGCTTAGGTCACTCGTTTTGCCCATTCTAACTTTCAACTGAACAGTAACTGAATGGCTTGAGTGTATATACTGTATATACAGTAAAGTCAAAAGTTTGGACACACCTACTCATTCAAGGTTTTTTCTTTATTTGTACTATTTTCTACGTTGTAGAATAATAGTGAAGACATCAAAACTATGAAATAACACATATGGAATCATGTAGTAAAAAGGTTTTAAACAAATCAAAATATATTTTAGATTTTTAAAAGTAGCCACCGTTTGCCTTGATGACAGCTTTGCACACTCTTTGCATTCTCTCAACCAGCTTCATGAGGTAGTCACCTGGAATACATTTCTTATTAATAAATGTGCCTGGTTAAAAGTTCAGTTGTGGAATTTCTTTCCTTCTTAATGCGTTTGAGCCAATCAGTTGTTGTGACAAGGTAGGGTTGGTATAAGTCCATATTATGGCAAGAACAGCTCAAATAAGAAAAGAGAAATGACAGTCCATCATTACTTTAGACATTAGACATGAAGGTCAGTCAATCCGGAAAATTTCAAGAACTTTGAAAGTTTCTTCAAGTGCAGTCGCAAAAACCATCAAGCGCTATGATGAAACTGGCTCTCATGAGGAACACCACAGGAAAGGAAGACCAAGAGTTACCTCTGCTGCAGAGGATAAGTTCATTAGAGTTACCAGCCTCAGAAATCGGCAATTAACTGCACCTCAGATTGCAGCCCAAAAAGTAACAGACACATCTCAACATCAACTGTTCAGAGGAGACTGTGTGAATCAGGCCTTCATTCTTCAAATAAACCACTACTAAAGGACATTAATAATAAGAAGAGACTTGCTTGGGCCAAGAAACACAAGTAATGGATATTAGACCGGTGTAAATCTGTACTTTGGTCTGATGAGTCCAAATTTGAGATGTTTGGTTCCAACCGCTGTGTCTTTGTGAGACATAGAGTAGGTGAACGGATGATCTCTGCACTGTCTGTGATTTATTTAGAGTTCAAGGTACACTTAACGAGCATGGCAGCGATACGCCATCCCATCTGGTTTGCGCTTAGTGGGACTATGACCCAACACACCTCCAGGCTGTGTAAGGGCTATTTGATGATGGAGGACAGCATCAGATGACCTGGCCTTCACAATCACCCAACCACAAACCAATTGAGATGGTTTGGGATGAGTTGGACCGCAGAGGGAAGGAAAAGTAGCCAACAAGTGCTCAGCATATGTGGGAACTCCTTCAAGACTGTTGGAAAAGCATTCCTCATAAAGCTAGTTGAGAGAATGCCAAGAGTGTCCAAACCTGTCATCAAGGCAAAGGGTGGCTACTTTGAAGAATATAAAACATATTTTGATTTGTTTAACACTTTTTTGGTTACTACAAGATCCCATGTGTTATTTCATACTTTGATGTCTTCACTATTATTCTACAATGTAGAAAATAGTAAAAATAAAGAAAAACCCTTGAATGAGTAGGCGTGTCCAAACTTTTGACTGGTACTGTATATACACTGGGGGCCAAAAGTTTGGAATATTATTCATTCAAGGGTTTTTCTTTATTGGCACTATTTTTTACATTGTAGAATAAAGGTGAAGACATCAAAATTATGACATAACACATATGGAATCATGTAGTAACCCAAAAGGTGTTAAACAAATCAAAATATATTTGAGATTCTTCAAAGTAGCCACCCTTCGCCTTGTACACTCATGGCACTCTCTCAACCAGCTTCATGACCACCACAGGAATGTAAGACCCAGAAATACCTCTGCTGCAGAGGATACATTCATTAGAGTTACCAGCCTCAGATTGCAGCCCAAATAAATGCTTCACAGAGTTCAAGTAACAGACACATCTCAACATCAACTGTTTTTTTTATTTTTCTAGGCAAGTCAGTTAAGAACAAATTCCTATTTACAATGACAGCCTAGGAACAGTGGGTTTACTGCCTTGTCTAGGGGCAGAACCACAGATTTTTGACCTTGTCAGCTCGGGGATTCAATCCAGCAACCTTTCGGTTACGGGCCCAACGCTCTAACCACTCTGCTACCTGCCACAGAGGAGACTGTGTGAATCAGGCCTTCATGGTCGAATTGCTGCAAATAAACCACTACTAAAGGACACCAATAAGAAGAAGAGACTTGCTTGGGCCAAGATACACAAGCAATGGATATTAGACTGAAGGGAAATTTGTCCTTTTGGTCTGGAGTCCAAATTTGAGATTTTTGGTTCAAACCTCAACCAAATTTAGATGGTTTGGAATGAGTCGGACCGCAGTTAAGGAAATTCAGCCAACAAGTGCTTAGCATATGTGAGAACTCCTTCAAGACTGATGGAAAAGCATTCCAGGTGAAGCTGGTTGAGAGAATGCCAAGAGTGTGCAAAGCGGTCATCAATCAAAGGTGGCTATTTGAAGAATCTCAAATATAAAATATATTTTGATTTGTTTAACACTTTTTTGATTACTACATGATTCCATATGTGTTATGTCATAGTTTTGATGTTCTACAATGTAAAAAATAGTGCAAATGAAGAAAAACCCTTGACCGGGGGTGTATATAAGTATAGAATTTTAAATATATACATACATAACTATATCATGAAAGCAACAATCAAAGTATAGGCAGAAGGGTAGGCCAGTCGATAGTGTTAATTTATTTAATTTTTTAAAAAATGTATTGAATCGTTTTAATTAACATCAGTTCATGTACAGTTAAAAACTATTCCAAAACAGCTCATATCTCCACAAATGTGTACATATAAAAACATGCATTGGATATTACATTTACATTAAAAAGTATGGTTTTAATTAAAACAGTAAAAAACAACATGAGACAACATGAGGTACTTTGATAAAATCCAATCTGTAAAGGCCATTTAAAAATGTACACAATCAATTTATCAAAAGGTAAAACATTTTTAAGACATTCAAACCTTGTTAGAAAGGCTGTCTTCGGTCCTTTGTACAGGAACGCCTCCTCCTGCTCTTCCGAATCCACTCCGTACCCATCCGTCAGGGGTACTGCCTTCTTTAAAAGCCTCAACAGTCTGAGAAGCCCTGAGGTTGTCAGAAATGAGTTCCAAAGGTCTGATGCGTGGGAGGAGAAGGCACAGTCCCCCATGGGATACACACCATACCACCTACAACACTCCCCTTCCCCCCAAAACTCTATATATCCATTTTCATACATTTTGGTAAAATGTATTTTATTGTTAGAAGAACTTAAACAATTGATATTTGTTTCTTTATCCCCACTTAAGCCTGGCATGGTGTTGTTAAATCACAGACATATACAGTATTTTAGAGAGAAAAATAATGATGTTTTGTTACAAAATGCTATCAGTGCATTCGGAAAGTATTGTAATGTCCAGAGCTGGGACAAAGGAAGATGGAATGAGACAGAGCTTGGGTTGACAGAGAGTTCCTGTGCCCCATACACCGCACAACTCCAGGAACGTCACACTTTATTCAACACCTTCAATTATTAACAATGAACCTAACCTCCGGCCAAGCAAGGCTCGGTGACGGTATGCACTCGAACATTCCTCCCTGCCCCCATACCTGAGCTAAGGCAACTTAAGGAAACATAAACACATAACACAACCAATAGAACCCCATATCAGGTCGTTACAGTATTCAGAACCCTTCCCTTTTTCCACATTTTGTTAAGTTACAGGCTTATTCTAAAATAAAAATAAATTAAATTCTCATCAATCTACACACAATACCCCATAATGACAATGTGGAAACAGGTTTTTAGAAAGTTTTGCAAATGTATAAAAAATACAAAACAGAAATACCTTATTTACATAAGTATTCAGACCCTTTGCTATGAGACTTGAAATTGAGCTCAGGGGCATCCTGTTTCCATTGATCATCCTTCAGATGTTTCTACAACTTGATTGGAGTCCACCTGTGGTAAATTAAATTGATTTGACATGATTTGGAAAGGCACATACCTGTTTATATAAGGTCCCACAATTGACAGTGCACGTCAGAGCAAAAACCAAGCCATGAGGTCAAAGGAATTGTCCGTAGACCTCCGAGACAGGATTGTGTTGAGGCACATATCTGGGGAAGGGTACCAAAACATTTCTGCAGCATTGAAGGTCCCCAAGAACTCAGTGGCCTCCATCATTCTTAAATGGAAGAAGTCTGGAACCACCAAGACTCTTCCATGAGCTGGCCGCCTGGCCAAACTGAGCAATCGGGGGAGAAGGGCCTTGTTCAGGGAGGTGACCAAGAAACCAATGGTCACTCTGACAGAGCTCCAGAGATCCCCTGTGGAGATGGGAGACCCTTCCAGAAGGACAACCATCTCTGCAGCACTCCACCAATCTGGCCTTTATGGCATAGTGGTCAGACAGAAGCCTCTCCTCAGTAAAAGGCACATGATAGCTTGCTTGGAGTTTGCCAAAAGGCACCTAAAGGACACTCAGATCATGAGAAACAAGATTCCCTGGTCTGATGAAACCAAGATTGAACTCTCTGGCACCATCTCTATGATGAAGTATGGTGGTGGCAGCAGCATCATGCTGTGGGGAAGTTTTTCAGCGTCAGGGACCGGGAGACTAGTCAGGATCGAGGGAAAGATGAACGGAGCAAAGTACAGAGAGATCCTTGATGAAAACCTGCTCCAGAGCACTCAGGACCTCAGTTCACCTTTCAGCAGGACAATGACCTAAGCAAGTCTCTGAATGGGAAAGGGAAAGTGAAAGGGGGATACTAGTCCATTGTACAACTGAATGCATTCAACTGAAATGTGTCTTCCACATTTAACCCAAACCCTCTGAATCTTAAGCGACATCCACGTCTTTGGCGTCCAGGGAACAGTGGGTTAACTGCCTTGTTTAGGGGCAGAACAACAGATTTGTTTACCTTGTCAGCTCGGGGATTCGATCCAGCAACATTTCGGTTACTGACCCAACGATTCTACCCTCCAGGAATGTCCTTGAGTGGCCCAGCCAGGGCCCAGACTTGAACCCGGTCGAAAATCTCTGGAGAGACCTGAAAATAACTGTGCAGCAACACTCCCCATCCAACCTTACAGAGCTTGAGAGTATTTGCAGAGAAAAATGGGAGAAACTTCCCAAATACAGGTGTGCCAAGCTTGTAGCGTCATACCCAAGAAGACTTGATACTGTTATCACTGCCAAAGGTGCTTCAACAAAGTACTGAGTAAAGGGTCTGAATACTTATGTAAATGGGATATTTCCGTTTTTTGATTTGGATAAATTAGCAAAAATTGAGTATTGTGTGTAGATTGATGATGGAAAAAGGCACTGTATATATCCACCTCACTCTCAGAGAAAAAAGTACCACTGCTAGGTTTTACACAGTCAAATATTACGAATAATTACACATTTCATAAATAATTGTAAAAATTATACATTTGTGACATCAATATTAAAATATATATTTGTTAAATGAATCAATACAGTAATATGAGATCTGTAGGTAAAGTATAGAGGATACCAACATTTAATTCCAGCTAAACCATAGATATATAGCGTTTTGCAACAAAACCCATTTAAATGCACATTTTAAATCTATGAATTAAAAATCTGAGAATGGTAAGCAATCACTTGTGATGAAAAAACACAAATGTAAAACATTTGTGGATATAGAGTTTTGGTAGTAAACTCTTCATATCTAAGGATCAAAATCAACTTTAGCTCTATTATTCCTTAGACCACCATTGAATGTAATTTCCCCAATGAACACCTAAATAAAAGACAAAGTAAATTCATTAAACAGCTCGCTTTTCTGCATCCATTTGTACATTCAACAAGAAGGCCATTCATTTCAATGCACAATCAATAACAAAGTAAAAAATAATAGTAATACAGTAACTTGGAACTGTAACTAGGAAAAAAGCAGTAACTTGGAACTGTGTAGCAGTAACTTGGAACTGTGTAGCAGTAACTTGGAACTGTGTAGCAGTAACTTGGAACTGTGAAGCAGTAACTTGGAACTGTGTAGCAGTAACTTGGAACTGTGTAGCAGTAACTTGGAACTGTGTAGCAGTAACTTGGAACTGTGAAGCAGTAACTTGGAACTGTGAAGCAGTAGCTTCCCACTAGGCATACACTGGTTGAATCAACATCGTTTCCACATCCTTTTAATGAAATTACGTTGAACCAACATGGAATAGACATTGAATTGACGTCTGTGCCCAGTGGGTATTTGGTATTTTATTAGGATCCCCATTACTCTTCCTGAGCTCAGCACAAAAGCTGAAACATGACATAATTCAGAACATTAATAGACAAGAACAGCTCATCAGTCATTTGTGTCAGTGCAGTACATGTTGAATGTTCTCTGTAAGTATGCTGAAAGTCCGTAGTTAATTTGTTTACAGAGAAATAGCATTGTATTGGATCAAGCACAATTTTTTCCAACAGTTTGCTAAGAGCTGGCAGCAAACTGATAGGTCTGCTGTTAGAACCAGTAAATGCCTCTTTACCACTCTTGGGTAGCGGAATTACCTTGGATTCGCTCCAGGCCTGAGGACAAAGACTTTGGAACTGTGTTGTAGTAACTTTTAACTGTTCTGCAGTAACTTGGAACTGTGCAATAATTGTCCAGTAATGACGGCCAGTTGAAACACGTAGGTTTTCACAATGCCAACTTCTACTCTAGCAAGCCTAAAAGGGCTGCAGTGTAGACAAACAACCCATTGGTTATACATGGAAAAGACTGAAGAAACCCTAGCCTGGTCCCAGATCTTTTTGTGCTGTCTTGTCAAAGTTGATATGGAACCAGTCTAAAGAAACACAGAGGTGGAGGATCAAATAGATATGATTATGGATCATTCAGCAGTCACAGCTCCTATCTAGGTCCAGGACAAGACCAGGAAAAACTATGGGTCATAGTCAAGTCCTCGCTGAGTGCAAACAACTTAGTTATTCATGTAAAAATCCATACCTCCATGATAATAAATATGACTCCAATCAATTAATAAAAAATGTATCAATTAATAAAACATTAAAATTAATATACTCTCAGGGCTCACCATAACGACATGGAGAATATCTTCCCCTTCCTCATCCGTAGCCCATCGACAGGAGTGGTAGACCTGACGTCTCTGTAGTCATCATCCCCCATCTTGTGATAGCATGGTGGCCAATGCTTTGTAAATGAACAAAGTTACCACCACACTGGAAACGTTCCTTAGAATGGCACATGCCTGCTTTTCAGTTCAACCTACAAGACTGGATCAAGCTGGTTTGAGCTAAAAGGTCATTAAATAGCTCTTAGTGGAATTAAATAAATAAAAATTATTGTCATGTACACCAGATAGGTGCTGTGAAATGTGTTGTTTTACAGGGTCAGCCATACTAGTACAGCACCCCTGGAGCTAATCAGGGTTAAGTATAATTAAGCAATAAGGCCTGAGGGGGTGTGGATATTGGGCCAATATACAACGGCTAAGGGCTGTTCTTACGCACAATGCAATGCGGAGTGCCTGGATATAACCCTTAGCCATGGTATATTGGCAGTATACCACAAACACCCGAGATGCCTTATTGTTATTATAAACTGGTTACCAACGTAATTAGAGCAGTAAAGAAAACACAACTGTCAGCCAATAAGCAATCAGGGCTCGAACCACCCAGTTTATAACAAGAAATTGAGAATGAAAAAGACAGAAACAAGCAACAACTTGTGTATACAAAAACAACATGACAACACAATTAACTGGTTCAAAGGTTCAATGTTTACCAAATTAACCTTTAGTCCCCTGGACTATCAAGAGGGAGGCAATTGACTTCAACATTGCATAGCAAACATACAGTACTACAGGAGGATGTGCCTGCTAGAGCACAATACTGACTTCATTTCAGTGTACACTTTATAGAATAGATTATCGCTGTCTTACAGCTGAGAGACACAAACTGCTACGGCAGCATTGAGGACGATACGGTCTTGAGGATTTCCCTTGTATGAAAAGCATTCGTCTCTCTTACAAGCAGTATCCTCTACCGCTCGTCTCACAAACTGAGATAGGTCACAGATTGAAGCGGTCACAGATAGACCCAGAACATCACAACTACTGCAAGGTGTCATTATCACGCATATGAGGCCACTGCCGCGAGGACCTGCATGGCCATGGAGACGCAGGGCACTTGGGCGACGACATAGGCCAGGGAGCGTGTGGGTGCCCGCAGGACACACAGGTAGGCCACTGTATAGAGCATGCGGAACAGGAAGAAGACCAGGAAGTGAGCGCGGGCCACGGCAAGCGACGGGCCAATCAGGGAGTAGACAGCCCCCAGGAACAGGAAGGGGAAAATATTCTCCATGTCGTTACGGTGAGCCCTGAAACACACGAGAGAGAATATTACATTTCATGTTTTAGATGTATATTTTTTTACTTTAATTGATTGGATATAGTCACATTTATTATCATGGAGGTATGGATTTTTACATGAATAACTAAGCTGTTTGCACTCAACAAGTTGTCAAGAATAACTTGGATACACACAACAGCTCTCCACGCTCACACATCTGTTTTGAATCAGAAGGCCATTCCTGGAGCTTATGGTACGGTCGTCTGACTCAGCCGTCTGGCACTGACCCAAGCAGTGAAAAAACCCACTTCCGCTGTGATTACTCCACACACATGCAACTTTCTCCATTAGCCAACATAAGGGAGTCGTTTAGCTTACTGAGTAACTGAAGGAAATACCTCCATGACCAAATGGAGTACACATACACATATATACACATACACAAAGGTAGGTTGAGCGTGGAAACCCTCCATTAGCAAAGTCTGGGCATAGATGCTTATTCAGGTCTCTTTCTAAAAGTGAATCACTTCCTCTCCTCTGACATTCACTCAAGAGAAAATCCCCTCAGGGATTCAAGCCTCTGTC
This sequence comes from Thymallus thymallus, assembly GCA_023634145.1. Classification (NCBI taxonomy): domain Eukaryota; kingdom Metazoa; phylum Chordata; class Actinopteri; order Salmoniformes; family Salmonidae; genus Thymallus; species Thymallus thymallus. The sequence continues at coordinate 10,763,851 of CM042403.1, read as the reverse complement.
TCTAAATGGACCAATAGAATGTCGCAATGTATGCATGGGCTTTACCAATAGCTATCTGAGTCAATCGTAAAACCTAGACTATTGATGATAAATGATCCTTAAAAGGCCAAAACAGTTGTAGTGACTCAATAGTATGAATGTTATTCAGAAGCCATTAAATCAGATTTGCTGAGAAAAAAGGAAATGGATGGCTATATGGAATTTCTGAGAAGTGCAGTGTGTTATTCATAATGCTTTGTTGAATTCAAGTACCACTCCAAACAATCAACATCAAGACATGGAAATGTCCCATGGTGTAATCTAAACAGAATAGAACCTTATTATTTCGACAGAGTTGAAGATTGATCTGAGTACAGACTGAGACCAGAGAGGGAAAGGTGAAGCAAGAGGGTTTACTCCGCCCAAAATCTGTCCACGTTTATACTAAGCTATATGGAATTGTTTTACCAAGGATAATTTAGTTATTTGATTTTGAATTTTAAGACCTCTTGTAGCATCAAAAAAATATATTAAAACATTGTTTGATGAAAACTTTTTTGGGGCCTTACTGCTATTAGCCCATACAAACGCATTGAATAACAGATTCACTACATGGAACAACAGATAGTCCCAAAAAATATCAAAAGGAAGTTTGTTCTGAAGTGTCTGTCCTATATCTGAGAGATACAATAAAGGTCCGGAAACATATATTTTATGTATTTAACCCCATATTTTGGCCATTAAACAGTGTCCATATATACTACCACTCATTTGGGGGACTTTCAGAAGAGTCTTGTGAGGCCTGTGGACATCCTAGAGCAAAACAACCGACATGTACAGTGTACGTGTTCGTGAGAGTTTCACCTAGAGTCACATTAGTGTGTATGTAGCCCAAACAGTTCGGACGCTACAGACAGAAGTTGGCAGATCGTCTGTACCGACTTCAGACAAATCTCCTGAGACTTGTGGATGTCGTAGAGCAAAACGGAGAACATCATTTAGTCTCATCTTTCCATAAAGGGGTCATAATAGTTTGTAGGCCAAACATTTCGGACGGTACTGACGATTTAGTGAGAAGGCCAATTTTTGGAATGTCTCATGGCCTTACAAGCACCGCTCTAGCTCTGCCACCTTTCACCTCAGATGCGGAAGTGGTAATTGATACCAGTCATGAAGCATTCCATTGTATTGTATTGAGCATCAGTGCATGAATGCCTGTTCAGCTTAACACATTTTACATCATCAATGAGTTGAGTCAGAAAGGGCGTGAGGGGAAAAAAGACGGGAAGGTTTTCAGTGTTCACTAGTTAAAACAACACAGACACTGAACCATATCCCCGGCCCCAGGTTCGATAACAAACGTTTGTGAAAGAAAAATGTAAGTGCCACAAATTATCTCTAAAGATTTCAAGCAATTCCAGGAAAAATTCTCCATTTACATGTTTGGTTGTCACATGGAATGTGGGTTTGGTTGTCACTATCAAGTATCAAGTGCCACTGCCAGTATTCAATAGAGTCCAAGCTCTTTGTGCTTATGCTATAAAGAGCTCCCTGCGTTGCCTCTCTCTCACACACAAACACAAGTACACACACACATATTTACTCAAAATGTCATGTTATTCTCAAGGCATAAAATGCTGAACATGGTTAGGAATATCGTTTGATTAAAGAAACGCTATTGCTAAGACTCTGTTTTCTATATTGCTTTGTTTCCAGTTACAAAAGGAATACCTTACTAGCAAACACTGTGACAACCGTCCCCATACTGTGTGTGACATCCAACCCAGGATGGGGCTGGTTGTCACAAGTGGACAGAGTGTGTTTGATGGCTTATTACTCCATGTTGGAATAAGATATGGGGATAAAAAGTGTCCCCATTTCAAACCAAGGCCTTGTCTTTCTCCTAATATTGACACACGTATTATAAGATACTGGTGCTGAGCAATAAACACATGAGAGTAAAAAGTATGACAACCAACCAGGTCTCCACTACTGTTGAAGTTTATATTGCTACCACCAATGTCAATAGGCTAGGGCAGCGCTACAATAAAATATGACAACAGTAGTCGCTCTTCTCACCTTCGGCACCGTTCTACGTCCGGATCCTCTCTGTAGTACTGGACGCTGCCGTGTCTCTGCGCGTCCTCTGGATTCGCGAAAGCCTTCCCATGAGAGAGAGATCATTTACAAATACCCTGACCAACGTTTATACAGCGCGGTACTTGACTTTAGTAACTAAGATGTTTTCAAACCATAAATCAAATACCGAACTAGCCAAATAAACTGTTAACTGGGAAGTATCTTACCTTTTTACGCAGCCTGACTTGTCCAGTGATGATAGCTATGATGTACATCTTGAGGACCAGGAGAACACTATAGAAAACAAAACATGAAAAAACCTCGTTCTCCAACATGATTGTTTGGTATGATCTTCCAATTCCCAAGTGAAGTACTGCTGTGGTATCGACGTCTGCGGTTGGACAGTTGCTCGTACTCACACGGGAAAGTATGGAGCGGGATGGAGCACCAGGACTCAACACTTTCACTGACGCACTTTTTGGAGGGGCTGGTCTGGTGCCTCACTCTCTCTTTCTCTCTCTCGCACTCTAGCCTCGTTTATACAACTTATAAACGGAGCTGCTCTCTCTTGTGTCATGTTATGACATAGCCAGGCAGACACAGGGCATTGCTCATCACTGATTTATAGGCACTACAATACAAATACTACACGTATTATATAAATTAATCATTATTATTTGGTATAGCCTATTGTGTCTACTGTTCAGTAGACTTGTTTACATGTGTGACATTTCACATGCCCTTAGTTAAACATTAGTTGTCACGACATCAACTAAAAACAGAGACAAGTTTATTCTACGCAGGTAAACAGCCATAGCATGTCAGTCCTCCTAACCATGCGTTACAACAGGAACACACACGCTTTGGTTTGCTGAGTCTGTAGGAGGTTTTAAACAGGGATTTTCGCTCCGCTGGGCATGGAATTTTCAGAATGCTTGCGTTCGGTATGTTTGAAATACTGCAGGTTGTGTGGAGCGCGTGCAAAAGGAGGTTTGTGCGCCGAGCTTCAAAGAGTCTACTTCTGAGGAATGAGAGCTGCGCTCCTCTCTCCGTGTAGAAAAACTTCCCCATCGATTTATTTGAGCTCTGTCATTACAGTAAATTAAATCATTACTCAGATATCAGAGTTTAAAACATGACCACCTCACTGCTGCTGATTTTCATTATTTCCTTCAAGTGGCGACCCCTCATGTAATTCAGGGCAGAAGCCCACCTGTTTTGAGCCCCACCTTTGTAGTTGCCTGTTTTGCATGTTATTCTGACATTAGTATGTGTCACATATCAATTTGCAAACAATTTGAAAAATAATCATTGAGTTAATAAAGCGGCAAACAAACTTGGTCTCTTTTCTGCTTTCTTGAGTAAGGCAGCATGTGTTTCAGTCTAGCTCAGTGCATTCTCTACATCACCGCCAAATCTAAGGGTAAAATTCAAGCCCCTTGGGTGCTGCCATAGAGTTACATTAGAAGTGCCCATCCAAGAAGGCTCAAGGTCATTGGCCACAGATACAATTATGTCAAATCACGTTATATCTACAGTAGCTTTGATTGGACTGATCATGTCAACAACATACAGTCGTGGTCAAAAGTTTTGAGAATTACACAAGTATTGGTCTCCACAAAGTTTGCTGCTTCAGTGTTCTTAGATCTTTATGTCAGTAGTTACTATGGTACACTGAAGTATACTTACAAGTATTCCATAAGTGTCAAAGGCTTTCATTGACAATGACATTCAGTTTATGCAAAAAGTCAATATTTGCAGTGTTACATCCTGACTGATGGCAGGCCATTCTTGCATAATCAATGCTTGGAATTTGTCAGAAGTTGTGGGTTTTTGTTTGTCCACCCGCCTCTTGAGGATCGACCACAAGTTCTCAATGGGATTAAGGTCTGAGGAGTTTCCTGGCCATGGACCCAAAATGTCGATGTTTTGTTCCCAGAGCCACTTAGTTATCACTTTTGCCTTATGGCAAGATGCTCCATCATGCTGGAAAAGGCATTGGTCGTCACCAAACTGTTCTTGGATGGTTGGGAGAAGTTGCTCTCGGAGGATGTGTTGGCACCATTCTTTATTCATGGCTGTGTTCTTAGGCAAAATTGTGAGTGAGCCCACTCCCTTGGCTGAGAAGCAACCCCACACATGAATGGCCTGAGGATGCTTTACTATTGGCATGACACAGGACTGATGGTAGCGCTCACCTTGTCTTCTCCGGGCAAGGTGTTTTCCGGATGGCCCAAACAATCGGAAAGCGGCAGCAGTCATCATAATCAGAGAAAATGACTCTACCCCAGTCCTCAGCAGTCCAATCCCTGTACCTTTTGCAGAATATCAGTCTGTCCCTGATGTTTTTCCTGGAGAGAAGAGGCTTCTTTGTTGCCCTTCTTGACACCAGGCCATCCTCCAAAGGTCTTCGCCTCACTGAGCGTGCAGATGCACTCACACCTCACACTCACACCTGCTGCCATTCCTGAGCAAGCTCTGCACTGGTGGTGCCCCGATCCCGCAGTTGAATCAACTTTAGGAGACGGTCCTGGCGCTTGCTGGACTTACTTGGGCACCCTGACGCCTTCTTGACAACAATTGAACCTCTCTCCTTGAAGTTCATGATGATCCGATAAATGGTCGATTTAGCCTTTTTGTGCAAAGCAATGATGATGGCGCGTGTTTCCTTGCAGGTAATCATGGTTGACAGAGGAAGAACATGATTTCAAGCACCACCCTCCTTTTAAAGCGTCCAGTCTGTTATTCTGACTCAATCAGCATGACAGAGTGATCTCCAGCCTTGTCCACGTCAACGCTCTCACCTGTGTTAACGAGACAATCACTGACATGATGGCAGCTGGTCCTTTTTTGGCAGGGCTGAAATGCAGTGGAAATGTTTTTTGGGGATTAAGTTCATTTTCATGGCAAAGAGGGACTTTGCAATTAATTGCAATTCATCTGATCACTCTTCATGACATTCTGGAGTATATGCAAATTGCCATCATCAACACTGAGGCAGCAAACTTTGTGGAGACCAATACTTGTGTCATTCTCAAAACTTTTGACCACGACTGTACTTTCAAAATCGTAGCTAGCAAGCTAGCAGTCATCATAATGAATCAAGTCGACAATCTACTGGCAAATCATTTTAAATTATTTTCATATGAAGAGAAATAATTAAGATAAATTATAGATAAAACGTATCGGTGCTCATCGGCCATTGGACATAAACATTACACAACAAGTTGGAAATCACAATTTTAACAATGAGTGGTTGGGAAGGAATCAGTGGCTAACTGCAAGCATTGTAAAGCAATCACTAGTCTGGGTTTAAGGGTCTCTTTTCCAAGCTTAAAAAGATAAACATTCAACACTGGCCATGCTGTCAATCCAAAATGACTTCTGCCTCGCTCAAAACAACTGGAAACTCGGAACTGGGAAACCTGACTTCAGTGAGTTCAAGACAATTGGGAACTCAGGGGTGCTGGGGCCGCCGTAGTACAGCAGCAGTGGGTTGGTGTGGCTAAAGTGTCCTCCAAAAACCCTGGGTTGACAATGACAGAGAGAGAGAGGTCTCTACATTCTTCCCAGATTGTCATCAGCACCAGGACTGTTTCTCCTGCCATGAAGGGCCCTAAAGTCCTTCACCTGTTAAATAGAAAGACTCAAAACACCATTGTGTAGTGAAACCAAGGAAAGTAGTGCACCTAAGCTGAGATCTGGTGTTTGGAGGGTGTTTGAATGTAAACCCAATGTAAGTGTTATGATACACAAAAATAATGTTTTGTCTCTCTCAAACAATAAGATGCTTTATAAATATTGATTGATGCTGATTTTCAGTCAATATTTTGATTAATTTAGTTTTTTTTTCTAGGGTAGACTTTGACACTAACTATAGACTACAGTAATGTTTAGGGCTATGTAAGATAGCAGAGGTAATGTGTGTAAAGTGTGTCACGGTGTCGGTGATGGAACGAGGCGCAGAGCGAGAGGTCGGTGCAAACATATTTATTTTACTCAGATAAGTGAAATACTAAACAACAAACGTAAATACCGTGAGCTAAATGAAAGGTGCTGTCAAGCACACAAACACACACACAATGATCCACACGCAGGTGGACGTGCAGTGCACATAAATAGAATCCCCAATTAGAGACAACTCAAGACAGCTGTCTCTAATTGGGGATCACCAACAACCCAACCCTGTGAGTGTCAGGACCTGACTGTGGCCATCCCACTCCCCCTAGAGGGAGTCAGGGACCTGGCCTCAGTCAGGCCCTTACAAAGTGGGCCTTCATCACTGGTATTCATGTGAGAAGGACAGAAGGTGGATGTGCCTTAGTGCACTCTGCCAGTCTTCAGGACTGAATGGTTGTGCTGAACCCCCCTTGTTACGCTGAGCACATGGGGCCCGATTCAGACTTGAGATAAATAGACTTAACATGGACTCAATAAAACATGGACTTAAGTCCATGTTAGATCAACTTCCCACTGGGCACACACTGTTTTAATCAACCTTGTTCACATGTAATTTCAATGAAATTACATTAAACTGTCACGAGTTGGTGTATACACAGACAAAGGTCTGTCACTAAAGGATACATGGAGGGACCAAGGCGCAGCGCAGGTATAGTTCGACATTTTATTTATACAGCAGATAAATCCTCACAATGACGAACTATACAAACAAAAACACGAGTTAACAAAACAACGTAACACACTTACTTGTCGTGACTGGAGATATAACGACCCACACCTAGGTGTGGGACATACAAACATATGTAGGATCCCTAATTAGAGACAATGCAGAGTAGCTGCCTCTAATTAGGGATCCAACACAAAACATCACACAGAAACAAATTATAGACCTGTCAGACTCTGACCATGGATACATAGAGAAGCAATAGGATTCTCTATGGCCAGAGCCTGACAGTACCCCCCCCCCCCAAAGGCACAGACTCCCAAACGCCAACCAAAACACAAATACATGGGGGGGAGGGTTAGGGAGGGAAGCTTAGTTCTTTGATGGTGGTTCCGGCCCCGGCGAAGTAGACAACTTCCTGCCATGCTCTCTCCTTATGACCGGGCTCCGGTGTGGTGAACGGCTCCGGCCATGGAGCGGGGCAAATAACCGGGCCCGGACTGGGCACCGGTGGGACAAACGTCTCCGGTGTCAGGCTCTGGCCATAGAGAAGCAATAGGCATCTCTATGTAGCTATGGTCAGAGTCTGACAGTGTCGTTCTTTTCTGTTTCTTTGTGGGTTTTGGGTGGATCTCTAATTAGAGGCAGCTGCTAACCGTTGTCTCTAATTAGGGATCCAATATATGTTGAGTCTGTCCCTCACGCGGGTGTGGGTTGTTATCGTACATGTCGAGGTATATGTCGCAGTCACGGGTGAAGTAAGTGTTCTTTTTGTTACGTCCGTTCATTCCGTGTGTTTTTTGTGAATGTGACGTTAGTTTATAGTTTCAGTTTTGTATCCTGTAGTTCGCCATTTGTTTCGATTTATATATATAAAATAAATAAGAAAATGTCGAACTACTATCCCTGCGCTGCGTCTTGGTCTCTCCAAACCCCATTACGTGACATCCGGCCATGGAGCGGGGAACATAACCGGGCCCGGACTGGGCACCGGTGGGACAATCGGCTCCGGCCATGGAATGAAGCAGACTACCGGACCTGGACTGGGCACTGGTGGCAATAGGCTTCTCTATGGCTAGAGCCTGACAGTACCCCCCCCAAAGGCGCGGACTCCCGAACGCCAACCAAAACACAAATACATGGGGGGAGGGTTAGGGAGGGAAGCTTAGTTCTTTGATGGCGGTTCCGGCCCCAGCGAAGTAGACAACTTCCTGCCATGCTCTCTCCTTATGACCGGGCTCCGGTGTGGTGAACGGCTCCGGCCATGGAGCGGGGCAAATAACCGGGCCCGGACTGGGCACCGATGGGACAAACGGCTCCGGCCATGGAGTGGAGCAGACTACCGGACCTGGACTGGGCACCGGTGGAGCGGACTGCTCTGGGTCAGGAGCAGGGCAGACAGCTGGACCCGGACTGGGCACCGGTGGATCGGACTGCTCAGGCACTGGTGCGGAGCAGACAGCCGGACCCGGACTGGGGACCGGTGGAACGGACTGCTCTGGCACTGGAGCGGAGCAGACGGCCGGACCCGGACAGGGCACCGGTGGAGCGGACTGCTCTGGCACTGGAGCGGAGCAGACGGCCGGACCCGGACTGGGCACCGGTGGAGCGGGCTGCTCTGGCTCAGGAGCGGAGCAGACGGATGGACCCGGACTGGGCACCGGTAGAGCGGACTGCTCAGGCACTGGAGTGGAGCAGACGACCTGACCCTTATCCAGCCCCCTCCCTGGGGCAGGGCTGAAAGCCGTGCTCAGCCTGGGCACTGACGCAGAGGTAGGTTCCAGCCACAGAGCTGTGCTGACTTCTGGAGACTCCATGCTATGTGCCGTCGTTGGAGGTTCCGGGCTGTGGACCTTCGCTGGAGGTTCCGGGCTGCGGACCTTCGCTGGAGGTTCCGGGCTGTGGACCTTCGCTGGAGGTTCCGGGTTGCGGACCTTCGCTGGAGGTTCCGGGTTGTGGACCTTCGCTGGAGGTTCCGGGCTGCGGACCTTCGCTGGAGGTTCCGGGCTACGGACCTTTGCTGGAGGTTCCGGGCTGCGGACCTTCGCTGGAGTATAAACCTGCTCCCGTCTATCCATAAGCCTCGTCACGAGAGCATATCGGCGCTGAAAGTCCTTCTCCTCTATTTGTACGATCAGCGGGTCCCTCTGCGTCTCCAGAGGAAGAGTCACTCCATGCTATGTGCCGTCTTTGGAGGTTCCGGGCTGTGGACCGTCGTAGGAGGCTCCGGGCTACGGACCTTCGCTGGAGCTTCCGGGCTGTGGACCTTCGCTGGAGGTTCCGGGCTGCGGACCTTCGCTGGAGGTTCCGGGCTGTGGACCTTCGCTGGAGGTTCCGGGTTGCGGACCTTCGCTGGAGGTTCCGGGCTGCGGACCTTCGCTGGAGGTTCCGGGCTACGGACCTTTGCTGGAGGTTCCGGGCTGCGGACCTTCGCTGGAGTATAAACCTGCTCCCGTCTATCCATAAGCCTCGTCACGAGAGCATATCGGCGCTGAAAGTCCTTCTCCTCCTCTATTTGTACGATCAGCGGGTCCCTCTGCGTCTCCAGAGGAAGAGTCATTCAGTCTCTCCACCACCTCGTCTGCTCCTCCTCTGATCGATTGTAAAATCCCTCCGGTCTCTCTCTATCATGGATCGTGGGGAGACGAAGTGGTGGGCGATCCTCTTCCTCCAGCCTCTCCGGGTTCTGAGTGTGCCTCTTCCTGTGACATCGGGTGCTGTAGGTGTCCTGGAGGGTGGGTAGCTTACCCCCGGTAATGCGTTGGGCAGACTGCATCACCCTCTGGAGAGCCTTGGGAAGGTGCAGTTGTCGTACCAAGCGGTGATACAGCCCGACAGGATGCTTTCAATTGTGCATCTGTAAAAGTTTGTGAGGGTTTTAGTTTCTTTAGCCTCCTGAGGTTGAAGAGGCTCTGTTGCGCCTTCTTCACCACACTGTCTGTGTGGGTGGACCATTTCAGTTTATCAGTGATGTGTATGCCAAGGAACTTGAAGTGATCACACAATCGTCCGGAACAGCTGGTGCTCTCACGCATGGTTCAGTGTTGCTTGCCTCTAAGCGAGCATGGAATGCATCTAGCTCGTCTTATAGGCTAGCGTCACTGGGCAGCTGTTGGCTGGGTTTCCCTTAATATTATAGCATTTGATAACCTAATTATGCACTCATGTACTATCATTATTGCTTGTTATTATTTGCTATATATCTGTCTCCCTGCAAAAAAAACATACATACATACTGCGTTGCCTCCCGGCTGGCCAATCCTAACCAATGCCAATCAAGACAAGAATCACAGATTAATGCCAACTGAACTATCAACTGTCAATCATATCATCTAACTGAACTATACTGTGATTCAATCCATCTGAGCAACCTTTCATGCCATCATCTGAATATAAAGATTCAGTTTAAATTCATTAGCATAATGGATGACTGGTAGATCGTATTGAGCCTTGGGCTGAAGTTTGTATAAGTGCTACTGCTAACATTAGCAGTCATTGCCTGTATTTATTTTCCATGAATGTGAAATATGCCATATTTAAGGTTGATTTTGAATAATATTAATATGGTTTGAACTCTTACTTTATCAATACAAATGTGAAAGACCTGTTCATGTTTTGTCATTTGATAATAAAAAATAAATAATTTGTACACATTAAATATTATTCATTTGTGTTTTCAAAAAACTATATTTTCTTGTGTCCTTTGTTTGAGAATACTGCACATTTGACCTTTTGGAATTACCAATGAGGAGTTTATAAACACATTATAAAAGCAGGGAATATACTGTACAATAAGAGCGGGGGACTCTCATTTACAGTATTTGGAAACTCCAAAAGTAGGGAACTAATTCTGCACTAGACAGGATTCGAAACACCATCATAGTGTTTTCAATCATTTTCTGGGTTAGTGCTCACAGTCTCTGGCAAGTTGTTGCACAACTCCTGACTCTGTGGTGTTACAACACACCATGTCATATTTCAGAACACCTTAAATCTGTCCCAATACCCTCACAACCATGTTTCAATGCTCTAGCAACGTTAAGGTTTCCTCTACTTTAAGGTGATGGCAGCTCAGTTGCCACTAGTTTTTTTGTTACAAAGCACTTAATTTTAACACTTAATTTTAACAGTATTATATGAACTGTTATATGAACTGTTATAAGATCAGTATTCCCAATTTTAGTCATAACCTTTGGGGCCACTTCCTGTGGTTCTCGCTGACCACATCCTAAAAGTATTAGTCTTGTTGGCCATGTCAAACCACTGGTTTGGTTTTAAGTGACTTACAGTTCAGCCAGGGAGTGCAATAATTTTTTTGTAAGGGTTTTTGATGATTTTGATCTCTGCGGAAACTGAACCCACAACCTTGGCATTGCTATCACCAAGTTCTTACCAACAGAGCCACACAGGACCATACAGACATTAGTGGTCAAGGCACAACTTTTGGATTATGTTGGCAATTAGTATGCTTCATCATTCTTTTATGAGAACAAAATGTTCCTATCCATGAAAGGAGAGTTGGTTTTCTCTGTTCTCTGGCTCTGAATCTGGTTATTAAACAAGACTAAACGCTGCTCTCAAGTGAAGTAAAACAATGGTGAGCACAGCGTTCAGTAGTTTAACCAGGCTACTTGATCTCACCCTGGTGAGAGACTCCTACAGGACAGAGTTATGTGCGTAGCTGCACAGCGTCTGTCCACGTCTTTGGCAAAATAGGGGCTGGTGTTGTATAATACACAACAGCTTTTCCCCTCACCCACATTTTAACAGACCAACGTCAAGGCATTCCTAAGCAGTGTGTTCAGACTGACACACTGGAAGAGACTTAAAACAAAATCTTACACAGGACTGTATAAACAAGCTATGGTAGCAAGTAAGCTATAATAAGACTCTGACAGCATTTCAGTGTTAGATTTATTGGAGACTGATACATTATGATTAGGGCCCAGAGTGTTTCACTTGAACTGACCAGGAAAAACTCCAGGTGCTAGTTAAAGGCAGGGTTGGGTATGTTGCTTTCTAAATGTAATCCATTACAGTTACTAGTTACCTGTCCAAATGTTTTTCTGATAACGTAACTGATTACAGTTACTGTTTTTTTAAATGAGATCAAATTTAATTGAAGGCTATATTTTCCTGGTCAGGTCTGTAGTCAGAAAAAACTCCTGGCTGTATTGACACGGTGAGTGTGAGTCTTGACGATAAGGCCACATCATTGTGGGATGTTTTGAGAGTTCTGAGAAAGGCTTTCTAATTCCCCCTAAAAAAGAACATAAACAAACACTAAAATAATACAGATACATAATACTGTAGAATGAATACAATGTTGATCAAAATATCACTCACATACACACAGAGAGGATTAGCCAACATGTTTATGTCGGGTTTACGTATTGTCCATTTTCTTCGCAGATTACAGAAATGTGTATTTTTTGCGTTCAACCCAACCCCCCATACACATGCCCAAGGGGTTGGAAGCCAGGGTCAGCCACAGTGCAGTAACCATGGGGCAGATTTGGGGCTTAAGTGTTTTGCTCAAGGTCACATTTGCACTAGCGATCGTCCGGTTTCTGGCCCACCTCTCTAACCTCTAGGCTAGCTGCCGCCCCAGTGTCAGTCATCTGTCTCTTGCCAGTCCTTGGTGAAGGAGCTGCCGGTGGTGCTGTTGTGACTGTTGTTGTCATCGCAGCAGTCCTCTGCATCGGAGAAGGAGGACATGTAGTGGAGGCTGGTGACTCTGTGGTAGCCCCCCTGGAGCGCCTCGGGGAGAGCAGTCAGCTCCGTGGCCCTGCGGCTGGTTCTCCTCACCGACACGCTCCACATGTCAATCAACTGGGAACACATGGCACAGCCCATGGTGGCTTTATGTAGAGAGACAAACACAGTGGTCTTGACACACACACAGTGGACTTGTCACACACAGAGTGGACTTGACACACACAGTGGACTTGACACACACAGTGGACTTGACACACAGAGTGGACTTGACTAACACAGTGGACTTGACACACACAGAGGACTTGACTAACACAGTGGACTTGACTCGTAACGTTAGATGCTGATATACACACTCACGTTATGTCACGTGATGTCACTCATTCACACAGACATACAGACACCGGTAACCATTAGATACGTGATGTCACTCACACTTAATCACACAGACGGACGGACAGACATGACAGAGTCATTGACACATACACTTCTTGCTCAGTGGTTTAGTCTGACTCAAGCCACCAGTGAGTGAGCGAGCGTGGACTCAGGCCTCCAGTGAGTGAGCGAGCGTTGACTCAGGCCTCCAGTGAGTGAGCGAGCGTTGACTCAGGCCTCCAGTGAGTGACCGAGTGTAGACTCAGGCCTTCAGTGAGTGAGCGAGCGTTGACTCAGGCCTCCAGTGAGTGAGCGAGCGTTGACTTAGGCCTCCAGTGAGTGAGCGAGTGTAGACTCAGGCCTTCAGTGAGTGAGCGAGTGTAGACTCAGGCCGCCAGTGACCTTTGACCGACAGAGAAAGAGGTGTAGCTACAACAAGAGAACAAACAGAGAGAGTAAAAGAAGAGAAAGTCAGACTGTTGGTTGAATGTCGACCGCAGCGGGCAGCTCTGAGGTCATCGCCAGTTGAGGAGTCAAAGGGTTATGGATGAGCTCCCAGAACATTCTGTTCTCTGTCTCTTAGTGCAGATCAGATGAGGACAGGCAGCCACACAATGTCAATATTTACATCAGCTCCATCTGTTCCAAGATGGACTATGATGAGAAGCCTAGCTGGGCCCATAGACAGAGGACAATACATAGGGTTGCTTATGCTCCAGTGTTTCTTAATTATGTACTAGAGATATCAGATATTAGTCTGTTCAGGAAAGTCCTTCTCTAGTGCCAGTAAGGAGGGGAAGTGTTGGATATGTGTCCCTCTCTCCTTCATCAAGTCAGGATATGGGTAATTCAGCAATATGGCTCTGACAAGTGTTCTATTTCCAAATGTGGTTCTGGTCCGTCTTTGGTCATGGAAGGGTTGCCGTTGGTGTGGGATCCTCAGGTCAGTGAAAGCTGAAGCTCAGGATGTATTTGAGCCTGAGAAAAGAGAGAGAGAGAGAGAGATAGAGAGAGAGAGAGATGAAAAGGAGAACAATATTTCCTTTCCAGTCACACACTGACACTACAAGGCTATCTAATACAGACTGTGCTGGGGAAACGTTCTAATGTTTATTCTCTCTGTTATTTCATAAATCCTCCCTATTTCGTATTTATACAATGGAAGCCAGCCAGCCAGCCAGCCAGCCAGCCAGCCAGCCAGCCACACACACCCGCCCACCCCTGAGGTCAAACTGATCCATGTAAGCCGTCATTGTGAATAAGAAAAAATCACTCAAGTGTTGGTAATGTTAAACATAAACAAATCATAGACAAGCTAACCAAATCCAGTTTGCTTGTCGTGACAGTGCAGCAGACAGTGTACACGCTGACACACAGACGACTGTTACTCATATTACATAGTCATGTCTCTCCTAACACAAAGTGTTGTACGCTTGATTACAAATGCTGGTTCAGAAGGAAACATACACTGGGACACTGTTATGGGAAATTATCGTTGTTGTATTTCATGTTGTTTGAGTTTTATAGGCTAAATGTGTAGCTTTGACTACTTTGCCATTTTACAAAAACCCAATTCAGCTCATCATTCATCAAATAATCAGAGTAGCCTACACTTATTTCCACCATCCATTATTTACAGTACCAGTCAAAAGTTTGGACACACCTACTCAAGGGTTTTTCTATATTTTTACTATATTCTACATTGTAGAATAACAGTGAAGACATCAAAACTATGAAATAACACATATGGAATCACGTAGTAAACAAAAAAGTGTTAATCAAATCAAAATAGATTTGAGATTTGAGATTTGTTTAAAGTAGCCACCCTTTGCCTTGATGACAGCTTTGCACACTCGTGGCATTCTCTCAACAAGCTTCATGAGGTATGCTTTTCCAACAGTCTTGAAGGAGTTCCCACATATGCTGAGCACTTGTTGGCTGCTTTTCCTTCACTCTGTGATCCAACTCATCTCAAACCATCTCAATTGGGTTGAGGTTGGGTGATTGTGGAGGCCAGGTCAACTGATGCAGCACTCCATCACTCTCCTTGGTCAAATAGCCCTTACACAGCCTGGAGGTGTTTTGGGTCATTGTCCTGTTGAAAAACAAATGATAGTCCCACTAAGCGCAAACCAGATGGGATGGCGTATCGCTGCAGAATGCTGTGGTAGTTAAGTGTACATTGAATTCTAAATAAATCACAGACAGTGCAAAGATCATCATCAATTTGGATTCATCAGACCAAAGGACAGATTTCCACCAGTCTAATGTCCATTGCTGGTGTTTCTTGGCCCAAGCAAGTCTCTTCTTCTTATTAGTGTCCTTTAGAAGTGGTTTCTTTGCAGCAATTCGAACATGAAGGCCTGATTCACGCAGTCTCCTCTGAACAGTTGATGTTGAGATGTGTCTGTTACTTGAACTCTGTGAAGTAATTTATTGGGGCTGCAATTTCTGAGGCTGGTAACTCTAATGTACTTATCCTCTGCAGCAGAGGAAACTCTGGGTCTTGCTTTCCTGTTGCGGTCCTCATGAGAGCCAGTTTCATCATAGTGCTTGATGGTTCTTGAAATTTTCCGGATTGCCTGACCTTCATGTCTTAAAGTAATGATAGACTGTCATTTCTCTTTGCTTATTTGAGCTGTTCATGCCCAAATATGGACTTGGTATTTTACCAAATAGGGCTATCTTCTGTATTCCAACCCTACCTTGTCACAACACAACTGATTGTCTCAAATACATTAAGAATAACAAATTAACAAGGCACACCTGTTAATTCCAGGTGACTATCTCATGAAGCTGGTTGAGAGAATGCCAAGCGTGTGCAAAGCTGTCATCAAGGCAAAGGGTGGCTACTTTGAAGAATCACAAATACAAAATAGACTTTGATTTGTTTAACACTTTTTTGGTTACTACATGATTCCATATGTGTTATTTCATAGCTTTGATATATTCACTATTATTCTACAATGTAGAAAATAGTACAAATAAAGAAAAACTCTTGTATGAGAAGGTGTGTCCAAACTTTTGACTGGTACTGTAGAAGTCATGGTAGATATGATATCCATTATGAACATTACCCTGAAACATAAATGACAATAAAGCCATGAGTTGCAGAACATCCTACTTTGTGTGGCATAAATTTAACTTACATAAGAATTTGAAAATACCTTATTTGTATTTCTATGTCATCTATTAGAACTACTAATTATACCAGTCAATTCAACCAGATAAGAGCATCGTGCTGTACTGGCAGTAGACATTGACCTGTCTAGATCATGACATCATGATCAGCCTTTGTGCATCATGCAAAGTCCACTAACAAAGACATCCAAATTAGCCAATGATGTCAGTCGCTGGGGCGAGGACGGGACAGCCCCACCCCGTCAAATCAAAGCTGCGTGTACAGTAGCCTGCACAGCATCCCTGTCATAAGCTCCATGTTCTTATTCAGTTATAGCACAGACAAAGGATTAAAGTCATGCACGTAATATAGCAGTTTAACCATCACCAATCATTTATTTAACGAGGCTTGGTTTCTCCGGAAAGATTCAGTCAATATCGGTAAAGCAGACTGCCGTTTACTGACAATGTCAGAAAATTAAGTAACATTTATTATAAACACACTGTACCAAATCTGCGTGTTTACAGTCAGATACACAGCACACCCAGATTGTCTGTACAGGAACATATCAGTCTTTAACTCTCAATCAGACGGCTGCTGCAGAACACAGTCACACATGCAGTAGTCAGAGGCTGCAGTCAGAGGCACACATGACAATGTTTTGAAACTGTGGAGCTATCCAGCAGCAGTGGTGTATGGGTGGCTCAAAAAGAGAAGGGGTATTGATAATGCAGAGCCTTTAAAAACAGAGGGATTGAGAGAGAGACAGAGAGGTACACATTACCTCTCTCACTCACCTTGTATGTTGTTTAACTGCTCCTGTCTGCAAATGATGATCAGTGTGCTCTATCCTTTCACCTCCCCCTATCTCCTCTCCTCCTTCTGTTCCTGTCTCTATCCCCTCTTCCCTTCTCTCCTCAGTCCTCACTCTGTCTGGCTCTGTCTGGGTTAGCTTGATACATCCAGAGCAGAGCCAGGCGTAGGGGACAAAGACTATGACATCATAGTCTCACACAGTGAGATGACACCGTTCTCTCTCTTTCACACACACACACAGACTGTGGACATGCGCACACACACACAATAAATGGGGGTCATCAAAGCAAGAAGAGGGTGTGTCCAATTTCATTATTTTACCCAGCATGCAGTAGGAGGTCAGTGGCCCCTAAACATCCTTAAAAGCTTAAATCAACGGGAAGCATCTGGTCTTCTAGATTACCTATTGATCTGGCCATCATTCCAACATTGAAAATTATATTTTAATAGTGAGATTATAAATCATAACTCCTCCCTTATTATAAGTGTCTGGAAAGATGACAGTCTGTGAGAAGAATCATTATAAACAAATACTAAACCACTAATCTGTGTATATTATGGGGGGTGGCAGTGGGATAGGTGAGTAGTCATCAAAGTGAGAGATATTGATCATATTGTTGTGTCATGGTTCAGAATGAGAATATTTTTTAAATAGATGCCAGCAAGATCTCTGGTATGTTTTGTTTTTGATGTTTTTTTGGTCACACCCCTGCCAGTTTAAACCAACCTCCTGGTTCTGATTCAACACTGTACTGTGCCTTTGTGTGAAAAACAGTGTTCAAATATGATTACACACCAAGCAAAAGAAAGAGCATACTTTTAATCATATAATCATTCATAATTACATCTGTCTTCCAGACATTCACAGACCATCATCTGAGTGTGGATCAACGACAGAAGTCAAATAGCATCAATAGATCATCATCACCATGACCATGATAGACACACTGGTCATTGAAAAACATCAGTTGATTAACTCTTATTCTTACAGATAAAGACATGAGGCGAGTCATTATCTATGCAATCAATCCCCCACAGCAGCGTCTTTATGTTCAATCATTTATCAGTGAAAATTAAGCTCTTAAACGCAAGTGTGTGTGTGTGCACAAGCCAACGTAGACACACAATCCAGGGATTCAGAAGTGAGGTGAATTAAGAAAATTATCACAGAGCGTTTAAAAAAAACAAAAAACAAAAAAAAAAACTTTGGAATGCACCACAGGGATCCACACTATCATAACTAAGTTACAACGTTTCAGCAACCCATTGGCAGCCTTTAATAATAATAATAATACAAATAATAATAATATAAACTCTTCTAAGGTGTCTGAGCACAGATAGACAGCGAGAAAGGTTTTCATTGCACTTCTCTTCAAAAACAAACAAACACTCTTGGAGGTTTCACTTCTGTACAGAATTGGCAAAAACAAAGGAATACCAAAAAATGTACATTTTAAAAAAAAAATAAGAAAGGGAAAAACATCACTCAAACCTTTACATTTAGGTTCCAACACTGTTTGAATGTCTGTTTGGACCGTCTTAGCGTTGCTACAGAAGCCATAGACACTCTGGAACGTATGTTAGTTAACCTTTAAATGACTAGTTGGCATACTCAGGGAATCAGGTGAAGCTCATAATGACATCCCCGCTTTCATTGCATCATCTCCCTCTTATACACTCAGAAAAAAAGGCGTTATCTAGAACCAAAAAGGGTTCTTCGGCTGTCCCCATAGGATAACCCTTTGAAGGACCCCTTTTGGTTCCTGGTAGAACTAGGATTCTACATGGAACCCAAAAGAGTTCTACCTACGGGGACAGCCTCAGAACCCGTTTGGAACCCTTTTTTTCTAAGAGTGTACACAACATCCTTCTGCCAACCTCTTCCAAAAAAAAAAAGGAAAACAAGTTTGAACCTTTGTGTTAGAGTGCAGTAGTAACATGCACACGGCAGGTTAATTAACCTTTACGGTAAGAGCGATAAGGGTAAATATGATAATTTCTCCAAGCAGAGAGACGAGTGCAGGCAGGTGCAGGCCAGTGACCTGGGGGAGTGGTGAATTCTGGGATATGGAGCTGGGGAGAAGTACGAGACATGATAGAGATTTGACAGATACACCCCTTCACACTGGACACCTCTACCTCTATCCCTGCAGGTGGACTGGGGGTAGAACCCCTCTCTTTCCTCCCCTACTAGTCTGATATCCTGACCTGGGGCTTCTCTCCTGAGGGTCCCCTCCTCCCCTGTAGATCTGCTGTTTTCCTAGACCATAGAGAGTTGGCAAGGCGGCACAAGCAGATCTGGGACAAGGCTCATTTCCTTCACCTCAACACCTTGTGAAATCACTCACTAAGGAACGGAGAGAGAGAATCCCCTCATCTGCTTGTTCATACTGTCTGTAAACATACACTACTAGGGGTTCTTGCTGGGATGAGCCTTAATCTGTATGATTTAAATGAATACGTAGTAAAATCAATTGACTATGTGATGAGACGCCACGAGTCAGGATAACCGGAAAACATTGCAGTCCTCCTCGGCAAGGAGCACAACATTCAACTCTGAACATCCTTTAATTAAATTTCTCTCTTCTGTTGTCTCGTAAAAAAAGAAAATAAAAATGAGTGACCGACGTGTCGTCATTGAATGTCTTGTGTGGAGAAGAATGTACATGTAGACCCGAGTCGTCAAGCAGCAATTAACACTGAAGATGTCATGCCCCTCGGCATCATGGTCCCAAACGCCACTCCCTCCCTCCACTTCTCATCTGAACACCTT
This sequence comes from Thymallus thymallus, assembly GCA_023634145.1. Taxonomy (NCBI): domain Eukaryota; kingdom Metazoa; phylum Chordata; class Actinopteri; order Salmoniformes; family Salmonidae; genus Thymallus; species Thymallus thymallus. The sequence continues at coordinate 10,744,369 of CM042403.1, read as the reverse complement.
TAACGATGAAACACCTACTACAGTAGTACAGCAGCCATTTTGTTTTAGACGTACCAACAAACCATAGCTGTCAAAACAGCTTCAGAGACATGGTGTAACGCAATGTTATATTTTTCTTATTAAGACTTATTAAGATTTGTTCAATAAATAAGACCTTTTCCACTACGATAGGATGAAAATTAACAACTATGTCTTTCTGCACAGGTAATAGAATGAGGCGCGTTGCTACGTTTTACAAAGTGCTCACGACAAGGCTTCTCTTCACCAAGGTGCAAATCAAACCCCTCAGCTCCAGTGAGGGCCAGTGTAGGAGTCAGACAGACAGACGACCTAGAAAGGAGGGAAGGAAAAAATTGCTGATAAAAGAGGAAAATACACCAAGGGCATATGGAAATTGACTTGCAGGAATTCTGTGTATTCTGGTATGTAAAGTATTTTTTGTAGAATTTAGTGATGTGACAAATGTAACCATTTTCTTGACGTTTAAACTGCCATATAACATTTCATAAAATTCCAAGACAAATCCTATTGTGTGGTATGAGTGCTAGAGGGCAATGAAGTTCTACCGCAGTCACACAGTAGGCTTCCGCACGCTTCGGTGTGACTGGAGGCTAGCTGAGCTCGGCTAGGCGAACCGAACGGGTGTGCTCGCAAACACCCATAAAAGACCTTTGCTTGTAAAACGAGAAAGAAAGTGGCAATAGGACTGTTTGTCCATCTTGAGAATCCATAGCCAGTGTACACATCCTCAAAAGAGTCAGAATTAATATAACTCAAGACATCTCATTCATTTTTATGCTTTTCTCGAGGATATCTTAGTCGCACAATTTTACATCTAACTACGATGTTTGGTGCAGTATTTGTCAATCAGAAAATGTGCATGAAAACGAGTCATCTATCATTGAACAACAACAGACTTTTCTGAAGAATCCCTACTGTTGACCAATCACAGACGAAGGGACGTTGACTTTGGCTACTGACTTCGGCTTGCCTCTAGGAAAACATTTGTGTGCCCGAACAAGTCCAAAACGAACAAAAACGTCACAAAATGTCTTCATAATATACGCACAAGCTCTTCTGAACTGTTTTGGCCGGGAAGCATGCAGAGGCATTTAGGCATCTGGAATATAATTTGTGGCTGCCGGGACAGGCAGATAAAATGTTGTCCAAAAAACAACCGTTAATTCACATTAATTCAGTGTTCCTTCCATTTTTTATGTGCATTAGCGACTCACAACAAAAAAGAATCCTAGCCAAGTGATCAGTTCTTCTCCCTACGTTATCTTTTCCCTTCGTTACGCGTCTCTCGATTTCAATCCGACCGCTCCCTCTACACACGCTCCCATTAGGCCTATTACTGCCTATAGAAACGTATCTAACTGACGGGATACACAAACAAAACTGTAGTCAAGCTACATTCCTTGCTAAATCACAAAATCAAAATGGACTGGTTGATTAAATAAGGGAAATATGGGCCTCCCGAGTGGCATGCATGCTGACAAGGTTGCCAGGTGTACGGTGTTTCTTCTGACACATTGGTGCGGCTGGCTTCCAGGTTAAGCGTGCATTGTGTCACGAAGCAGTGCGGCTTGGCAGGGTCGTGTTTCGGAGGACGCACGGCTCTCGACCTTCGCCTCTGCTGAGTCCGTACGGGAGTTGCAGAGATGGGACAAGACTAACTACCAATAGGATATCACGAAAAGGGGGAAAAAAACTTATTACAATAATATATATATATATAAAAAGAAGGGAAATATGTTTCCCAATCACGCGCTGCAGTTTTGGAATAATAGATACGTCTGACCTATTTTAGGCTGTTTTGCAAATAGATTTTTAGATAAAACTATACTAAATACATTGTCACCAAATCATTTAGTAAAATATATATTTTTTTGCAACACCGTAGCCTCAACAGCACTCTGTAGCGTAGCACCATGGTGTAGCCGTGTTGGACAGCTGGTTTCCATCCTCCTCTGGGCTGGTGTAACTGCTAAACTGCTTGCTGACTGTACACTGTAGTGCATGATTGTATCGGGTTTACTAACACGTTAGTTATAGTAGCTACGTTGACTATGACGTTAGCTAATATGGTGACAACGATGTAGGCTGTGTGTAGCGGTTATGATATGAAGGTTTGGCTTGGAAAGTTGATGTGTTGTGCACTAATGTCCACAAGCGAAGGGAAAAGGTGAGAGGAGGACAGCGTGTATATGCTGTAATAGAAATAAGGCCTCATAAAAATAACAAGCCACTGGGTTACAACCCCCCCTAAACCTAGGCAGGTTCCAGACTGAAATATGAAACAAAAACATTGTTTTGATGAAGGCAAATAGTGTATTCATTAGTCTAGGGGCCTACTTTGTTTCAAGTTTAACAAAAGCCTGCCCACTAAGTTTAAGCTCACAAATCAAACACAGGGGGGAAAAAAAAGCTGCATTAGGCACGTATTATCTACTGGTTAGGGACACATTTTTGCTTTCTAATGCTATTAACTGTATGTCTCAACTCCCAGTGATATTGATGAGAAAGACGCACTTGCAGTTCTTCATTTAGCAGTTAGCGGTTAAAGCGTTGGGCCAGTAACCGAAAGGTTGCTGGTTCGAATACCCGAGCAGACAAGGTGAAAAACCTGTCGATGTGTCCTTGAGCAAGACACTTAACCCTAATTTGCTCCAGGGGCGCTGTACTCCTATGGCTGACCCTGTAGGTAGGCCATCATTGTAAATAAGAATGTGCTCTTAACTGACTTGCCTAGTTAAATAAAGGTTAAATAAAAAAACCTGCAATCATTTCTGTAATCTGTGCTTTTTTCCCCAACTGTTAATGACGAGGACGTGCTGAACACTTCATATCCGTGGCAAATCATTTGAAAGATATCAGGAGAAGCAAGGCCCAACGGACTGCAGTCCCTATACAGGGGATGGATGTGGAAATGGTTGGGTCATACAAGTTCCTGGGAGTCCATATGGACAACAGGCTGGAATGGGCTGGTAACACCGGGGCTCTGTACAAAAAGGGCCAGAGCCGACTCTACTTTCTGAGGAGGCTCAGGTCCTTCAACGTGTGCAGTAAACTACTGCATACCTTCTACCAGTCTGTGATGGCCAGTGCCATCTTTTTTGCAGTGGTGTGCTGGGGCGCCAACATAAAGGCTGGTGATGCTTCTCTGGTAAATAAGCTGATCAGGAAAGCTAGCTCTGTCCTGGGGATTAGCCTTGACACTCTAGAGGAGGTGGCGGAGAGACGGATCCTGGCCAAACTGCTGGCCATCATGGACAACGTCACCTACCCTCTGCATGCCATGGTTATGACGCAGAGGAGCACCTTCAATCACAGACTGATCCCACCACGGTGTGCCAGAGAGCGCTACAGGAGGTCTTTCCTGCCGGTGGCTATTAGACTATTTATTAGACTACTGTAGGCGTATTTGTACAAAAATAAAATGCCGTTACGATTGGGATCATTGCCCTGAAGGGGAATGTACAGGTAACTGACAAAATAAAGGAAACACCAACATAAAGCTTAATAATTTGGTGTTTTGTTGATGGTGGTGGAAACCACTGTCTCAGGCACCGCTCCAGAATCTCCCATAAGTGTTCAATTGGGTTGAGATCTGGTGAATTAGACGACCATGGTATATGGTTTACATACTTTTCATGCTCATCAAACCATTTAGTGACCACTTGTGCCCTGTGGATGGGGTCCTTGTCATCCTATCCATAGCCATGGTAGCCAAAATAATGGCCTGCCCCATAATTTTTTATACATGACCCTAACCGTGATGTTAACTGCTTAATTAACTCAGGAACCACACCTGTGTGGAAGCACCTGCTTTCAATATACTTTGTACCCCTCATTTACTTAAGTGTTTCCTTTATATTGTCAGTTACCTGTATGACCTAATGAGAATGACCTGCGTGAGAAAACAAAGTGAGTGGACTGTAACGGTACCAGACAGTTACAGGAGCCAAAAGGTCTAGTACTGAAGAGTTTTGTGGAGATAGGAATGTTTATGCTACATCTTCCTTAGACCTGAGGTGGGTGGGTGTGTCTGTGTCTGCGTGTTCGTCAGCGGGAACCGATGCTGATGTGTGGGTTCTTGTGTATGAATGGGGGAAACCGTCAGTGGGCAGAGACGGTGCTTGGGTGCGTGTGTTTATGTGTATGTTTTACACAGTAAACAAACGTAAAGTCAATAACACAATAGAAAATCTATATACAGTGTGCAAATGTAGTGCAAAATGCAGTAAGGTTAGGAAGACAATAAATAGGCCATAGTGGCAAAAGAAATTACAGATTAGCATAATCACTGGAATGATGGAATGTGCAAATGATGATGTGCAAATAGAGATACTGGAGTGCAAAATTGAGCGGAAGTTTAAAAAATAAATATGGGGATGAGGTAGTAGGATGGGCTATTTACAGAAGGGCTATATACAGGTGCAGTGATCGATAAGCAGCTTTGACAGCTGATGCTTAAAGTTAGTGAGGGAGATAGGAACCTCTAGCTTCAAGGATTTTTGCAATTCGTTCCAGGCATTGGCAGCAGAGAACTGGAAGAAATGGCGGCCAAAGGAGGTGTTGGCTTTGGGGGTGGCCAGTGAGATACAGCGGGTGAAATAAGTATTGAACAAGTCACCATTTTTCTCAGAAATTTTCACCAGATGTTGGTAACAACCCAAGTAATCCATACATACAAAGAAACCAAAACAAATAAATTCAGAAATTAAGTTATGTGTAATAATGTGAAATGACACAGGGAAAAAGTATTGAACACATGAAGAAAGGGAGGTGCAAAAAGGCATGGAAAGCCAAGACAACAGCTGAAAACTATCAGTAATTAAAAAGCAATCCAGCCCCCTGTCAGTGCAAATTAATATCAGCTGGTTCAGTCCCAACTGATGGCCTACAAAAAGGTCTCATTGCCAAGGTGTCACACAAGACACATCTCATGATGGGTAAAAGCAAAGAGCTGTCTCAAGACCTTTGCAACCTAATTGTTGCAAAACATAATGATGGCATTGGTTATAGGCGCATTTCTAAGCTTCTGAATGTTCCAGTGAGCACTGTTGGGGCCATAATACGGAAGTGGAAAGACAATCATTTCACCATAAATTTGCCTCGACCAGGTGCTCCTCGCAAGATTTCTGACAGAGGAGTGAAAAGAATAATCAGAAGAGTTGTCCAAGAGCCAAGGACCACTTGTGGAGAGCTTCAAAAAGACCTGCAATTAGCAGGTACTGTTGCTCTCAAAGAAAACAGTAAGTAATGCACTCCACCGCCATGGCCTGTATGCATGCTCACCACGCAAGACTCCATTGCTGAAATAAAAGCATGTTGAAGCTCGTTTAAAGTTTGCTGCACAACATTTGGAAAAGCCAGTGAAATACTGGGAGAATATAGTGTGGTCAGATGAGAGCAAAATTGAACTGTTTGGATGTCATAATACACACCATGTTTGGAGGAGAAATGGCACTGCACATTACCCTAAAAACACCATACCAACAGTGAAGTTTGGAGGTGGGAACATCATGGTGTGGGGCTGCTTTTCAGCAAATGGTACTGGCAAACTTCACATAATTGAAGGAAGGATTAATGGGCAAATTTACCGAGACATTCTTGACAAAAATCTGCTGCCATCTACCAGGATGATGAAGATGAAACGAGGGTGAACATTTCAGCAAGACAATGATCCCAAACACACAGCCAAGGAAACTCTCAATTGGTTTCAAAGAAAGAAAATAAAGCTGCTAGAAAGGCCCAGCCAATCACCTGACTTAAATCCCATTGAAAATCTATGGAAAGAACTGAAGATCAAGATTCATAGAAGAGGTCCACGGAACCTTCAAGATTTGAAGACTGTTTGTGTGGAAGAATGGGCCAAAATCACACCAGAGCAATGCATGCGACTAGTTTCTCCATACAGGAGGCGACTTGAAGCTGTCATTACCAAAAAAGGCTTTTGTACAAAGTATTAAATAAATATCAGTAAGTGTGTTCAATACTTTTTCCCTGTGTCATTTCACATTATTACACATAACTTAATTTCTGAACTTATTTGTTTTGGTTTCTTTGTATGTATGGATTACTTGGGTTGTTACCAACATCTGGTGAATATTTCATGTCAATAGCACCTTTGGAAATATATTTACTGAGAAAAATGGTGACGTGTTCAATACTTATTTCACCCGCTGTATACCTGCTGGAGCGCATGCTACGGGTAGGTGTTGCTATGGTGACCCGCGAGCTGAGATAAGGCGGGGATTTACCTAATAAAGACTTATAGATGACCTGGAGCCAGTGGGTTTGGCGACGAATATGTAGTGAGGGCCAGCCGACGAGAGAATATAGGTCGCAGTGGTGGGTAGTATATGGGGCTTTGATAACAAAACGGATGGCACTGTGATAGACTACATCCAATTTGCTGAGTAGAGTGTTGGAGGCTATTATGTAAATGACATCGCCGAAGTCAAGGATCGGTAGGATGATAAGTTTTACAAGGGCATGTTTGGCAGCATGAGTGAAGGAGGCTTTGTTGCGAAATAGGAAGCCGATTCTAGATTTAATTTTGGATTGGAGATGGTTAACGTGAGTCTGGAAGTTGAGTTTACAGTCTAACCAGACGCCTAGGTATTTGTAGTTGTCCACATATTCTAAGTCATGTTTGCGTGTGTGTTTGTAAAAACAACCAGCCTATGTGTTTCTGTGTTTGTAAACACAACGTGTGTGTGTGTGTGTGTGTGTGTGTGTGTGTGCTGTGTCTCACCATTGTGTGTGTTTCTCAGAGTGCCCTGGTTTCTGCCTCCATCTTCCTCTCTCTGTGCAGGCTGTCTGTGTCGGGGGCCGGGGCCGGCACCGTCTGTCTCACTGCAGTCTCAGGCCCTCCGCCGTAGATACTGAGAAGATACTGCCATGTCTCCTCTGAGATCTGACCATAGTCAGCCCCTAGAAACACACACACGTGCCGCATTAACATACAAATGCACACACACACACACAGGCGCAAGCGCCTACAGGATCAAGCGCCCACAGACAGACCGACCAATGTGAATGTGTATAAGCTGCTTACTTTGCTTTAGCTGCACGTGTCCCCCTTTCATCACAACAATCTTACTGTTGTCAATAGGACCAGGGGGCTCTGAGAAGACAATGACACCACCAAGAGCTTTAGTAAAGAACAATTGAGACTGTATTTATTCCCTCTTCATTTCTGGGCCAGTATTCATAAATCGTCTCAGAATAGGAGTGCTGATCTAGGATCAGTTTAGTCTTTTAGATCATAATTGATAAGATTATATGGACAGGTGGGGTCCTGATAATAGATCAGCACACCTACTCTGAGACACTTTGTGGATATGGGCCCAGTTCTGCACAGAGGATACAATGTGATAATGATAGTGTATTAAGTCATTCAGATCTTTAGCTTTCATCAGTACTGTAATGCCTCTGATTATAAATCAACCATTCCCATAGAATCGTACCGTTGTCTTTGCCCTTGACGAAGTTCTCCCACTCCCTGAACCACTGCATGCTGACACACAGGATTACTGTAGGAGCCTCCTCTGCCTGGAACTCTTTATTCAACTGGAGACAGACCGGGAGAACAGGTGAGGCCTTTGATACAGGCACACATACAGACACACACTCAGTGACCCATCCCTCTTACCCTGATAAAGGTGTCTATTTCCACCTTTCTCCTTTTGGCCAGAGCCTCTATCTCCACCTGGCAGATAGCACACACGTACAGGTGGTTCACTGCTGGGCCTCCTCCAAAACTAGGAGACAGACAATTAGACAGACAGTCTGATGGACAGAGACAGATGGACAGTCAGTTAAGACTGTCTGATGGACAGAGAGACAGATGGACAGTCAGACAGACAGTCTGCTGGACAGAGAGACAGTCAGACAGACATACAGTCTGCTGGACAGAGATACAGATGGACAGTCAGACATATAGTCTGGTGGACAGAGACAGATGGACAGACAGTCTGCTGGACAGAGAGACAGATGGACAGTCAGTTAGACAGTCTGCTGGACAGAGAGAGAGATGGACAGTCAGTTAGACAGACAGACAGACAGACAGACAGACAGACAGACAGACAGACAGACAGACAGACAGACAGGTAGGCAGGAAGACAGACAGTCGGTCAGACAGTCGGTCAGACAGTCGGTCAGACAGTCGGTCAGACAGTCGGTCAGACAGTCGGTCAGACAGTCTCATCTTACCTGTTGTACAGGTACTCCCACACATTCTGGGGCAGTATCACCACCAGGTCGTCAATGTAGTGGTACTTGTTGGGCGGGATCCCTGGACAAAACACGTGAAGGAGATTATTTCAATGGGGTTGAGAGTGGTTGTGCTTGCAGTTGAGAGTGGTTGTGCTTGGGGTTGAGAGAGGTTGTGCTTGGGGTCTGATGGTTTAGGTTGGTGTTGGCATAGAAACAGAATCCCTCAGACCAGATGGGTGGAGTTTGCCCTTTTGGGACCACTCTATTGGTTCCACTGTGCCAGGAAACTCAATCAACACATCTTGAAGTATTTGAAAGAAAACAAGTACTACTTGAAGTGAGCCCAGGTCTTCTATAGATTGAGTGTGGTTGATGTTCAGGATGGGTTGTGGTGGTAGGTCCAGTATAGTACTGACCTCCGTGCTGGCAGAGAAAGGTGTGGTTGCTGATGGGCCCTGGCTCAGTGAAGGTGTTGAACTTGTTGAGCCACTCTCTGGAGATGTAGAATTGCAGCAGGCTGGGCTCCTTCATGTTGGCTAGAGCCACAACCTTCTGCCTCTCCCTCACCGACTCCTCACTGCTCTTCCTGTGGTCACACACACGCAGATGGACACGCACACACGTGAGCAGACACACAGGTGAGCAGACACACAGGTGAGCAGACACACAGGTGAGCAGACACACAGGTGAGCAGACACACAGGTGAGCAGACACACAGGTGAGCAGACACACAGGTGAGCAGACACGCATATACACAAATGACCAGACACACACACAAATACATTATGCAACTGACAATGAACCTGTCAGTCGATGTCATTGTTTTTTGTTTGAATTGTGTACGTGTACACCCTATACGGAGGAAATGGTTAGACAAGCGGAACTACGTGGCTAAGAACTGTTGTGACAGAGATTATTATCGTAGCAACCACTTTTGGAGTGAAGGCGATCCCACGCTGTGTTAGCTAGGTTTTTTGTGTCTTTGGGTGTAGTGCCAGGAATAAGTGATTTCCTCCCTTCTGTAACAGTGAGGTATTTTTCTGTTATTCATGTGTTTAATCTGATACTGTTATATCTCCGGCTAAACTGGTTTTATGTATGTAAGCACAGAGTAATATCAAGCCAATAAGTCACTTATAAGACAGTGTGTGCTTAACTGTATTTTTACATTTACTTTACAGTTCTCACGGAAGGTGATAATTTTTACTCAAACTTCAGAATAAAAGCGCCAGTTAAAATCAAGGAACAGTTGTGCTCGAGGTTACTGGAAGGAGCTACACAGTATTAGTTCTGCAAAACAGCAATAAATTGTTATTATCATTGTAATGTGGTGTGAAGGTTAGAGTCTCGCCTGTAGAAGAGCACATAGGCCTCAGCATTCTGCACCACCGTCTCATGGACCTCCGTTACATACTGGTCATCAAACTCATACCACTGACCGTTGATCACGTTCTGACAGTACGCTATGTAGTGACCACCTGATAGAGGGAGAGAGGGTGGGAGAGAGGGAGAGAGGAGGAGAGGGAGAGAGATAGAGAGAGAGAGGAATTACATAAAGGTATGCTATGAAATCAACAGCATTGACCAGTGTGAGGCTATCTATTTCTGTATCGTTTAACTTTTTTTATTAAATTAATTAAATTAAATTTTTTGGCTGGGCCAATTGTGCGTCGCCCTTTGGGATTCCCAATCACGGCCAGTTGTGATACAGTCTGGAATCAAACCAGGTTGTCTGTAGTGACGCCTCTAGCACTGAGATGATCATGACCTCTGTTTCTCTACCCTGCAGCTGAAAGTTTCTGGATGTGCTTCTCTCACATTTTTACATGAGTTGAATTTTGACACACATTTTGACACGTTTTGAGTGTCATATTTTGAGTTGAATCAAAACCTTGAAGCCTAACAACCATGTTCCCTAAACGTCAAGTAGTACAGTCAGTCGACTGTCACTTGTTACTCACTGCCTGCGGTGCCATGGTGACAGATGACGGACAGCAGGTCGTAGGTGGTAATCTGGGAGAGGCTGTCCTTGGCCAGGAAAGGTCGGAGGTCGAGTCCCTCCAATGGGAAGGCCACGTGGCTGTTGATCTTGAAGGAGTACATCACCTCATGGCGAAAACGCTTCAGATGAATGCACAGAATCTACACACACCACACACACACACACACACACACACACACACACACACACACACACACACACACACACACACACACTTCCTGAAACAAATGCATTATCTTTACAATGAAAATCAACATTTCACAACTTTGGTATCTTTAGTGGCTTTGATAAAGGTTGTTGTATCTTCTATGAAAGATATAGAAGATATGACACCGCAGAAAGTGACAAAGATAAGAGCGTTACCTCAGGTAGCCGAAGTACTTTGCAATATTTAACACCATTTCTCAATCTGCAAGATAAGTGAAAGAGTATTAAAATGTGTGTTGTAAAGTGATCTGTATTACAAAACTAGGCAGATGAATCTTATAATTCTAGTACAAATTCTCCAAAATACTTACTTTTTACACTTTTCACAGCTATACATGTTGTCCCCTGCAAAACAATTAATGTAGAAAGGACTGCTCATTTATTTAATACTGGGGATTTGTTTTTGTTTTTTTAACCTTCATTTTAGTAGGAAAGTCACATTGAGACCAATGTCTCTTTGGCAAGGGAGCCCGGCGTCACAAAGAGTGTGCTGCAATGAACAATATCTAATGGTTTTAATGCAGTGGCAGCTGCATTCATATAGATAACGTTGCAAAAATCCAGGGCAGAGAGGAACGTTGATTTAATCAGTTTTTTGACTAATAAGCAAGAGGCACCATCTATTTCTAATGAAGAAGCCCAGTTTTATTCTCAGGTTCTTAGTTAACTCATATATATACACGTTTTAAAAGACAAGACAACTTATCACCGATCTATTTATAAGAGGGATAATGCTTCATTTAGATCTGTGGAGTCGATGATTTAGGCTCTAGAAAATAACATACACTTAGTTGTTTCCTAATTCAGTACTAGTTTAAGGTCAAAAAGTGCTTTTTGTATGACATTAAAAGCAGTCAGTAGATCAGGGATGTTGAGGCATCTTATTGGACAACAACTGTATCTTGTTTACCTTTGAGCTCATCAGCAGCAAAGAAGGCAGCGAGACAGTCCTCCAGTGTTACCATGGGACCCCAAAACCAGCTGGGGATACACGACACCACAAACCTGCAGAGGGGGAGACAATGTACAGGGCTGAATAAATAGCAAGTAGTATGTAGCTGTTACATGTAGTTTAATACTCATTATAAGGTCGTTACATACTATGTAAGGTTATTCCCTTGGAATCATGCATGTGCAATGTAAATAGTTACCATTGCCAACAGGCTGTTGCAGATAGAAATGTAATGAATAGAGCCGACACCATTCCTCGTTCTAGATGACAGTCAATCATATCTGTTCTACACAATACATTTCTATCTGAACGTTCTGTAACGTTGGACCCTCCTAAACGGGCCCCAGCTCTCTACCCCCATCCCCAGCTTTCTACCCCCATCCCCAGCTCTCTACCCCCATCCCCAGCTCTCTACCCCCATCCCCAGCTCTCTACCCCATTCCCTGCCTACAGTCTACAGCTCCCTTCCCCTGAACCCCTGACCTGCGTATGGAGTCCATGATGTAGGTGATCCAGCCCTGGGAGCCGTAGACGTCCAGAGACACCCCGGTCTTAGCTGGGAGGTTCTGGTGGATGGAGGAGTGTAGCTTGGCCAGGTCCTCCTTCCCTGGGATGGGCAGAGACAGGTCCTGGAAGGTCTCCACAGTGGTCGACACCTAGAGGGGGAAGGGAGAGAAGAGGAGAGGCGAGGCGAGGAGAGGAGCAGAGAGAGAGGGGGCGATGAGAGGAGATTGACCAAAACTTCACAACAATCTGAACAGTGATAATCCACACAGGCAGAATCCACAACAGTATGTATAAAATAGGATCAAGTTTAGGTATAATAATCTGTGGTAAAAGGTCTACAAATTAGAAGAAGTCAATATTCATGCGACAGTAGTGAGGTTTCAACAGAGGTAGTAAAGCAGAGTTCTGATGGGAGTGGCGCCCCCTGGTGGTAGTCCACACACACAGCTCACCCTGTCACAGGTCAGACACTGGACCAGGCTGAGGATGGAGCCGTCGAAGATGTCTGAGATGACGCTGCGGTAGAGAGACTGTTCCTTCTTCTTGGCACCCAGGAGCAGCTGGGCTGTAGAGGTAGATTACAGGAAACAGAGTGAAATAGTTTGTGTGTGTGAGGGGGTAAAGTGTGCCTCTGTGTGTGTGTGTGTGTGTGTGTGTGTGTGTGTGTGTGTGTGTGTGTGTATCGACGTGAACCCCCCCCATACCTTTCTTGAAGGAGTATGTGGGCCCTGCAGAGCGGAGTGGGCTAGAGCGAGGGGGGCTGGAGGAGAGTTTGGGCTGCAGCTCCTGGACCGTACGGACTGGGCTGCAGGGGCGAGACTGGGGGCGCTGCTGCATCGATGCCTCGTTGTCTGGCTCTGGAAAGAGGAGGGTAGGAGAGGAAAGAGGAAGAGGGTTTTTTTTAGACATTACTCACACATCATTACAACAGGTCACTACACACACACACACACACACACACACACACACACACACACACACTACTTCCACCATTATCAGAAATCAGAAATCTTATCAAAATCAAGCTATTTATATTGTACATTTCAGACATCGATGCAACAAAATGCACTTCACAGGAAAACCCCATAAATAAAAAAAACGATTCAAATAAAAACTGAAATATTTACTTCACAACAAACAAGAGGATAAAAAACTAAAGAGTAACAATAAAAACTGCCTTTTTTTTTTTTTGTTCTCTGGCAGGCTATACCAGAGGCTGGGAGCATAGTAACTAAAGACTGTGGGATAGTTAAAAGGTCAGTACCAGAGGACCTGACATGTTTTGGGGTGCACAATCGTGGATTGTTTTAAAAACCAATAGAAGAATCTTTAAATTAATTCTAAAACTCACAGGTAGCCAGTGCAGAGAATTTAAAAGTGTGCTCTCTGTCTGGTCTTGGTCAGTACCCGTGCTGCATTATTCTGAATGTTTTGCAGTTGACCAACGGCTTTCTTAGGTAGACCAGACAGGAGAGAGTTACAATAGTCAAGCCTGCTTGTAATAAAAGCATGGATGAGTCTCTTTGCATCAGGCTGAGATAGAAACGGCTGCACCTTGACAATGTTTCAGATGGTAAAAAGCTATTTTGGTCACATTCCTAATGTGTGATTCGAAATTGAGTTCAGAATCTAAAATGACACTTGTTTTATATGCGTCCAGATTCTCTCTCTGTGCTTTGGCTCCAACAATAACCAGGCCCTTACCTGGAGTGTTGTTGCTCTGCAACTGCCCCTGTCCCTGACTCGGACTGGGGCTCTGTGGTCTAGGGCTCGGGGGGGTCCCCTCCTCCTCCTCCGCCCCCCTCTCGACAGCCCCCTCCTCGGCCGCCGCCGTATCCACATCTGCGTCCTCGTCCATCTCCTGGGAGCCTCCGTGGAGGGGCGAGCCCAACACCCTCTTTTCCTTCAGCCTCTCTTTCTCCGAGATGGGCCCTCCTGTCCCTGCTCGCCCCCCAGTGCCTGTCCCCCCTCCTCCCACCCTCGGCGACACCCCGCACTCGTCCTGGATGAGCAGCGGGGGCGACCGTTCCCCCAACCCTCCTCCCTCTCCCCGGTCGCTGCTGGCGCCTGAGTCGCAGGAGAGGAACTCGTCCTCCGAGGGTGAGAGGTCACCCCCGTCCCTCCGCTCGTCCCCCTCACCCCCCTCCCCTCCCCCGCCGTACTCTGCCAGTGGCTCCTTGAGCTCCTCGTGGAGCTGGTCCATCAGACAGCGCAGGAACTCCTGGGTATCCTATGTAGTAGTACACAGGGCGAGAGGGAGAGTGTGTGGAACTGTTCTATACACACAGATTACACACACACACACACACACACACACACACACACACACACACACACACACACACACACGGTCCATAAACATAGAAAAGGGGAGGATGCTGCTCTATCGAGTAGAAAGAGAGAGAGGGGAGATTGGTGTGAGGGCTATGAAGCAGGGGGAAAGTGTGTTTGTACAGTTCTGTGCAAGTTTGTTCCCTGCAGTGCTTAGGCACAGACAGCCACTGAGAGTGTGTATGTGATGGTGAAAGGAGGTGCAGTACCAAGACAAACAGAGAGAGCATGCTCATCACACAGGCTCAACACAACACTATTTTCACAGCAGTTATGTTTTATCCACTGCAAATAAACCAAAAGTCAAATACACACAATCCCATTCCAGTCAACCAAACACCCATTAGCGCCAAGCAGTAACATCAAAATGTAATCTAGTTACTGTGTGTTAGTTAGAGCATGTCTGCGTCCCAAATGGCACCAAATTCTTTTTGAGAAGGAGACGAGGAGAGGGTGCGAGGAGTATGCAATTGAGATCTTCCCCATTTCACAGTCTTGGCACCCTACTTCCAGGTATCACTGACAGGATTAGCCACTCAGCAACACAACAATCAACCTATAAAACTTTATTGTCCCCGGAGGTCCATTTGGTTTGTGGCAACAGTGGTGATTGTGGGGGTATGGGACACAGGGAAAGGTGGGTTAGGTCAGGGGTTAAATAGAGGGGTCAGTGGCGGGGGGGGGGGGGGGGGGGGGCGTCGTTTTGTTTCCTACCTGCTGGGAGCTTGCCCCTACCTGCTGGGCGTAGCCACGGAACATGGGGTTGACCAGCTTGATGCCCTGGGACAAACTGGTGGGGACCACGTAACTGGGCCTGGAGAAAAGAGAGAGAGGTGGAGGGAGAGAGAGGAGGGAGATATATATATATAAAGAGAGAGAGAGAGAAAGAAAGTGAGAGGGAGGGGATGAAGACGGGGAGGAGAAAGCAGAATGTGAAGCAGACCATGACTAAGCAAGTAGACTGATTAAACAAGTCATACGTTTTCTGGGATAGTCCTCTTGTGAAAGTGTCCTGGGGTAAGACGTATTTTCTTCTTTTACATACAGTTGAAGTCAGAAGTTTACATACACTTAGGTTGAAGTCACTAAAACTAATTTTTCAACTACTCCACAGATTTCATGTTAACAAATTATAGTTTTGGCAAGGCGGTTAGGACATCTACTTTGTGCATGACAAGTAAAAAATAACAATTGTTCCAACAATTGTTAACAGACAGATTATTTCACTTATAATTCACTATATCAAAATTCAGAAGTCAGAAGTTTACATACACTAAGTTGTCTGTGCCTTTAAACAGCTTGGACAATTCCAGAAAATGATGTCATGGCTTTAAAAGCTTCTGATAGGCTAATTGAAACCATTTGAGTTAAGTGGAGGTGTACCTGTGGATGTATTTCAAGGCCTACTTTCTCTTTGCTCGACACCATGGGAAAATCAAAAGAAATCAGCCAAGACCTCAGAATTTTTTTTTTAGACCTCCACAAGTCTGGTTCATTCTTGGGAGCAATTTCCAAACACCTGAAGGTACCACGTTCATCTGTACAAACAATAGTACGTAAGTATAAACACCATGGGACCACGCAGCCTTCATATCGCTCAGGAAGGAGACGTGTTCTGTTTCCTAGAGATTAATGTACTTTGGTGCGAAAAGTGCAAATCAATCCCAGAACAACAGCAAAGGGCCTTGTGAAGATGCTGGAGGAAACAGGTACAAAAGAAACTATATCCACAGTAAGACAAGTCCTATATTGACATAACCTGAAAGGCCGCTCAGCAAGGAAGAAGCCACTGCACCAAAACCGCCATTAAAAAAGCCAGACTACGGTTTGCAACTGCACATGGGGATAAAGATCGTACTTTTTGGAGAAATGTCCTCTGGTCTGATGAAACAAAAATAGAACTGTTTGGCCATAATGACCATCGTTATGTTTGGAGGAAAAAGGGGGAGGCTTGCAAGCCGAAGAACACCATCCCAACCGTGAAGCACGGGGGTGGCAGCATCATGTTGTCGGGGTGCTTTGCTGCAGGAGGGACTGGTGCACTTCACAAAATAGATGGCATCATGAGGAAGGAAAATTATGTGGATATATTGAAGCAACATCTCAAGATATCAGTCAGGAAGTTAAAGCTTGGTTGCAAATGGGTCTTCCAAATGGACAATGACCCCAAGCATACTTCCAAAGTTGTGGCAAAATGGCTTAAGGACAACAAAGTCAAGGCATTGGAGTGGCCATCACAAAGCCCTGACCTCAATCCTATAGAACATTTGTGGGCAGAACTGAAAAAGCGTGTGCGAGCTAGGAAGCCTACAAACCTGACTCAGTTACACCAGTTATGTCAGGAGGAATGGGCCAAAATTCACCCAACTTATTGTGGGAAGCTTGTGGAAGGCTACCCGAAATGTTTGACCTAAGTTAAACAATTTAAAGGCAATGCTACCAAATACTAATTGAGTTTATGTAAACTTCTGACCCACTGGGAATGTGATGAAAGAAATAAAATCTGAAATAAATCATTCTCTCTACTATTATTCTGACATTTCACATACTTAAAATAAAGTGGTTATCCTAACCGACCTAAGACTGGGAATTTTTACTAGGATTAAATGTCAAGAATTGTGAAAAACTGAGTTTAAATGTATTTGGCTAAGGTGTATGTAAACTTCCGACTACAACTGTAGGTCAGACAGTATCATTTAAAAACCACAAGTTTGCTACATTCTTGTGAATATCTAGTCCAAAAATGTGCATGTTGAATGAACATTCAACATATACTACCGTTTCTTGTGCCAGAGCTCAGAGATTAGTTTCTGGTAGCTCTTGCAGAGTGCAGGTTTCTTGTCGGTCCGCACCAGTCCACTGCAGTCCAGGAAGAACTGAGTGAGAGGAGGACTGGAGAGGGGTTGGGGGGGAAGGGGGGGGGGGGGAACTGGTTAGTCGGAGATCCAATCTATCAAAACGAACACACTGGCAGTCCCTCTAGCCTTCCAATTAGATTTTTCTGCAGGCTAAAATTATAGATTTTGTTTTGGCGAGTATGACATTTTGCATTGCAATATGAATGATTTTGTCCAATTTGTTTGCAATAAATGTGCAGTGATTGGTTGAAATTGCGAGCCCTCTTTTTGTACTGCGGCGATGGGTCAGTCTTTATGTGATAATATTGCGATAATTTCACTGTTTTATGCAGGTGATTGGTCAAATATATAAGTCATCGGATAATACACTGAGTATACCAAACATTAGTAACACCTAATATTGAGTCAAGTTGGCTGGATGTCCTTTGGGTGGTGGACCATTCTTAATACACACAAGAAACTGTTCAGCGTGAAAACCCCAGCAGCGTTGCAGTTTTTGACACAAACCGGTGTGCGACAATTGAGAATGTGTGCCATTGAGGGTGAATGGGCAAGACAAAAATATTTAAGTGCCTTTGAACGGGGTATGGTAGTCGGTGCCAGGCGCACTGGTTTGAGTGTGTTCCCTGTGGAACGCTTTCGACACCTTGTACAGTCCATCCACCGACAGATTGAGGCTGTTCTGAGGGCAAAACGGGTTGTAACTTAATATTAGGAAGGTGTTCCTAATGTTTTGTACACTCAAGTGTATGTTAGAGAAAGACCCCACTGAACAATTCAGAACATGTCATCACCAATGCGAGTTTTCACCCACTCTGGGCAGAGTGGGTGGACACCCTATAATATGCAGGGAATTGTTGATTATGCTCAAAATTCTGCTTTCGCAGAATCATGGAGGCACTGGAAGACACACACATTTGCTGACACGCACGGTTACACACTATCAGCTTCAATGACGAAACCAGACAGGAAGTGACCTCACCAGTTGGACAGGGCTTGAAGAGCTGCGTTCATGTAGCAAGAGTTACCGATATTCTTCATCCCGGTCAGACCTTTGAGAAGGACGAGATGTAGGTCAAAAAAGATTAAGCTAATAACATTACTCCACTGTTTAAACCTAACATTTAGAGAACAGGCCTACAGTCGAAGTCGGAAGTTTGCATACACCTTAGCCAAATACATTTAAACTCAGTTTTTCACAATTCCTGACATTTAATCCTAGTAAAAATTCTCTGTCTTAGGTCAGTTATGATCACCACTTTATTTTAAGCATGTGAAATGTCAGAATAATAGTGAGAGAATGATTTATTTCAGATTTTGTTTATTTAATCACATTTCCAGTGGGTTAGAAGTTAACATATACTCAATTAGTATTTGGTAGCATTGCCTTTAAATTGTTTAACTTGGGTCAAACGTTTCAGGTAGCCTTCCACAAACTTCCCACAATAAGTTGGTTGAATTTTGGCCCATTCCTCCTGACAGAACAGGTGTAACTGAGTCAGGTTTGTAGGCCTCCTTGCTCGCACACGCTTTTTCAGTTCTGCCCACAAATTTTCTATAGTATTGAGGTCAGGGCTTTGTGATGGCCACTCCAATGCCTTGACTTTGTTATCCTTAAGCCATTTTGCCACAACTTTGGAAGTATGCTTGGGGTCATTGTCCATTTGGAAGACCCATTTGCGACAAAGCTTTAACTTCCTGACTGATGTCTTGAGTTGTTGTTTCAATATATCCACATCATTTTCCTTCCTCATGATGCCATCTATTTTGTGAAGTGCACCAGTCCCTCCTGCAGCAAAGCACCCCCACAACATGATGCTGCCACCTCCGTGCTTCACGGTTGGGATGGTGTTCTTCGGCTTGCAAGCCTCACCCTTTTTCCTCCAAACATAACGATGGTCATTATGTCCAAACTTTTTCTAATTTTGTTTCACAGACCAGAGGACATTTCTCCAAAAAGTACAATATTTGTCCATATGTGCATTTGCAAACTGTAGTTTGGCTTTTTATGGCAGTTTTGGAGCAGAGGCTTCTTCCTTGCTGAGCGGCCTTTCAGGTTATGTTGATATAGGACTTGTTTTACTGTGGATATAGATACTTTTGTACCTGTTTCCTCCAGCATCTTCACAAGGTCCTTTGCTGTCGTTCTGGGATTTATTGATTTTCGCAACAAAGTAGGTTCATCTCTAGGAGACAGTACGCGTCTCCTTCCTGAGTGGTATGACGGCTGCGTGGTCCCATGGTGTTTATATTTTCGTACTATTGTTTCTACAGATGAATGTGGTACCTTCAGTTGTTTAGAAATTGCTCCCAAGGATGAACCAGACTTGTGGAGGTCTACAATTAATTTTCTGCTGCATTGGCTGATTTCTTTTGATTTTCCCATGATGTGTTTGAAGGTAGGCCTTGAAATACATACACAGGTACACCTCCAATTGAATCAAATGATGTCAATTAGCCTATCAGAAGCTTCTAAAGCCATGACATCATTTTCTGGAATTTTCCAAACTGTTTAAAGGCACAGTCAATTTAGTGTATGTAAACTTCTGACCCACTGGAATTGTGATATAGTGAATTATAAGTGAAATAATCTGTCTGTAAACAATTGTTGGAAGATTTACTTGTGTCATGTAGATGTCCTAACCGACTTGCCAAAACTATAGTTTGTTAACATGAAATCTGTGGAGTGGTTGAAAAATGAGTTTTAATGACTTCAACCTAAGTGTATGTAAACTTCTGACTTCAACTGTACATACAGTATGTGGGATTAATTTTCCCAGTTTATCGCGGGAGTAAAGGATTTGATTATTCCCAAAAAAGAAAACATTTCTTACGGGAAATATGTTTTGATAGGCTACAGTAGGCTATAGTTTAGGTGTGTGACCTAGTGAGAGAAAGAACTGCAGGCTTTCAGTGAATTTATGTAAACCACAAGGCTCATTTATGATCACAAAAAATGTTCAACAGAGTGATCAAATTAAGATACTAAATTTGTTAGTGAAAATGTATGGCATGGACCCTGTCAGTTAAAATTGACCTTCAGTCTATTGCCATTGTCTGGTACCTGTTCTTATGCCGCAAAGCAATTACATTTCTCCTAACCCTGAGCTTGCCTCATCTGGCTCTCAGATCATTTGGGAGGTCCCTGACCAAATCAGCTTGGCATAATTCACTAAGAAATAGACCTGCTAAGTGTGTCATCTAAAGAAAAGGATGAAACATAATATGTTACACTTAAAATGCAGACCATATCTGATGGCTATGGTTGTCACCCATAAAGAGAAAACTTGGGTTAAATGCGGTAGACACATTTTGGTTGAATGCATTCAGTTGTTCAACTGACTAGGCATCCCCCTGTACAGGTTAAGGGTATCAGTTCAACTGTGTATATGTTGGACTATATACTGTATTGTTTACTGTTATTGAATGGTTGCCATGACAACAAGAGAGGGGGTCAGAGGTTACCTCTGGGTTTCAGCTCATCCTCCTCTGACTCTGACCCCTCTTCTTCTGCCACCGCGATGGGCACCGCCTTCAACGGGCGGTGGTGACTCACTGGTTGATGAATTGCATCCTGGGAAAATGAGTCGTTATCATTAAAAATTACTAACAAGAACATCAGTCTGTGTGCCTGTGGGAAGCCAATTCAAATGTATGAATAATAAATGCTTTATACACAGTACATAATGCAGTCCTTCTGAATAGTTTATGAACGTTTCATTTTAGTAATTTAGCAGACGCTCTTGTCCAGAGCAACTTACAGTAGTGAGGGGATACATTTTTGTACTTTTTCCCCATACTTGTGCCCCGTGGGTACCGAACCCACAACTCTGGCATTGCAAGCGCCATGCTCTACCAACTGAGCCACACGGCTTTCTAAATTAAATATATTATGATGTTACCCATAGTTGATATAGGGCTCGTGCCCGATTCCCTATATAGTGCACTACTTTAGACCAGTGCCCAAATGGCACGTAAACATACAATAGTTGAATATAGCTGAGCTGACCTTTGTGCGATGGCGTACCTGGTTGTCCATAGCTTTACAGTGGTGGGGAGTGTGTGTGGCAGACATAGCAGATACCACTGCAGGTTTCTGCTCTAGAAACACCTCCCTCTCACACACATAGCACCAGATCCTGAATGTTGTCAGGTTTACTGTCAGGTTGTGTTTCTTCGTCTAGGGGGAGAGAGACACAGAGACACGCCCACCCACATACAAAATAAGCTTTGAAGACATGCCCACCCACATGAAAAACATATTTTTGTTGCATAAAATGCTAGAGTGGCAGGTAACCAAGCAGTTAGAGGGGTGAGCCAGCAACCGGAGGGTTACCAGTTCAAATCCCAGGTCCGATGGGAAAAAAATCCAGCGGGAAGTGAGCTGGCAACCACAGGGTTGCTGGTATTAAATGCTGTTGCATCTGCCTCTCTCTGAGGGGTTGGGGTGGAAACCAAATTCCAAAAGAAAAGCTCTGAGAAAAACTCACCTGTGCGTGTAGGGTGCTGTGATCTGAAAAGGATTCTCCGCAGCCAACATATGGACACTCGCTCTGACCAAAATAAATAAAAGTATTACATTAGTCTATGGGTTTAAAAAATATATATCATGGTCCTCAGAATATCTGAAATAGTGAAGAAAAGCAGACTCAGAGAAAAACCCTGTTGTTTACCTGAAGACAGGCCCAGAGGTTGGGACCTCCCGCTTCACATAGCTGGCAGGTTCCCTAAAGAACAAAACAATTATACAGCACCATCTCCTGTGTGATTTCGTCAGACCACCAGAATGTATTGTACATTTATTTTTTTACATTTTGTGGGCTTCTTAGACCAGAAAAATATGTGAAGGCAAATCTAGAAGACATGACTCAAAAGTAAAAGACACTGCGAGAGCTTGGCGCTATAAGGCTTTATGTGCTAAAATATATTTCTGGGAATAGTTGTCTTTAAAGTCCCGAAACCTGATTGTTTTTAATGGAGATAGCATTTTTCATATTGTATTGTTTTTAACTTAATATGAATTTGGGTATTTACAGTACAATTTCGACCAAAATACAGATACAACCTTATAGTCCCAAGCTCTCGACTGGGCAAGTCTCTTTAGAAAACATACTTTTCTCTCACCTTGGATTTCTGCAGAAGGTCCTCCTTGGTGACCTCCCCTATGGATTCCAGGTGGGGACAAATGTCCCCCGGGTCACCCATGTTTATTCAACTTCTTCTAAAGATCTAGCTAATAATACAAAAAATATATATTCATCTATGACATTTTGTTGGGGCAGATAAAACATGAAATTGAAGCAAGCTGACACAGTGAATGGCTACAACAAGCAGATACACTTCAATCAAGGGGTGTGTCCGATTCTGCCAGAGTAGACGATTAAAAAACGTATGTCGAATTAGTCGTAGCAGGAAATGTAGCCAACAATGATAGTCTTTGGTTTAGCTAGCAGGCTAACGTTACTCTACTCACTCAAAACGTTGAAATCACTGCATTTACTAGGAACTAGCTAGCTGCCTGACAACCCTTCGGCATTCTAGAAATGGATTATCAATTAATTCAACAGCTAACTATCGCACATCAGCCATAACAGGCACACTTTTTTCCCCCTAAAGAGCCACCGAAATCTGACAGCTCCGTTGCAAACTGAAGGCCCTGTTTTTCCACGCCTAACTAACATCAGAAATCGAGGGTGACAACAAATACATTAATCTCAATAAATGCTATTTACCAACACCAGGCGATGCCACAACAATATTCCGACGCGTTCATTTAAGGGAAAACGTGCGTTACAGATAGGTAAACACCTAGCTAGCTACTGTGGCTGTCGTGCGGAATCGCGATACCCCATCCCACTTGGTCCCCCGGCCCAACTCACACAGCATGGTTTAACGTCACTGTTGTTATCCTCGACGTCAGCAAGAATGGGCGCTTGTTGCTTTATTTCATAGGGATGTTGTTTCTATACCTTGTGTCAAAATTTACTGGAATGCATTTGTCAATAATATATGTTGGAAAAAGGTATCGTTATTACCACAAAAATACCTGCTCGTTAACAAGGTCAAAGAGTTCTCTTTCAAAATTAGAACCCTGCGAATCATTACCTCAAGAAACTCAAAGACATCAAATATACTTTTTGTGTTGAGCATTCAGAACCAGTTTTACATGTATTTTGGCACTGTCTACATGTACTGTATACGTTATGGTTTCGTAATGGTCCCCCGTAGGAATCGACCCCACAACCCTGGCTTAATGAGCTAAGGAAACACGGGAGAAGGGGAGAATGTGTTGCTTATTTCCGTAACTATAATAAGGATAAAGAAAATAAATGGCCAGCAAATGGCAAAATGTCATATTCATAAATGTAAATTCACTCATAAAAAAATACTGTCCCTTGTTTTCTTTAAGGAGCAGTACATTAAGATCATTATACATTTATTTTTCTAGGCAAGTCCCTTAAGAACAAATTCATATTTACAATGAAGGCCTACCCCGGACCAATTATGCGCCGCTCTTTGGGAATCCCAATCACGGCCGGTCGTGATACAGCCTTGAAAGCTGTTAAAACAATCAATACGTGTGTGTCTTTTAAAGTCTTTGTACAATCTGTAATTTGTTGTACCCCCTAGCATATATGTTGTCCTTTTCTGTTTGTATACTACTGGTGTTTTCTACAATAAAACATATTAATAATAACAAATACATGGTATTTGGGTTCTTTGGGACTTCCAACTCTGACATCACGCAATTGACACTAGCTCGTCTGTGTTTGTGCGCATGACCTGCGTGTGTGCGGGAGGACGTTGGTCAATCCTCGTACGAACCATCCTGATCTGTAATTTACACTCAATTTCACTGGCACTCGCAAATAAATCCGTACAAAGTAGATTCACTTTTTTTTTACGATGAATGGTTCATTTAAATGGTTATTTTAATGAAATAAACGATTCACCGTCATATTAGTTGGTATTCGGTTCAATCGCGATGAATCGACTCAGTTAAATCAAAACAATAAATTGTGAATCGCGAACAGTAATTTTAGGAAAAAAGATTCGATGTAGCCTTTCCTTTGGATTATGTGGCTTTAAAAATTGTTAAATATGATTAACCTAGAAAACGTACAATTCCTGAAAAATGTGTGGGCTTGCTTCAGCTGAATAAAATATTTGTAGCCTACCAATAGCCATTTTATATATTGAATGAGCAAATTATGTCAAAAGGCCTAAAACGTATTTGGTTGTAATGTTGCAATGTTATACAGCAAGGGTGGTCATCCATCATCCAGGAGGGCTAATGAGTGTGCAGGTTTTTATTCTCAGTCCCCCTCTAACAAACCACATTTTAGAAACTAGCTGCTCAACCAGACCAGGCTCTGGTGTGTTTGAGCAGGGTTTGATCAAAAACCTGCACACTCAGTAGCTCTCCAGACTGAGCAGATGTGTTTTATACAGTTGCCTAACAGGTATTCTACTTTGTGGGGGGTTAAGTGCTTTGCACAACAACATGAGATGGTACATGGGATCAGAGAGCAGCCTCCCAATGTCAATACCACATTATGCATGTGTATACGTACATAGAAACGTCACCAATTGTTGGTCATGGAAATTTGTTTAAAAGTCATTAAATTAAATCTGTCAAAATGTGTATGAACCCGGGCTGTATGAAAAGGTGAGGGTTATGGTTAGTGTAGGAATGTCCCAAGGATCTCTGTTAGCACAAACCAAGCTTGAATGGCGTTTTGTAGCCCTGAGTCTGTGAGCATAGTAACTAAACTACAAGTGTCACTGGCTGCCGATTCTAAAGTTCAATCATCTTGACCACACACTCTCCCAACCTCAGTAAACCAAACTGTCAGTCAGATACAGCCAAATAGCTAGGTGATGGCCATAGAGTGTGGTGATGGCACAGTTGAAAATGCAGGTGAGAACAACTGAACTGCTATATGCACATATATTTACAATACGTTTTTAAAATACAAAAGTAAATGACCAAATCTAAAACTGTACAAACATATACGGAAGTTGAATTATACATTCAAAATGCATATTAAGCATTACCAAGCACACAGATTTAAATGATTTTTTATTGTTTTTACAAACATCGCATCAACATTTCAAGTTGTACGTCATGTCCGGTTTTGGGGGAAATGGCGCATAGGTCCGTAGGTGAAATCTGTCCCGTGTTATTATTGTTGGCAAAAGAGCAGCTGCGTATACTGTAAAGTCGTGTACACAAACAGTTTGCTACCATCCTTTCTAAAATTCTACAATAATGCCGTCGGGTAAAAATTTTAGAAGGAGAAGAGAAAGCTCTTCGGATGAAGAGGAAGACGAGATAACAGCTGAAGTTAGGTAACGTTTGAGACGTTTTCAATATAGCTTACCTTATCTAGCAAGCCAGCCACGATGTGAATGATGGCTAGCTTCTAGTTAGCTGCAGCTGGCTAATGACTGCCAGATAAGTTGTCTTCCTGTTCTTGATATTGACATTAGTCTAATCTTTTTTTTCTACTCAGATCGAAACTGGACGAAGCTAAAGAACTTCAGAGTTTACGGAAAAGACAGACTGGAGTAAGGTAGGTAAAGGTTACTCGTTGTGTACTATAGCTAATTGCATTTAGCTAACTACCTAAGATAGAAGTTTATATCACAGCTTCTGTTAGTTATGCAATAATATTTGATAACATGTATCATTTTAAGCCCGAATTGGGGTTTCAGCCAAAATACAGGCTCACTGATATAAAGCCGGGGGATGGGGCTGGAGAAATTGAATCGCTATCTCAGTCCATGAGATAGACATAATAACTTTTTTTATTTAACTAGGCAAGTCAGTTAAGAACAAATTCTTATTTACAATGACGGCCCACCCCTGCCAAACCCTAATCCGGACCACGCTTGGAAAATTGTGCGCCGCCCTATTGGGCTCCAGATCACAGCCGGTTGTGATACAGCCCGGAGTCAAACCCGGGTCTGTAGTGACGCCTCTAGCACTGCGATGCAGTGCCTTAGACCGATGCACCACTCAGGATAGTTTGTTTACAAAGACTCAAATTAGGAAGTTGGTGTTAAGATGGAGTAAGACAGTTATTTGCACGTACTGAGGAAATGTACAATGTGATGATACTGAAAAGTGATGATAAACATTCTTATGTTGTGCTATTCAGCGTGGCTGCATTGTTGGAGGGGGAGAAACTTCGCTTGGACGAAGGGGGCGATGTACGTATTTTTCTTCTTCTTTACATATTGTTCACTAGTTGATACATTGAATGTGTTTGCTGCGTTTCTGCTTCAAACATCTTATACTAACTACATTCTTCACCTTTCATTCCTCAACAGAATGACCCTTTTAAATTGAAGACCGGGGGCGTTGTTGACATGAAAAAAGTCAAAGACCGGGCCAGAGATATGTAAGCTTTTGTTACCAGTGCGAGGCTTTTAAAGTGATGCGTGAGACCATTTTTTGTCGGTATTTATGTGTGTCTCTTTTCCACCTCCAGAACCGATGATGACACAGGGGACCTTAATCTGGGCACCTCTTTCTCTGCCGAGACTAACAGACGAGATGAGGACGCCGACATGTATGTTATCAACAAACCTCTGCAAACCGAACATTTGATTAGATCCCCATCTACAGTGGGGAGAACAAGTATTTGATACACTGCTGATTTTGCAGGTTTTCCCACATACAAAGCATGTAGAAGTCTAATTTTTATCATAGGTACTCTTCAACTGTGAGTGACGGAATCTAAAACGAAAATCACATTGTATGATTTTTAAGTAATTAATTTGCATTTTATTGCATGACCTAAGTATTTGATACATCAGAAAAGCAGAACTTAATATTTGGTACAGAAACCTTTGTTTGCAATTACAGAGATCATACGTTTCCTGTAGTTCTTGACCAGGTTTGCACACACTGCAGCAGGGATTTTGGCCCACTCCTCCATACAGATCCTTCAGGTTTCGGGGCTGTTGCTGGGCAATACGGACTTTCAGCTCCCTCCAAAGATTTTCTATTGGGTTCAGGTCTGGAGACTGGCTAGGCCACTCCAGGACCTTGAGATGCTTCTTACGGAGACACTCCTTAGTTGCCCTGGCTGTGTGTTTCGGGTCGTTGTCATGCTGGAAGACCCAGCCACGACCCATCTTCAATGCTCTTACTGAGGGAAGGAGGTTGTTGGCCAAGATCTCGCGATACATCCATCCTCCCCTCAAAACGGTGCAGTCGTCCTGTCCCCTTTGCAGAAAAGCATCCCCAAAGAATGATGTTTCCACCTCCATGCTTCACGGTTGGGATGGTACTCATCCTTCTTCTTCCTCCAAACACGGCGAGTGGAGTTTAGACCTAAAAGCTCTATTTTTGTCTCATCAGACCACATGACCTTCTCCCATTCCTCCTCTGGATCATCCAGATGGTCATTGGCAAACTTCAGACGGGCCTGGACATGCGCTGGCTTGAGCAGGGGGACCTTGCGTGCGCTGCAGGATTTTAATCCATGACGGCATAGTGTGTTACTAATGGTTTTCTTTGAGACTGGTCCCAGCTCTCTTCAGGTCACTGACCAGGTCCTGCCGTGTAGTTCTGGGCTGATCCCTCACCTTCCTCATGATCATTGATGCCCCACGAGGTGAGATCTTGCATGGTGCCCCAGACCGAGGGAGATTGACCGTCATCTTGAACTTCTTCCATTTTCTAATAATTGCGCCAACATTTGTTGCCTTCTCACCAATCTGCTTGCCTATTGTCCTGTAGCCCATCCCAGCCTTGTGCAGGTCTACAATTTTATCCCTGATGTCCTTACAGAGCTCTCTGGTCTTGGCCATTGTGGAGAGGTTGGAGTCTGTTTGATTGAGTGTGTGGACAGGTGTCTTTTATACAGGTAACGAGTTCAAACAGGTGCAGTTAATACAGGTAATGAGTGGAGAACAGGAGGGCTTCTTAAAGAAAAACTAACAGGTCTGTGAGAGCTGGAATTCTTACTGGTTGGTAGGTGATCAAATACTTATGTCATGCAATAAAATACAAATTATTTAAAAATCATACAATGTGATTTTCTGGATTTTTGTTTTAGATTCCGTCTCTCACAGTTGAAGTGTACCTATGTAAAAATTAGAGACCTCTTCATGCTTTGTAAGTAGGAAAACCTGCAAAATTGGCAGTGTATCAAATACTTGTTCTCCCCACTGTAGCTGACGCTATAACAAAGACAGACACAAATACATTCTCTTAGAAAGCACAACTATTGTCCGATGAGATCTCACTGTCTCGGATCACGCATTCTCTCTACATCACTTCTTACTTATTTGTATTATAAATGTTAACCCCTTTTTCTCCCCAAATTTGTGATATCCAATTGGTAGTTAGTCTTGTCCCATCACTGTAACTCCCGTGCGGACTCGGCAAAGGTCAAGAGCCATGCGTCCTCCGAAACACGACCTTGCCAAGCCGCACTGCTTCTTGACACAATGCTTGCTTAGCCCGGAAGCCAGCCGCACCAATGTGTCGGAGGAAACGTCGTACAACTGGCGACCGAAGTCAGCGTGCATGTTCCCTGCATGCCACAAGAAGTCACTAGAGTGCGCGATGGGTACAAGGACATCCCGGCCAATTGTGCGCCGCCTCATGGGTCTCCCTGTCGAACCCGGGTCTGTAGTGACGCCTCATGCACTGCTATGCAGTACCTTAGACTGCTGCGTCACTCGGGAGGCCCTTCCCTGTCACAATTTTGAAGTTCTATATTGTGCTATATATTTTAATGTTCTGTCCCCCTGGCTAGGATGAAATACATTGAGACAGAGCTGAAGAAGAAGAAGGGCTTGGTGGAAGCGGAGGAGCAGAAAGTGAAAGTGAAGAACGCTGAGGACCTCCTGTACGAGCTGCCAGAGAACATCCGGGTCAACTCGGCCAAGAAGACTGAAGAGATGTTGTCCAATCAGATGCTGAGTGGG
Source organism: Thymallus thymallus (assembly GCA_023634145.1). Lineage (NCBI taxonomy): Eukaryota > Metazoa > Chordata > Actinopteri > Salmoniformes > Salmonidae > Thymallus > Thymallus thymallus. The sequence continues at coordinate 10,715,334 of CM042403.1, read as the reverse complement.
ATTCCCGAGGTGGACCTAGGCATTGAGTGAGTGGCCAGGGTCTCAACATGTTTCTGCAGCTGTGGTAGTGTTCAAGTTTTCAGAACTCTGCCACTGGAAAAAAAATCCTAGGGTAAACATTGTTGGTGTACTTAGTTTTTTTTGCTCTTGTTAAATCTGTATTAATGTCTGTAGCAACTATAGCAATGTCTCGTCATCTTACCACAACAAATCCAGTGACTGAAAGCCTTGCACAACAGCTATGGTGTTTACCTCTTGCTATCTTGAAGCTTAGATAAAGAACATTATTACTCCGATTTTTGTCAGTGCTAAGATAAAGAACATCATCTTCACGGAGGAGGCCAAGGCCAAGCTGCTGCAGGATCAGAGGAACAAGAAGAAGGACAACGGCACCTCCTTCGTCCCCACCAACATCGCTGTCAACTACGTCCAGCACAACCGCTGTGAGTCATTTTATATTCCCGTCGTCTATGACCGACACCTGCTTCACACTACAGGGCCAACCCGTACTGTGCTGGCTTGGTTATTTTCTTCCCCACATTGTTCTTTCCAGAAACTATGGTGGATGCGTAACCAGGCCAGCCCAGTACATCTAGGCTTGTGGTATTAGATTAGTGACATCAAATCACGTCAACCTGTTTTATACATGCTCATCGGTCAGCCTTTAACTGTGTGAATGTCTTTGGTTCCAGTCTACCGTGAAGACGTGAACGCCCCACAGAGACACCACAACAGACACAAACCAAAGGAGCCAGAGGCCAGGCCTCTGCGTGTGGGTGACACAGAGAAACCAGGACCAGAGGGTAAGAGAAGAACCCACACAACCACGTACTGTTTGAGAGATGCAACAGCTAATACTGATAGCGTAACACAGTATTTCTGAGTTGGAAAAGATTTGTATATTTTGGGCTGAAATAGAGAATATACCTATTAGAGAAGCTAACTGTCAATCTGCTCTCATGTCTCTCCCAGCTGTGGAACCAGCCAACCATCGCAAGAGGCCTAACAACGAGAAGGCTACGGACGACTACCACTACGAGAAGTTCAAGAAGATGAACCGCAGATACTGAGGATAGATTTGCCCTTTGACTGGAGATTGGATAATTTCCATTGAACATACTTTTTAGTCTAGGACTAGGCTTAGTATTTTCTTCAGGAAAAAAATATCCTTGCCCATTTGTATAAATAGCCCCTCCTGCCTTTATGTTTCCAGCATTGTTGTTTTGTCTGGGACTCCATTGATGTATTGTATTCTATAAATAGCATATGAAAGTCATATATGAATTATTTGTGATGTCATTCCATCCTTGGTTTCTACAATAAAATGTACCATGTTATCTTTGAAGTTTTCTGTCAGAACAAAACCAGTAGTCGTAGCAACCTATTTTTTCGGATAGTTAAGATTAGAGAGAGGCTTGAGTTGGTACTGGTGTTTTATTCGCTTGTCTAATTCTTCATGAAATTAAAAGCTTACTAAAATTGTAATATTACAAAAACAATGCTAAAAAAGAAAGAAATCAAAAAACATAACATCCATACACTTGCATGACATGCAGTCTTATGGTCATACATTTAGACAAGCTAACAAAAAGAAAGAAATTGCATCTAGTAATACAGCATGTTTCTGCCACTGAGGTAACTGAAATGTCTTTCAAACTAAATCAACAATGTACGTAATGGGGATATTAAGACGGATAGGGCAAAAACCTAAAATATTGGTCAGATTTTCAGGAGAGCGTTTTAAAGTTGTTTGGGCCAACACTAGTTGTGTAAAGAATTATTTCTAATCTTGTCCAAACTTACAAAAAAAATGAATAACATACTATCCATTTGGTTTGATACGTTGCTACAGAGCTTACGGTATTTATAAACTGTTACAATTGATTACAACACCTTTTCTTGTTTTATCGGAGAAGCAACCTGAGATGTATTACCATTATTGATTGGATAAAAGTATGTGTGATATTTGTGCAGTTGGAGTGTAACGTTAGCTTAAGTGTTCATCATACTATCAATGTTTCATACTGTAATCTTAAAGTATACAGGGGAATACCCTTGAGAAACATCAAAGGTATTCAGTTCGGTTCAGTTTTGCTTGACCCCATTTCCACCACAGACACAGTGGCAGACTTGTCATACTGTACATGGATTGACTATGATACACGATCACTAATCTACGTACCACTGTGAGATCCTGAGTGACACACATTGTTGGAGGGAGAGGTCCATTCTACGTTCCTATGTGCCCATCCACATGTGGTCTGCTCCAGTGCTTTAGGACTTGTCTGCCGCGGCGGTGGTCCCGTGTCCGTTGAGGTGGTGTTTGGGGGTGGTCTCCTGTGAGGCAGGTCTGTCTGTGTCCTCCTCAACCCCCTGGGCTGACCCGGAGGTGGTGCCCCTGTCCGGGGATGCCCAACTGTCACAACGCCGGTAGGCCTCACACAGGGGCAGGTCGGTATTGTCCCACTGACCGTAGCTTTACCATAACAAAAACCATAGAGGGGCATAGAATCAGGAAAGCACAGTGAGGAGAGGAGAGGTGTGTGTCTGACTCACATCTGGTAGAGTGCAGACACACACATGCATTAAAAGAGACAGACACAGGAAATGATGCACACAAAAAGCAGGAAACAGCAGTATGATGTACAAGCTTAAGCTCTAAAAGGATTCCAGAGGAGGTCTCGTGTCTGGTGCTGTGATCATATCCCTAAATAAATGTGCCTGTAGTCTTTCAATTCTGTCTGTCTTTGTTATTAACAGCTGCAATGTGGTCTTAAAGATGGTAAACTGGACACATTCATAGCTTGTTTTGTTTCCATTTCCAAACACGACCCGGAGCAAAGGGTCAATGAGTAGGTGACAAATTGGTTAAAGTGCCCTTGAGCAAGGCACTTAACCCTAATTGCTCCTGTAGGTCGCTATGGATAAGAGCGTCTGCTAAATTACTAAAATGTAAATGTAGAGTTGGGTCATCTTTAACTGACTGTTAGATACAGTAGTTGTTGGTATTAGGGTTGTCACAATACAAGTATTGTGATACTCAGCGGTATTGTGGCAAGGAAACAAAACATAAAGCATACTGAATTTCCAGAGGAAAACAGTCCTAATGTTCGAAACAGCCAGAATCACATGTTTCTTTTCCAAGCTATAGCACACAATATTACATACAGTAGGTTTTTTTAAAAGACCAAAGAGTGAAGTCTGCTTTGTGATATCCTTTTTGCCAAGGAAAATCAGGTATAAACTCTTTGTTCAGTCTGCTTTGTGATTTCAGGACAACCCTAGTTCGTATCACCTAGCTGTGTAATCCTTATCCCAGAAGAAGCATTAGGTCCCGATGCAGGGCAGAGGACAGGAAATGCACAGGTATAGAAAAAGGAAGTGGACCCAACACCTTGCATGCCTAAAAGCAGCATCTAGAGAGACAGCTAGATTTATCACAGTTAAACAAATTAGACAGAGAACTAAATTGTTTTGTCTCTAGTTTATTTGTCAGTGTTTATAAAGATAAAGACTGGGTCTATGCCAATGATTGATATATACACTAGATGGCCAATAGAGGGCGCTGTGTTGACGCCGCCGTGCCTCTATCTTGGCACTCACCCACCAGTGTAAAAAATGTAAATTATAGAAATGCATTTATTAATGTATACATTCGTTTTTGCCACGTTTATTCTATTACAGACACCTTAATGCATACTTTTAAATAATAATATAATATTGTGTGAGCTAAACAGAAAATATATTTTTTAAATCCTTACAATTCATATTTTTTTTAGATTACTAATGTTACTGTCCCCACTACAACAACAAAAACACTTAAGTACATGTAATTTTGTCCTTGAAACATTTAATAGATATACTGTAGAATTCCATTAATTCCTATGGAGGACTGTGCCTACTAGGGAGTGCCAATATGGCCGACTGGTGGCTTCAAAACCTCTCAATGGTCAATACATAGCATCAGCAATCCAGGGTTTATATACATCATTGGTCTATGCAGGTGACTGACACAGACTTAATACATATTGCCATAATTGATGTGTGTGGAACAGTGCATGCTTTAGGGACACAGTTTGCACGGTTACTGGCTTGGTCAATTGTAGGCCATCTGGGGGCGGAATCTTACAGATACAACACTGAATTCTGTTCAATTAAAAGTTTCTGGAACACTCAGAGATTAGATTTGTCTAGAACTTTCCAGTCTAAAGCCATTCTATAGAAAATAAATAACACAAATGCCTGGTGTGATTACACAATGGTTAATGGACCTATTCATCCACAATTTATAATTAGGGTTAGAAAGACAATATACATTTGATTGTAGAAATTATCTTCCTGTGATTGTGTGATTGTAGCATAGTTTTTGTTTTTCATTAGATTCCAAGTATTTTGCGATGAAAGCAGTCAACATGTTTTTTGTTCTTACATTTCCCTTTCCTTCCTGAGCCATTTGCTCTGAGTTGACACAAATCTTTCAATTACATGATTGAATAGTTACTAAACGATCTTATCCACATTTGAGCACACTACTACATACATTCACCAGTCAACAAATACCGAATGTGTTACCTAGACACCTATAAACTGTATGTGTTCTCTCAGTCATCACATCCACTTGAGCCTATGACAAAGAACTGAGGAAGAATATAGCAACCAGATACACTACATGACCAAAAGTATGTGGACACCGGCTCGTCGAACATCTCATTCCATAATCATGGGCATTAATATGGAGTTGGTCCCCCCCTTTGCTTCTATAACAGCCTCCACTCTTCTGGGAAGTCTTTCCACTAGATATTGGAACATTGCTGCGGGGACTTGCTTCCATTCAGCGACAAGAGCATTAGTGAAGTCAGGGACTGATGTTGGGCGATTAGGCCTGGCTCGCAGTCAGCGTTCCAATTAATCCCAAAGTTGTTTGATGGGGTTGAGGTCACGGCTCTGTGCAGGCCAGTCAAGTTATTCCACACCAATCTAGACAAACCATTTCTGTATGGACCTTGATTTTTGCACTGGGCATTGTCATGCTGAAACAGGAAAGGGCCTTCCCCAAACTGTTGCCACAAAGTCAGAAGCACAGAATCTTCTAGAATGTAATTGTATGCTGTAGCGTTAAGATTTCCCTTCACTGGAACTAAGGGGCTTAGCCCGAACCATGAAAAACAGCCCCAGACCATTATTCCTCCTCCACCAAACTTTACTGTTGGCACTATGTAGTCGGGCATGTAGCGTTCGCCAGATTATGAAGTGATTCATCACTTCAGAGAACATGTTTCCACTGCTCCAGAGTCCACTACAGCCGACGCTTGGCATTGCGCATGGTGATTTTAGGCTTATGTGTGGCTGCTCCCGACGAAGAGTTCCTTTGCTGACGTCACTTCCAGAGGCAGCTTAGAACACGGTAGTGAGTGTTGCAACCGAGGCCCGAAAAGTTTTATGCGCTTCAGCATTTTGCGGTCCTGTTCTGTGAGATTGTGTGGCCTACCACTTCGCAGCTGAGCTGTTATTGCTCCTAGATGTTTCCACTTCACAATAACAGCACTTATAGTTGACCGGAGCAGCTCTAGCAGGGCAGAAATTTGAAGAACTGACTTGTTGGAAAGGTAGAATCCTATGGCGGTGCCACAGTTAAAGTTACTGAGCTCTTCAGTAAGGCTATTCTACTTCCAATGTTTGTCTATGGATATTGCTCGATTTTATACACCTGTCATGGTGTGGCTGAAATAGCCGAATCCACTAATTTGAAGGGGTGTCCACATACTTTTGTATATATAGTGTACACTAGAACCACACTTATGATTGGGTATAACATTTACCATGTAGAGACCTACAATCTATCATACATGAGAATAAATAAAAGAAATCCAGAGGCATTACAAACAAGGCACTTCATTTAATTTTCAACCAAGTGAGATGAGATTTCTCATGGTGAATGTACTGCAAATGAGCCATCTATTTTGCTGTTGAAACCAGCATTTGGATATTCTAATGAAGTTGACGCAACATACAGAGACACTAAAGGACTAATTGCGATGACTGAGGTGGTGGGGTAAGATTAACCCTTCATAAGGCACGACGGTGAGGGGGAATAGGGGTCATAGGCCATGATAGAGTGGACCAACAAAACTATGACTGTGCAGTATGAGCCTACTTGTACCTGGAGGAGTAATATTCTTCCTCTAGCTCGTACAGGTCGATGGCTATCTCGTCACGGAGCGAGGTGAGTTTCTTGTCGCACTCCTCCTGCAGCGAGCGCAGCTGCTGGTTCTGCAAGCTGATGGCCTCGTTGACCGACGGGAAGTCGTTGAGGATCAGGAACTGTTTCAGGTCCGACACTAGCTTCATCAGGGACTCGCCCGCACGCACCTTCAGACACAACAACAAATCACTGGTGCTTTTGCCTTGTAACATGCACTCAATACAGGGTCATGTTCATTATGCACCAAATGGGGAAGAAACAGACTGAAACAGGATGGGGCTACCTGGAATTGTACAATAAGAAACACTCATTTTAGTTTTCTGTTCCAAAATGTTCTCCATTGCAGGCCCAAATGAACACACCCCAGGAATGAATTCCAACTCAACCATTAACTTCACTAAGCAAGTGACATGAATATACATATACTGCCTTGTTCGGGGCAGCAGGTAGCCTAGTGGTTAGAGTGTTAGAATCGTAACTGGAAGGTTGCAGGATCGAATCCCGAGCTGACAAGGTAAAAATCTGTCGTTCTGCCCCTGAACAAGGCAGTTAACCCACTGTTCCTAGGCTGTCATTGGAAATAAGAATTTGTTCTTAACTGACTTGCCTAGTAAAATAAAGGTTAAAAAAAAAATTACACTCTGGGGTTTAAAGTTGAAGGAAAGCTCTCCTAGTCTTGAGGGTCTGGCTGGCATGTACTTACGATGTTGGCTGCTCTGACGTGCATCTCATAGTGGTCCTGCTCAGCCTGTGTAGCCCGAGAGACCTGTGTCTCATCCTCTACCTGAAGCAAAAAAACACAATACATTTTTGTTGAACAGTAGAGAATTACTTTATGGTTTGAATCATCATGCTTTCAGTATAAAAAAAACACTAGAAAAAAACACACACACACACAAATACCATAACTTTACAGCTACCTTTGCAGTTTTTATGATTTCCGTGAGGTTGTCTAGAATGGACCTGATATCATCTTTCAGTCTTTTGTTGTAGTTCTGAAGAAGACTCTCCTTGCTTTGAGGGAGCGCTCTTTGATTGGCCATCATATTCAGGAATGTAAACAAACCCCTAAAAGCAAATAAAGATATACAACATTCAAAATACGACCACGTTATACTGTAGTTAGGCAGCAAAATAAAACAGCATGGCATTGGCTAGCGCATATCATCAGTGCAATGTCTTGACCTCTTCTTCTTCTTTGGGATTGGGTTGGTCGGATCGCATCCAACTTTTAGGTGAATACACCGCCACCTGCTGTACCGGAGTGTGAAGACAGTCACGACCTACCTACATTAAATTCTGGTAATACAAAATTGGGGGGAAATAAAATTATTAGCCTAAAAAAAACACCACCTCATTCCACTATTTAACCCTTTCTAATCCTTCTCCAGGCCAACGGTCTGGGAGGACAGAACACTACCACTCAACATCCCCTGCAACTGCAGTAAAATCAAATCAAATTGTATTGTTTGCATACACATATTTAGCAGATGTTATTGCGGGTGTAGCAAAATGCTTGTGTACCTAGCTCCAACAGTACCTAGTACTTCCCAAGTACAATCCCAAGTACTTCTGGTAAATAAGAATTAGTTCTTAACTGACGTGCCTAGTTAAATAAAGGTTAAATACTATTTGTTTTAAATAAAAACTTATCTTCAGCTGCCACCACTACCTCCATTTTCTGTGACTTACATTCCATTTCTGCAGTACAGTTGACAACCACGGTTATGAATGCTAAGAAACCCACCTTACTGAAGCACTCTCTATTGGACTCGGCCTACTCACAAAAATCCTCTCAGGATCCCTCCCCCTGTACCCATTTTCCTCTACCAATCTCTTCACTGCTTCAGCATACAACACTTTCTGTACTACTCTGACCCTGGCAACCTCAACCTGCCTTTCTCTCACCGGACACCTCCAATCTCCAGCCCCATGGGCCAATGTCTTGACTTTCCCCACTGGGCAGTGGCATGTATTCATGGATGCCAAGGGAAGCCAGGCTTCCCCAAAAAATGTACCATGAAAAAATGACAAAAACACAAATAAAATAATGTATCTTTCATCTCTCTGTTTCATAGTTATCCTTCCATTCCCAAGAGGCATTCAGACCCCTTCCCGTTTTCTACATTTTGTTACATTACAACCTTATTCTAAAATGTATTACATTAATTTTGTTCCTCATCAATCTACACACAATACCCCATAATGACAAAGCAAAAACAGTTTTTTTGTAAATTTTTGCAAAACAGTTTTTAACATTTTTTTTTTTTTTTACATAAGTATTCAGACCATTTGCTATGAAACCAAAATTGAGCTCAGGTGTATCTTGTTTCCATGTATCATCCTTGAGATGTTTCTACAACTTGATTGGAGTCCAGCTGTGGTAAATTCAATTGATTGGACATGATTTGGAGGCACACACCTGTCTATATAAGGTCCCACAGTTGACAGTGTATGTCAGAGCCAAGCCATGGGGTAGAAGGAATTGGCTGTAGAGCTCTGAGATAGGATTGTGTTGAGGCACAGATCTGTGGAAGGGTAGCAAAAAAAATTCTGCAGCATTGAAGGTCCCCAAGAACACAGTGGCCTCATCATACTTAAATGGAAGAAGTTTGGAACCACCAAGACTCCTCCTAGAGCTGGCCGCCCGGCCAAACTGTGCAATCGATGGAGAAGGGCCTTGGTCAGGGAGGTGACCAAGAACCTGATGGTCACTCTGACAGAGTTCCTCTGTGGAGATGGGAGAACATTACAGAAGGACAACCATCTCTGCAGCACTCCACCTATCAGGCCTTTATGGTAGAGTGGCCAGATGGAAGTAAAAGGCACATGACACACTGATTGGAGTCAGGCACCTAAAGGACTCTGACTATGAGAAACAAGATTCTATAGTCTGATGAAACCAAGATGACTATTTGGCCTGAATGCCAAGCGTCACGTCTGGAGGAAACCTGACACCATCCCTACGGTGAAGCATGGTGGTGGCAGCATCATGCTGTGGATGTTTTTCAGTGGCAGGACTTGTACTGGTCAATGACTAGAACAGCGATTCTGATCCAACCATTAATTTATGTTGTGTCCCTGGTCTGAGAGAATGAAAGTTCAATATGTAGCTAGATGTGATCGTCCGTCTCGTCAACGTGAAAGAGTGGAGGATGGCATTTTGTGTTTCTCTACAAGTAGGGTGAGCCAACATGTTTTTTTTCTACTTAAACAAACACAAGTACATCAGACACATGGAGATCCACATCATATTTAGCTCAAGTTTATTGGACAATTGTTTTTTGGTATCTTTAAGTTGCCACTGTATTAGACTAAGCATAGGTGATTTGATGACGTTGAAATGGTGCTGGAATAGTGAAGGGAGCTCCTGTTTTCTGACTCGCGTTAACTCGCTGTGGTTCTAAATCAAGTTGTTTAGTAGTCCGAAAATGTCGAACTTGCTTGGCCATGCTGTAGGTCATGTAACTGGTTGTTTTGTGGACTTCCCCGGACAATATTACTTTTAGGTTTTGTGATGAAACAAAGGTGTGGTAGAAATTATTCTGCCACTGTATTCTTATTGTCTCGGCCTTTGGGCCTATATCACGGTAGCAAGGCATATTAACTAACAGGATTTATAGAGCAAACGACGCTCTATAAAACACAGGTTGTAATATGGCTTTTTTTCTGGCTTACCCACGCACCCACCACTACTGCCACTTGGGAGAAATTCAGAAATGGATGAACTCAACCAAAAATCGTTAATAATAAGGTCTTATATTTGTGCACGTTATAGAAAACTCATAAAACATCACGTACCTCCTAATACATTGTTGAAAAATAGAAACATTCCGTTCAAAATCACCACTGCCGTCGATTGTTCATGACGTCACACAAATGTATCGCGGTACTTAAATTACCCACAATCCATGGATCTTCCTTTCTGTTGGATCCAACATGGTGAGTGTACGGATATTTCATTTGGGGGTGAAATCTAGATGTTTTCATCCCTCAGCATCTTCTCTCTAAAGCTATAATATATTATATAAGGTATAGTAACATGGCATACATAACCCAACCATCAATTTTATCTTTGTATGGTGTGATAATATTGATCTGTTTTCAGAAATCTCATGAATTGGCAGTGATATTGCCGGTGGACATTTTCCCCACGAACACTCCTATTAGTGTTTTGGTTTTAATGTTTTCAGTGTCCTAGGACTTTGTATAATGCTGAAATGTAGTGTAGGCACGTTTAAATCACTACGCCTGTGGCGTGTAGTGTTAATTGTACAAGACTACGGACAACCAAGTTGTAGGCCTAACCTCGCTTCAGCCCGTTTTGCTAACTACAGTGCCTCGCTGCGCAGTCAATTCACCTAGACTAGGAAAGCTGGCGTTGTCTGTAGAGGTAGACGTACCATTTACAATTGTATGTTTTGTTAATTCTTCCATGCCTGTTTATACCTAACTACATCACTCGTTATCTGACAAGGTAGCCATATCTAACTACCTCGCAGTAACGTTTGTTGGTTAGCAAACTTACATTTGTTCCGTGATAACGAAAAGTTAGTCTTTATTTCTGGCTTTTGTGATGATACTTTGAATTTCTTCAACTGATTATGCTGTGGATTAAAAACACACTTTTAACCCTGAACTAGAGCCACAATGTTGTGTAAATGTCTTTGAACAAACTTTCATGTATGCTGACCAGTCTACTTTTTCTGACAGCCTAAAGGCAAGAAGTCTAAGGGGAAGAAGGTGGCACCAGCCCCTTCTGTGGCCAAAAAGCATGAGGCCAAGAAAGTGGTCAACCCCCTGTTTGAGAAGAGGCCAAAGAACTATGGCATTGGTGAGTAAAGTGAACCTGTTGAGTTTTGAATTTGATTTCCAGTAGCTGTTCTGTCTTGTCTGTGCAGATGATGTAAAGAATATTTGCTATCTTAACAACAATGCAGACAACCCACCAAGATCGCTGATGCACTTGTTCCAAGACTATAGTGGCTTCTGACTTTTCTAATTACACAGTATTGATTGGATACGCTAATCCCCCATGTTTGTTCACAGGTCAGGACATCCAGCCAAAGCGCGATCTGACACGCTTTGTGAAATGGCCCCGCTATATCCGCCTGCAGAGGCAGCGCTCTATCCTGTACAAGCGTCTGAAGGTCCCCCCTGCGATCAACCAGTTCACTCAGGCACTGGACCGCCAGACTGGTAAGTCTCAGTGCATACATTTATCACGTCATGTAGTGTTGTGTGGGGATTTGTTTCTGTCTTGAATATGGATTATCTTGTGGGGTATTTTGCAGATGATGTGACTAATATTTGCTATCTGAACAGCAATGTTGACATCCCACCAAGATCACTGATGCACCATACTTGAAAGACCCTCAAGTTATCCTTGTGGATATAACTTTAGACATTGAGTTGCCATTCCTGTTTTTGGTTGTCCCAGAGCCAGTGAATACTAATTTTCTAATCTCTCACAGCCACACAGCTGTTCAAGCTGGCCCACAAGTACAGACCGGAGACCAAGCAAGAGAAGAAACAGAGGCTGCTGGCCCGTGCTGAACAGAAGGCTGCTGGGAAGGGAGACACCCCGACCAAGAGGCCACCTGTTCTCCGTGCAGGTGAGACATGCTGGCATGTGGGATAGAGACCTATTTTGATGACTGACTTTGGCCTTGATGCAATGATGTTTGAATTTCTTCACCTGAAACAATCATGTAGTTTTTTGAGCTTTTTAACCCTGAGCAGAAGCCATGAGAATTGTTTGACTATTTCAGCAACTCAAGGTTGAACGTGGGTTTGATATCAAAGTTGAATTCTCCCATAGGTGTGAACACTGTCACCACTCTGGTGGAAAGCAAGAAGGCCCAGCTGGTGGTCATTGCCCACGATGTGGACCCTATCGAGGTAAGACAACTCACCTTGGTAGGCTTGTTACTTGCTGTATGGGTTAGCTTTTGTAGGCTCTATCATTACTTGTGGGCTAATGTGGTCATTTGCAATGATGCTTGAATTTCTTCACCTGAATCCTCTATGTGGATCAAAACATACGAGCTTTTTAATTCTGAGCGAAAACCACTGCCCTGTATTGTAGTTAAGAGAAGGCACATCCAGAAATGTCTTGTCCATACGTAATCATTTTCTTGTCTCCTCTGTAGCTGGTGGTGTTCCTACCTGCTCTGTGTCGCAAGATGGGCGTCCCTTACTGCATTGTCAAGGGCAAGGCCAGGCTGGGAAGACTGGTGCACAGAAAGACCTGCACTTCAGTCGCCTTCACACAGACAAACCCGTAAGTAACAGATGGCAAAACATTTTTTTTACCGTAGTGTTTATGCACTGAGGCCTACCTCTAGGAAGTTGCCCGTGTGCACTTTATCTATAAAATCATTTTGGCAATGATGTATGAATTTCTTCAACTGAACAACCATGTGGCTTTATGAGCTTTTTAACCCTGAGCCGAAAGTTGACATGCATTTCATCAGCATCTCAAGTGTACTTAAACGATGCACTGATGACATGTTCCTACCTTTTCAGTGAAGACAAAGGTGCCCTTGCCAAGCTGGTGGAAGCCATCAAGACCAACTACAATGACCGATATGAGGAGGTGAGTGGCCAGTCTGATAAGCTACTGTCTTGTTAATATTGACTAGTAGTCAAGCCACAATGATTCTGGGTCCTGAAGAGGGATGTCTTATCTTCAGGGTTAATATTTGGATTTGGCAGATGTGAAATATTTTGACAACTACCAAGAATACTGCTGCAATTTGCTTGAAAGACCCTTTACTGTGTACATAAGCTAGATTGAATCAAGTTAAGCCACACGAGTCACCACATTGCCTTCGTCTCACTGAACTGACTTAATTAAACTGCACCCACCCCACTGAATTAACTCATGACAATGTGCTTCCTCTTCTAGATCCGTCGCCATTGGGGAGGTGGTATCATGGGCCCCAAGTCCACAGCCCGTATTGCCAAGCTGGAGAAGGCTAAGGCTAAGGAACTGGCCACCAAGCTTGGATAAACTGTTTGATATCAAAATAAATGTCCCCCACAAAATGTGCTGTTGTCTTTTGTTCGATCAGAGATATAACCCTTAAATGTTTTGCACGTTATAACCTTTGCAACTGGATATCATTGTGCTGATCACATCCCAGCATTTTGAATATCAAAACCAGTTACAAAGGAAGTGGCAGATTTTAAATGGGTATGTTCTGGATGTGTATTGAATCTAAACATTTGGCAGACTTTCCGTGTCAGTGCCAAGCACTCCTGTTGAACATTGTGAGTTCTCCCAACGCCAGGAGATTAACCCAGACAAGGACTGAAACATTACTGGTGCACATTACACTGACCTAGGGACGCTGTTGTGAGGTGCAACAGGTGGAGTTACCCAGCAGCAACACCCATGTAGAACTATTGTGTAGTGTGCTTTACCTTAAAGGTGTCAACTCAGGCCTGAGAAGACTACTTAAACTGCCCAATCATAACATGTATGACTTTGACAGCGGGATACATGTGGGTTTTTTATTACATCAAGTAGTTTATTGAACCTAACTAGGCAAGTCAGTTAAGAACAAACTTTAATGACTGCCTACGCTGGGCCAATTGTGCACTGCCCTAAGGGACTATCAGTTGAACCAGGGTGTATAGTGACACCACTTGGGAGCCCACAACCTGTACTGAACAAAGCTATAAATTTGACATTAAACAATTTCATTGAGTTAAAGTTCTTGAGGAAATCAATTGACAAATACATTAGGCCATTCTCTAGATTTCATGTGAGTGGGAATGCAGATGTGTAATACAATCTATTAAAATGTAATTGTCTGTAGCTAGTGCCTGCTCATACATTACCCCACCGTTGTCATGGGACACTTGACACAGCATTGATATGAACAAACTGCTCACCCACGACTCCATACGTGTGGTCTACGGTTGTGAGGCCAGGTGGACATACTGCCAAATTCTCAAACTATTGAGGTGGCTTATGGTAGAGAAATGACCATGACATTCGGGCAACAGCTCTGGTGGACATACCTGCAGTCAGCATGCCAATTGCACGCTCCCTCAACTTCCGGCATCTGGCAGTACTGCACATTTGTGGCCTTTTGTCCCTAGCATAAGGTGCACCGCTATAATTAATCATGCTGTTTAATCAGCTTCTGTCAAGTGGATGGATTATCTTAGCAAAGGAGAAATGCTCACTAACAAGGATAAACAAATTTGTGCACAACATGAGAGAAATACACTGTATGGAACATTTCTGGGATCTTTTTTTCAGCTCATGAAATATGGGACCAACACTTTGAGGGTTTATTTTTGTTCATTCAGTGTACATTTGTCAAAATAACACCAAGACATCTAAGTAGCTACAGCAGCTTCCATAAGCTGTCTGTGGTATATAAACTACAACATTTTATTAATTTACACTAATCAAGCCATTTCTTTTTTTTTTTTACACAATCCTTTTGATGAACTTGGCATACCACATGTAAGAGGTTGCTGCGCAGAGACCATACCTACAGAGGAAGAGAAGCACTCATTGGATATGCATACAGCTCAAGTGATCTTAGTTATACTTTTAATTATGCAATCTAAGCCAAAGAGGCTCACAGTAAAGGAAAAAAATAGGGACAGTAACTGACATGAAAAAATGACAATGAAACTTACCACGTCATAATGTACTGCATATGTTCATTCCTGAGGGTGACTCGGGTCTGTCCTCCTATAGGTCCACCTGGAATTGTGCTGGCTGAGAATATCAACAAACCTTAGCTTTCCATTCATTCTCAATTAAGCACACTACCAACACTTTGGCTAAAAAACAGATTACCGTTATTCCAAACCTCAGCTACAGGGAATTTTAAATCACCATTCAGTCTTTCACATACCTTATTTTCTGATATATCATGCTTGATCATCATAGCCATGCAATTAAATCAAAGTGTATTGTCTAAATAGGGTAATACTGAGAGCTGTACCCAGGTCAGCATCAATGAAGATCTGCTCGGCCCCTGTGACTCTGGCCATTGCCTCCAGGTCGCGGTAGTGCCAGCGGTTGTGCTCCACGTTGTTTTGTGGCACAAAGGGTTTGCGGATCTCTGTCAGCCTCACCACCCCCACCAGGTCAACCTCGTCATCCACCTACAGAGCAGCATGATGACAAAATCATCACCCATAACAACCGAGTCTTGAATTAGACAATGAATGGGGGGGGGGGATTTTACCTGTCCCTTCATCCTGGTTTCTGGTTTCATCTTCTTCCTAGGAACATATCCTCTGTTTACAAGGATCGTGATCCTGTGAAATATATACAAGAATGTCAACAGTGTAAGGAGCCAATAATGTCTTAACATTTTGGAGTTCTCACATACACACATTCTGGTAGCAGCAATTGTGAGGTGTGTAGCGTGTGTGTGATTGCTAAAGTGCAGAGAATCAGTGTAGGTGGTCAGTCCAGTTCAAGTGTTCAGCACTCTGATAGTTTTTAGACAGAAACAAAAAGTTACACACACAAAACGTTAACGTAGAATTGGAACTGTGTGAGTTAGAACACTTACGGCCTGGTGCAATTGGATGGGGTGAGTTTGTCATATCTGAAACAAAATGAATCAGTAGAGCAACAGTAATGTGTTCTCTTACCCTAGGTCACTGCAGTAGAACGGGGTAACGACATTTGCTCCTGTATCTCCACTGGACGACAGCTGGCCTGCCTCCCTTGCCTCTTTCTCTGGGTCAACAGGTGAGCGGGGTAAGATGTATATCTCCTTGGAGTGGTCATAGTGCCCACGCACCTTTACTCTCCTGTACTCTAGATCGTTCAACTCCAGAGGACTAGGAAGCAAAGACATACATAACAAGAACATTACAAACACTTCCAGTCTGAACTAAAAAAAGGTAAAGACAATGTAATTATGTCTGTCTGATAACTTGTGTGTGCACATGTTACTCACTCAATAGGAAGAGGGATGGGTTCCGCAGAGGTAAGACTTCTCAGTTCTGCAATCAACTGCATTTTCCATTCCCGACGTTTCACCTGAGTAGAAGAGTGGCTTAGGTCAGTATAATTTTTCATATCCATTCTAGAGGTACTGCCATTTGAACTACTGTTTAATGGAGCCATACCTGCCATGTCCCAAGACCAAATGTGGTGACAGGAATAAGAAGCAGGAGCCATTTGAGGAAGGAGTCCTCTCCCTTCGCTGCTCTGGCAGCTGTGGAGCTTGACAGTCGACCAAAGTTGATACACTTGCCTAGAGTTTGGAAAGGTGTCAGAGCCATAACCGTTACGAATGAACGTTATGAAATGGTACGCTTCTGTCATTGAATCAGATGGCTAGTTTGCTAGCTAGGAATATGTCCTAAACATTACCTTCTGATTGTTTGAAGAGAGGCAGTCGTGGCAATAAGAGAGTCCTCTTGAAATAAATTGCATGTGACTGAAAAAAGAGAAATGCACAAATAAATTGAACTACATCATTACATCAGCAGTCTAACTGTAGGTCACTGGAATTTATGCAACAGCAAGCTAGGTAGCTAGCTAAAGCTAGTTAACTTAGTTCCTAAGATATTAATACTTGTAATACATTAGCCATGTAGCTATATCAACTTACGTTGTTTTTGATTATCTTCAAGGTCTTAGCAGAGCACGCGAACATAACTGTTAAACTGCCCATGGTTAAGAAAATATGGAAAACACACAGATAGTTAATTTGACAAGGCAACTGGCTACATAACTTACGGGTCCTGTGTGCAGGAGGGATTGTGTTAGATGTAACTACATCCGGTCCAACCTGACCACTTAGCGACGCCCATTTCAGTCTATACACGTGCATTTGTAGCTAGCTAGATACTTTCATGCTGTCTCTCTTTGGTTGTCATTTTAACAACAAATGCTGCCGTTTTATTTTGATCATCATAAGTAAACATTTTATTTATTCGCCATTGGTTAAAGTAACAGAAAGATGACCTGTAACATCTGGCTCGTACTTTCTGTTTGAAGAGGGAGTTTATATTAGCTAGCAAGTGGCTATTTCTTGTTAGCGGATACGATATTGTCCATTTTCTGTTCTAGAAATGGCAAGTCTTGCTTTAAAGGACTCATACCTTCAGAAGTTAGCGAGTAAAGTATGTGCTCAACAGCAAGTACCAAGGAATAGGCCATTTGGTAAGTGTTTTCAGGTTATTAGCTAGCTGCACGTTTTCATTTGTATGGTCATGGTTTTGAATACATTAAACACCCCTTCAATGTATAGGCATTTTCACCTGTACTTGTACAACCTAACATGTTGTCTTTGTTCTTGAATGTAGTCCCTTTTCAAGGTGGGCGTGTGGCTGGCCCTCCAAAGAAGAGAAACCAAAATAATCGCAAACAGATAAGTGGGAACAGCAACCTAGCGAAACACCAGAAGCCACCTTTAAAGTCTAACCAGAAGCCTGTCATCAACCCAGCACAGAAAGCATCTGGTGCAGCACAACAGAATAACTCAAAAGCTACAGTTCCAAATGGGACGGTGGTTGAAACTAAACAGAAGTCCAAAGGTAAAGTTATATATTGATGTACAGTCCTCATGATGCTCAGCTTCTTAACATCTTCTGGTGATACTCATCTTTCCTCTTCCAGTTTTGACTAGGTACAATATAAATGGTGTAATAGCCATGTCAGAGACATTATTGTACTCTTCACTGACTTTTGTTCTCACCCTGAAGGTGGAAAGCCGGGCACTAAATTCTCCACGGTAGATATTCTACGGCAGAGACTTCATGAGAAGATTGAGGAGTCTCGTGGGCAGGTATGTATTAGATTATCTAAGGAGTTGTTCTGTGGCTACATACGGTAAATTATCTCGTTACCGATCCACAGTTGACTGTCATAACAGTTGATATAGCTTACAACTAACCTTACATCCAATTTTCTTTCTGTAGGGAACCCCTAAGGACCCATCCTCTGAGGAGGTGCAGAAGAAGCGAGAGAAGCGAAAGCAGGAGAGGGAGCGCAAGAAGAGGAAGCGTAAAGAGTTCCTCATTAAGAAGCTCGCTGAAAAAGCCGGCTTAGAGTATGAGCCTGAGATCAAAAGGGAAGAGGCCCCTCCTCCTCCCACCGCACCAGCTGCGGGCAAACGAGACGAGACGGCCATCGTCTTCAACAAGGTGGAGTTGGGCGACGGTGGCTTCTTGGACAAAGAGCAGAAGAAGAAGGATAAGAAGAACCGGGTAAAAGGTGGCCTTACACCTCTGGTGGGAAAGAACTACAAGCAGCTGCTGGGCCGCGTGGAGGCTCGCAAGGCTAAGCTGGAGGAGCTGCGGGAGAAGGACGAGGGCAAGGCCAAGGTGCAGGAGGAAAAGATGAAGTGGACCAATGTGCTGTACAAGGCAGAGGGCCTGAAGATCAAGGATGACGAGGACCTGCTGAGGGCCTCGCTCAAGAGGAAAGAGAAGATGCGCTCGCAGCGCAAGAAGAAGTGGACAGAGCGCAGCGAGACGGTGGTGGAGAAGATGCAGAGGCGACAGGACAAGAGACGCAGGAACATCCAGAAGAACAACAAGGGCAAAGTGGAGAAGAAGAAGGACCGGGCCAGGAAGAGGGGTCGCGTGCTACCCGAAGACTTGAAGAAGGCTCAGGTGTAGATGGATGGGGAGGAGGATCAAGCTGACGTTGTGGAAAACGGACTGGTTAAATGATGAACATGTCTTTTTGATTGAGGTTTACTGCATTTTACTGGCATGGTGCTTTGTCCAGGGTCCACATAATATTCATAATGCTTTGGACTTATGTTATAAGCCACAGGACAGGGCAAAGACATTCATATATACCCAATACAGAGTTACTCAAGGTTTGAAGAACCAGAGCACTCTGTCAAATCAATGTTTGCTGTTTAACTTTTTCTGTTGGTCGCAATGGTCGACACATGCCATGGATGTACTGTATTGAATTTTTCTATATGGAATGTCAATGTTTTGATCAACTTAATTGAACTTAAATAATTGAAATATGCCCGTATTAACTATGCTTGTATTCATTTGTTTGAAATCACCACACAAATAGCATTGGAAACACGTTATTGCCATATGTGGTGCACACTGACTCTTGTAGATAATACATTGATTCATAGGCCTATTAATGGGTGTTTATATAAACAAATTAAACACAAAGGTATCCACTGATGGGTAATTATTTCATTGGCGCGTGCAGTATTCATCGGACAGTGTAGAACCGGTGAAATAAGTACATTAAAACTAAGTGCAAACTACCGTTTATTTCTTTAGCCCCGCCTTAACAGGAAGTAATCAAAAGAAGGGGGGATCAAGGTTCGGGGCCAGTAATGTGAAGTCTTCCCCCAGCTGAAGGAATGCAGTCGGCACAGTAGCACAACGATAGTGAATTGGTAAAATATACGAACGTCTAGCTGGAACTTTCATATTTTAAAATGGCAAACGTTGATTCTGTTACAATGTTAGGCAATATTTCTGTTTTACTAGAATTTAAGAAACCCTTGTAAGATAAATTGCTAACGCATAGCCTCCAGCACAAAATGAAACTGGTTAACAGTTATTTTGTGTAAACCAGTTTTATTGTCGTTAATATGTCATTGACCGCATAGTCTCGAGTTGTGTTGGTGGTTCATTACAGTAATGATTGACAACTGATTCAAGGTAATCTGCGCTCCTCACTGGCATGCTAAGAAGAGTAACGGTGAATGTGGCTGTGAATTGTTGGAAAGGAAACATAGTAAAACTTGATCTTAAGGTATGGGTATCTACCGATATGAACTAGTAATCATTTTAACATTACCTCTTGGCGCTTTCAAGACACCTAGACAACTGTGAACTCGGGGGAAAAAAACTAGGTTAAATCATGACGTCAGTGATAATCAGGTTGGAGCTCTAGAACAGTGTTTCCCAATCAGGGTTACTGGGGGTACTTGGCCTATCCACAGAGGGTACTTGAGATGAGAACATAGGTCTGTCTACTGGTAAAATGCACATGAGCGTGTACTTAAGGGGTACTCTGGGCAGAGCAAAATTCAGTTGGTGGTACAATAAATGCAGTGGTGGAAAAAGTACCCAATTGTCATACTTGAGTAAAAGTAAAGATACATTAATAGAAAGGTCACCCAGTAAAGTACTACTAAAAAAGGGTTAGTCTAAAAGTATTTGGTTTTAAATATACTTAAGCATCAAAGTAAATGTAATTGAAAAAATTTGCTTAAGTATTAAAAGTATAAATATTTTCAAATTCCTTATTAAGCAAACCAGGCGGCATCCTTTTCTTGTTTTTTAAATTTATGGATAGCCAGGGGCACACTCAAACACTCAGACATAATTTACAAACAAAGCATTTGTGTTTAATGAGTCTGCCATATCAGAGGCAGTAGATGACCAGGGATGTTCTCTTGATAAGTGCGTGAATCTGACCATTTTCCTTTCCTGCTAAGCATTCAAAATGTAATGAGTACTTTTAGGTGTCAGGGAATTTTTTTTAGGAATGTAGTATACTGAGTATATGAAAAAAGTTGGGAACCACTCTTGAAAGAGGCCTGAGTTCCCAACTTGGAATTCTGAGTTGGATGACCATTCAAAAGTCAGAGCTCGTTTTTTTCCCCGAGTTCCCAGTTGTCTTGAACAAACTGAAGTCAGAAGTTAGAGATTTACGAGTTCCCAGTTGTTTTGAACTCAGCATACAATATAGCTTCAAAATGCTGGCATTGGGGCTCCCAAGTGGCGCAGTGGTCTGATGGGTCACTACAGACAAGCTGGTTTGAATCCAGGCTGTATCACAAGCGGCCGTGATTGGGAGTCCCATAGGGGGGCGCACAATTGGTCCAGCGTCCTCCGAGTTTGGGCGGTGTAGGCCGGCATTGTAAATAAGAATTTTTTCTTCACTGACTTGCCTACTTACATAAAGGTTAAATAAAACATAAACAAATAATAATTAAAATGTCAGACTGTCAATCTTTTCAGCCATAGATCTGTCAATAAATTTGAGAGTGGTTTCCCCAGCCACATGCCTCAGGTGACCAAACAAAGTGGCAGGGTCAGGCTATTGAAATGGGAGATTGTGGCTATTAAATAATATGATACAATAAGTAGTTGTATGCTCTAAAGAGCAATGTGAAATCATCTACATATTTCAATTGACTATTTAACAATGTAAATTAACATTTATTTCATTTCAGTTAATCATGTCACGCCAGCTACATGCTCGCAGAATCGAGGGAGTCGACAAAAATATATGGTAATTTTATAGAATTATCTCAGATATGTGCGTGCAACATTTTATAGCATACATTGTTGTTTATCAGTTGTTCTGTATTGACAGGGTTGATTTTACGCAGCTGGCTGCTGACTACAAGGCGGTGAATCTAGGCCAGGGCTTTCCTGACTTCCCCCCTCCAAGCTACATCCAAGAAGCCTTCTGCAAAGCAGTCAACGGAGGATGCTCAATGCATCAGTACACACGCGCTTTCGTAAGAAAAACACACAATGATTTTACCTCCGCACATTTATTGTGGTTGACGTTTCGGTTTAATACCTTTTTTTGTCTTTTTGTTTTGAAAAAGGTATTGTATCGAAATGTCAATCATCTTACTGCCCCAAAGATCAACATTGTAAAAAAAAAAAAAAAAATATATATATATATATATTTATTTATTTATTTTTTACAACGTTGATCTTTGGGGCAGTAACTTCCAGCACCACAAATGAGATACGCTTAGTAGTGGGCTTGTTAACCCTTCTGAAGTGTGTGCGTGCATGTCAGTCAGGGCTAAAATGTGTTTATTTTGTTCTTCCCCAGGGCCATCCCCCTCTTGTATCGATCTTGGCTAAATTCTTTGGTAGAGTCGTGGGACATGAGATTGATGCTTTCGAGGACATCCTAGTCACTGTCGGTGCCTACCAGGCTCTCTTCTGCACCTTTCAAGCCCTGGTTGATGAAGACGATGAGGTAACAGTGACTATGTCGTCAACAACAACACCTAGACAAAGGGTGCAACTCGATACTACGTTTTTACTGTGCATCTCATATCAGTCAGTCACTTCTGTCTTCTAGGTCATCATTATTGAGCCTTTTTTCGACTGCTATCAGCCAATGGTGAAGATGGCAGGAGGAAAGGCTGTCTATGTGCCACTGAGGCCAGTGAGTAGTGTTTTTAGTGTGTGTTTTTACAGACAATTAGATTTGACATACCTTTAATGGCCCACTTCCTATGGGGGGACAGTAAGTTCTAGCCTAAAGCTCATTGAGAACGTTTACATGCACAGTAATAATACAATATTTAAATGATTAGGCAGATTATGCAATAGTCCTGTAAACACCTTACTCTGCTTATCTTAATCGGCGTTAGGTCAAAATCGAGGTAAGCATATGCCAATTAAAATAACTGGTTTTCCGACCAATTTTTTAAATTATTAAGACGTGTAAACAACTTAATCGGCATTCCAATGGTCTTTTTGATCTGTACATGTGCTAGCACCAGCCGAGCGAGCCTTTCACATACAAACTTTATACACTGGAACTAAGGGGCTTAGCCCGAACCGTGAAAAACAGCCCCAGACCATTATTCCTCCTCCACCAAACTTTGGCACTATGCATTCGGGCAGGTAGCTTTCTCCTGGCATCCGCCAAACCCAGATTCATCCGTCGGACTGCCAGAGAACGCGTTTCCACTGCTCCAGAGTCCAATGGTGGCAAGCTTTACACCACTTTTTACGCACTTCAGCGGTATCGTTCTGTGAGCTTGTGTGGCCTACCACTTTGTGGCTGAGCTGTTGTTGCTCCTAGACCATTCCATTTCAGAATAACCTCACTTACAGTTGACCGGGGAAGCTCTAGCAGGGCAGAAATTTGAAGAAAAATGACTTGTAAGAAAAGTGGCATCCTATGACAGTGCCATTCTACTGACAATGTTTGTCTATGGAGATTGCATGGCTGTGTGCCCGATTTTATACATCTGTTAGCAACGGGTGTAGCTGAAATAGACAAATCCACTAATTTGAAGGGGTGTCCACATACTTTTGTATGTCCGAACTGCTTCCCAAAAATAACATGGTCGCCGTGGGAGAACATTTATTTTGATGCATGTCTAAATCAAACTATTAAATTTATCTGACTATCCACAATAATCACATTATTGTGTGCATGTAACCGTACTCATTGATTTAGAGAAAAGTCCAGATAACATAAAGCTGAGGATGTTGTGTGGTCCTAGAGAGTGGACGGGGGCAAGGCCCTGACTAGTGCAGACTGGGTCCTATCGTCTGAGGAGTTGGCCAGTAAATTCAACCCATGCACCAAAGCCATCGTCATCAACACTCCCAATAATCCATTAGGCAAGGTGAGACTTTTTTTCAACGTTATCCTTGGGCTATCCATCCATTTCACATTACGGGTGACATTCTTGTAGTGCAAACAAGCACAGATCTTTGGAAAAATACAGTAAACCACGTTATAATCTGTCAGTGCAATTGAATTTGAAACGTCTAGGATTTGTGCACTTCTGCACCACGAAAATGGCACCCTACATCACTGACCTATCTCACCTCTCACATCTCAACTTTGTCACATAGGTGTATAAGAGGGAGGAGCTCCAGGTGATTGCAGACCTGTGTATAAAGCATGATGTGGTGTGCATCAGTGACGAGGTGTACGAGTGGCTGACTTACGACGGTGCCAAGCATGTGAAGATAGGTGAGATACTCCATTTTTAATGGAGACAAGCTGCACAGTTTCTATAGCATGATGTAACAATCATGGTCAACGGTTTTATGGTAATAATG
Source organism: Thymallus thymallus (assembly GCA_023634145.1). Taxonomy (NCBI): domain Eukaryota; kingdom Metazoa; phylum Chordata; class Actinopteri; order Salmoniformes; family Salmonidae; genus Thymallus; species Thymallus thymallus. The sequence goes on along the minus strand of CM042403.1, from coordinate 10,691,360 downwards.
CCCTGATACAGCTAAATCCGCTAAATCTTATTTTGACTGTGTTTATATTAAAGCCAGTCTTCCTGGGATGTGGGAGCGGACTGTCACGATAGGAAGTGGAGGAAAGAGCTTCAGTGCTACAGGGTGGAAGGTAGGTAACCCACTAAAGTACTACGATACAGTTTTGAGGCACAGTGCCATATGCAATCCATATTGTGTGTATTGAATTGACTGAGACCTATCTGATCCACGTTGTGTGTATTGACTAAGACGTATCCGATCCATATTGTGTGTATTGACTAAGACATATCTGATCCATGTTGGGTGTAATGAAATGATGCTTGTGTGTCAGGTTGGCTGGGCTATTGGAGCAGGGCACATTCTAAAGCACCTGAAGACCGTCCATCAGAACTCTGTGTACCACTGTGCCACGGCCGCTCAGGTTAAAGACTGATTTATGATGCTTTCTAAACCACTACTGTTGGTGTAAAAAGACAGGACCTCCTCCTTACTCTAACTTTTTGACTTACTCACTCGAACTTACTTGCCTATTGAATGAGGAAGGTGAGCATACTGTATTTCTTGGCCACAACTTTTAAATTGACAACAGTTGTCTTTAAATTCAGTGTGTCTGAATCTTATCTGAAATTGAAACATTGTCTTACCTTTGAAAGTTAACATCCTCCAGCTCATGCTTTGGGTGAGTTCACACTCACTTGTGCACCCTCTCAGGAGGCGGTGGCCCAAGGTTTCCAGAGAGAGTACGAGCAGTTTGGGACTCCAGAGAGCTACTTCCTGCAGCTGCCTGAGAGGCTGCATCACAAGAGGAAGAAGCTGGCCACCTGTCTGGAGAGTGTTGGCCTGCAGCCCATTCTGCCCGAGGGAGGCTACTTCATGATAGCAGACATCTCCTCTCTCAGTAAGTATTACAGTCTACCACCTCAGTAATTGTAAGTGTTAGTGATTGCTTGTATCTGGTTATGTTACAATGTCATTTATCTGTTTGCGAGTGTTGCAATGTGTGTTTTTCATGGATCCGCTTGTGTGAGTGTAACAATGTTTCAGCTTCTTCATCAAATTTGTCTTGCCTAATATGGGCATATGAAGTAATGGTTGAATGTCGCTTGATATTTCATAACTGTTTTTGTCTGGATGTTATGTTTTTTTTTCTTCCAAAGAGGTTGACTTGAATGATCCAAGCACTCAGGGTGAACCTCATGACTACAGATTTGTCAAGTGGCTCATTAAAGAGAAGGTAATAAGTTGGGAGAGGTTTAGGTTGAACTAAATATTGATATGGATGGTGCATAATGTAATCCTGACCTTCTATATGTTCTTCATAATGCAGGGTTTGGCCACTATCCCTGTCTCGGCTTTCTACAGCCCTGAGCACCGCAAGGACTTTGAAAACTACGTTCGGTTCTGCTTCGTCAAGGAGGACTCAACGTTGAACGCTGCCGAGGATATCCTCAGAAAGTGGAGTGACGGAAAATGAAGAAAGCACACAGACAACCCTTCCTGCTTTGCCTTTATCCAGGCTAGCTTAACTCAGGTTTGCTCAGTTGAACCGAGCCGTTTTTAGCACCTATGGATTTATTTACACTATGTAGTACTGTAGGAATAGACCTCCATAGGAGCAAGTTATAAGGGATGTTTTCCTTTGTCAATGTACACTCAGTGTACAAATCATTAGGAACACCTTCCTAATATTGAGTTGCAACCCTTTTTGCCCTCAGAACAGCCTCAATATGTCGGGCCATGGACTCTACATGGACTCCTATCCAAAGCGTTCCACAGGGATGCTGGCCCATGTTGACTCCAATGCTTCCCACAGTTGTCAATTTGTCTGGATGTCCGTCGGGTGTTGGACCATTCTTGATACACACGGGAAACGTTGCAGTTCTTGACACAAACATTCAAAGGCACTTTTGTCTTGCCCATTAATCTTCTGAATGGCACACATACACAATCCATGTCTCAATTGTCTCAAGGCTTAAAAATCCTTCTTTAACCGGTCTCATCCCCTTCATCTACACTGATTTGAAGTGAATGGTCATAGCTTTCACCTGGATTCATCTGGTCAGTCTGTCATGGAAAGAGCAGGTGTTCCTAATGTTTTGTACACTGTGTATATCTACAATATGGTGAAGGCATATGTCTGCGTAGTCCATTACACACTCCCAGGTCTGATTGTTCAAATGTTTGGTTAACATCTGTCCAGATATGGTAGTAATCAAATCCGTCCTGCATGCATGTGATCACCATGCAAAGTGCACTAACTTTAGCACATTACTGTTGATTTAATATTTTAGTTTAAATGCTCTGATTGACAGTAATGCACAGTTTAAAATGAGACCAAGGGAAAGTTGCACATTGAATTTGCTGTCTTCTTTGGTAGACATCACTGTATTTGATGTCCTTCAATATTTTAGTGATTTTTGTATTATCAACTGGTGGTCTACTCCTCAAAGAAAAATAGTCCCAATGTGTGCCTATTTGCGTAATGCTGTATGCTGATGTTCTTGTAAAATTAAAGTGTTTTAAAGCGGCTAGCTTTGAGTCCTGCTTTTTATGAAATAATAAGGTTTTACCTGGTTTGTGTAAATTACGTGTTTAGAGCAATCATGGTTGATAAAGGCTGGTAGATTACTTTTATTTTGAAAACGAATTATGCGAACCGGAAGTATATGTCAGTGGTTTTCACGTGTTGGTTGCAGAGAAAGATGACGGACAGCGTTGCATCGAAAAAGCCCAAAATGTCCTCTTCTCAGGTATTTTAAACTGGAGACTTCGCACGTTTTCTTTTTATGTGTAAAAGAGGCAATTCGTGCCAGACACCTCTTCAAATTTGATGAACTTTTACGATAACAACCATCATTTTTCATAGGTTCGCTAGCTAGCATAATGCTAAATAACATGGTGTGTATGTTATTATTTTACAGGGCGAGGAGAGAGTAGATTGGAAGAAATGGAAAGCCGAACGTAAGTATCCTTAATCCTACGTTTGTTTTCTTGTGAAAAACTTGCCTAGCTAATCGCTATAGCTGATGATTATCGGATATCGGGACATGCGCACTTTTACCACAACAAGGGTTATCTGACCCCAGCAGGGGTTGAGTTCAGTATTATACTACATCAGAAATCACAACAGTGCATAACCACACTCACAAGACATTAAATGGGAAGTATTGATATGTGCATATGAAGATACACTGCTTAGTATCTTAGCCTAGCGTTAACCGAAATGTCGCTGGTTCGAATCCCCGAGCCGGTAAATTGGAACAATGCCATTGGGGCGCCAATGACGTGAATATCGATTAAGGCAGCCTCCCGCACCTTTCAGATTCAGAGAGGTTGGGTTAAATGCGGATGACACATTTCGGTTGAATGCGTTCAGTTGTGCAACTGACTAGGTATCCTCCTTGACTTCCTTTCCGACTACTTGTTGATTTGGGAATCCAGCTCATGTTTTTGTCTTGAATAATAGGAAAAGAGGTCAAGAAGCAAATCAAAGAATCCAAGCTGATTCAACAACTTGACAAGCAGAAGCAAGAGGAGGAAGAGAAGAAGACTGAGGCAGCACTGCAGCAGAGTCAGAGAGAGAACCGATCAGGTAATATTGATTAGGTTTTCACCCCACTGGTTATTCCAATATGGTCCCACTATCTTTAAAAAAAAGCATTAGAATAAAATGATGTATGATTTTGACTCCAGTATATGTAACCCTAGGACGGCCTTACACAGTGAGCGTGGCCCTGCCTGGTTCTGTCCTAGACAATGCTCAGTCTACAGAACTCCGCACGTACCTGGCTGGACAGATAGCCAGAGCCTGTGTCGTGTTCTGTGTCGACGAGATCATCGTATTTGACGAAGAAGACGAGGATGTCAAGTAAGACCTCTGTTTCTGTGTATCTTATTTTAGGCTCATGTCTTTAGTAGTTTGATGTGGTTTTAGGTATTAGGTCTTGACAGTGGCAGTATAATGATACTGATCCACAATGTTATTTTATTTCACAGGACTGTTGAGGGAGAATTCAATGGTGTCGGCAAGAAGGGTCAAGCCTGCATTCAACTGGCTAGAATCCTCCAGTTCTTGGAATGCCCACAGTAAGTACTGCATTGACTTATAACAGACTAAGTCAGACGCAGCTGGCGTCTTTGACTAAGGTTTTAATCCACTTCCATGTTTATTGATTTCCAAGGTACCTGCGCAAATCATTCTTCCCAATGCATAAAGATTTACAGTATGCCGGTGAGTGAGTAGCTGTATAACGCCACCTCCATTCCTGGTTTTCCCAACCATATAATGAACATACGTCATGGTGTAAACATTTTGTACCTAATGTTCTTGTACGGCCATAGTTGGCCCTAACCATGTGTTGGTGCCTTCCCACTCAGGCTTGCTCAACCCTCTGGACAGCCCTCACCACATGAGGAAGGATGATGAGTGTGATTACCGGGAGGGAGTGGTCCTCGATCGGCCCAGCAAACCAGGAAAAGGCTCCTTGGTCAACTGTGGAATGTGGAAGGTGAGCAGATGTCTCGATATGATGCTGAAGTGCGGATGATATGAGAAGAACCAGAAAGATGTGTGCTTATATTGAACCCCAACAGGAAGCAGGATGTAGTAGAGGACTGATGTATTTTTCTGCTACTTTTAGGAGGTGCAGATAGATAAGCAGCTACAGTCTGGTCTCAGAGTCACTGTCCACATGAACAAAATCCAGAATAAAGGTAGGTGTACATCCAACAGTTGTTCCACTGAAACTGATCTTTGATTCCATGAATAGGAGCTTCTGAGAAGTATGTTTTAAGTTATTTTCAATCAAATATGATGCCGCCCTCATAGTTGCTCAGTATTTTTGTGTGCGTTTACACAGATGGTCGACTACATAAAGGGGTGGTGGTGGCGCCTCACAAGCCACGAACAGAGGGAGGTCTGTACTGGGGCTACAGTGTTCGCCTGGCCTCCAGTCTAAGTAGGTGTATTCTTTACATATCCTCGACAACTGGAGCCATTCTTTTCAATTTCGTGAGGTTGAGATTTTCATTCAATTCGACGAGTCTCACCTTACCGAGTGTTGATTGGATTGCAGGTAATGTGTTCACTGAGTGTCCGCATAAAGAGGGCTATGATCTGACCATTGGAACATCTGAGAAAGGTGGAGATGTTGACAAAACTTCTCTTTCTCCATTCAAGTAAGTTCAGAGTATTAGGGCGAGAACTACAAAATGTGAGGTCTGGTGGAAGACCTGTTTACATATATTTCATAACTTTTCTTTGTTTTATATGGCCTAATGTCTCGTGGACAGATCTACGTAAATATAACTGGTACCGTAGAATCTGTCAGGAATTAATGGGATGCGTGGGCTAACGAGCAGCAGTTGTTCTGGTGTTTGGGGTTTTTCATCACGGGTTATTTGGACATATTGCAATTTTGCAGGTGTTTAGCATCTTTTCAATTTCAGAAGAGGGGACATTTGGCCCATAGACTTGTACGTAACTTGCAAAGAGAGGGTGGAGCTCCTAATTTCGGTCTGCTCCTTGTCCCAGCGTCTCTTAACATGTATGGACCCAGAACTTAATCGAGCAGCTGACCAATTATGTAATACTTTAATTCTGGGATGACCAAGATTATATATGGCCTAAAACTTTGTTCTGTTGCGCCCCCCCCCCCCCCCCCCCCCCCCCCCACTCTCCAGGCACATGTTGGTTGTGTTTGGTGGTCTGCAGGGCTTGGAGGCCAGTGTGGACGCTGATCAGAACCTGGAGGTGACGGACCCCAGTGTCCTGTTTGACCTGTACCTCAACACCTGCCCCAACCAGGGCAGCAGGACCATCCGCACAGAGGTGAGTGGGGAACAGAGAGGAGTTTGTAGCAAGGGAAGACTGAGGATAGCAAACTGTCGTTTACATGTCTGTTGTAGGTCACAGTTATTCCCTGACCAGGAAAGACGCTGACAATGGAACATGGTTTCCCTACATCCAGGGTGTCGAATCTGTATCTGTCATTATATCGTCTGGGAGTTCAATCTGACCAGTCTATATTCTGTTTCTCTGGACTTATAAATGAAATGTTTCTCTGACCCATCCCATGTGTTTTCCACAGGAGGCCATCCTGATCTCTATGTCCAGCCTGAGACAGAAAATCACAGCCGCATTTCCAGACATGTCAAACAGTTCGTAACAGGAAGTGGCCACTGACAAACCATCACTGAGAGGAAGTCTAAAGGATCAAAGGGACTAATAATAATTCACGCCTTTGGGGAACTGGGTGAAGCTAACTGACCCAGGAGTCGATGATTTAAGATCTCTATACTTCTGGGATTGAATGAATGGACATTGCTGGGATCGTTCTGTGCTGTAAGCATTTTTTTTTTTTATTCAAGGATGGCAGATCACAGCACAAGTGAAGAACCCACTGTCTTGGTGGTGTTTCCCATCTATATCCACTGTTGCCTTCTGTCTTTGGTAGCTTTTTGCTAGTTAAAGCTAATGGTAGCTTTGCCTTATGTTTCTACTATCCTCTGTATAGAATTCCAGGTGAATTAAGTCATTTGTATACATCATTTTTTCTTTTTTTTTGTCATTTGTTCAAGACTCACATTACAGAACATACATGAAGAATAACAAGTCGCTCAACACAATGCTAACAATAAATAATGCAATACATTCTTTTAGTAATGCTAACAAATACCGCAATACATTATTTTGATTCGTTCAAACTCAGACCGCTGCATGCCTCGGGATGTCAGAGGTAAAGGGACGACGAGGCAACGTTTGTTCATGTCACGGTTAGACAGCATGAAAACAACTTGGTATCTAATACAGTTGCGTGAATACCTTACAGAAGCGCACACAACCATACTTTCATCAGGCATGGTGCGATTCCATTGGTTTGGCACGAGCCAACCTACAGTGCTATAAATGTAAGCTTGTGTTCTGATGTTGGTATTTTAACTGTTAACACTTCTAAGCCACACAGGGTTTGATTTGGATATGTTAATGCGACAAACATAACATCACTTAACTTTAGCCATACTGCCAGTAAGCATATAAAGTCTCTGAAATTACTTCCTTTTTAAAGCCGCAATCAGCTGTTGAAACAAGTGTTCTCCTTTCCACTGTTTCGCTAAAGGGATGGAGGAATGTAACCACTCAAATTCATAGACACTATAAAAATTACAGTTTGTGTTGAGGCTATACACTGTTTGTTTACAAACATTGGAGTAAAACCAGCTTATATTTTGGATTCTGATGGGGTAAGAAAGTTGAAGTTAAGCTCAAGAGGCATTTATAAGTAATATTCTTCAAGAATCAATGGGTACATTCATTTATAAGTCCAGAAATGGATGTAGATACTGCAGATTGACCTTTTAACTTCTTGAATAATACAATCTTCCCTCAATGGGAAAGTTGACATTATCTTGCGTTATAATATTTGGGAGTGCTTTTGAGGACATTTTTTAACAAAAACATTATAAACATGTAAAAATACATCTTTAAATATCAATTAATTTGTTTATTTACAATAAACACATTGTCAGTTGCCCTCTTAACTTCCTTGCCAAACAGGAAATAGTGTTTATAAAATCACGTAAAATTTAGATTTCGCACTCTACTTCTTTGTTTTGATGGCTAGCTTTGTCCCCCCCAAAAAAATCAGAATTTATATTAATGGTTACAAACCAAGCTCAGCTTCATATTGAGGAAAAAAAATATATATACTTTCATCACAGAGCTACAGTAACTCCCACATAAATGGCTACCATTCAGAGAAGGGCACAGAGAAATGTGTGGTTCTATAAGAATAATAAAGTATATTAAATGTAATATTACCCAATTTACATAATGGGGCCGACCTGAACCATACGTGTGCTGGCTCTGATATTTTCTTTTCACATTGTCCTTTACAGCACAGTTCCAGCAACCATGGTAGATGGCCAACCAGGCCAGCCCAATACAGCTCAGTTTGGCCCAGTAGTGTGAAAAGGGTATTCGTGCACTGTCCAAGAGCCTTGTCCAGATGTGTGTATCACTTCTCCCAGACCTTGGGCTAACTTTATTAAAGGAACCAGTCATCTCACCATGTGGGGTGAGCGAAGGTGATGTTATACTGCTTGGCCCAGCGTGCAAACACCTGTTTCTCCGTGATGAAGCGATGGTGGGGCCCCTTCCGGCCCCTCTCGTTCTGCAAGTAGGTCACACACTCATCTGTGCCTCTGGGTTTATAGTAGTGGTAGGGCATCTTCTTGGGCTGGGACTTTTTTCTGGAAGAAGAGGCGTTACAAATGATTACATTGACAATGTGCTTCAAGACAACCACCATACGTTATGGGTAGCAATAACCCCAAGGCACCTTCATAGACAAGAAAGGTAGATATTGTTGAATTCTCCCCGCACGGTTCTGTGTCAGGCTTCTTTCAGAGACACATATAACCATAATACACAATGTTATTGTTTATATGAAAGCAATCCTGTCAATTGCAGACAATGGTTCCATAATAATCAGTAGAGATGATTAAGTAATTGCTCACTAACTACTAATTTATGATTACACAAAACAATGTAATAGCCTGAGATTTAAGTGAATAATAGATTGCTATCAGCAATTCATCCTCTTCTTATGTGTAACCTTGTTCATTAGTTCATACTCACCCACAGTGACTGGGCGGAACCATCCCGTACACTTTAATATTGTCACACTTCTCTATGGCGATCACCATGGTGAACCAGCCGGTGCTCAACCAGGACTGAGACTTTGCTCTGTGGAAGGAAACCGTAGAACAAAACATTAAATAAAACAAAAATTTCATATTGAAGTTGTACTTTGTATTATCCCTGTTCTGTCACTATAGCTGCTTTCCTTCATTCTACCCACCTGTCTCGCCCTGTCTCCTTCTGAAACAGTGTATCAAACTTGTGCATCTTGCTGGGCGTGATGGTAAAGCTGGATAGGTTACTGTAAGTCATGCTGACTCTCTGGATCAGACGGTACAGCGTTCCTTTACCCTCTCTGCCAATCTTGGTGGGTGGTCCCCAGAATATGACTGCAGAATTTGCCTGGCGGTCAGTGAGGTTGAGAAACTCGGCTGGCCGTCGAACCACCCTGAACACGCTGGAGTGAGCCACCACTCTGAGGGTGGTCCGGCTCCCCACGTCACGTTCGAACCCCGTGGTGGGGGCGTCGTTCATGCGGATCACACACTGGGCACGGTCGATGTCAGGTCCGGCCCTGCTGCCCAGCACGTGGCTGGAGCTGGTCACCAGGGCACAGTGGTGGCAATGCAGAGTCAGACTCTGGAGAGAGAATGCAGTAACAACAACAAAGAAAATATATACAGTATACAGTGCATTCGGAAAGTATTCAGACCCCTTGACTTTTTCCACATTTTGTTACAATTAAATTGTTTTTTCCCCTCATCAATCTACACACTATCCCATAATGACAAAGCAAAAGCAGGTTTTTAGAATTTTTTGCAAATGTATAAAAAAATTAAATGAAATACTCAGTATTCAAACCCTTTACTCAGTACTTTGATGAAGCAGCGATTACAGCCTCGATTCTTCTTGGGTATGATGCTACAAGTTTAGCACACCTATATTTGGGGAGTTTCTCCCATTCTTTTATGCAGATCCTCTCAAGCTCTGTCAGGTTGGATGGGGAGTGTCGCTGCACAGCTATTTTCAGGACTCCAGAGATGTTCGATCTGGTTAAAGTGCGGGCTTCGTCCCAGTCTGAGGTTCTGAGCACTCTGGAGCAGGTTTTCATCAAGGATCTCTCTGTACTTTGCTCCATTCTTATTTCCCTCGATCCTGACTAGTCTCCCAGTCCCTGCCGCTGAAGAACATCCCCACAGCATGATGCTGCCACCACCATGTTTTGTGATGCTTGGACTTCAGGCCAAAGAGTTCAATCTTGTTTCTCATGGTCAGAGTCCTTTAGGTGCCTTTTGGCAAACTCCAAGTGGGCTGTCATGTGCCTGTCATGTGCCTTTGAGGAGTGGCTTCCGTCTGGCCACTCTACCATAAAGGCCTGATTGGTGGAGTGCTGCAGAGATGGTTGTCCTTCTGGAAGGTTCTCCCATCTCCACAGAGGAGCTCTGTCAGAGTGACCATCGGGATCTTGGTCACTTCCCTGGCCAAGGCTCTTCTCCCCCGATTGCTCAGTTTGACCGGGCGGCCAGCTCTAGGAAGGGTCTTGGTGGTTCCAAACTTCTTCCATTTAAGAATGATGGAGGCCACTGTGTTCTTGGGGACCTTCAATGCTGCAGAATTTCTTTTGTACCCTTCCCCAGATCTGTGCCTCGACACAATACTGTCTCGGCGCTCTACGGACAATTCCTTCGACTTCATGGCTTGGTTTTTGCTCTGACATGCACTGTCAACTGTGGGACCTACAGTGGGGAGAACAAGTATTTGATACACTGCCGATTTTGCAGGTTTTCCTACTTACAAAGCATGTAGAGGTCTGTACTTTTTATCATAGGTACACTTCAACTGTGAGAGACGGAATCTAAAACAAAAATCCAGAAAATCACATTGTATGATTTTTAAATAATTAATTTGCATTTTATTGCATGACATAAGTATTTGATCACCTACCAACCAGTAAGAATTCCGGCTCTCACAGACCTGTTAGTTTTTCTTTAAGAAGCCCTCCTGTTCTCCACTCATTACCTGTATTAACTGCACCTGTTTGAACTCGTTACCTGTATAAAAGACACCTGTCCACACACTCAATCAAACAGACTCCAACCTCTCCACAATGGCCAAGACCAGAGAGCTCTGTAAGGACATCAGGGATAAAATTGTAGACCTGCACAAGGCTGGGATGGGCTACAGGACAATAGGCAAGCAGCTTGGTGAGAAGGCAACAACTGTTGGCGCAATTATTAGAAAATGGAAGAAGTTCAAGATGACGGTCAATCTCCCTCGGTCTGGGGCACCATGCAAGATCTCACCTCGTGGGGCATCAATGATCATGAGGAAGGTGAGGGATCAGCCCAGAACTACACGGCAGGACCTGGTCAATGACCTGAAGAGAGCTGGGACCACAGTCTCAAAGAAAACCATTAGTAACACACTACGCCGTCATGGATTAAAATCCAGCAGCGCACGCAAGGTCCCCCTGCTTAAGCCAGCGCATGTCCAGGCCCGTCTGAAGTTTGCCAATGACCATCTGGATGATCCAGAGGAGGAATGGGAGAAGGTCATGTGGTCTGATGAGACAAAAATAAAGCTTTTTGGTCTAAACTCCACTCGCTGTGTTTGGAGGAAGAAGAAGGATGAGTACAACCCCAAGAACACCATCCCACCAGCATGGAGGTGGAAACATCATTCTTTGGGGATGCTTTTCTGCAAAGGGGACAGGACGACTGCACCGTATTGAGAGGAGGATGGATGGGGCCATGTATCGCGAGATCTTGGCCAACAACCTCCTTCCCTCAGTAAGAGCATTGAAGATGGGTCGTGGCTGGGTCTTCCAGCATGACAACGACCCGAAACACACAGCCAGGGCAACTTAGGAGTGGCTCCGTAAGAAGCATCTCAAGGTCCTGGAGTGGCCTAGTCAGTCTCCAGACCTGAACCCAATAGAAAATCTTTGGAGGGAGCTGAAAGTCCGTATTTCCCAGCGACAGCCCCGAAACCTGAAGGATCTGTATGGAGGAGTGGGCCAAAATCCCTGCTGCAGTGTGTGCAAACCTGGTCAAGAACTACAGGAAACGTATGATCTCTGTAATTGCAAACAAAGGTTTCTGTACCAAATATTAAATTTTGCTTTTCTGATGTATCAAATACTTATGTCATGCAATAAAATGCAAATTAATTACTTAAAAATCATACAATGTGATTTTCTGGATTTTTGTTTTAGATTCCGTCTCTCACAGTTGAAGTGTACCTATGATAAAAATTACAGACCTCTACATGCTTTGTAAGTAGGAAAACCTGCAAAATCGGCAGTGTATCAAATACTTGTTCTCCCCACTGTATATATTTCCAAATCATGTCAAATCAATAGAATGTAACACAGGTGGACTCTAATCAAGTTGTAGAAACATCTCAAGGATGATCAATGGAAACAGGATGCACCTGAGCTCAATTTCGAGTCTCGTAGCAAAAGGTCTGAATACTTATGTAAATAAGGTATCTGTTTTATGTTTTATACATTTGCAAAAAAATCTGTTTTCACTTTGACAGTTGTGTGTAGATTGATGGAGAAAAACACTTATTCAATCAATTTTAGAATAAGGCTGTAACGTAACAAAATTAGGGCACCCCAAAGTATTGGGACAAATTAACTTCTACTGTATGTGTATTAAAGTAGTCAAAAGTTAAGTATTTGGTCATAGTACACAATGATTACATCAAGCTTGTGACTCAACACATTTGTTGGATGCATTTTCTGTTTGTTTTGGTGTGTTTCAGATTATTTTGTGTCCAATAGAAATGAATGGTATGTAATGTATTGTGTCATTTGAGTCACTTGTATTGTAAATAAGAATAGAATATGTTTCTAAACACTTCTACATTAGTGTGGATTCTTCCATGATTACGGATACTCCTGAATGAATTGTGAATAATGATGAGTGAGAAAGACATGCTAACCTCTCACCATTACAATAACAAGGAAGAGAGAGACCGACAGGTAGATAGAAGAGCTCTCTCCCACTCTCCCTCCCCAAAAGTGCGAAGACAAAAAATTGGTGGCATTTACAATGTTGTTTGTGCTGTGCTAGTTGCTGCTGTGATTAGACACTGCAGGATTTCGCCTAACAGATATGGGAGTTTATCAATGTTTGATATCTTTTTGTTTTCTCATGATTTGGTTGGGTCTAATTGTGTTGCAGTCCTGGGGCTCTGCAGGGTATGTTTGTATTTGTGAATAGAGCCCCAGGACCAGCTTGCTTAGGGGGCTCTTCTCCAGGTTAATTTCTCTGTAGGTGATGGCTTTGTTATGGAAGGTTTGAGAATCGCTTCCTTTTAGGTGGTTGTAGAATTTAACAGCTCTTTTCTGGATTTTGATAACTAGCGGGTATATTCCAAATTCTGATATGCATGCATTGTTTGGGGTTTTGTGTTGCACACAAAGTATAATTTTGCACGATTCTGCATGCAGTCTCAATTTGGTGTTTGTCTCATTTTGTGAATTATTGTTTGGTGAGTGGACCCCAGACCTCACAACCATCGAGGGCAATGGGTTTTGTAACTGATTCAAGTATTTTTAGGATGTTGAGTTTTATATTCCTTTTGATGGCATAGAAGGCACTTCTGGCCTTGACTGACAGAATCTGTGCAGAAGATCTAGGAGCTGTTGTAGGCCCTCGTTGGTTGGGGACAGTAGACATTTGTCCAGTAGGGTAAGGCCAGGTGCTGCAGACTGTTCTAGTGCCCTTGCCAATTTATTGACATAAATGTTTAAGAGGGTGGAGCTCAAGCTGCATCCCTGTCTCACGCCACGGCCCTGAGGAAAGAAATGTGTTTATTGCCAATGTTAACTGCGCACTTGTTTGTGTACATTGATTTTATAATATCAGATGTTTTTCCCCCAACACAGCTTTCCATCAATTTGTGTAGCAGACCCTCATGCCAAATTGAGTCAAAAGCTTTTTTGAAATAAACAAAGCATGAGAAGACTTTGCTTTTGTTTTGCTTTGTTTGTCAATAAGGGTGTACAGGCTGTATACGTGGTCTGTCGTACGGTATTTTGGGAGAAAGCCAATTTGACATTTGCTCAGGACATTGTTTTCACTGAGGAAATGTTGGAATCTGCTGTTGATGATACTGAAGAGGAGTTTTCCAAGATGGCTGTTGATGCAGATTCCAATGTAATGATTGGGGTGATCAGACCTTGGTTCCAAATATTGGGGAAGATACCAGAAATTATAATGTTGAAGAGTTTAAGAATAGCCAATTTGAATGTGTGTATTTTATCATTTTGTTTAGTGTACCATCAACACCACAGGCCTTTTTGGGTGGGAAGGTTTGTATTTTGTCCTGTAGCTCATCCAATGCAATTGGAGAATCCAGTGAGTTCTGGTAGTCTTTAATAGCTGATTCTAAGTTTTGTCAATTATGTTGTATATGTTTTTGGTCTTATGGCCGAGAAGGTTGGAGAAATAGTTTATCCATCTCCATTTTGGATAGATAGCTCTTCGTGTTGTTATTTGTTTAGTGTGTTCCAATTTTCCCATTAGTTATTTAATTATATGGATTCTTCAATCACATTGAGCTGTTTTCATGCTGTTCCTTCTTAGTGTATTTCTGTATTATTTTAATAATATTTCTCAATTTCTTTCTTAGGTTTCTGTATTCTTCATCCATTTCTTAAACCATTTCTCATTTTTAGTTTGAGGTTTTCTGCTTGAAATTTAATTTGATATGTTAGCTAATAGGTCAAATATACTGTTCAGGCTTCACTATTGCAGGGAAACATTTTGTCCAAGAAGTTGTCTAGGAGGGATTGGATTTGTTGTTGGCCAATTCTTGGGTGGTTTCTACACTAACCTCCTTCCGTCTATAGCATTTCTTAAAAGCATGCAGTTTGTTTGGTTTCGATGCCTCATGGTTGAGTATTCCTCTGTTCAAGTAGATTGTGATTTGATAGTGGTGTCTCAGTGGGCTGACTGAATGCTCTGAGTCACTCTGGGTTGTGGTCGGTGATAAAGTCGTCTACAGTACTACTGTCACGGGATGAGCTGTAGGTGTACCTACCATAGGAGTCCCCTCAAAGCTTACTATTGACTATGTACAGACCCAGCGTGCGACAGAGCTGCAGGAGTTGACCCATTTTTGTTGGTTGTTTTGTCATAGTTGTGTCTAAGGGGGCATATTTAAGAGGGAATACTGACACCACCAGGTAGGTGTTTGTATCCCTGTGCTCTCTCTCTCTCTCTGAAAACTCAGTGGAAGTTAAATAGTAGTTCAAAACAAAAGCTCACCACAGTCATACAGCTGTATGGACTGTGCAACAGCTTTCCACTAGGGTTTACTCGGTTTGAATTGTTTCTAAAATGCATTTGTGTCTGTTTTTGGACTATGCATTATTGTTTCTATGGATCATGCGGTAGAGACAATAATCCACCCACTACATTTATCCAGTGCTAAGCATTTTTTTGTCCACCACTTCAACTTGACCCCGCAAGTGTGAGCAGAACAGGGTTCAAATTAACCCATGACTTTAATGTTCTGTTTTTATACAAGATGTAGCCTTATTGACCAGGTCTCCTGGATTAAATAGAGTTTCCATAGGTTTTCACTGTAATTCCAACCCTGAGTGTAAATTACCTTGTTTCCATAGACAGCCACATAGCCCTCCTTCCCTGCCCATTTCTTGAGGTCAGTGACCTTGATGGCGTGATGAGGCGAGGACGCCCGGAAGGGACTGTAGAAGGGACTGATGTCGTTGCCGCTGTTGGAGCTAAAGAGGATGAGGAGGGTCATCAGGAGGAAGATGGCTCCGAAGATCACCATCTTCTGGCTCTGAGGCCCTTGCTGCCAAAGATAGGGGGAACCAGTTATATAATGTACATCAATGTTAGTGCTGTGTTGTCTGTCAATGTTAGTCTCTTGTGACAGACTGTTACATAAATGTGACAAATTGAGTAGCTGACCAGCACTGGTTCTGGGTGCCGAGATCAATGTTAGTGGAGATCCGTCTGTAACTTCAATTAGCACTGAGGTGTGAAGTGAGAGGTGTCAAAGCCCTTGAGCCCAACAATGGCAGGAGAGTTTCACTGCCTCCCCCACCAAAATGCAGAGGCCTTTGAAGCCCACTCCATCTGTGCAATCAGAAGATATCCTCCTCGCAATCTCTAAAATACAACAGCTACAGGACAAATTTGTTTGGATGTCGTAATGGACCATTTTTTTACAAAAATTTGCAGAAACTGAAGAGATATTGCTAGCTCACAACCTCCTTTTCAACGTGGAAAAAAAACGGTAGATAGAGACTTGCTAGCTGTGTTAGCTAGCTAGCTCGGATTTTCTACCAGGAATCTGCCTTCCGAAAAAAGCTTCGCACAAGTGGGTGTGACACCTACTCCCGTTGCCTGCTGCACTGCTGCTTGGATTCCACCTGGCGATCTGTTCACCGTCTTCCCTGGCATGATCTTGTTGCCATCTAATGCACATTCAAATGTCATAAAACATCAACACTGTAGAGCTCTCCCTGTCCTCTGCCATTCCCTGATTGTATTACTCCTGATGATATCTGGAAATGTGCATGTACACCCTGGCCCATCTACTGTTGCTAGACCCAATACTGACTTCTGCTCTGATATCTGCTTCACTGATTTCTGCTCTCGTAAAAGCCTGGGTTTTCACTAGAAGCTTATTACCTAAAATGTATCAATTGAAAGTGTGGGTTCACAGCTCTAATCCAGATGCGTTGGTCATTACTGAGACGTGGTTAAGAGAGTGTTTTGAACACTGGTGTTAAACTTTCTGGTTATAACCTTTTTCGAGAAGGCAGATCTTCCAAAGGTGGTGGAAATCTTTACCAAGGAACACCTTCAGTGCTCAGTTATCTCCACCAAGTCTGTCCCCAAACAATTTGATTTGCTGGTTTTGAGAATTAAACTTTCAAATAGCTCTTTGTTGACTGTTACTGGGTGTTATTGTCCACCATCAGCACCGGCCTGTACCCTACCTGCCCTAAGCTCTCTCCTGGCCCCTTACACTAAGTCTGAATTTGTCCTACTAGGTGACCTAAACTGGGACATGCTTAAACCACCTGACCAAGTCCTAAAGCAAGGCTACTCTACTTGATGTTATCCTCACAAATAATCCTGATAGGTGTTTTTTTTATTTTATTTATTTAACCTTTATTTAACTAGGCAAGTCAGTTAAGAACAGACGTCTTTGCCTAGTTAAATAAAGGTTAAAAAAAAAATGTAAAAGACCTTGGACCTTTTTTTTTCTATATTTTTAGTGGTATTGTTAACAAACACGTCCTCATAAAGATAATGAGAATTAAAAACAGGTTCAGGTTCGACTGTGATCTGGCAGAGTTACTTTACCTCAAGAATTCCATTTGGCGAAAGCCTCGGCACACGCATACTCAGGCTGACTGGCTCTCGTTCAGGCAAATGAGAAATAAGTGCAATCAGGCTATCCGGAAGGCCAAAGTTAGTTACTTTAAGGAGCAGTTCTCTCTCTGTGGGTCTAACCCCAAGAAGTTCTTGAAAATTGTTAAAGACCTGGAGAATAAACCCTCCTCCTCACAGCTGCCCATGTCCCTTAATATTGATGATGTGGTCGTTACTGACAAGGAGCACATGGCTGAGCTCATTAATAACCACTTCATTAAGTCAGGATTCCCATTAGACTCAGCCATGCCTCCTTGCCTGTCCAACATTTCCTCATCTCCCACCCCTTCTAATGCAACTAGCCCCGATGCTCCTCCCTCTTTTTCCCCTGCCCTGCTACAAAGTTTCTCCCAGCAGGCGGTCACTGAGTCCGAGGTGCTAAAGGAGCTCCTTAAACTTGACCCCCAAAAAACATCTGGGTCAGATGGTTTAGACCCTTTCTTTTTTAAGGTTGCTGCCCCTATCATCGCCAAACCTATCTCTGACCTTTTCAACCTGTCTCTCCTCTCTGGGAGGATCCCGTTGCTTGGAAGGCAGCCACAGTGCATCCTTTAAGCTGATCTCTAACTCTTATAGGCAAATTTCTAATCTGCCCTCTTTATCGAAAGTGTTGGGAAAAACTAGTCAATAATTAATTGACTGGCTTTCTTGATGTCTATAGTATTCTCTCTGGTATGCAATCTGGTTTCCGCTCCGGTTATGGATGTGTCACTGCAAACCTTAAACGTCCTAAATTATGTCACTATTGCCCATGATTCTAAGCAATGTTGTGCTGCTGTTTTTATTGACTTGGCCAAAGCTACATTTTACATTTTTTATTTAACCTTTATTTACAGTTGAAGTCGGAAGTTTACATACACCTTAGCCAAATACATTTAAACTCAGTTTTTCACAAATCCTGACATTTAATCCTAGTTAAAAAAAACACTGCTCCAAAACCGCCATAAAAAAGCCAGATTACGGTTTGCAACTGCACATGAGGACAAAGATCGTACTTTTTGGAGAAATGTCCTCTGGTCTGTTGAAACGAAAATATATCTGTTTGGCCATAATGACCATGGTTATGTTTGGAGAAAAAAGGGAGAGGCTTGCAAGCCAAAGAACACCATCCCAACCGTGAAGCACGGGGGTGGCAGCATCATGTTGTGGGGGTGCTTTGCTGCAGGAGGGACTGGTGCACTTCACAAAATAGATGGCATCATGAGGAAGGAAATGTATGTGGATATATTGAAGCAACATCTCAAGACATCAGTCAGGAAGTTAAAGCTTTGTCGCAAATGAGTCTTCCAAATGGACAATGACACCAAGCATACTTCAAAAGTTGTGGCAAAATGGCTTAAGTCAAAGTCAAGGTATTGGAATGGCCATCACAAAGCCCTGACCTCAATCCTATAGAACATTTGTGGGCAGGACTGAAAAAGCGTGTGCGAGCAAGGAGGCCTACAAACTTTACTGTTACACCAGTTCTGGAGGAATGGGCCAAAATTCTCCTGAATATTGTGGAAGCTTGTGGAAGGTTACCCGAAATGTTTGACCCAAGTTAAACAATTTAAAGGCAATGCTAACAAATACAAATTGAGTGTATGTAAACTTCTGACCCACTGGGAAAGGGATTTAAGAAATAAAAACTGAAATAAATCATTCTCTCTACTATTATTCTGACATTTCACATTCTTAAAATAAAGTGGTGATCCTAACTGACCTAAGACAGGGAATTTTTACCAGGATTAAATGTCAGGAGTGGTAAAAAAACTGAGTTTAAATGTATTTGGCTAAGGTGTATGTACATTTCAGACTTCAACTGTAAATCCGCTAGTGTACCCATGCTAGATTACAGAGACATACTTTATAGATCGGCAAGTAAGGGTGCTCTCAAGCGGCTAGATGTTCTTTGCCATTCGGCCATCAGATTTGCCACCAATGCTCCTTATAGGACACATCACTGTACTCGATACTGCTCTATAAACTGATCATCTCTCTATACCCGTCGCAAGACCCACTGGTTGATGCTTATTTATAAAACCCTCTTAGACCTCACTTCCCCCTATCTGAGATACCTACTGCAGCCCTCATCCTCCAGATACAACACCCGTCGCTACTCTTTTCAGTTCACTGCAGCTAGCGACTGGAGCGACCTGCAACAAACACTCAAACTGTACAGCAATGCTATGTGGTTGTCTTAGGTCTCTCTTTATGTAGTGTTGTGGTGTCTCTCTTGTCGTCATGCGTGTTTTGTCCTATATCCTATTTATCTTTTAATCCCAGCCCCGTCACCGCAGTTTATGGTAATAAAAAAACAACCTCACAATGGCAGTTCAAATGCCAGTTGCCGTTCTGAGAGCAACTCACTTGTTTCGAGTTACCATCTTTGCACATAATACGTGACCAAATGTTTTTTACAAAATTTAGAGATTATTATGCACAGTGCATCAGTAACAATATTTGATGGAAAATTCTACAAAAATAAACCAAAACATTTTTTCAAGTTAGAGTATATCAATGCTCAGAATGATCTTACCTTGTCAACCAGCCTCAGCCCCATGCTTCCAAGTCAGGCTGAGCTACATTACATGTTCTGTGCTTTTCTGGTCACCACCCCTGTCAAGAGACAGATGTTCCATAGTGAATATACGCTATAATCTTTCAGGCAATAGGTAATTTTCAATAAAACGGCACAATAAGCTGCTCCGCTAAAACCATTGACAACTGCATGCCGTTGTTAAATAAGTGTTAACTATTTGGTTGTAATATCATCACCTCTTGAAGAGCATTGTCAGAACTACACATTTCTGATTATTCCATGCAAAACAGTTAGGCACATTTAGCTCTGTCATCAGAGTTATACAGCAAGTAAATGCATGCTTTTCACAATTAGCAAACATCAATTGATCATGTCATTTCAGATACGTAGGGTAGCCTCACGATATCTCTCAATATTGGCCACCATTAATTGGATATTTGAGTGATCTAAAATAAATGATAAACTGTGTGGTTTCGAGCCCTTTATGCTGATTGGCTGACAGCCATGGTATATGAGACTGTATACCATGGGTATGACAAAACATGTATTTTTACTGCTCTAATTACTTTAGTAACCAGTTTATAATAGCAATATGACATCTCTGGGGTTTGTGGTATATTGGCCATATACCACACCCCCTCCTGCCCTATTGCTTAAGTTAACTATACCTGACAAGTATGAGGGGTTTAGGTTCATTTCAAATATTTTGTCGGTTCTGCCTGTCAAGCAGCAGAAGGGCGCATTTGCCATGGGACGGTTAGCTGATGCTTACTTTGCAAGCTACCGCAGGTAGAAACTTTGCACAGTTGGCTAAACATGTAGCTAGTGTGGTAAGTAGAGTTAGTGTACTTCCCCCCCCCAACCAATGCAGACCTAACTAGCGAAGTTAGCTAACATAATCCCCTTTTCTACATCGTTTTTAAGAGTGTTTAATTATGATTGCTGCTGACAGACATGATACACCGATATAGGCTACATTGATTGATGGACGAGCGAACGTTCAAGATTAAACTAGATTTGCTTTGCTTGCCATATATAGTGGTGATGACAGTAGTCCGACTGACAACTTTACCAGGAGGATGAGGATTTACCGATATCAAGTTCTTTACAAAAACAAAATTTCTGATGAAACAAGCTAAATTATGTTGCTTGCTTAGCTAGGATGCCAAACATTTATTTAAAGTGGAACTATGCAGAAATCGCTCTGCTCATTTCCTGGTTCCAAAAATTCCAATAGTTTGTGAAATTTCATTTTAAGTGACAAAACACGTGTAGAGAATAATTTTACTATTTAAACCACTGTGAAATATATTTTCCATGACCAAAAATATAGTATTTTCAGCTGTTTGAAGCTGGTGTACAAAACCGATAGTAAAAGACGCAAAAACTAAATTAAAGATTGGGAATCATATACATAGTACACATAGAACAGCTCTACCGCATCTTAAACTTCAATGAGAATGACACATCTATAACTCTCATTTCTATGTGAATTTGGTCAGGTAGCCCAAAAAGTTGCATATTGCAATCCCTTGACAACGGCAAGTACAGTAGTTGCCAATGGTTCTAGCGGAGCCTGGGGTCTCCTTGCTCCCCAGAAACCAAATCAAACGTACAGTAGCCCATTGTGACGTTTTATTGAAAACGACAGTAGCATGGAAAATGTATCACAATTATTTCAGTAAATAATACAGAATAATGTCTTGTGGTTATAGAAATATTGCATTCTCAAAAAAAATATTTTCTCTCTTTTTTTGTTATTCCGACTGATATTATACATCTAGGCCCTATTCGTTTGACAGTGGCTTATCAAAAAAAACATCTCAGGTTTAAATAAAAATGGATATATATTGCACATATATAATTTGAGCGCACTGACATCTGTTTTGACACAACTGTAATTATGAGCCTATCAAAACCTAAATATGAAAATGCTGTAGAATAAGCTAGTTATGGGGGACATGACAATATTCTGGCGCAGACCTAAACCCGTTGTCTTACTGCTCACGTAGGCTATCAGACATGATTCATGTTGACACCATAAACTGCTTTATTCTAAGCCATAATAGCGGGAAATGACTGTCATTCAACAATTACTATAGAATAATGACTAAATGAAATGAATACGAGGCTTGCTTACCAATTCGTTTTTTTTTATCCATATGAGATCCGTGTATCGTTGACGTTTGATCTTTCGGCGCGCCCCCCATCTTCCTACACCATCGTAGGAGGGGTCTCGCATGCGTCATCAAAAATCCACCGCTGCAGTATAAATGATTTATCTGGAACTTTATAAATAATTTATAGTAGACACAAAGGCCAGTTTTACATAGTATATTTCAGTGTTGGGAAAACCAGAAATAACAAGAGAAAACACAATACTGTAAACATTTATAATACATTTCTTTGGAATCAGACACAACAACATCATTAAGTAATTTAAAAAGGCAGGTAAAGCGCATTTCATATTTCCTAAAAGAGAGGACTATAACAGCTGCAAAGAATCCAGTGAGAATACATGCACACACAATCAAAAGGGATTATCCATTGAACATGATTGTAGCACTATCAAACTTTCTAGATATCATTAAGTCAGAATATAAGGCATATCACACCTTGTATAAAAGTAACATTAAACAATTTACACTGTCATGCAACAATACATTGTGTTTAAAGTCAACATGTACGAAATGTCAGACAAAAATAGGAATGTGAAGAAAAAGGCACATTTTTGGGGGATGAGTGTCTCTACTCATAACATGTAAAGCCGTTCGATTGGACATCAAGCCAGGCCTCTGCAAAACCAATTAAATCAGCAAAAGAGTTTATCTTTGCTATCAGATAGTAACTTTCTCTGATGGTAAATGACCAGCATGTTATTACGTTTCAGTGACACTAAATTCATGATTCTTGTTACATTTGGACCATGAAATAAGAAATATATGTGAAAGTTTGAAATGTTGTTAAGACTAAACTCTGATAGGAAAGCCCAATAATGTTTCATTACATTGAAATACATGGACATACAGCAGTGAACAGGAAAAAAACGAATACTTTGCTGAACATTCAGTCAGTGCATCATAAAAGCTACATTAAATAACAAAACATTGGATCTTAAGAGTGCAGGAATTAAAAGGCATAATTATGACAAACAATCAACGAAGGCATCAAGTTTGTTCAAATACTAACAATCAAATTTGATTTGGCATCACTAGACCTACCAATAGCAGTTTCATATTAATAGTGGTTTGAATACTGTTCTTTAGAAATATGAGCACTTTGATACATGTAAAAAGTTTGCAGTTTGATACTTGACTATTGAATACAATGTTTTGAACACCATTTAGGCTATGTCAGAAAAAGTATAACTAATACTGCAGCCCCATGAAGGAGTAAGATCATTTGACTCTCATACTGCACAGAATTCCCCCTCGACGGGGTCATACGGGGGTCAGAGGTCAACAAAGATCAAAAAGGGTCACCAGGCACAACACTCAGGGGTCATGTTTCCTATCCTGCAGGTTCCAGGAGGGGTGTTTGAACTCCACCCTGTGGTGCGAGGCCCACCGGGCATAGATGGCCTTCTCTGTGATGAAGCGATGGCCGCCACGACGTGCGTTCTCGTGCATCCGGTACATGCGGCACTCGTCTAGCCGGCTCCCCTCGTAGTAGTGGTAGGGAGCAACACTATGATTGGCACGGCTACAGAGAAGCATGAAAGGGGTGTGGTTAATAGTCATATACATCCAATCAATCCCAATAACTCTCAGTACAATGTGGTGTAACACAGGGCTCCTGTTTATTTTATTCAAATTCAATTAATCTCAAAACAGAATAAATGTGCTATTACACCAGAATAAATGTGCTATTAGACAGGTAGTTGCTTCCACATCTTTTTCAAATAGCTTACCTGCAGTAATTATCGTTGATCATCCCATAGACGTGAATACTGTCACACATGTCCATGGCCAGGATCATGGTGAAGAAACCAGTGCTAAGAAAAGCACCTGAATTCATTCTGAAACAGAGAGAACTCATAATAACAAGAATAGCAGCATTGCCATCTTGGTCGTGTTCATTTGGCACCAAACAGAAGAAAATGGACAGAAAAAGGAAGACACTACCTGGACCTTAACAATAAGAAACGGTCATTCTTTTCCCATTTTGTAACCTAATTAACATGACCCTTGAGTGCTTGGGGAGGCCATTATTTACCTGTTTTTCCCCGTCTCATTCTGAAAAACACTGTCACAGTACTGGATCTTCTCCCGAGTCACCATGTACATTTTGACCTGCGGGTACTTCGTGGCCATCTTCTTCAAGGCATTAAAAACACGCCCTTTTCCATCCTGCCTCATGTTCCGCTCAGGACCCCAGAAAACATAGGTGGTGTCCGCAGATTGCCTGAAGTAATAGCTCTCGTTTTTGATCAGCAGGGGAACACTGGTGTGCGATACGACCCTCAGACTAGTTCTGCTCCCTACGTCCCGCTCATAGCCCAGCGTGGGGGCGTTGTTCATGCGGATCACACACCCCATTTGGTCAATCTCCTCTATGAGACCCGCCCCCTGCATCTGGCCTGAGCTGGACACCAAGGCACACTGGCGGCAGTGCATCTTCAGAAACTGGAGGGAGAGAATAGGGCATAAAATCAGATGAGGTGAAAGTGTATTGATGTGGTTACATCAACATATAGTATGTGTTTCTTTCTGGATGAAGGTGTTGGCAAGTGGAACAAGACATGGGTTGTGTTCATTAGACACCAAAAACAAACAAAATAGACAAACAGGGTGGACTACCTGGACTTAGAAATTGTCATTTAAATTTTATGTTGCAAAACACAAAGCAGACCTCTGCAAATCAACAGCTCACCTGATCCATCCTGCCAGGGGCGATCCTGAGGTATCCTTGGAGACCCATGTTGACCATGCTGGTGGACCCATCTGATCTGGTCGTGTGGACGTACCATAACAACACTGACAGTGTTACAATAACTAGACAAATCCAGTGGAACCTCTGTGGACATCAGATGAACAGGCTAAACAACTGTAGTCAGTGTGCATAGGAAGTAATTGTTACTGTAATAATGATGAGGAGTAGGAAACAAGATGTCATGTTTACCTGAGACTTCATATCCTTTAGAGACCTCTGGCCCCGCCCCTAATGGATTTCATCACTATTGGTGGGAGATGAGTTCTAACCTGTAGAATAAAAACGACTACCGTTAATTTGACAATTTACAATTTATGATTAATCAATAGCACATTTAAAACCAGAGTACGGAGTTCACTTAAGTGCGCATCGGTCAACATGATGACCAATCGAACTACGTTAGCTAGCTAGTTAGCTATCATCACGAACAATATTTTGCAGCTAATACATTGCCAAAGAGGAAATCAATTAACATAAACGTTGACCAAGCGAATAACTGACTGTCTGTAGTTTATTATTATTATTATACGTTAACATGGAATAAGAAGATAAATGTTAAGCTAACTAACCTCATGGTTTCTTTATTGTGAGTGATGGTGTTACACATATTATGTTCCGTCAGTGAACACATCCTGTGTAGCTTAGTTCCTGAGGGAGTGCGTCATAATGGAAACATTGTATTACTGGAAAGATATGTCAGTGAATGAATGACAAATACAATGCAGTAATACAAGGATTTAAAAGCATATTAAATCTAATTGACTTGCAGAATTATGTATAAAAAAGCAATAAAACCCCCTATTATAAGCACAGATCAGTGGTACAATCATTGACTTGAACTAGTTATAATTAAGAGCCATTACAGTGTTTGGGCCATGCTCTTCAAGACATCCCTTTCATCATCAGCAATGAGCAGCAGTAGCAGCCACAGTATCTTTCTTGGTTGCAGCATAAGCTTTTGGCTCCCGAGTGGCGCAGCGGTCTAAGGCACTGCATCTCAGTGCTAGATGCGTCACTACATACCCTGGTTCGATTCCGGGCTGTATCACAATCCGGCCGTGATTGGGAGTCCCATAGGGCGACGCACAATTGGCCCAGCGTCGTCCGGGGTAGGCCGTCATTGTAAATAAGAATTTGTTCTTAACTGACTTGCCTAGTTAAATAAAGGTTAAATAACATAATAAATAAAAAAGCATCACTAATACTTTTGGAATTTTAGCTAAAGCTAACCTTTTTTTTTTCCTTCTTTTTTTTTTTACCTTAACCCTTTTTCCAACCTTAACCTAATTCTCATAACCTGCTACATTAACTATCCTAACCTGCTGAGTAAGTTTTCTTAACCTGCTACGAAATGTCAATAGCGCTCGCCAGCTTGTAACTTCTTAAAAACCGGAAAGGAGTTTCTTCTGGATCGTTCAGCAATTCCTATGGGGAAAATTAATGGGAAAAGGATAGGGTTTTGCGATAAACACTGAAAATAAGGTTAACACAGGCTTAGGATATCTTATATGTTTTGTTCTGAGATAATATCAGTCAGTTAACATGATCTTTATGAATTATGATGCCTTTTATGTGCTTTTAAAATTTTTTTTACATAAAGGCTTCTAAATTCACAAAAAGCAATGTTAGCTGATAAATATGCCATTACTATTGCTCTCTATTCTGGTCAATTCTGACATAAACTGTCTGTATCCCATCTGGTCAAAACCCACCACCACCAATACCATCACCATCAGCACTGGGAACATGTCCATAAACTACACTCAAGACAGGACACCCGATTAGACTACAATCACCCCATTAATCACCCCGGAAACATTGACCTGGAATTGTTGGGGTGTTAGGACCTAGTTTAAAAATTAACCCTCTGGTCTGTAATCACTCATTCACTCAGGACTTATTCATTCAGCACTCATTCATTCAGGACTGTATATACATATTCATGTACAGTTATATCACGTGCAATATTGTAAGTAATTATTGGACTGAACTTATAGTCATTCACTCAGGACTGCATATTAGTATCCTGTCAGTAGTATCTTTTTTCATTGCATTTAGTGTATTGAATGTGCAATACGTACATTTATCTGTAATTAAACCCTGTACTAAGGACTGTATTTTAAGGGAATTATTATTATTACCCTAAATTATATCATAGACACATTTAGCTATTTAAGTACCTCTTCCATTAATTTACCTGTACAGTTAATTTAACCATGAAAATATTCACCTACCTGTACATTTAACCAGACTCTATATTAAGTAAACTATTATTACCCTCACTTATATCATACGCACATTTAGCTATTTAAGTATCTTTCTCTGCCGCCGACCTGTATAGTATAGTTAACCATGCAAATATTTTATTTATTTATTTTTATCAACTTGCAATATTTGTATAATTGTTTTCAACTAACACTCTGTAACAATGTACATGTTCAGCCATTCACTCATACTATGCAATGCCTTTTTATAGCTTTTTGCACTCCAGACTTTGTCATACTGCCGTACTATGTATCATGTATCGTGAATCTGTCTTTTGTGTATTTCGTTCTGGCATCGTTCTGGCATTTCCCCTCGGGGATCAATAAAGTATCTATCTATCTAATCTAATCTAATCTAATCTAATCTAATCTAATCTAATCTAATATCTATCAGGAGGAAATCAGCATACCAATCACACCATTCATATGGTGAATGTGGTACCTCACACGCCACATGTGTGGTACGCGGAGTAGATAACTCATCTCACATGACCTAAAACAAAAATAGCCTTTTATTAAGATCCAACTATGACAACACAATTGTGTGCTAAAAAATAAATGAATAATCCGTGTACCCATGTTAAACATGTGATTACTTTAAAGCTATTGATCCATTTTTTGATTAAACGTTTTGACTTTTCACCTAATTTTTGCAAAGGAACAAGCAAGTCAGGCCCTGATCTTTGATACGATTGGATATCCAATGTACACCCTCCTCCTTCCTCTTATGATTGACCACAATAGGAACGCGCCCGCATATACTCAACAGCCATTGGTCTTCCATGGTATCATTTACAAATGTGTCCGCCCCGAAGCAAACGTCAAAGTGTGTGAAATGCGACGCTGAATGTCATTTTACTGCACTTTGGATGCCCAATGTGCATTAGTAGTTTTTGGATGTAGGTATTCTCCGAACTATTGTGTTAGGTATCTGTCTTATCTATAAAAGGGTAAGAGATATAATAGACGGTTAGACAGCTTGTAGTAGTCCATTGACTGAGTGATCTGACAGCCAGGCCGGATTGAAGCCAGCAGTAGTTAACGTTAGCTGTCAGTGCGAAAATCAAAGTTCCTAGTTCCTAAATAGCATGTCCTGTTAGTGGGGTTGCTCAGTAATCAGGACAGGTTTGTAATATTCCATTCGCAGCCAAAACCGAAGAGACCTTATTGATGTTACAAAGGTTATCGTCAAATATGATAACGCTTGAAAGTTGTTGTGAATCTGCAGGTATAGCTAGCTGTGAGGGCTTGTCAGTTAGCAGAATGCTAATGCTACTTTGACAGTTAGGCTGTGAGGGTCTCTCTTTGAGTTAATATTTGGTCAAAGTAAAAAATAACGTTAAACATGTTTATAAACATCTAGAGGAAGCTTGTCTACTCTCACATTTAGTTGGTCGTGCTTCTTTGATGCTATGTTGGCTAGTAACTAACGTTAGCTAGCTAGCTAAGAGTGTAACTGCAGCTCTCATGTGGTGGCCTGTGTAGTGTCTACTTCACGCTGTTGTCGATGCTGTGGGGGTACATTATATAGCCTGAGATGATGTTATCTGGCCAAGTTTAAGCTCACAGTTAATTTCAGTTAATTACATATTTGTGAAATAGTCAGATTTTGCTATCACTGATCGATATCACTTCATTGCAGCAATGACGACAACAATTCACAATTCACATTTACACGGATCGAGAAACATGGTGCCTTTGGATAAGTGAAGAAGAAGAGGGACGGGGCACCAAATCCAGTGTGGACAGGACTCCGGTACACTGGTTGCAGCTACAGTGAAGCTGGACCAGCGGGACCCACCTAGACTCAGAAGTGGCTGACCACAGTGCAATCACAACCAGGACCAGGCACTGTGCTGGCTGGCTGGTCTCTGAGCAGAACAGAGAAGGAAGCCCCTTAGGAGGTGGATGTAAAGGGTGTGTTGGAGGCTCTGTGGGCATTCTACTGAAATGTCAATCAGAAGAGCAGAAGGGATGTCCATAGCCCAGGCCTTGGCCATGACTGTGGCTGAGATCCCTGTGTTTCTCTACTCCACCTTTGGGCAGGTAATCCACATCCCCATGAAGACACTTTCAAGTAAACAATTGTATATGTTTGTAAGAATCTGCTCCAAAAACATTCCAAAGAACGATGTTGCCAAAAAAAAGCATATGTTCTTTATTAGCAAGTAACTGTTATTTGCAATCACCCACATATTTGACACACAGAAGATACACGTTTGATACATAAGCATGTATGCTTCAATTGGTTTGACCTTGTTGTGACCACTCACCCAATCTCTTTTCCTGTTAGTCCATATTCTCTCAGCTGAAGCTTTCTCCCAGTCTGAAGAAGGTGCTGTTCGCCACGGCTCTGGGGAGCGTAGCCCTGGCCCTCACCGCCCACCACATGAAGAGGCGTGGCAGGAAACGGAAACAGGCAATAGCTGCGAAAGATGAGCAGAAGCAGGTGGGAATACCAGAGGCGATGCTCCGGTCAGGGAGACCGTCATCTCTGAGGAGAGGTGAGTTTCACTTCAATGTGATTACTGGTGGTTTAAATCAGGCTGTGGAATTGGCTCATGATTTGTTGATGTGTTTGTTGGTTGGCTGATTGACCTCAAGGTTAAGTAAAAGGGGTCAAGTAAGTTGGCTCATTGACACGCTGGTGTTTCCATAAGGCAGTGTGGATACTGTATGTGAAAGCAGTTTCCGCATGATCACGGTTAGAATACCAGTTTTAATGTGATCCAAATGCCTTGTTGATAGAAGTGTTAGCTAACAGCCTCGTTTCTGTTCCAGGTGGTCCGTTTCCCGGGCGACAGACGATGAGCCCCAGCATGCGGAGCAACGAAACCATGAGCTGCATCTCTTCACTGGCTCCCAGCAAACACTCAAGCTCCTCCCACAGCATAGCCTCTGTACGTTTGATTCTCCTAACTTACTTTCTATCACTATCAAATAAAACACATTTTTCATATGCCCCGAATATAACTGGTGTAGACTTTACAGTCAAATTCTTGTTTATGAGCCCTTCCCAATATTGCAGAATTTAAAAATACTAATTAAGAATAAAATGGTAAAACAAGAAATAAAACACAAGAGTGGAGCTATATACAGTGCCTTCAGAAAGTATTCAGACCTCTTGACTTTTTCCACATATTGTTACATGACAGCATTATTCAAAATTTAGTTAAATAGTTTTTTTCAGGTTCAAGTCCAGGCTCTGGCTGGGCCACTCCTGTGTTGTCTTGGCTGTGTGCTTAAGGTCGTTGTCCTGTTGGAAGGTGAACCCTCGCACCCGTCTGAGGTCCTAACCTGCTCCAGAGTGCTTTTCATCAAGGATCTCTGTACTTTTGCTCCATTCATCTTTGCCTCAATCCTGACTAGTCTCCCAGTCCCTGCCACTGAAAAACATCCCCACAGCATGATGCTGCCACCACCATGCTTCACCGTAGGGATGGTGCCAGGTTTCCTCCAGATGTGACGCTTGGCATTCAGGCCAAAGAGTTCAATCTTGGTTTCATCAGATCAGGGAATCTTGTTTCTCATGGTCTGAGAGTCTTCAGGTGCCTTTTGGCAAACTCCAAGGCGGCCTGATTGGTGGAGTGCTGCAGAGATGGTTGTCCTTCTGGAAGGTTCTCCCATCTCCACAGAGGATCTCTAGAACTCTGTCATAGTGACCATCGGGTTCTTGGTCACATTCCTGACCAGGGCCCTTCTCCCCCGATTGCTCAGTTTGGCCCGGGCGGCCAGCTCTAGGAAGAGTCTTGGTGGTTCCAAACTTCTTCCATTTAGGAATGATGGAGGCCACTGTGTTCTTGGGGACCTTCAATGCTGCAGACATTCTTTGGTACCCTTCCCCAGATCTGTGCCTCGACACAATCCTGTCTCGGAGCTCTACGGACAATTCCTTCGACCTCATGGCTTGGTTTTTGTTCTGACATGAGTGAACAGTCAGGCCTACCACCGTTGTCTACAGCAAACTTAATAATGGTGCTGGAGTCGTGCGTGGGTGAACAGGGAGTACAGGAGGGGACTATGCACACACCCCTGAGGATCCCCTGTGTTTAGGGTCCACGTGGTGGAGGTGTTGTTGCCTACCCTCAACACCTGGGGCCGGCCCCTCAGGAAGTCCAGGATCCAGTTGCATAGGGAGGTGTTCAGTCCCAGGGTCCCTAGCTTGGTGATGAGCTTGGAGGGAACTACGGTGTTGAACGCTGAGCTGTAGTCTATGAAGAGCATTCTTGCATAGTTCTCACTCATTCTGATTTCACTCCTCTTTCTCAGTGTATCCTTTACCTCACTTAATTCTTTTCAGACCCTTGTGGTCCATGGCCACTCAAGAATTTTGTTTTTGGCTTTTTGTTCTGTCACAGATGCGAGTCCCGACGTCTCCGAACCAGTCGGCCAATCCGTCGACTCCCTGGGAGGCAGAGCCTGTGGAGGAGGAGTCGGGAGCCATGGGGGATGCAAACGCAGAGAACCTGTACATCATTGGTAATAATACCCCTTCATGAATTCCCTCAAAGATTCAGCGAAGGGGACTGTCCATAACAACCTGAGACAGTGTTTGATGTGCTTTTACATTTTTTGTAATTTAGCAGACGCTCTTATCCAGAACAACTTGAAAATGGGGTTAAGTGCTTTGCTCAAAGGCACATCGACTGATTTTTCACCTTGTCGGTTCGTGGATTCGAACCAGCAACTTTTCAGTTACTTGCCCAACGCTCTAAATGCTAGGCTACCTGCCCGCCAATGGGGGGGGAAAGTATTTCCCAAAGTGGAATTAGTTATTAGTTGACATTCAGAAGAACTGTTTGGCTCAATGCAAGGGGCTATGAAGACCCTTGGTAGGGGAAGAATAGGAGGTGGACATTGATATAGAGGGTTATATCTGACTATGCTGTATTTCCTGCACTGTTAGTCTTTCCATTAATACCTGTATACAGGATTGAGTTAAGCATGGGTTTTACATCCATGAGTGAACAAGTGCACTGCACACTCTGGTGGAAAGGGTAAGGAATAGGAACATGCCCTAAGGTCCTCCTCCCCTACCAGGAATGTCGTTCTTCCAGATTAATTTGGAATTCCTGCTTTTCTGGCCTTTATCATTCATATATCATTGAAACTGACCTATCCCTTAGCCAATGTTGTCCTGGTCACATCTCTCCCCTCCTCCAGGCATGGAGCTTTTTGAGGAGGCCCTTCAGAAGTGGGAGCAGGCCCTGAACATCCGGCACCGCACCCATTCCAATTCCTCCAACGCCAGTACCAGCCTGGCCCTGGAAGGGGCAGCGGCCTGCCCCGACCTGCCCACGGTACGCCACAGAACTATCCCACTCTCAACGGTATGGTACACTATTATTTATTTTATTTCATTTATCCTTTATTTAACCAGGTGAGTCCCATTTGAGATATGCATCTCGTTCTCAACAGAGCCCTGGACAAGAGGAAGCAGCACTCTCACAAATCCAACAAAGATTACATTAAAACTGGAGGCTGATGTCACTTAATATTGGAGGGCAGTCTCATTGTAATGGCTGAAGTGGAATTGAATGAGCCCATCATCCGATTCCTTCTTCCACCAGCCTCCATTTCCTTAAAGATTCAGAGAAAGGATGGGCATCACAACTAATGTAGTGATTTTTGTGTGTTTTCATGGTTTCAGTCTGAGTCTCGTAACAAGGTATTTGCAGAGAAGCTGGAGACCCTCCTGCACAGGGCCTACCACCTACAGGAGGACTTCGGCGCCACCATTCCCCCAGATAGCCTTCTGGCAGACTTTGGTAATTAACATGCTACGATAGTGCAAATCTGTCTTTCTTTTTCTTTATTGGCTGTTAGCATGCAGCTAGTGCAAATCTGTTGATTTCCTTTTGGACGGTAACTGTAGCATTTAGCTAGTGGCATGCAGCTGACAAGAATCTGTTGATTTTCTGCTTTAGCATTTTTCCATAATGGGTCATTTGGCTTACATAGTCCTTGTGTTGAGCTCAGACTGTTTGCTTTGTCGTCCTGTCAGAGAGTGAGGGAACACTCATCCTGCCAAACTTGGAGAGTAGAATGTGCGAAGACGACGCCACTACGATCACTTCGGACGATTCCTTCTTCTCAGCGGCAGAAGTTAGTTTCTGTTTCTTTCTCTATCTCTCACGCACGTATGCACTCTTTTTATCTCCCTCACACAGTCTCTCTCTCTCTCTCTCTCTCTCTCTCATATGACTCATGTATCCTATGTTATGAACATGTGTTGAGGATTATACCTCTCCCTCTCTGCAGCTGTTTGACAACCTATCTCTGGAGGTGTGTCAGCCTCTGAGGCCCGCTGCTCTTTACGACGAGGCCGTGTCACTAGTCCAGCACGGCAGCGTGCCCTGTCGAGAGCTCCGGTAAGGACTAGCTAAGTACTGGACCTGGTTTAATTTGCTTGATTGAAAGCCAGATGGGAGAGGTTTGGGGTTTGTACTTTTGGGATTCCATTGCGCCAGGGAAGATCAATCAAGCGGATGATTGTATTTGGAAGAAAACAAATACTATTTGTGAAGTGTTACGCACAACCATATATTTCCGACATAAAACGAACTGATAACTATTCGCATTTCGGATTCCCCCCCTGCCGTCCCTCAGAACTGAGCTGCTAGAATGCTACGGTGACCAAGACTTCCTAGCCAAGCTCCACTGTGTGAGACAAGCCTTCCAGGTCTGAAATCCTTACTGAAGATTACTTATTGGTATATGGACAATGTCTCTATGGATTTGATGTGACTAAGATGGGTCATCTTTGCTGAAGTCCACAGTGCTCAGTGGTTGTTGTTGTTGTTTTGGCAGGTTCTATTGCTGGACGAAACTCACCGGACGTTCTTCATGGAGACCGGCAAGCAGATGATCACAGGACTCATGACCAAGGCAAACAAGGTGACAACACTAACCCATACAATACAATGTAACTTTATTGTCCATTGAAATGGAAATGTAGTATTTTTGCTGTAAGTTCTTTCATTCCCATCCTCCTGGACAGACTGTACACCGAGAGACTTCTCCTCACCAACACTCTTCTTCTCTCAGATTTTTTAAATTTTTATTGAGTTGGTTGTGTTTCTCTTTCACCTGTAGAGTCCCAAAGCCTTCCTGGAAACCTATGAGAACATGCTTCTCTACACCCAGAGAGAGGAGACCTGGTCAGTCAGCAAGATGGAACTGGAGGGGCGAGGGGTGAGACATTATTTTCATATTTATTTTCTGTTTTCTCTCTTGTACCTTCATCTTCTCTCTTCAGACATGAATGAAAGTGTTTGTAGAGATTCTGGCGATTCTTTAATAAGATACCGTAGGTAGAATCAGTGTCTGTCTATAAACCGCTCTGTGTACACTGATTTTTAGTGCTTAACAACTCGTGGACTCTCACATTTTATGTGTCTTGAAGCTGGGCCATATTCATTACAAACCAAACAGACTGAAACGGGTGGGGACTACCATATTTTAATTTTAAAAAAATTCTACCAATAAGAAAATCTTGTTTTTATATGGTGTGTCCTAATGAGTGTATGACCCAGGTGTGTGTTTTAAAGCTCCTGACCTGGTGTGATCTGTGCCCTTTACCAGGTGGTGGTTATGAACTTCTTTGACATCGTGCTGGACTTCATCCTGATGGATGCTTTCGATGACCTGGAGAGCCCGCCCTCGTCCGTTGTGGCCGTGCTCAGGAACCGTTGGCTCTCTGACAGCTTCAAGGAAACTGTGAGACAGGCAGACAGACAGACAATCCTGTAGTATCTATTGATACTAGCTCTGTTACAACTGCAATACAAGCATTACACAGCCTAATTATAGTTACACAGGCAGACATGGGAAAACAGGTTTCTATTTCAATCACTGCAACTATACCATTGGTTAAAATGTAATAAACCATTATTTGTGTGTGTTTTTCAGGCCCTGGCTACTGCGTGCTGGTCCGTTCTGAAGGCCAAGCGGCGTCTATTGATGGTTCCAGACGGTTTCATCTCCCACTTCTACGCCATATCAGAACAGGTCAGCCCCGTCCTGGCCTTTGGCTTCCTGGGTCCACGACAGCACCTCAGTGAGGTGTGCACCATCTTCAAGGTGAGAGTTTTAATCCTAACTTTTTTTCCCCCCCTGACTTTTTGTCTCCAATTTACAATTAGCGGTATTTAGAAGTAACATATCACTCCTTTTTGTTTTTATTTGTTACTAGTTTAATCTTCTTTTACTTGTGATTATGTTAGGAATTTTGTGCTTGTGCTTTCTGTCTGCGTCCTTCCCTCCATCGGTCTGTCCTTGTTACCTTACATCACCAGTTTAATCACACTGATCTCTACAATGCCTTAATCTCTCAAGTATCATAATCCCTGTAGACAGTCTACCAAGTGACCTACCCAGTCTACCTAAATTCGACAGATTTTCAGGAGTGAAATGAATGTGGAAAACGAAGATTTTTCTTAGTTAATAAATCAGCAAAATTACATCTTATGAGGACGTTCCTCACCAATGTACTGAACTCCTGTATGGACTTCTCTTCTCTTCTCCTTCCCCAGCAACAAATAGTGCAGTACCTGAAGGACATGTTTGACCACGACAAGGTGCGCTTCACCTCGGCCCAGTCGTTAGCCGAGGACATCCTGAGCCTGTCCCACCGCCGCAGTGACATCCTGCTGGGCTACCTGGGCATTGACAGCCTGCTGGAGCCCAATGGTGCTCTGCCCCAAGGAGACACAGAATCCGGCCACAGCCCTTCCAACCACCACTGAGACATGGGTAGTGTTCAGTAGGGATGTTGTGAAACGGGGAGGTACTACATGAATTTGTCCAATAAGAACATTGATTTTCATTTTCAGTTAGAAAGTGGTTTAATATGACCTTGTGTCTGACTTAGCTGGCCTGGAATGGACTGGGTTGGTCAAAGCCGGACCAGGCAAGATTTAGGAGGGTTGTTATTCACGTGCTTGAACTGCAGCATCACCTGGTCAGTATGTGGTACTACACACTAAACATTACAGCCACCAAGCGAACAGAACCCGACTTGTATTGGACCTTACATGAAAGAGGGACATTTTTGTTCCATCTCTCCCCTAAAGGTTTATCATCTGAGTTTTAGATAAGTCAATAATGGTAATCACCCCCCCCCCCCCCCCCCCATGTGTGAACCAACTAACCAACCGGCAAAAAAATGTTTGTTGTGTCGATGTACTGTAATTTGTATTCTGGGGCAGGGGATCTGAACCAATCCCCTCTTCATTATCATCCCAACACCCTTGGCCAATTGAAGGCAAGCACTGAAAAGTAATGTCATAGTCTGCTGCAGTACTCGTTGCTTCTGCCTCCTCTATCCATCTATTTCATTTAGCGTATTTATTCTGATAGTGTTAGTTAGGTGCCTTTTATTGATGAAAAAAGCACCTATTCATTCAAGAGAATGTCAAGGTCAGGCAGGGCATTGGACAGTTAGAAACTTGTGTGTACAGAAAAAGTGCACTGATATTCCTATCTTGTCCTCATACATATTGTGATATTGTCAGTATCGAGGTACTGTTAGGGTAAAAAAAGATGCCATGCGGGGGGATACCACCCCTGAAATACTGTAGTATTTACCTCGGTGACAAACTGATGTGTGACAATGCAGGCTGAATTTAGACTACGCTTGGAGAACAAGAAATAGGATTTCATTAACTGCTTTGGTGAAATGGGAGATTGTCAATTGTGATTGTTGTTGGGTGTGTCTGCATGTGTGTGTGTGTGTGTGTGTGTGTGTGTGTGTGTGTGTGCGTGTGTACGAGAGGGTGAAATCCATCATTCTTATTGTCTGTAATCACGCTTTGTCTGTAAGAAACAGTGATACCGGTATGTAACGCACCTAACGTTATGTACCTAACTAAGCAGGATGAGATGTGGTCTAGCCAGACTTTAAAAAGGCATTGTTTCTGAATAGCACGCTTCCCACTACTAATATTGCCACACGCCCTCTACTCTCATAAGACAGAAGCAATACTACCTTTACATGTTGAATTCACAGCTACCTTGTACTGAGCTCTGTCACACATTTTGTTGAAATGGGGATTGTCAAAGTCTATAACAATCTATGTACATTCAAATGTTATGATATAGTATGCAGTAAGTGTGATCTTGATATAAGAGTTCAGTATATTGTAGCTGTGTATTCAGAATTTGCTTTGGGGGTATCTTGTTAGCCTGGAATCCAAACTGTGAAATCCATATACACTATGTATACAAATGTATGTGGACAAGCCTTCAAATTAGTGGCTATTTCAGCCATATACATTGCTAACAGGTGTATAAAATCGAGCACATAGCCATGCAATCTTCATAGACAAACTTTGGCAGTAGAATGGCCTTACTGAAGAACTCAGTGACTTTCAACGTGGCACCGTTTATAGGGTGACACCTTTCCAACAAGTCAGTTCGTCAAATTTCTGCCCTGCTAGAGCTTCTCTCGGTCAACTGTAAGTACTGTTATTGTAAAGTGGAAATGTCTAGGAGCAACAACAGCACAGCTGTTGAAGTGGTAGGCCACACAAGCTCGCAGAATGGGTCCGCTGAGTGCTGAAGCATGTAAAAATAGTCTGTCCTCAGTTGAAATGAGACGTTCGACAACCAGGTGTCCACATACTTTTGGCCATGTGTATACTGGTGAAGTGAAACGATGATGAAATGGAGCATATCACTTTGGATTCCAGGCTTCCAATTGGCTCATTCATCCCTCTCCCCTGTAACTATTTCCCAGGTCATCGCTGTAAATTAGAAAGTGTTCTCAAGTCAACTTACCTGGTAAAAATTATTTATCTGTTACATCAAACTTGAAGCTTAACTTAAAAAAATACTTACTACTGTTTATGGAGCTTTTCTAGTAACCAATAGAGTTAAACTTTATTTTTTTCTGGCACATGAAAGATCCTTCCTTTGCACTTTAATGGAAAAATACATATTTAAATGCTCTTCTAACCCAATTATTATTTTTTAAATCAAAATAGTTGGATAGTGCGGTTGAGGCATAGGTCATTGGTAGGCCTATTTTTAAAATGTTCTTGCTCATAGAAAAGTACTGCTGTTATTGGATATATTTAACATGCATAAATTCTAACAAGGTTGAGGCTTTTCCCCTAGAAATGGCATTATTGAATACCCATTGTAAGATTGGCAGACAATGTGCCAGGCAGTGTATTAGATTGAATTCTTGTTGGTCTAATTTGTGCAAATGATCCCTCAGACTTAAATTTGAATCAGATATTCCTATTGGGTTACTCAAATCAATTGATTGATTGACAAATGAAGACTGTCCTGCCTATTTTGGGATCTCTAGGCTCCAGTTACTATAAAATGTATAGTATATGATATATGAATCGATCAATACCTATCACATCCCAATCTGGGAGATTAATGTAATAGTTATGCGTTACTGCTCAGATACCCAAATGGTGGCCTTTGGGTTGTGAGATTAGTTACCTTTTCCTTCTCGGTTGGACCAAAAATAGATATGTATTATCAGAGAATCGCACTATCCTCAGCAGCCTTTGCATGTGGACTCGTCATACCTGTACTGCTGTTTGCATCTTGTTCAAGTGTCCCATCAATCAGCATAGTGTTGGATTGCATTAGATGCCCTGTGACTTCCTTTTAATTATCTTTAATTACCAGTAATTGTGGTATCAAAACTAGGAACAATTCAACACAAATTGCAGATTTAGTGAACAATTAACTGCTTAATACTGTTTGCTCTGTACTGTATGGATTATACTTCAGAATTCCGGTATAGGAATTCTTATGTAAGCTGATGAGACAGGCTAGTTAACTCTTTACTTATTCAATCTCTTAAACGTCTGCATTATGAGACATTTAGTAGGTTTATGATTATTTCAAATGGCCAAAGAGGAGAAAACCGAGTAAGAAGTTTTAGTTTTAAGTATGAAATTACTTGTTGTACACTACGTGTCCTATTCATGCATTTTTGTGTCTTTTGTTGTGAAATGACAATGCCAGAACAAACTTTTTTGAATCTGTATATTTGATGGTTGTTTCTTTTTCTTATTAAAATATCTATTAATTAGACTTTTCCCAATTAAACGAAAAGGATGTGACTGTCTTTGGCTTTTGTCATTGCATCACCTAAGCGAGAGATCCCTCAAGACATCAGTCAAGCTTTTAAGTCAACGGTCAATTGTGAATGACAATTCTACTTCCACATTTCTTTGCTATAGCCTTTTGTACTGTACATGAAAGTATAGGGTCAGACATTTCTCAAGTATATTGAACGGATAGGTAAATATTCTAAACTAAAATATGTGAAACATGTAAAGTGTTGGTCCCATGTTTCATGAGCTGGAATAAAATCACAAATGTTTACATATGCACAGAAAGTGTATTTCTCTCAAATATTTATCTTTGCAAAGAAGCTGATTTAAACAGCATGATCATTACACAGGTGCACTTTGTTGGGGACATTAAAAGGCCACTAAAATGTGCAGTTTTGTCACAACACAACGCCACAGATGTCTCTAGTTTTGAGGGAGCGTGCAATTGGCATGCTGACTGCAGGAATGTCCACCAGAGCTGTTGCCAGATAATTGAATGTTAATTTCTCAACCATACGCCGCCTCCAATGTCATTTTAGATAATTTGGCAGTATGTCCAACAGAACTCACGACCGCAGCCCAGGACCCCCACTTCTGGCTTCCTCACCTGTGGGATCGTCTGAGACCAGCCACCTGGACAGCTGATGAAACTGCTTTTTATGTCTGTAAAAATGTGGGGGAAATTCATTCTGATTGGCCATACATTTTTTTTCATGGGTATGTACTCTTGTGAATGGATGATTTTCGTAGAAGGGGACCGTGTTTCCTATTGGTTGGACAGACTTACGTTTTCGATTCTCATTCGTCGATCCACATTGCCCGGTGTCCGGGAAAGATGGCGTCGGAAGAACAGTGCTCGGTACCACTTCGATGGCGGTCGATATCGCTAACACACGTAGAGTTCCCTGCTGGTAAGTGTATTTACTAGGCGTTACTCTTTGTTTACATTCGTCCGATAGATGCTCGAAGCTTTGGTAGTATGCAAGAGATCGTGGGGTGATTTGCAAGTGATTGTGCACGACCGACTGGAACTGCCAAATAGTGAGACCTGAAAAAAGCGTATACACAGCTCCGAACATTAACTGCCAAATTCTGTGACAGTTACGCATGCGCAGTTGGGAAAGTTGTCCACAATGCCAAGCTAACTAGCTCGAGCTTTTAGTGCTACATTGAAGTGTTTCATTTAAAAAGGGTCATATACAACCCATGCCTATAATGAAATGTATTCGTTTGAATGTATCTAGTTTGCATCTTTTAGTTTGTTACTTGATTACTGGCCCAGTATAGCAAACTCGTTTTGATATCGTAAGGTAGTTACTTAAGTTCACGTTAGCTGAAAGACACTGATTGTTGTTGGGCAGTTAACACCTTATGCCTTCCAAGCCTCAAACATTGACAACGTATGTGGATCGTGTTCCCTTTAGCACGCAAATTGATCATTTGTAATGCCTTGTACAAACACCTTCCCGTTAGTTAGTTGGTTTAAACTTGCCAACTACCCAGTACATCAACCTTCACCCATTGTAATGCCACGTGGGTAACGATAAAAAAATTATTGTATCATCATACAATTAGCTAACTGCCTTATGGTGTTTGAATATTAACTCAACAATCAGCTATATCACACTGAAACTGTAACTACTGCTACTGCTAGCTACAGATTGTAACACCTGAGATTGTGAGTTTACCAACGATTTGTGGTATCCATTACTGGGAGTTACAGGTTTGGTACTGTTTAAAGCTGTTATGCAGAAATCGCTCCGCCATATCTCGGTTGCAAAAATTCTAATAGTTTGCCTAATTTCAGATTGTGACAAAACAAGCAAGTACAGTGAATCATTGTTGCATCTAAACCGCTGTGAAATATATGTTCCATTACCCAAAATATTGTATTTTCAGCTGTTGGAGCTGGTGTACAAAACCGAAAGTAAAAGACGCAAAAACGAAACTTAACAGGAAACATAGAAATTGCTCACATAGAACATATCTACTGCATCTTAGTCTTGCTTTGAATGAGTGACAGATCTACAACACACATTTCAATGTGAATTTGGTCAGGTTGGCCAAAAAGTTACATATTGCAGCTTTGAGGCAAACGAAGTCAGTAGCTGAAGTCTACTCCCCTTCGTTGGTGATTGGTCAACAGTAGGAATTCTTCAATGAAGTGTGTGTTGTCATTCAATGAGACAAATCGTTTTCATGTTAAAAACAATACTTGGGAACTGTAGCAAGTACACACTTCCTCAAAATAGTCTGAATTAATCTAAGATAATTCAAGAAATCTATCATTCATTATGACGTTTTAGCCGAGGCAATCTTAGTCGTGAAATTGTACATCTAATGTTTGGTGCAGTTCCCAAGTGCTAAATGATCCCCTGATCCCCTGATGTAAGTTCCCCTGAATGTTCACATTTTCCTGCAAGGGGATTGTGTATAAAAATGTCTTGTTGGTTGTTCTCAAAGGTGACCTGATGGGGCAAGTGTTGGCCTACACCAGCCTGCTGCCCATAGCAATCCTCGTAGGCTTTGTCACCCTCATAGTGTTCAAGCGTGAACTGCACACAGTAAGTAATGTAAACCAGATCCTTGCCTCATGGGGTTACCCAAATCCCTGCTAGACCCCTAAATGAGGACGGGACACGTGTCACACTCACAGATGACACACGCTAAGCCATACATATAGAAATGCTTGTGCAAAGTCATATAGATTATTATTGGTCTATTGCCAATTAATAGTAAAGATTAGGCTAATGTTGCAAGTTACATTGCTGTAAGAAAATATCTAAAAGCTGTATTCATTCACATGGTAGACTAAGGCATATGATCACACCTAATCCTTTTCCCATTCCTCATCCCTAGATCTCCTTCTTTGGTGGGCTCGTACTTAACGAAGGGGTGAATTGGCTGCTGAAGCATATTCTACGGGAGCCCCGCCCATGTGAAGGTGAGGAAGTGACAATTCACTTTACATTTGGAAAGTATTCAACCCCTTTTGCCACATTTTGTTACGTTATAGCCTTATTCTAAAATTGATGACAGTGTTTTTTCCCCTCATCAATCTACACACAATACCCCATAACGACTAAGCAAAAACAGTTTTATAGATTTTTTTGTGTGCAAATGTAACAAAAAACACATTTACATAAGTAGTCAGACCCTTTACTCAGTACTTGTTGAAGCACCTTTTGCAGCCACTACAGCCTTGAGTCTTCTTGGGTATGACTATACAAGCTTGGCACACCTGTATTTGTGGAGTTTCTCACATTCTCTGCAGATCCTCTCAAGCTCTGTCAGGTTGGATGGGGAGCGTCGCTGCACAGCTATTTTCAGATCTCTCCAGAGATGTTCGATTGGGTTCAAGTCCGGGCTCTGGCTGGGCCACTCAAGGACATTGAGACTTGTCCCGAAGCCACTCCTGTGTTGTCTTGGCTGCGTGCTTAGAGGTGAACCTTCGCTCCAGTCTAAGGTCCTGAGCCCTCTGGAGCAGGTTTTCATCAAGGATCTCTCTGTACTTTTCTCCGTTCATCTTTCCCTCGATCCTGACTAGTCTAACAGTCCCTGCCGCTTAAAAACATCCCCACAGCATGATGCTGCTACCAACATGCTTCACTGTAGGGTTCTTGGTGACCTCCATGACCATGGCCCTTCTCCCCTGATTGCTGAGTTTGGCCGGGCAGCCAGCTCATATAGTACATTCGGAAAGTATTCAGACCATTCCCATTTTGTTACAGCCTTATTCTAAAATTGATTAAATAAACAATGTTCTTCATCAATCTACGCACAATACCCCGTATTGACAAAGCGAAAACAGGTTTTTAGAAATGTTTGCTAATTGAAAAAACAGAAATACCTTAATTACATAAGTATTCAAACCCTTTGCTATGAGACTCGAAATTGAGCTTAGGTGCACCCTGTTTCTATTGATCATCCCTGATGTTTCTACAACTTGTTTGGAGTCCACCTGTGGTAAATTCAATTGATTGGACGTGATTTGGAAAGGCACACACCTGTCTATATAAGGTCACACAGTTGACAGTGCATGTCAGAGCAAAAACCAAGCCATGAGGTTGAAGGAATTGTCCGTAGATCTCCAAGACAGGATTGTCGAGGCACAGATC
The DNA here is from genome assembly GCA_023634145.1 of Thymallus thymallus. Taxonomy (NCBI): domain Eukaryota; kingdom Metazoa; phylum Chordata; class Actinopteri; order Salmoniformes; family Salmonidae; genus Thymallus; species Thymallus thymallus. Next base: position 10,648,372 of record CM042403.1, on the reverse strand, counting down.
TGGGGAAGGGTACCAAAACATTTCTGCAGCATTGAAGATCCCCAAGAACACAGTGGCCTCCATCATTCTTAAATGGAAGAAGTTTGGAACCACCAAGACTCATCCTAGAGCTGGCCGCCCGGTCAAACTGAGCAATAAGGGGAGAAGAGCCTTGGTCAGGGAGATGACCAAGAACCCAATGGTCACGCTGAAAGAGCTCCAGGGTTCCTCTGTGGAGATGGGAGAACCTTCCAGAAGGACAACCATTTCTGCAGGACTCCACCAATCAAACCTTTATGGTAAAGTGGCTAGACAGAAGCTACTCTTCAGTAAAAGGCACGTGACAGCTCGCTTTGCCAAAAGGCACCCAGAAGACTCTCAGACCATGAGAAACATGGTTCTCTGGTCTGATGAAACCAAGGTTGAACTCTTTGGCTTGAATGCAAAGTGTCACATCTGGAGGAAACCTGGAACCATCCCTACAGTGAAGCATGGTGGTGGCAGAATCATGCTCTGGGGATGTTATTCAGCGGCAGGGACTGGGAGACTAGTCAGGATTGAGTTAAAGATGTACAGAGATCCTTGATGAAAACCTGCTCCAGACCCCTCAGGACCTCAGACTGGGCCGAAGGTTCACTTTTCCACAGGACGACGACCCTAAGCACATAGCCAAGACAACACAGGAGTGGCTTTGCGACAAGTCTCTGAATGTCCTTGAGTGGCCCAGCCAGAGCCTGGACTTGAACCTGATTGAACATCTCTGGAGAGACCTGAAAATAGCTGTGCAGCGACGCTCCCCATCCAACCTGACAGAGCTTGAGAGCATCTGCAGAGAAGAATGGGAGAAACTCCCCAAATACAGCTGTCAAACTTGTAGCGTCATTCCCAAGAAGACTCAAGGCTGTAATCGCTGCCAAAGGTGCTTCAACAAAGTACTTCGTAAAGGGTCTGAATACAGTTTTTTTTTTTTATAAATTAGTAAAAATGTGTTTTTGGGTATTGTGTGTAGATTGATGAGGGGGGGGGGGGGGACGATTTAATAAGTTAGAATAAGGCTGTAACGTAACAAAATGTGTGAAAAGTCGAGGGGTCTGAACTTTCTGAAGGCACTGTACACGTTCAAATAATACCAATACACAATGTCTGTCTGCATCGAATATACAGTAGGTGTATGGTAACATAAGTTCACACTGTAGGCAAGACAGAATGCAGAAATGTTACACAGTATTACTTAGCTGATGCTTCCAGGTCGCAGCCAGACACAGATTTTGTATTCTGAGCCAATCGCTTTTGTATGGGTCACAGTGGAGAGAACGGGGAGCATTTGCAGTTGTCAGTCGATTTAACATAGTAGGTTTTATTGGTTTCTCTTAGTCATAGACTGAATTGTACACCAATTTACAATCATAACATCAATCATATAACTATCAAATGGTAAAATCAGAAAATAGCAAAACACTTAACATGGTAGAATGTTAAAATATGCAATATATACAAAACAACAATACTACAGGTGGCAGCTTGTTGTTAAAGGCATTTCTAATATAAGCAACTCTGACTTTTAACCGTCACAAGTTTTACTAATGTCAGCGATGACAACGATGGCCAAAGCATATGGCCTAAAGCAGCTATTTGTGATTAATGTCTGTTATTCCTTGTTTTTTTCCCAGGAGCTCACACAACCCTGACTACGGAGTATGGGATGCCCTCCAGTCATTCCCAGTTCATCTGGTTTTTTGTTGTTTATCTCTTTCTCTTCCTTTATTTAAGGTGAGTGGCCGTTCTCTCCCAGACTACATTTATAAAAAATAATAAGCTCATGAAAATTATTTATTTTTGTCATAGTCAGTATCCATTGTAACCATACGTGACATTTGATGTCGGCTGACGTACTTTGCCTCCCGTGTCTAGAATGCATCAAACGAACAACGCTCGGTGTGTGGAGCTGCTGTGGAGACACGTACTGTCCATCACCTTGTTGGGCGTGGCTTTATCCGTGTCATACAGCAGGTGAGGAAGAGGAGGGGGAGACCCAGTGTAAATAAAAATATATTTATCTAGATTTGAATGTATTTTTAGACCATGACGCGGTTGGTCAATTTGGTCCGAACTCTTCAAACTATTAAGCTGTTAATAACTGTACCATAATTGGCTAAATACAATAATTGTTATTTAAAAAATGCTCAATGTACCCTTTTCTCAGGGTATACCTGTTGTACCACAGTTGGAGTCAGGTCTTCTATGGGGGAGTGGCCGGTACCACCATAGGAGTAGTCTGGTTCTTCTTCACACAGGGGGTGCTAACACCGCTATTCCCCAAGATAGCAGCATGGTAAAGAATGGGGACACCTCTCAGGGGGGACACAGGCTTAGCAAGAAGTGAACCATCAGAGCCTGGCACAGATTTGGGGCAGCATATACTATAGCTATTGTTTTTGATGTGTTCATCTTGATTATCTGTTGTGTACTTTTCCCTTTCTTTGTGTTTCTACATTTTTAACTTTGTCCCAACTCTCTACCCATCCCTGACTGCTGACAGGCCGATATCAGAGTTCTTTCTGGTGCGGGACACGAGCCTGATCCCCAACATCCTATGGTTCGAGTACACGGTGACCAGGTCCGAGGCGAGGTGAGGGATATATTTTAATCACCACATTGGGGCGGCAGGTAGCCTAGCCGTTAGAGTGTTGGGCAAGTAACCGAAAGGTCACTGGTTTGTATACCCGAGCCGACAAGGTGAAAAACCTGTCTGTGTCCTTGAGCAAGGCACTTATCCCTAATTTGCTCCAGGGGCTGACCCTGTACTACTACGGCTGACCCTGTAGGTAGTCCATCATTGTAAATAAGAATTTTTTCTTAACTGATTTGCCTCGTTAAATAAAGGTAAAATAAAAGAAATAGGTTTATCTGTGTGACTCCATGTTGATGTTTTTAACCATGTTTACATGTGTAGTAATGGTTTTAATGTCTGCTTATCCTCCAGAAACAGACAACGTAAGCTTGGAACAAAACTTCAGTGATCTCAGCAGTTCCTTGGAGAAACTGAGTAAAGGAACACACACACACACACACACACACACACACACACAAAAACACTGGAGAATCAATCATCTTCTGGACTGACCTGGTTGCAATGGGAAAAAAGGCCATCCGTTTACAGGTGGACCAAAAGAGTGTCTGGTCTCGGCCCGGAGCCTACAGCCTGAGCAAGTCCGTCCACATGCCTCTCCTTCTTGTATAGCTTGCCCAAATGCTCCCCCAATGCATGCAAGACCGTGCAAGAGGCATACTATTTAATGATAAATTAATATATAATTTAACTGTAAGCGCACGCGTGCAGACGGTAACCATGTACTGTAAGAAAAAGATTTTCAGAAAAGCGAAGAGAGGGCTCTGTCAAGTAACAAATATCGGCTAGTGTTAAAACGGCATGAAATTAGGGGGGGGGTTGGGGTTTGTGGGGTTTTTTCTCTTGTATTACCAAAAAAAAACTTGTATTACACTTGGGTAAACTGTAATATAAACTAAAAAAAAGTGGCCTCCTTTTCTCTGTATGACTGCCAACCCTATGTATTCGGTTCCAAAATGGTCTTGCAGGCGTTTTAAGCGCTCACATACTATACAAGCCAAGGCTAGTTTACCTTCTGCACAGAATCGAGTTCTGGCTTTGTTTGTTTGAGATGATACAGAAGCATAGAAATAAGCTCCACAACACAAGGGTAAGTGTTGTTTTTCTGCACCTCTTCCTTACACAATGAGCAAAGGAGTATTTTCTCAACTTCTTTCTCCTTGCATGTCTGACACCCCAGGAGCAGAAACCTATGATATATATATATATTTTTTTTCAATTTTGTTGCGTTTCTAGAGAACATGAAATGGTGGATTACCACTTGTCTTTCCTAACATTCTTTTCACCTGCTTTTACAAAACATTCCATTTCTTTTGGTGGGAATACAAATGATATGACTGCTGAGGGAAAATGTTTTTATTTTTTGTATAAAGGAAACCTCAGGTCAATCGTAGCATGTGATAATGCTGTGTTCCTCTCGTAAATGCAACAACTGATGTTTGAGGCTGTCTGGTGAGGGTCAAAAGCTGATTTGGAAATGTCATTTAACTCCTTAAAGGGAAGTAGTTCTTAGATTATAATTTTTTCCATCTAGTGTAACCAATATCAGGCTGAAATAAAGAACTGACGTGTATGTACAATTGTATAAATGTATGCTTCTTTTCCCTCCAATCCTTCAGTGAATAGTCAACAAAAAGTGGTCCATGGTAAGGAAACAGACAGAGGTCCAGATAAGCATAATTATGTATTTTTTTAGAGGTATTTTGGGACTATTGAACAAAAATGTTGGAAAGGTCATGAAGTGTCAGTCATGTATTTAATGATATTTGGATGAAACCAAATCAAATTACTGTATGATGACAAGTATGACAAATAACTGTTGCTTATACATTGACATCACCCTAACTCTCAGTTCCATACACCAATGGTAACATGATATTCTTACCTAATTTAAATAAGTACTGCCTTGAAACAAACGTCGGAGAAGGCATGTTTGGAGAGGGCCGTGGTTTATGTAGACTGCTTGGGTGTTTAGTGTTGGGTTGCGTCAATTCAAATCTGGTATCAGAAGAAAAATAGTCAGTACAACATAACTTCAGAATTCTTTTGCTTTAATGTATTCAATGATATACTAATGGTAAATGTGATGTTCGTATATACGGGCTCACTGTAACACCACGCAGGGTCCACAGAGAACTGGGTGTCACATGCTTTGTTCTTCCTCAAATACTATGACAGAAATAGTTCCCGCTCACTGCTGGCCTGTCAGAGTAGAGGCTGAGTGTGGTTTAGACTTACTCAGCCTATCGTGGGCGCGCAGGCTGGTCCCAGCCTCGTGACGCACTCCTATTGTCAGGCGTTGTTGTTATCTCGTAGCTTTGCAGGTGGTGTCAAGGACATGATCGCACGTTCAGTTCCAGTTGTTGCACTTTCAGTACTTGGTGGTCTCTCATGTAGCTAACTCTAGCTTGTGAAACATTCTTCTTGCATGCATCACTAGCCTCACTTTATAATTAACCACACAGTTTCTGCTTTCTTAACTTGTACATTGAAGTAGGCCTTAATCCTTGCTTAAACATAGTTTACACACTGAAAATGGCAGGTTGCATAGCAGACTTATGGTATTAATGCCTAAAACTGATAATTATACCTTACATTAGCAACAAAACTAATGCGTGCACAACTATGGGTCAAAACAGACCGGGTTGGCTTACATTGTTGACTGCATGTAAGCTATATTTCGTCTCAAATGTTTATTGAAAACACACATTTGCACAATGACCATTTGTGCCCAATACATCGTTACAGTTGTTGGTTAGATAGCTAGCAAAATTTTTGCAATATTAGAATTTGCATGAAATCAGTCAAAACACCTCAAAACAAGAAGTGGTATCAAGAACAACCTGAAACGATACCCCACATGGCACGTTCTTCCCTTACAAAAAATTATTGCAGTTTTGAAACTACAATAAAAGTGCAGTAGAATGTGGTATTTTGGATGCAGAATAACTGCAGTAAAAAAAAAAAAAGTGTTATTTTTGACACAGTATTTGTAGTGTACTGCAGTTATAATACACTAACTACTTTTATACTGCAGTGTACTGCACTCTGACTGCAAATGTTTTTTGTAAGGGTTATTCTTACTAGCAATTTGGCCATCCAGAATCACAACAACCTGCTGACTTTGTTTTCGTGATGACGTCCGCTTACCCATCTATAGTGGGCTTCAGTGTTGCCATGTTCGGTTTTCTTGCAAATTGGGCTACTTTGAAAAACGATGTCGCGGGTGAAAATGTATTGGTCTCTTGTGGCAGGTTTTTGGGCTACTTCTAAAATGCACCGCTACTGCCATGGCATTTTTCTTTAAAAAAAATATATATTTCACTGCAGTGAACAGGCTGTGAGTGAGAGAGAGATTATGAGCTCATGGGCTCCTGAGTTGTTCTGACAAAAATTGAATTATAGTTGGATAAATGTAGATAAACTTTGATTTTTTTTCGCAAGGACTTATACAGGATACTACCCTCTACATCAACCTTCAAATCAAATTAAAATTCCATGCCTAAACCTTGATTTTGGACAAAATTACCTGAATGTATTCTTACTACCAAGGACTATTAAGATGTTTTTATTTATTTAACCTTTATTTAACTAGGCAAGTCAGTTAAGAACAAATTCTTATTTACGATGATGGCCTACACCGGCAAAACTCGGACAACGCTGGGCCAATTGTGCGCCACCCTGTGGGACTCCCAATCACAGTCTGGATTTGAACCAGGTTGTCTGTAGTGACACCTCTAGCACTGAGATGCAGCGTCTTAGACCACTGCGACACTCGGGAGCACCTTCTAAAACACTTCTAACAAACCAAAACCTGTAGAAGAAACACAGCGGAAACCAGGAAATGCCATCCAACACAAAACAGTGATTAATGTTCATTCTGAACCTACTTCTGAAGCCAAAAAAGTAAAAGTCTATAATCTCTAGGCCATTTTCTTTTGTTAAGCTTAGTAAATAAGGCTACTAAGCTGCTAGAACAGACCTGGCAACAACTTCAATTAGCACTGAAGTGTGAAGTGAGATGTGTGAACTCTTGAGCCTATCAATGGCAGCAGAGTTTCACAGCCTCCCCCACCCAAATTCAGAGGCCTTTGAAGTCCCCTGCGCCATGGCATATCCCTGTGCAAATGTCATCACAGTACAGTACCCCTTGGATATTAAAAATACTGCACGAAGTAAGTACAAAAATAAGCTCCTCAAGGACAATCCAGAGACACTATTGGCTGACTGCTACAAAGAGGGTAACGTAAGCAACTTAATATTCCACACAGACCATCCCCTGGCATGGCACAATACTACAAGAGCACACTACTCCTATGTCAAGAGAGAGGGTATTGGCCCAGGGTGAAAACAACCTCTGTCAACCTGACCAAGTCTGGGACAGTAATGGTGCAGGGCATCCTCAAGCAGTTCCAGCAGTACTTTTACGGGATCAAAGAGCACAGCAGGAAAAGCTCTCTTTCTGTGCCGACTCCCCCATCCTGTGTGAGTCTGATCACACCTCTTCAAACTGTCCTGCAGTCGAGCATATTCAAATGAGCCAAGACCTCAATCCTATAGAACATTTGTGAGCAGAATTGAAAAAGCGTGTGCGAGCAAGGAGGCCTTCAAACCTGACTCAGTTACACCAGTTCTGTCAGAAGAAAGGGGCCAAAATTCACCCAACTTATTGTGGAAAGTTTGTTGAAGGCTACCGAAATGTTTGACCCAAGTTAAACAATTCAAAGGCAATGCTACCAAATACTAATTGAGTGAATGTAAACTTCTGACCCACTGAGAATGTGATGAAAGAAATAAAATCTGAAATAAATAATTCTCTCTACTATTATTCTGACATTTCACATTCTTCAAATAAAGTGGTGATCCTAACTGACCTAAGACAGACCCAAACAGACCCAAACTCAGTAACGCATTACAGTCATGGAGGACTGATTCGAGTTGAAAACTAAATGCTGCGCTCATGGAATGGCATGCTTTGTGTACGTAAAGCTGTCATCAAGGCAAAGGGTGGCTACTTTGAAGAATCTAAAATATCAAATATATATTTTTTAAACACTTTTTTGGTTACTACATGATTCCATATGTGTTATTTCATAGTTTTGATGTCTTCACTATTATTCTACAATGTAGACAATAGTACAAATAAAGAAAAACCTTCAATGAGTAGGTGTGTCCAACCTTTTGACTGGTACTGTATATCAACGAATTGGTGAGGGCACTAGGACAGTCTGCAGCGTCAGGTCTCACCCTAGTAGAATCTGAAGTCAAATATCTACTGTTTGCTGATGATCTGGTGCTTCTGTCCCCAACCAAGGAAGGCCTACAGCAGCACCTGGATCTGCACAGATTCTGTCAGACCTGGGCCCTGACAGTGAATCTCAGTAAGACAAAAATAATGGTCTTCCAAAAAAGGTGTAGTTGCCAGGACCACAAGTACAAATTCCATCTAGACACCGTTGCCCTAGAGTACACAAAAAACTATACACAAGAAGGGCATTCTATGCCATCAAAAGGAACATAGAATTTTACATACTAATTAGGATCTGGCAAAAAATACTTGAATCAAGTATAGAACCCATTGCCCTTTATGGTTGGTCTGGGTTCCGCTCACCAACCATTAATTTACTGTCAGGCTCTGGCCATAGAGAAGCAAATAGGCTTCTCTATGTAGGTATGGTCAGAGTCTGACAGTGTCGTTCTTTTCTGTTTCTGTGTTGGGGTTTGGGTTGGATCCCTAATTAGAGGCAGCTGCACCGCATTGTCTCTAATTAGGGATCCCATATATGTTGAGTCTGTCCTTCACTCGAGTGTGGGTCGTTATCGATGTATGTCGCAGTCACGGTGAAGTAAGTGTGTTTCCTTTACGTCCGTTCAGTAGTGTGTTTGTTTTTGAGAACGTGACGTTTCATCTTTCGTGTTTGTTGTAGTGTGTTAGTTCGTTCTTTGTGGAATATTATTACATAGTATTTTAATAAAATCATGTCGAACTACCATCCCTGCGCTGCGCCTTGGTCTCTCCCCACACACAATCGTGACAGAACGACCCACCCGTACGAGACCAAGCAGCGCAAATGGGGAGAGACGGAGAGCGAGATAGCCCCGCGTCGGTTCACCAACACCGAACTCCTCGGAGGGTTCGAGTCGGACTCGTCGGAGGAGGACGAAGAGGAGGATATGCTTCGGTTCCCTCACCCGTGGGGGCTCCTGGAGGAACCAACTCCACTCCCCATGTGGACCATGGGGAGGCCCAGGTACCAATGGGGGGCTCAGAGCAAGGAGCAGGAGGAGGAGCTGGAGGAGCATTTTGGGGAGGTTCTGAGGGAATTGGTGGAGATAGGGGTCGAGAGGGAGATGGCGGAGTGGGCCAGTCCAGGTCCGATCATCTACTCCACTCCCAGGCCGGAGCAGTCCGCTCCACCGGTACCCAGTCCGGGTCCGGTAATCTACTCCACCTCCCTGACAGAGCAATCCGCTCCACCGGTGCCCAGTCCGGGTCCGGTCGTAGTCTCCACTCCCAGGCCAGAGCAATCCGCTTCACCGATGTCCAGTCCGGGTACGGACCTCTGCCCTACTCCCCGCACCGGGCCTCCAGTGCGTGTGTCTAGCCAGGTGCGTCCCGTGCCAGCTCCACGCATCCGACCTCCGGTGCGCCTCCCCAGTCCGGTACGACCCGTGCCGGCTCCCCGTACCCAACCTCCAGCGAAGGTCCGCAGCCCGCAACTTCCAGCGAAGGTCCGCAGCCCGCAACCTCCAGCGAAGGCCCGCAGGCCGCCACCTCCAGCGAAGGTCAGCAGCCCGCAACCTCCAGTGAAGGTCAGCAGCCCGCAACCTCCAGCGAAGGTCAGCAGCCCGCAACCTCCAGCGAAGGTCAGCAGCCCGCAACCTCCAGCGAAGGTCAGCAGCCCGCAACCTCCAGCGAAGGTCAGCAGCCCGCAACCTCCAGCGAAGGTCAGCAGCCCTGAACCTCCAGCGAAGGTCAGCAGCCCTGAACCTCCAGCGAAGGTCAGCAGCCCTGAACCTCCAGCGAAAGTCAGCAGCCCTGAACCTCCAGCGAAGGTCAGCAGCCCTGAACCTCCAGCGAAGGTCAGCAGCCCGCAACCTCCAGCGAAGGTCAGCAGCCCTGAACCTCCAGCGAAGGTCAGCAGCCCTGAACCTCCAGCGAAGGTCAGCAGCCCTGAACCTCCAGCGAAGGTCAGCAGCCCTGAACCTCCAGCGAAAGTCAGCAGCCCTGAACCTCCAGCGAAGGTCAGCAGCCCTGAACCTCCAGCGAAGGTCAGCAGCCCTGAACCTCCAGCGAAGGTCAGCAGCCCTGAACCTCCAGCGAAGGTCAGCAGCCCTGAACCTCCAGCGAAGGTCAGCAGCCCTGAACCTCCAGCGAAAGTCAGCAGCCCTGAACCTCCAGCGAAGGTCAGCAGCCCTGAACCTCCAGCGAAGGTCAGCAGCCCGCAACCTCCAGCGAAGGTCAGCAGCCCGCAACCTCCAGCGAAGGTCAGCAGCCCTGAACCTCCAGCGAAGGTCAGCAGCCCTGAACCTCCAGCGAAGGTCAGCAGCCCTGAACCTCCAGCGAAGGTCAGCAGCCCGCAACCTCCAGCGAAGGCCAGCAGCCCTGAACCTCCAGCGAAGGCCAGCAGCCCTGAGCCTCCAGCGAAGGTCAGCAGCCCTGAGCCTCCAGCGAAGGTCAGCAGCCCTCAGCTTTCATCAACGGCCCAATGCCTGGAACCTCCAGCTACGGTCCGTAGCCCGGAACCTCCAGCTACGGTCCGTAGCCCGGAACCTCCAGCGAAGGTCCACAATCCGGGTCCAGCCGTCTGCTCCGCCTCAGTGCCAGAGCAGTCCGCTCCACCGGTACCCAATCCGGGTCCAGCCGTCTGCTCTGCCTCAGTGCCAGAGCAGTCCGCTCCACCGGTACCCAATCCGGGTCCAGCCGTCTGCTCTGCCTCAGTGCCAGAGCAGTCCGCTCCACCGGTACCCAATCCGGGTCCAGCCGTCTGCTCCGCCTCAGTGCCAGAGCAGTCCGCTCCACCGGTACCCAATCCGGGTCCAGCCGTCTGCTCCGCCTCAGTCCCAGAGCAGTCCGCTCCACTGGTACCAAATCCGGGTCCAGCCGTCTGCTCCGCTCCAGTGCCAGAGCAGTCCGCTCCACCGGTACCCAGTCTGGGTTCAGCCGTCTATTCCGCTCCTGAGCCAGAGCAGTCCGCTCCACCGGTGCCCAATCCGGGTTCAGCCGTCTGCTCCGCTCCAGTGCCAGAGCAGTCCGCTCCACTGGTACCAAATCCGGGTCCAGCCGTCTGCTCCGCTCCAGTGCCAGAGCAGTCCGCTCCACCGGTACCCAGTCTGGGTTCAGCCGTCTATTCCGCTCCTGAGCCAGAGCAGTCCGCTCCACCGGTGCCCAATCCGGGTTCAGCCGTCTGCTCCGCTCCAGTGCCAGAGCAGTCCGCTCCACCGGTACCCAATCCGGGTCCAGCCGTCTGCTCCGCTTCAGAGCCTGAGCAGTCCGCCCCACCGGTGCCCAGTCCGGGCCCGGTTGTTTTCCCAGCTCCATGGCCGGAGCAGTTTACCCCACTGGTGCCCATTCCGGGCCTGGTTTATTGCCCAGCTCCATGGCCGGAGCCGTTTGCCCCACCGGTGCCCAGTCCGGGCCCGGGCGTTTTTCCCGCTCCATGGCCGGAGCCATTGGCCCCACCGGTGCCCAATCCGGGCCCGGTTTATTGCCCAGCTCCATGGCCGGAGCCGTTTGCCCCACCGGTGCCCAGTACGGGCCCGGTTGTTTTCCCCGCTCCATGGCCGGAGCCGTTTGCCCCACCGGTGCCCAGTCCGGGCCCGGGCGTTTTCCCCGCTCCGTGGTCGGAGACGTTGGCCCCACCGGTACCCAGTCCGGGCCCAGCTATAAGGAGGGGCCATGGGAAAAAACTGTCCACTTCGCCGGAGCCAGAGCCGCCCCCAAAGGACTAGTTTTTCCCTCCCTAATTTACCCCCCCTTGTTTTGTGTGGGGTTTTTTTTTGGCGTCCGGGAGTCCGTGCCTTGGGGGTGGGGGGGGTACTGTCAGGCTCTGGCCATAGAGAAGCAAATAGGCTTCTCTATGTAGGTATGGTCAGAGTCTGACAGTGTCGTTCTTTTCTGTTTCTGTGTTGGGGTTTGGGTTCGATCCCTAATTAGAGGCAGCTGCACCGCATTGTCTCTAATTTGGGATCCCATATATGTTGAGTCTGTCCTTCACTCGGGTGTGGGTCGTTATCGATGTATGTCGCAGTCACGGTGAGGTAAGTTTCCTTTACGTCCGTTCAGTATTGTGTTTGTTTTTGAGAACGTGACGTTTCATCTTTCGTGTTTGTTGTAGTGTGTTAGTTTTAAATAAACTTCTTCTAAAAAAATTCTTTGTGGAATATTATTACATAGTATTTTAATAAAATCATGTCGAAATGCCATCCCTGCGCTGCGCCTTGGTCTCTCCCCACACACAATCGTGACATTTACAAAATGGGACAAACACCAAATTGAGACTCTGCATTCAGAATAATGCAAAAATATCCTCTGTGTACAAAGTAAAACACCAAATAATCCATGCAGAGCAGAATTGGGCAGATACCTGTTAAATTCTACAACCACCTAAAAGGAAGCGATTCCCAAACCTTCCATAACAAATCCATCACCTACAGATAGATTAACCTGGAGAAGAGTCCCCTAAGCAAGCTGGTCCTGGGGCTCTGTTCATGAACACAAACAGACCCTACAGAGCCCCAGGACAGCAACACAATTAGACTAATCATGAGAAAACTAAAACAGAATTACTTGACACATTGGAAAGAATTAACAAAACAGATCAAACTAGAATGCTATTTGGCCCTAAACCTGACCATTGTAACTGACCCAAAATTAAGGAAAGCTTTGACTATGTACAGACTCAGTGAGCATAGCCTTGCTATTGAGAAAGGTCGCCATAGGCAGACCTGGCTCTCAAGAGAAGACAGTCTATGTGCACACTGCACACAAAATGAGATAAAATTGTGCTGCACTTACTAACCTCCTGCCAAATGTATGACCATATTACAGACACATATTTCCCTCAGATTACACAGACCCACAAAGAATTAGAAAACAAATCCCATTTTTTATAAACGTCCACTTCTATTGGGTGAAATACCATTGTAAATACAACCCATATTTATGTTTATACTTTATTTATGTTTAGTACTTTAACTATTGGCACATCGTTACAAAACTGTATATAGACATAATGACATTTGAAATGTCTTTATTCTTTTGGAACTTCTGTGAGTGTAATATTTACTGTTCACTTTTTATTGTTTATTTCACTTTTGTTTATCCATTTCATTTGCTTTGGCAATGTAAACATACAATGCCTTTGGAAAGTATTCAAACCCCTTGATTTTATAAACATTTTGTTATGTTATAGCCTTTTTCTAAAATGGATAAAATGTGGTGAGGGTAGGCAACATCACCTCCACCACGCTGACCCTTAACACAGAGACCCCACAAGGGTGTGTGCTTTGTCCCCTCCTGTACTCTCTGTTCACCCACGACTGTGTGGCCACGCACGACTTCAACACCATTATCAAGTTCGCTGACGACACGACAATGGTAGGCCTGATCACCGGCGACGATGAGTCAGCCAACAAGAAGGAGGTCAGTGACCTGGCAGTGTGGTGCCGGAGCAACAACCTCTCCCTCAACATCAGCAAGACCAAGGAGCTGATCGTGGACTACAGGAAACGGGGGGGGGCGCACCTGGCTAGACGCAATTACATTGTCTATGCCACTGTACATGTGGCATTACAACTTGAAACGTGTAATTCTTTACAATTCAAACACATTAGCATAGACAATGTAATTGTTGTGGTAGTCTTACACAAACCATCTTCATTATCACGGTGGCACCTCCAAGTGCCACTCAGACCTTCTGGGAGAAAAGTATCTGGCATTGAACTTGGTGATAGTAGTTTTATGGATCCCATCATCTCCTGCGTCCAGACATTTCACCACCTCAATTGCAAGGGTTGGATTTGAACTAAACAATGGACAAAAGGCATGTACAAAATCATACATTGTCTACTGGTATAGTTTTTAAATCAAGAACATATACCTGAACAATACAGTATGTAAACAATGTATAAGTTAAGTTATTCTCTACTTCAGATGAACAATGTCAAGGGGTGCATTGCAAATGCCCAGAAGGCTAATGCCATCATACTGTAGGCCAGTGGTTCCCAACTCCGGTCCCAGAGTACCCCCAACAGTACAGTTTTATTGTAGCCCCGGACAAACACATCTGATTCAACTAATCATCAGGCCCTCAATGAGTTGAATCAGGTATGTTTGTCCACAACAAAAATGTGTGCTGTTGGAGGTACTCAAGGACTGGAGTTGGGAACCACTGCTGTAGGCCTATGGCTGCATTGGCGTTGAATGCCATTATCAGCTGAAAAATGGGTTCACATGGCTGATATCCTGAAAAATTTTTGACAATAAACAAAAATCAAACCAACCTCGCTCCACTGATTCCTGATCTACTGGGTAAGCAGACTTCCGTTCCAGCCCAGCAATAGCACACTTGACCATAAACTAATTAGGTTTGATACATTGAATCAGGCGGTTTATTGCTGCCCTGGAACAGAAGAGTACACACCCAGCATGGTTGGCCTGCTCCAGTTGTAATAGGTTTATACATTGTGTGACTTTTAAACTGTATTTTTGTTCACAACATTTGCCACATACAAGGATGTACCCTTATTCTTGTGATGTTGCGAGGGGTGAAAGTGAGTGTAGAGACAAAAGACGAATAGGAGAAGAAGGATTGAGTAAATAACATTTAATAAAGACGGCAACACACATAGAAACAATAACCCGCAAGGGTTGAACAGAAAACACATGGATTAAATAGTGACCCTGATGACCGATGAGGAACAGGTGTGGGTTATTTAGGGTGTTGCTACCATCTTCCCCCGACCGCCGGTTAGAACGCCGCGAGGATGATCGTTGGAGAGGAGGAGGGCCCGCCGCTCTGCGCGGGTACATTCGTTACAGTACCCCCCTCCCTAGGCGCGGCTCCCGACGTCGCAACTCGCCGGCGGCCCCGGACGGCGTGCATGAAACTCAGTAGTGAGTGATGGGTCGCAGATGTCCGCCGCCCGAACCCAGCTGCGCTCCTCAGGGCCGTAGCCCACCCAGTCCACCAGGTACTGGATCCGACCCTGCTGTAGCCGAGAGTCCAGCAACTTCTCCACTTGATATGCCAGACCCCCAGCTACCTCCGTTGGGGGTGGAGGCACCATTGCAGGTCCGGACCCCCCGAGTGGACCAGTAATCACCGGCCTGAGGAGAGAGACATGGAAAGAGGGAGACATGTTGTTATATGGTGGTGTTAGTCTCAACCTATAGGTGACCTCATTCACTCTCCGAAGGACCGTGAATGGTCCCACATACCAGGGCTCAAGCTTATGGCATGGCAAGCGGAGCTGGAGGTTCCTTGTGGACAGCCAGGCTTTATCCCCTGGGTGGAACACTGGAGCCTCACTCCGCCGTCTGTCCGCCTGCGTCTTTTGTCGCTGGACTGCTCTTTGCAGGCGGACGTTGATGGTGGACCAGACTCCCTCAGCCTTCCCAAACCACTCCTCCACCGCCTGAACTTCATTGGAACCCCTTCCCCAGGGGCACAGACGGGGCTGAAAACCCAGGACCACCTGGAAAGGGGTTAAACCGGTGGAGGAATGGCACAGAGAATTCTGAGCGTATTCCGCCCAGGGGAGGAAACGGGTCCACTCACCTGGCTGTTCCATGCAATATGCTCGAAGGAACCTCCCAAGTTCTTGGTTCGTGCGCTCCGCTTGCCCATTAGCCTGAGGGTGGTACCCGGATTTGAGACTGACCGCAACCCCCAGTTTTGACATGAACACTTTCCACACACGGGAGGTGAACTGGGGACCTCGGTCAGACACGACGTCCTCCGGAAGTCCATTCCGTTTGGAAGACCTGTTGAAATAGCACCTCAGCGAACTGGAGAGCAGAGGGGAGGCCGGGTAGTGGGATGAACCGCACCATTTTTGAAAATCTGTCCACTACCACGGCGATGGTGGTTTTCCCCTCTGCTGGTGGTAAGTCTGTGAGGAAGTCCACGGCGATGTGAGTCCATGGTCCATGGTCGCTGAGGTACTGGTAGGGGTTTTCCTGTAGGAGCCTCTCTCGGCGCCTTAGACTGTGCGCATATTACACATGAGAGTACATAATGTCGCACAGTCCTCCCCATGCCGGGCCACCAGTATTTTTCCCGGAGCGCCTCCAGGGTCCGGCTGATACCTGGGTGTCCGGTAGCAGGTGTTGTGTGGACCCAGGTTACCAACCGTCCCCGCACTCTCCGCGGAACGTAGATTTTCCCCGGAGGACAGGTTGTTGGAGGAGGATCCCGTCTCCCTGCCCATTGAATCTCAGCATTGATGTCCCAGGAGACGGGTCCAATGATGCATGACGGAGGAAGGATGGGCACGTCCTGCCTCTTCTCTGCCCCCCCGTCGTGAATGCGGGAGAGTGCGTCCGCCCTGCCGTTCTTCGTTCCTGGTCGATAGGTCAGGGTGAACCGGAAGCGCTCAAAAAACAAGGTCCAGCGGGCCTGTCGGGGGTTAAGGCGCCGGGCTGCCCTGACGTACTCCAGGTTCCGATGGTCTGTCAGGACAGTGAACGGCTCATGAGCACCCTCCAGCCAATGTCTCCACTCCTCCAATGCCAATTTCACCGGCAGTAGCTCTCGGTCACCCACGTCGTAGTTCCTCTCCGCAGCGCTCAGCTTCTTTGAGAAATACGCACAGGGGTGCAGCAGGGGAGGGTTCCCCTGCAGCTGGGAGATGACCGCCCCTACCCCGACCTCCGACGCGTCGACCTCGACCGTGAAGGGCTTGCGTGGGTCTGGGTGGCATAACAGAGGCACGGTGGTAAATCTGCCCTTCAGGTCGAGGAATGCCTTCTCGTCACTCGGGGTCCAGGCGAGGCGTTGAGGGTTACCTTTCAACAACGACGTGAGTGGCGCTGCTATGGAGCTGTAGCCCTGGATGAACCGGCGGTAGAAATTGGCGAAACCGAGGAAGCTTTGGAGTCCTTTGATGTTCTTTGGGACCGGCCATGACCTAACTGCCTCCACCTTTAATTCCTCCATCTTCACCCCCTCCGGAGAAATACGATATCCGAGGAAGGAGACGGCCGTCTGGTGGAAGGCGCATTTTTCCTCCTTGACATACAGATGATTCTGTAGTAGCCGTTGGAGGACAGCACGAACGTGTTTCACATGTTCTGAGAACGTCGGGGAGTATACTAGGATATCGTCAATATATACTACTACATATCTCCCCGACATGTCTCTGAATACCTCATTCAGAAACGACTGGAATTCCGCTGGGGCATTGGCTAGTCCGTATGGCATCACTAGGTATTCATAGTGACCAGACGCCGTGCTAAATGCGGTCTTCCACTCGTCTCCCTCACGGATTCGTATGAGGTTGTACGCGCTCCGGAGGTCCAGCTTGGTGAAGAAGCGCGCTCCCCGGAGCTGCTCTATGGCCGCAGGAACGAGGGGCATTGGATATCGATACTTCGTCGTTACCTCATTCAGTCCTCGATAATCAATGCACGGCCTCAAACCCCCGTCCCTCTTCTTCACGAAGAAGAAACTAGCTGAAGCAGGTGATGTAGAATGGCGAATATGCCCCTGCTCCAGCGTCTCTCAGATATACGTCTCCATAGTATCCGTTTCGGCCATAGAGAGCGGATATATACGTCTACGGGGAGGCGTGCCACCTGGCATTAGGTCAATGGCACAGTCCCACTCACGGTGTGGAGGGAGACATTTGGCTTTCTCTCTGGAAAACACCCCGCGCAGATCTTCATATTCTTGCGGGATGTTCCCTATGAGGGTGCTCTCAGGACTCTCTACCGATGTTGCCCCTACCGTAGTGTTGATACAGGTCTTCCTACATTTCTCTGACCATCCCAGGATCCTTCGTGCGCTCCAGCTGATATTGGGATTGTGCTGCTGGAGCCAGGGGAGTCCCAAGATGATCGGATGTATGGATGAAGAGATCATCAACAATTCCAGTCTCTCTCAATGGCAGCCGTGAATGGTGATGGTGACTGGACGGGTCACGTGAGTAATGGAACCGGTCCCCACCGGCCGACCATCCAGGGCCTGAACGGGCATGGAGGACCTCAGCCAGCGCAACGGCAGCCGGAGAGCGTTAACCAGGGTCTGGTCTATGAAACTCCCCGCAGCGCCGGAGTCAACCAGGGCTGTGGACACATGATTGGGGAAGTTACCGGAGAGCACAACTGGGCAACAGAAAGGGCTGGCGATGTTTTCAGGTTTAATTACTCTTACTGTGCCCACCTGAACCCCCCGGCAACTTACCCCTTTCCTGCGTCCAGTTGGAAGAGAGGGGCATACTCTCCTTACATGCCCCCTCTCTCCGCAGTATAGACACAGTCCCTGACGACTCCGTCTGTCTCACTCCTCTGCTGAGAGCCTCGTAATCCCCACCTCCATCGGCTCATGTTCCGGCTCGGATCGAGGAAGGGGAAGATGCGCGCGGCGCGCCAGTTGGTCACGGTCCCGGAGTTGACCGTCAATAGCAATCGCCCGGGCGATGTAAGCGTCCAGCGACATGGATTGAGGGACACAAGCCAGCTCCATCTGAACCTCCACCCGCAGGCCCCTACGGAAGGCAGTCCGGAGGGCAGGCTCGTTCCACCCACTGGGCGCCGCCAGCGTCCGGAACGACAGCGCATACTCCGAGGCCGTGCCCCTTCCTTGTTCCAGGCGCATAATCCGCTCGCCCACATCTCTCCCCTCCGTGGGATGGTCAAAAACAGCTCGGAAGCGTTTGATGAACATGGGGACTGACCGCAACTCCTCAGCCCCGCTCCCCCACAGTGACGTTGCCCAGCTGAGTGCACGCCCCGTGAGGAGAGTGATCATCGTGCGCACCTTCGCCGAGTCCGAAACTGGCAGATCGCCCAAATAGAGTTCGCACTGGAGAAGGAACCCACGACAATCCTCCGGATTGCCATCATATTTTTCCGGGACGGCCCTCCGGAGTTCTCCCCCCGGGACGTGACGAGACTCTACACGACCGGGTGCGGGGGACGCTGTGGCTCCAGCTGGATCCACCGGGTGTTCCCCGCCCTGTCGTGCAGCCATGTGGGACATTAAACCACCAAGCGAGGTGACCAAGGAGGACACCTGTTCCTCCATGGCTCTGAGTCTCTCCTCCAGCTCGGGTGTCCGACCGGGTGATCCAGCTCCCCCTCCGTGCCCGTCCATGGAGACCTAGGGAAGAGTGTGAAAAAGAGAGAGAGAGGTTAGTGAGGAACACTGTGTAGACGAAGACAGGTAAGTGAAAAAATAAATAAAAGGTGCCTCTGGTTTGGGCGGGTTATTCTGTGATGTTGCGAGGGGTGAAAGTGAGTGTAGAGGCCAAAGACGGAGAAGGATTGAGTAAATAACATTTAATAAAGACGGCAACACACATAGAAACAATAACCCGCAAGGGTTGAACAGAAAACACATGGATTAAATAGTGACCCTGATGACCGGTGTTGCTACCATCTTCCCCCGACCGCCGGTTAGAACGCCTGCGAGGATGATCGTTGGAGAGGAGGGCCCACCGCTCTGCGCGGGGCATTCGTTACAATTCTCTTGGAACATTCATTGGAACCTCTTGATCTTGCAGACAGGGTTTCATGTCTCTCTATCTGAGGACAGAAAACATCACAAAGAAAATTAGACAGCCCTTAATAGCCAGTCATGTGGATGATTAGAGGCATCCAACAGACTGACTCTGGTCTTCCAACATGGTGCCTTGTGCAGTTGCTAGGTGATTTGTAACTCAACTGCAAGCCCTCAATAGCTAGATGGCTACTCTTCTGGTGGCAAAATGTTACTGTAGGGTGTGAGCAAATATGATTAAAAGCAGTGTGTCAGGTTCTGACTGTGGCATTGTCTCTGGCTCCCTCTTGTGGGGAGTTGGAGGGCCGCGGTTAGAGCTTGACAGTCCTCACAGGGTGTATTTGGTGAGGGTTTGATTTCCATCCCCAATTAGAGACAGCTGTCTCGTATTGTCTCTAATTGTGGATTCTATTTAAGTTCCTGTGTTTGTCACATGGGTGTGGGTTCTTGTATGTTTCACGTCAGTTCACGGTTTGGCTACTCTCCTTATTTGTTTTTGGTACTTGTTAAATACGAACAAGTTAAATAAAAAGGAATGTCTCTCCACCAACGCTCTGTCTATCGCCCCGTCTCTTCGAATCGTGACACAGTGATGGAAAAAGTACTATATGTAAAATTCCTTATATTAAGCAAACCAGACGGCACGATTTTAAGAATTTATGTGCCAGGGGCACACTCCAACACTCAGACTTAACAGAGTATTTGTGTTTAGTGAGTTCTCCAGCATTCCGGCTCTTTTTTGGCTCAAACGGCTCTTTAAAAATGTTTGCGATAGTTTGATTTTTATTGGTGTTAAAACAATTCAAATTAAATTATTAAATGAAATCATACTCTACCTTAACCACAATGTATTTAAAAATGCATTGGTTTGTTATGAAAAATAAAACATTTGCATTTAAAGTATAACTTTTTCATGCATATAAACAAAGTGCATATATATCTAACCATTCAAAACGAATACAATCTGAACAGCATAATAGAATATTGCACCATATCAAAGAAAAATAAATAACAATGTGCAAAACTGCAGCATTCCACTTAAAACATTAAACTGGTCCCTATTTTCTCTCTCTTCTTTATTGCCATGTTATAACCAGCAGCACACAGCAATGCTGACCATATTTTGCTTTTATGAGAGATTTGCATTCAGAAATGCAAGCTGCCTCACTTTCAAATAGGATCGGACCTCCATTATGGCATCTGCTGAGGGATTCCTTCGTGCTGCATCCCCAGTTGCTCTCTCGTAAAACAGCATCCAAACAGCAGACGTTTGTGGCACTACTGCTGGTGCTTATTCTCAATCTGCTCCCTCTTCTTCCTCGTTGCCCTGGTGCCTAAGCCAGCTGACTGCTGGGGCTGTCCCTCCCTGCTGCTGAGGTCATTCTTTGAAGAGCCTCATCAAGGAGAGGCTCCTCCAAATAGGATCGGACCTCTATTATGGCATCTGCTGAGGGATTCCTTCGTGCTGCATCCGCAGTTGCTCTCTTGTCAAACAGCATCCAGATATCAATTTGGCCTTGTTTTGCTACAGACATAGACGTTGGCATGAACTGGCCCATAGAAGCTCCGCTACAGCTAGCTTCACAGTTGGGTGCACAGTTCGCATATGCCGGTGTAGGTTGTGCGTGGATCCGGCTTTATATGAGATTTTGTTTTGGCAAATTCTACACTGTGCTCTAACATTGTCTACATTATTAAAATGCATCCAAACGCTACTGTGCTTCCGACTCATTTCCCAGCTGTTGTTTTCACAGCTGTCCTCCATCTCTCTCCTCCGATGTTAAGTGTGTGACTGTGTGAGTTGGCTCGGCCCTCCCTCACGCATCTTTGGTTCATTGGCAGGGGCGTATAATCACAAACTCAAAAGGAAAGTTTGCAGAAGCTCACTCGTTTCTTTAAGAGTAACACTGCAAAGGAATTATCCGACGAGGAGGAGGTGAGAAATGTTTGACCTCGTGATTGCCACCACCCCAGCTTTTTCCAGCAGCACCGTTAGAACAGACAGATAGATAGATAGATAGATAGGTACTTTATTGATCCCCCGGGGGGGAAATTTCATTATCAAGCAGCTACAACAAAAACACAGGGCAGGTGCAAAATGCCACAACGAAAGTACACAAAAGACAGATACACGGTACATGATACATAGAGCGGCAGTATGAAAAAGTATAGAAATACAGGATATCTGGAGTGCAAGAAAAAAGCTATAAAAGGACATTGCGTAGTATGAGTGGTTGGCTGAATATGTACACTATACATTGGTGGATGTTGGATGGTTAACTATACTATACAGGTTGATGGCAGAGAAATACTTCAGTAGCTAATGCGTATGATATGAGCGAGGGTAATAATAGTTTACTTAATAGACAGAATGGGTAAATGAACAGGTAAGTGAAAATTTTGCATGGTTAAATTAGCTGTACAGTTAGGTATACCGTTATATTTACAGATAAGTGAATACTTGCATGTTTACACAAACTGTACAGGTAAATGACAGGAAGAGATACTTTAATAGCTAAATGTGTGTATGATATCATTGGGGTAATAATAGTAATTCCCTTAAAATACAGTCCTTAGTGCGCAGGGTTTAATTACAGACAACTGCACTTATTGCACATTTGATATACTAAAAGCAATGAGAAAAGGTGCAACTGGCAGGATACTAATATGCATTCCTGAGTGAATGCCTAGGTCCAATAATTACTTACAATATTGCATGTGATATAATATAACAACTGTACATGGGTATGTATATACAGACCTGTATGAATAAGTAGGTCCTGAGTGGATGAGTGCTGACGGAACAGAGTTACTCACGGATGGATGCATAATTGTTAAACTAGGTCCTAGCACCCCAACAGTTCCAGATCTATGTTGCCGACGGCACGGCACCCCGGTGAGGCATTATATAGTCTCATAGCCGCCGGCAGGAAGGACCTCCTGTGGTGCTCTCTGGCACACCGTGGTGGGATCAGTCTGTGACTGAAAGAGCTCCTCTGCGTCATAACCATAGCGTGCAGAGGGTGGGTGACGTTGTCCATGATGGCCAGCAGTTTGGCCAGGATCCGTCTCTCCGCCACCTCCTCTAGAGTGTCAAGGCTCATCCCCAGGACAGAGCTAGCCTTCCTGATCAGCTTATTTACCCGAGAAGCATCACTGGCTTTGATGTTTGCTCCCCAGCACACCACTGCAAAAAAGATGGCACTGGCCACCACAGACTGGTAGAAGGTATGCAGTAGTTTACTGCACACTTTGAAGGACCTGAGCCTCCTCAGAAAGTAGAGTCGGCTCTGGCCCTTTTTGTACAGGGCCCCGGTGTTACCAGCCCATTCCAGTCTGTTGTCCATATGGACCCCCAAGAACTTGTATGACTCAACCATTTCCACATCCATCCCCTTTATAGGGACTGCAGTCAGTTGTGCCTTGGTTCTCCTGAAGTCCACCACCATCTCCTTAGTTTTGCTGATGTTGAGCTGAAGGTGGTTCTGCTCACACCACAACACAAAGTCACTGATTGTGCTCCTGTACTCCTCCTCCTGCCCACCCCTGATGCACCCTACAATAGCAGAGTCATCCGAGAACTTCTGTAGGTGGCATGTTTCAGAGTTATATCTGAAGTCTGAGGTGTAGAGGGTGAACAGGAAGGGGGACAGGACCGTACCCTGGGGGGCCCCTGTGTTGCTAACTGCCCGTTCTGACACACAGCTCTGTAGTCGCACAAATTGTGGCCTACCGGTCAGGTAGTCCGTGACCCAGGAGACTAAGGGTGCTTCCACTTCCATCCTCCTCATCTTCTCACCCAGTAGCAGGGGCTGAATGGTATTGAAGGCACTGGAGAAGTCAAAAAACATGACCCTCACAGTGCAACCTGCGTTGTCCAGGTGAGAGTAGGCCCTCTGCAGAAGGTAGATGATTGCATCATCCACCCCAATGTTGCGCTGGTATGCAAACTGCAGGGGGTCCATTGATGAACACACCAGGGGTCTGAGGTGAGCGAGGACTAACCTTTCCAGGGTCTTCATGATGTGGGATGTTAGCGCTACAGGTCTGAAGTCATTCAGGACAGTGGGGTGTGCCTTCTTGGGCACTGGGACGAGGCAGGATGTTTTCCACAGCACAGGGACCCTTTCTAGGCTCAGGCTAAGGTTGAAAAGACGCTGGAGTATTCCACACAGTTGGTCAGCACAGACCCTAAGCACCCTTGGGTTGATGCCATCGGGGCCCGCCGCTTTCCACTGGTGTAGTCTCTCCAGCTCTCTCTTCACTTGGTTGGTGGTGAAAGCCAGCCCAGGTAGGGAGGTGGGGGGAAGGGGGGTGTTGAGGATCAGTCCAGGGGGGGCAGGGGCGGAGGTGGGGTCACTGATTGTCTCAGCAGAGGTGCTGTGAGCAAAGTGGGGGTGGGATAGCCGTGAGGGTGTGTGGTCTGGGGAGCTGGAGGGGAGGTGGACAGGGCCAGTATCGAACCTGTTAAAAAATTGGTTCAGCTCATTGGCTCTGTCCTGGGTCCCCTCCGTCTGCCCACTGTTTGACTTTTTGAAGCCAGTGATATTTCTCATACCCTTCCACACCTCTCTCACCTGGCTCTGCCTCAGCTTGTCCTCCATCTTCTCCTTATACACTCTCTTCCCCTCAGCAATCCGCAACTTCAGCTCCCTCTGGACGCATTTCAATTTGTCCTTGTCCTTCTCCTTGAAGGCCCTCTTCTTCTCATTCAGCAGGGCCTTCAGGTCGCTGGTGACCCAGGGTTTATTGTTTGGGAAACAGCGTACCTTCCTGGTGGGTACAGTGTTGTCTACACAAAAATTAATATAGTCTGTTATGCAGTCAGTGAGTCCATCGATGTCCTCCCCATGAGCCTCACAGAACACATCCCAGTCTGTTGTTTCAAAGCAGTCCTGTAGGGCCTCATTCGCCTCCGGGGACCATCTCCTAATAGTCCTGGTGGTTGCAGGCTGCTGTTGGACCATAGGCCTGTAGAGTGGGGTGAGGTGGACAAGGTTGTGATCCGATCTACCGAGGGGAGGGAGTGCAGTGGAGTTGTATGCATCCTTCACATTAGCATATAACAAGTCCAGAGTTTTATTATTCCTGGTTGGGCACTTCACGAACTGTTTGAACGTGGGCAGCGTGGAAGAGAGAGATGCATGGTTAAAATCCCCCGAAATTGCAAAGAAAGCACTGGGATGCGCTGTCTGTAACCTCGAGATAACAGAGTGGATGACGTCACACGCTGCGTTTGCGTCAGCAGAGGGCGGGATGTAAACAATAACAGCAATGGCCGCCGTGAATTCCCTAGGTAGATAGTAGGGTCTCAGGCTAACGGCTAGCAGTTCAATGTCCGGGCTACAAAACTTTTCCTTAAGAGTAATATGGTTTGGATGACACCATCTGTTGTTAACTAATAAAGCCAGCCCACCACCCTTACTCTTACCGGAAGAGACGCGATCCCTGTCCGCTGTGATGGTCTGGAAACCGTCGATAGTGACGTTCTGTATGGGGATGTTATCGTTCAGCCAAGTCTCAGTAAAACACATTAGGCTAGCTTCCCGATAAATCCTTTGTCCACGAACAAGTCCCGCCAACTCATCCATCTTGTTATGTAGACACCTCACATTGCCCATAATAATAGATGGTATAGCCGGCTTGTACTTGAACCTCCTCCGCTTTGCCTTACATTTCAATCCCGCCCTGCATCCACGGCGTCGTCTTTTCAATTCGTCCGGAATATCAAACTTTTCCCTGGGGAGCAGCAGCGCTGCGTGGGCTAAATCCAGGAGCTGGGCTCTGCTGTAAACAATAACAGTTGACGACTCCTGTCGACGTTCAGCTGCGATAAAATCCATAATCCTGAACTGTTATAGTTCGACTGTAGCAAAATAAAAAATAAAACTAAAGAAAATAGACGAAAGAAAACGAACTAAAACAACAATTAATGCACGGACAACGGGAGCTGCTTAAAAGGCGACCACTCAGGGCGGCGCCAAACACAGTACCGGATAACGTTACAGCGACTATCTCAGAGGAAGCAGCTCCATCTGCCGCAGAACTTCCCGAATCCTCGCAACAACATAACCCGGTGGTGAGTGAAACTGTTATTCTCTCGGACGACCCAGCGATTTGACCAGACAAGTTTACCGACCAAAATAAATGTCAGTTGATCATAAAGGGTCCAGTTCAAATGAAGGATTTTGACTTCCCACAAAACGATGACAACGTCCCACGTCCTTTTACTGAAGAGAATTACCAAAAGAAAATGAAAAACGGAGAGAAAAAACATTGTAAGTGGTTAGTTTACTCAGTGAGCAGTGATTCTGTATTTTGTTTCTGTTGCAAGCTCTTAGCAGCAGTGGATATCGATCGTGGATAAATCTTCATAGCCACTTGAAAGAGCATGAAAAGGGCAAATCGCACCATGCCAATATGCAGAGCTTGCGGGAATTATATGAACGGCTAAAATCTGGCAAAATCTGGCAAAAAATAGTGCACATTTTAGTTAGCAGCTATTAGTATCTAATCTTATTCATGCAAACAGAGTGACCCAAGTCTTTCCAGTATGTGAGTACAATACAGTGTGTGTGTGTGAGAGAGAAATAAATTGAGCAACAGTTCCGAGGTAGAGACACTGACACATAGTATGTTAAAGAATTCTAGTGAAGTAACCCTTTTGGACCACACTATCTGCCACATTGAAGAACTCCGGGTTAAGTGAATTATCACTTCTACCTCGAATCAGCAATTATAGGATTCATTCATGCTCCTTAGACGCCAGGTTAGGGTTACACACACATTTTCTGTCATGGTCTATGGACCCCATGAAGTAGCCTTGGCCACCCCATGTATACAACTCTAGTTCCGCCACTGGTGGGGGAGAACATGCATATGGGGAATGTGGAAGGGTCCAGTTAAAGTGCTGTAACTGTGGCATATGGGGGTTGTGCAGTGATGAAAAGACAGGTGGAAGTGCAGCAGGTGTGGAGTGAACATAAAATATTGTATGCAGAAGCAGTGAAGGTGTTAACGCTTTGGACACACCGACTGTAACATTGCATTTTGGTACACCAGAAGTACATTCATTTCCAAGGGAACGCTGCGTTTGCCTTGCAGCATTTGTCGTGGAAAATCTTCCCTCTTTCTCTTAAAAATAAAGCACTTTCAAAGTTTGGAAAAGTAACGCTAGCAACAAAAGCAGAGGAGCCTCCGGAGACTTCTGATCTTCCCAGACTCCTTTGCTCTTCTTATACATATTTGTGGTTACATAGCATACATAGCCCCTCCCCTTTGGGTAAAATGATCAGTCCTCCACTATCCTTTCAAAACCTTTCAACTCTGGTTCGTCTACCTCCTCTTCCTGTCAGCAGTTAAACCTTCAAAATATAAAACACTCCCCCATTGGCAATAAACCTTCAAGATACGAAACTGTGAAACCATAGTGGCGACCCCTTAGTAATGGTGCAAAGATTAACACATTCACCCATGAAGCCAACCAAACACACACTCATAAATCTTAACATACATGGACCCCTAATTCTTGACGCCTGTTACAACCTGGTACAACCACAGCACAATACAGACACTGTTTTATTCAACTATTCTAGTCCTTCTTATATTATAGCTAATCTGTGTCTAAGCGTACCCCATAAAACCATATGATCATCTTCTCTTGGGCTTCACTGACTGCTTTAACCTCCATCCTGTTGCTATCCTATGCCATTCTATACGTTTACTAAGTAACCTATTGTGGTTTCTAACCTTCCAATTCTGTTTTTTTTGGATCATAGTCCTAAAAATATTCAACAAAAGCTTAAAATATTCAACACATTGCGTTGCAGAGGCAGTTGCAGTGCGTACTGCGTAAGTTGGATTTATCGAACCTATGTGTCAAACTGTATGCGTCAAACGGGTTGACCGAAATGGTAGCAAAAGGTGAGTGTTGAACTTTTGTTGCACACATATCTAGATGACTCTGGGTGCAAAGATTTAGTCGGTGTGTTCAAAGCGTAACTCACATACAAGCGGGGCACTTAGAATAGTATGTATTCCAGGGCAGGTTGGGCGTAATGTATGGAGCTGAATGGGGGAGAACAGAAGACTGGTAGTAGACATGAGGAAGGATGTTACATTTATGACAGCAGCAATCAATTGCACAGAAAAATTACAATCTAAGACTAAGAAGATAGAGATAATAGTGGAGCAGGCAGTGAAGTATCTTGGGATCGCATGGCTGACATGGGAAAATGTACAGGATGACCTCAATAAGATTGCGAATCAGTCCAGCCAAGAATCATATATTGGTTAATTTTCATAATTGTGTTAATACGTAAATGGAATGCCAGAAGTTTGATGGCTAATGGGCAAGAGTTCAAACAGTTTCTTGAGGAGTTACCAGCCAAACCTGATTTGATATGTCTCCAGGAGACATGGCTTAAACCTACTCTAGATTTTGTAATACAAGGTTATGTTGCAGTCTGTAGAGAGATAGGATGGCAGGGGGAGGGGGCAGGGTGTGCTAACTTGATAAAGTGTGGGATCCCATATAAGCATGTGGAAGAGGAAGTATGTAGTTGTAGAGGTGTGGTTGGGAGAGGGGAATATGGTAATAGTGAACTTTAACAACCTGTGTAAGAGACTAGAGTTGATGGCCCTTGGGGCTCTTTCCCATGTTGCCTCCATCATCCTCCAAATCCCACCAACATCAGCCGCCTCAGAGCGCAACTGGTCCTTGTTTGGGAACACACACACCAAAGCACGAGCCATCCTCAACAAGGTTGGAAAGTGACAGTGAAGATGAGGCCTCAGAGTCTGATGTTCAAGAGGTGGATATTGAGGAGGTCCAGGGAGAAGAAATGGAAGCCTGGGAGGAAGACAACCAAAGCTTTAGTTTATAGACTATCATTTTACAGATGTATGTTGAAAAAGTTTTTGGGAGATGCGATGGATCATTGGGGATCATTCAATATTCCCTTTCTTTTGTTGTTCAGTGAAATCATCCCATGTGAAGAGTCAACTAATTTAACTAAAGTTACATTCGTAAATTAATTGTTTTTTTTATTTCTATTTGAAGGATTTAATAATTTGCAATTATGTCTCCTTATGATAAGATAAAAGGTTTATGTTTCTGTATACATTTAAATGGTATTAATATTAATTTGTATATATTTCCGTTAATTCCCATATATTCCCGTTAATTCCCACGGAAAGTTTCCACCTCTGAATATTCCCCAAAATGTGCAACCCTAGTCACGGCTCTCACCCTGTTTGACCTAAAGCCATGAAATTCGGTAAATAGGTCCTTCTCCTCAAAAGGAACAACTTTGCCTCAGATAAGGTCCGCCATGATGGATTTTCCTCCATTTTTTTAATTTTGTGAAAAACACTTAAAACGCTTCTCTTCTGGCACCAAATGACCAATCTGCACAAAACTTGATATGTGGCATCTATGGACAAAGGTCTCTCAACCCAATATTTTCCAGACTAATATCTAAAACCACATGGCCCATATTTACCAATGAACATTCATGTGGGAGTGGTCTGGCTAATGCATATACAGTGCATTCGGGAAGTATTCAGACCCCTTCCCTTTTTTCAAATTTTGTTACGTTATAGTCTTATTCTAAAATTGATTAAATAGTTTTTCCTCATCAATCTACACACAATACCCCATAATGACAAAGTAAAAACAGTTTTTTAAAGAAAATACATTTATATCACATTTACATAAGTATTCAGGCCACTTTACTCAGTACTTTGTTGAAGCACCTTTGGCAGCGATTACAGCCTCAAGTCTTCTTGAGTATGACACTTCAAGTTTGGCACACCTGTATTTGGGGAGTTTCTCCCATTTCTTCTCTGCAGATCCTCTCAAGCTGTGTCAGGTTGGATGGGGAGCGTCGCTGCACAGCTATTTTCAGGTCTCTCCAGAGATGTTAGATCGGGTTCAAGTCCGGGCTCTGGCTGGGCCACTCAAGGACATTCAGTGGCTTGTTTCGAAGCCACTCGTGTGTTGTCTTGGCTGTGCGTTGTCCTGTTGGAATTTGAACCTTTGCCCCAGTCTGTGGTCCTGTGTGCTCTGATGCAGGTTTTCATCAAGGATCTCTGTTCTTTGGTCTGTTCATCTTTCCCTCAATCCTGACTCGTTTCCCAGTCCCTGCCACTGAAAGTCATCCCCACAGCATGATGCTGCCACCGCCATGCTTCACCGTAGGGATGGTGCCAGGTTTCCTCCAGACGTGACACAAGGCATTCAGGCCAAAGAGTTCAACCTTTGTTTCATCAGACCTGGCCGCTCTGCCATAAAGGCCTGATTGGTGGAGTGCTGCAGAGATGGTTGGCCTTCTGGAAGGTTCTCCCATTTCCACAGAGGAACTCTGGAGCTCTGTCACAGTGACCATTGGGTTCTTTGTCACCTCCCTGACCAAGGCCCTTCTCCACCAATTGCTCGGTTTGGCCTGGCAGACAACTCTAGGAAGTGTCTTGGTGGTTCCAAACTTCTTCCACTTAAGAGTGATGGAGGCCACTGTGTTCTTGGGGAACTTCAATGCTACAGACATTTTTTGGTACCCTTCCCCAGATCTGTGCCTCGACACAATCCTGTCTCGGAGCACTACGGACAACTCCTTCGACCTCACAGCTTGGTTTTTGCTCTGACATGCACTGTCAACTGTGGGACATTCTATAGACAGGTGTGTGCCTTTCCAAATCATGTCCAATTAATTGAATTTACAACCGGTGGACTCTAATCAAGTTGTAGAAATAACTCAAGGATGGTTTATGGAAATTATCACATAGGACACTCAAAGTCAATGATAAATGAATCCTCTTTATTGTCAGCAAGCTGGAGAGTTCACACTCAAACTTAGATGCATAAGTACCGGTCTGAAGTGAGCTCTCAAAGGGCGTTCCTTACATAGAGCTTTATATACTGCTGTCTAAACCTACATAAACATGATTCATTGGATCGGTTCCCACATGTGACTGACTCCGTTTCTATCTTAACTTAAAGAACATATTCTGGGATTTCTGCCAGATGTTCCTCCGGAGAGGGCTCCCCCCCTCCTCTCTTGACCAGACACAGGCAGGCACCAAGGATTGTTTATGACACCAAAGATAAGATACACAAAGTAAGTAAGTATCCATTACAGATGATGTAGTAGCAGAATCTTACTGCTTTCTCTTTAAAAAATAAAGCACTTTTAAAGTTTGGAAAAGTAACATAGACTTTTATTACGCAAGCAACAAAAGCAGAGGAGCCTCCGGAGACTTCTGATCTTCCCATACTCCTCTGCGCTTCTTATACACATTCGTGGTCACATAGCATACATAGTCCCTCCCTCACAGGTAGGATGATTTAACACCTCTAACAGTCGTCCACTATCGTTTCAAAATCTTTCAACTCTGGTTCATCTACCTCCTCTTCCTGTCAGCAGTTGAACCTTCAAATGTAAAATACTCCCCTTTGATAATAAAACTTCAAGATACGAAACAATGAAACCATAGTGGCGACCCCCTAGTAATGGTGCAAAGATAAACACATTCACCCATGAAGGCCACTAGACACACACACTCATAAAACAACCACAGCACAATACAGACACTGTTCTATTAAACCATTCTAGTCCTTCTTATATTATAGCTAATCTGTGTCTAAGTGTACCCCATAAAACCATATGATCATCTTCTCTTGGGCTTCACTGACTGCTCGAACTATTATGCTTTACTGACTGCTTTAACATCCATCCTGTTGCTATCCTATGCCATTCTATAGTTTACTAAGTAACCTATTGTGGTTTCTAACCTTCCAATTCTGTTCTTTACTCAGTCCTAAAAATATTGAACAAAAGCTTAAAATATTCATCAATGATCAATGGAAACAGGATGCACTTGAGCTCAATTTCAGCTCAATTTCTCTTGGCTGCTTTACACTAAGTCTGAATTTGTCCTTACTCCTCTGTAAACTGGTCATCTCTGTATACCCGTCGCAAGTGCTGTTGTCTGTGCCCAATAATGTTTTGTGCTACCATGTTGTTGTCATGTTACATTGGTTCCATGCTGTGTTGTCATGTGTTTCTGCCTTGCTATTTTGTTGTCTTAGGTATCTCTTTTGGTAGTGTTGTTTTGTCTCTATTGTCGTGATGTGTGTTTGGTCCTATATTTATATTTTTATTTTGAATCCCAGCCCCCGTCCCCGCAGGAGGTCTTTTGCCTTTTGGTAGGCCGTCATTGTAAATAAGAATTTGTTCTTAACTGGCTTGCCTAGTAAAATAAAGGTTAAATAAAAAATATATATATAAAAAAAAATTGAGTCTCATTTTAAAAGGGTCTGAATATTTATGTAAATAAGGTATTTAAAAGAAATTGTTTTATGGTGTATTGTTTGTAGATTGAGGAAATAAATAATTTAATTGATTTTAGAATATGGCTGTAACGTAACAAAATGTGAAAAAAGGGAAGGGGTCTGAATACTTTCCGAATGCACTGTATATCAGTCAAGGACATTGGTATTGTAACACAATTTGAAACTCGGGTGAATGATGCGTCTTGCCATAGAGATCCGGCATGAACATAATTCGGGGGACAACATGTTTACTGGATTGAAAAGGTCTAGGTAGCCTAGCCACCTGAAGTTTGAATATATACTAACTACTCACATTTTCTCTTAACACAAATAAAAGGGCCTATTTTAGGCATTAAATATCTAGTGTAGGCTATAAATATATTGGCCAGAGGGGATCAGAGCCAATAGGCTTGTATAGGCTATCTGCAGCTGTGGTTGTTATAGGTTTATCATATTTAAGCACAGATTAATTGTGCATGAGTAGATAAATCATGTTACAAATCAGTCTAAACAGCAGCACTTTGTCCCTGTTTTCAGCGCTTTTGTGTCAATATTTGTTATTATACCAAACCAAAAGTGCTGGAGCAAATGTCAGCTCACCATATGTTTGCCAGTGGACAAGGATATATGGAAATCGGCACACAATGCTACAAATTAAGAAACATATCCTATATGTATGATCTACTATCTCAAAATGTGTAGGTAGTATCTAGAAATGTTTAGATAGTATTGACATTTTAAATTATTATTATTATTACTACATGTCATCATGAATGTTATGTTCAGCTAAGTTAGTTTTCCCATGTGTTAATTTGTGTAATAAATAACTAGTCCATGAGTCAGAGAACTATGTCAGGCCTAACCTAAAAACATCAGAATAACAGTCTGACTAAAGTAATAGTCTTTACAAGCCAAAATGTTGAATATAATTTCATTTAAACCTACGTTACCGGTTGTACATGCTTTTGTTCCTTTTGGCGGTAGGAGGTGGAGATAGGGTATCCACAGGAAAGTGTTGTTAACCCTACTATTTACGGCACCAGTAGGTTCTGTAGCTTCGCTTATATTTTCAATCTCTTGCAATATGTCAATAATAGCCGAATGTAACCAAACATAGTCAACCGAAACACACATTTCCTGGCAATCAGCTGGACATTTTTGTGTTTGGTCTGTGGTTCGGTTACACTAGGCCAAGTGTTTGTCACATGCAAATTGCATCAGTATTGAAAATAAAAACTGGAAATACAAACTGATATACAGACCAGTGTACTGAAGGTCAGGTTGATAACACTTCCCTGTGTATATTTTGTATCAGATTACCTTAGACATAGGGACAAAATCCGAGGACAACAGGTTAGGTACATTGAAATGACGCTTGTTCAACATTCTAACTTGTAATGGGACTGTTCAAGAATAATGAGCTTACATGTTAGATACGAGATAGTGAGTATTTCACTCTCGGATTCTAAAAGATGCTACGTCAGGCACACTTTTCTATAAATTAGGTCCACTTCTCAGTAAGTAAGGAAGGTGGCAAGAGCCCCCCTTGCAGAAGGAAGATGGCGGAGAGGTGGTCGGGGTGTTAGGCGAGGCCACTGTGGCGGAAGATGGCGGAAAAGTAAATAAGGAAGAAAATGGAGCATATTCTGAATAAACATGGAGGCCTTCTGAAAGATCTGTTGAAAGAGAAGATGATGGATGACGAAAAAAAGGAGTGGACTCGTGATGATTTATTGTGTTTCCTACGCCCAGAGGGAGAGGGCGCTCCGGATTACGAGATTATGAAACCTAGATCCAGTGGAGAAACGGAGAAGACATTATCTGTCATGCTGAGTTTTGATGCAGAGTCGTTACCAGATAAGGTCAAGGTAGGAAATGTCAGTTATCCCGTGAGAGTTTATGTTCTGAAAATATTACGGTGTTTTAGGTGTTAGGGTTAAGGGAATATTGCAGCAGTGTGTAGGAGGGAGATGCCTAGATGTGTGCAGGAGAGCATGAGACGAAGGAATGTGTGGTATCGGTGGAGAAAGTTGTGTGTGTTTAGTTGTGGGGCTGTAAATCGGTGGTATCCGGTTAGAGAAAGGCAGATTGAGGTTGCCAGGGTTAGAGTAGTACAGAAAGGGTTGTATGCCGAAGCAGTGAAGAGAGTAGTAGAGGAAGATGGGTACAGGGTGAGGGTTCCTGAGAGGATTCCTGCGAGTAGACAGCACAGGAGGTTGGTGGCACCTTCATTGGGGAGGTTGGGCTCATGGTAATGGCTGGAGCAGAATTTGTGGAATGGCAATCAACACACATTCCATTTGCTGTGTTCCAGCCATTATTATGAGCCATTCTCCCCTCAGCAAGGTGGGCTTTTTTAGCCATGGTTGTTAATTGTACTGCAGAAATTAGTCGAAAGTCACAGTAAATAGACGTTGTAGTGGCAGTTCTGCAGGAGGTGTTGAGTGGTAGTGATATATCCTCTCAGACTGTTGGTCTGAAGCAGGACTAGGTAGTGTCAAATCGTGAAACGGAGCGGTGGGTTAATAGGTGGTAGGGTAATTTTCTTTATAATCTTTCCCAATTTTGCGTCTAAGAATATAATGTAGGTAGGCCGTCAATGGTCTCTCACAGTCCATTACAGTAGGTGGCGGCGGCGTATGCACTTAAAAGTTGGATGCGATCCGCCAACCAAATCCCAAAGAAGAAGAAGTAGTACGTAAGGCAGCAGGGGACAAGCAGAGCGGGAACCGAGAAAGTCACTGGTCTGTGGTTGCTGGGGAGGGGCAGCGTGTGTTTCTAAAGTGAACGTTCTACATGGAAACAGCACGGTAGCGATACATGTCATCGAATGCTCTACTCTTTTATATGTGTCTACCAGGATGAAGTAAATGAGTGAGTTGTTTGGATTAAGCACGTCATGGTGAGTTTGGTTGAACAAGACTACTTGGTTAGCTAACTAACGTCTTCCCGGGCCGCCGGAGGGTTCGACTCTTGCCCAACGTTACATCCATGCTTTCGCCAGACATCTTTGTAAACAACTGGAAGCTAGACTACAAACGTCTCTAAAATCGTGAACAAATTGAATGTCGTGACATTTGCTGATATGGAAAACGATGACAAGTACCTACCTAACTATTCCATTAAGCGCTCTACCTAGCTAAATAAGTTAGCTACATGTAATGTGAATATTTGTTATGCATCTAAAGCTAACGGCGCGTTGGCCAGCTAACTGGCTATAATCTGCGCGGATAGTTGCTAACTAGTTAAGCAGCCACTTGACGAATGCAAATAATTGACAGATAAACAAACATTTAGACGGCTATGCACGCCAACGTATGTAATATCAGAGATATTGAAGCCTTTTTGTGCAATGGTCCCTCACTGCTGGGCTAACGTTATGCATAATATTGCCAACCTCTCACTTGAAACGGTAGCTGGCCTAGTAGCATTAACGTCGTTAGTAGTACATTCTCCTAGTAACGTTAACTTGGTTACAACAAGTCCTCAAAGTTGTATATGATGTGTGAAGTTGGTATATTCACTGTCTTTAACAGCAGTTACGGTCCCAAAAACTAACTCAAAATAGAAAAGCCTACGTCCTGTAACTTAAATGTATTATTCTTTTACTTTTTTTGCAGTGACGCCTCTAGCACTGAGATGCAGTGCCTTAGACTGCTGCGCCACTCGGCCTTGTTCTAGTTAACGTTAGTTAGAACAAGGCCTAATTACTGTAATTTAGCCAGCTTATTGAAGTTAAATTAAGTTGGCATTTCTTATGATTATGTCGTCGTTTTGGGACCGTAACTGCTGTTAAAATATATATTCCAGCTTGACACATCTTAGTCACAAACCATGGTGTTTGAGACCAAGTATGCTTTGTTTCCAACACCAGGGCTTCCCACCCAACTTGATGGGGTTCTTTATATTGGATAAGGCTCCCTGAGGTTCTTGAAACTGAACTTTTGTGACCTTGCTGTACTATCCATTTATCTATTGCGACTGCTCAGCCAAATGTCATAAACATTTGCAAGTTTCTAGCACCAACTGTATTTATTTATTTATTTCACCTTTATTTAACCAGGTAGGCCAGTTGAGAACAAGTTCTCATTTACAACTGCGACCTGGCCAAGACAAAGCGAAGCAGTGCAACAAAAAACAGAGTTACACATGAGAATAAAGAAACGTACAGTCAATAACACAGAGAATCTATATACAGAGTGCAAAATGCAGTAAGGTTAGGAAGGTAGGACAATAAATAGGCCATAGTGGTGAAATAAGTTACAAATTAGAATTAACACCGAAGTGACAGATGTGCAAATAAAGATACTGGAGTGCAAAATGAGCGAAAATAATAAATATGGGGATGAGGTAATAGAGTGGGCTATTTACAGATGGGCTATATACAGGTGCAGTGAATACATTTCTACAGATATGATTTAGGCTGCTCATTGATAAAGTGGATGTGTCAGCAGAACAAAGTAGTATATTGTTCTCAAAGGAGTACATTTTTGCATGTTGGCTGTCAAATGATCACAAGTGCAGTAGACGAGGTCTTGAAACACTCTCTCGTCTTGCCCCTTGTAGATGAACGTGTGCCGTTGGTGCACGTCAGTGGGCGACGATGTTGCAAAACTGCTCCAGAGTTACTGTGATGGGTCTCTGTTAGCAGTGGATAAGGCGGCACTCAACGAGGACCTCAGGTGCTGCTTTGAATGTGTGGTAGAGTACCACCGGGTGAAGGAGGATTTGCCTGGACTGCACAGGGTAAGGAGAAACCATATGGTTTGTCGATCAATCCACATGACTGAGTATTAAAATAAGACCACAATATAGAGAGGCAGGTGTGTGATCACACAGGCACATTCTTGAAATACTGTAGTCAGTGTCCACCTACTTTCCCTACAATTTATCTACTCCTTTCCTCACCACAACTCCTCTAATCTTTCTTTCTCTCTCTCACTCACACACACACACACAGAGGCTATGGAAGTTGGAGACGTCCAGGCTCCTGGGCAACTTCTCTGATGCAGCAAAGTCTGCACAGCCGGCTAAGGACCTATGCTATGTAGAAGAGGACGGCCGGGAAATCCCAGTGATTCATACTACCCCAGCAAACTATGAGGACAGTCTTCTGGTTCCCCTGTCAGAGGTCCTCAAATACCCCTACCTGCTGGCAAAACCTGAATTGAGTAAGCACTCTGTTCTCTTCAATTTAGGTGAAGGATTGCCTATAAAAGCCCCCAAACCAAATGTAGGAATTAAGCATGCTCGATTAAGTCCTGGACTCTTCTCTTGGTGGGTTTAAATTGACCAGATTTTCTCATTTCCAGGTGAACTGTGTGTTGAGGCAATATGTAAGATGGAGGAATTTAACTCCTTCCAGGTGTTGAATAAATATCCAGGCATCTATCTCCTCCTCGTCCACCCCAACGAGAAGGTAATAACTTGCATGCTGAATTGTTACACATACAAAAACACTAATGGACTTTCATGGTTTGATGGTAATGTATTTATTTTATCTAACATGTTTTTATATTTGTTAAATAACTTAAGGCTCATCTGTCTGGCATGGTCACAAAAGCTTCTTTAAGTCTACTGTCATCCCTTCTGCTGTTATTTATTCTTTCAGGTTAGGCGGTGGGCAATTGGTGCTGCCAGGTCTTTAGGGAAGGTGGACCGAGACGACTTCTATGACCTTCAGGACATCTTCTCCTGTATGTTCTACAATGTCGAGCTGGCAATCCCCCAGAACCTCCCAGACATAGATATCCCCTATGATCCCACAACTAAGATGACATGGCTGCAACCGCATCTTTACGATTCAAAAAATGCCAAGAACTACTGGTTGGGTATGGTTATTTATACATGTTTTTCCCCATTTGGGGGTATTCCAGACTTTAATCCAAGAAAGTGGATGTTTTTTGTGAAGCAACTGATAAGTGCTCGAGGTTAAGTACCCCGTTATATGATTCACAGCAGCGTTTTATACGCTGAACAAAAAATATTAACGCAACCGTTTCTAAGATATTACTGTTACAGTTCATAAAAGGAAATAATTTAATTGAAAACTTCATTAGGCCCTAATCTATGGATTTGACATGACTAGGAATACAGATATCCATCTGTTGGTCACAGATGCCTAAAAAGAAAAGTTAAGGGCGTGGATCAGAACCGTCAGTATATGGTGTGACCACCAATTGCCTCATGCAGTGCGGCACATCTCTTTCACATAGTGGATCAGGCTGTTGATTGTGGACTGGAATGTTGTCCCACTCCTCTTCAATGGCTGTGTGAAGTTGTTTGATATTGTTGAGAACTGGAATACACTGTCGTGTCGTACACGTAGATTCAGAACATCCCAACCATGCTCGATGGGTTACATGTCTGGTGAGCATGCAGGCCATAGAAGAACTGGGACACGTTCAGCTTCCAGGAATTGTGTACAGATCCTTGCAACATGGGGCCGTGCATATCATTCTAAAACATGGTGATGGCCGTGGATGAATGGCACAACAATGGGCCTCAGGATCTCGTGACAGTATCTCTGTGCATTCAAATTGCCATCGATAAAATTCAATTGTGTTCGTTGTCCATAGCTTATGCCTGCCCACACCATAACCCTATCTCCACGAGGCACTCTGTTCACAACGTTGACATCAGCAAACTGCTCACTCACATTATTCCTGTCATGCTGTCTGCCATCTACCCGGTAGAGTTGAAACCGTGATTCATCCTTGAAGAGTACTCTTCTCCAGCGTGCCATTGGACATTGAAGGTGAGCATTTTCCCAATGATGTCATCACGATGCCGAACTGATCTCCGGTCAAGACACTTGGTGAGGACTACAAACATGCAGATGAACTTCCATGAGACGGTTTCTGACAGTTTGTGCAGAAATTCTTTGATTGTGCAAACCCACATTTTCATCAGCTTTTCCAGGTGGCTGGTCTGATGATCCCGCAGGTGAAATGGGCTGCAGATAGCCTAGCATTGGGCCACTAACCGAAAGGTTGCTGGTTCGAATACCCGAGCCGACATGGTGAAAAACCAGTCTGTGTCCTTGAGCAAGGCACTTAACCCTAATTGGCTCCAGGGGTGCTGTACTACTATGGCTGACCCTGTAGGTAGTCCATCATTGTAAATAAGAATTTGTTCTTAACTGACTTGCCTAGTTAAAAAAAAAAGATTCCAGATGTTGAGGTCCTGTGCTGGCGCGGTTACATGTCGTCTGCGGCTGTGTAGCCAGTTGGATGTACTGCCAAATTCTCTAAAAGGATGCTGGAGGTGGCTTACGGTAGAGAAATTAACATTACATTCTCTGGCAACAGCTCTGGTGGACATTCCTGCAGTCAGCATGCCAATTGCATGTTTCTTCAACTTGAGATCTGTGGCGTTGTGACAACTGCACATTTTAGTGTCCTTTTTTATTTTCACCAGCACAAAGTGCACCAGTGTAATGTTCATGCTGTTTAATCAGCTTCTTGATATGCCACTCCTGTCAGGTGGATGGATAATCATTGCAAACAGATATGTAAACACATTTGTGCACCAAATTTGAGAGAAATATGTTTAAGTGTTAAGGACAATTTCTGTGATATTTCAGCTCATGAAACACTTTACATGTTTTTTTAAATATTTTTGTTCATTATAGATTTGGTTGAGCAGAATGTGAATAGAGAACTTGTTAATGAGCAACGCAGTCAATATTTAGCATCACAGTTTATGCCCTCTCACCCCACCCCCAGGTATCTGTATGCTTCTGACACAGCTGGATGCGCAGGCTATGGACTCTCTGTTCCTGGGTCCAGACAAACAGGCTAACATACTGCACTGTATCCTTAACGCCATGGACTGTGGCATAGAGGGTAAAGGAATAGATACTTTATCTTCTGCCTATCTCAAAATGTTTTTCTATTACCATTGTGCTAATTGAACATGATGCTGGTCAGTAGAGCTAATTTGCTGTCTTCAGTTTCTTCTTTGAGGAAAAATAAACAAAACAGATATGTAGGTAGTAGCCCCATCATTGCCTTGTACACAAATATGTACCAGTGCTTAAGTCTTCTGGTTGGGAGGGCCACTTCACCATGTGTATTTCACAGTAATGGGTGAGTGGTCTTGCATTATTGATGAACCTAAGCACTCCTTGATACAATGCATCCAGCAACTTAATTGTACTGGTGGAGGCTCACATCTAAATGATGTCACCATAGTCCAACACAGAGCCTTCCGAACTGACATAGATAGTAATGTGTGAACATTTATTTCCCTAGATGAAGACTCATCCAAGGAGATGGATCCCTTCTGGCCAATCTTGCAGTGTTTTATGGTGATCTTGGATTGTTTGGGCTCTAGGATTTGGGGTACCATTGAGCCAACCCAAGCCTTCCAGGCCATCACAGGAAGACCTAGCTACTCTGCAGAGCTCGAGAGCATCAAACAACAAACCATGATGTACGTGTCATTCTTTATCTAGCCTTGAATTCTTTCATATAGTTAATTCTTAGAAGTTAAGCATATGGTTGATACTATTCTTCTTTTGCTCTATAGATCACGGGTTAAAATGGAAACTCCATATGATGATGACATGGTGACGTGCAGTCAGATGGTTTATGACAGTAACTACAAAGTGAGCAAGGTATTATTAGTTGTACTCCATTCCTCATGTACAGTGCCTTCGGAAAGTATTTAGACCCCAATACTTTTTCCACATTTTGTTAGGTTACAGCCTTATTCTAAAATGTATCAAATTTTTGGTTTTTCTCATCAATCTAAACACATTGCCCCATAATGATAAAGCAAAAACGGGTTTTTAGAAATTCTTGCTAATATAATAAACATATTATAGTTACACCTTTACTCGGTACTTTGTTGCAGCACCTTTGGCAGTGATTACAGCCTCGAGTGTTCTTGTTATGACACTTCAAGCTTCGCAAACCTGTATTTGGGGAGTTTCTCCCATTCTTCTCTGCAGCTCCTCTCAAGCACGGTCAGGTTGGATGTGGAGCGTCACTGCACAGCTATTTCCAGGTCTTTCCAGAGATGTTCAAGTCTGGACTCTGGCTGGGCCACTCACTGACTTCAGAGACTTGTCCTGAAGCGACTCCAGCGTTGTCTTTACTGTGCACTTGGGGTCGTTGTCCTTGGGGTCGTTGTCCTGTTCGAAGTGTGAGGTCCTGAGCAGGTTTTCATCAATGATCTCTGTACTTTGTTCCGTTGATCTTTGCCTCAATCCTGACTAGTCTCCCAGTCCATGCTGCTGAAAAACATCACCATCGAATGATGCTGCCACCACCATGTTTCACCGTAGGGATGATGCCAGTTTTCCTACAGATGTGACGCTTGGCACGGAGGAAAAACAGGGAAAAAAGCAACAAAGTCAAGGGGTCTGAATACTTTCTGAAGGCACTGTACATTTTTGGATAGTGTTCAAATGTGTTAAGTCAGCACCTGAAGAGTTCTGTAAACGTGACCTTTAGAGTAAAAAAACACGTTTCAGAAAAACAAACTGCTTTAACAAGCTCTTTTCATACCTAAGCTATTCTCCATTATTTTTCTTACAGAAGGATTCCAAGCTTGTTTCATGTGCTACCAGTCA
Source organism: Thymallus thymallus (assembly GCA_023634145.1). NCBI lineage: Eukaryota > Metazoa > Chordata > Actinopteri > Salmoniformes > Salmonidae > Thymallus > Thymallus thymallus. The sequence continues at coordinate 10,607,129 of CM042403.1, read as the reverse complement.
AGAGCGTCCACAAGTCAGGGACTGTTATTTATTGCTAAGTCTTAATAGGAATAAAAAAAGATTAACCGAACTTCAGTGTTCAGCAGTATAAAATGTAGGGTACATCTGTGTGCAGTGCGCTTTAGTTTGATGGAGGTACTCAAGGTGCACACATGGTTTTATTAAATGTCATATTACAAAATACATTGAGTTGGTAGGAGTTGACTTCTTATGTAATACCATGTTATGTATTAGCATTTATTTGTTTTGTAGGAAAAGGGAAGCAGACGCTCACATGGTGTGGATAGCAGTGTGGTCTACGAGGAAATGAATTCTCTGGTCAACCTCCTGCATTCTGAAATGGGCCAGGCATTGCGTGTGCACAACAGCACATTTCTTTGGTTCATCCCCTTTGTGAAATCTGTTATGGATCTGGATCACCGCTGCGTTATATACATTAATGAGGTTGTCCACTACCTGTGTGGGGAGATCAACGCGGACCTCCTGAAGCGTCAGGTTTGCATATGTGACAAGGTCACGGAGTTCTTCACCCTTATTCTTGTCCATATCATCGAGTTGCACCTGGGTAGTGGCCGCATGAATATGCTTTATTACTGTGCTCCCAAGTGGCTGGGCGTGTTGGTGAAATGTGCCACCCTGCCTGGTGACGCTTTTGTCCACACCTCGGAAGGTCCGGTGTCTTCCACATCCTCGAGGGTCAGTACGTCCCGAAAGGCCTCTACTAGCATCGCTGTTCCACAGGCATGCATGCATCTCATCCGGTCCCTGCTGAAGGAAGGGAGCAGGCTGAACCCCAACAGCAAGTGCAAACACTTTCTGAACCATCTGAACAAGCACCTCAGAGAAGGGCCCCAGAGGGAGTGGAAGTTGATTAGGCCGGAGCTTTATGAGCTTCAGAGCTGTCTGAAGGACTATGTCAAGATGATGGTTAACAGGCCAACCACAAGTACTTCTCCACTTGAACTGCTGGACATTGAGGCAGGGCCTGTGGAACCAACCACACCACCACTTCAGTCAAGCAATGACACCTCGGGACCTAGCGGCTTAGCTGAATTTAACCGTCCTATAAAACAGGAAGGGTTGTTGGATTATGTCGAAGGCTGTACATCTGGTGGTAGGGATTCTAATGGAGTTCAGAGGTGTAGGGACATAGACCTAGCGTTGCTGAAAAAGGAGCCCCTAACCCCGGAGGAGGAGGAGTTTGTAGCGCCGACTAATGATTCAAGACCAACCCTTGAGAAGATCTCTTCCTTTAGGGCAGATCCAGAGAAAATACAGGTGATCAAATCTAGACTTGGACAGCTTTTGACCAAGACGTCCAACTCTGAGAGAGATGAGCCCTCTGTAGGGCTCTGTGAATTCGGTAAAGAGAAACCTCAAAATCTGTTATCCAGCTGTAGAGAGGAGGCATCCATCTACCACGGCATTAGCAGAGACCCTCCATGCCCCCAAGAATCTGACAATGAGCTGGTGGACAATGTGCCTCTTCTTGTTTTAAAAAGGATTCTTAAAGGAAGAGAAGGCCCCAAATCTTCACAAGATCGAAGTAAAAGAATCTCAACACAATGTGACCGACCACTATCACCACCAAATTCTCCTTCAGTCGTCATTGTTATATCTGATGATGAGGCTACATTAGATGTTGGTAGAGCAAGTGGAACTGGGTCTTTTTCTGAGACATCCCAAATAAAAAACGACCTGGATGCCTCCAACCAGAATCACAGTCCCTGGCGTGATTACGATGGAGACTTGAGTGAATCTCAGGTGTTTGAGTTTGAAACACAGGAAGATATGGCGTCTGCCTGGTCCAACAGCGATTCAGAAAGTAACATGCCACCCAAAAAGCCCAAAGATAGCCCTGTCAGACATATTTTGAGTCCAACTTCAAGAGAGCCTTTATCAAGCTGGGAATGTGATACACAACCCATCTATGACGCGGATATAGAAAGGGCCCGTAAGCAGGTTGAGAAGGAGCTTGAGAAGCCTAAGACCCCACCTCAAGGGCTTAAACGGGCCATTGTTGTCAAAAAAAGAAGTCTTCTTGTTGATCCAAAACCATTGGCCTCCAAGTGCCTCAGCAAAAAAACTTTAAAAAAACTATTCAAAGAGCCTGTGAAGGATGCTCCCCATGCAGTCACTCCGCCATTGAGAAAAAGCAGTTCAACAGTAAGTTCACACAGACTGGAAACCGAGACAACCTCTTCTTTAACCACATCAGCCATCTCACACAGAAAGTCATTAACTCCAGCCATTGTCCCTCCTAAAAAAGTAAGAAAAGCAGCCGAGCCTGTGTCCACAGCAGAGAAGCTTGGCCTTAAAAAGAAGGAGCGAAAGGCCTTTGATCTCTCCCAGCCATCGCTTGACATGGTTGATAAGCTGAGGCGCAAAGGCGCTACAGTCAATGTCCCACAGGCCAAGAAGCCTACCCGACAGACCAAGAGGTCAAAGGGGATCTCCCCTCAGAAGAGGTCTGTCAAAAAGAGTAACCATAAGCTGCTAGCCTCACAGGATGACCAGTTCTTCAGGCAGAGCAAGCAGGCATCGGGAGCAGGAACCTCTGCAAAGGCAGAGCCAACGAAGATAAATCTGAATAAGATTGAGAATCAAAGACCCAGTTTTGTTACAGAGAATGAGGACTACGAGGACCTGCAGTGTTCCCAGCTAGATCCTACCCGCCATGACGAACAGCTGATGGTCAATCGCTGCTATACAATAAGTAGTGTCTTGTCCAGCATGGACAGGCAGGACCCTCCATACTTTCCTATGAATGATGTTACACCTGGACCTTCTGGGCAAGTCCCCAAAAGCAATGAGGAAGGTGGCGATTATGATGCAGACTGGATGTACCTCACCCAAATGGAGCCAACTGACATGGAGATGTGTTTGCAGATGGAAGGGGAAGAGTTGTTCTACACGCAGCGGGACCCTGTAGACATGGACATTGACTCAGACAGCCAGATGCCCTTTGAGGAAAAAGGAGGGTCTTCAGACTGGACACGGCCTAAACAGGCAGACGAGGGGCAAGAGCAGACTTTTAAGAAACCGGCTACTCCACCACCCTCGTGCTCTAGCTTGGCTCGGGATGATGATCGCTTGTTCCTGAAACCTGGAATGTCCCCTATGTCGGTTAAAAAGGCCAAGCCGTCCACCACCAAGATCTACGCAACCTCAAGCTCCAGGAGTGCCTCCTTGGTGCAAGAGATGGAGAGGACCGCCAATGCTCCATTTTCGGCTTCTTCTGCCCCTACTGGAAGAGGTAGGCCTGCCCGGCCAGTCGTGCCTGCACAAAGTCCCTGTGTACTACAACCTCATCCAGAGGTCGGTCAGTCTCTCCCACTGAATCTCTTATACAAACCCATCGCACCACAACTACCACATAAACCCATTCCACCAAAACAACCTCCACCCAGACCTGAACAAAACCTCCCCCGTCCACCTGGCCAGACCCTCCGCCCTATCCAGCACAGCAACATAGGTTCCACCCCACAGCCCTCCACCTCCAAGACCTACCCCAGGCCCAACGCCCCTTTCCAAAGGCACATACCCAACCTTGAGCTTAGCTTCAGATTTGACCCTAACTACCTAATTCAACACATCCTGAAATGGACGTTTGATATGTTCAGCAACTACAAGCAGTTTGGTATACCCTCTGAGGTATGTGAGTTACCACTGGAAACAGTAGGCTTCAGCTTCAGCTCTTATGATGAATACTACAAGACCTTTTACCCCTTGCTTCTCACCAACACTTTTGAGGAGGTGAGTAATCAATTTGTTACAAAATAGATTGTAACTCATTTAGGTGTGAAATTGTGTTACGGTGCATTTAGGCTGTAGGCAACTGAAAAGGATGGTCAATCTAGCATTACAAAGAGCATTGACATTTAGGCTAATTTTACACTTGTGAGTAATGAGTCAAAGGTTTTTTTAATGGTTGTCTGTTGAAGCAACTCTTCTAATAAAGTCAAATCCCCTTCTCTCATCAAAGCTTGCAGGTGAATGGCTAAAGAACAAGGAATCAGGAAAGGTGGTAACTCAGAATTTAAAAGTTGTCGCAAATGATTACAGCCAGAGTGTTTGGAATGTCAGTTTCACAGGTAAGCTTACTGAAGTAACCAGTTTCTTGCATTATAATCTTCATACTGTAAACATTGATACAATTTATGTTTTTTGTGTCAAATTTCTATTTAATTGTGATGTTGTCCCAAAGCTGATGATCCACTTAACAAATATGTTTTTGTCAGCGAGCATTACTATCAGTGATGACTCCCGTCAGATGTACCCTAGGGAGGAGGACCTGGTAATTCTGTGGCTGCCCCAGAACACTGGTGCTTACTCATGGCATGAGCAGGGCTTCTTGGATCCCCAAGAACATTTTGGCTATGTGCAGAGATCTAATGTCCTTAACGGAGGTGTGGGTGAGTACATTTTGTGTAAGAGACTAGGTAGTGATAGGCTTACATTAAGAGGGAAGGGGGTTGAATTGCTATGGAAAGACAAGTTTAATACAAATATATCTTAGACATAGATTCTTAAATTGATAGTATGCGATTTAGGCAATTAAGCCCTTTTTTCAGTTACCCAGAGTCAGATTAACTCATGGATACCATTTTTATGTCTGCGTCCAGTTCAATGACTGTATACTGTATATGGACATAGCCGTCAATCACATGACACCATTCATTCCTATGTAAAGACTCAAAAGCACATTGAAATCAAGTCAGTGAAGATAGTGTCTCATGGAGACATAACAGGTGCTGTTTGAGCTACTCCAGGAAGCAACATTCAGACCAGATAAGTGCTGCACCCTCTCATTGAGTAATTCAAGTGAAAGCTCGACCGGGATACTGCAGGCTGCCATTAGCAACTAAATTATCTTTAACTTCTGCTGTATGCAATTTAAAAAAAAAAAAATTATTGCATTTTTATAATTATCGGTTCAAGGACATCTGGTGTATAAGAAGCAATTATTGGTACCATAATTATCCAAAAATAAATTAATAATAATATACAGGTGCATCTCAATAAATTAGAATATTGTGGAAAGTTAAGTCATTTCAATAATTCAATTGACAAAGTGAAACTCGTATATCGTGGATTAATTACACAAAGTGAAATAGTTCAACCCTGTATATGTTTTAATCTTGATGATTACAGCTCATGAAAACCCCAAATTCCGTATCACTACTAAATTTAACACAGACATGTCGGCCTTCTGAAAAGCATGTTCTTGTACATGCAGTCAGTACTTGGTTGGAGCTCCTTTAGCATAAATCACTGCATCTATGCGGCGTAGCATGGAGTCGATCAGCCTGTGGCACTGCTGAGGTTTTATGGAAGCCCAGGTTGCTTCGATAGCGGCCTTCAGCTTGTCTGCATTGTTGGGTCTCATGTCATCTTCCTCTTGACAATACCCCATAAATTCTCTATGGGGTTCAGATCAGGCCAGTTTGCTGGCCAATCAAGCAAAGTAATCCCATGGTCATTGAACCAGGTATTGGTACCTTTGGCAGTGTGGGCAGGTGCCAAGTTCAAAAAATGAAATCTGCATCTCCATAAAGCTTGCCAGCAGAAGGAAGCATGAAGTGTTGATGCATTGACTCCTGCCTCAGTCCACTCCTTGTGAAGCTCCCCCATGTTTTTGAATGGCCTTTGCTTGACAATCCTCTCAAGGCTCCGGTTATCGATGTTGCTTTCCTACCACACTTCTTCCTTCCACTCGACTTTCCATGAATATGCTTGGATACAGCACTCTGAACAGCCAGCTTCTTTAGCAATGATCTTTTGAGGCTTTCCCTCGGTCAGCAGTCTTCCCCATGATTGTGAAGCCTACTGGACTGAGACCATTTTTAAAGGCTCAAGAAACCTTTACAGGTGTTTTGAGTTAGCTGATTAGTGTGACACCTTGAGTCTACAATATTGAACTTTTCCACAATATTCTAATTTATTGAGGGTGTGTGTGTGTGTGTGTGTGTGTGTGTGTGTATAAAAAATACACACACACACTGTCAGGTTGGATGGGGCATTGTCACTGCACAGCTATTTTCAGGTCTCTCCAGAGATGTTCAAGTCTGGGCTCTGGCTGGGCCAATCAAGGACATTGAGACTCAATGTCCACTCCTGCGTTGTCTTTGCCGTGTGCTTAAGGTCATTGTCCTGTTGGAAGGTGTACCTTCGCCACAGTCTGAGGTCCTAACCTGCTCCAGAGCGCTTTTCATCAGATCTTTCCCTCGATCCTGACTAGTCTCCCAGTCCCTGCCGCTGAAAAACATCCACACAGCATGATGATGCTGCCACCACGCTTCACCGTAGGGATGGTGCCAGGTTTCCTCCAGACGTGATGCTTTGACTTCAGGCCAAAGAGTTCAATCTGTATTTCAACAGACCAGACAACCTTTTTTCTCATAGTCGGAGTCCTTTAGGTGCATTTAGGCAAAGTCCAAGCGGAAGTCACTCTGCCATAAAGGCCTGATTGGTGGAGTGCTGCAGCGATGGTAGTCCTTCTGGAAGGTTCTCCCATCTCCACAGAGGAGCTCTGTCAGTGACCACCTTCCTGATCAAGGCCCTTCTCCCCCGATTGCTCAGAGCTCCCCATCCAACTTGACAGGATCTGCAAAGAATGGAAGAAACTCTCCAAATACAGGTGTGCCAAGCTTAGTGTCATACCCAAGAAGACTAATCGCTGCCAAAGGTGCTTCAACAAAGAACAGATTAAAGGGTCTGAATACTTTCCAAATGCACTGTGTATGTATAGATACGTTTGTGCACAGTACCAGTCAAACGTTTAGACACTTACTCATTCAAGGGTTTTTCTTTATTTGTACTATTTTCTACATTGTAGAATAATAGTGAAGATATAAACTATGAAATAACATCTATGGAATCATGTAGAAACAAAGTGTTAATCAAATAAAAAAATATTAAGTAGTCACCCTTTTCCTTGACAGCTTTGCACACTCTTGGCATTCCCTCAACCAGCTTCACCTGGAATGCTTTTCCAACAGTCTTGAAGGAGTACACTCTTAACCAGCATGTCTGCCACAGCATTCTGAAGCAATACACCATCCCATCTGGTTTGGGCTTAGTGGGACTATTTGTTTTTCAGCAGGACAATGACCCAACACAACTCCAGGCTGTGTAATGGCTATTTGACCAAGAAGGATAGTGGTGGAATGCTGCATCAGATGACCTGGCCTCCACAATCACCTGACTTCAACCCAATTGAGATGGTTTGGGATGAGTTGGACTGCAGAGTGAAGGAAAAGCATCTAAGTGCTCAGCATATGTGGGAACTCATTTTAAGACTACTTCGAGGAATCTCAAATATAAAATATAGTTTGATTTAACTTTAAAAAAAAAAAAATTTGTTACATTATTACATTGTTACATTATTCCAAGTTATTTCATTTGTTTTTGATGTCATCACTATTATTCTGCAATGTAGAAAATAGTAAAAATAAAGAAAAATCCTTGACTGAGTAGGTGTCCAAACGTTTGCATGGTACTGTGTCTATCGGAGATGGAAACTCGAGTCTGAGACTCTGACTTAAGTCGCACTTAAGTCGCAAAGAACATTACTTTCGACTTGACTTAGACTTGTGATCAATTGACTTGAGACTTGACTTGGACTCTAGATGAGACTCGTGAACAATGCAAGTCAGTACTGGGATATGTTTTTGTTGTGCATTCTTTCAGATAACATGGAACAGGTGGCATTGTAACACAGAGAAAGTAGTTTAATAGAGGGCTCAAAAGCGTTCTAGAACATCTGCGTTCTGCAAAAAATATGCAGACAAGGACGTGTATTTCAATGTGAGGACAGTGGTTACTCATATTTGCACTTTGTCCTTATGTGATTAAGCGGACGTTGTGTATGGTATTGCTATATAGATTGGAATATTGAAACTCAAGCAAAAGTTAAGCTATAGTTTGTGCAATCATGTCATATTTAAATAATATGCTGTAAATTATAATTATGACAGTGTTAAGCAACTAACTTTAAATTGATATTGTCCCCCAAATTTTTGGGGATATAATTTACAAGGGTTATAGACTTAACCCACAGCAGGCAGAAAGCCATTGCCAAAAGGGACTTGGCCCTAAAATATTATTGCTTATTGAACTATTGATTTGATGGTTCATTTAAAGCTAAACTTATATATTTTTCGTTAAATCAATTAGACCCTACCCATTTCAAGCTTATCTTTCTATAAAATAAAAAGTTATATCAGAATATTTAATAAACTAAGCTGGCTAACTCCTTTCATGCTGCTTTTGTAGTTTACTCCTCTGGACCAGTTTAAAGGTAGTTTTACAAGCCATAGCTAACTAGCGTTTAACTCTGGCAGACTTCCCTTTAAAGGGGATAACTTATCTCTGTCCATGCATCCTCATCATATACAGTTGATGTAGGATGTTTTGCATACACCTTAGACAAATGCATTTAAATTAAGTTTTTCACAATTCCTGACATTTAATTCTAATAAAAATTCCCTGGATTAGGTCAGTTAGGATCTCAACTTTTATTTTAAGAATGTGAAATATCAGAAAAATAGTAGTGATTTGTTTCATCACATTCCCAGTGGGTCAGAAGTTTACATACACTCAATTAGTATTTAGTAGCATTGCCTTTAAATTGTTTTACTTGGTTCAAATGTGTTGTGTAGCCTTCCACAAGCTACATTTTGGTCCATTCCTCCTGACAGAACTTGTCAGGTTTGTAGGCCTCCTTGCTCGCAATCACTTCAGTTCTGTCAACAGATTTGCTATAGGATTGAGGTCAGAGGTTTGCGATGGCCACTCCAATACCTTGACTTAGTTGTCCTTAAGCCATTTTGCCGCTATGGAAGTATGCTTGGGGTCATTGTCCATTTGGAAGACCCATTTGCGACCAAGCTTTAACTTCCTGACTGATCTTGATTTTCCTTCCTCATGATGCCATCTATTTTGTAAAGTGCACCAGTCCCTCCTGCAGCAAAGCACCCCCACAACACGATGCTGCCACCCCCGTGCTTCACGGTTGGGATGGTGGTGTTCTGCTTGCAAGCATCCCCCTTTTTTCCTCCAAACATTATGGCCAAACAGTTCTATTTTTGTTTCATCAGACCAGAGTACATTTCTCCAAAATATGATATTTGTCCCAATGTGCAGTTGCCAACTGTTTGGCTTTTTTATGGCGGTTTTGGAGCAGTGGATTCTTCCTTGCTGAGCGGCCTTTCAGGTTATGTCGATATAGGACTCGGTATGACGGCTGCGTGGTCCTATGGTGTTTAAACCTGCCAACTATTGTTTGTACAGATGAATGTGGTACCTTCAGGCGTTTGGAAATTGCTCCCAAGGATGAACCAGACTTGTGGAGGTCTAAAATTTATTTTCTGAAGTCTTGGCAGATTTCTTTTGATTTCTTTTCAGTTTGAAGGTAGGCCTAGAAATACATCAACAGGTACACCTCCAAATGACTCAAATTATGTCAATTAGCCCATCAGAAGCTTATAGCCATGACATAATTTTCCAAGCTTTTTAAAGGCACAGTCAACTTAGTGCATGTAAACTTCTGACCCACTGGAGTTGTGATCTAGTGAAATAATCTAAGACAATTGTTGGAAGAATGACTTGTCACGCACAAAGTAATGTCCTAACCGACTTTCCAAAAATTATAGTTTGTTAACATAATCTGTGGAGTAGTTGAAAAATGACTTCAACCTAAGTGTATGTAAACTTCCGATTTTCAACTGTATATGCATTTATAAACTGGGTGGTTCGAGCCCTGAATTTTGATTTAGCTGACAGCAGTGGTATATCAGACGTATACCACGGGTATGACAACCATTTATTTTTACTACCTTAATGATGTTTATAATAGCAATAAGGCACCACAAGGGTTTGTGATATATGGCCAATATACCAGAGCGAAGGGCTGTGTCCAGGCACTCTGGGTTGTGTCGCGGCTAAGAATAGCCCTGAGCCGTGGTATATTCGCCATATAACACACCCCCTTGGTCCTTATTGCTTAATTATGCATTGTATTTTACTACAGTGCATTACTTGTAATACATTACTGTATTGTTTTACTGTTAGTGTTTTCATTTTAAATGCACTTTATCTAAAGCTTTGTGTGATGCATTTCTCTGCCGCCCTTCAGGCCAGTGCCCAATTCTGAACCTGACGATAAAGACCCTGGGGAATGTGACGTTGGCCAACCAGCAGGCAGTGCGCTGTGATGTGGTGGGCTCCCTGGTCAACACCATGAGGGGGTTCAAGGCAATCTGTCAGCTCAATGGCAACTCTATGCTCAAGCCCCTCCTGGCCCCACATGTCTCCTACTTCCAACCTGGCCCAGAGGTCATCCCCAACCTCAACCTGCCTGTAAAACACCTGTTTCTCGCTCTCTCCCCTCCCCCCCTCCATTTATAATAGGCATTTGAATAGGGTGTGTGTGTGAGGTTTTAAAAGTGAAGTTATTCCTCTGTGGCACTATTGGATAACCAAGTACCGACTTGACTTGTATTGGATAACCAAGTTATGACTACTATTTGAGACATGGCCAATTTTGTAAATCTGTCAAATGTTTTTCTTTAAATTCGGGTGGCTCTTAATTGTGTGAAAATGGCCTTGTATACATGCGTTTGGCCCAGGGTTACAACCCGGATCAGATGAGGGCGGTGAGAACCGGTATGTCCGTCATCAGGAACCAGCAACTCACCCCAAAAATCTGTCTGATACACGGACCCCCAGGAACGGGGAAGAGCAAAACCATCGTGGGCCTGCTGCAAAACCTGTTCTCTGAGGTACGCTGTTTGCCTCGTTTCTGGACGTGGTGTTTTTTCGTGCAACCCTGGGCTAAGGTCATTAGACACAAAGGGGAGACAAGCTTTTCTTTTGCTCTAGTGTTCTATGGTTTTTCTCAGCTTGCTCCTTTTCTCTCCTATTGAACAATCTTTGCTTAAACGTTCATATAATTTAATGCGTTCCTCTCATTGTCATAACCATCTCCAGGGAGTGCAGAGCATGGCTCCTCCAGTGAATAGGCAAGCTAAACCCCGCCGCATGCGGGTCCTCCTGTGCGCCCCGTCCAACGCCGCCATCGACAACCTGATGAAGAAGATTATCCTGGCCTTCAAGGAGAAGTGCAAGAACATCCAGGGTATGCTACCTCAACTATGAAAATACTCAATGAACTGTGAATAGATCAATGAAATGAAAAATGTAATGGTTAAGGCAATTCAACCACCAATGATTGTTTCACGGAACTGATATGGTGAAGTTGACATTGTCCTGGACGGCTTTCTTAAAGGTAACTGTGGGGACATCAATCTGGTGAGGCTCGGGAACGACAGAACCATCTCCAAGAATCTGAAACTTTTTAGCCTGGACAGTCAGGTGAAAAACAAAACACGTGAGTCTGGAGAGCGGGCACAAGTACGCACGCACCTCCGTCATCCATCAAATGACCTCATAAAAAGCACACATGTGTTTTGTCCAATTTCACCTGCAGAAAAGGCCCTGATGTCACAGGACTCGGACGTCCAACGCAGAGAGCAGCTGGACAAGGAAATAGACAGGATCTCCAAGAGGTTGCCCAAACTGCTGAAGACAGAGAAAATGGTATATACATGCTTCCCCCAGCAGAGGCTGCCAGAAGGCTGGCCAAACACCTCCAGTTACCCAAAGCTCATGTCATACACTGTGGGCTCTTACTTTAATTTTGGGTCTCTGTTTAGACATGCGATTACAGAGTCTGCATGGGTTCGAATCCAGCCCACTGCCCTTTGACTCATACTCTTTCAATCTCCCCTGTCTTTCCAACACTTTTTACTATTTCTTCAATAACGCTTAGAAATTGGCATTGCCCCACTCCTTAAAAAAAACGATGGGATAGCATTTTTATTTCAGTGTTTTTCATGATTTCTCTTTTCCTGCCTCCTTCATTGTCTGGTGTGTAGTACCATGAGCTGGCAGAGCAGAAGTCCACACTGCTCAAAGAGAGACAGACACTCAGCTACCAGCTCAAACAGGTAAGCTCCTCTAGCACATGACCATTATATACATAGATGACGTTAGCAATGTTGTCATGTGTATAAGGGCTCATTAGATGAGAGGATAGTTTATTATTATTATTATTCCAGATGTATTAAAGAAAAGCTTTGAGGGGAAAAATCTCCAAAGCTGTTTATTTTTTATTTTTTTGCTTTCCCTTTTTTTTAAAATTTTTTTTAATCTTCCTCCTACTATCAGTCTCGCAGTAGGAGGCAGGAGACCCAGGCCCGGGTACTGCACGATGCCCATGTGGTCTGCTGCACCCTGAGCACTAGCGGCAGCCCCATCCTGCAGTCGGCCTTCCAGCGCCTGGGACACAAGCCCTTTAGCTGTGTCATCGTGGACGAGGTCAGAATTTGGAGCTCCTATACTTTAGCTGAATTTCAATAGTTGTTCCATCTACCAAAGTGATCCTGGAGACGCACTATGTGCAAGCGTTTGTTCCTATGCTGTAACACACCTGATTCAACAAAGTGATGGCTTGCTTGAATAAGATGTGTTACTGGGTTGGAATAGCCAAAGTGTTGTGGAACCCAGGATCAAGATTGATAACACTGTTTTTGCACATTTTGATTGTACTCTCTTGGGGGATTTTCACACTTGGTACCTTTTTTTTTTTCAAACAATATTTGTGAAATCAATGTGGTTCGCTTACATTTTTGTTCAGTGTGAACACTCCAAAGAAATTAAGACCTCTCAAAAAATCTCCCTGAAGGGAAATAAGACCATCTCGAGAGGGTCTGAATTCAGTTCTCTTGAAGTCCTTATTCCAGTGCCTTTTTATTTAAATATTTTGGTGCAATGTGAACACAAAGAGCTCCAGGCTCGCTTGTCATTATTCCCACACCACACACTAGGATACTACAACACTCATAACCTGCCCTAACTTACTTACAATTTCAGCATAATTTTATCTGTAGTTATTCTTCTGCTAATTATCCTGTTACCAATTATATTTACATGTAAATGTTCTCTTGGTTATAATAGTTTTAGGTAAATGCAATCTATTAGCTTCAAAAATGTAAGTAGATAAAGTGCATTCGGAAAGTATTCAGACACCTTCCCTTTTTCCACATTTTGTTTACTGTTCAGCCTTATTCTAAAATGGATGAAATAAAAATGTTCCTCAATCTACACAGAATACCCCATAATGACAAAGCAAAAACATGTTTTTAGAAATGTTTGCAAATGTATTAGATGCCTTATTTACATAAATATTCAGACCTTTGCTATGAGACTTGAAATTGAGCTCAGGTGCATCCTGTTTCCATTGATTATTCTTGATGTTTCTACTTCTTAATTGGAGTCCACCTGTCGTAAATTCCAGAAGGACAACCATCACTGCAGCACTCCACCAATCAGGCCTTTATGGCAGAGTGCCCAGGCGGAAGCCACTTCTCAGTAAAAGGCACGACAGCCCGCTTGGAGTTTGCCAAAAGGCACCTAAACAAGATTCTCTGATCTGATGAAACTATTTGGCCTGAATACCAAGCGTCACATCTGGAGGAAACCTGGCACCTAACCTACGGTGAAGCATGGTTGTGGCAGCATCATGCTGTGGGGATGTTTTTCAGTGGCAGGGACTGGGAAACGAGTCAGAATTGGGGGAAAGATGAACGAAGCAAAGTACAGAGCCTTGATGAAAACCTGCTCCAGTGTGCTCAGGACCTCAGACTGGGGTGAAGTTTAACCTTCCAATAGGACAACAACCCTTAGCACACAGCCAAGACCACACAGGAGTGGCTTCGGGACAAGTCTCAATGTCCTTGATTGGCCCAGCGAGAGCACGTACTTGAACCCGATCAAATATCTCTGGGGAGACCAGAAAATGGCTGTGCAGTGACGCTCCCCATCCAACCTCTGACAGAGCTTGAGAGGATCTGCAGAGAAGAATGGGAGATACTCTCCAAATACAGGTGTACAAAACTTGTAGCGTAATACCCAAGAAGACTTGAGGCTGTAATCGCTGCCAAAGGTGCTTCAACAAAGTACTGAGTAAAGGGTCTGACTACTTATGTCTGTTATATTTGTTTTTATTTTTCCTTTATTTGCAAAAATGTTGTTTTTTTGCTGTCATTATGGGGTATTGATTGTAGATTGGGGGGGTGGGCAATTTTTATCTATTTTAGAATATGGCTAATGTGGGAAAAGTGAAGTGGTCTGAATAATTTCTGAATGTATATGTGAACACAGTCTCGGTATGAATGTGAGGAACCAACAGCATTTATTTCTTTCAACACATTTCTCTGTGTTGTGCAGGCAGGGCAAGCCACTGAGACTGAGACCCTCATCCCTATGCTCTACCAGTGCAACGCCCTCATCCTGGTGGGAGACCCCCATCAGCTGCCCCCGACAGTTATCTCCCAGGTACTGCAGCTCTCACTTTCACTACCTGAACATACACCTGCAAGAGATTCTTACTCATGTAAATCTTTCAACACTTCTCAGTTCAATGATTCTGACTGACGTTGAAACAGTAACTATGTATTTTCATTGTGTTTCTCCTCATATAGATACACAAATGTTTAGTGTTAGGTAGATTAAGTGTTCCATTTAATTCTATTTTTTTTTTATTTTTTTTTGTCAGACTGCGAAGGAGTTAAAGTATGGCCAGTCCCTGATGGCTCGGTTGGTGACCAACCTGGATCGCTACTGTAAGGAGAACAAGAAACCCAGCCCTGTGGTTTTCCTTAGCTACCAGTACCGCATGCACCCCGAAATCTGTGAGTTCCCCTCCAAGCACATCTACCGCAAGGCCCTTAAAACTGACAGGTAGGTTCCCTCCCCACCCACTCCTTTAAAACAGACTTGATGTAGTTGTGTAGTTATGGTCGTGTTTTCATGTTCCTAAAGCTGGAGCGATTGTGAACAAATATTTAATTACCACGTAGTGCACCTGTCATTGAACACAATTTATGTTTGAGTGAAGTGGTGTACACAGTGCTGCATTATTAAAGGCCAATGTTCCTATTTCTGAAGTAAATATTTTTTTATGTAAATTATATGTTACAGAAGGGACCAGACACTTACCCCAGCTGCGATTCACTTACTCATTGTGCAGTATCAGGGCACACAATACATTTTTGAAATGGACACGCTCTCAGTAGAGTGATGTAGGTCTTTACACATTAAATTGTCTTTCCAAACTTTTTCTGCAACGTTATATTCCACCTCTTCTACTAGTTGTGCTGCACGGGCTGTTAGTGTACTGTAGGTGCAGCCTCAGCCTGCACAGCTGTGTAGGGGGGAACTACCAAAATGGATTATAATCAATGTTCCCTCAAATAAATACATATATTTATTTGTGATTTTTTTTTTTTTCACTGAGCAAATTAAGTCTGAGTGCAAACTTGAATGTTTTAAGTGACCTACAATTGAGAGAATGCATCCCATAACATTTTAATATCGTATTAGCTGTTCTATCATTCAGCCTACAGTAGCAGCCAATGTGTGGTGTTCAATGTAGGCCTACATTCCATGAGACTTTTGGAGAAAAAATAACATTCAGCGCTTTACATTAACCGGTTTATCCACTTGTCCTTCAGACAAGGTAACTGAAAAATTGTTTGATGCAAGAAACCACTTTGCAAAAAAAATGCATTATTATTTGCCATACCATTGTTACAGAGAATCAGACTTTATGCTACCCTCTGCCTATTGGCTACTTATCTTATTCAAGCCTGTCTCAAAATGCAGCACTGCCCCTTCAAGACAAAAAAAATGATTTACCTTAGTTGCTTTTCAAAGATTTATAGAAATGTACACATTTTGTGCTCTTGTAGGAAGCATTCACTCCCCTATTGCTGACTACAAATGATCTGTAATTAACTAGCAAAGGATATTAACAAAATGTGTGCATGTGGCTACATGCAGCTCTTGCCTTGATCTCAAAACAAGTGCATCTAATCAAGACTGCTCATGCTGTAAACACAGTCCAGTTCAAAGTAAATGGCGCACATCCATATATGGCAATGGTCTAATTGCATATTGGCCTACTGCAACTGTGATTGGTTATGCCGCTCTGGTCTGTGTAGAGTACCGGCTGAGTTGTGTGCAATACAATTCTACTCTGATGCGTTCTGCCTACAACAATCTCTTGCAAATTTTATTTTGTTTCGGTATGTTGCATTGAAGTGGCCAATATTGCGATGATTCGATTACAATTGCCACAGTAAAGGGGAACGTTGATAGTGTTAACAAGGATAACTCTAGAAAGTGAAGTTCAATGTTGTGCTTGGTGCGGCGTGGCAGTCTCGGGGCTACTGCGCGCAGCTTAGAGGGAACATTAACGTTGCGGAGAAAGTTCGGAATGACAATTTCATGTGTACAACATCTAAAGACCTACATTGCTATAATGAGAGTGTGTCAGTTTCTGGACCCTTCTATAACATATACATTTAAATAAAACATTTTAGATTTACTTTAGAAAATTCTCTAACATTTCATGTTAAACACTTAAGTGTTAACAATGACTTTAAAATGGTTAGTGTGTTAATATTCCATTTGTGTGTTCCTGTCTTCAGTGAAACTGCAGAGAGGAGGAGGGTGAACTTTGGCTGGCCTTTCCAGCCCTACTGTGTGTTTGACGTGACCGACGGCCAGGAGGTCAAGGAGGGAGAGTATGAAAAGCTCTGGATCATGTTCCTATGAGTTCTCCTATTAAAGGGATAGTTCAGTGACTTGACATGATTTTGATATTTGGTTTCTTATCTCGACAACAGTCTAGGGCTGTGTCAAACTCATTCCATGGAAGACAGTTTTTTTTTTTAATTTATCAGGGACCTATATAGACCTGTAATACCAAGTGCGTGAAATTCATTATCAGGTGGAACAGAACCAGCAGGCTCTGGACCTCCTTAGGTTGAGTTGAATACCCCTGGTCTACAGACAGGGAGTGACTCTGCAATCCTGCAATCACACATTGATTTTGTTAAACTAGCCAAGGCCATCAATTGGCAACATAAGCATTTTTGGTCAATCTCTGGCTGAACAATCCCTTTAATGACAGATGCATGTCATTACGAAAAAGTGCTTGTGACTGTTTTTGATTGCGTACTGGATGGTCACCAGGTCGTTCAGCAACCTGAAGGAGGTGCAGCTTGTAGTGTCACTGCTGAGGCTGATGGCTGAGAAGCAGCAGGTCAGGGTCGGGGTCATCACGCCCTACAACGCCCAGAAGGACCGCATTAACCGCGAGATGGCTAAGGTGGTCAACAAGAACCTCACGTGAGTCAAGTGCTGCACCATAAATGTGCATTCTCATTGGGTTTAGTAGATTGGCAGGGATATACTCAGATGGCGCTAAGGGTCCGTTCACACTGCTAGTGCAAAAAGGAAGCCATTTCAGTAGTCCTAGCTGGCAGAATCATTAGAACCAATGAAAGGGCTTCCTTTCTGCCACAGTTTTTTTCCGCAAGCAATGTGTAGTGAAAAAATAAAATGTATTCCAGGGTGGACGTTGACACTGTGGAAGGCTTCCAGGGCCGAGAGATGGACAGCATCATCGTCTCCTGCGTTAGGGCGAGCCACGAGCAGGGCGGCATCGGGTGAGTGTGCAAGTTTTCTTGTTAAGGGTCATCTGGCCTTGCCCTATACTTGGTAATGATATAACAAATTGGATTTATGTACGTTGAAGTAGTATTCATACTAGCAGTGTTGTGCTTACCTGGGCTATGGGTATAGTTTCTCATCTATGGTCCCCCCCCCCCGCAGATTCCTGGGGAATTGCCAGAGGTTGAATGTGACCATCACCCGGGCCAAGTTTAGCCTGTTCATTCTGGGCCATCTACGGACACTCCAGGTAATTAGCTCCTCGTCCTGGGTATCTGTATGGAGGCCTGTGTCTGGTTTGTATTTCCTTTGCCAACCTCATGTTGATTGTGTCTGTCCTAGGAAAACCAAGACTGGGGCGCGCTGATCAAGAACGCCGCTACACGAAAAGTCATTATATCAACGAATGAGATGACCTTCAAGATGGACGCCAGGAAGATCTTCAAGCAGCAGCTGACCAGGAGCCTGTCTTACCCGCGGCCCACTGCCGATGCCCCCAGGCCTGCTCCCATCGGGCTGAGGCGCTCCAATGAGCCATCCCTTTTCCCACAGGGCAGGGACTCTCCCCAACAGCCCAGCTCGGCATCCCCTCCCCAGGCTGCTGACAGGCCCAGAGACCCCCGTCGGGAAGTCCATCACCCACAGGCCCCCCAGCAAAGAGCAGACTTGAATCTGCGAGCTGAAGGAATCAGGGACCCACGAGCGGAGGGCTACAGAGACTCCTGGGTGGAAAACTGCAGAGACCCACGAGCTGAGAGGGACCCACAGAGATGGCCTGGCAGGGAGAGGGAAAGGGAGCGACACTATTCACCCGTCACCGCACCCTACCCAGGAGACGGAGTCAATAGACCACCGAGGGACCCCAAACAGACAAAGTATAATGGCTACAGTGCTACTTCCTCCTTCAACCAGCACACTCACACCCAGAAACGAGCCCCAGACCCCCGATGGATCCCTCCCACCCACTCCAAGAGGGGGAAGAGATGAGCACTGACTCTGTTTGGTTTGTTTTTATTCGTGTGCTTTCTTATAAGTTCAGAGGACGAGAGATTACTCCCCAGAGTAGTTTGGTTCTCAGTCTGGTTTTGACCCGATTGCTGTTTTCACCAGGAAATTCTTAAGAAATCTCATGCAGTTATATGATACTTTTGTATCATAAGTCAGTTAATTTTATTTTTGTAATAAATATAATAGTTTTTGTAATCTGTTTAATGACTTATGGCTTGAATATGTAGGTTGGCCACTGGCCTTTGTGGGGTTGGGGCCTTTTGTGAAATGGCATTTGTACTCTAACACGGGTACTTTCACATTTCCAGTGAGTTTATATTACTGAGAGGGGTAACCCAGGTAATATACGTTGCCTGTGACTTCTGGACTTTTTATTAAAAAAAAAAAATTGGGGTTCACAATTTTATTTCTCAATTTCATAAATGCATTACGTACATTTGTATAGAAATGTTCTGGACTGTCTGTGCTCCATGTTTGATACTTACTATTTATTAGCAGTACAGCCCAATTAACAGAATGGCTGCTACCTTTTTTTAATTTTAAATGCATACTATTTCCACTAAAAGCATATATTTAGTGCAAAAGTATATCTTGCCAGCAATAGTTATTTGACCATTATTTGTTTATTTTGCTTTTGCAGTGTCAACCTTGTTTAGCTCCAGGATGCTGGTTAACTGAGGCAAATGTTGCATTTTACTGACGTGTTTACTGCATCTTTATATAATCTGTAACATAGTCTGAGCGAACACATTACCTGGAGAATGTGGGACAAAGATATTTTATCTCTAGGGAGACAGGATGTTGTGCAGTAGTCCACCGCCATTTTATGCCCCAGAGAAGCTTTTGAAAACTCGGTACTATATTCTGCTGTTTTTTTTAGTGTTTTTGTTTGTACAGTGTTGGATCCACTTGTATTTGTCGTTGTGGTATCACACTGTGAATTAACACAAGCTTGTCTTTACACACACACAGAAGAACCTAGTCTCTCTCAATAAAGCTTATTTTAGGATACCTTGTCGACGGAGACAAGGGTATATTAATGTATTATTCGTAACTATTAGACAACAGGCCAGCTGCCGCCTCGAATGTTGCCAGTAAAGTGCAGACTTCCTGTGGCTCATCAATTTAAGTGACATTTTTAAATGTAAGTGTACATCTCTTTATTCCTTTGGAGTTTCACCTGTCACGATACTTTTCAGTGTTCCAATTTTTGGACGGTAACGCTGCAAATTATTTCTTCAAGTCATTGATTTGCAATAGTTTTTTTTGGAGGAGGGAATAACATTCAATTTTTTGTTTTTATAAGACATATGAGCCAAAGAAACCACTGCTAGTTTAACCCAAAACAAATATGCACATTGTTCATACATTTAAAAAAAATATTGTTTTCATTTATTTGCAATTGGTGCTGCACTCTTGCGAACGTTCTCCTGGAGCGTGTTCAGCAGGACTCAATGTTTTGGAGTGTGCCGATAAAAATATGCTATGCATCTCTCACATATAGAAAATTGAATCACGTCAGCTCTATTTGTGGAATTTCTATCTGCAATGTTCGAGAATGTTTTCGTACTGAGCATGGCCCTGTATATTATTGTTCACCAAACCAATCAGCTGATTCCTTCTCTGTAAACTGTTATAGAGCTCCTAGTTATATTGATTTTAGTTTGTTAGAGAAACTAAATTGACCATGGTCAACATTGCGTGCTTTGTTTTTCTGAACCACTGTTAAAATAAGGGGGAAATAAAAAGGTGAATTTTGTTTCATGCATCTCTCTCTCTATACACAGGTAGCGATACACTTACACTATTAGTCAGGCCTTGTTTCTCTCTGTCACACACAACTCCTCTCACCATACCACAATCCTTTCATCAGTTCTGATGGCATGGGTACAACTTTGCTCTAAATAAGGCCATAGTATCCATTCTCCTAACGCTTGAGTTAGGTTCAGCCAGGACACTCCCCCCATGGTCTATGATCTGCACCCATATCATTCTGTGCCCCATCTCCCAGAGGATCTCCCCCACACGTCTCAGTTCATCGCGCTGCCCTTCATGTTAACAATGCAGACTTCTTCTGAAGCGAAGCCCAGAATAGA
Organism: Thymallus thymallus; assembly: GCA_023634145.1. Classification (NCBI taxonomy): domain Eukaryota; kingdom Metazoa; phylum Chordata; class Actinopteri; order Salmoniformes; family Salmonidae; genus Thymallus; species Thymallus thymallus. The sequence goes on along the minus strand of CM042403.1, from coordinate 10,586,442 downwards.
GAAGCCTTACAGACACTAGACTAGAACTGGATTTTATATCACCAACGGCTGAATGGCTTGTCTGTTGTTCTTATTGTTGCATGCTGACACCCACCCACTGTTTTTGCATTCCTCCCAGGTGTTAGTGGTGCTTTCGTCTGAATGTGCTCATCCTTTACAGAGTGAGAGCGCATTTCACCTGTAATTCTCTTGTTTACGCCCAATGTCACTGACTCATGTTAAGATGGTGCCGACTGAGATGGCAGCTGTGTCGCGACTAGCTCTCTTTGGAAAGGAACTCTGTGCAAGCATTTCGCTACGCCTGCAATGACATCTGCTAACCACGTGTATGTGACCAATAAAATTTGATTTGATAATTAAAAAAATAAATAAAAGTCTACTCCGAATGAAGGATGCCACACGGTGTCTATAGGCTGTCATTAGGATGACATCATAAGACCTGGCCTTCATTCCGATGATGATTTCTGAGTGGGAGAACCATTGAAATAGTGGTTTGGGGGTCTTTTCCCATTCTAGTAAGTCTATTTCTATGGAGAACGCTATCATGTTTTGGCCTATTATGAACAGTCATTTTGTTCAATCAGAACATTATGGGTAGTTAAATGTTTATTGTTAGGACATTGTGGTGCCATTTCTGGTTAATCTTCAGAATTCCCAGTGGTTCAATCTCCAACTGACCTGGATGTGTTGGTGTCAATCTGACCTGAATGTAGTTACATAGGTGAGAATGGAATATGTTGAGCCATGTTTTACATTCTGCATCACTACGTCAAGGGAAATATAGTATTCTTTCTTTTAATTTAAAATGTATTTAACTCGGCAAGTCAGAACAAATTCTTATTTACAATGACGGCCTACCTACAGGGTCAGCCCCTGGTGCAAATTAGGGTAAGTGTCTTGCTCAAGGACACATCAACAGGTTTTTCACCTTGTCGGCTCGGGTATTCGAACCAGCGACCTTTCGGTTAATGGCCCAATGCTCTAACCACTATGCTACCTGCCGCCCTGACAGGTGTATATGTAGTATATGTGGATGTTCGACGAGCAGGTGTCCACATACTTTTGGTCATTCTGTGTATTTCAGGATGATGTGTATCCCTGGAAATAATTAGAATGTAAACATAACTTGTCCAAAAAGAGTGGTCTCTTGGCACAACTTAACCCGGGTATGGGTATGGAGTGAGTTTAGCATTGAACCGCTTTGGGGTAAGTGTGTGATGATGTCCTGTGACATTGGGCCTTGTAAGTCAAGTTTAATTCATGGAATGGGGGTGTGCTATATTGTATTGTATCTGTATGCCTATATCCAAATATTATTTATCGCTGTTCAAAATCGATTACCTTTCCATTTCTTAACCAGTTGTCTGAGACAAGGATGTTGTTTCAGTGTGCCAATGTTTAGCAATCTCAGACTCCATGTATTCAGATAAGACCTTGTGTTCCTCTGCTATTCTATCGTAGCCTCTCTTTCACACAGGTACATGTTCCTTTTCTTTTTTGACAATGTGCATTTTCAAGGTCATTCAGTCTTCTTTGTCATCCTTTGCTGCTTCTCAAGGGGACTTCTCTTATGTCACTTCCTTGGCTACTCTCCCAAGAACCTCATGGGTGGCTAGACTAGACCCCTGCTTGTTTTACTGTTGTATACATGGGGCCTGATGCTCTGTAACAATAAGTTAATATGCATGACTCGTTACAAAAATACTATGCATATTATGCATGAAACTGACCAAATGTAATCATTTGTTTGGTGGCCATTAGATCAACTTACCCCAAGACAAACATTTTGACTAAATTAGCCCACACAGCTACAAGGATGCACTTTCTTGCTAGATGTAGGACCTTATATTGTATCTTGTAGAGAACCCAACTGATGTACAAAACAATCGTAAAATGATCTACTTTGGTTTAGACACAAGCATCATGAAACCTATAACACATCAAATTCATCTGACTTTGTGAAAATCCTTTTTTTGTTTTACCTAACTTACCACTTTTTCCATGTGGTTTATTTCTTCACAGACTCCATGATTCATTTTGTGTGTAGTTTCCTAAAAACGAGGGGTGTCTCAACAAATCCTTTGGCTCAACTTACCCCACTCCCCTACCAATAAATGATGTCATATTTCTTCCTACTTTTCAGCAACCCAGACACTTCCACTCTGGAGGGGACAATTGGCAGTTTTGGTTGGTAGTGACACATTTGTTCTCTTGAAAGAATTAATTGAATCAATAACGTACAAGTAAAAGCAAATAACAGACACATTTACTGTAAAGTGTACAGTGTAATAAAATGCTCCTCTCGAATAGTTCATTTATTATAACTCCAAACAAAAATAATCTCTACAAAAACTATTCAAATAATGTCATATAATAATGATACTTTGTAGATTTATTTTTTCTCTCTTTTCAGACTCTTGATGAGTTAAATTATGTTTTACTCCTGAATACTTTGTGAAGATAAAATCTCGCTAAACTGTGGCAACACACTCATTCCTATAACAACCATAATAGTGACTAAAATCTTAATATTGATAACCCTCTGGATATTGTAATAATTATATGTATAATCTCAGCGTCTGTCGGTGGGCACATACTGACTGAAGAAGAAGATGAAATAAAAAAATAAATAATGGAAAAGGTGAAAACAAGTCTGTTCTTTTGAGTTGAAGATGTGAAACCTGGTTTACAGTATATTCTACGTAGGCCTCAGCGGCGAATCCCCTCAAAGCCCTCCCAGCCCAGCCCAGCCCAGCCCTCCCCAAGTCTAGCCAAACACACTCCCCGTCTGTCTGTCTGTTCGCAGCAGTAAGTGCAGGGTCTCAAAGGAAGAGGGGCACATTAACTCAATTAATTAAGACAAAGGAAATGTACTTGTGTTACATCAGCGATTTTCTCCCTCCCTTTTCTTCATAGTGAACAGTAGTGATTTAAAGTGTTAAACCAACAGTCGTTTGCTCGTTTAATAATAATTATGCTTTTTGGTATGAGATCGAGATTCCTCCAGCTCAAGTTTAAAGGGAGAGAGACAGGGGGTTGGTTGTCTGATTTTCCTCCATCTTCCTCTGTTTTCTCTGAAGTCATTCTCTCTGTTCTGCCGTTCTCTCATTTTACTCTCACACATTCCCCGAGTCAGTGAGGTGTGTGAGGGTGTGTATTTGCAGACCTTTCCCAATCTTCCCTCTCTAAAGATTGTCCACACACACAACAGTTCCCCCTGTGTTTGAGGGGGCAGCAGGTGACTCAATGTGCAGTTAAAGTGGCCAGAAGGTGGGGTAGCAGGACGCAGAGCAGTAGGGGGGAGAAGGAGGCGAGGAGGTGGAGGTGGGCGGTGCAGGCAGTGTTGCAGGCCTTGTTCCCCTCGCAGCGGGACTGTTGGCACAGCACGCCCTTAAACTCTGGGGGACAGATACACTTCTGGTTCTGGGAGCACGTCCCGCCGTTCTGGCACAGGAGCAGTTCCTCGTCACACACGTTGGCTGTGAGCGGGGGAGGGAGGAGGGAGATAAAGGGAGGGGGGAGGGAGAAAGGGAGAGAAGCAGATAGAGAGTTGTGGATGGGGGTAGAGAAGGTGTGGATGGAGGTAGAGAAGGTGTGGATGGGGGTAGAGAAGGTGTGGATGGAGGTAGAGAAGGTGTGGATGGGTGAGAGGGAGGAAGAAAAGAAGAGGATGAAAGCAATAGAGCGAGAGAGGGAGGGGGGGGGGGTTGAGGAAGGTGATTGAAGGAGAAGGAGAAACAGGGACGCGGGAAATAGAGGGAGATGTGGCAGAACGACAAGGTTCCATGAAAGATAAAAGGAGGATGTGGGAGTAAAGAGCAAAGAGAATAAAGAGAGGAGTAAGATGGAAGGAGAGAGCGATGGGGGGAAGATGATAAGAGGAGTATTGCCACATAAAGAACAAGATGGGGAAGAGAGATGTAGTGAGAAGGGAGCAAAGCCTAGTCTGCCTTCTCTTTTCCACCATCTTTTTGGAGCATGCACTTTCTCTGAATCAGAATAATGTCTCTATTTTTGTTCAGAAGACTCTTATAAATGTCTTATTTGTCTGTAAATTATAGGCTGAATGAAAAAGCTGTAAACGGGGTGGGGAATAACATGCTGATAGTTTTTATACTGAACAAGATATTTGGCCTAAAAACATAGTGTGTGTTTACGAGAGATGGTGTGTGTGTGTGTGTGTGTGTGTGTCGCAGCGTGTTTGTGTGTGCACGTGCCTGCGTGCACACACAAAGACTTGTGAAGATTTGTGGGGCATGATCACACAAAAGCATGATCAAAGCTTTTCTGTTCTGGATCTCTCTGTGTTTTCTGTTCTGGATCTCTCTGTGTTTTCTGTTCTGGATCTCTCTGTCTTTTCTGTTCTGGATCTCTCTGTGTGCATCATGCTTCCTTTGCATGTTTCTTAAAGCAACCGAAAACCTTTTTACTCTCTCACGTTAATCTAAATAAGGGATCCACTGTATACTGATTGAACCCATTGGCTAACTAACAAACTGCAGTAAGGAGGGATTCCAAAGCCAGCCTCAAAGAGAAAAGGAGGCAGGGGCTGTATGTGTGACACATGGCCCTGACTTTATGGTATATGACAGGGGGAAGCAGGCTTCCTGGAATAGGGTTAAGTTAAGGTGTAAAGGAGCAGGTGATGCTATTAACGAGGTACACGCCCAGTCCCTTGGATAACGAGGGAGATATGGATGATAGGATGAACACAAGATATATTCCCTACAACATTTTGCATCACCCCCCCCACACACACACACTCTATCCCTCCCACACACACACCCAAGTGCATCTCTCCCCCCTCCTCCTGTATACTCACAGTAACACCCTTGTTTCCAGTAGTACCCAGGGAAACAGTCATCACACTTGGGCCCCGTAGCGCCGTCTTTACACTGACAGAAGCCTGTCCCATTACACCGGTCATGGACAGAACCCATCTGGTTACAGTTACACTCTGGAGAGAGGGGAGAGGGGGATGGTGTGAGAGGGATGAAGAAAGAGATGGATGGAGGCAGACGTAAGAAAATATATTTATTTGTAAGTTAAGTTCATTTGGTGTATGTGTGCATGTGTAAGACTCTCTCTCTCTCTCTCTCTCTCTCTCTCTCTCTCTCTCTCTCTGTCCTGTATTGATTTGATGCCAGTCTTTGTGCCAGTAGCCTGGCAGGTGAGCTAATGGGGCCTAATTTGTGCTGACTCCAAGGCCTGGTCCTGTGTCTGTCCCCCACTGTGACAGGGTTATCCTCCCAGCCCCCCTCCTACCCTCCTCCCGAACCCCCTCCTACCCTCCTCCTGACCCCCCTCCTACCCTCCAACCCTCCTTCTACCCTCCTCCTCCCGACCCCCCTCCTACACCCCTTATCCAGCCCGCTTCTACCCTCCTCCTAACATCCTCCAGCCCCCATCCTACCCTCCTCCAGCCCCCCAGCTCTCACCTGCAGATGGACTACATCAACACCACTGTCAGCTCCACAGAGAGTCCAGGAGGAGTAACAGTCTTATCTCAGTGACTCAGTGTTTTTACTGTCTTTATCTGTTTTGCTGTTTTTTCGGGCAGTATTGTTTGAAGATGGAAGTGCTGATCTCGCTAAACTGTATTTTTGATCAATGACGTCTGTTTGTTTGAGTAACACATAATGTCTAATGATTATTCTGCAATTAATGCAGACACACACACACACACACACACACACACACACACACACACACACACACACACACACACACACACACACACACACACACACACACACACACACACACACACACACACACACACACACACACAAACAGTGACTGACCGATGCAGACACCCTCGTCGTCCAGTTCGGCGGATGCGTTTCTGAAGTAGCCCAGTCTGCAGTGCTGGCAGTTCTGTCCTCTGGTATTGTGCTTGCAGCTGACGCACGTCACGATGTTCAGGTAGTCTATGTAGCTGCAGCGGTTAGAGTGGCCGTAGCACTCACAGTCTGGGAGCAGAGAGGACAGTTAGAGTGGCCGTAGCACTCAGTGAGTGAGCAGAGAGGAGAGTTGGGGTGATGAACAGTGGGACAGTCTGGGAGCAGAGAGGAGAGTTGGGGTGATGAACAGTGGGACAGTCTGGGAGCAGAGAGGAGAGTTGGGGTGATGAACAGTGGGACAGTCTGGGAGCAGAGAGGAGAGTTGGGGTGATGAACAGTGGGACAGTCTGGGAGCAGAGAGGAGAGTTGGGGTGATGAACAGTGGGACAGTCTGGGAGCAGAGAGGAGAGTTGGGGTGATGAACAGTGGGACAGTCTGGGAGCAGAGAGGAGAGTTGGGGTGATGAACAGTGGGACAGTCTGGGAGCAGAGAGGAGAGTTGGGGTGATGAACAGTGGGACAGTCTGGGAGCAGAGAGGAGAGTTGGGGTGATGCACAGTGGGACAGTCTGGGAGCTGAGAGGAGAGGACAGATATAGGTTCAGTACATGGCCGGACAGCAGGCCACAGAGACTGGGGGGATGAACCTTCTAGTGTTTTCTGTATCGCATGTGTTATAACGTATTGGTTTGTATGCTTGACTTCACAAAATGAATGTCCATATAAATGGACAGTATATTGCATTACATAATGAGCCATAGAGATGGTTGTAGCAAGGCCGGGGTATGGTGGAGACATGGCATAGGTGGGAAATGTTAGAGATGGTTGTAGCAAGGCCGTGGTATGGTGGAGACATGGCATAGGTGGGAAATGTTAGAGATGGGTAGGACCAAAGAAGGCTAGAGAATGATCCCACTGAGAAATGGTCTCTCTGGACCACCAGAATTGGTTGAAATCACATCCACTCGTCGTGGCCCTTATTTTAAGAAACAGTTACAGTAGCTTTAGGGCATGAACGATTTGGGAACGCTTCAAATATCGTAAGCTGCATTTGTCCATCTGGGAGTCAATGAATCGATGAGGAGGCCTTTTATCGTTGTGTCTAACTCACAACTTGTTAAAGACAGACTTCAGATAACTCCCCCCTCACCCCCTCCCTCACATCCACAAGACAGGGGAACGCTGACTGGGCTTTATCAAGCTCTACTGACAGCAATCTATACTGGTGTGTGTGTGTGTATTTCGGGGGGAGGTTGTGTGTGTGTGTGTGTGTGTGTGTGTTTGTGTGTGTGTGTTTTGGGTTGGGATTTGTTTGTGTTTTAATGCAGGGAACATTAAAGAGGCCTGGTGTAAGAAGATCCTCATTCCTGACACAACTTCTATCTCCCATTATACAGTAATCTCTTCTCTATCCATCTGATGCTTCTATAGTGTCTACGCTGCATCCCAAGTGGCATCCTATTCCCTATGTAGTGGACTACATTTGACCAGGGCTCATAGGACTGTGGTCAAAAGTAGTGCACTATGTAGGGAATAGGGTGCCATTTGGGATGCACAGCCTATACCTGTTTGTACAGCCTATACCTGTTTGTACATATGATACTGTCAGTACTATAATCCTCACTCTGTGCAGTCCACTCATAGAGAGGGTGACTTCCTTTAATGCCCCCTAAGTTGAATTTGATATGGTAAACCAGGAAGCTAAAGACCCATATGTCTAATAAAATACAATAATATCACCATAATCACCTGGTTTTATTAATGTATTTACAGACCAATGTAGAGCCCCAACCAAAGTTTCAAAAAGTTAATATGCGGAAAGTAGAAGGAGAGAGAAAGAAAATGATATATTTTTATTCAAAACAAGACAATATCTCAGACAGTAATATCTCCGCATATTTCAAGAGCACCTCCTGTGATATTCTTGGCTGAGGTTTGTACCTAATTAAGGTTTTATTAAGCTTTAGAAGTCGGCTGCGGCGTGTGTATGTGCGCTACGAGGCATCGTTGTCCTCTAAACAGGCGTTTACCAGGCATGTTTATGCAAATACACATTTAAATTCACATTAAAAAGTCTAAGTTTAGCTGTTTAATCAGCCGTCACATTATTGTTTTATTATTGTTTGGTTGATGACGCTGCTGAAATATTTATGGTCTGTTTTGAGAGGGGAGAACCATCGGTAAGAAGAGTCACATAAAACACACACACACACACACACACACACACACACACACACACACACACACACACACACACACACACACACACACACACACACACACACACACACACACACACACACACACACACACACACATAAAATGCTTCTCTCAGCTATAAAAGAAGGGTTAGGGGAGAAACGTTACACAGTAATTAAATATAAATGCCCAATTACTCCACAGACGGTAGAGACGGAGAGCGCCGGGACAAAGTTCCACAAATGTACGCAAAGTCAAGATGGGACTTTGTTTATGGAAGGCTGTAAAAGATAGTAACAAGGGAGATACTGTTATTTTGAAGGTTTGTTAGGCCTATATTCGTGGACAGTTGTTAAATCTGGGGGACGAAATGATATCTGACACAAATCATTAAGTCTTGGACAGGGAGCAAATGGACCTGTTTTAATGGTGATGAATAGTGATATCAATGACAAGATAGTGACAATGAATATGACATTTTGATGCTTACCTTGTGAGCCAAACAATACCAACATGATGATGAGGAAATGACACAGTCAGAAAAGGAGGAAAACTAAAACATGCAGAGAAAAGGAATCTTTCCACAATTTTTGACACCAATCTGGACATTCAGACTCAATGCTACTCAACTAACTCTACTGACTCAATGCTATTCAACTAACTCTAGTGACTAAATGCTAATCGACTAACTCTACTGACTTAATGCTATTCAACTAACTCTAGGGACTCAATGCTAATCAACTAACTCTAGTGACTTAATGAAATTCAACTAACTCAATATCACTCTACTAACCCTTCACTAACTCAATACCACATGACTAACTCTTCACTAACTTAATACCACATTACTATCTCTTCACTCAACACCACTGCACTTACTCTACTGACCCAACACCACTCTACTAACTCTACTGACTCAACACCACTCTACTAACTCTACTGACTTAATACCACTCTACTGACTCTTTACTAACTCAATAACACTCTACTAACTCTTCACTAACTCAATAACACTCTACTAACTCTACTGACTCAACACCACTCTACTAACTCTACTGACTTAATACCACTCTACTGACTCTTTACTAACTCAATACCACTCTACTAACTCTTCAATAACTCAATACCACTCTGCTAACGCTTCACTAACTTAATGCTAGCTACTCCACTAGCACCACTAATAGTAAGCCTACAAAACAGTATTCCATGATGCTCCAGTCTCCTGTAAGCATCCTCAGTCACTCCCCTGCTAGCTATTCTTGTTCGGTGTCTTACCTTTGAAATCATCGTATATGATCCCATACAACTGTCTGGCCTCAGGCTCTCCTCCTGAGATCAAGAGCTTGAGAATCCCTTTAGGAGATGAACGAATCTTTGTTTTAGATGGGTTTCCTGGATCCAACCTGAGTCTGCACCCCAGCGCAACACGTAAACAGCCCCTGCTAGAACAAACAATGGGCTCCCTACTGTATCTGTATGTTACAGTACATTCTGGAAAGTATTCTGACCCCTTGACTTTTTCCACATTTTGTTACGTTAGTCTTATTCTACAATTGAAAACCTTATTTACATAAGTAGTCAGTCCCTTTGCTATGAGACTCGAAATTGAGCTCAGGTGCATCCTGTTTTCATTGATCATCCTTGAGATGTTTCTACAACTTGATTGGAGTCCACCTGTGGTAAATTCAATTAATTTGAAATTTGTAAAGGATCACACCTGTCTATATAAGGTCCCACAGTTGACAGTGCATGTCAGAGCAAAAACCAAGCCATGAGCTCTGAGACAGGATTGTGTCGAGGCACAGATATGGGGAAGGGTACCAAAAATGTTTTGCAGCATTGAAGGCCCCCAACAACACAGTGGCCTCCATCATTCCTGGAACCACCAAGACTCATCCTAGGGCTGGCCACCTGGCCAAACTGAGCAATCGGGGGAGAAGGGCCTTGGTCAGGGATGTGACCAAGAACCCAATGGTCACTCTGAAAGAGCTCCAGAGTTCTTCTGTGGAGATGGGAGAACCTTCCGGAAGGACAACCATCTCTGCAGCACTCCACCAATTAGGCCTTTATGGTAGAGTGGCCAGACGGAAGCCACTCATCAGTAAAAGGCACATGACAGCCCGCTTGGAGTTTGCCTCTCAGACCATGAGAAACAAGATTTTTTGGTCTAATGAAACCAAGATTGAATTCTTTGGCCTGAATGCCAAGCATCATATCTGGAGGAAACCTGGCACCATCCCTACGGTGGTTCCATGCAGGGACTGGGAGACTGGTCAGGATCGAGGGACAGATGAACAGAGCAAAGTACAGAGAGATCCTTGATGAAAACCTGCTCCAGAGCGTTCAGGACCTCAGACAAGTCTCTGAATGTCCTTGAGTGGTCGAACATCTCTGGAGAGACCTGAAAATAGCTGTGTAGCGACACTCCTTGAGAGGATATGCAGAGAAGAATGGGAGAAACTCTCCAAATACTGTTGTGCCAAGCTTGTAGCGTCATACAAAAGAAGTCTTGAAGGCTCTAATCGCAGCCAAAGGTGCTTCAACAAAGTAGTGAGTAAAAAACAGTTTTTGCTTTGTCATTATGGGGTATTGTGTGTAGATTGATGAGGGGGAAAAAACTATTTAATCCATTATAGAATAAGGCAGTAAATGTAGAAAAAGTCAAGCGGTCTGAATACTTTCCAAATGCACTGTATAGAGAGGTAGGTCATTAGAGATATAACTATTGAAAGGGTGATGCTATTGAGCGGAACCCCAATGTCCTGGAATGGAACAGTTTTGTCAGACATCTTGCTTGAGGACAGTTCTAAAGCAGCTAGTTTCATCTTTAGGGGTTGGTCATCATCACCTAGTTATACAGTATTAAGGATATGGCTTTGGAGAGATGGAGTCTACCGGATCTTAGCCTACAGGCTATGTACACCACACACTAGCCAATGTACAGTACTTGAGTTCTACCTTTCTTTTTTGCATACTCTCTCTCCTCTTCACTCTCTTCCTCCTCCCACTTCTTCTTCTCCTCTCTCCCAAGGGGCTCTAGGTTTTCCTGACCCCAGCTTTCCCATTCAGGGGTTTCGAGAACTTCCACTGGATCACCACAGAGGAAGAGTGAGAGATCTGAAATCTATTTCTCTACAGGTTGATTAGTGCTGTCTGACTAACTGCTCCCAGTAGCTCCAACTTCGACAGGCTTCGACTGATCAACAGCTCTACACATTGACTGGTCATGTCTGAAGGAGGATCTACTGTACTCCAACTTGTATTTGTTTTTTAACTATACACATCTATGCACTGGTCTATACTAACTCACACATTCACTAGCACTACACACTAGCTCCATACAGCTCCGTACAGCTCATCTAGGGAAGAAACACTACCGTTCAAAAGTTTTAGAACACCTACTCGTTCAAGGTTTTTCTTTATTTTTACTATTTTCTACATTGTATAATAATGGTGAAGACATCAAAACAACACATGTGGAATCATGTAGTAACCAAAAAAAGCTGGTTGAGAGAATGCCAATTGTGCAAAGCTGTCATCAAGGCAATTTGCTGTTTGAAGAATCTCAAAAATGATGTATTATTTCCTAGTTTTGATGTCTTCACTTTAATCTACAATGTAGAAAATAGCAAAAATAAAGAAAACCCTTGAATGAGTAAGTGTTCTAAAACGTTTGACCGGTAGTATACCTTCTGTGTTTCTATCTGTGTCCTCCTCCCTCCCCTGCTCTTGCTCTCTTTCTTTCTCAGAGGGCTTTCCCGTCTCCTCTACTTCAGATGTTGGAGAGTTTGTGAGCACTAACAGGTCACATCATTCATTCATTCGTTTGTTCATTTGTTTTGTATGTTTGTTTGTCCGTTCGTCCTCCATTCATGATACTATTGTACCTAATGAATCCAGTCTAGTTCATAGGAGCACAATGAGTTCTAAAACTACTAACTAATGAAGTCCATTCAAATCCGACACAATGACAGATACCTTCTGCCTCAATCTCCTTCTCTTTTGCCACCACTTCTTCCTTTTCACTCTCTCCAGGGCCCTTTCCCTCAGGTTGGGGGGGAACTGTGAATGTCAGAAAGGGTCCGAAAAACAGACACAACGCAATTCAATTCGTTCACTTCGCCTCGCCCCCCATATGAACTAGAAACTACAGGTCACGCTAGAGAGTGGGGAAAACAATATTATCTCACATGACTTTACACAGCTAGAAAGAGAGTGGGTAAAACAACATTGTCTCACATGACTTTACACAGCTAGAAAGCTATAACCTTTATTTCTCTCTTTCTCTGTTGTCTTCTCGTTCTTTTCCTCCTCCATCCGCTCCACTTTCCCAGAGGGCTTCTCGCTTTTCCCAGAGTCCTCTGCTTCAGGTTTTTGGGGGGCTGTGTGTGAGTACCAGTGAGACATGAGCACTCTCTGAAAATAAGACTAGAGTTTTACCATCAGGGTGGGACCAAGGGGACGTCGTTTTTTCTACCGCACATCACACGGCTACTCCATCATAGCTTCATCATAGTTACGGCTCAATTAGCTAATGGCACGCTAATATGAACCATGACAATAACACAGGCTCTTGACAGACCTCATCTATCATCGCTAATCTTTACGTTACCTGAAAGTTAGTGAGTACTGTGTATTACTCTGTCTGTTCACAACAACATGGCAACACGTAGCCTTCTACACATGGATGTTCCATTACGCACTAAATTTAATGCACAACGATTAGGCCTGTTTCTTTTAAATTATTTCTCTCTTTCTCCTCCACTCCATCTTTCTCCTCTACTCCCTCTTTCTCCTCCACTCCCTCTTTCTCTTGTTCTATCTTAGATGAAGTATTGCTCTTCGCATTGTCCTCTGCTTCAGCGGGTTCGGAGGTGACTGTGAACATTGAGAGATGTAGTCCTTTACAGTCCGATATGCATGTCTCTCTACACAACACAAAGTGCTACAGAACTACACTACCCACACTAGAACTACTACACATACTACTGAGGCTACAAAACACAAACTATACCTTCTTCAGTCTCTTCCCCCCTCTCTTTCTCCTTCACCTCTTCTTCCTTCACATCTTCTTCAAAGGGAATCTCCGACTCTCCTGCATCTCCTGCCTCTTCACTATTAGCAGCTGTACAAAAAGCATTGCAATCTCCAAAAGGAGTATGTGCAAATAGATCGTTATTGTAAACAGACAGAAATGTTCAAAGTGCTCTCTAACAGGTATCTCTAACCTAGGAATTACTAATCAGCCAAGGGAAGTTGGGGAAAGAGTTCTCCATTAAATTAAGCATTTAAGATGACCAGGCTACATTTAAGATGGCCAGGCTATTGCCCAATCAATGACCAGGTATTGATTCTGCAGCACTCCCCCTACTGGCTGTACGGGCACCATAGAATCCTTCTGTTTCTATGCATGGATCCAGGTGTACCTCAGATGTACTCTCTATCAACAGCAGTGTGGTGTGAGAGCCTACCAGACACATAGTAGAGAGCCCATTGCCTATCTATACAATGGCCTTTTCTTTGACGGAGACACACAAGAGCCCTCTATTCGTCTCAAAGGAGCCTACCGTGTTAGCTAGTGTGTAGCTAACACAGTCCCTGAGGATTTACACCCCCAGCCGGCCTCCCCTCCACGCCCACTGATCCCAGTACAGATGGTGCTGCTGAGCCCCAGAGGAGCACAATCCCCCGCCTTCAGCCATCATGTCTCATCAACGAGACCCTCCCACCCCCACTCATGTCTGACACTCGCCTCCCTGAATAGGTAGATAGCTGACACCCCCTCATACACGCAAACGCGCACAAACCCACACGTGCACTCGCATTCCCACTTGCGTGCACACAGGGAAGCGGAATTCGCCTGAACACCACATGCGCGCGTGCACACAAACACACCCTCCCTATGCGGCACACACAAATACATCCTCTGTGTTGGGTGGGTGGGCTGAGCACTCAGGGACACTGTTATACCAGCTGATCTAGCACAACAGAGAGCATAAATGCATTTAATCTCAGTTACCCACACTGCCTTGGGGGAAAGACCGCTTCACAGCCCTACTGGCATTAATCTCTATCAGCTCGTCAGCTCAACTCGTACTGTCTGACACACACACACACACACACACACACACACACACACACACACACACACACACACACACACACACACACACACACACACACACACACACACACACACACACACACACACAAGCACAGGGAACTGGTGTTGGATTTGCGAGAGTGTGTGTGGGTATTGTGACTGTGCACGCGGGAGTGTATGTGTTCAGGGGGCGGGGCTTAGCAGAGCAGGACAGTGATGGAGCTTTCAGATAATCTGCTCTGGTCACTGGCAGCAGTTTGTTCGTCCTCTAGAACTCCCTGACTCCCCGCACTAAAACAGCAGGCAGCCTCCCTACAGAATTATCTTCAGCCTGTCACTCCAGCTACCAAAACACCTTGACATAAATCATACAAGTGTAATACAGCGTATTATGAAGTCGTGACATTTGATGACTTCCCGATACGGATTACGTAGAGTTGGAGGCTACCTGTGCACAGTGCACCTAGTGTTGTTTAACGTGAAGGAGAAAGTGAAATTATGCATTGTCGAATATTAAGCAATTTGTCACTGTAGTAGATACATGACATTGTCTGTTGAAAGCAAGTTCCTTTAAACCATTCTCTACAGGGTTCTCTCTCTCTCGCTCTCGCTGCGCCAGTGGCTCCATAGGGACCCAGTGTCTTTGAACCGTGAACCATGGCTTTTATTATGACTGTGAACCAGGGCCTTTATTCCGACTGCAAATGCTCTCTCTTCCTCCTTCCTTCTCTCACTCTAGCCCTCTCTCTCTCCCCCTCTCTATCCCGCCCCCCCTCTCTCGCCTTCCTCTCTCTCTCTCTCTCTCTCTCTCTCTCTCTCTCTCTCTCTCTCTCTCTCTTCCTCTATCTCGCCCTCTCTCTCACGCTAGCCCAGAATAATTGGGTTTCAATATCATTATCTAAATTGAATGAGCAGCTCTGACATTGGATGTGATTATTGCACAATATAACATACTTCCTCTTTTTTAAATAGCCCTTTTTGTGCCAGGGAACAGATTCTATCTCTATGAAGCCAAACCACAGGAATCTTTCAAATTAATCAGGAAGATTTCTAGATCTAGATTCTAGATCCAATGCTATAGATCTACTCTACTCTAAGCTACTACTCTATGGGTCTGTCTTACCTTCTTCGCTCTCTACATCCATTGGCTCAGGCAGGTCCGTTGGGGACGGGGTTGTGGTGGGGGGAGGGCTCTCAGTCAGTGCAGGTGACGTGAGCTCCTCCGCGATTGGTGGCGGGGCTGTGTATTCCTCTGTGATAGGCTGAGGGGTGGTTGTAGGGGGCGTGGCTTCTGTGGTAATGATGATGGAAGTTGTAAGTTCCTCCCCCTCTATTGGTGGAGGATGGGGGGGGGGGGGGGGGTTGCGCAGGATGGGGGGTGATGGAGGTTGGGGGAGAGGTAGGGTGTCAGTGAGGGGGAGCTCGGGGTCTGTAATAGGGGGAGTGGTGGTGGAGTTGGGGCCTTGGTCGGAAGGAGGGGCTCTTGAGGAGAGAGAGCATGTTCAAGGCGTTGAGGGATGTATTAATTAATTAAAAGGCCTTAATTAGTATAGGGAATACTGCCTTGGATTGTTCATCTAAAGAAAGCCTAGCTTTTCTTTTTTCTCTGACTCACGCACGCATGCACGCACACACACACACACACACATACGCGCACACGCACCCACCCACGCACGCACGCTCACACACACACACACTTTCAAAATTTCACTCTGCTCTTTACACCTATGCAGAAGATACAGCACAGCCAGTATGAAGTCAGACTATTGTGGAAGGAGATCACTAGGCAATATTTTACTGATGGTCTTCTTCGGTGGCAACCCGTCATTCAGGCCAGGTGGGACAGAGCTCCACTTTTTTTTATGGACTTGCCCGTTTTGCATGTTATTTTGACATTAATAGTTTGCAAACAATGGACAAAATATACACTACCTTTCAAAAGTTTGGGGTCACTTAGAAATGTCCTTGTTTTCCATGAAAACATTAATGAAATGAGATGCAAAATGAATAGGAAATATAGTCAAGACGTTGACAAGGTTATAAATAATGACTTTTAATTGAAATAATAATTGTGTCCTTCAAACTTTGCTTTTGTCAAAGAATCCTCCATTTGCAGCAATTACAGCCTTGCAGAACTTTGGCATTCTAGTTGTCAATTTGTTGAGGTAATCTGAAGAGATTTCACCCCATGCTTCCTGAAGCACAAGTTGGATTGGCTTGATAGGCACGTCTTACGTACCATATGGTCAAGCTGCTCCCACAACAGCTCAATAGGGTTGAGATCCGGTGATTGTGCTGGCCTCTCCATTATAGACAGAATACCAGCTGACTGCTTCTTCCCTAAATAGTTCTTGCATAGTTTGGAGCTGTGCTTTGGTGGGAAGGGGCGGAGCACCGGCGTCAGTTCAGATGGAGCAGGACAGGGCCCCCGGAGCAGGACAGGGCTCCGGAGCAGGGAGAGGCTCTGCCCCCGAATCAGGACAGGGCGCCGGAGCAGGCACTGGCGGAACCGAGCTGGGGACCGGCACTGGGGACCGGCACTGGGCGAACCGGGCTGGGAACCGGTACTGGCGGAACCGGGCGGGGGACCGGCACTGTAAGAACCGGGCTGGGGACCGGAACGGGAGGTACCGGGCTGGGAACTGGCACTGGAGGTACCGGGCTGTGAATCGTCACCAGAACCCTGGTGCAAGGTGCCGGCACTGGAGGTAACGGGCTGGGAACCAGCACTGAAGGTACCGGGCTGGGGACCGACACCGGGACCCTGATGGGAGGTGCTGGCACAGGCGGTACCCAACTGGGAACCGGCACTGGAGGTACCGGGCAGGGGATCGACACCGGGAGCCTGGTGCGAGGAGCCGGCACTGGATGTACCAGACTGGGGACCCGCACTGGAGGTACCAGGCTGGGAACCGGCACTGGAGGTACCGGGCTGGGGATCGACACCATTGGTACCGGGGTGGGGACTGGTTCCGGGAGCTCCAACCTGGGGGCAGACAACTGCTCGGCCCACATCCTCCTGTTGTCCTCAAAACTGTCCTCGTCCTCCCTCTGGCTGGTTCCTGCTCCCGGGCTGGAAGGTCTCAGCTCCAGCCAAGCCCTCCACCACCTCCCCTGTTCCTCCAGGAGCAGGTTGAAAAAACCTGGGGGCCGCTGGTCCTCCACCTCTGGAGGTCGCAGTCTCCCCCAGTCGTCCTCCCTCCTCTTCCGATCCCGGCTCTGCAGGGCCTCATTCACGAGCCCCCACGAGTTAGGGAACAGGAGCAACTCGTCATCCTCATCCAACTCCTGGGCGTACTCCTGCTCCCATGACTGTAGGGGCTCATCCATGAACCCCCACGAGTGTCGCGGCAGGGGCTCTTCTCCTCATCCCGCCAGAGCCAGATAGTGGAAGTACTCCTCCTGGGAGATAAGCTCGTTACCTCCACTGTCCAGCTCTGCTCGGTCTTGTGGTGGTGGATCTTTCTGTCACGGCGCGAAGGCAGGACACAAGGCACAGAGCTATAGTAGGTAGACATTCCTTTTATTTATATTACAAAACAACAAAGGAGCGAAAGCGACCATGAACCGATGTGCACCATGCACAAAACAAAGACCAACAACGCAAGTGGGAAAATCATGAACTTAAATAGGATCCCCAATTAGAGACAGCGTAATGCAGCTGCCTCTAATTGGGGACCAAACCAAAAACCAAACATAGAGTTCCCTAGAACACTACTGTCAAGCCCTGACCGTGACAACCATAGAGAAGCCTAGTGGCCTAGTGACTGTTTAACACAGTCAGGACCTGACAGCGCAACAGTTTTCAGCTGTGCTAACATAATTGCAAAAGGGTTTTCTAATGATCAATTAGCCTTTTAAAAACGATCAACTTGGATTAGCTAACACAACATCCCATTGGAACACATGAGTGATGGTTGCTGATAATGGGCCTCTGTACGCCTATGTAGATATTCCATTCAAAATCTTCAATTTCTGATCTATTTGATGTTATTTTAATGGACCAAAAATGAGCTTTTCTTTCAAAAACAAGAACATTTCTAAGTGGCCCCAAACTTTTGAACGGTAGTATATAGATAGATAGATAGATAGATAGATAGGTACTTTATTGATCCCCCGGGGGGGAAATTTCATTATCAAGCAGCTACAACAAAAACACAGGGCAGGTGCAAAATGCCACAACGAAAGTACACAAAAGACAGATACACGGTACATGATACATAGAGCGGCAGTATGAAAAAGTATAGAAATACAGGATATCTGGAGTGCAAAAAAAAGCTATAAAAGGACATTGCGTAGTATGAGTGGTTGGCTGAATATGTACACTATACATTGGTGGATGTTGGATGGTTAACTATACTATACAGGTTGATGGCAGAGAAATACTTCAGTAGCTAATGCGTATGATATGAGCGAGGGTAATAATAGTTTACTTAATAGACAGACTGGGTAAATGAACAGGTAAGTGAAAATTTTTCATGGTTAAATTAGCTGTACAGTTAGGTATACAGTTATATTTACAGATAAGTGAATACTTGCATGTTTACACAAACTGTACAGGTAAATGATATCATAGAGTTAATAAAGCACCATACAAACATGGTCTCTTTTTTGTTTTCTTGAGTAAGGCAGCTCCAAAATGCAGGTGTATCAGCCTAGCTCAGTGCTTTGTGGTGGTGGGGCAAGACAGCAGAAAATATTTAGCGTTGCGCCGTGATTGGCTCAGTGTTCTGTTCTAGCTCTAAGGGTAGAGCTCGAAAATTCAAGCCCCTTGGGTGCTGCCATAGAGTTACATTAGAAGTGCACAATTCAGTCAATTCAGGAAGTACACTGAAATTCCAATTCCTATTCTCTTCCATGCTTTTCAATTAGGAAAATTGGGAATTGGAATTGGAATTTGGTTTACTTTATGAATAGCCTGTAATTCAAATGAAATTGACCCCAAACCTGGTCACAGATGAACTGACTACCCTGTCCTGTCTGTCTGCACAGATGAACTGACTACCCTGTTCTGTCTGTCTGCACAGATGAACTGACTACCCTGTCCTGTCTATCCTGTCCTTGGACTGATTAGTACATTAGTCAAATGACAAACTCTTATGTGCGAGCACACAAATACATATATATACATATGTATGTACGCATGCACACACACACACACACCACACAAACACACACTCCTACCCACCACGTCCCCAGTATTTCCTGTCTTTCCTGTCACACAAACACATTTGTGCATAACGAGACAATTTTTCACTTGTTTTGGTTAATGTAGGCAAGATAAATTATCACAATAACACTTAATGCCACATGTCAGTCTGGGTGTCCTTGTCATTTGTTACCGTGGCTCTAGACAGCCATTTGCACAATGCTAATGATGATATTGTGATTCAGGGAGGGATTGAGAGACTGTTCCCAGAACACCTAATGACAGCCAGATGAGTGACAGGATGGTTATTTGAACGTTTGTTCTCCTACGGACTACGTTCTTATTATGATGTGATTTGGCTGGGTTTTAATACATGGTCATGTTTATGCAATAAGTTTAATTCTACTGGCCTGTTTGTACAAGATAGGGTCTGTTTGTACAAGATAGGGTCTGTTTGTCCAAGATAGGGTCTGTTTGTCCAAGATAGGGTCTGTTTGTACAAGATAGGGTCTATATGTGTGTGTCTGCACTCGCACATGTGTGTGTGTATGCGTGAGTGTGTATGGAATGTAGACATGTGTGTGTGTGTGTGTGTGTGTGTTGTGTAAAAAAGGTCAAGAAGTGTGTGTACATGTTTGTGTGTGTGTGACACAGGAGTCTGGTGCAGGGAGGACGACTCATAATAATGGCTGGAATGGGGTGACTGAAATAGTATCGAACCCATGGAAACCATGTGTTAGATGTGTTTGACACCATTCCATAAATTCCTTTCCAGCCATTACTATGAGCCCATCCTCACCAATGAAGGTGCCACCAGCCACCTGTGGTGTGTGAGTGTAATGGCTCAGAGTGTCAAAGTGTCTGTGTTTTCTACCTAGCATAGAGTGAATCCTGCATGACCTACCAAAACCTGACCTGCAAAGGCAACTTTAGGAAGGGGAGGGGTCAAGGGGGGCCAAGTGTTAGTGGTTGGTCTCTCCCCCACACCCATCTGGCCAAAGTGACCAATGGGGTCAGAGCTCTGTGGATCAGCCCGGCTAGCCACTAGACTGCTTATCCCCCTATCCATCTGAGCCTGCTCAATAGGAGGGACTGACTTACTGGCTGACTGGCTGACTGGCTGACTGGCTGGGGAGGGACTGACTGACTGGTTGACTGGCTGACTGGCTGAGGGAGGGACTGACTCACTGGCTACCTGGCTGGGAGTGAGACTGACTGACTGGCTGTGGGAGTGACTCACTGATTGGCTGACCGGCTGACCAGCTGACTGACTGACTGCCTTGGGGTGGCAGCCCCAGGAGACTAAGGGAGGGTGGAGCTGTTTCTCTAGTGTAGTGGCTGGCACCATACACACGTTACTGTACTGTTTAATCGGTTAGACTCTGCTGTGTGAAGGGAGCTTCTCTTTCCCCTACTGTACAGTATTACACACTTCCCCAACATACACTTCCCCAACATACACTTCCTCAACATACACTTCCTCAACATACACTCTGCAGACAGACTTGTGTGGATGGAATGTGCATTCTGTATGTAGGGAAGGAGGATGCGTACCCATGTACCGACACACACATGCACACACATGCACAAACCAACCCAAACTCAATATGAAAACCATACAAACGCTAACTCGCACACACACTCGCTCGCATGAACACGCACACACACACACACACACACACACGCACAGACACAACCCAATCTTAACACAGTCAGATAGGCCAAAGTGTTGACTCTTGAGACATTGTCAATGGGGACTGGAGTGTGGAGGGTTGGCAGGGCTTGGTATGGTCATTTGTTCTGACTAGACTGGGAATTATGGGGTGTTCTATTCTTAGGTCCAGAGGTTAGACTCCTGGTCAGGCACAGCATGTATTGTACCTGTAGGGAGGTGATGGGAGGTGGGACGGTGGGGTGTATGTATGTGTGCACGTGCGTGTGTGTGTGTGTGTTTGCATGCCTCTATATGCGTGTGTGTGTGTGTTTGCATGCCTCTATATGTGTGTGTGTGTGTGTGTGTGTGTGTGTGTGTGTGTGTGTGTGTGTGTGCTCCACCATCAGGGTAAGACATCAGACCTCTGTTCCCCTGGAGGAAGAGGGGAGGATGATTTATGAGTTTCACTGTGCCAAGCCATATGCCATCCACACACACACACACACACACACACACACACACACACACACACACACACACACACACACACACACACATACACACACACACACACACACACCAGACTGGTAACGAGACACTCCTAACATCAGGGTCAGGCCCTGGCCAGGTAAACTATTCTAGCCACCAGATAAGAGATAAAGCATCACATCTTAGTGGTAGCTCTAAGTATAGCAGATCTAAAGCCCATTGTCAAGTATATCAGAGTATAAAGCTTAGAGAAAGCTGCTGATACGGTGTGATATGCTGTACACTCTTCGAAAAAAAGGTGCTATCTAGAATCTAAAAGGGTTCTTCTGCTGTCCCCATAGGATAATCCTTTGAACAACCTTTTTTGGTTCCAGGTAGAACCTTCTTGGGGTTCCATGTGGTTCTACGTGGAACCCAAAAAGGATCTACCTGGAACCAAAAAGGTTGTTTGGCCCAGTGTTGTCCGAGTTTGGCAGGTGTAGGCCATCACTGTAAAGAATTTGTTCTTAACTGACTTGCCTAGTTAAATAAAGGTTAAAAAAATAAATAATAATAATTTAAAAAAAGAATAGCCAAAGAACGTTTTTTGGCAAGGTTTGGGGTCCATTTAAATTCTGGTCAATTCAGGAAGTGTACTGAAATTTCAATTCCAACTCCAATTCTCTTCAGTGCTTTTCAATTAGGAAAATGGTGAATTGGAATTGGGATTTGGTTTACTTTATGAATTGACTTGAATTGATATGGAATGAACCCCAACCCTGTTACTTTGTTAGACTGTGGTCTTCTCTAACAACAGTGGTTGCCTAGCTGAAAATAAAATACAGTAGACTTACTTACTGCGGTATATAAAATGAGCAATATGATAACAAAATGTCTTTAATTGTCTTTGTTGGAAATAATATGTATAAATTGGCTAAATGTGACAACTCAAGTTTGTGTCACTATCTAACCTTGATCCCCACACTGTGGGCTTTGAAAAGTCCCTAAAGGGATTTAGACTGTGCTTCAGTCAGCTGCTCCTTCATCACAGCTTATCAGTGACTCTGTCGGAGCTCCTGACGTCGGCCTAAAAAGACCAAAAAGTGCTGCGCTGTTCAACAACAGCACTTAATGGATTTCCTCAAAGAAAATTCTGACGACGTTCCTGGCATTCCCTCTTTCTCCGGCCTCTGCTTCCCACGTCCTAAGTGCTTTTCCGGAGGAACACGAGCGACGCTCCGTCTCCCATGATCCCATGTTTAAATTTAGCCTGGGACCGTCGTCGTTCAGAACCAGACCTGGTTCAGAGGACCACTTTATATTCACGGTCTTGACTGTGTGTGTTTTGTCCTGTCGGATCTGGGCTCCTCAAACCCAGTCAGTCAGAAAGAATCCAGTCAGACTGTCCATACTGAAGCAGCACCATGCCCACTCTCTCTTATGAATGGACTAGATGGATGAGCCAGTAGCCACATCTGGCATTAATGTCAACCAAGACAATGGCTTGACAATGATAATGCACAGGAGATAATGCACATCTGAAATATATGCCCGCGCGCACGCACGCACACACACACACACACACACACACACACACACACACTACCTATAACTACTATCTATCATTTTTGACCTATCACTACCTCTACCTTCTCTAGGTGCCCTCCTCCCTGAGTAGTAGTAGCAGAGGCTTCCTGAGTAGCGATTGTGGTTGTGGTCGGGTCTGGTCTGGTGTGGTAGTGTGGGTTATGGCTGTAGTTTCAGGTTCACTTTGACTTTCAGTTATGGAGGTAGTAGTGATGGTTGAAGTAGTGGTTGTGGGGGTCAAAGGCAAAGGTTCTGACAGTTCTGTGAGAAAGAAGATTCCAAGTTGACGAACAAACAAAACATCCCCCCTCCCCACCCAAAACATCCCCCCTCCCACCCAAAACATCCCCCCTCCCCACCCAAAACATCCCCCCTTCCCACCCAAAACATCCCCCCTCCCTGTTTCAACCAAAACAACATTGGAAGCGATAAGACTAGTCTAAAAGCAAATGTCATATATTTAAATCCATTAATAGTTTTAAAACAAATTAAATGTACAGTGGGGAGAACAAGTATTTGATACACTGCCGATTTTGCAGGTTTTCCTACTTACAAAGCATGTAGAGGTCTGTAATTTTTATCATAGGTACACTTCAACTGTGAGAGACGGAATCTAAAACAAAAATCCAGAAAATCACATTGTATGATTTTTTAAGTAATTAATTTGCATTTTATTGCATGACATAAGTATTTGATCACCTACCAACCAGTAAGAATTCCGGCTCTCACAGCTGTTAGTTTTTCTATAAGAAGCCCTCCTGTTCTCCACTCATTACCTGTATTAACTGCACCTGTTTGAACTCGTTACCTGTATAAAAGACACCTGTCCACACACTCAATCAAACAGACTCCAACCTCCCCACACATTGCCAAGACCAGAGAGCTGTGTAAGGACATCAGGGATAAAGTTGTAGACCTGCACAAGGCTGGGATGGGCTACAGGACAATAGGCAAGCAGCTTGGTGAGAAGGCAACAACTGTTGGCGCAATTATTAGAAAATGGAAGAAGTTCAAGATGACGGTCAATCTCCCTCGGTCTGGGGCACCATGCAAGATCTCACCTCGTGGGGTATCAATGATCATGAGGAAGGTGAGGGATCAGCCCAGAACTACACGGCAGGACCTGGTCAATGACCTGAAGAGAGCTGGGACCACAGTCTCAAAGAAAACCATTAGTAACACACTACGCCGTCATGGATTAAAATCCTGCAGCGCACGCAAGGTCCCCCTGCTCAAGCCAGCGCATGTCCAGGCCCGTCTGAAGTTTGCCAATGACCATCTGGATGATCCAGAGGAGGAATGGGAGAAGGTCATGTGGTCTGATGAGACAAAAATAGAGCTTTTTGGTCTAAACTCCACTCACCGTGTTTGGAGGAAGAAGAAGGATGAGTACAACCCCAAGAACACCATCCCAACCGTGAAGCATGGAGGTGGAAACATCATTCTTTGGGGATGCTTTTCTGCAAAGGGGACAGGACGACTGCACCGTATTGAGTGGAGGATGGATGGGGCCATGTATCGCGAGATCTTGGCCAACAACCTCCTTCCCTCAGTAAGAGCATTGAAGATGGGTCATGGCTGGGTCTTCCAGCATGACAACGACCCGAAACACACAGCCAAGGCAACTAAGGAGTGGCTCCGTAAGAAGCATCTCAAGGTCCTGGAGTGGCCTAGCCAGTCTCCAGACCTGAACCCAATAGAAAATCTTTGGAGGGAGCTGAAAGTCCGTATTGCCCAGCGACAGCCCCGAAACCTGAAGAATCTGGAGAAGGTCTGTATGGAGGAGTGGGCCAAAATCCCTGCTGCAGTGTGTGCAAACCTGGTCAAGAACTACAGGAAACGTATGATCTCTGTAATTGCAAAACAAAGGTTTCTGTACCAAATATTAAGTTCTGCTTTTCTGATGTATCAAATACTTATGTCATGCAATAAAATGCAAATTAATTACTTAAAAATCATACAATGTGATTTTATGGATTTTTGTTTTAGATTCCGTCACTCACAGTTGAAGTGTACCTATGATATACTGCAAAATCGGCAGTATATCAAATACTTGTTCTCCCCACTGTATATCTGCAAGTTTTACAAGTCTGTTTTAACCACTGTCCCCCAGTCAGTCCTATAGGATGACAGTGGTAACATTAATTAATTTGTAAAAATATGACTTACTTGTCGCAAAAAGCAACAGCGGCCCAGTCAGTCCTGTATACTAGCCAATGAGAGACCAGTCAGAAACCACTGCTGTCTGTCAGGTCTGATGTTGCCACTTTGCCCATCGTTTCCGTCTAAGCGCTCGGCGCAGAGAGTGTCTCCACAGAGAGAATCCCTAATCAAATTCCCTTTTATTCATTCCTCTAGGAGTTCCTCTCCCGGAATCACACCGCATTACAGCACACTTAAACATTCACACTGACTCCCTCTCTTTCCCTCTCTCACACACACACATTCCCCTGCTCTCTGTCTCCCTCTCGCTCTCTCTCTGTCTCCCTCTCGCTCTCTCTCTGTCTCCCTCTCGCTCTCTCTCTGTCTCGCTGTCTCTCTCTCTTGGTCTCTCTCTCTCTCTTGGTCTCTCTCTCTCTCTCTCTCTCTCTCTCTCTCTCTCTCTCTCTCTCTCTCTCTCTCTCTCTCTCTCTCTCTCCCCCTCTCTCTCATCCTTTTCCCCTGCCTCTGCTTTACCACCTACACACTCACCCCCCCCCCCCCCTTCTCTTTCATTATCTCTTTCTCTCCCATGCTTCTCCACCAGTGTGACTTCAGTCCAACACAAGTAAGAAAGAACTGTGGAAAGATTCCTCCAGTGGAAGCTAGCGTAGCTGGGATGAAAAGGATACAGGGAGGCCTACCAATGATATAGAAGACAAGACCAGCGCTGCAACCAACAAAGAAGAACAGAGAGATGGAACTATAGAGCGATAGATGGAGGGATAAAGGGATAAATAAAAGAGAGAAAGGAGGGTGTGTGTGGGGGGGGGGGGGGGGGGGGGGGGGGAGAAAGAGGAGACAGAGAATGTGGATGCAGCATTCTCTGCTTGGCTTGTTATAACTTACTAGAACCACTGCCCGTGGGGGCACCAGCGATTGCACCTGAAAAGGAGGGAGAGAGGGGGAGGGGGATAAGTATCTGTTTATTTATGCATTCATTTCACGTAGTCTTCCATCCCTCCTTTATCAAACTGTAGAAACAGCAAGTGTGTGTTGCACTCTAAAACAAAACACAAAAAAGCTGTACATCAGCATTGTTCATTCCTGGCCTGACCTGAGTGGGTGTAGGCTGTTACTCCAACCCAGTACCAAACACAACTGATTCAACCA
The DNA here is from genome assembly GCA_023634145.1 of Thymallus thymallus. NCBI lineage: Eukaryota > Metazoa > Chordata > Actinopteri > Salmoniformes > Salmonidae > Thymallus > Thymallus thymallus. The sequence continues at coordinate 10,560,129 of CM042403.1, read as the reverse complement.
ATCAACGACAGTTAATAATTTGGCCATTAATTAGTTAAATCCGTTGTGTTGGTGCTAGGCGGGAACAAAAGCCTGCACATTCCTTGGGACTAGGACAGAGGAACACTGATCTATATGCAGTTAGTGGCAGGATGGGAGTAGCTGGCCTAGATTATTATTTTATCATTGCTAGCTACGCACTACACCACTTTGCTCTCTGCTCTTAGGTAAAGGGGAAAGCTACGCACTACACCACTTTGCTCTCTGCTCTTAGGTAAAGGGGAAAGCTACGCACTACACCACTTTGCTCTCTGCTCTTAGGTAAAGGGGAAAGCTACGCACTACACCACTTTGCTCTCTGCTCTTAGGTAAAGGGGAAAGCTACGCACTACACCACTTTGCTCTCTGCTCTTAGGTAAAAGGGAAAGCACTCTGTGTGTCTACTTCTATATTAATCTCTTCCTCTCGCTTTCACTCTTTTCTTCCCCCTGTCCTTCTCTCTTTTTACGTAACGCATCACTCTCTTATTCTCTCCTTTCATTCAGGACCTTGGATGGAGACGTCTGGGGACTCCACATGCATCCTTCATACATGTTTAAAATAAATATTGGTTATCAAAAATAACATAAAAACGTAACCTTTTGTGCATAAGATAATAAAATGATCCAGCATAGTGTAACATTTCCATAAAAAGTGTCTGCTAAATGGTATGTATATTACATTTGATACATAATACAATTTGTGTTTCAGAATACTTAATCGCTTGAAATCAATTGATTACCAACCCACAGTTTTTTGTAACTACATAGTAATTACATAGTTATTACACTGTTACAGATCAACAACACTGCATAATGCAAAACATTTTGGGTGACTGTACTGTTACTTGACTTAAGTTTATTGTTACCAGGTACAGAAACGCTGTATACTGAACAGGAAGGAAAGCAACAGTTTTCTTTCTATTCAGCATACCTATAGTAAGTAAAAGTATCAGCGGGGACTGTTAAAAGGAATCATAGAATAGAAAATAATATAATATAATTAACTTAATGTATGATTGAGCTGTATAAGTGGGACCTGTTCAAAGTGAACATAGAATAAAAGTGGGGCACATACAGGTGTTGGGGGATCCGTTGGGTGTGGGCAGGTATGAGCCAGCCTTCCAGGACTTGGCCTTGAAGCCCTTCTTGCAGCGCTGACAGTCCTGTCCCGTGGTGTTGTGTTCACACTGACACTGGAGGTCTCCCTCCTGCAGCAGGCACAGCGACGCGTGCAGGTTACATTTACACCTGGGTACAGGGGACAGGATGTGAGAGTGTTTATGTATGTGTCAGATGTTACACCAAGAGGCTATGACAAGTGTCTGTGAGTGTGTGTGGGGGTGTGTGAGGGTGCGTGTGAGGGTGCGTGAAAGGGTAGCAAAAGCACAGGAGTGAGTGTGCACTCGTCAACTTCTACTGGACAGTTGCTGCTCAATATGCGATATTTGACTAGAATGGCGTTGTAAACAAAAGACAACTTTCCGGGACATAGACATGTCTTATATGGTCAGAAAGTTTAAATGATTGTTAATGTAACTGCAGTGTCCAATTTAGTAGCTGTTATTACAGTGAAATAATAACATGCTATTGTTTGAGGTTAGTGCACAACAACAAAACACTTTTATCACGGAAACTGGTTTGGTACATTCACCTCTAAAGGTAAATAATGTACTTTCATTCAGTAATCTTGCTCTGATTTGTCATCCTGAGAGTCCCAGAAATAAAATGTAGCATAGTTTTGTTTGATAAAATCATTGTTTTTATCCTAACACGATCCATGTTGTATACAGCGTTTCACATGAATCCCGACTCTTTCAACTTGCAACAAAACAATCTATGAAATCTAAACCGCTAAACTTTGTTTAATGATCTAAGTTCGTTTTTGTGCAATCCTCAGACACTCTAGAAGGCAACCAAACTTCTACATTAAGTGTTGGCTACACAACACGTCAATTAGCCCACAAAGGACAGCCATCATTACGCACCAATCAGATGGGCGGTGTTCACTTGATTGACAGTGTCTTGGTCCAATGACCACCTATCGTTTTGTATGACTAACGGTCATTGTCCTATGGCTGCACGCAACACGATTCATTCTCCATTGACAATCCACAGGACGCATGGGAGTTTACATTACGCAGCACTCGCTTTCATCTACAAAGTTTTCTCAAAACTTAAAAAGTACAATATGGCTACTGAGAGTATAAACACTAACTTGAACTTCAAGTATACAAATGTGGATGCAATTATTGCAGAAATTGACCGGGAGAGTGACACAAGGAGTCCAGCGGTGCAAGAAAGATTGGAAGGAGAAGCTAACGTTACTTTTAGATCAGTAAGTAACATACGTTTTTAAATGGTTGCATATTCATTTAAGATATTTGTATTTGATTTCTATATATGCATATATAATATATAGACCTAAGGCATACAATATATGAGTATAGTCTATGCGTCTTATTGCCTATTGATCCACATATTTCATTATAGTAATTGTGTTCCCCATACTCTATATAATATACTGTATATATGTTTATAGATATGTGCTCACCCACTGCTAAAATAAAGGTAAAATAAAATAAGTATTTGTAAACTTCTGTTCTAACTGATTTTTGTTTTAATCCTCAATAGTGGTAGAGAGTAAGATGACGTGTGGGAGCCAACTTCAAAGACACCACATTCAAGTCCTCCATCCCCCACTCATTCAAATGTAGGAACTGGCTCCTCCATTCTGACCCCTCTGCTGTCTCTGGCTCCGCATTTCAAAAATAAAAATACAAACGTTTTTTGGTTTGTATTATCTTTTACCAGATCTATTGTGTTATATTCTCCTACATTAATTTCACATCTTCACAAACTTCAAAGTGTTTTTCTTTCAAATAGTATCAAGAATATGCATATTGAGATGAATCGTCCGATCCTTAATTCAATTAAGTATATTGCAACTACCATAATCCAACACCTAGGCACCCCGTCAACAGATTCACATCCCATGATGTAACAGTTAAGGTGTTGGGTTTCAAGCCCCGGTCAGGGCTTCCTGCTGACTCCCTAACAATATTTAAAATGAAACAATAACAAAGTTGACCTAAACCAGAAGAATTACAAGAAAATGTGGAGGTTAGTAGGAGCAGTAGTAGGTGTAAGTGTGTGGACTCTAACTTGATTATAGTGAAAAGTAAAGACTTGGCGAAGAGTGATTTTTGATTATTACACACTTGCATTCAAGAGACAATAAGAATTAATACAACGTGGATCTGGTAGTGTAACATAATTGACAGATAGCTCTGAACTCTCACTGATGCACACTCAAAACTACTGCTTGTTGTTCAAGAATAAATCTGCTCAGTTTGGTCGATAATTGGCAGGAAAGCCTGACTGATAGGTTTGTGTGTTTGAGTGTGCATGTTTGCATATGTGCTTGCATGCATGTTATGTGCGCACATATTTATGTGTGTGCGGGTGAGTGTGTGTGCATGTATGCATGCTTGTGTGTGTGACAAGGGGCAGAGCCCAGGTGTGTTGGTCCAGCAATAAGAATCATGAGACAGGAAATGAGGATCTTGTGGACGCCATGGCGTCTATGACTTTAAATTACAGCCTTTTCCAGATGAGCGGCTGGATTCCAATCTGGTTTGTTCCGCTGGAGTGGACAGCTATCCGTCTGCATCAAATATTCAACGAATGGGCCCTGGACGCTGGCAAAATTACTACCTCAAGCTTCCTTCATCACTTCTCTCTCTCTCCATCTGCCCCTGCCCCTGCCTCTCTCTCTCTCTCTCTCTCTCTCTCTCTCTCTCTCTCTCTCTCTCTCTCTCTCTCTCTCTCTCTCTCTCTCTCTCTCTCTCTCTCTCTCTCTCTCTCCATCTGTCCCTGCCCCTGCCTCTCTCTCTCTCTCTCTCTCTCTCTCTCTTCCGGTTTGTCTGGGTGCGAGTTGACGGAGTGTGTGAGCGTGACTGGAGGGCTTGTGAGTGAAGCTGTGTTTCTATTTTTTCTTCTTTCCCCCTTGTTGTTTGTCTGGTTTTTTCTATTTATTTATTATTATTCTTTGTTCGTTGTTGGGCCGCGTGCTATCCACTTTATTGGGGAAGCATGTCGGCCTCACGCGTGCAGATTTTGAGTTCACTCACGCGGCGTAATGCGGTCAAAGTGGCAGCTGCGGTGAGTGTGGAGGAAGTTTGTCTTGCCATTGGTGAGGTAGTGGGGCATGAGAGCGTGCTGTCCGCCTCTAGAATGAATAGCGCCATTGTGGTGTTTCTTAATAGCGTGGATAAAGTTAATGAAATAGTCGAACATGGGATAGACATTGGTGGTGATTTTGTCTCTGTTCTTCCTCTTTCATTGCCAGCTAAGAAAGTCACTTTGTCAAATGTTCCACCGTTCGTAAGTGATGAGATTTTGACACAAGCTTTATCCCGATATGGAAAATTGGTTTCTCCGATTAAAATGATCCAAATCAATAGTAGATCGCCTCTGTTGAAACATACTGTTTCGTTCAGGCGATTCGCTTATATGATTATTCAGGATGATGTCGAGCTAGACATTAAACTAAATTTTCGAATTGACAACTTTGACTACGTTATTTTTGTCACTACCGCGAAACCTAAGTGTTTTGGTTGCGGTAAATCTGGACATTTAATTAGGAATTGTCCTGACAAAGTTTCAGAAAGGGAAGCAAATGTAGTGAATGAGAGTACTGAAGGTGGTGGTGGTGCGGATGGTGTTGCCGACATAGTTGAGGAGGTATTGCCGGGGCCGAGCTCGGCTGTGGCGGTGACGGCTACAGGTGCTCCCGGTGAGAGTGTTGATGCGCCGACTTCACTGCACTGTGAACACTCGGGCACGATACGCACTAAAACATTGTCAGAGGCTAGTGTCAAAGAGTTACCGAGTGTGGCACAGGTTTCTGAGGATAAAGGAGATGAGCAATATGAAAGGGCTTTAGAGAATAATTCAGTGATTTTGCAGAAAGCATGTGCGACGGATTGTGTGGAGGAAGAGCATTTTTTCAAAATGCCCCATAAAAGGAAGATGAGTAATAAAACAATTGATGCCAAAATAAGTAAAAAGAGTGAAGTGCAAGATGAAATGGATCAGGACACAGAAAGTGATGGTGAGTCTTCTGACTCTAGTATGACACTTTCTCAGGGGGAGTTCATTGGTCGGGATTACGGACTTGATGATATTAAGTTATTCCTTAGATCAACAAAAAATAAAAGAGGTGTGCGCGTGCAGGAATATTTTCCTGATGTCAAACAGTTCGTTGAAAAAGCAAGAAGCCTAATGGCAGAGAGTTGCTTTACTAACAAAGAAGTCTATAGACTTAAGAAAATAGTGAGGAATCTCAATACTGCTTTAAGTAATGATGACTGTTAAAAGTAGAATGGCTGAGCATTTTTGGCTGTTTGGGTGGTTTTTCTTTTCTTTTTTCTTTTTTATGAGTGAAGTTCACGTAGCTACTTTGAATGTGAACGGGGCAAGAGATTCTAGAAAAAGAGCTACAATATATGAAGTAATTAAACAGAAAAATATTGATGTTTTATTGTTACAAGAAACTCATAGTGATTTTAAAAATGCGGCTGACTGGGCGAGGGAGTTTGATGGCATCCCTGTGTTAAGCCATAACACTTCGTTAAGTGGGGGAGTTGCCATTTTATTCACAAAGAATTTTAGTCCTATCTCTTATGATGTTGATGAAATAGTAAAAGGTAGGCTTTTAAAAGTTAGAGCTGTTGTCGAAAGTTATGTGTTTATTTTTATTTGTGTATATGTTCCAACTGCACCAGTTGAAAGAATGGTTTTTTTAGACATTCTGTGTTCAACTATACAAAACTGTTGCCCTGAAGACTTCTTGTTTCTAGGTGGTGATTTCAATTGTACTGAGCATAATCTAGATCGAAATCACATTGAGCCTCATTTGGCTTCGCGTAAACGTTTTATTCATATCATTAAAAAGTATGATTTATGTGATGTTTGGAGATCTTTAAATGGTAATGAGAGACAATACACTTGGGCTCACACACGTGATAATGTTATGTCATTGGCTAGGCTGGACAGATTGTACAGCTTTAATCACCATCTTAGTATTTTCAATAAATGTTATATAACACCAGTAAGTTTTTCAGATCACAGTATGGTGCACTGTAAGCTTATTTTAAGCTCAGTTAAACCAAAAAGCGCATATTGGCATTTTAATACTAATTTGTTAAATGATACATTTTTTAAGGAATCATTTAAATATTTCTGGGAAGCTCACAGAGCAAAGAAGTCTTCTTTTTATTCATTGCAACAGTGGTGGGATGTTGGTAAGATAAAAATAAGACAATTTACTCAACAGTATACTCACAACGTTACTAAGGAGTTGACTCGTTCTTTAGAGTTTTTGGAAAGAGAGATAATTGAATTTCAAAATCTGGCTCAATCTACGGGTGAGATTCATTATTTAGAAGCCTGCTCAAAGAAGAAAGCTCAGTTAGCTGATCTACTGGGGCATAAAATACAGGGGGCTCTGGTCCGTTCACGCTTTCAAAGCATTGATCAGATGGATGCACCATCCCAATACTTTTTCAGTCTGGAAAAAAAGAATGGTCAGAAACGGTTTATTCATGGATTGCGCTCCGAAGATGGAGTGTTATTGTCAGATCCTGCTGGTATTCGGGGAAGAGCAGTTCTGTTTTATAAAACTTTGTATAGGAGTGAGCTCAAGTCAGAGTGTTGTGTGGACAACTTTTTCTTTGACAGCCTACCAAAGGTGTCAGAGGAGGCTAATAATGATCTTGAAGGAGTGCTGACCCTGGAAGAGCTCTATAAGGCCCTGCAAGGCATGGAGTCTGGGAGAGCACCAGGATTGGATGGCCTCCCGGTTGACTTTTATAAGGCTTTTTGGTTGGAGTTGGGTGCAGATCTGCTGGAGGTACTGAAGGACAGCTTGTCGAAGGGCGGGTTGCCGTTGAGTTGCCGAAGAGCGGTGATCACTCTTATTCCAAAAAAAGGGGACCTTACAGATATTAAGAACTGGCGCCCTGTCTCGCTTCTCTGCAGTGACTATAAAATACTTTCTAAGGCATTGGGTAACAGATTGGCTGGAGTGTTGGGTCGGGTTATCCATCCGGACCAGACGTACTGTGTCCCTGGTAGATCTATATTCGACAATATTTCTTTAATTCGGGATATTTTTTACGTCTCTAAATTGTTAAATTTGGACTGTGGTTTGATATCTTTGGATCAGGAGAAGGCTTTTGACCGAGTAGAGCACTCATATTTGTGGAGTGCTTTAACAGCTTTTGGTTTTAGCAAAAATTTTATAGACATGATTAGGGTACTCTATTGCGACGTTGAGAGTATGCTGAAAATAAATGGTGGCTTATGTGCTCCATTTCAGGTTCTCAGGGGTATCAGACAAGGTTGCTCCTTGTCTGGAATGTTGTATTCCTTGGCTATTGAGCCATTGCTTCAACAGATAAGAGGTCAATTAAGTGGTTTGTTCTTACCAGTTTGTAATAATAAGATTTGTTTGTCAGCCTATGCTGATGATATTGTGGTGATGATCAACAGACAAAGTGATGTGCAGATTTTACTTAATTTAATTGAAGAATTTAGACTGTTGTCTTCTGCAAAGGTTAATTGGAAAAAAAGTGATGCTTTATTGTTAGGACAATGGACTGATGGTAAACCTTGCCTTCCTGATGGGTTGTGTTGGGGGAATGGGGGTATAAAATATCTAGGAGTTTATCTAGGGGATGACAGTGTGTTACAAAAAAATTGGGAGGGGCAGTTGGAAAAAGTTAAAGGGCGCTTGGATAAGTGGAAATGGTTATTACCGAATATGTCCTATAGGGGGAGAACTCTCATTGTCAACAATTTAGTGGCATCTTCACTTTGGCATAGATTGGCATGTGTAGACACTTCACCACAGTTTTTGGCAGAAGTTCAAGCTGCTCTTGTGAACTTTTTTTGGGACAAACTGCACTGGGTCCCACAGAGTGTTTTATACCTCCCCAAAGATGAAGGTGGGCAAGGTTTGATTCACTTACAAAGTAGAATGGCTGCTTTTAGGTTACAGTTTTTAAAAAGATTACTTGATGGTTCTACAGATTTCAGCTGGCGTGCTGTGAGTTGCACCATTTTGCACACTGTTGGAGGTTTCGGACTGGATAAATCCCTCTTTTTAATGGATCCAACCAAATTGGATTTATCGGAACTGCCTGCTTTCTATCGAAATCTTTTCAAGGTGTGGAGTTTTTTTCGTGTTCACAAAACTGAGAACTCATATTCTCTCCACTGGCTTTTGCAGGAACCACTGATACTTGGGGCCCGCCTGGACATTGCTACTCACTGCTATTTGCCGGGGTTCAGCACTATATTTCTGAAATCCAAGGTTTTTACTTTGGGACTCTTGTTGACTTTAACTGGGCCTCATTTTGAGAATGTGGATGTCGTATCAAAACATTTAGGAATCAGATCAGATCGTTTATTAACTCGTTTTTTTGTCAAACTCAAATCATGTTTTACAGTTGAAGAAGAACATTTGTTAAGAGATTTTTTTACAGGGGATTGTACTCCTGATGTTGAGGATCCCTTTCCGTGTTTGATTATTCAACCAAATCTTGAAGAGGGTAAAGGTTTCTTGCTTAAATCAGGTGAATCTTTGTTTTTAGATTTCTTGTCAAGTGAAGGAAAAAAACTGTATAGAGCCTGTGTTTTGGTTTTTAATAAAAAGATGTTAGAAAAAAGAACCGATACACCATGGCGTTCTGTTTTTAAACTGAGAAACGATGTAAAACCTGAATGGAGATCATTATATAAGCCACCATTGTCTAAAAAGTTTGGTGATATACAATGGAGAATTCTCCATGGTGCCATTGCTGTCAATTCTTTTATTTCGGTGTTGAATCCAGAAGTTAATTCTGCTTGCCCTTTCTGCCTTCAAAGGGAGACCGTTTTTCATGCTTTCATGCATTGTTCCAGATTAGAACCTTTGTTTATGAGATTAAAAGAATTGTTTTGTAAATTTGATGAAACCTTTTGTATTGAGACTTTCATTTTGGGTTTTAAGTACCTTCAGAAAAAACGTTTTACATGTCAATTGTTGAATTTCATTTTAGGGCAAGCAAAAATGGCTATTTATATCAGCAGGAAAAACAGAGTGGAACAAAAGTGTAGTGATGATGTGAATGTGTGTTTTTTAACTTTGATAAAATCTAGAGTTTTGATTGATTTTCGGTTTTATAAAACTATGAGAGATCTTTCAACTTTTGAATTGATATGGTGCAGTCATGGTGCTTTGTGTGCAGTTTGTGAAGGTGATTTGGCTTTTTCCTTGTGAGTTCATTAGGTATTAATATCCTCTGTGTAATGTGTTGAATGTACTATATGGTCAGTTTATTGTGAAGAGGTAATGTTTGAGATTTTTCAAAATCTCTCTCTCTCTCTCTCTCTCTCTCTCTCTCTCTCTCTCTCTCTCTCTCTCTCTCTCTCTCTCTCTCTCTCTTTCTCTCTCTCTCTCTCTCTCTCCATCTGCCCCTGCCCCTGCCCCTGCCTCTCTCTCTCTCTCTCTCTCTCTCTCTCTCTCTCTCTCCATCTCTCTCCATCTGCCCCTGCCTCTCTCTCTCTCTCTCTCTACCTCGTCTCTCTAGTTACAGATGTACACCTCCCTCCCTGCGTCACCAGTCTTCTCCTCCACTGCTTTAACTACATTACCTACATTACTACCTTTCGTTCCATTATAGCACTTAACTCCACTACATAGTGGAGGAGTGTACACAAACACCCAAATCCATAAAGCATCTCAGAGTAGGAGTGCTAGGATCTAGGATCTGTCCATATAATATTATTCATAATAATCTAAAAGGAAAAGCTGACCGTAGATCAGCACTCCTACTCTGAGGCGCTATATGGATATGAGCCCTGGACCAGAGCTATATATCAGTGGAGGCTCCTCAGAGGAGGAAGGGGAGGACCATTCTCCTCAGTGAATTTCATACAAATATATATATACAAATGTTTTAAAACATTTAAAAAGTAATCCTTTTAAGATAAAACTATACTAAATTTAATCACATCACTAAATAATTGATTAAAACTATTTTGCAATGAAGGCCTACAGTAGCCTCAACAGCACTCTGTAGGGTAGCCAGAGAACAGCTAGCGTCCGTCCTCCCCTGCGTATTTTAACTTCAATGCAAAACCTAGGAGGCTCTTGGTTCTCACCCCCTTCCATAGACTTACACAGTAATTATGACAACTTCCGGAGGATGTCCTCCAGCCAATCACAGCTTTTGCAGCATGAACTGACATGTGGTACTCCCAATCAAAGGATCAGAGAACGAATCTAGTATGGAAAGCCTAAGCTACAGCTAGCTAGCACTGCAGTGCATAAAATGTGGTGAGTAGTTGACTCAAAGAGAGAAAAGACAATAGTTTAACAGTTTTAAACATTATACATTTCTTCCAAAATGAAGGAGAAGCAAGAGAGATTTAGTATCACTGTCTGTCCATGTGTCACTGTCTGTCACCTCAAATTCTTTCTCTCAACCTGTGTGCACCTACGTTGTAAACGTTCATTCATAGGCTAGGTTGTAGCAACCTGATGATGGGTATAGGGAACATTTGAGTATCATGTAGTAACATAAAACCTATCGCTGTTATATTGAACTGAGTGAATGAAATAAGAATGAGAGTCATCCAATATGCTGTAATAGAAATAAGGCCATGCGCATGAAGAAAAAAACGGCACTGACCGCCAGTGAGCTATATACGTAACGCTCTGGACCAGAGCTATAGATCACCAGGATAAAGATGCAGTACAGCAGAATGAATCACTGAATCCATGCAGTGAGAAGCACAGCCTCACATCCACTTAGACACATGCCGTACATGCATGCACGCACACGCACATATGCAAACAGATGGATATACACTGAGTATACCAAAAATTAGGAAGACCTTCCTAATATTGAGTTGTACCCCCAACACTTTTTTACCCTCAGAACAGCCTAAATTCAGCAGGGCATGGACTCTACAAGGTGTGGAAGCGTTCCACAGGGATGCTGGCCCATGTTGACTCCAATACTTCCCACAGTTGTGTCAAGTTGGCTGGATATCCTTTGGGTGGTGGACCATTCTTGATACACACAGGAAACTGATTGTGAAAAACACAGCAGCGTTGCAGTTTTTGACTGGCACCTACTACCATACCACGTTCAAGGACACTTTGTCTTGCCCATTCACCCTCTGAATGGCACACATACACAATCCATGTCTCAATTGTCTCAAGGCTTAAAAATAATTCTTTAACCTGTCTTCTTCCTTCATCTACTCTGATTGAAGTGGATTTAACAAGAGACATCAATAAGGGAACATAGCTTTCACCTGGATTCACCTGTCATGGAAAGAGCAATGTTTTATGTTTTGTACACTCAGGGTACGTGTGCACACACTGACATCTCTCTTTCTATGGGGCCAGATTTACTGGACATATCTCTTTCTATGGGGCCAGGTTTACAGGACATATATCTTTCTATGGGGACAGGTTTACTGGACATCTCTCTTTCTATGGGGACAGATTTACTGGACATATCTCTTTCTATGGGGCCAGGTTTACAGGACATATCTATTTCCATGGGGCCAGGTGTAGAGGACATATCTCTTTCTATGGGGCCAGGTTTACAGGACATATCTATTTCTATGGGGCCAGGTGTAGAGGACATATCTCTTTCTATGGGGCCAGGTTTACTGGACATATCTCTTTCTATGGGGCCAGGTTTACTGGACATATCTCTTTCTATGGGGCCAGGTTTACTGGACATATCTCTTTCTATGGGGCCAGGTTTACTGGACATCTCTCAAATTTTGAAGTTGCTCCAAACATTACATTTCTAGGTGTTTTGGACAACCTGGGTTGCTTCGATACTGTTGCCGGCGCCTCGCAGCTGGTTAAGTTTAGGCATTCATTCCGGAATGGGTAAGTTAAGGGTTAAGGATTGGGATAAGGTAAAAAAATAAAAAATAAAAAATAATAACTGTTGCCTATCACTTGGATTGAACACGCGACCCCAATCCACAACTGTATGGTTTCTGTAATAATGGTGTACCGGTCAGAGTGTATAGAGGACTGTAGGCTTCCTTTACGTCAATTAGAGTCATGTCAACTGAAGAACATACATCCACGTCTTGATACATGCATTTAGCAAGGGGAAATAACTCTTGACATCCTTCTCTCTCTCTCATTCTATTACTCTCGCAAACACACACTTGCATGTAGTGCTCCCACGCACACACACACACTAAAACCAAAAATTATAATTTCTCATTGGTAGGGTTGCAAAATTCCAGGAACTTTCAATGAATTCCCTGGTTTTCCAGAAATCCTGGTTGAGGATCTGGATTTACTGCTCATTCTCTCATGATTCCGGGAATCCTACTATTGGGATTTGGGGAAAACTAGGACATTTATTGAATGTTACCCTAAGTCTAGGTAATCCCTCCCCTTTTCAGTGCTTTTTAAACATTTGGCGCCTAATGAACATGACCCAGGGCTGGTTAAAGCCCAAACCCAAACTTGTAGCAAGACACTGCAGCCCCCCCCCCTTAACCTGCTTTCCTCAACTCCTGACATACACACACCTTCCTCCTCTCCCATCTCCACACCGGAACTACTGTCTTTTTCCGGATGAGTGATTGTGACACTCAGGCTTTTGAAGAGTGGGATTTCTCCTTCTCTCTACTCTCAGTCCCTCTGCACACAAATAATACATGGGCCACATTCACAATATGTTAATGTCTGACTGCTGCATCTCACCCACTGCAGTCATCAAACTGAAGTGAGTGGAGCAGAGAGGGAGGGAGGGAGCTCTTAGCTGAGGACAGGACAGCAGGATCCATCAGAGAGAGAGAGACTGCAACAGAGAGAGAGTGACAGAGAGAGAGACAGAGAGAAAGAGAAAGAGAGAGAGACAGAAAGAGAGAGATATGCAAACGCATCCCTCTGTCCGCTAGTTAGTAGCCCCTTTTGCACAGACAGACAGGTGGACAGATGGACGGAGACGATGGACAGACAGACGGACACAGACAAAGCTGAACTGATCTATTTCACCTGTCTATTCTATCTCTCTCTCTCTCTCTGTTTCCCAGTCTAGCTCTCTCTCTCTCTCTCTCTCTCTCTCTCTCTCTCTCTCTCTCTGTCTGTTTCCCTGTCTAGCTCTCTCTCTCTGTCTGTTTCCCTGTCTAGCTCTCTCTCTCTCTCTCTCTCTCTCTCTCTCTCTCTCTCTCTTGTGGCATTACAGTTGCATCTCTCTTGTGGCATTGCTCCCTGTGTGTGTGTTTGAGTGTTTGTTGTGAGAGCCAGTTGGAGACAGCAGAGAGATGCGGCAATTAGAGAAATAAATAAGAATAAAAGATAAACAAACATCGAGGGAGCATCATGTGGAGGAGAGGAGGAGGGAGAGATGGAGGCTAGGAGAGGAGGAGGGAGAGATGGAGGCTAGGAGAGGAGGAGGGAGAGATGGAGGCTAGGAGAGGAGGAGGGAGAGATGGAGGCTAGGAGAGGAGGAGGGAGAGATGGAGGCTAGGACAGGAGGAGGGAGAGATGGAGGCTAGGAGAGGAGGAGGGAGAGATGGAGGCTAGGAGAGGAGGAGGGAGAGACTGGGGAAGCAGCTGGAAGCAGCCGTTAATAGGCTTTCATCTCTCAGTCTTCTTTTACGCCTGTTCCTCTCCTCTTCTCTCTCTCTCTCTCTCTCCAGGGACTCAACCATCGCTCTCTCTCTCTTCTCTCTTCTCTCTTCTCCCTCCCTCCCTCCCTCCCATCCAATGGACCATACAATGTAGAGGTATTGGGTTGCGGAGGCGAGGGGAGTATGAGAGAATCCCTCCGAGATGAAAGGATGATGGAGGAGAGGAGAAGAAGAGGATGGACGAGGCTTTACCATTCCAGGGGGTGGGGGGGGAAGCGGAAGGGGTAGTGGGGTATCAAAAGCTGCCAATCAGCCTTGCTGAGGGGAACACCAGGGGGACGGTCCGCATGGATGCTTCTCTAACCTGGGATGACAGACATACAGACTACATCAATGCAGCCTCACACACAGCAGGGGAGATCTCCCTCCTGTCCTCTCTCTCTCTCTCTCTCTCTCTCTCTCTCTCTCTCTCTCTCTCTCTCTCTCTCTCTCTCTCTCTCCCTCTTTCTCTCTCTCTCTCTCTCTCTCTCTCTCTCTCTCCCTCCCTCTCTCTCTCTCTCTCTCTCTCTCTCTCTGTTCATTCAGCTGTCACAGAGAAAGTACTGTAGTGTACATGTGTGCAACTTACCTAGCTATCTTAAGATGAATACGCTAACTGTAAGTAGCTCTGGATAAGAGTGTCTGTTAAATTACTAACATGTTAAGGTCATGTAACTCCAAGTAACTCCAAGTGTCTCAGTGTCTTTGCTGTCTGGAAGGAAATGACAGGCTTAGTTCCATTGCCATTGTGCTTTTCTCAATGGCGGTGTCCCAAGTGGCATCCTATTCCCTATGTAGTGAACTACTTTTGACCAGAGCCTATTTACGTCTCTGTTCAAAAGTAGTGCACCATATAAGGAATAGGGTGCCAAGGCTTGCTACAACAGCTACTGGTTGCGTCCCAAATGACACACTATTCCCTATATAGTACACTTTTGAACAGGTGCAATATACAGGGAATAGGGTGCTATTTGGGACATAGATACAGTATCTAATTCTCAGTAGATCTACAGTATAACTCTAAACACATACTAGCTGGCTATTCTTCTCCTTCCGGTTCATAGGCCCTAAGACACTGCATCTCAGTGCTAGCGGCATCACTACAGACAACCTGGTTTGAATCCAGACTATATCACCGGCCGTGATTGGGAGTCCCATAGGGCGGCGCACAATTGGCCCAGCGTCATCCGAGTTTGGCCGGTGTAGGCCGTCATTTTAAATAAGAATTTGTTCTTAACTGACTTGCCTAGTTAAATAAAGGTTCAATTACCAAAAAATAAAAAAATAAAAAAGTATTGGTGCTCTGTCTGGGATCACAATGCTTTAGACACACACACATACACACACACACACACACGCACACACGCACACACGCACGCACACACGCACGCACTCGCACGGACGGACGGACGGACACACGAACGCACGTTCGCAAACACTCCACAGTGTGGAGCCGGGTCATTGATCAGCAGGTCTTATTGACCTCGCCTGGTGTCTTTATAACCACCCCCCTGCTCCTCTTCCCTGCCTCCTCCCCTCCCTCGCTCCCTCCTCCCTCCCTCACTCCCTCCTCCCTTGCTCCCTCCCTCCTCCCTTGCTCCCTCACTCCCTCCCTCCTCTCCTCCCTGCCTCCCTCCCTCCTCCCTCCCTCCCTCACTCCCTCCCTCCTCTCCTCCCTGCCTCCCTCCCTCCTCCCTCCCTCACTCCCTCCCTCCTCTCCTCCCTGCCTCCCTCCCTCCCTCCCTCCCTCCCTCCTCATATATTCAGTGGAGCTAATTGGACATGACTGCGTTTATGTTCCTGCTTCATAAATTTCTTTACTCTGAAGGAGGATCGATTTTCCTGGAGTACAGTGCAGTCTCTCGGAGCAGAGGGGTTTGTGTGTGTGTGTGTGTGTGTGTGTGTGTGTGTGTGAGTGTGTGAGTGTGTGTGAGAGAGAGTCTCTTCAAACGATCTCTGACCTTCCTCCTTCCCCATCTCTCTCTCTCTCTCTCTCTCTCTCTCTCTCTCTCTCTCTCTCTCTTATGGGCAATCTATAAGGTAATCTATAACGGAACTCCCCTTCAATGATCTGGTTACCGGGATAATTGTTGGTCTATTCACAGCACTTCCCTCATTTAGACCCAGGGGTAGTTTACAGATTGAATCAAAAGTTCAATTTCATTTTCATTAAATCTCTCATCATTGTAAAATTATTGTGACCGTAAAAGCTTCGGAAGTTTGTAATGTAGATGCGATCTAGTCCCTAGTCCCTGTCTGTTTTCACTGTTGTTTTGGACTTGTATTCCAGATATCATCAGACACTCCCCCCGCTCCCATACACACACACACACACACACACACACACACACACACACACACACACACACACACACACACACACACACACACACACACACACACACACACACACACACACACACACACACACACACACACACACACACACACACACACACACACGCATGCGCACCCTTGCATACTAGCACTTAGGCACACACACAGACACACTGCTAAAGGCTTTGGGTTGAGGGTTCACTGACCTTAAACATGAGACAGAGGAAAATGTGTGTCTCTGTGTGTGTGTGTGCGTGTGCGTGTGGCTTACACTGACATCCCCTGTGTCTACAGTAGCAATGGGCGGGGTTGTTACATAAGTATGCACATATCTACCTCCATCCCTCCAGTAGCCCTGCACATGTAAATATGGTATTGGAACTACCTGTATACCTGTGTAAATAATTCACAGAGGATGCAGCAAATGGTTTTTGCGTGCCTAGCACTGGAGAGAGAGAGACAGAGAGAGAGATCGAGATCTATGCAGAGTACAGACCGCAGTAATACAGAGTACAGACTGCAGTAATACAGAGTACAGACTGCAGTAATACAGGGCCACTCTACAGTATGTATGCTGAGCAGCAGCCGCCCCACTGAACATATATAAATAACGAGACTTGCTTGGCCACGGCCTGTTTTAAACTTTTCTCTTCTCAGAGGACTCTTCTCACGCACAGAGGTGCAGTAGTCTAGAAAAGCAGATGGTGGAAGAACATATAGTGGACTACTTTTGTTGCCTGACCTCTGCTGCTCCATGGTCCCTACACACTTCAGTCTGAGACTGACATCATTGAAGTCGTTTGTGGTGACGTCAAAATGAGGGGTGTTGTACAAAACAAAGTCATCAGCGATTGGATAATCTCTAACCAATCAGAGTATCAAAGCGAATGACGGGTTCACAAAACGCAGCTTTACCCATGTATGTTCTGGCTCTGGCCCAACCCATCGGTTTCTGAGACCAATCATTCGCCCTTGAGTGTAAGTGGATAGATCCATATAGGGCTGTGCTGCTGAGGATATGTGTGTGTGTGTGTGTGTGTGTGTGTGTGTGTGTGTGTGTGTGTGTGTGTGTGTGTGTGTCTCCAGAGTCCACCACTGCTGAATGTGTTATAATGAATACCGCAGACGGGATGAGCGCCTGGAGACGGAGGTGGGGATGGTGAAAGAGAGGGAGAGAGGGGTAAACCGAAAGGAGAGGTAGAAGAGAAGAGGGGGAACGGCTCCAAAAAGAAAAAAGAAAGTGATAAGAAGAATTGAAAAGAAAGAGAGTAAGAAGTGAGAGCCTGGCCAAGGAAGAGAGGGATGAAAAAATGATGAAGGACATGAACGATGGGGGGATGAGAGTTTTGGCGGGATGACTTCTCTGTGTTTGGGCCCCCAGGGTGCTGGTACTAGGTTACTGAAGATCTGCGTGCCTGCAGGCCCTACTGTGTGTGTGTGTGTATGTGTGTGTCTGTGTGCCTGGCCTTGTGTAACTATACTTGTGGGGACCAGAAGTAAACCAGAGAAATTTGACCATTTTGTTAGTCCTCACAAGATCAAATGCTATATCTAGGGGGTTTAGGGTTAAGGTTAGAATTAGTGTTAGGGTTAGAATTGGGTTTAGGGTAAGGAGATAGGGTTAGTTTTAGGGTTAGGGTTAGGAGCTATGGTTAGGGTTAAGGTTAGGGTTAGGTGTTTGGGTTAGGTGTTTGGGTTAAGGTTAGAGTTATGGTTAGGGTAAGGGTTAGATATGCCCGCTCCACGAACTTTGGATATACAATTTGAACTGTCCCCAAATGAAATCACTGATGTGTTAAGAGACTACTTACACGCTAACAAATACAGTCACATCCACAGGGTTGCAGAAGTAATCACAGGGTACACTGAAATTCTTATGCTCCGAGCACCAAAAGTACAGTACATATTTACAGCTGTAACAATGATAAATGTCCATTGGGGGAGCTTGCCGTTCTAGGCCGTGATGCAGCCCAACAGTATGCTCTCGGTGGTACTCCTGTAGAACACTGTGAGGAGTTGCTTCCGTGCCTTCTTCACCACGGTGTCCGTGTGGTTTGACCACTTCAACTCATCGGAGATGTGTACGGCGAGTAACTTGAAGTTTTTGACTGTCTCCACGGCGGCCCCATTGATGAGGGTGGGGACATGTCCAGCCTGGTTCTTCCTGAAGTCCACAATCAGCTCCTTTGTTTTGCTAACGTTGAGGGAGAGGTTGTTTACCTGGCACCAGGCCGTCAGAGTGCCTACCTCCTCTCTGTAGGCTGTCTCGTCGTTGTTGGTAATCAGGCCTACTACTGTTGTGTCGTCAGTGAACTTGATGATGGAGTTGGTACTGTGTGAGGCCAAGCAGTCGTAGGTATACAGGGAGTACAGCTGGGAACTGAGTACACACCCTTGTGAGGCCCTCGTGTTGAGGATCATGGTGGAGGAAATAATGTTGCCTACCTTCCCCGCCTGGGGGCGTCACGTCAGAAAGACCAAGACCCAGTTGCATAGGGAGGAGTTCAGTCCCAGGGTTGTGAGCTTTGCGATGAGCTTAGAGGGCACTATGGTCTTGACGGCCGAGCTGTAGTCGATGTACTGCATCCACACACATGCATACAGTTACTTAAAGTGATTTTGTAGTTATTACTTAATTCAATAGTCACTGTGAGTAACGCCCCCACTATGCCACACCTCCAATATAATTTCCCAGTGTGCCTAGCCTTTTCGAGTGAATTGTGATTTGAAATGAGTTACCACCCATGACTGGATTTGTTAGTGACAGAGACATCGTTGTTGAATTCCATCATTTTCTGTCCTGTGGCCTTCACCAAATGAGTTCTTAGGTGAATATTATAATTAAACTCTTTGAGGCCTAGCTTTACCCTAATACAATGGTCTGAAAGTCATGGTTTACAGGCCACATCAGGCCTGGAAGTAGGGTTGCTAAATGATGGTAATTTTCCCCAAATTCCCCCAAAGTCCTGGTTGGAGAATTTCCAGGAATCTTCCAACTGGGATTTCTGGAAAACTTAATTTTGTAACCCTACCTGCAAGTCACATTATGCTGGTTTGCAAAGTGATATGTAATTCCTATTGGAATCCAGACAGAAACAGTAACAATGACTTTTCATTGACTTTGAGTTACTAGAAGTATTTTGAGTTAAAAATGCCTTGGTGTTTACAGTGTAGGAGTGCTAATCTAGGGTCAGTTTAGCCTTTTAGATCATAATGAATAAGATTATATGGACAGATCCTAGATCAGCACTCCTACTCTATGTAATAACAAGAAGGAGCGCTATGGTGCACCATCCTAATGCTTAGCATGTACCAACCTGACCCCTCAAACTCCCTTGTGGTTTGTATGCTATGGGAAACATTTCTGCTAGGGGGTTCTACACAAAGTGCAAGGATTGTGTGAGTGTGTGTCTGTGTAACTGTTTTTGTATGCCCGCAAACGTATGTGTATGTATACTGTATTTAGAAGTGTGTGTGTGTGTGTGTGTGTGTGTGTGTGTGTGTGTGTGTGTGTGTGTGTGTGTATATTAGTGCATAGTTCAGGGTTTGCCCGGTGCCGTTTGGGAAGAGGAACTGAGATCAGCCAAAGGACAGGGGTTAATGTAATTATCCTGCTAAAACCTTGAGAGGGAGAGAACATCATTAGTCATAGAACAAATGGAGAGAACACAGCTACCCCAGCCTCAGGCTTGGGATAGGGAGGGAGGGAGGGAGGGAGGGAGGGAGGGAGGGAGGGAGGGAGGGAGGGAGGGAGGGAGAGGGGGGAGGGAGGTAGAGGGAGGGAGAAGGTGCGAGAGAAACAGGCTACCAGCACACTACCCACAAAATGAGGTGGAAACTGAGCTGCACTTTCTATCCTCCTGCCAAATGTATGACCATATTAGAGACATATATTTCCCTCAGATTACACAGACCCACAAAGAATTCCAAAACAAACTGTTGATAAACTCCCATATCTATTAGGTTAAATACCACCCCAGTAATATGTGTGATCTGTTGCTACAAGAAAAGGGCAACCAGTGAAGAGCAGACAGTATTGTATACACAACCCATATTTATGTTGATTTATTTTCCCTTTTGTACTTTAGTTATTTGCACATCGTTACAACACTGTATATAGCCATAACATGACATTTGAAATGTCTCTATTCCTTTCAGATTGTTTATTTCATTTTTGTTTATTATCTATCTCACCTGCTTTGGTAATGTAAACATATGTTTCTCATGTCAATAAAGTCCTTTGAATTGAATTGAATTAAATTTCATTGAGAGAGGGAGAGACGGAGGTGTAGGGGGAGTGTGTGGGTGTGTGTTTGTGTGTGTGCGGAGGCGTGTGTGTGTTGGTTATTGAAAATATATTCTCACAGCGATTTAGATGGTACAATGATTCCATACACTATTCAATGCTTCTTCTCTCACATAAACTGAAATTGAGCGAACAGTGTCGAATTTTTGCAACCACAAAATGACAGACTGATTTTCCACTAGATAACACAGCCACAAAGTCAGAACAGCTTTCCCAGTTTGACAACAGATGTCGCTCTGCCAATCACAACACTGGCGGGTAAGTAATACTGTGAAACATTATCATTCAACTATTAGTGGCAGATATATTCAGCCAGGTCACCCGTGATACAAGTCAGCAGTGTCGACCCGTCATTCAGGGCAGAGACCCACCTGTTTGGAGCCCACCCCACCTGTTTTGAGCCCACCCCACCTGTTTGTTGCCTGTTTTGCATATTTTTTTGGCATTAATAAGTGTCACATATCAGTTTGCAAACAATGTAAAAAAAAAAAATCTGACTTAATAAAGCTGCATACAAACATGGTCTCTTTTTTGCTATCTTGAGTAAGTCAGCTCCAAAATGCAGGAGTTCCAGCCAAGCTCAGTGCGTTCTGTGGTGGGGCAGCCAGTGGAAAATACAGAGCGTAGGGGTTGGTAATTTTCTTTAATGGTGCTTTGATTGGCTCAGTGTTCTGTCACTCATGGGGACACTACATCACATCCAAGTCTAAGGGTAGAGCTTGAAAATTCAAGCCCCTTGGGTGCTGCCTTAGAGTACATTAGAAGTGCCCATCCAAGAAGGCTTAAGGTCATTGGCCACAGATAAAATGACGTCAAATCGCGTTATATCTATAGTAGCTTTTTTTGGACTGATCATGTCAACATCATACCTTCAACATCTTAGCTAGCAGTCATCATCATGAATCAAGTCTACAATCTACTGGCAAATCCTTTCAATCCTTGTCAAATGAAAATAAATTATAGATAAAATGTCGTAAATCGTAAATTCAACAATGAGTGGTTTGGAAGGAATCAGTGGCTAACTGCAAGCGTTTCAAAGCAATCACTGGCCTGTTATTCAGTGGAGAGGGTGTGCGGTCCAAGTCTGTGTGTAAGGGTATATTTTCCAAGCTTAAAAGGATAAACATTCACATGCAACACCATGGGCCAGAAAAGGTTGAATACATTGGTCATGCTGTCAATCCACAATGACTTCTGCTGCGCTCAAAACAACTGGAAACTCGAAACTGGGAAACCTGAGTTCAAGACAACTGGGAACTGAAAAAAATACAAAATACGTTTTGAACGGTCATCCAACTCGGAATTCTAAGTCGGGAACTTGGGCCTCTTTCTAGAGCTACAAACTGAAGATCAGTTCCCAGTTGTCTTGAAAGCACCATAAATCCAGAGAATGCCAGACTTCAATGACAAAGTTTGAGGACACAATTTGCCCACCAGAAGAACTGCCGCGCCACCTTCCTGTTCAAGTGAGCACAGCACAACAAGGTGAGTCCAAAAATGTATTGTATGATGCTGCATAAATTATGTAATATGCAGGGAGATATGTATACTGTATCTAAGAAAGTAATACTAAGTGTATGTTGTGTTGTAAGCTGTTAGAAGCCCATGTGCCTCTCCCTAATAATTTGTTCCCTTTCCCCCTCATAACTTAGCCTGTCATCAAATATTGTATTTGTACCCAAATTAACCACGTATACAAAACACAAAAGAGCAAGGAGTACCTCGAATAAATACACGGGCGAGACCCGTAATAAATACACAGGACGAAAACACAAGTGCACAATGATACAACACGGGACGAGACCCGTAATCATACATGCACTGTTGTATGTCTGTTATATGTCTGTTGTATGTCTGTTGTGTGTCTGTTGTGTGTCTGTTGTATGTCTGTTGTATGTCTGTTATATGTCTGTTGTGTGTCTGTTGTGTGTCTGTTATATATTTGTTATATGTCTGTTGTATGTCTGTTGTATGTTTGTTGTGTGTCTGTTATATATTTGTTATATGTCAGTTATATGTCTGTAGTATGTCTGTTTTATGTATGTTGTATGCTTGTTATATGTATATTATATGTCTGTTGTATGTCTGTTATATATCTGTTGTATGCCTGTTGTGTGTCTGTTGTATGTCTGTTGTATATCTGTTGAATATCTGGTGTATGTCTATTGTATGTCTATCTGTCTATTGTATGTCTGGTGTATGTCTGGTGTGTGTCTGTTATATGTCTGTTGTGTGTCTGTTGTGTGTCTGTTTTATGTATTTTGTGTGTCTGCTGTGTGTTTGTTGTGTGTCTGTCGTATGTCTTTTATATGTCTGTTGTATGCCTGTTATATGTCTGTTGTATGTCTGTTGTGTGTCTGTTGTATGTCTGTGTTATGTCTGTTGTGTGTCTGTTATATATTTGTTATATGTCGGTTATATGTCTATGTATGTCTGTTTTATGCCTGTTATATGTCTGTTGTATGTCTGTTATATATCTGTTGTATGCCTGTTGTATGTCTTTTATGTCTGTTGTGTGTCTGTTTTGTGTCTGTTGTGTGTCTGTTATATATCTGTTGTATGCCTGTTGTGTGTCTGTTGTATGTCTGTTGTATGTCTGTTATATGTCTGTTGTATATCTGTTTTATGTATGTTGTATGCCTGTTATATGTCTATTATATGTCTGTTGTATGTCTGTTATATATCTGTTGTATGTCTGTTGTGTGTCAGTTGTGTGTCGGTTGTATGTCTGTTGTATGTCTGTTGTATATATGTTGTATATCTGGTGTATGTCTATTGTATGTCTATGTGTCTGTTGTATGTCTGTTGTATGTCTGGTGTATGTCTGGTGTGTGTCTGTTATATGTCTGTTGTGTGTCTGTTGTGTGTCTGTTTTATGTATTTTGTGTGTCTGCTGTGTGTCTGCTGTGTGTCTGTCGTATGTCTGTTATATGTCTGTTGTATGTCTGTTGTGTGTCTGTTGTATGTCTGTTGTATGTCTGTTGTGTGTCTGTTATATATTTGTTATATGTCGGTTATATGTCTGTGTATGTCTGTTATATATCTGTTGTATGCCTGTTGTATGTCTTTTATGTCTGTTGTGTGTCTGTTTTGTGTCTGTTGTGTGTCTGTTATATATCTGCTGTATGCCTGTTGTGTGTCTGTTGTATGTCTGTTGTATGTCTGTTATATGTCTGTTGTATATCTGTTGTATGTCTGGTGTATGTCTATTGTATGTCTATGTGTCTGTTGTATGTCTGTTGTATGTCTGGTGTGTGTCTGTTGTGTGTCTGTTTTGTGGCTGCTGTGTGTCTGCTGTGTGGCTGCTGTGTGTCTGTTGTATGTCTGTTGTATGTCTATTGTATGTCTATGTGTCTGTTGTATGTCTGTTGTGTGTCTGTTATATGTCTGTTATGTGTCTGTAGTATGTCTGTTTTATGTATGTTGTGTGTCTGCTGTGTGTCTGTTGTGTGTCTGTCGTATGTCTGTTGTATGTCTGTTATATATCTGTTGTATGCCTGTTGTGTGTCTGTTGTATGTCTGTTGTATGTCTGTTGTATATCTGTTGTATGTCTGGTGTATGTCTATTGTATGTCTATGTGTCTGTTGTATGTCTGTAGTATGTCTGTTTTATGTATGTTGTGTGTCTGCTGTGTGTCTGTTGTGTGTCTGTCGTATGTCTGTTGTATGTCTCGCGTGTGTCTGTTGTGTGTCTGTCTGTTGTGTGTCTGTTGTATGTCTCGCGTGTGTCTGTTGTGTGTCTGTCTGTTGTGTGTCTGTTCTATGTCTGTTGTATGTCTGTTGTGTCTGTGTGTCTGTTGTCTGTCTGTTGTGTGTCTGTTCTATGTCTGTTGTATGTCTGTTATGTCTGTGTGTCTGTTGTATGTCTGGTGTATGTCTGTTGTATGTCTGTTGTGTGTATGTTATAGGTCTGTTGTGTGTCTGTTGTATGTCTGTTTCCAAGCACATATATGTGTGTTCAGGTGTTTGCTGTCACCAGTGTGTAATTTCCAATCTCTCTCCTCCTTTCTCCCTTACTCTCTTGCTTCCTTTCTTACTCGCTCTCTCGTTTATCTAGTCGTTTATTCCTCCTCTATCTACAGTCACAGACAAGATGATGATTGTAAAGAGGTGAGAAACACAAAACAGAAAAAAAACACAAAACTCTGTAATGATATTATGCTAATGAGCGTGGCTTTCAGAGAGAAAATAAACAGTCTTTCCAAGGACACCCTCTACTCCTTCCCCCTACTTCCAATTCCCAGTGTGCATCTCAGCTTTAAAGGCACGCCTCGTGCTATCAAGACAATCCCCCCTTCTCAACAGATGCTGGGTGAAGCGCAGTGCAGGCCGGCGGGAGGCCAGGCTGTGCCGTTAACACGAGGGAGAGAGAGAATTATTTATTTTGTGAATTTAAAAGCATATTTATAGAAAGAGGGGGAGGGTGGTGTGAGAGTGTGTGTGGTGTGTGTAACCGGAGGGGGGGGGGGGGGGGGGGGGGAGAGACGTATGTTATGTCTACGTGCTTACGTGTATGCTCGTGTGTATGTGGCGAGGGAAGAAAGCGAGATTCACCTAAAAGAGGAGAAAAAAAAAAAACAAAACATTACTACATTTTTTTTTTTTTTTAATAGCTTACTTCTTACTTTCGCCTGACTCGGGGGGAAAATAAACAGTGATTATCAAATCAGTTACAACCGTCGTGTCATAAATCACAGCGTATGATAAGAACAATGCCACTTTCCTCGTTGCCGCTTCGCTCCCCTTCCTTTCCCCTTCTTCTTTCTGCATGACGGGTTTTTTTTCCGGAAAGCCCTCTCATGAAGGATTTAAGGAGCAATCTGTTTTCTGAGCGAGAGAGAGAGCTGTTTTCTCTCATGCAGGAAGTTAACTTCGGAGGGGCGGAGCTTGTGTGAGGTAACCTCTAAGGGCTTGGCTTGTGTGAAGCAGGTGTGGTTACTCATTGATCTATGCAAGATGTGTGGCAATTAATGCATGTGTTTTATGTATCTTCCCTAGACACTCCTCACATCAATAGGCATAAAAAGTTGTATGATATGAGACCATATATCCAGAAATCATTGTATTAACTTCAATTTATTACCTAGTATCTCAACATATTTTTGGTGGAACTATTCACGTGCAACATCAATATCAGCTTCTCTCTCACGATGTAGGCAGCTGTATGTTGGATAACGTTTACAGAGCTTCACACACACCATCATTCATCACAAAATCACTTGGGCCCAGTCCCATTCTAGTGGGAGTTCATAATCTCTCTCTCTCTCTCTCTCTCTCTCTCTCTCTCTCTCTCTCTCTCTCTCTCTCTCTCTCTCTCTCTCTCTCTCTCTCTCTCTCTCTCTCTCTCTCTCTCTCTCTCTCTCTCTCTCTCTCTCTCTCTCTCTCTCTCTCTCTCTCTCTCTCTCTCTCTCTCTCTCTCTTTCTTTCTTTCCTGGTATGGGTTTCTAACTCCTCTCCCATCACCTAAATGACAAACTTTGGCATAACTCAAAACCCAGTTTCCAAAGTCAATGTCCCACTAACATCGATAATCCAGACCAAAGCTTTATTGCTGTGAAACAACAGAGCGAGAACAACAAAGGACCAGCTAGCTGCAATCCATCTTTCTCCACGGGAGGTAATGTAGATGGAGCCTTGAGACCTGAAATCACTCACTACTTGGGTCTAACAAACCTGTCATTCTCAGAGGCCTAGCTAGCTATCATGGAGAAATCACCTGCCATAAAGACCTACCTGTATAAAACACGTTACTTTTTTGTTAGATTTTTGTTTTTTTTGCTTTAAATGAACATTTATTTAATTTTGTTGTTGTATTTGTTGTTGTTTTTTGCCTCTTTTTTGCCTCTCCCTGTCTCAAAGATACCTCCCACAGAATCCTACCAGCCCTACCAACTCCAACAGCTGGGTAGAAGGAGACTGAGGAACATTATCTTACTCTGCAGGGGGCAGGTATTACAGGGAGAAATACACCATACAGGCACCATACAACACCTTCATCTGAAAAACACTACTCCCACTTCCAGGACTCAGCCTTTAGCATTCACATATTATGGTGATTTTGTCTCAAACATGTGTTAGGAAAGTAAAGAGGGAAAGGAAGTGGGTCCCTCAACTTGGGAATGGAGCTGTTCAAACTCAACTAAGAAAGTCTTAGGGCAACATTTTCCTCTTGCTAAAACAGCTGTGCTGTGAACTAACGCACCGCAAAATTCAACTGTACCTTAGGATTGCATTGCGCAGCTGTCTTTGCAACGGGAAAATGTCGCCCTCTGTTTGCCTTTTTACAGACGCATTAATCCTATTGGTTCAAAATAAGCACTTTGTGATCTTGCACTCCTCATCGAACCATATTCACTGTTACCTCTGAACTCTTCATCATTACCTTTCTGGTCTCCAAAACACTCATCTGTTCCATTATCAAACACTAAAAACATACAGCATTATCCATTCTCCTCTAACAGTAATGGTCTATACAGTAAAGAAGGATCAGAGAGGGCTCTGTGAATCCTTCATCTCCTCTATACCTCTAAATCTCAGCCAACCAATTCAATCAGACCCAGGAGTTGATGGCGGTAACGTCCTGACTCTACCTATAGCCTGCCACCCTGCCCTGTGCTTTCTGCCCTACGTCGGATTACCAGGGAGACAAATGTGGATCTCCACCCACCTCGTCCTTATCCTCGTCCGTCTCTGGCCCCGGCATGGCTCTCAGTCTTGGGCCTGTAATCCACTTAGGTGGCTCTTTCTTCTCTTCCTGTATTGCTCTAAGCCGGGATGTTGATTCCATTATACAGACCTACTCTACGACCTGCCTCCTATTCCATTAGAAAGGTCCAATCCACAACTGTGCACAGTCTTAATCCAAATACATTATACAGTCTAGAATGGTTTAGAATGGTAGCTGGTGGTGGCCCAGAGAGAAGGAGGGAGGGAGGGTGAGTGAGTGAGAGGGAAAGGGGGGGGGGGGGGGGGGGGTGTTGGCTGGGTTCGGGGGGGTCTGAGAGGTCTGGTCATACAGTAAGTGGGATTTCACTGATGATGTAAATGAGAATTTAACCTTTATTTAACTAGGCAAGTCAGTTAAGAACCAATTCTTATTTACAATGACGGCCTATCCCAGAATCTGGCGCCGCCCTGAGTGGTCGCCTGTTAAGCAGCTCCCGTTGTCCGTGCATTAATTGTTGTTTTAGTTCGTTTTTTCGTCTCTTTTCTTATTTTTTTTTGTTACAGTTGAACTATAATAGTTCAGGATTATGGATTTTCTCGCAGCTGAACATCGACAGGAGTCGTCAACTATTATTATTTACAACAGAGCCTAGCTCCTGGATTTAGCACACGCAGCGCTGCTACACCCCAGTGAAAAGTTTGATATTCCGGAAGAGTTGAAAGGACGACGCCGTGGATGCAGGGCGGGATTGAAGTGTAAGGCAAAGCTGAGGAAGTACAAGCCGGCTATACCGTCTATCATTATGGGCAACGTGAGGTCACTACATAACAAATTGGACGAGCTTGAGGGGCTTGTCCGTGGACAAAGGGATTATCGAGCCTAATGTTTTTTACTGAGACTTGGCTGAACGATAAAATCCCCATAGAGAACGTCACTATCGGCGGTTTCCAGACCATCAGAGCGGACAGGGATAACGTTTCTTTCGGTAAGAGCAAGGGTGGTGGGCTGGCTTTATTAGTTAACAACAGATTGTGTAATCCGAACCATATTACTCTTAAGGAAGAGTTTTGTAGCCCAGACATTGAGCTGTTAACCGTTAGCCTGAGACCCTACTATTTGCCGAGGGAATTCACGGTGGCCATTGCTGTTATTGTTTACATCCCGCCCTCCGCGGACGCAAACACAGCATGTGACGTCATCCACTCTGCTATCGCAAGGTTACAGACAGCGCATCCCAGTGCTTTCTTTGCCATTTCGGGGGATTTTAACCATGCATCTCTCTCTTCAACACTGCCCACGTTCAAACAGTTTGTGAAGTGCCCAACCAGGAATAATAAAACTCTGGACCTGTTATATGCTAATGTGAAGGACGCATACAACTCCACTGCACTCCTTCCCCTCGTTAGATCGGATCACAACCTTGTCCACCTCACTCCACTCTACAGGCCTTTGGTCCAACAGCAGCCTGCGACCACTAGGACCATTAGGAGATGGTCCCCGGAGGCGAATGAGGCCCTACAGGACTGCTTTGAAACAACAGACTGGGATGTGCTCTGTGAGGCTCATGGGGAGGACATCGATGGACTTACTGACTGCATTACGGACTATATTCATTTTTGTGTAGACAACACTGTACCCACCAGGAAGGTATGCTGTTTTCCAAACAATAAACCCTGGGTCCCCAGCGACCCGAAGGCCCTGCTGAATGAGAAGAAGAGGGCCTTCAAGGAGAGGGACAAGTACAAATTGAAATGTGTCCAGAGGGAGCTGAAGTTGCGGATTGCTGAGGGGAAGAGAGGGTATAAGGAGAAGATGTAGGACAAGCTGAGGCAGAGCCAGGTGAGAGAGGTGTGGAAGGGTATGAGAAATATCACTGGCTTCAAACAGTGGGCAGACGGAGGGGACCCAGGACAGAGCCAATGAGCTGAACCAATCTGATACTGGCCCTGTCCACCTCCCTTCCAGCTACCCAGGCCACACACCCTCACGGCTGTCCCACCCCCACTTTGCCCACAACACCTCTGCTGAGACAATCAGTGACCCCTCCTCCACCCTGCTCCCCCTAGACTGATCCTCAACACCCCCCTTCCCCCCACCTCCCCACCGGGGCTGGCTTTCACCACCAACCAAGTGAAGAGAGAGCTGGAGAGACTACATCAGTGGAAAGCGGCGGGCCCTGATGGCATCAGCCCAAGGGTGCTTAGGGTCTGTGCTGACCAACTGTGTGGAATACTCCAGCGTCGCTTCAACCTTAGCATGAGCCTAGAAAGGGTCCCTGTGCTGTGGAAAACATCCTGCTCGTCCCAGTGCCCAAGAAGGCACACCCCACTGTCCTGAATGACTTCAGACCTGTAGCGCTAACATCCCACATCATGAAGACCCTGGAAAGGTTAGTCCTCGCTCACCTCAGACCCCTGGTGTGTACATCACTGGACCCCCTGCAGTTTGCATACCAGCGCAACATCGGGGTGGATGATGCAATCATCGACTTTCTGCAGAGGGCCTACTCTCACCTGGACAACGCAGATTGCACTGTGAGGGTTATGTTTTTTTACTTCTCCAGTGCCTTCAATACCATTCAGCCCCTGCTACTGGGTGAGTAGATGAGGAGGATGGAAGTGGAAGCACCCTTAGTCTCCTGGGTCACGGACTACCTGACCGGTAGGCCACAATTTGTGCGACTACAGAGCTGTGTGTCAGAACGGGCATTGAGCAACACAGGGGCCCCCCAGGGAATGGTCCTGTCCCCCTTCCTGTTCACCCTCTACACCTCGGACTTCAGATATAACTCTGAAACATGCCACCTACAGACGTTCTCGGATGACTCCGCAATTGTAGGGTGCATCAGGGGTGGGCAGGAGGAGGAGTACAGGAGCACAATCAGTGACTTTGTGTTGTGGTGTGAGCAGAACCACCTTCAGCTCAACATCAGCAAAACAAAGGAGATGGTGGTGGACTTCAGGAGAACCAAGGCACAACTGACTGCAGTCCCTATACAGGGGATGGATGTGGAAATGGTTGGGTCATACAAGTTCCTGGGAGTCCATTTGGACAACAGGCTGGAATGGGCTGGTAACACCGAGGCCCTGTACAAAAAGGGCCAGAGCCCGAAAGGAGGCTCAGGTCCTTCAACGTGTGCAGTAAACTACTGCATACCTACTACCAGCCAGTGCCATCTTTTTTGCAGTGGTGTGCTGGGGAGCCAACATTAAAGCCGGTGATGCTTCTTGGGTAAATAAGCTGATCAAGAAGGCTAGCTCTGTCCTGGGGATGAGCCTTGACACTCTAGAGGAGGTGGCGGAGAGACGGATCCTGGCCAAACTGCTGGCCATCATGGACAAAGTCACCCACCCTCTGCATGCCATGGGTATGACGCAGAGGGGCACCTTCAGTCACAGACTGATCACACCACGGTGTGCCAGAGAGCGCTACAGGAGGTCCTTCCTATATATACATACTCATGTACAGTTGTAATATCATATCACGTGCAATATGCAAGTAATTCTTGGACCTAACTTACGTAGTCATTCACTCAGGAATGCATATTAGTATCCTGTCAGTTGCACCTTTTCTCATCGCTTTTAGTATATCGAATGTGCAATACGTGCAGTTATCTGTAATAAAAGCCTGCGCACTAAGGACTGTATTTTAAGGGAATTACTATCATTACCCCAAATTATATCATACACACATTTAGCTATTTAAGTTTCTCTTCCCGTCATTTACCTGTACAGTTTATGTAACCATGCACGTATTCACTTATCTGTAAATATAACTGTATATTTACCTGTACAGCTAATTTAACCATGCAAAATATTCACTTACCTGTTCATTTAGCCAGTCTGTCTATTAAGTAAACTATTATTACCCTCGCTCATATCATATGCATTTTTAGCTACTGAAGTATTTCTCTGCCATCGACCTGTATAGTATAGTTAACCATCTAACATCCACCAATGTATAGTGTACATATTCAGCCAACCACCCATACTATGCAATGTCTTTTTATAGCTTTTTTTTTGCACTCCAGATATCTTGTATTACTATACTTTTTCATAATGCTGCTCTATGTATCATGTATCGTGTATCTGTCTTTTGTGTACTTTCGTTGTGGCATTTTGCACCTGCCCTGTGTTTTGTTGTTGTAGCTGCTTGACAAAGAAATTCCCCCCTCTGGGACCAATAAAGTACCTATCTATCTATCTATCTATCTATCTATCTATCTATCTATCTATCTATCTATCTATCTATCTATCTATCTATCTATCTATCTATCTATCTATCTATCTATCTATCTATCTATCTATCTATCTATCTATCTATCTATCTATCTATCTATCTATCTATCTATCTATCTATCTATCTATCTATCTATCTATCTATCTATCTATCTATCTATC
The DNA here is from genome assembly GCA_023634145.1 of Thymallus thymallus. NCBI lineage: Eukaryota > Metazoa > Chordata > Actinopteri > Salmoniformes > Salmonidae > Thymallus > Thymallus thymallus. The sequence continues at coordinate 10,528,689 of CM042403.1, read as the reverse complement.
TAAACCTGGACGACGCTGGGCCAATTGTGCGCTATAATGGAGTGCTTCTGTTAGTGTGGCCCCTCAACAACAAGGACATGGGGATGGTCCTTCTGTTAGTGTGACCCCTCAACAACAAGGACATGGAGATGGTCCTTCTGTTAGTGTGACCCCTCAACAACAAGGACATGGAGATGGTCCTTCTGTTAGTGTGGCCCCTCAACATCAATGACATGGAGATGGTCCTTCTGTTAGTGTGGCCCCTCAACAACAAAGACATGGAGATGGTCCTTCTGTTAGTGTGACCCCTCAACATCAAAGACATGGAGATGGTCCTTCTGTTAGTGTGACCCCTCAACATCAAAGACATGGAGATGGTCCTTCTGTTAGTGTGACCCCTCAACAACAAGGACATGGAGATGGTCATTCTGTTAGTGTGACCCCTCAACAACAAGGACATGGAGATGGTCCTTCTGTTAGTGTGGCCCCTCAACATCAAAGACATGGAGATGGTCCTTCTGTTAGTGTGGCCCCTCAACATCAAAGACATGGAGATGGTCTTTCTGTTAGTGTGACCCCTCAACATCAAAGACATGGAGATGGTCCTTCTGTTAGTGTGGCCCCTCAACATCAAAGACATGGAGATGGTCCTTCTGTTAGTGTGACCCCTCAACAACAAGGACATGGAGATGGTCCTTCTGTTAGTGTGGCCCCTCAACATCAAAGACATGGAGATGGTCCTTCTGTTAGTGTGGCCCCTCAACATCAAAGACATGGAGATGGTCCTTCTGTTAGTGTGACCCCTCAACATCAAAGACATGGAGATGGTCCTTCTGTTAGTGTGACCCCTCAACATCAAAGACATGGAGATGGTCCTTCTGTTAGTGTGACCCCTCAACATCAAAGACATGGAGATGGTCCTTCTGTTAGTGTGACCCCTCAACATCAAAGACATGGAGATGGTCCTTCTGTTAGTGTGACCCCTCAACATCAAAGACATGGAGATGGTCCTTCTGTTAGTGTGACTCCTCAACATCAAAGACATGGAGATGGTCCTTCTGTTAGTGTGGCCCCTCAACATCAAAGACATGGAGATGGTCTTTCTGTTAGTGTGACCCCTCAACATCAAAGACATGGAGATGGTCCTTCTGTTAGTGTGGCCCCTCAACATCAAAGACATGGAGATGGCACTTCTGTTAGTGTGGCCCCTCAACATCAAAGGGATAGCACTGTTTTTATATTACTAGAAAGTACAGGAGGCCCAAGCATGGTTTATCTACAGTAGCTGAATAGGACTAAATGTCCTTATGAAAATCGTCTAACCTCACTGGTATTCTCTGCTTGGATAATATAGGCCTATAATAAGAGTCAACAATGAGAACTATGCTACTTCAAACATTTGTGGGAGCAAGTCACAAATGAAGAGTGAAGAATATAAAAACATGTAGATAGACAGATAGCTACTTCTTCAGTCCCCTCCATCACCTCTCTCCCACTTCTCCAACGTTCTCTCTCCTCCACCCCCCTCCTCCTCGCCCTCCATCCCTCATTCCATCTCTGTCTTCTCTATCTTTCTCCTTGCCCCTCCCTCCATCTCTCTCTTCTCTGTCCGTCTTTTTGTCCATCTCTTGTTCTCTCTCCTTTGTCCACCTCTTCATCCCTCCATCTCTGTCCTGTCCTCTAACCTGTATGATCTCCCACAGCCTTAGTGCAGTAAGGAGCTCATCATTCTGACATTGCAGCGTCGTTAGATCAAAAAGAAACACACACGTATTGGACGCCATCTTGAAATGGGACAGCCTGTGTGTGTGTGGGGTGTGTGTATGGGTGTGTGTGTGCACGTCTGTGGGTGCGTGTGTGTCGCTTGCACTCGCCTCATTGAGTTGAATTGCTGATCATTACCTTTCAAAGTTTAGTGTTCAGTTACTGAGCTACTGTTGAAGTGGCCATGGAGTGTGGAGTGTGGAGTAGGGAGTGGAGAGTGGGTGTAGGGAGTGGAGAGTGGGGAGTAGGGAGTGGAGAGTGGGGAGTAGGGAGTGGAGAATGGGTGTAGGGAGTGGAGAGTGGGGAGTGGAGAGTGGGGAGTGAGGAGTGAGGAGTGAGGAGTGAGGAGTGAGGAGTGAGGAGTGAGGAGTGAGAATGGGGAGTGGGGAGTGCAGTGGAGTGGCGAGTGAGGAGTGGAGAGTGAGGAGTGAGGAGTGCAAGGGAGTGGCGAGTGAGGAGTGCAGGGGAGTGGTGAGTGAGGAGTGGAGAGTGAGGAGTGCAGGGGAGTGAGCAGTGCAGGGGAGTGGAGAGTGAGGAGTGGAGAGTGAGGAGTGGTGAGTGAGGAGTGCAGGGGAGTGGCGAGTGAGGAGTGCAGGGGAGTGGGGAGTAAGGAGTGGAGAGTGAGGAGTGCAGGGGAGTGAGCAGTGCAGGGGAGTGGAGAGTGAGGAGTGAGGAGTGGGGAGTGAGGAGTGCAGGGGAGTGGCGAGTGAGGAGTGCAGGGGAGTGGGGAGTAAGGAGTGGAGAGTGAGGAGTGCAGGGGAGTGAGCAGTGCGGGGCCTGCGCAACGGGTGAATATTCATTATTCAAATGTTCTCCTAAGCAGTTTGGAAAACCCAATATGTTCTGTGCCAGATGAGATGGCCCAGCATTATTGTCCAGAGGGAACATTGACTAATCGCCTGGCCTCCGGAAATCGATATGCAACGGTAAGCATCAGACACCTCCGATTATACAGTAGTGTCCGGGAGACCCCCCCACCGGCCCACCGACCTCCCCCCGATCACCCAGGCATCCCAGAATAACAGTATTGATTAGTGATTGTGTTACGGGCGGTGTGGGTGGTGATGGAGGAAGATATCAGGCCTATGTCATTTCTACGGGGGCTATATTTGGCTCCCCTTGATACCGGATCCAGCAGCATACAGTAGCTTCTCTATGGATGTAGATGTTAGGAGAGAGACTGAGAGATGAGGTATGTTCTGTAGGTAATGCAATGATAATATAATATGGTCATTTAGCTAGCAGACGCTGGTGCCTTGGTATATTTCATTCCCTCTTTTCTCTCTCTCTCTCTCTCTCTCTCTCTCTCTCTCTCTCTCTCTCTCTCTCTCTCTCTCTCTCTCTCTCTCTCTCTCTCTCTCTCTCTCTCTCTCTCTCTCTCTCTCTCTCTCTCTCTCTCTCTCTCTCTCTCTCTCTCTCTACATTATATACAGTACTGGTCAAAAGCTTGGACACACTTACTCATTCAAGGGTTTTCTTTATTTTTACTATTTTCTACATTGTAGAATAATAGTGAAGATATCAAAACTATAAAATAACACATATGGAATAATGTAGTAACCAAAAAAGTGTTGAACAAATCAAGATATATTTGAGATTCCTCTAAGTGTCAGGTTCTGACGGTGGACAGGACTCTAGACTCCTCTATGGGAGTGAGTCTAGAGTCAGGATCTGACAGGGGTGGTCGGGCTAACTCTATGTTTTGTGTGTTGATCCCCAATTGGAGGCAGCTGCCGTTGGTTGTCTCTAATTGGGGATTCCATTTAAGTTCAGGCAGCGAGCTGTTTCATTGTGGGTTCTTGTGTATGCTCTGTTTAGTTCATGCCAGCGCATGGTGCGGCCGTTTTGTTTGTAGTCTAGGTGCTTATTCAGTGTAGATACATTATAGCTCGTAAGTCTACCTTTGTGTTATGTAGAGCGAGTGCGTGTATCCTGGTGATTGTATTCCAGCACGTTTAGATACGCTTTTGTTTTGTTTTTGGAGAGAACTTCTAATTAAAGAACATGTCTCATCGCAACTCCCGCTCTGTGCCTTGTTCCTTCCAACCCTCGCATCGTGACACTAAGTAGCCACCCTTTGCCTTGATGAAAGCTTTGTATACTCTTCAGCTTCATGGGGTAGTCAACATCAACTGTTCAGAGGAGACTGCGTGAATCAGGCCTTTGTGGTCGAATTTCTGCAAAGAAACCACTACTAAAGGAGACCAATAAGAAGAAGTATCTTCTTCTTATTGGTTCTTTAGTAGTGGTTTCTTTGCAGCAATTCGACCACAAAGGCCTTGGCCAAGAAACACAAGCAATAGACATCAAACTGGTGGAAATCTGTCCTTTAGTCTGATGAGTCCAAATGTGCGAATTTTGGTTCCAACCACTGTGTCTTCATGAGACACAGAGTAGGTGAACGGATGATCTCCGCATGTGTGGTTCCCACCGTGAAGCATGGAGGAGGAGGTGTGATGGTGTGGGGTTGCTTTGCTGGTGACATTGTCATTGATTTATTTAGAATTCAAGGCACACTTAACCAGCATGCCTAACACAGCATTCTGCAGCGATACGCCATCCCATCTGGTTTGCCCTTAGTGGGACTATAATTTATTTTTCAACAGGACAATGCCCCAAAACACACCTCTAGGCTGTGTAAGGGCTGTTTGACCAAGAAGGAGAGTGATGGAGTGCTGCATCAGATGACCTAGCCTCCACAATCACCCGACCTCAACCCAATTGAGATGGTTTGGGATGAGTTGGACCGCAGAGTGAATGAAAAGCAGCCAATGAAAAGCAGCCAATAAGTGCTCAGCATATGTGGGAACTCCTTTAAGACTGTTGGAAAAGCATTCCTCATGAAGCTGGTTGAGACAACGCCAAGAGTGTGCAAAGCTGTCATCAAGGCAAAGGGTGGCTACTTTGAAGGATTTTCATGATTCCATATACAGTTGAAGTCGGAAGTTTACATACTTAGGTTGAAGTCATTAAAACCCATTTTTCAACCACTCCACAGATTTCATGTTAACAAACTGTAGTTTTGGCAAGTCGGTTAGGGCAACTACTTTGTGCATGACAGAAGTAATTTTTTCAAGAATTGTTTACAGACAGATTATTTCACTTATAATCCACTATATCACAATTCCAGTGGGTCAGAAGTTTACATACACTAAGTTGACTGTGCCTTTAAACAGCTTGGAAAATTCTAGAAAATGATGTCATGGCTTTAGAAGCTTCTGATAGGCTAATTGACATAATTTGGATGGATGTATTTCAAGGCCTACCTTCAAACTCAGTGCCTCTTTGCTCAACATCATGGGAAAAACAAAAGAAATCAGCCAAGACCTGAGAAAAAAGATTGTAGACCTCAACAAGTCTGGTTCATCCTTGGGAGCAATTTCCAAACGCCTGAAGGTACCACGTTAATCTGTACAAACAATAGTATGCAAGTATTAACACCATGGGACCATGCAGCCGTCATACCGCTCAGGAAGGAGACGCGTTCTGTCTCCTAGAGATGAACGTACTTTGGTGCGAAAAGTGCAAATCAATCCCAGAACAACAGCAAAGTACCTTGTTAAGATGCTGGAGGAAACAGGTACAAAAGTATACATATCCACAGTAAAACAAAGTCCTATATCGACATAACCTGAAAGGCCGCTCAGCAAGGATGAAGCCACTGCTCCAAAACCACCATAAAACATCCAGACTACGGTTTGCAACTGCACATGGTGACAAAGATCGTACTTTTTGGAGTAATGTCCTCTGGTCTGTTGAAACAAAAATAGAACTGTTTGGCCATAATGACCATCGTTATGTTTGGAGGAAAAAGGGGGAGGCTTGCAAGCCGAAGAACACCATCCCAACCGTGAAGCACGGGGGTGGCAGCATCATGTTGTGGGGGTGCTTTGCTGCAGGAGGGACTGGTGCACTTCACAAAATAGATGGCATCATGAGGAAGGAAAATTATGTGGATATATTGAAGCAACATCGCAAGACATCAGTCAGGAAGTTAAAGCTTGGTCGCAAATGGGTCTTCCAAATGGACAATGACCCCAAGCATACTTCCAAAGTTGTGGCAAAATGGCTTAAGGACAACAAAGTCAAGGTATTGGAAAGGCCATCACAAAGCCCTGACCTCAATCCTATAGAAAATTTGTGGGCAGAACTGAAAAAACGTGTGCGAGAAAGGAGGCCCACAAACCTGACTCAGTTACACCAGTTCTGTCAGGAGGAATGGCCCAACTTATTGTGGGAAGCTTGTGGAAGGCTACCCGAAACGTTTGACCCAATTTAAACAATTTAAAGGCAATGTTACCAAATACTAATTGAGTGTATGTAAACTTCTGACCCACTGGGAATGTGATGAAAGAAATAGAAGCTGAAAGAAATAATTCTCTCTACTATTATTCTGACATTTCACATTCTTAAAATAAAGTGGTGATCCTAACTGACCTAAGACAGGGAATTTTGTCAGGAATGTCAGGAATTGTGAAAAACTGAGTTTAAATGTATTTGGCTATGGTGTATGTAAACTTCCGACTTCAACTGTATGTTATTTCATAGCTTTGACAATGTAGAAAATAGTAAAAATAAAGAAAAACTCTTGAATGTGTAGGTGTGTCCAAAATTTTGACTGCCACTATATATATATATATTTATACATATATATATTTGCCCCTTACTCTCCCTCTCCCTCTCTCTGCCTCTCCGTTCTAAGCCTGAAAAGTGTCTGTGATCAATAACTCCAGGCCTCCTCCTGCCTCTGACCACAGGCCTGGGGGGCTGAGAGGGGACTGTGGGGCAGAGCTTCCTGGGGCGCTGAGAGGGGACTGGGTGTCAGAGCTGCCTGGGGGGCAGAGAGGGGACTGGGGGGGCTGTGTCAGCATCCACTCAAGACCTCATCAAACACCCCTACACTCCTCTCCTCTGTCAACCAACACCTCCTCAAAACAATCCCTCACTCACACGTTTCTCTTTCCTTATCGCATTACACCTCCATCCCCCTTATCCTCTCCTCCACTCCTCCCTTCCTCCTTCCCCCTTCTCCTCTGCTCCTCTACTCCCTCCCTCCATCCCAACGTGGATGTTAAATACCATTCAAATGTCACCCTGCCATATTGATTGGAATAATAATTCTGATACGTGGAAGAGATGGCTTGTTGATGCTAAGCAGTTGGTGTGACGACGAAAGCCATCCCTCACTGTCACAAAGCTGTCGTGTAAGAGGTTCCCTGTTCCCGCTCTGCACCGCGGCACCGCGTTAGATGTAGACGCAGGTTTACGTTAAGACCACCGAGGCTGTGTGTTAGTGTTGTTCATCATCACCACACCGTAGTAGACTAATGACAGCGGGTGTAGGATTAATGAAGATTGAAGAGAGGGTCAGTGTAAAGGACCCAGCATTAGTGTGGTTACATATGTTAGGATGTGTGATAGTGTTTGAACGTAAGAGCAATTTAAACAGCATTCTAAACAGACAATCAGAAACATGTTTGACCTATTTTCAGTGTGTGAACCGTGAAGAGCACTAATTTACCCAGCTGCCAACACATTTCCTTGTGAAACTCCTAGGTCATGTTCAGAAGGGCCGTAAATCAGTGTTCTTATTGGATATAGTTCAGGTAGTACCTCCCAGTTTCACTGGGTTTCAAAACTTTTTCACGCTACTGAACACTACCCTCTGTACAGCATGTATTAGTAACTCAATTGTACCCAAAGGAAATTGCTGAACGGCGCAAGGTTCTGTACCCACTCTTCAAGGTGAATAGATTAAAAAGGAAACGTGTAGCGCTTGTAGTCGATAAACTGTATATTGATAACCAATTGTTCCGAGACACCAAGACTACTCCATGGCTATTCTAAATATTACAAAGTTCCCATAGAGGATTCAAATAATGGAACACCCAATACTTTCCATGGTAGGGATTACAATAAATAAAATAGGAATAACAGTAAAATACAACAATTGATAAAGAAAAATATTACAGCATTCAAGATAGGGAATGTTAGCAAAATAATTAATATTCGACTTTCTATTTACAGTATTTATAAATAGATAAGAAGAAAGGATAATAATTGAATTAATACATCTTCAAATATAAGGGACTGGAACACAGAAATACTAAAAAGCCTGAAATTAGGTATGAATCAACATGGTAGGGATAGAAACACAGCAAACAGAGACATAGAAGGCACAGTATGTGGGTGTGTGAGGGTGTATTGTGATGGAAGGCGGGGTGTGTGTTTTGGTGCTTGGAAAAGTGTGGAGTTAAGTGAGTGAAAAACATAAACGGTTGCAAATGCCAGAGCCCATGTGTGTCTGCGAGCAGGAGTTGTGACAGAGAGAGCTTTACATTTTGTGCAGATATGGGGTATACATTTTAAAATCAATTATAAATACAGTTTCTTTTTTTTTATTGTCCTATCATGATGGAACAGTCCCCAACCCTATACCCCAGACACCCACCTGTCACAACCCCTGCTCACAGACACTCCATGGTATCCCACATACTTCTCCCATGGGCAAAGAAACTCAAAAGGGGTGATGATATTAATTAACAATAATTTTGATCCGAATTTGCAAATTGTCCATGCAGATCCGCAAGGTAGATGGATTATTTTAAATATGTTACTGGACCATAAACAAATTTGTCTCATTAAACTATACGGTCCAAATTAAAGGAAATCACACTACAAACTATGACCCTTATGCACTTAAGGAAATCACGAATATCATGGATATATTGGAACTAGTGGATATATGGAGGTTTAAATATTCTGACCTAGTGAGATATACATGGCGGAGGCTCAATCAAGCTAGTTGTCTTGACTACTTTCTTATGTCATTCTCGCTGGCACCAAAAGTTTAAAAAGTGTTGATACTGTAGGGGACAGAATGCAGCCGGACAATCGTAAAATTGGCATATACATTACTCTTACAGAATTTCCACGTGGGCGAGGATATTGGAAATAAGCCTATTGGGATGATAACTTGTTTTTAACTAGGACAGAATAATTTATAACTGACTTTTTCCGACATAACATAGGTACAGCAGATCCCCTTATTGTATTTTGACACTTTTCAATGTGCCTTTAGAGGCAATGCAATTCAATACTCATCTCTAAAACAAAAGCAATTTAGGTCAAAAGAGTAACTAACAGAGGGAATAGAGGGACCAACAGTACAGATAGCAATAAAAACTGTACCATAGTGGCACAGAATAAGAGGAATAACAAAAAGAAATGGAGGAACTTATTCAAGCAAGATCAAGTGTAATATATTATAAAAAATAAAGTGAATGATGGAATATGCACCACATTTTTTTTAAATCTTCAACATAGTCACCCATGATTCACCAAACGATATTTTGAAAGAGGAAGCAAAGTACTTTAAGCGTATGTCTTCGTAAGCATCTCTACTAAGTTAATTGCATGTTATTTTGTACTATTAATAATGTAAAATGAACAGCTGTAGAGAAAGACTCATGTGAAGGCAAAACTACAGAGGAGGAACTTCTTGATGCAATTAAAGCTTTTAAGCTGGATGGACCCCTCCTATAAAAATGGAAGATTATCAGATACTCAACAAGAAGGTCTGATTTCATTATTACTGAAACAGGATCCAAGTGGTAAATATAAAGATCAAGTCCATTTAAAAAATTGGCTGTCCCTTACACATTCTAGCAAAATGCATAGCGCATAAAATTAAAAAGGTATTGTTGGATATTATTAATCCTAATCAGACAGGTTTTTTACATGGACGATGCATTGGAGATAATATAAGACAAGTACTGGAAACAATAGAACACTATGAAAAATCTAGGAAACCAGGCCTGATACTCATAGCTGGCTTTGAAAAGTATTTTGATAAAATACCACTGGAATTTAAATATAAATGCCTGGAATATTTACATTTTGGAGAATCTCTTATACAATGGGTAAAAGTTATGTATAGTAACCCCAGGTGTAAAATAGTAAATAATGGCAACTTCTCAGAAAGTTTTAAACTGTCAAGAGGAGTAAAACAAAGTTGTCCACTATCGGCATATCTGTTTATTATGGCCATCCAACAATAAATCCAAAATTCAAGGGGCTAGAAATCTAAGGCTTAAAAACAAAGGTGTCATTGTACACTGATGATTCATATTTTATTTTAAATCCACAATTTGGATCTCTCCACAGCCTCATAGAGGATCTAGATACTTTTTCTAACCTGTCTGGATTACAACCAAATTATGATATATTACAACCAGGTGTTCTATATTAAGTATTTGATCACTAAAAAAATACAACTTTTACATTACGGTGTAGTTTACCAATAAAATGGTCTGACAGTGATGTGGACATACTCTGTATTCATATACAGAAATAAATCAATCATCTCACTACAATACATTTTTATAGAAAGTTAGAAAAAATTGATAAGATCTTGTTACCATGGAAAGGAAAATTTGTGGAAAAATCACCCTGATTAACTCTTTAGTCATATCCCAGTTTACCTCTTTGCTTATGGCCTTGCCTAAACCTAGCAACCTGCTTTTTAAATTATATGAGCAAGAAATATTCAATTTTACTTGGAACAACAAGCCAGACAAAATTAAACAGGCCTATTTATCATAATGAATATGAATTTGGTGGGCAGAAATTATTTAATATTAAAGCATTAGACCTCTCACTAAAGGCTTCAGTCATACAAAAACTATGCTTAAATCCGAACTGGTTCTCTAGCAGATTAGTAAGAATGTCTCACCCCATGTTCATGAATTGCCTTTTTCCCTTTATTCAGATTACAACCTCTCACTTTCGGTTATTTGAAAATTTAATTATCTCCAAAATATTGCCATTTTTAAATCAAACCATAGAAGGTTGGTTGCAATTTCAGTATAATCCACCAGAGAAGACAGAACAATACAACAAACATTGTGGTTAAACTCAATATATTATTTGATAAAAAGAACATACGTTTTAAAAAGGTATCATCTTTGTAAATTATATCATAAATAGGTCTGGTGGAGTTATGTCACACATGCAGCTAACAAAAATATATGTAAATGTCTGCTCTACCCAAAATTATTATTTTTGTGACTGTTTTGCATATTATTTTGGCATTAATGCGTGTCACATGTCAGTTTGCAACATCATACTTTCAAGTCATCCTCATGAATAAAGTTGACAATCTACTGGCGATCCTTGTCCTTTGAAGATAAATTACAGATAAAACGTATCAGTGCTCATCGGCCATTGGACATAATCATTACACAACAAGTTCAACAATGAGTGGTTTGGAAGGAATCAGTGGCTAACTGCAAGCGTTGCAAAGCAATCACTAGCCTGCTATTCAGTGGAGAGGGTGTGTGGTCCAAGTCTGGGTGTAAGGGTCTATTTTCCAAGCTTAAAAGGATAAACATTCACATACAACACCATGGGCCAGAAGAGGTTGAATACATACAGTGGGGGGAACAAGTATTTGATACACTGCCGATTGCAGGTTTTCCCACTTACAAAGCATGTAGAAGTCTGTAATTTTTATCATAGGTACTCTTCAACTGTGAGTGACGGAATCTAAAACAAAAATCCAGAAAATCACATTGTATGATTTTTAAGTAATTAATTTGCATTTTATTGCATGACATAAGTATTTGATACATCAGAAAAGCAGAATTTAATATTTGGTACAGAAACCTTTGTTTGCAATTACAGAGATCATACGTTTCCTGTAGTTCTTGACCAGGTTTGCACACACTGCAGCAGGGATTTTGGCCCACTCCTCCATACAGATCCTTCAGGTTTCGGGGCTGTCGCTGGGCAATACAGACTTTCAGCTCACTCCGAAGATGTTCTATTGGGTTCAGGTCTGGAGACTTTCTAGGCCACTCCAAGACCTTGAGATGCTTCTTACGGAGACACTCCTTAGTTGCCCTGGCTGTGTGTTTCGGGTCGTTGTCATGCTGGAAGACCCAGCCACGACCCATCTTCAATGCTCTTACTGAGGGAAGGAGGTTGTTGGCCAAGATCTCGCGATACATGGCCCCATCCATCCTCCCCTCAATACGGTGCAGTCGTCCTGTCCCCTTTGCAGAAAAGCATCCCCAAAGAATGATTTTTCCACCTCCATGCTTCACGTTTGGGATGGTATTCTTGGGGTTGTACTCATCCTTCTTCTTCCTCCAAACACGGCGAGTGGAGTTTAGACCAAAAAGCTCTATTTTTGTCTCATCAGACCAAATGACCTTCTCCCATTCCTCCTCTGGATCATCCAGATGGTCATTGGCAAACTTCAGACGGGCCTGGGTCCCCCTGGCTTGAGCAGGGGGACCTTGCGTGCGGTGCAGGATTTTAATCCATGACGGCGTAGTGTGTTACAAATGGTTTTCTTTGAGACTGTGGTCCCAGCTCTCTTCAATGTGATTTTCTGGATTTTTGTTTTAGATTCCGTCTCTCACAGTTGAAGTGTACCTATGATAAAAATTACCGACCTCTACATGCTTTGTAAGTAGGAAAACCTGCAAAATCGGCAGTTTATCAAATACTTGTTCTCCCCACTGTAGGCCATGCTGTCAATCTAGCATGACTTCTGCCACGTTCAAAACAACTGGAAACTCTGAACTGGGAAATCTCAGACTACAGTGAGTTCAAGAAAACTGGGAACTCAGATAAAAAACGAGCTCCGACTGGGAAAATATGTTTTGAATGGTCATCCAACTCGAAATTCCAAGTCGGGAACTAGGGCCTCTTTCTAGAGCTCCAGCCTGAAGATCACTGATGTCATGATTCAAACTTGTTTTTTTCTGAGTTCCCAGTTGTCTTGAAAGCACCATAAGTCCAGAGAATGCCAGACTTTGATGACAAAGTTTGATGACAAAATTTGCCCACAAGAAGGACTGCTACGCTATGTTCAAGTGAGCACAGCACAACAAGGTGAGTCCAAAAATGTATTGTATGCTGCTGCATAAATGATGTAATATGCCAGGGAGATATGTATACTGTAGCTAAGAAAGTAACACTAAGTGTATGTTGTGTAGTAAGCTGTTAGTAGCCCATGTGCCTCTCCCTAATAATTTGGTCCCTTTTCCCCTCATAACTTAGCCTACTGTTCTAACTTGGTGGTGAACATGTATATAGCCTGTTTAGAGAAATGTCATCTTCGAATATTGTAAGAAACTTTCATTGACTGCTTATACGCCCCCTTTATTTATCCTACGGTTCCGACTGTCCAGGGAGAATACTGTAAGAACGGCCCATCTTCTGAATTCTGTCGCTGTACATTTCAAAAGTGCTGAACAAACAGTTATATTGACTACGTCCATCTTAGCTCGCTCATTAATGTCTTAATCAAAATTACGGATTGAAATGACGAATCGAAATTACGGACTCTTATCCGCTCATCGTTCCCTTATGCCATAGTTTGTACATCTCAATTGTCAGTAGAAAATACATTTGTTTAAGCAAGTCATCCATATGAGCTATGTTTTTTTTTTAAGGCAGTAAATGAGGCTGAATTAACTGTTTTGCTGCCAGACAAGGCTCCGCTTTTGCGATGGTAAGGATTCACTCCATGGTGCTGAAAAGAAAGCTCTGCTTTTGGGACAGCTTTGTGTAGGCCCTAACAGTTTGTGGGCACCATTTGCCACAGTTATAGTGCAACTGATGTATTGTTTAGTGTTGTGTTATGTTGTGTTGTGTAGTGGTTTTAACTTAGAATTAAATTATTATACAAAATTCTTCAACCAATAGAATGTTATATATATGTGGGATACAACCATCCCAGAATCCTTCAATAATTTGTTTTGGTGCTGTCCATATTTAAATTGTTTTTGGTTGCAGGTCCAGGAATGGCTAAAGAATTGTAACATTTACCTGGAGCTAACGCTGCAAATAGCACTGCAGGGTGATTTGAAAATAATATTTGATACATTTTAGAATAAGGATGTAACGTAACAAAATGTGGAAAAAGTCAAAGGGTCTGAATACTTTCTGAATGCACTGTATATATTTACAAAAAAATATATGGAGGATTGGAAATGATGCTGACAATTACATTGATGAAACCTACAATCTATCTGCAATATTGAAGTTGATCGACCCACACCCCCCCCAAAAAAACGTGTACCCTCTCTTACCTTGCGGGAACCTCGATGTTGGAGATAGCGTAGAAGTACTTTAGCAGGTTGTCCCTCTGCACGTACGTTCCCCCCAGGGCTGGCCGGAGCAGCCTCAGCCGGAGGTTAGTGAAGGTGAAGAAGTCCCTCAAGCCCTTCATACTCTCCATGCGCGTATACAAGCTGTCCATGTTGAGCAACCTCGGTCCGGCGAACACTGCAAAACGCTCACGAACCTCGAACTTCACGTTCTTATCGTTCTTCGACCCCACCCAGCGCGAGAACTGCTCAGTGCAGATGACACGGGTAATATTTGCAGGCGACAGGTCACGGACAAGCTTCGGCGCCATGTCGAAGGCATCAAGACAATCATCGGCATAGAACTGGTAGGATTGCCAGGTGCGACCGTGGTCCATGGACTTGTCCAGCACCATGATGGTGGGGCGGCCGTACTCAAAGGTGATGGCGATGTCATCGGTCAACTCCAGGCTCTTGTTCCAGGCCAGGGATATGTTGGCCAAGAGGGGTTCTGGGTAACGGGACCATGTGACTGTCTGCCAGTAGGTGATGCGGCCTGTGCGCTCGCGGTCTTGCATCAGCTGGGGAGGGTGGGCCAGGTCCGAGTTGGAGGCATCGCACTCATCGCTGCACAGGTACGGGTTCTCCTGGAGAGGGGGAGGGGAGACGGGAGAGGAGGGAGGGAGAAGGGGAAAGAGGAGAGAGGGAGAGGATTAACAGAATCAGTGGATAGTAAAGGGATACATTCACATATTGAGAGTCTCATGCAGGTAAATTGGAATATACTGTGACTGAAAAACAGCACACTGCTTCCAAGATACTGCAAAATAGCTGTTTCGATCTATAGTCAGGCAAAATCAACAAAGCTTAGACTGAAACATTGGGTATCTTGAAACTTTATATGCACATTAATTTATCCATCTAATCAAGTCAGTGAACTGCACCTGCACAGAAAACTTAGCAGTCAGAACCACTAGAGCAGGGCTACTCAAATCCTATCCTGAAGATCAGATCTGTAGTAATGCTGGTTTTCTTTCCTGCATAGTAGTTAATTGATTGCTTAATGTCACTGACTGGCCCAGAGATTCCACCCAGCTGTGTTGGGTTAGGTAGGGAACACAGTAGAAGTTTTTGAAACAGAAATGTATGTTTGTTCTTGTTGGACAATTTATCACACCGTTTCAACATTTTTATTTTTGCTGAACACGGCCCTAGTGTTCCAGGCAATCAATCCCTGTTAAGAGGGGAAGAATAAAAAACAGCAGTAGTAGATATCTTGAGGCTACCGAATTGAACAGCCCTGCTGT
This sequence comes from Thymallus thymallus, assembly GCA_023634145.1. Taxonomy (NCBI): domain Eukaryota; kingdom Metazoa; phylum Chordata; class Actinopteri; order Salmoniformes; family Salmonidae; genus Thymallus; species Thymallus thymallus. Next base: position 10,513,538 of record CM042403.1, on the reverse strand, counting down.
AGAAGATCTAACAGTGTGGGCGGCTATGACTTAATACTGAAACAACTGGGTCTTTTCTCCCAACAACAACATTAGATGAGATCCTCCCACTCTCACTAGGGAGACGTGGCACGCTTGTTTCCTCTCAGATAACCTCATTAACTACTGCTGATATCACCCTCTTAGACGCAACACAACGAGACCCAGACACAACACAGTGAGAGGACCACAGTGAGCACAACAGCTTACTACTCCATAATACACAACTAGGGTTGGAAAAGCCTAGTAACTTTCCCAAAATCTGGAATCAGCAGGGAATAAGCAGGAAATTCGGAATCCTTCAACCAGGATTTCTGCAAAAAAGTTTTGGGTTAAAGGAATCTGGCCCTGGGTCAAGAAAAGGTACACATTTTTGTCCACCTCTAACTCCTGCCTCCGACACAACAACCTACAATGGAGAAGATTTGTGGCCAGCCCTAAGGAAACGACCCCTGACCTCCAAATCCTATTGAAAATGATTACACTCAACTGACACTGTCACACTGTCCCAGATACACAAGGACACGTAGGTTACATAGCGGAACTGCATTAATGCAATATACAGGACAGAGTGACGGAGGGTCTGTGTAGAGAATGACGCAGATACAGTGTTTGTGTGTTTGTGGTTTACATGCACATCTGGATCTGGTGTGGGACTGAGCAGTGAGGCACTAAATTATGCACTAAAAGCTGCACTTGACCTTATTGTCTGACCTCTGTTTCTTAGATAATCAGGGAGGGGATGTATTTCATTGTGTATGGGAGGGTTGCATGTGAGTGTTGGTATTTGTTTAAACCCCCTCCCTTTTTCCTATTTCCTTACCCACTCTCCCCTCCTCTTCCCTTTCCCCTTCCCTTCCCCACATAAATACCTCCTGCCAGCAGTATGTACACACAGAGATCCCAGCCAACTGCTACGGCAGGTGGCCCGCACCGCTAAGCCCATCCAGAAATTATCCTAGCTGGGATCCTGTCGCCGCGACGATGAGCACCACGTCGATGGAACTCTGTCGCCGAGTCTACGCGCAGTGATAAGCAGGCTCCATTTGGAACAGAAGCTTGCTCACTCCCTCAAGCTTAGAACCTAGATCTGGCTCAGAACATACATTAAACACGCTATGGAAACACTCTAACCTAAGTACTTGTGTAGGATCTTAATTTGAGCCAGTTTGCTACAGCAGGAAAATAATTCTGCAGCAACAGGAAATTTGAATTATTGTGTGGATTATAATTAACATTTTTGTAGGGGTTGATCCTTTTTTCCGTTAGGGAAAATCAAGTCTGAAATTTCAAAGTGGAAATTCCAAAATTTAGAAGCCTTTTTAAAACTCAAATACACTACAAGTTTGCATTTCCTGCTGTGAGTAATTAAATTAAGATCCTACATCTGTATACAGTATTTAATGAGGTGATATGACGTGTCCCAATTGGAACAAAAGCTTGCTTAAGCTCTCGTTCCCTACACCTGAGGTATCTAGATTTGAATATTGACACTCAATCATCATGTTCTAAAACACTAAAACCTAGGTGTGATACTCTGAATCTGAGAATCAGATTTTTTGTTGTGTGATTTGGAGAATTTATGTAGCAGACGGAAATATAAATGGGCACATCCATCTTTATGAGAGGAAACACTTCAATAAGTTACAATAAGTTACATCCCAACACTAAACAACTATGTACCAAACATAATATTCAATTATATTAACAATATAAACGCAATTTGTCTGTTTGTCTAAAAAGGAATAGGACTCAAATGAATTCAAATGACCTACATCAAAATAAACAGAAGGGATGCTTTGTAATCTCTCTCTCTCTCTCTCTCTCTCTCTCGCTCTCTCTCTCTCTCTCTCTCTCTCTCTCTCTCTCTCTCCCTCTCTCTCTCTCTCTCTCTCTCTCTCTTTTGCTCTCTCTCTCTCTCTCTTTCTCTTGCTATCTCTTTCTCTTTTCCTCTCCCTTTCTCTCTCTCTCTCTCTCTCTCTCTCTCTCTTTTGCTCTCTCTCTCTCTCTCTCTTTTGCTCTCTCTTTCTTTATCTCTCTTTCTCTTTCTCTTTCTCTTTCTCTTTCTCTCTCTCTCTCTCTCTCTCTCTCTCTCTCTCTCTCTCTCTCTCTCTCTTTTGCTCTCTCTCTCTCTTTCTTTATCTCTTTCTCTCCCTCTCTCTCTCTCTTTCTCTCTCTATTTCTCCTTGCCAGCAAGGGCGATAAAGTCCAGGACAGCCAAAGAACACAATGTTGTTTCTTTGGAACAATCATCCAATGAAATGACCATCCCATTAAAACAGCCCACAGTGAAATAGAGCTGGGGATATTGCTTCCTGGCTCAGTGTGTTAGTTTTGTTGTTTGCTGTGAGTTAAGGTCACTAGAGGACTCTCTGTGTCCCTTGCCCTGTTGGGGAAAGTCATTGTCCTGTACAGAAGAAGTGTGTGTCTGTTGTTACCCGTGTGTCAGTTGTTATGCTGGTGAGTGTGTGAGCGATAGAGGGAGTAGTAGTGTGATAAGACGAGTGAAGAATTTTGGGTGGGTTTGAGTATGTGCGCGCGCACGTGCGAGCGAGCGGGTATCAGTGTGTCTATCACGCGTGTGTGAGAGGGAGTGTGTGAGAGGGAGTATGTGTCTGCGTGTGTCTGCAACATTATGCTAACCTTCTTTTTTTGCCTTGGCTAATTACAGGCTCTGTTTCCCTGAGGTGTCCATGTTGTGTGTGTGCGTGCGTGCATGTTGTGTGTGTGCAAGTGCACCTGTGAGTATGCATCTGTACATGCATTCGTATACATGCACATGCTTGCATGTGTTTATACGTGCATGCTCGTGCATGTGTGTGTTTTGTGCTTTAGTGAAAAGCAGGCCAGAGGACAGGAGACAAATCCTAGCGTTGGGGGAGGGGAGAGGGGTGAAGAGGGCCGGGGCATCTGGCTGCTGCTCCATCACAGGAGTGTTCAGATTACCAGCAGCCAGGTCTGCTCTGAACGGGTCTGCACTGAACGGGTCTGCACTGAACGGGTCTACACTGAACGGGTCTGCTCTGAACGGGTCTGATCTGAACGGGTCTGCGCTGAACGGGTCTGCGCTGAACGGGTCTGCTCTGAACGGGACTGCTCTGAACAGGTCTGCACTGAACAGGTCTGCACTGAACAGGTATGCACTGAACTGGTCTGCTCGGAACGGGTCTGCTCTGAACTGGTCTGCACTGAACGGGTCTGCACTGAACGGGTCTGCACTGAACGGGTCTGCACTGAATGAGTCTGCACTGAACAGGTCTGCACTGATGCCTGGGAGATAGAGGGAGAGCAACTCTCAGGGGATGGGAACTTACATCATAACAGGACAGGAGGGCAGACAGCTGTACTCAATCGGGATGCAACCTATGTCTACCATGGCTATAGGAACACATAACACTAGACTGTGTTCCATATACACTACTCAGTCCAATTGCTACTAAAAGAACAATCAGGGGTAACCACTGTTAGTCCACACCTGTTGTTTACTAAGCATGTGATAAAGAAAAAATGACATTTGATTGGATTCTTATCATCTTTGGGGACATCTTGCCATTCTTGTTTACTGTAATCCCATGAGAGAGGAAATCCTAACTAACCATATAGGCTATGTTCCAAATATTGTACTCAATCCAAGGATCAGACAGGTGAAGTGTTATCATCAGGAGGCTTAGAGGTGGTTTGAGTTCTTCACCTCAGGCTGTCTTGGCCTTGCAACAGATCCTCCTTAGTCCCACCTTGAACTGCCCAAGACTCTATTGATATTAGGCCACCAACAAGCCATGTGTACCTAAACAGTCTCACGTGCACACACACACGCACTTACTTACACACACACACACGCAGACACACACAAACACACACACACACACACACACTGTCTGTGTAAGCTTGTAACATGCATTACCATGAAAGCATAAAGTGAAAACGAAATGAAATATTTCCCCTACTACAGATGTAGGATCTTAATTTGAGGCAGTTTTCTACAGTAGGAAAATACTCCTGCAGCAACAGGAAAATGTGAATTATCATGTGGATTATACATTTTTGTATGAGCTGATACATGTTTCATTAAGGCAAATCAAATCTGACATTTTAAATTGGAAATTACAAACTTCACAAGCATTTCTGCTGTGAAATGATGAAACAATGTTTTTATCAAATGGTATTTGTCACATGCGCCGAATACAACAGGTATAGACCTTACCGCTTACATACAAGCCCTTAACCAACAATGCAGTTCAAGAAAGAGTTAACACACTGATAATAATTGCCCATGAAGCAGAAGGCCTTTAATGTTGCAGGTATGGGTGTGGTTGGAGGTGTGTCCAACCCACAGGTGCATTCTTGAATTAGACAGCGGGCCCATTGTTTGGAGAGCCTTGTTTGCTACTAATTTCAGGCCTCTTTTCTCCATATTCCACATTGTTTTAGTGGAAATATACATTGAAAACCAATAATATGTTTTTTGAACACTATAAGCATGATAGCTGTACTTTTAGTTTAACTTCCTAACTGGTAATTAACACCTTACCACTTGGTTATGAAAGCAGCATAAGGTTTTCAGTTACATGGTGAATTTTGCTCTTTGGACTTTTGGTTCAGGACTATTCATGATCTAATAATTATTTTGTTGCTTATGTTGAACCCCTATGATTTTCCAATCAATATACCGTTATTGCACTGACCAACTACCCCAGTCTAATATTTATAACAAGTTTATGCAAGTTCTAAAAACATTATTACTCCTTATAGAAGGTTTTTGGTGCAGGCTTTGGTGCAGGCTTTAATCCAGCCCAGTACTGACCCATCTGATTTATCTAATCAAGGTTCTGATGGTTCGTTGCTCACTGCAGGTGGTAATCAGGTGTGTTACTACTGGCTGGCTTTCCAGGACCAGGATAATCAGGATTGAAGACCTAACTCCCTAGGGGTTGATATCAGTGCCAAGGCCTGCTGAGATTGTCTGCTCAGAGCAGGAAGGCTTGAGCAGAAGAGGCAGCAAAGCCAGCATGGGCAGAAGTAGCCAGGAAAGGGGCAACGAGGGTAGCCAGGGCTGAGGTAGCCAGAGATAGGTTAGCCTGGGATGGTGCAAAGAGGGCAGCCAGGGAAGAGGCAGCCAGGGAGGGGCAGTCTGGGAAGGGTTAGCTTGGGCAGGGTTAGCCTGGCCTTAGCAGGGGGAGGTGGCATGGCCTTGGGCCCAGTCTGGGAAATAAGTGATCTACTGACTGTTCTCTACTCCACAACACCACCAGCTGCCATCTTCCTCTCCTTTCCAGCTACTCTCTCTCTCTCTCTACCTTTCTCGCTCTCACTCTCATTTTCACTCTCGCTCTCTCCCCACCTCGCTCACTCTCACCCCACCTCTCTCTCTCTCTCCCTTTCTCACTCTCTCTCCCTTTCTCACTCTCTCTCTCCCTTTCTCACTCTCTTTCTCTCTCATGTCTATTTTTAGAACTGACTGATTTCTACCTTCTAAAACAAACAAACTCTGTTGTGGGACAGGAAGGTTTTTTTCTTATTCTTTCACACATGCACATAGAGTACACACACACCGTTCATCCCTCATCTGTCACTACACAGGCCCATACACATACATGGAGGTACTCTGTTGGACTTGATTGAAGGTTTTGGTTCAAACCAAGCCACATGAAAGACGTACTGAATGCTAACGCAGGCTTGTCGTGTGTGTGTGTGTGTGTGTGTGTTTGTGTGTGTCAGGGTTGGGATGGGGGGTGGTTTGCACAGTGCTGGTCTGGTTTCACCTTTCTGCTTAGCTAAGCTGTGATCTCTGCTGGTGATCTTCCCCACCTCTCCCTCATCATTAGCCATCTCTCTCTCTTTTGCGCTCTCTCTCTCGCTCTTACTGCCCCCTAGCCCCCACCTACCCCCCTCTCAACCCCACACCCCTCCCACACACAAACAGACACACCATCCACAGAGGTTAGACACCACCAAAAGAGTGCAACTATTATCCCCCTTGATGTCTCTGCCTGGCCGGTTCCCGTCTCTCCATTGGGATTCTCTGCCTCTGACCCTATTACAGGGGCTGAGTCACTGGCTTACTGGTGCTTTCCATGCCATCCCTAGGAGGGGTGCGTCACTTCCTATCCGGTTTGTCGGCCCCTCGGGCTTGTGCAGTGGAGGGGATCTTTCGTGGACTATACTCAGCCTTGTCTCAGGGTAGTAAGTTGGTAGTTGTTGATATCCCTCTATTGGTGTAGGGGCTCTGCTTTGGCAGTGACGGCCCAGAGCCTCCTGTGACGGCCCGCAGCCCAGGGCTGCCGGTGATGGCCCGCAACCCGGAGCCTCCAGTGATGTTCCGCAGCCCGGAGCCTCCAGTGACGGCCCGCAGTCCGGACCAGGTCCTCAGCATGCCGGTGCCCAGTCCGGGGCCGGTAGCTAGTCCAGGCAGGGCACGTCGCTCAGTCCCGCTGGGGAGTCGGAGCTCCTCAGCGTGCTGGTGCCCAGTCCGGGGCCGGCAGCCAGCCCAGCTACGTCAGTGCCCAAGGCTGGGCATGGCGTTCAGCCCTGCTCAGAGGTTGGGGCTGACCACTGGACCGGGGGCTCGACAGGACCTGCCGTCCTGCCCCGATCCAGTGCTGGAGCGGTCCGTCCACCGGTGCCCAGTCCGGGTCCGGTCGTCTGGCCCGCTCCAGTGCCAGAGCAGTCCGCTCCACTGGTGCCCAGTCCGGGACCGGTCGTCTACCCCGCTCCGGTGCCGGAGCAGTCAGCATGCACCGTGACATCTACATCTGCATTGCTTGCTGTTTGGGGTTTTAGGCTGGGTTTCTGTATAGCACTTTGTGACATCGGCTGGTGTAAAAAGGGCTTTATAAATACATTTGATTTGAACTATTATCCAGCTACAAATACAGAAAGCTTGATACAGTACAGTAGCATCATCCTCAAAAGAAAAAGACGTTGGCCATGTTTAAAAGAACTACCATACTACTACTACTACTAATTAAAACAAAAAGCAATGTTTTAAGTGAGAAGTAGGCATTGGTCTAAAATATGTGATAATTTTTTTACTTCATACCAATGCCTACTTCGGAAGGTGATTATATCTTTTTACATGCAAAATGTGATTTTGGCAAATGTAATTTGCACTCCAAGGCTAAGTTCATTGTTATTGTCAAGATGTAGTGGGTGTGAGGAAGTCAGGCGCAGGAGAGAATATCCAAATGGAATGTAGTTTAATAGTTACACGAGAGCAGACGGAGAAATAGCGTCTATCTTCAAATATAATACAAATGCACGACAAGGCCCGGAAACAAACACGGGCGCACAATGCCCGGAGAGAACGAGATTCCAAATAACACAAAATAACACGCACAAAGGACATGGGGGGAGCAGAGGGTATATATACACATAATGATGATGGAATCTAAACCAGGTGTGAACAACGACAAGACAAGACTAATGGAAAATGACATGGGGAGCGGCGGCAGCTAGAAGGCTGGTGACGTCGATCGCCGAAAGCCACCCGAACCAGGAGAGAGGACGACTTCGGAGGGAGTCGTGACAGTTATAACCTTCGTAGGCGCATCGTTAAATCTCAGAGCTGTTTCCCAAAACCATTGTTACTAAAGTTGCACTTGAAAACATTTGTTTTATAGAACAGCTAACTGGGTTGTTAGATGCTTTTTTGCCCTTCCGTGTCACTTTATACACAGAAGATCTCCGCTAAACCTACAATCAAGGCGTTTATCTGTCTCTCTGTGACCGCTGATAACTTCAGAACAAAGTTGATTACAATACTAAGATGCCAATGTCTTTGTAATAAACAAGCAAAGGGTAAAAAGACGCAGAGATGTGAAAACCGAGATGACTGCATTAAAAGGTAAATACAGCAGGCTACATACACTATCGTTCAAAAGTTTGGGGTCACTTAGAAATGTCCTTGTTTTTGAAAGAAAAGCTATTTTTTTGTCCATTAAAATAACATAAAATTGATCAGAAATACAGTGCAGACATTGTTAATGTTGGAGTCGCCTCTTCACTGTTGACGTTAAGACTGGTGTTTTGCTGTACTATTTAATGAAGCTGCCAGTTGAGGACTTGCGAGATGTCTGTTTCTCAAACTAGACACTAATGTACTTGTCCTCTTGCTCAGTTTTGCACCGGGGCCTCCCACTCCTCTTTCTATTCTAGTTAGAGCCAGTATGCGCTGTTCTGTGAAGGGAGTAGTACACAGCGTTGTACGAGATCTTCAGTTTCTTGGCAATTTCTCAGAACAAGAATAGACTGAGTGTTCAAACATTAGGAACTGCTCTTTCCATGACATAGACTGACCAGGTGAATCCAGGTGAAAACTATGATCCCTTATTGATGTCACCTGTTAAATCCACTTCAATCCGTAGAGATGAAGGGGAGGAGATAGGTTAAAGAATTTTTAAGCTTTGAGACAAATTAGACGCATTTTGTATGTGTGCCATTCAGAGGGTAAATGGGCAAGACAAACAATTTAAGTTCCTTTGAACGGGGTATGGTAGTAGGTGCCAGGCACACCGGTTTGAGTGTGTCAAGAATTGCAACATTGCTGGGTTTTTCACGCTCAACAGTTAACTGTGTGTATCACGAGTGACCCACTACCCAAAGGACATGAATCCAACAGCAGACCAGTGGTCGAAAACGGGTCATTGATGAAAGAGGACAAAAGAGGCTGACACGAATTGTGCAGAGTAACAGATGGGCTACAGTTAGTCCACTGACAGTCCAGTACAACATTGGTGCCCAAAGACCCATAAAAGGAAACACAACTCGTTGTACCTTGCCATGAATTGGGCATGATGGTGTGGAGTGTGTTTTCATGGCACACATTGGGCCCCTTGATAAAAGTGGAGCAACGTTTGAATGCCACAGGATATATGAACATCATTGCCAATCAGGTGCATCCCTTCACTGCAGAAATGTATTAATCTGCAAATGTATTTTTTATGTAGGATAATGCCCCATGCCTCAAGGCTAGGATTGTCCAGGAATGCTTCCACAAACATGACAGTTAATTCAGCTTACTGAAGTGGCCTGCCCAGTCACCAGATCTCAATCCAATTGAGCATCTGTGGGATGAGAGTGAACGAAATATTCGGAGTAGATATCCACTGCCAGCCAACTTGACACAACTGTGGGAAGCATTGGAGTCAACATGGGCCAGCATCCCTATGGAACGCTTTTGACACCTTGTAGAGTCCATGCCCCGAGGTATTGAGGCTGTTCTGAGGGCAAAAGGGGGTGAAACTCTATATTAGAAAGGTGTTCCTAATGTTTTGTAAACTTTTGTAAACTAAATCATATTTAAATAAATGTCATGTTTAATCAATTGAGTTCTATTTAGCTAATTGTAGGCTACTGTCTGTAGTTTTTGCCTCAATTTCATGATGTGTAGGCCTAACAACATGTGGGCAATGATGTGCCAAATATTCGATTTAGTGCATAGCCTTATCATTAGAATAAGCCGCCTCAATATTTGCAGCCATAGCTGATCATTTCTTTCTAGGAACTGACCCGTGGTCAGTATCTAATGTTAACGTAAGATTTGAATGGAGAACGCTGATCCGAGAGCAGCGCTGCCTTTCTTTCGATCCTATCAGTATCGACACATGCTCTAACAACACACTTTTTGAAAGGTCTCCCTACCTGGTGTTTTGGGAAACGCATGTAAGTTATTTGTCCGTTATAGAAACAATACAAGCTTAAGTTCCATCACTATCGGGAAAACGGGCCACGGAATATCAACAGCTGCTTTACATTAAGAACATACCAGTTCCTGTAAGTGACTTTTAAAGTACTGAATAAGTTGGCTGAGTGAGCATTTGGAAAGAAAAAACTATTCTGGGGGAGTACCCACAGACCCCCTCCAGTTTTTTACTTGTTGATGGCTACTTCTCACTAACGGGACATACGCCGACGTCTTTTGGACGCCCTTTTCTTTGTTTGGTGCAGTCCGGACTGGCCTTGATTTCAACGTCCACGGACAGGACTCCCTGAAAACAAGTGACTTCATCAGGGGTGAAAGTAGAATTCATTTCTTCCCGGTATGGGAACTCCAGTATGTGCACGCACTTCCCCGTGCACCGACATTTTTATGGGGCTAATCATAGAATTAAATATAAGAGCACCAATAATTCAATAGGATCTCTGTGGGCCTAGTCATTTATCTTTTAAAATGTATTTCCTTTTATAGTGGCATAAACACAACCAGTCATGATGTTTCATCTGATTATCAAACAATCACTTCAAAGGGCTCCTTCACTAGGCTACCTAAGCATGTTCATCCAATCGCAACATATTCCCAGCCTCCAAACTGTGATGAATAGAAAGAGACATCTGTTATTCAAAACACCAAAAAGTATAATGACAGTTGGCGATTGGCATTAAGCCAGAATTTATGCATCCATTGCTGCCATCCGCGCGCATCTCTGTGTTGGCCACTCTTCTCTGCCTTGGCAAAATTCAGTCTTTTTGTTGAACCATTTCGCATTTTGGAGCGTAGGCTACACCACCCGTTTTCAAGTCCATTCGCTCATTTTTCCTGCCTCTGACATGATGTAATGATAAAAAGTGGTGTAATAGCCTACAGTTTTCTTGACATTTTGTTATTATTATTGTGATAGGCTCATGACCGTACAGCCTTACTTTCACCCCTGCTTTCGTAGCAGGTTAGGAGAACATTTTCGCTAACCATTAGCCTTTTCCTAACCTTAACCTAATTCTCCTAACCGGCTACGTTAGTTTTCCTAACCTGCTCCTAACCTCCAGTTGTAGCTGGATCGAAGAGGTGTGTTTTTAGGGAATGTCGTCCACAGATGTTGATTTTTGTTCAGGTCTAGACCAAATCGGAACCAATCATAGATTCAGATTTGGTCAGATCTGGACTGGCCTTAATTTGTCCCAAACAATGTGAATAGACAGTATAAAAGTTATCCCAGAGGTTAGGAGGAACAGGGCTAAACTAAGACAAGGAAATCTGCCTCAACATCAAACATCCTGAATTTCACAGCCTTCGTTTTGGGCGAACTTAGAGTATTAATGTGAAAAATACATGCACGTCTGCACACACACACACACACACATGGATGGATGGCCAGATAAGCCAGGTAAAGTCAGTATTCGCAAGTCCATCCATGTCTGAGGACATCGGCAGATGAAGTGAAAACCAGCCACTAGGGGCAACGGTGAGCGCTGTTACCTTCAAATAGGTTTCGGTTTTGCTAGCGTGTTGTGGACGGGGATGGCGGATGGGAGTAAGCATCTGCCTCTGATTCCAAATCCAGCGATAGAAATTCATTTTTTATATTTTGTTTTAAGCCTATCCCAAACCTTAACCCTTACCTTAACCATTTGGACTGAATGCCTAACCTTAGGAATTTGGAGTTAATGCCTGAACTTAAGTTAATACCTAAACCTTCAGGTCGCAGTTGTAAATGAGAACTTGTTCTCAACTGGCCTACCTGGTTAAATAAAGGTGAAATAAAAAATAAATTAAAAACACTGAAATTTGACATTTAGAACAACTTCTAAATTTGACGTTTGAGAAACATCTAATTTGTCTAATTCTGACACAAGACTGTGAGAGCTGGTGGGGCAAAATAGTTATCAACAAAGACAAGAAGCTGCCATGGGGTGAATAATAAGTGGCTAATTTCAGCTAGTTTGATATTTTTCTTGATACCATGTCTTGTTTTTAGGTATTTAGACTGATGTCATGTCTATGCTTATATGGCAAAAATTCGCTAGCTAGCTAACTAACAACTGTAACGATGTATTTCAGAGACAACAAGTGCTCATTGTGCAACTTTACTTATGTTTTCAATAAACATTGGAGACAAAATATAGTTTACATGTGGTCAACAATCTAAGCCAACCCTGTCTGTTTTGCCCCATAGTTGCGCACACGTTGGTTTTGTTGCTTAACAACCAACCCATCTATGTGGCTCAAACCATTTCAGCCCCATGGCGCTGTCCACCAATTCACACATGCACACACACACCCACCCACACGCACAAACATAGACAGTACACACACAGATTTTCTCTTTTGTTACTTATTCCAATGAACACAAAGATGGCATTTTTTTACTTATCTAAATAAAGGTTTTCGAGAGAGTGAACGAGTGCACACTTCGGGGGAAGGAAGGAAGTATGCAGAATGGTGATCTGAGAAGAAGGGCTTCACTCTAGCCTTTAGATCCCAGCCGGTACTATAAATTGCTAACTAAGACAAACCTGATTTCAATAAAATGTAACTCAATCAAATTGATTTAAAAAGCCCTTTTTACATCAGCAGATGTCACAAAGTGCTCAAAGGCGCTGCATGGTCAATCTGATGTCTGCATTGGCCATGCAGTGTTTACAGTGATACAGCCTCTGCAGAAGTCAGGGCATTCATACTTCTTGCGCTTCGTGGAGCAGCGCAGAGCTGTTGAGCAGAGCTGTTGTGAAGTGAGTTTGTGTTAATACAGGACCTTCCACCCCCACCTACCGTCAACCAATCCTGTCAATGCGGTATATGGAGCCCTCCGCATTGTTACACAATTTGGGAGGCGCACAGCGATGCGGTACGGAGCTAAATTTGGCCTCTGCGTGCCTCCAGAGGCTCTGCAATTGCGTCACACCCTCAAGCATAAATTGGCTTCCATACAGAGACCCCAAAGAGCAAGCAATGCAGATGTAGAGTCACGGTGGCTAGGGAAAAACTCTCTAGAAAGGCAGGAACCTAGGAAGAAACCTAGACAGGAATCAGGCTGTCACGAGGTGAGGTAAGGGAACAAGGCACAGAGCGATTGTTGCAGTCAGATATGTTTATTCACACGGAAAACAATAAACATCTAACCAAAGACAGCCACGTGAGCTGGTATGCATACACATGCATAAACAAGGATCCACAACGCAGGTGGATTGAGTGGAACATAAATAGAATCCCCAATTAGAGACAACTCAAGACAGCTGCCTCTAATTGGGGATTAACAAAATTAAAATAGAGTTCACTAGAACTCTGTTGTCAGGTCCTGACTGTGACCTCTCGAATCCCATAGAGGATTCAAGAGGCCTGCCATCAGTCAGGACCTGACATTACCCCCCCACCCCCTCCTCTTAGGCGTGGGCTCCTGAACACAAGAGCTGTCCTCCCCAATAGACAAAACACAAAACCCCAGGGGAAGAGAGAAGGGGAAAGCAGGTACTGGCAAGTTATTGGTGGAGGCTCCGGCCCCGGCGTCGGTTGTGACGCTGGTTTTGGTGGCGGATCCGTTCTCCGAACCGGCTTCAATGTCGCCACCGCATAGTAGATCTCCTCCCTCGGCTCTATGCTGGACGCCAGGTCCTGTCTGGACCTCAGCGCAATGGACCCCTCCTCTGGAGCTGGGCGACGCACCAAGTCCTGTCTGGACCCTGGCGGGGTGGGCCCCCTCTCTGGCGCAGCACTTGACCCTGGTCTCCGTCTGAGACCCACCACAAAGGACGGCTCCGACCTCGGGGATGTTCTAGAAACTGGCCCCGGACTGGGCACCAGCGCAGGTGGTGGTGCCGCCCCAGGATCAGGACTGGGAGCCGTAGCAAGTGACTCCACCCCCGGCGCAGGACTGGGTACCAGAGCAGGAAGTGGCTCCGTCCTTGGATCAGGACTGGGCACCAGAGCAGGTGACTTCGCCCCCGGCACAGAACTGGGTACCAGAGCAGGGAGTGGCTCCGCCCCCGGGTCTGGGAACCGGCACTGGAGCTAACGGGCTGGGGACCGGCACTGGAGTTACCGGGCTGGGGACCGGCACTGCAGGTACCGGGCTGGGGACAGGCACAGGAACCCTGGTGCGGGGGACCGGCACTGGAGGAACCGGGCTTGGGACCAGCACTGGAGGAACCGGGCTTGGGACTGGCACTGGAGGAACTGGGCTGCAACTGGCACTGGACGTACCGGGCTTGGAACCGGCACTGGTGGTACCGGGCTGGGGACCAACACCAGGACCATGGTGCGAGGAACCGGCACTGGGAGTACCGGACTGGGGACAGGCACAGGAACCCTGGTGCGGGGGACCGGCACTGGAGGAACCGGGCTTGGGACCAGCACTGGAGGAACCGGGCTTGGGACTGGCACTGGAGGAACTGGGCTGGGGACCGGCACTGGACGTACCGGGCTTGGAACCGGCACTGGTGGTACCGGGCTGGGGACCAACACCAGGACCATGGTGCGATGAACCGGCACTGGGAGTACCGGGCTGTGGATCGCCACCAGAACCTTGGTGCAAGGCGCCGGCACTGGAGGTACCGGGCTGGGAACCTGCACTGGAGGTACCGGGTTGGGGACCGGCACTGGAGGTACCGGGCTGGGAACTGACACTGGTGGTACCGGGCTGGGGACCAACACCGGGACCCGAGTTGCTGGCACAGGCGGTACCGGACAGGGAACCGGCAACAGGAGGGGCTGCGACCCCGGAGCTGGTCTGTACACCGGTTCCGGACTAGACACCGGCGCCGAGGGAGGCTCCGACCCCCGAGCTGGACTGGTCGCTGGTCCTGGACCATGCACAGGCTCAGAGGGCTCCGACCTTGGAGTTGAACTGGACACCGGTCCCGGACCAGGCACCGGCGCAGTGGGTTCCGGCCTCGCCGCTGGACTGGACGTCGGGCCTGGAGTGAACCCCAGCACAGAGGGAGACTTCAACCCCAGAGTTGGACTGACAGCAGGTCCCGGACTGGGCACCTGCACAGATGGATGGTTGATCTAATTCCAGAGCTGGACTGGAAGCTGAGCCCAGACTGGGCACAGACACAAAGAACGGTGTCAACTCCTCCTCCTTCTCTTGAAAGAACAAGGCCATCCGCTCCTTCACCATCACCAGTCTGCGCTCCATGCTCTCCTCTTCCTCCATCATCCTGATGAAGGGGTTGGACTGGGTTTTGGGAGGAAGAGACATCCAGGCTCGCCACCACTTCACCTGTTCCCCCTTCGGCCGATTGAAAAACCCCTCGGGTGTCTTTCTATTATCTGCCGTCGGAGGCCGAAGTGGAGAGCTCTCCTCTTTCTCCACCTCCCGTGGTAGTTCGTCCTGACCTCCCCACGATTGGGGAGATTTCTTCCTCCTCTTCATGCTCCTGCATCCACAACCGCAGGGACCCAATCGTCTCTTCCCCAGGTGGCTAGTGGTCGGGGCTCGACCTCCATTCACCCTGACCATCCCCACAACCCTTCCCCTATCTCGGGCTGGGGGTTCCTCTGGGCTGGTGAATGGGCTTGCCCCGAGGAGTCCGCTGTCCGGACTCCTCCTCTTGGAGCGGGGCGCTGGAGCTAAGGGACTGTTCTTCATATTCTAAACTCCGTAGCGGCTCGACCCACAGCCCCCACAATGTGGAAGACAGGAGCATCTCTCTCTCCTTCACATACTCCTGCTGACATGGTTTCAGGGACTCTGCCACGAGCTCTGGGCACGGGATCCTCCTCCCACCCTGTTGCGAGACTCCAGATACTCCCCACGAACATAGTCTGTGGATCTACTGGGGCTCGTCGAAGGTTCTGCCCTTTCTTACGCCGACATACAGTGTGTCAGCGTTGTTGCTGCCCGGGCTCCTCCTCGAGGACCGGGGCGAGGGAGCAGAGGTACTTCTCCTCAGGAGTAAACTCTCCTGGTCTGAAGCGTTCCTCCACCTTTCACTGCTGTTGGTTCACAGAACGGTGGATCCTTCTGTCACGAGGCGAGGTAAGGGAACGAGGCACAGAGCGATAGTTGCAGTCAGACATGTTTATTCACACGGAAAACAATAAACATCTAACCAAAGACAGCCACGTGAGCTGGTATGCATACACATGCAAACACAAGGATCCACAACGCAGGTGGATTGAGTGGAACATAAATAGAATCCCCAATTAGAGACAACTCAAGACAGCTGCCTCTAATTGGGGATTAACAAAATTACAATAGAGTTCACATAGAGGAGTCAGGACCTGACACAGGCTCTGAGGGGTGGCCAGTCCTCTTCTGGCTGTGCCGGTGGAGATTATAAGAGGACATGGCCATTAAGGCTAGATCGTTGAAATCCCAGGTCCCGACTCCCACCCACAACTCCTCCCCTATGAAACATTCCGGGAGAAGGGAGGGAGATTACGGATGTGGAATGGAACGGAACGTACCATGGTGGCTAGCGTCCTGGGCTCCTTGTAAGGTAGAAGCCTATTAAGGAGAGCATCAATATTTCATCGCTCAGAAACATAATTGTAGAAGTCTCCAGCAGCAGGCCCGGGCTGGGCCATGCCATTAGGGGCAAGATGTCAATACAGGACACGCAAGAATCTCTCTCTCTCGCTCTCTCTATTTCTCTCTCTCTCTCTCTCTCTCTCTCTCTCTCTCTCCATCTCTCTCCTCTACCTCCATCTCTCATTTTATCTCTCTCTCCCTCTCTCTCCCTCTCTCTCCCTCTCTTGCGCCCTCCCTCTCTCCATCTCTCTCAATCTCACTCCTCTACCTCCATCTCTCATTTTATCTCTACCTCTCTATCTCTCCCTCTCTCTTACTCTCCCTCCTTCTGAGGAGTGGTCACTGGAGAGGGCTTTCTCTCCGATGAAGGAGCATATCCGCTCTGCTTCACGTTGTTAAATGATCCCTGAGTCATGTTGTTAGTCTTAATAGTGGGAGGGCCTCTACTGTGGGGGTGTGGGTGTGTTAAAAATACATGTGTATTTTGCAGGATTAAGGTAGCCATACACTGTGTCTGAATGTGTGTGTGTGTGTGTGTGTGTGTGTGTGTGTGTGTGTGTGTGTGTGTGTGTGTGTGTGTGTGTGTGTGTGTGTGTGTGTGTGTGTGTGTGTGTGTGTGTGTGTGTGTGTGTGTGTGTGTGTTTCTGAGACATCAGTGACTCATTGACTGGGCAGCTAACAGAGACTGTCCAGCCAGGTGATACTGCACCCAAAACATTAAGTAAGCACATCTCAGATTGTGTCAAGTTGTGACAATTAAAAGGAAGCGGTATGCTGTAGCTCAGCTCAGAGATGGCCTAAGTAACAAACTTTCAAGACTTCCTACTTTTAGAGTTTAATTCCACTCAACAACCTAGGCTGGAACTACACGTTGAGACTTACATAGTAATGCCCACTATTCTCCTGCAGTTCTCCACCCTCACCCCGTGAGTGCTCTTGAAATGAGAGGTCCTCCCCCCTCTCCTTCTCTTTTACTTTATGCCCTTTACCAGGCGAAATTTGAAGTCCTCCGAAAACCCAATCAAGCCGGATGACAGTCTGCCAACACAATGCAAAACAACACCTCCGGAACACTCTCAGTGAGCTCCAGCCCATTGCCAAGTAATTTCACTGGTGTCATGGCTTTTGGAGGCCGCCAAACTTGGCCAAAGCCCACCCGAGCCCGCTCAAATTCACGCCGCATCAGGAGGTTCCGACCTGACTAAGCCAAATAACATGGTACGTTTTTTTTATTGAGTGAAAACTCTGCTTTCACCTCCTACTGTGTTATTTAACGCCTCATACAAACTAGGCTTTCCCAAAGTCATGCTGAGATAGGCTAGTGTTGATTGCAAATGACACACTATGCAATAAGTTACACCTTGCTCAGATGTTCACTGGACTCTATAGTTCAGGTCCGTCCACTCATCAATTGGCCACCCTTGGTTGAGGAAAGCAGTGCAGAGGTGGAAGATGGCCAGGTAACTGCTGTTTGATTTGACAGGAAGCTAAACTAGGGTTTTTAATCCCGGTACTGAGCTAGTGTGTAGCAGCTAGTTGCTGTATGGCATGTGTTTGTCCTAGAATTGTATGTATGTCCCTTATCGACTGAGGTGAATGAAGCTACAGCAGCCAAGGTGATCATGGATGGAGTAATTTTTACTTGTTTTTGCTGCTCTCTAAATAGCATCTTAGAGCTTTGTGTAGAAATGCAGTAGGCCTAAATCAGCTTTCTATAAATTCCTTGGTGGAGAAAAACAATTCCTTGGAGGGGGCATTAGCACTGAACATGATGTATCTAACTTTAATATTTTAATTTTCAAATGGATTAATTTGAATAAATTAGGGCAGATATAAATTAACAGTTGAAACAGTTATTCAATGCAATTGTGGCAGAGCCTGGGGAGAGGCCACAGCCATGTAGAGCTAAGAGGGTCTCAGGATACAGAGGTTCAGTGAGGCAGAGTAAAACTTAGGCTTTATTACATAATTTACCAACAGAAATGCTTACAAATAAGGAACTTAAAGTATACATTTTGGTTATCTTAAAGTAGTAATAATAATAATAATAAAAACCATCCCACTCCTTCAGTCACAATTCCAGTCACATCCCTAAACAGGTTCAGGTGACTGTTAGGACGGAGCATTCATCGACAGGATTCCTTTTAATGCCTCTGCTATGTCCCTGAGTCCCAAAAAATGCTTAGCTGCACTCAAAATGATGGATATTTTCTCCGATTTCCTCTCTGTTTGCGCTGTGCAGTTGATAACCAATGGAACAATTGCTACAAAGTCCACCTTCTAAACATGCAACATGTCAGGATCCCTCTGGTGACAAGGAATATTATCTGGTGTCTCTACTCAGACTACTAATATTTCTTCAACTTTACTCCTTTCTTCCACTCTACTCACCCCCTCCGGAGAGGAGACATACTGGACAGCCCTTATTCCTACCACCTCCATTCCTACCACCTCCACACTTCAGAAATGTGGGTGCATGTTTACCACCACAATTGCAGCTTCAGGCTCAGCTGGCATACGATACCCCTCCCGTCTACATACACTTGACACATGACCAAATATTTTGCATTTATCACACTGCATGGGTTTCTCATAAAACTTAAATACATGTGAGAAAGGAGAGACTCTTCTAAAAAAAAACTATAGAATGGATGGAGTGGGCTTCCTCACTCCTTCCACCATGCGGGTCAGTTGATGTGCACCAACCACTTAATCCATTTTTTCACATATACGCTTTGCGTTCACTTCTAATGCCACACACACGACACATTCCAATCCGATATCTTGTTGAGGCGCAGAGCAAGCTCCTTCTGTTAGATAGATAGATAGATAGATAGGTACTTTATTGATCCCTATAGATACACAACAACAACAATACTCTCATCAACGCCACCACATGCAACGCATCCACAATTTTTACAGAGACTTCAATCGGATCTCTCAGGTAACAACATCGACCCAAAAACCCTTACTCTGACCAAAACAGAATCAGAACGAGGCTTGGATTTACTAGATTCCACTACCACTTAACTTCTCTCATTTCCTTTTATATTCTCCACAGGAATGCAATTATTCTCTCTCATCTCCTCTCGACACCGCATTTGATTCAAATGGAACATCCTCTTCGGCCATTTTCCCCCTCCACTCATCTGTCAGGACCTGTGGCGACACGTCATTCAGGGCCCCACCTGTTTTGAGCCCCACATTTTTAGCAACAAAAAAAAAATACAGCTGAAGTCGGAAGTTTACATACACCTTAGCCAAATACATTTAAACTCAGTTTTTCACAATTCATGACATTTAATCCTAGTAAAAATGCCCTGTCTTAGGTCAGTTAGGATCACTACTTTATTTAAGAATGTGAAATGTCAGAATAATAGTAGAGAGAATGATTTATTTAAGCTTTTATTTATTTCATCACATTCCCAGTGGGTCAGAAGTTTACATACACTCAATTAGTATTTGGTAGCATTGCCTTTAAATTGTTTAACTTGGGTCAAACATTTCGGGTAGCCTTCCACAAGCTTCCCACAATAAGAATTTTGGCCCATTCCTCCTGACAGAACTGGTGTAACTGAGTCATGTTTGTAGGCCTCCTTTCATGCACACGCTTTTTGCATGTTTTTTTGGCATTAATATATGTCACATATCAGTTTTCAAACAATGTTAATAAAGCTGCATACAAAATTGTCTCTTTTTTGCTTTCTTGATTAAGGCAGCTCCAAAATGCAGGTGTTTCAGCCTAGCTCAGTGCTTTCTGTGGTGGTGGGGCAGCCAGTGGAAAATACAGAGCGTAGGGGTTGGTAATGTTCTCTAGTTGCGCCATGATCTATCTATCTATCTATTGGCTCAGTGTTCTGTCACTCATGGGGACACTACCGCCAAGTCTAAGGGTAGAGCTTGAAAATTCAAGCCCCTTGGGTGCTGCCATAGAGTTACATTAGAAGCACTCATCCAAGAAGGCTCAAGGTCATTGGCCACAGATAAAATTACATCAAATCACATTGTATCTACAGTAGCTTTGATTGGACTGATCATGTCAACATCATACTTTCAAAATCTTAGCTTGCAGTCATCATCATGAATCAAGACGATAATCTACTGGCAAATCCTTTTTAATGAAAATAAATGATAGATCAAACGTATCTGTGCTTATCGGCCATTGGACATTACACAACAAGTTGGAAATCGCAAATACAACAATGAGTGATTTGGAAGGAATCAGTGTCTAACTTCAAGCATTGCAAAGCAATCACTAGCCTGCTATTCAGTGGAGTGGCTATGTGGTGCCAAATCTGGGATTAAGTGACTCTTTTCCAAGCTTAAAATTATAAACATTCAACACTGGCCATGCTTTCAATGTACCATGCTCAAAACAACTGTTAACTCGGAACTGCGAAATCTGACTTCAGTGAGTTCTGCGAAATCTGACTTCAGTGAGTTCAAGACAAACTAAATTTAATTTGAACGGTCATCCAACTCGGAATTGTAAATCTGGAGCTCTGGCCTCTTTCTAGAGCTATGACCTGAAGATCACTGACGTCATCATGATTCAAGCAATTTTTTTTAATGAGTTCCCAGTTGTCTTGAAAGCACCATAAATCCAGAGAATGCCAGACTTTGATAACAAAATTTGCCTACGTGGGACCGCCGCGCCACCTTCCTGTTCAAGTGAGCACATCACAACAAGGTGAGTCCAAAAATGTATTGTATGCTGCTGCATAAATGATGGAATATGCCAGGGAGATATGTATACTGTAGCTAAGAAAGTAACACTAAGTGTATGTTGTGTTGTAAGCTGTTAGTAGCCTATGTGCCTCACCCTAATAATTTGGTCTATTTTCCCCTCTTAATTTCGCCTACTGTTCAAACTTGGTGGTGCACATGTAGCCTATAAACTGTTTTAGAGAAATGTAATCATAGAATATTGTAAGAGCTTTCATTGTCTGCTTATATGCCCCCTTTATTTATCCTACGGGTCTGACTTGGTGTACAGGGAGAACACTGTAAGAACGGCCCATGTTCAGATTTTTTTTTTTTAAAGGCAGTAAATGAGGCTCAATGAATGGTTTCGCTGCCAGACAAGGCTCCACTGATAGCCACTGATAGCTTTATGTAGACCCTAACAGTTTGTGGGCACCGTTTGTCACTGTTATAGTGCAATTAATGTATTGTTTCGTGTTGTGTTGTGTAGTGGCTTTGCTGGCATGCACCCACATTATTATTTGTTTTTCCTCACCAAGATTAACATGCTAAAATCGCCACTGCTCAGGACACAGTGTTGTCTGCTGCTGTCTCCAGTCCTTTCTTCCCAAATGTGAGCAGCTGCATTCTAGTCAACTGTTGGGGCTGATTGACCAGCCAATCACACACTCCATTGACTAATTAACCTCAGCTAGGCTCCATTAGCCTCCCATTAGGTGCAGGAAGGAGCCGTGAAGGCGCTGTAAGGGGGAGGTAAGAGGCCTTAACCGCCCCACAAGCACACACACACATACAACAATGAATCGTAGTTTAAGCCAATTTTCACTATTTCTTATACACTTTGCTGATTTCCCATGGCCACCCATGACTGGTGCTTGGTCCCCCCTTGGCCCCCAACTAAACAAATCATCGCCCCTGCTAACTGCAGCAACTTCAGACATAAATTTCAGTGCAATACAATAAACCAACCAAGCCACTTATTCAACTTACCAGAGTGCAGAATCTCTCAGGCGGGTTCCCGCAGGTGATGCCCGGCGGGTCCACCTTTACCCGCATGTAGTCCTTCATGGGCTGGGCCTTGGGCTGGCACGCATACTGCTCCCACACCGCGCCATCGTCCGTGCTCACCAGGGACTTGCACAGGTCGTACTGGCCCAGCGTCAAGGAGACGAAGCAGTGCAGGAGGAGCAACACGACCTGACAGAGCATTGCAGGTCCCGGGAAAGCCACGAGTATGGTCCGAGGAGGAGTGAGGTCTGGCGGTGAAGGGCAAGGGGGGCCACGGTAGTCAGAGCTGGGGTGAATAGCATGGAACGTTACCAGGGATCATACAGAGGCAGAAAGTAACTTTGGCATCACGATAGGGGACAGTTCGGTGGTGATGGAAAAAATATACATATTTACTAAGATAAATACATTTAGAGCCATTCAATAAAAGTGGTTACACAAATAATCACGGCTTCTTTAGGAAATTACACTTTCTTGTTTTGACGTCTGGTTTGGAAAAGACTGACAAATATTGGACCAGGGGGAGGCGAAAGTCACAGTGAAACTTCGCATCTACTTCAACCATAGTGGTGCCAGTGCTGCGGTGGCGGCGGTAGGGGTCGTTGGGATATCAGCAGAACAAATCCATACTTCAGAGGTCCTTTTCCGCTGGGAGAGACGAGAGCTGTCCGCTACGAGGGATGATGAGGGAAAGGTGATGACGTACTTAGATACATCCACCAAGTCCTGACACACCGGTCCGGCGCCTTGCCGCAGTGATTGTCCTGGAAATATGAAAATATTAGATATTATAGAAATGAGAGAGCGAAAGAGAGAGTGAGAGATTAGTATATACTACTGATACAATTGATAGAGCGAGAGAAGGAGGGAGGGAGGGAGAGGGAGAGGGAGAGGGAGAGGGAGAGGGAGAGGTAGAGAGAGAGAGAGAGAGAGAGAGAGAGAGAGAGAGAGAGACTACGGTATCATATCCGTGAGTAGGCCTAGTTTATCTCCATTCACTACCGAGCTCCGAGATGGGACATTTCGTTCCTTATTTTTACCATTTGAATTTCCAAGAAATTGATCAAAACCATGTAGACTGACAAGGATTAGATTTGTAGCAAAGTAGCGAACAGCTGTTTGTATTTAATGCTGTACGTCATTGTGCATGTAACATATTTCAGATAGAATATTTCGAGAGTTACGCATGATCTTTTAAGTCATACAGGGCTTGATGCCAAGTTTGAAAAGTTGCGCGTGTGTGGAGGTGTGCTTTGGGGTTGAGCCGGGTCAGATTGTTCATTAAAAAGTGGAAAGCTCGTCCCATTTCTTTGTGAAATAAATTCGTATGCATTATATGCATGGGGGGGATGGGGGAGAGGGGACTAGGAAAGTGAATGTCATCAAGCCACTTATTGCATTCGTTCCATAAAACATGAAGCGTCCTAGCTTCATCTGCATCAACATGCATTTATTTAAACATACTTATAGCTGACATGGGGCTTAGTAAATTATTACACACACCTCTGCTGTCCAGATTGCGCCCCTGCGTAAATACACGTGCCGGGTGCCGCCTATGCGTGAGAGTTTGAATTGGCATCCAAATGCTAGAAGACCAGAGGTCACAAAATGCGTTTTAATTGGAATGGCCCTGACCCTCTTCACAGTCTGGCTACGCTGCAGCCTAAGCCCCACAAATATGTATTCCACGAAAATTAGGTGAAGATTAGTTCAGTTTATAGTTTTGAAGTGCCAAAGCAGTTCTCTGGCTCGAAATACCTTATAGGGTGTGTCTGACAGACTGTCGCTTCTGCTCGCTTCAGCAGCACGAATCGAAAGTAGCAACCGTTATGGCTGTATTTTATTTGGTCATAAATAAGATTATTTCTAAACATTTATATGAAGTGACAACTTTGTAATTTATTGTAGAGTAGGCCTACCAATATTTAGAGTAGGCTAGTGAGTGACAATTTAGCCTAATAGTCTCACCCCGAATAGGTCTCGTAATCTCCTCAGAATTGCTTTAAGCAGTCAAACATTCTAACGCGGGTCAGATTTATTAGATAAAACACTTAGCCTACTTACTTCGAAGGTTCATCTGAGAGAGCCGCTCCGTGTCCCATTATTATACTAACGCCACTCTGACATGAGCCCCGCACGGCTCCATATACTACCGGGCTCCGGTCGTGGTGTAGGCTACTGTACTCCACTCCCGTTATCTGACGCGGTCTCCTTGTTAGTTTTTTCTCCTGCCGGTTACTTTTTTATTACACCACGGATCGCGGCAAACAGTAGAACGTGTCCTAGATTTGGAAATGGGAGCTGGAGGAAAAAAGCGAAAGCGTGAATTCCAGCTTGAAGGAGTATCAAAAGTATGAAAATATTGACTTGGAGGAAGGTCTGGTGCTCGTACTTCTCCCACTTTACAAGCTCATATTTACATGGGATGCTTTAGGGCAGAAAGAAAAAAGCTTTGTGGAAAATCTCCACCTTGCTCTCTCTCTCTCTCTCTCTCTCTCTCTCTCTCTCTCTCTCTCTCTCTATCTCGCTCTCTCTCCCTCTCTCAGTTAATGCCTGTGCTAAATCCTTTTTACCATCACTTTCAATCACTATCCGGTCTTTTATCTGCTAGCCTGAGCCGGGGCGGGTGGTGCAACTTCTTACCCCCTCTCGACGCTCTCCCTCGCTGGCCTGAACCGTCCCACCGGCCGATCAGCAAGCGCTGCTTAAAGGAACAGCGGAGAAGTGGAGCTATAGCCTACTGTGTCATCCTCTGCGTCCGAGTGTTCAGAGAGTTGTATCAGAGATGTTTAGCTGCATATAATCCATAGTTGTTTGCTCGCGTTGAAGGAAGTCGTGTATTGTTGGATAGACAGGACAGGACAGGACATAAACCACCGCTCGGATTTACAGAGCCATTACTGTTAGCTATTAAAACTGTCTGTTTGTGCAAAAGAGAAGGCGCGTACCGACATTACAATCAGCCCTAGCACGTTGGATCAATTGCAAATGACAGCGCTGCCTATATACGTTTTGTAATTTAAAACATAATACCTGAATCTATTACTTTCATTTAACAAATTATACTGTTTAGTTTTTTAGGCCTATCAGAATGATGGCAAAAATTACCACAACACATTGAAGCGCCCATGTAGGCTAGGCCTAGTCAGATTTTTTACATAACCAAATTGTAAACTATTTCAGACTAGCGCATTGCCAGCCGTTCTAAAGTGGTGCTGAAATGGACTGACGGCTTCTCTTATACTTTCACAAGGCAGGGTCTACGTACTGCATCCCCGCTAGTGACAGCTGCGTTGCACTCAAAGCATTTGAAAGCTGTCAAATTCATTACAAAATGAGAACCTGAAGCTTCAGTATGTTGTCATAACAATGTTATGGGGTTTTATGTGCTTTTTTTGTGGTGATTTTGGAGAGCGAGAGAGACGTGATTCGGAAGGGAACCTTGAACCTCTGTCTGTGTGGGAACACTGACAGTAGCCTACAGCATGTAGTCGATCAATAGTTTGTCCTTGCAGCGTCTCCTCTGTCTTTCTCAAGTCTTTCAGATTAATCTTAACCCTTCACCCCCCAAATAATATATCTACCTACCTTATATATCTACCGAGGTCTTCAAATAAACGTTACAATGGGAAACAAAACTGATAATTAATTTGAGCTTGGAGTCACATATGAAGTATATTTTATTGGATCTGACATGAATCAATGTTAGAAAAGCTGTCCATTTGTTACAGTATGTCTGAATCCGGATGTCTTTCTCAAAGACCCGCAAATGATTTAACGTTGGTCAGTTGAGTGGTCATTTCCCTGACGCCAGACAGTGCCAGACCGTTTACTAGCCTGACGCCAGAACAGGTCACTGATATTACTTAGGATGGTCAAATGTAATCCAGTTCAATCACTTGAAACGAGACTTTAAAAAATTCTGCATCAATACGTCTATGAATGATATCACTTTAGATATTGTTTACGAGTATGTTTTTGTATTCAACTTTCTGGATTGTAGTTAATTTATTGGGCTTTTATATTGCTAATTAAATTATGCTAAAGTATGTTAAAAAGTGTCACTGTCTTTCTGCAGGTGCCCTCGATTGTGTCACTGATACTTGTCTTGTCCTTGTAATCCTTGATGGTGTTTGAGGTGACAAAACAATTTCCCAAGTTGGCATCAATAACGAAAATACTCTACTCTTTCTAGTCTAATGTACCTCAATTTATTTTCTGGTCTTTGGTCTCGCTTGTGATGGCTAGGCCTTTGGCTAAGGCTATATGGAAACAATGGATCAAATCTATTGTATCCCTAAACTGCAGCTTTTATAACAGCAGGGGGGAATCATTTGATAATACCACCCTCCCAAATCACAACAAGGTTTAACTTTAAAATGGTGATACAAAACAGGTAAAACTAGGTAAAATATGTAATATTGTATATTCCAATAGTTTTACATCCTTCTAGATCCACTTCAATGTATATCAATATACCTTTATTTATTTATAATATAACCTGACAGGAATGTCAGCTGTGATGACGGGGATGAATGAGGGGCTTGATATTTTGGAATTCAATTATGACTACCCGAGCATCAATAACAATGTAACACCCTGTTGAAGTACATGGCTAATAGAGCTACCGTTCAAAAGTTTGCGGTCACTTAGAAATGTCCTTGTTTTTTAAAGAAAAGCACATTTTTTGTCCATTCAAATAACATCAAATTGATCAGAAATACAGTGTAGACATTGATAATGTTGTAAATGACTATTGTAGCTGGAAACGTCAGATTTTTTATGGAATATCTCATAGGCGTACAGAGGCCCATTATCAGCAACCTATCACTCTTGTGTTCCAATGGCACGTTGTGTTAGCTAATCCAAATGTATAATTTTAAAAGGCTAATTGATCATTAGAAAACCCTTTTGAAATTATGTTAGCACAGCTGAAAACTGTTGTGCTGATAATAGATGCAATAAAACTGTAATTCTTTAGACTAGTTGAGTATCTGGAGCATCAGCATTTGTGTATTTGATTACAGGCTCAAAATGTACAGAAACAAATAACTTTCTTCTGAAACCCGTCAGTCTATTCTTGTTCTGAGAAATGAGAAATTGCCAAGAAACTGAAGATCTCGTACAACGCTGTGTACTACTCCCTTCACAGAACAGCGCAAACTGGCTCTAACCAGAATAGAAAGAGGAGTGGGAGGCCCCGGTGCACAACTGAGCAAGAGGACAAGTACATTAGAGTGTCTAGTTTGAGAAACAGACGCCTCACAAGTCCTCAACTGGCAGCTTCATTAAACAGTACCCGCAAAACACCGATCTCAACGTCAACAGTGAAGAGGCGACTCCGGGATGCTGGCCTTCTAGGCAGAGTAGCAAAGAAAAAGCCCTGGTTACAGCCATACCAGCCGTACAGCCATACCTTCTGCCCTACCCGAAATCCAGGGAGACATGGGACCAGGGACGATGAGGGACAGGAAGTGGTTGCAACAGGCCAGCCGGAGATTGCTGAGGAGTCTTGCTCTGTGCACAGACTGTGCAGGTGGTGACAAACGCGGCCACATCCGGAACCATGGTAGGCCACCAAAAGCTTTGGCGCACAAAGGCCAGGGTCCGCCGGAGTATCGCGGTCGGGAGCCCACGCCTTAGGGGGGGTACTGTAAGGGCCTGACTGAGGCCAGGTCTCTGACTTCCACTAGAGGGAGTGGGATGGCCACAGTCAAGTCCTGACATTCACTAGGTTGGTGTTGGGTTTTGGGTGATCCCCAATTAGAGACAGCTGTCTTGAGTTGTCTCTAATTGGGGAGTCTATTTATGTTCACTTCACATCCACCTGTGTGTGGATCATTGTGTGTGTGCATGTGGTTCACAGTTCACGGTGCTCACTATATTACGTTTGTTGTTTTTGCTTTCGTGTTAGAATTAATAAATGTGTTTGCTCTCACTTCTCGTTCTGCGCCTCGTTCCCTCACCCGAGATTGTGACAGGTACCATCTCATCTTGTCCATCATTTTCCAAAACGTTTTAATACGGTGTGCGCTTATGAACACAACCCCTCAACCCATGTAGGAGTTTGCTTTCCATGGCTGTGTTTACACAGGCAGCCCAATTCTGATATTTTGCCCATTTACAGTATTGGCAAAAGATCAGAATTGGACTGCCTGTGTAAATGCAGCCCGTGACATCATAGAAGTGTGCAAAATGTTGAGCTTGAAATTGTGGTAGATGAGGGCAGATGAGTACTCTCCCAGCAAACCAGGAACATTCCCAGATCATTAGCTAATATTCCCAGTAGCCCTTTCCTGCAGTCAAATGACCTAGTGGACTCATGGATGTAATGTTATTACATTTTTTTAGTTTTTATTATTTATTTATTTTTAAGCCGAAACTCCAATGTTTATATGTCAAACAGTTATATATTATATTTCAGTCTTCTGTGATGTATATAAAGTGTAATATTGGGATGCAAATCATCATTTTATACATTTCAACTGTATCTGACTTGGTACAGGTGTCTTCTTTTTTTAAGCCCATAACCATATGTGTGAGGTGTATGCTTTTGTTTCGCAGTAGATTTGTTTAAGACTACCAAGAAACTCTGACCCTGATTTAGCCCACAGAAATAAAAAGTTAAGTTCTAACATTAGCATGAAAAAAATCCCCAAAACATTCAAAAACCAAATATTATTGCACTATTCTCCTAACATTCACTAAAATGTTGTGCCAACATCTGTAACAACAACCACAGAACATTCCACATAAGTTGTCATTAAGTTTCCACGTAATGTAAAAACACATTGTACCAGCAAACCAAAATTGTTTCTGTGAAAGTTCTCAGAACATTCGCTAGGTTGCGGCAAATGTTCTCATAACACAAAAACTGTCCAGTCGTGCTGATGATTATACAATGTTTGTGTAAAATGCCTGATGTTGCAAGAATGCTCCCAGAACACATATTGTCAGTTCTTTAAAGGTTCCCAGATGTTTTATTAGGAACATGTGTTCCCAAAACACAAAAACTGTCCAGTTGTGTGAATGATTCTACAATGATTCTATTCTATTCCTATAATGTTTCTTTAGGTTGTGGGAACATTGTGGGAATATGACAATAGATAGGTTCCCAAAACAATAAAACTTTCCAGTTGTTCTGACATTCAGATAATGTCAGGTTGCACAAAAAATCCTTTGATGTTGCAAGGATGAAGACGGAACAGACTTACTGAGTTCTTTAAAAGTTCCCAGTACATTTAATTGGGTTGTGGGATCATTCTGGGTACATTAGAAGAGATAGGTTCCCAAAACACAAAATATGCTCAGTTGTTATGGCATTCAAACAATGATTAAGTAATGTTGTAAGAATGTTGACAGAACACTTGGTATAAGTTCTTTAAAAGGATCCCAGAAAATGAAAATAAGTTATGGGAGTTGTCTGGGATGTTGCAAGAACATTCCCACAATGTTGCACAATGTCCAGATTTATAAATTCAGAAATGCAGAATTTAGGGGAGGGTTTGACCAGCTGGGGTTAAGCGAGAAGCAGTGCAGCTTGGCATGGTCGTGTTTCGGAGGAAGCATGGCTCTCGACCTTCGCCTCTCAAAAGTCTGTAGGGGAGTTGCAGCGATGGGACAGTAACTACCAATTGGGGAGAAAAAGGGGGATAAGTACCAAAAAATATATATAAAATAATGCACAATAATTATTTTTTACATTGCGTAGAAATGTACTGTGCAACTGTTTTTTAAATGCACCAATATAAATCTTACTTTGAGACGCTAGACATGGTCCCCACTGTCTTATTTTTCATGATCTGAAAAGAAAAAGAGATCTTAGCTCAGCACTCATAGTCTTGAAAACCTTGTAAATAAGGGCCCAGAAGAATGCAGCATATAACGAGGATAGGTGAAGTGATGATGAATAACCCAGTTACCAGTATATCCCTGGATTAGTTACAGTTGAAGTCGGACGTTTACATACACCTTCTCCAAATACATTTAAACTCAGTTTTTCACAATTACTGACATTTAATCCTAGTAAATATTCCCTGTCTTAGGTCAGTTAGGATCACCACTTTATTTTAAGAATGTGAAATGTCAGAATAATATTAGAGAGAATGATTTATTTCGCTTTTATTTCTTTCATCACATTCCCAGTGGGTCAGAAGTTTACATACACTCAATTAGTATTTAGTAGCATTGCCGTTAAATTGTTTAACTTGGGTCAAACATTTTGGTTAGCCTTCCACAAGCTTCCCACAATAAGTTGGGTGAATTTTGGCCCATTCCTCCTGACAGAAAACGCTTTTTCAGTTCTGCCCACAAATTTTCTATAGGATTGAGGTCAGGGCTTTGTGATAGCCACTCCAATACCTTGTGAAAAGTGCAAATCAATCCCAGCACAACAGTAAAGGACCTTGTGAAGATGCTGGACGAAACAGGTACAAAAGTATCTATAGCCACAGTAAAACAAGTCCTATATCGACATAACATGAAAGGCCACTCAGCAAGGAAGAAGCCACTGCTCCAAAACCGCCATAAAAAAGTCAGACTACGGTTTGCAGCTGCACATGGAGACAAAGATCGTACTTTTTGGAGAAATGTCCTCTGGTCTGATGAAACAAAAATATAACTGTTTGGCCATAATGACCATCGTTATGTTTGGAGGAAAAAGGGGGAGGCTTGCAAGCTGAAGAACACCATCCCAACCTTGAAGCACGGGGGTGGCAGCATCATGTTGTGGGGGTGCTTTGCTGCAGGAGGGGCTGGTGCACTTCACAAAATAGATGGCATCATGAGGAAGAAAAGGTATGTGGATATATTGAAGCAACATCTCAAGACATCAATCAGGAAGTTAAAGCTTGGTCACAAATGGGTCTTCCAAATGGACAATGACCCAAGCATAGTTCCAAAGTTGTGGCAAAATGTCTTAAGGACAACAAAGTTAAGGTATTGGAGTGGCCATCACAAAGCCCTGACCTCAATCCTATAGAAAATGTTTGTGCAGAACTAAAAAAGCATGTTTGATCAAGGAGGCCTACAAACCTGACTCAGTTACACCAGTTCTGTCAGGAGGAATGGGCCAAAATTCACCCAACTTATTGTGGGAAGCTTGTGGAAGGCTACCTGAAATGTTTGACCTAAGTTAAACAATTTAAAGGCAATGCTACCAAATACTAATTGAGTGTATGTAAACGTCTGACCCAATGGGAATGTGATGAAATAAATAAAAGCTGAAATAAATAATTCTCTCTACTATTATTTTGACATTTCACATTCTTAAAATGAAGTGGTGATCCTAACCGACCTAAGACAGGGAAGTTTTACTAGGATTAAATGTCAAGAATTATGAAAACTGAGTTTAAATGTATTTGGCTAAGGTGTATGTAAACTTCCGACTTCAACTGTACATTTACCGTGACCTAACAAATATTCTGGGAACGTATACAGAACCATTTTTGGTTTGCTGGGCTGTCTCTAGCTGTGTCCCAAATGGCACCCTCTTCCCTTAATAGTGCACTACTTTTGACCAGAGCCCATGGGCCTTGGGATGCAGCCTCTGTGTGTCCCTGTGTCTGGC
The DNA here is from genome assembly GCA_023634145.1 of Thymallus thymallus. Lineage (NCBI taxonomy): Eukaryota > Metazoa > Chordata > Actinopteri > Salmoniformes > Salmonidae > Thymallus > Thymallus thymallus. Next base: position 10,482,053 of record CM042403.1, on the reverse strand, counting down.
AAAGGTTGGGGTGGCTGAGTAGCCTGGTTGGCAGACCTTGATATAAAGATATACCCTTCATCGTGGCGGCATGCAGTTTGGACTGAGTTCAGGACGATGCACATCCACCCACTATCTATCTCTCTTTCTCTCTCTCCCAACAAAGTGGTGCATGATCTGCAATGTAATGCGACTGTCCAGCATGGCCTATGGACGGACAGAAGACACACACACATAAAGAGAAAGTGCCACGTCTTTAATATACCAGAGGTTCCGCCAGGGACTGTGTTGTCATGGCCAAAATTCAGTTGAGGATCCTGGGTGGGGAGGCCTGCCATACCATGGAGAAATGGTCTATGTCCTATCAAAATAAATCCTTGTAGTTGTAGTGCGTGCAAAACTGCAGTATCACAAGATAATCGTCTACTGGAATATTAGTGTTTCTTTAGTTGTAAAGCAGAAGTTTGTGTAGTCTGTTTACTTATTTATGTGGCAGTTTTTCATCTTCAAAAGTGCAATTAATGAAAGCATCCTCCTTTTAGAATGTATGTCAATGTTCATATGTTCTTGTTGGGTCCTTTCCTGTGGTTTGATGTCTTTTGAAGCTAGAGAGGGTTGCCTATTCCTCCTATTCATTCTAATTATCCTATTCCTCCTAATTATCCTATTCCTCCTATTCCTCCTAATTCTCATATTCCTAATTCTCCTATTCCTCCTATTCCTCCTAGTTCTCCTATTCCTCCTATTCCTCCTAATTCTCCTATTCCTCCTATTCCTCCTAATTCTCCTATTCCTCCTATTCCTCCTAGTTCTCCTATTCCTCCTATTCCTCCTAATTCTCATATTCCTCCTATTCCTCCTAATTCTCCTAATTCTCCTATTCCTCCTATTCCTCCTAATTCTCCTAATTCTCCTATTCCTCCTAATTCTCATATTCCTCCTAATTCTCCCATTCCTCCTAATTCTCCTATTCCTCCTAATTCTCATATTCCTCCTAGTTCTCCTATTCCTCCTATTCCTCCTAATTCTCATATTCCTCCTATTCCTCCTAATTCTCCTAATTCTCCTATTCCTCCTAATTCTCCTATTCCTCCTAATTCTCCTGTTCCTCCTAATTCTCCTATTCCTCCTAATTCTCCTAATTCTCCTATTCCTCCTAATTCTCCTAATTCTCCTATTCCTCCTAATTCTCATATTCCTCCTAATTCTCCTATTCCTCCTAATTCTCCTATTCCTCCTAATTCTCCCATTCCTCCTAATTCTCCCATTCCTCCTAATTCTCCTGTTCCTCCTATTCCTCCATATTCTCCATGTTCCTATCTAATTTTTCTCCTATTTCTCCCTCTAGTGCACCACGGTACAGTGGTTTAGGTCAAAAGGTTTGGAAAGTAAACGTTTCTTCAGTTTGTGGCCAAGAATTATAGATCACCTGTCATTTTAAACATATTGGTATTACAGTTTTTTACAATCACTTTGTTACTATTTTCAGAACCTTGATGTCATTTTTCACAACTCTAGACACAAAACTCACAACCAATGATCAAAATGCACATTTTTCAAAACTCTAACCCTTTTCTCAATTGCTTGGATACAATACACATAAAACTTAGATCATTTGTTCATTCAACAAAAATCACCTGTTCAATATGACACAACTTAACATCAACGTATTACTATTTCAAAAGGCAATTCACACATTACATTTCAAATGTGTGTCTATTCATTTCCTTACAATGATCTAACTATCAATTGATACAACTGCTCAAAATGATAAGTAACTGTTGCATTACTCTTAATGCATAGTTGTATGGAAACAGACAAACAATCGTCCATGTTTACAGTAAATCATGAAAGTTTCAAGATAACGAGATTCATTGTCACCAATTAGCGTGGAGCATGAACCAATTAGACTACAATATCCATGGATGTAGCCTAATATTTTATCATAATGCTTCATCAGACACTGTGTCTATGGTCCCAAATACTGTACCACCTTTTCAGACTATTTACAGTATTGACAGTACTGCACTGTATAGATGCAGGCCCTTGTAATTGCTTGTCCAATTCTGCCAACTCGTTACTGATGATTGAGTGCACATTGTGGAATGAGTATATAAAGAGTTGCTTGGGATCCAATTGCAAGAGCATAGTGATACGTAACATGGAGCCAGCAGGTGATCAAGGTCACAATGGAGGTCAAGCAGTGGTGGGAGGAAGACGTGTTGGTCAAAGGAATGGCAGGGGACAGGCACCCCTTTTGAGAGGTGTGGGGGAACGTGGTAGAGGGCAAGGCCACGGACCAAGACAGCGGCAGCAACAGCATAGAGTGTCCAATGAAATTCGGGCAATAGTTGTAGACCATGTCATAAATCATGGCATGACAATAACTGAGGCGGCTACAATGATACAACCAAACCTCAGAAGGTCAACCGTGGCCTCAATAATCATAACTTTCCGCAATGAGAACCGGTAAGTTATCAGCATGCACTAAACATTATGCTACTCTCAATTGTCAAATGACTGCATACCAATGTGTATCACAGAATAGGTGATGTGACCAAGTGTCTTCTTACTCTAATGTTCCCTGTAGAATTGTGACCAGGCCAAATAGTGGAGTCAGAGGCAAGATTCTAACTGACCAACAAGAGCAGGCTGTGGTCGATTTGGTTCGGGCCAGAAATGATATTCGCCTTACAGAAATTCGCCAGCATATCTTGGACAATGAAGACATGTTCAACAATGTGGGATCCATAAGTTTGCCGACTATTGCACGCATACTGAAAAGGCACCAGGTATCTATAAAACAACTATACAGTGTGCCTTTCGAAAGAAATGCAGACAGAGTGAAGCAAATGAGGACTGAGTATGTTCAGGTAAGTTCAGTTTCAAGATGGCTGTTTTAAAAAAAAAATCTACATTGTACAGTAATCTCTAAATCTCTTTCTAAAATATATTTTTAGAGGGTGATGGAGCTGGATGCTGATGACGACAATCACAAATTCATATATTTGGATGAGGCAGTTTTTAATCTGGCCAAGACAAGGAGGAGAGGTCGGAATTTCATTGGCCAGCGGGCAACCATCCAAGTACCTGGACAACGTGGGGCCAACATTACCATGTGTGCGGCTATATCAGAAGATGGTGTGGTGGGACGCAGACCTCATATTGGACCATATAATGCAGCTCTCCTTGTCACCTTACTTGATGAGCTCGATCAGGTTTGTAGAGCTGAAGGTGTGACCTATGTCATTGTGTGGGACAATGTCAGGTTCCATCATGCTCATGTGGTGCAAGCATGGTTTCAGGCCCATGCACAATTTACCACCCTGTATTTACCCCCATACTTTCCCTTCCTTAACCCGATTGAGGAATTTTTCTCCGCATGGAGATGGAAGGTTCATGATAGGCACCCTTGTGAACAAGTCACTCTTCTCCAGGCCATGGATGACACCTGCAATGACATCACAGCAGACCAGTGTCAGGCCTGGATTCGCCATGCCCGAAGGTTTTTTCCAAGATGTTTGGCTAATGAAAACATCAATTGTGATGTAGATGAGAACCTGTGGCCAAATCCACAACACAGAGTTGATGACAATGTAGAAGTACAGTAATCACTCCTGTTTTGTTTCTTACAGTACAAGCAAGCAAGTTGAGGAACACTGCATTTGATGTTCTACAGTACTGTCTTTTCTTTTCTATTTCATAGCTAATTATTTTTGCTTTGATTCAAATAAACCTATGTTGTGATTGTACTGTAGTGTTTTGCATCAATATATTACCAACTTTGTTCAATGATTCCACTGTGTCTGTAGTATTCTCTCTACTACTGCAGTACTTTTACAGAGATGTATTTACTGTACATGTAGTACCATAATGAAACCTGTATCACCTATTTTGTTCTACAATATTTAATGATTGTACGAACAATGACACAGTGAAATTATCGGTTGCTTGTGTGTGGGTGATCTATAGTTATGTTTCAATGGTATTTCACAGTAAATTTGTTTTTTGAACCAATGATTGTGCAAGTGCAAGATTTCTTTAAAGATGTGAATGCACAATGCAATGTTTGGAACATTAGACAGCCTGTGTTACAAGTGATAACCGTTTTGAGTTTTGTGTCTAGAGTTTTGAAAAATGACATCAAGGTTCTGAAAATAGTAGCAAAGTGATTGTAAAAAACTGTAATGCATAGTTGTATGGAAACAGACAAACAATCTTCCATGTTTACAGTAAATCATGAAAGTTTCAAGATAACAAGATTCATTGTCACCAATTAGCGTGGAGCATGAACCAATTAGATTACAATATCCATGGATGTAGCCTAATATTTTATCATAATGCTTCATCAGACACTGTGTCTATGGTCCCAAATACTGTACCACCTTTTCAGACTATTTACAGTATTGACAGTACTGCACTGTATAGATGCAGGCCCTTGTAATTGCTTGTCCAATTCTGCCAACTCGTTACTGATGATTGAGTGCACATTGTGGAATGAGTATATAAAGAGTTGATTGGGATCCAATTGCAAGAGCATAGTGATACGTAACATGGAGCCAGCAGGTGATCCAGGTCACAATGGAGGTCAAGTAGTGGTGGGAGGAAGACGAGGAAGACGAGGAAGACGTGTTGGTCAAAGGAATGGCAGGGGACAGGCAACCCTTCTGAGAGGTGGTCGTGGGCCTCGTTTGAGAGGTGTGAGGGAACGTGGTAGAGGACAAGGCCACGGACCAAGACAGCGGCAGCAACAGCATAGAGTGTCCAATGAAATTCGGGCAATAGTTGTAGACCATGTCATAAATCATGGCATGACAATGACTGAGGCGGCTACAATGATACAACCAAACCTCAGAAGGTCAACCGTGGCCTCAATAATCAGAACTTTCCGCAATGAGAACCGGTAAGTTATCACCATGCACTAAACATTATGCTACTCTCAATTGTCAAATGACTGCATACCAATGTGTATCACAGAATAGTTGATGTGACCAAGTGTCTTCTTACTCTAATGTTCCCTGTAGAATTGTGACCAGGCCAAATAGTGGAGGCAGAGGCAAAATTCTAACTGACCAACAAGAGCAGGCTGTGGTCGATTTGGTTCGGGACAGAAATGATATTCGCCTTACAGAAATTCGCTAGCATATCTTGGACAATGAAGACATGTTCAACAATGTGGGATCCATAAGTTTGCCAACTATTGCACGCATACTGAAAAGGCACCAGGTATCTATAAAACAACTATACCGTGTGCCTTTCGAAAGAAATGCAGACAGAGTGAAGCAAATGAGGACTGAGTATGTTCAGGTAAGTTCAGTTTCAAGATGGCTGTTGTAAAAACATTCCCAAAAATTCTACATTGTACAGTAATCTCTAAATCTCTTTCCAAAATTTATTTTTAGAGGGTGATGGAGCTGGATGCTGATGACGACCATCATAAATTCATATATTTGGATGAGGCAGGTTTTAATCTGGCCAAGACAAGGAGGAGAGGTCGGAATTTCATTGGCCAGCGGGCAACCATCCAAGTACCTGGACAACGTGGGGCCAACATTACCATGTGTGCGGCTATATCAGAAGATGGTGTGGTGGGACGCAGACCTCATATTGGACCATATAATGCAGCTCTCCTTGTCACCTTTCTTGATGAGCTCGATCAGGTTTGTAGAGCTGAAGGTGTGACCTATGTCATTGTGTGGGACAATGTCAGGTTCCATCATGCTCATGTGGTGCAAGCATGGTTTCAGGCCCATGCACAATTTACCACCCTGTATTTACCCCCATACTCTCCCTTCCTTAACCCGATTGAGGAATTTTTCTCTGCATGGAGATGGAAGGTTCATGATAGGCACCCTCATGAACAAGTCACTTTTCTCCAGGCCATGGATGACGCCTGCAATGACATCACAGCAGACCAGTGTCAGGCCTGGATTCGCCATGCCCGAAGGTTTTTTCCAAGATGTTTGGCTAATGAAAACATCCATTGTGAAGTAGATGAGAACCTGTGGCTAAATCCACAACACAGAGTTGATGACAATGTAGAAGTACAGTAATCACTCCTGTTTTGTTTCTTACAGTACAAGCAAGCAAGTTGAGGAACACTGCATTTGATGTTTTACAGTACTGTCTTTTCTTTTCTATTTCATAGCTAATTATTTTTGCTTTGATTCAAATAAACCTATGTTGTGATTGTACTGTAGTGTTTTGCATCAATATATTACAAACTTTGTTCAATGATTCCACTGTGTCTGTAGTATTCTCTCTACTACTGCAGTACTTTTACAGAGATGTATTTACTGTACATGTAGTACCATAATGAAACCTGTATCACCTATTTTGTTCTACAATATTTAATGATTGTATGAACAATGACACAGTGAAACTATCGGTTGCTTGTGTGCGGGTGATCTATAGTTATGTTTCAATGGTATTTCACAGTAAATTTGTTTTTTGAACCAATGATTGTGCAAGTGCAAGATTTCTTTAAAGATGTGAATGCACAATGCAATGTTTTGAACATTAGACAGCCTGTGTTACAAGTGATAACCGTTTTGAGTTTTGTGTCTAGAGTTTTGAAAAATGACATCAAGGTTCTGAAAATAGTAGCAAAGTGATTGTAAAAAACTGTAATACACAAGCTTGTATGTTCACACAACCTGATGACACCCTGGCTGCACGCACACACACACACACACACACACACACACACACACACACACACACACACACACACACACACACACACACACAGGCGCACACACAAACACACAGGCACACACACACGTGCCTCTATTTTCTCTCTGTCTTAAATGGTGAAGGGTAGTATCATCTCCCTTTGAGATTTCATCTCCCCTTGTTAGTGGCGAGATGGAGACCTGTAGCGGTTACGTGAAATAAGTGGCGGTAATCATATGAAGCCTAAGGGGTTTAATTTGCTCATCATTTGTACAGGGATTGAGTTGATGATTATGAAAGCCAATAGTAGTCAATTACTGGTAGTTAGCCCAGTAGGTGCTTCACACAGATTGAGTTAGGAGAGTAATTTACTGTGTGTGTGTGCATGTGCGCGCGTCTGTGCGCGTGTTTGTGTGCGTGTGTGTATGTGTGTGCGCGTTTTGTGTTTGTGTGTGTTTGTGTGTGTGTGTGTGTGTCTGTGTGTGTGTGTGTGTGTGTGTGTGTGTGTGTGTGTGTGTGTGTGTGTGTGTGTGTGTGTGTGTGTGTGCGGGTGTTTGTGTGCATGTGTGCGTGTGTGCGTGTGTGTGTGTGTGTGTGTGTGTGTGTGTGTGTGTGTGTGTGTGTGTGTGTGTGTGTGTGTATGTGTGTGGAGTGGCCTGTTTTGTGCTCGGCAGCCTGTGCTTGAGTGAATCTCCTCAGCGGTGTGATCTGGTTATCGATGCATGTCCTCTGGAAGTGCCTTTCACACACACTGCCCTGCTCTCTAGACTACGTCTGTCTCCACTGAAAGTTACTCACACACACACACACACACACACACACACACACACACACACACACACACACACACACACACACACACACACACACACACACACACACACACACACACACACTCTCAAACACAGACACACAGACACACAGACACATAGACACATAGACACACACACACACACACACACATACAGTACATGCGTGCGCTAAATAAAGAATATCAGGATAGCTCACTTTGATCAGTGAAGCCTGTGTCTTCAGCGAAGGGTTACATGTAAAACTCACTCTTCCTTAAACAATATAAGGTTATATACTAGCAAACTGTACACAAAAGAGGTACAGGTTCTACTTGGAACCTATCAGGGTTCTCCTTGGGGACAGCAAAAAAAAATTTTGGAACCCTTTGTTTCTCTATCGTGATACTATCCATACTATCAAATCAAATTAAATCAAATGTTTTTGGCCACATACACATGTTTAGCAAATGTTATTGTGGGTGTAGCGAAATGCTTGTGTTCTAGCATATTCAGTGCAGTAATATCTAATAAGTAATTTGTATGTTAAAGATAATGACTAAAGTGTTCCACCCTGAAATTGTATAACTGTGTGAAATAACTGTGTGAATTCAGATAGAGCTATAAGACAATAATCCAATTATGTGTGTGTGATTACATAGGTTTAAGACTAGGAGATTGTGTTGATATTTTGCAATAAAAGCAGGGTATAGTTGAGGCGAGAAGAGGAACTCTTGATGACAACTGAAACCAATAACAGGAAGGGTGAAGGGAACGGTTAGGACCTATTTAGCCTACAGATGACCTATCGCTAGACTTACAGGAAACATGACCTGTCTAGCCTACAGATGGCCTATTGCTAGACTTACAGAAAGCATGCTTGCAGAATGCAATGGTATTGTGAGGCATGATTACCATAAATGGACACGAAATTGTACAACAACTCCAGTGGGAGGTGTTATATGACAGAAACGTGTGTGTATAAAAGGATTTGCTTGGCACTTGAGCAGGAGAGCTTTCTGAATAAACTACTGATCTATTGTAGACTGGGGCTTTGTCTAATTCTTGTTTAACCAGAGCCTTACAACCTCTGGGAATTATTCAAAGTTTGAGTGATAGTTGAGTTCAACCATTGAGACAGCAAAAATCTTGTGACAGTAATATCTAACATTTTCACGACAATACACACAATACACACAAATCTAAAGTAAAGGAATGGAATTAAGAATGTATTAATATTAATATTTGGACGGGCAATGTCAGAGCTATAGTGTAGATCATCAGAGTGAAATCGGATACGGTACTCAACCAATATGTTAATATGTCCGACTAATATGTTCTACTAATATGTTCTACTAATATGTTCTACTAATATGTCCGACTAATATGTCCGACTAATATGTTCTACTAATATGTTTGACTAATATGTCCGACAAATATGTTTGACTAATATGTTCGACTAATATGTCCGACTAATATGTTTGACTAATATGTAGGCTAATATGTTTGACCAATATGTTTGACTAATATGTTTGACTAATATGTTTGACTAATATGTTTAACTAATATGTTTGACTAATATGTTTGACTAATATGTTTAACTAATATGTTTGACTAATATGTAGACTAATATGTAGACTAATATGTTTGACTAATATGTTTGACTAATATGTTTAACTAATATGTTTGACTAATATGTTTGACTAATATGTTTAACTAATATGTTTGACTAATATGTAGACTAATATGTTTGACTAATATGTTTGACTAATATGTTTAACTAATATGTTTGACTAATATGTTTGACTAATGTGTTTAACTAATATGTTTGACTAATATGTAGACTAATATGTTTAACTAATATGTTTGACTAATATGTTTAACTAATATGTTTGACTAATATGTAGACTAATATGTTTGACTAATATGTTTGACTAATATGTTTAACTAATATGTTTGACTAATATGTAGACTAATATGTAGACTAATATGTTTAACTAATATGTTTGACTAATATGTTTGACTAAAATGTTTAACTAATATGTTTGACTAATATGTTTGACTAATATGTAGACTAATATGTTTAACTAATATGTTTGACTAAAATGTAGACTAATATGTTTGACTAAAATGTAGACTAATATGTTTGACTAATATGTTTAACTAATATGTTTGACTAATATGTAGACTAATATGTTTGACTAATATGTTTGACTAATAAGTTAATATGTTTGACCAATATGTTAATATGTCCGACAGATATGTTTGACTAATATGTAGACTAATCGACTAAAATGTTGTGGCGTCCAATTAAGATTCCCTGTCTCATTCACCAACCAGTTCCTCATACCTGCTGTCACTTTCTCATGACATTATTATTTTCAGTCAGAGTCCCTCATCAAGGGAGAGGTTCAATAGTAAGGAATTAGTTAGTGTTATTCACAGGTCACTGTCTCCCCTTCAGACACACACACACACACACACACACACACACACACACACACACACACACACACACACACACACACACACACACACACACACACACACACACACACACAGACACAGACACAGACAGATGGACACTCTTAACAACAGACATTGGAAGGATAAACTTCTTCAGGATCAATAGAAGCTTTTCCTCACATCGATCGTTACGTCCGTTCAACCTCGGCCTCGCCCGTTTCTTTCCGATCCGCTGACCCTCCTCTCCTCCATCACCCTCCTTCCGTTCTGTACATCCATCTATCTACACATCCTTTTCAACAACAAGTACCTTGTATAACCTTCTGTAGTGTTTCTAATTCAAATAGATTTATGATTTTATAACAACGTTATTATTGTTAGAGGTGATTGTATTTAATATAACGAGATCCTAGCCTGGGTATCACATCTGTTTGTGCTCACTTGTTCTGTATGTGTGTGTGTGTGTGCGTTCGTTTTTGTGTGTGTGTGTGTGTGTGCATACATGCCTGTGTGTACATGCGTGTGTGCGGTGGTTCTGTGTTTGTTCTCTGTATGCCTTGACATAACAGATCACATTATAACACTATTAAGATGCCTTCTTCCCTCCCCATTTACCTCCCAACCCTCTAATACAGATGTGAGATCTTAATTTGATCGCCCTGTTGTTGCAGGAAATGCAAACTTGTAATGTATTCAAGGTTCAAAAAGGCTTCTAAAGTTTTGAATTTCCACTTCAAAATGTCAGACTTGATTTGGCCAAACAAAAAATGTAGCAACCCCTACAAAAATGTCCATTAATTATAATCCACTTAATAATTCACATTTCCTTTTGCAGCAGGATTATTTTCCTCTTGTGAGAATTTGTCAAATTAAGATTCTACATCTGTAGGGTGTAACTGTTCCTGCTGACACTGATCTTGTTGCCCTATCCTCCCCGTACATAAACCATTACACATGACCCTGTATCTTTACCGTATCTCTAAAGATCATCTCTAATAGCGCGGTCTGATTATCATAGAGATAATGGGCCCCTAACAATACCCAGCTAACGAGCGTTCACTAACGATGCCCTGCTAAGGAGTGTTCACTAACAATGCCAAGCTAACGAGCGTTCACTAACCGGATAACCAAACTTGGACCAAAGGCTTACACATCATTTAAAAGAATTCTCTGTTTCCCCTCTTTCTTTATGATCTTCCTTATTAGCCAGAGAAATAGAACTGGGATTCCCACGCAATTACTTTCACTGGCCCCACCAATGGATGAAGAGTATGAGGAATCCCGCCTTTATTTGTCTCTCTGCTAGTTGTGTGTGTGTGTGTGTGTGTGTTTGTGTGCCTGTGCACTTGTGTCTCAGAATATTATTTTCCCACAGTATGCTGGGTAAAGGTGATGGGGCCAGGGGAAGGTTGACATCCCTTCTGTCGGTGGGAGGAGTAGCTCCCCCCCACCCCCCCACCCCTCTCTCCCCTTCTCTCGTATATCTCCTCTTAGTCCTCTCTGGTACTCATGGTGGGAATGGAGAGAAGAATGGAGATAAGGAGTGGGTGGAGGTCTGGACCAGGATTAGCCCAGCTCAGTGCAGTGGAGATCCCAGGACTGCAGCACTAGGGCTGGGCAGGGCCAAGCTGGGCTACAGCTCTCCTCCTGGAGCTCAGGACTTCTCTGTTAATGTAAACACGATCAATGTGTTTGTTCCTCTCAACCCCACAGAACTACATGGAGAGGAGAACTCAGGCCAGCCAACACTTTAGGAATTATTTTCCTCTTTCTTTTCTTCTGCCACTGTCTTTCTCCCTGTACAGAACAGACTGTATTCTGGCTTTGTCTCTCTCTGTACGATCTCTATAGCTTCTTATGTTCGATCTCTATAGCTTGTTATGTTCGATCTCTATAGCTTGTTATGTACGATCTCTATAGCTTGTTATGTACGATCTCTATAGCTTGTTATGTTCGATCTCTATAGCTTGTTATGTTCGATCTCTATAGCTTGTTATGTTCGATCTCTATAGCTTGTTATGTACGATCTCTATAGCTTGTTATGTACGATCTCTATAGCTTGTTATGTACGATCTCTATAGCTTGTTATGTACGATCTCTATAGCTTGTTGTGTACGATCTCTATAGCTTGTTATGTACGATCTCTATAGCTTGTTGTGTATGATCTCTATAGCTTGTTATGTACGATATCTATAGCTTGTTATGTACGATCTCTATAGCTTACCTACTCTCACCTGGACAACGCAGGTTGCACTGTGAGGGTTATGTTTTTTGACTTCTCCAGTGACTTCAATACCATTCAGCCCCTGCTACTGGGTGAGAAGATGAGGAGGATGAAAGTGGAAGCACCCTTAGTCTCCTGGGTCACGGACTACCTGACCGGTAGGCCACAATTTGTGCGACTACAGAGCTGTGTGTCAGAACGGGCAGTTAGCAACACAGGGGCCCCCCAGGGAACGGTCCTGTCCCCCTTCCTGTTCACCCTCTACACCTCAGACTTCAGATATAACTCTGAAACATGCCACCTACAGAAGTTCTCGGATGACTCTGCTATTGTAGGGTGCATCAGGGGTGGGCAGGAGGAGGAGTACAGGAGCACAATCAGTGACTTTGTGTTGTGGTGTGAGCAGAACCACCTTCAGCTCAACATCAGCAAAACAAAGGAGATGGTGGTGGACTTCAGGAGAACCAAGGCACAACTGACTGCAGTCCCTATACAGGGGATGGATGTGGAAATGGTTGGGTCATACAAGTTCCTGGGCTGGTAACACCGGGGCCCTGTACAAAAAGGGCCAGAGCCGACTCTACTTTCTGAGGAGGCTCAGGTCCTTCAACGTGTGCAGTAAACTACTGCATACCTTCTACCAGTCTGTGGTGGCCAGTGCCATCTTTTTTGCAGTGGTGTGCTGGGGAGCAAACATCAAAGCCGGTGATGCTTCTCGGGTAAATAAGCTGATCAGGAAGGCTAGCTCTGTCCTGGGGATGAGCCTTGACACTCTAGAGGAGGTGGTGGAGAGACGGATCCTGGCCAAACTGCTGGCCATCATGGACAACGTCACCCACCCTCTGCACGCTATGGTTATGACGCAGAGGAGCACTTTCAGTCACAGACTGATCCCACCACGGTGTGCCAGAGAGCGCTACAGGAGGTCCTTCCTGCTGGCGGCTATTAGACTATATAATGCCTCACCGGGGTGCCATGCCGTCGGCAACATAGATCTGGAACTGTTGGGGTGCTAGGACCTAGTTTAACAATTATGCATCCATCCGTGAGTAACTCTGGTCCGTCAGCACTGATCCACTCAGGACCTATTTATTCATACAGGTCTGTATATACATACTCATGTACAGTTGTTATATCATATCACATGCAATATTGTAAGTAATTATTGGACTTAACCTACGTAGGCATTCACTCAGGAATGCATATTAGTATCCTGCCAGTTGCACCTTTTCTCATTGCTTTTAGTATATCAAATGTGCAATACATGCAGTTGTCTGTAATTAAACTCTGCGCACTATGGACTGTATTTTAAGGGAATTACTATTATTACCCCAAATGATATCATACACACATTTAGCTATTAAAGTATCTCTTCCTGTCATTTACCTGTACAGTTTGTGTAACCACGCAAGTATTCACTTATCTGTAAATATAACTGTATACCTAACTGTACAGCTAATTTAACCATGCAAAATGTTCACTTACCTGTCTATTAAGTAAACTATTATTACCCTCGCTCATATCATACGCATTTTTAGCTACTGAAGTATTTCTCTGCCATCAACCTGTATAGTATAGTTAACCATCCAACATCCACCAATGTATAGTGTACATATTCAGCCAACCACCCATACTATGCAATGTCTCTTTTATAGCTTTTATTTTTTTGCACTCCAGATATCTTGTATTTCTATACTTTTTCATACTGCCGCTCTATGTATCATGTACCGTGTATCTGTCTTTTGTGTACTTTCGTTGTGGCATTTTGCACCTGCCCTGTGTTTTGTTGTAGCTGCTTGACAATGAAATTTCCCCCCCGGGGGATCAATCTATCTATCTATCTATCTATCTATCTATCTATCTATCTATCTATCTATCTATCTATCTATCTATCTATCTATCTATCTATCTATCTATCTATCTATCTATCTATCTATCTATCTATCTATCTATCTATCTATCTATCTATCTATCTATCTATCTATCTATCTATCTATGTACAATCTCTATTGCTTGTTGTGTATGATCTCTATAGCTTGTTATGTACGATATCTATAGCTTGTTATGTACGATCTCTATAGCTTGTTATGTACAATCTCTATAGCTTGTTGTGTATGATCTCTATAGCTTGTTATGTACGATCTCTATAGCTTGTTATGTACGATCTCAATAGCTTGTTGTGTATGATCTATAGTTTGTAGTGTCTTTTTTTAAATCAAGGAATATTTCACTTTCTCTGGTCATAGTAGGACTGGGCACCGGTGGAGTGGACTGCTCCGGCACTGGAGTGAAGCAGACGGCCGGCCCCGGACTGGGCACCGGTGGAGCGGACTGCTCCGGCACTGGAGTGAAGCAGACGGCCGGCCCCGGACTGGGCACCGGTGGAGTGGACTGCTCCGGCACTGGAGTGAAGCAGACGACCGGCCCCGGACTGGGCACCGGTGGAGCGGACTGCTCCGGCACTGGAGCGAAGCAGACGACCGGCCCCGGACTGGGAACCGGTGGAGCGGACTGGTCCGGCACTGGAGCGAAGCAGACGACCGGCCCCGGACTGGGCACCGGTGGAGCGGACTGCTCCGGCACTGGAGCGAAGCAGACGGCTGGAGGTTCCGGGCTGCGGACCTTCGCTGGAGGTTGCGGGCTGCGGACCTTCGCTGGAGGTTGCGGGCTGCGGACCTTCGCTGGAGGCTGCGGGCTGCGGACCTTCGCTGGAGGCTGCGGGCTGCGGACCTTCGCTGGAGGCTGCGGGCTGCGGACCTTCGCTGGAGGCTGCGGGCTGCGGACCTTCGCTGGAGGCTGCGGGCTGCGGACCTTCGCTGGAGGTTGCGGGCTGCGGACCTTCGCTGGAGGCTGCGGGCTGCGGACCTTCGCTGGAGGTTGCGGGCTGCGGACCTTCGCTGGAGGCTGCGGGCTGCGGACCTTTGCTGGAGGTTGCGGGCTGCGGACCTTCGCTGGAGGTTCCGGGCTGCGGACCTTCGCTGGAGGTTCCGGGCTGCGGACCTTCACTGGAGGCTCCGAACTGCTGACCTTCACTGTAGGCTTAAGGTTGCGGACCTTCATTATAGGCTCATGGTTACTGACCTTCACTGGAGGTTCCGTGTTACGGACCTTCGCTGTGGGCTCCGGGCTACGGACCTTCGCTGGAGGTTCTGGTTTGCTGACCTTCACTGGAGGTTCTGGGTTGCTGACCTTCACTGGAGACGACCGGCCCCGGACTGGGCACCGGTGGAGCGGACTGCTCCGGCACTGGAGCGAAGCAGACGACCGGCCCCGGACTGGGTTCCGGGCTGCGGACCTTCGCTGGAGGTTCCGGGCTGCGGACCTTCACTGGAGGCTCCGAACTGCTGACCTTCACTGTAGGCTTAAGGTTGCGGACCTTCATTATAGGCTCATGGTTACTGACCTTCACTGGAGGTTCCGTGTTGCGGACCTACGCTGTAGGCTCCGGGCTACGGACCTTCGCTGGAGGTTCTGGTTTGCTGACCTTCGCTGGAGGTTCTGGTTTGCTGACCTTCACTGGAGGTTCTGGGTTGCTGACCTTCACTGGAGACGACCGGCCCCGGACTGGGCACCGGTGGAGCGGACTGCTCCGGCACTGGAGCGAAGCAGACGATCAGCCCCGGACTGGGCACCGGTGGAGCGGACTGCTCCGGCACTGGAGCGAAGCAGACGACCGGCCCCGGACTGGGCACCAGTGGAGCGGACTGCTCCGGCACTGGAGCGAAGCAGACGACCGGCCCCGGACTGGGTTCCGGGCTGCGGACCTTCGCTGGAGGTTCCGGGCTGCGGACCTTCACTGGAGGCTCCGAACTGCTGACCTTCACTGTAGGCTTAAGGTTGCGGACCTTCATTATAGGCTCATGGTTACTGACCTTCACTGGAGGTTCCGTGTTGCGGACCTTCGCTGTAGGCTCCGGGCTACGGACCTTCGCTGGAGGTTCTGGTTTGCTGACCTTCACTGGAGGTTCCGGGCTGCTCTGGCTTGGGACACGCACCACTGGTCTGGTGCGAGGAGCAGGAACGGGCCTTACCGGGCTGGGGGAACGCACCAGACCAGTAAGCACGGGCCGTGCCTGACTGGGGACACGCACCGTAGGTCTGGTGCGTTGAGCTGGCACGGGTCGCACCGGGCTGGGGACACGCACCATTGGGCTCCTCCTTCTCCGACTCTGGACCGGCGTTGGAGGCACCGGACTGGGAACTGGCACTGGAGTACGACTGTTGCTGTCGTTCTCTCTCCAGCGCCAATCCCCATCCTGTGAGGGTTCCTCCGGGAACCCCCACGAGTGAGGGAACAGAAGCACATCGTCGTCGTCTTCCTCCGACTCCTCTCTGTACTCCTGCTCCCACGGCTGTAGGGGCTCCTCCTGGAACCCCCACTAGTGCAGTGGTCGGGGCTCTTCTCCCTCGATCCCCAACCACCCCCACAGCCCCCCCAAAATCAGTTTGGGGGTTTTTCTGGGTTCCAGGCTGGTCCTTTGCTTTAGCCCGGTGACGTGTCCTCCGTCTTCGGCGCCTCTGCTCCGGACACCAGCCCTCCTCCACGTCACGATAATGGGAGTATTCCTCCTCTGTAATTTTTCCCATACCGAGGAGGATATCTCCCAATGTCAGTCCCCTGGAGGGTGGGTCATTTAGTCACGATGCGTATACATGGGACGATACACGGAGCGTTCGTGGAGTGTCATTCTTTTTATTTATATGAGTTGTTCTCACGAGGCATATAAATCAAAGAGGAGAGTATAACTAAAAATGACTACAAACAAAAGCAAGGTGACTTACGTGCGTTCTGCTCACATGCAGACAAACACAAACAATGACCCACACAAATGTGTGGGGTTGAGCAACTTAAATAGAATCCCCAATCAGAGACAACATCTCACAGCTGTCTCCAATTGGGGATTCAACACAAAATGAAAACCACATAGATCTAGATATCTAGATCTGTCAGGCTCTGACCATGGCCAAAAGGTACTCCCTATGGCCAGAGCCTGACAGTTGTGTACGATCTCTATAGCTTGTTATGTTCGATCTCTATAGCTTGTTGTGTACTCTGTGATCTCTATAGCTTGTTGTGTACGATCTCTATAACTTGTTATGTACTCTGTGATCTCTATAGCTTGTTGTGTACGATCTCTATAACTTGTTATGTACTCTGTGATCTCTATAGCTTGTTGTGTACGATCTCTATAGCTTGTTATGTACTCTGTGATCTCTATAGCTTGTTGTGTACTCTGTAATCTCTATAGCTTGTTGTGTACTCTGTGATCTCTATAGCTTGTTGTGTACTCTGTGATCTCTATAGCTTGTTGTGTACGATCTCTATAGCTTGTTGTGTACTCTGTGATCTCTATAGCTTGTTGTGTACTCTGTGATCTCTATAGCTTGTTGTGTACTCTGTAATCTATATAGCTTGTTGTATACTCTGTGATCTCTATAGCTTGTTGTGTACTCTGTAATCTCTATAGCTTGTTGTGTACTCTGATCTCTATAGCTTGTTGTGTACTCTGTGATCTCTATAGCTTGTTGTGTACTCTGATCTCTATAGCTTGTTGTGTACTCTGTAATCTCTATAGCTTGTTGTATACTCTGTGATCTATATAGCTTGTTGTGTAATCTGTGATCTCTATAGCTTGTTGTGCAGTTTGTTTCTCATACTTTTGTCTCATCCTCTCTGTGTACCACTCTTCTCTCTCTTCAGTGGACCATTGTGAGTTTCTACAGCTCTCTCTCTCTCCCTCTCCCTCCCTCCCCGTTGTGGAATGGACACTGTTCAGGCCTTTCCAGTGTTACCCAACACTCTGAGAGATGTAGGGATGCTTCTCTCTGTCATCTCTCCTGACAAATCAATGAGCAACTTTAGCCCGCTAATTGAGTTGACTGTGTGTGTTTGTGATGCAGCGAGATCACTCAAGATTCAAGTCAAAATCTGAAGTATTTGCAGGTGCGCTATTACCATCAAGTAGGCTTGGGTTTTGCTAGGGCGGGGGTGGCGGATGGGTCGTAATCCACGAACACCGACTCCAGTGATTGGCGCTTGTTTTTGCAACTTTCGTCACAAACGCATAGACATTTGACATTTGAAGCAACTTTTGACATTTAGAGAAACACAGAAAACCTCAAATTCTGCAGTGAGACTGTGAGAGCTTGATGCGTGATGCGGCTGTGGATCTCGTTTTCCACATCTTCAACAACCCTGTTTCACTCCTCTGTATCCCTCCTCCTCAGTATCCGTTCTCCTCTGTATCCCTCCTCCTTTGTATCCCTCCTCCTCCTCCTCCTCCTCCTCCTCCTCCTCCTCTTCAGTATCCCTACTTTTTAATGACACGTGCATGTGCACACGCAAGTGACACACACACACAGTTTTGGAATGTCGAGGGATGTTCAAATTCATATTTTATGAGGTTTTCAATGATTGGTCGCTGCATGTGAAGACTACAGACGTTTTATTTTAGCCTATCGAGATACGGCGTTAAGGTTTTTGTGCATTCGGAGTTTGGTCTCCACCAAGGTTACATTGAAGGTCGTCCGTTGAAGGTCGTCCGTATAATGTATTCTCTCTCTCTCTCTCTCTCTCTCTCTGTATGAGAACAGATGCTTTCTGTTCTTTGTGACATGCATAAGCTTTTGTGAATACGGATTGTGTTCTTCAGGCATCGTCCATATCTTTTAAGTGGATTAATGAAGAGGTTTGAGAGGTTCAGAGCTCCATACAAAAGATTAAGAAGGACAATTTGATCTTAATCTTCCTCCATTTTCATTTATTTATTTACCCTTCGATGTGTAACAGGCATGAGAGACTCTGTGAGCTGTCTTGCCTACTAAAACTAAATGCTGTGTACTAATCATACTACATACTATTTAGAACTTACTGTTTAGTAAAAATTATTGCAGTAAGCAGCAAATATCAACATACTAGGCTCACCCTGAGAATGGATAATCTAATGTGCAATTGAGTTGTTTACCGCTATTCCTTCACTTCAGCGCGTCACCTGATTGTCAGCTGTTAGCTGTGACTCCATATCTACAGCCCTACTCCTTAGCACCACTGTAGGACAATGGAATCCTATTGCATACATACATCATTGGGTTGTCACTAGGTACCACAGCCACAAAGTCATAAAACACGGCCATTTCTCAAATGTATCTTCTTAAAATCGGATTTTAAACCTAACCCTAGCCTTAATCCTAGCCTTGACCACCCTGCTAATCTTATGCCTACCCTAACCTTAAATGAAGATCAAATTAATTTTTACTAGTGATGTCATTGCTATATCCTTCTAACTTATCTCATCTCTCTCACAGTCCCCCATTCACATCTCATCATCGTCTTGAGTGTTATCACGTGAGAATATCACACACACACACCCATTAGGAGAATAATGACCGCATGCACACACACACACACACACACACACACACACACACACACACACACACACACACACACACACACACACACACACACACACACACACACACACACACACACACACACACACACACACACACAAACACACTCAGTGCTGTCCTTCCTCTGAGGAGGTGTTGCATAACATGTTATTACAGGCCTGTCCTTCTAGATAAAGGGCTGACAGAACACACTGATGACAGATAGCAGGAACCAGAAGATCTCCACTGATCTCCTCTGGCAATTGTCACCCAGTGGGGAGTATTTTACGCACATATACGGGTGAATGCACACACGCGCGCACACACACATGAATGTGCGAACACATACAGTGGGGTCCGGAATTATTGACCCCCTAGATAAAAACAAGCTAAAATGTATTAAATAAATCATTCTAATAATGGGCTATATTGTATGCAACATTTTTGGGGGAAATTATGTTATTTTATACTAATAGAATTTGTCAGAGAAAGAGATTTTGTTTAACAAGCAATAATAAAATAAAAAGCAGGGGTCAAAATGATTGACACCCCTGTTTTGAATTTATTGGTATTTATTTATTTATGAGTTGGAGAACACATTGGGTGGGATCTTAGATACACACACACATGCACTGTACATACACACACATGCACAAGCAAGCACATACATTTTATGCAGACACACATTACACACACACACACGCACAATACACACACACACACACACGCACGCACGCACACAGGATATTCCCTCCAGTTGTTATCAATAAAGCATTTCTCTCTGCTGTGTAACTCTCTCACCACAGTCACTAGATCACCTCAGATTAACCCGTTTCCTGGTTCCCCCTGGGCACAGAGGGGAGCCCCAGTTTGTGTGTGTTTATGTGTGTGTGTGTGTGTGTGTGTGTGTGTGTGTGTGTGTCTGCGCACGTGTGTGTGTGGGTGTGAGAGAGAGTGTGTATGTGTTTGCGTACATACTTCCATGTGTGTGTGGCTGCCTGCCACAATATTTTATAGTTTCCATTCGAAGTTCGACATATTATGGATGAACATCTATTTTTTTACGCATTATTCCGCGTGGTTACAGGGTTAATTCTGCGTGGTTACAAGGTTAAAACAGAAACAAGTCAATGGGTATTATCAACGTTTAGGTATTAATTCTGAGGGGTTAAGGTTAGGGCTATGGTTTTGGGAAGGCTTAAAACAAAATAATTAAAAACAACGCACTATTACCATCAAGTATCATCAAGTATTCTCGCGGCTTGCCAGAGCATTGTGAACTGCGGTAGAGCAGTGGTCTAAGTAGAGTGCACTAGCTCCATGAGGAAGGCATATATATCACTTTCAAACGTCTATTTCTAGTGATCAGTCTGGCCTGACTGCCTGCCTGCAATCCCAGCTTCGGCATTGTTTTTTTGTGCCCCTAGTGAATGGTTTTGACCCTGTCTCCCAACGTCCTAGGGACCTACAAAAACGTCAAATCTCCCTGTTGTGTGTGTCTGTGTGTGTGTGTGTGTGTGTGTGTAATGGCAAGGAACACGGTGATTAACGCTGGGCGCGCGCTAACGGTTGCCCCTGGCGCTGGCACTAGTCATAGGGGAGCGCTGAGCCGTGTAAGCACCTGCTTTATCCCCTCCCAGAGAGACGCCAGAATAAAGACATCAAGCACAAACACACCCACACACACACAAGTATGCGCACATACAGACACACACAGGCAGTCTCTCGCTCTCTCTCTCTCTCTCTCTCTCTCTCTCTCTCTCTCTCTCACATACACACCCCGTCTGTTACCGCGGCGACTGGAGATATTTAGGCTGCTTGGCGCCATGCCAACAAGGCGGGAAAACATATCTACTAGGCTACTAGGTTTCTGCTGGGCCGGAACCAGTGAGATGTAAATGGACCAAAGGGCTCTGCTGGGCCAGAACCAGTGAGACGTAAACGGACCAAAGGGGTCTGCTGGGCCGGAACCAGAGAGACGTAAATGGACCAAAGGGCTCTGCTGGGCCGGAACCAGTGAGACGTAAATGGACCAAAGGGCTCTGCTGGGCAGGAACCAGTGAGACGTAAATGGACCAAAGGGCTCTGCTGAGCCGGAACCAGAGAGGTGTAAATGGGCCAAAGGGCTCTGCTGGGCCGGAACCAGTGAGACGTAAATGGACCAAAGGGCTCTGCTGGGCTGGAACCAGAGACGTAAATGGACCAAAGGGCTCTGCTGGGCTGGAACCAGAGACGTAAATGGACCAAAGGGCACTGCTGGGCTGGAACCAGAGACGTAAATGGACCAAAGGGCACTGCTGGCCCAGAACTATGGTCCGTTACTCAGCACCAGGGGCGACCCTGCTCTGGTTCTGGCTCTGTTCTGTTGGACCAGAACTAACAAGGGCCCGGCATGGGTGTGCATCAATCTTTCGCTTGTCCAACAGTCCCTGGCAGCATGTGCGTGTGTGTCTGTGTCGCAAGGCGTACTACGTACATCACAGGGTGCAAAGTCTGAGACAACAGGCTCAGTTGTGGTGGCACTGAACAGTAGGTTTACAACAGGGGAGCCACAATGTCTTCCCAGCTTCCGTCTGTTCCATAGACAGACTGAACACAACAGAGGCAACTGAAACACGAGACAAAAAAAAACAAGTCACAAATGGCCCAATATTTACTGCCAACTTCCTCTAAGATATAATCTTAGTGGGAACTGTCTTTATGCGTTGAGAGTCATTCTGTTGCTTTTGGCTTTGTATTCTAAATGTGTATCGTAGTGAGAGAGGTCCATTAATGTAGAATGTATTTTTTGTAAAAAAAATAAAACATAAAGATGCTGTTGATGTTCTAAGGAGATGACAACTTAAACTATATCGTCCTCCACTTACTTTTCCTAATTAGTGTCTTTGAATGAAGTTGAATGACGAGAACTCAGTGCACGTTTATGAATATACGTAACGATAATGTCTTAACTTTGCCAACACAGAGAAAACAGCATACTTTGTTGCGGACAACAACTGGACTAGATCCAGAGTATCACAATGAGAAGTCAGAACCTTTTCATTTTATTTTTCACTTCAGACAAAATCCCTCTAATAGTAAAGATAAGACATCAGCAGGACAATCGACAGAAAATAAAGTCGTAGTCAGTAGCAAGACCTTTGTTGGTTAAGTTTGAATTGAGGTAACCTTTGACCTGAGACTCCAGTAGAATCACTGACTGACTGTCACCCCCAGGATGGCCCAGTCACATCCTGAGTTCCAGGATATTCTTTATCTGATACAGAGATGTGTCACTAAGAGCTGTCAGCACACAATTTGATACAGCCCAGATGATTAAACAAATACTAAGAGTTGAGCCATTCAAAATGTATTAATAATAATACATTTTATTCGTAACATGATTTATCCAAATCCCAAAGTGCTAAATGAATGATCTACAAAGGGAGTTGAGTTACCAACTGTATTCTATGGAAGCACTTTTTCATGAATGATCCTGCTGGCATAACCATCTCTTCAGAATCACAATCACCTTTATTGCACCAGGAATTTGACCTGGGCGTCTCAGAGTCAGAGTGCTGATCTAGGGTCATTTTGGCCTTTCAGATTATAATTGATAAGATGATATGGACAGGTGGGTCCTGATCCGAGATCAGCACTCATACTCTGAGACACTGTGTGGATATGGGCAGTGGCAGTTCTAACTTGTATATCGCCCTGGGCGAACCCCCCCCAATGCCGCCCCCGCCAAAATGCCGCCCTGGGCGGCTGCCCACGTCGCCTATACCTAAATCCGCAACTGGATACGGGCCCTGGTGAAATGGAGCTGATAAATAATCTCTTGTAGACATCAGTGATGGACTTTTTCACAGCAGATGATATCTCTGTGATCTCTCATCTCAAAACGATTGTATGACTCCTCTTTAGATATCACTCCATTTAATAATTCAACGATCTCCCTATCACAGATGCATGTTAGAATTCACTTCCTCGTCCTATCAATCACTGGTAGTTGCATCAGGATCAGAGTTGTTTGTGATAGATGGAGGTTGGTAGAGATCAGCTGGTCAGAGGCACTATTGCCCTGGCCTTTCTGTATCCCTGAAGGTCACTTTGCCGCAGGCTCTCCTCCTCTCGTCCTCTCATCCTCTCGTCCTCTCGTCCTCTCCTCCTCTCCTCCTATCCTCCTCTCCTCCTCTCTTCCTCTCCTCCTCTCTTTCCTTCCCGCTCTGAGGGGAGCATGGAGCTCATATGGCAAACTAATGATCACAGAGAGAGGGAGAGAGAGGGAAAGAGAGAGGGGATTGGGGGATGGATTGGGAGAAAAGGAGAGAGAGAGAAAGAGAGAGAGAGAGAGAGCGAGAGGGAGAGAGCGAGCGAGAGAGAAAAAGAGGGGGCCTTCGGTTTTGTATATGTCTACACCAGGCGCTGTTTGTACAGGATACAGTGCTGTATACTAGTCCATGCTAAAGCCCACATATCTGTCATCACTCTTCATAATTAGCAAACAGGATAGTGTGTAGGGTGTGAGATGTTTCCTTAACACTGATCAAAGGCTGATGATTTGTCTGCTTTCTTTGTGTGGATGTTTGTGCATGTGTGTGGATGTGTGTGTGTCGGAACCGGCGCCAGAGTAAAGTGACTAAGGGGGCATTTGAAACCGGTGAGGGGTGCACAATTTGTGAGAGTTCTTGCATTGGAATAATATTGCATTTAGATTATATCACACTATACTACAACAAACATACTGTAAAGTTCAAATACCAAGACTCTGAGACCATCGATTGAGTGCTTTTGAAGTCACAGGTTGGCGCGAAATCTGTAGCCTATCTCTTCTGCGATGTATCATCACAATGGACAGAGCCCTACACACTAAAGCAAGGCCGTTTTGGTAATGAATATAGGCTACAAGATAGATAGGGTAATTCACCTATTACAAACAGCCTATGTGAATGCAGCCGTACACACAGCAGTCTTACCAAAATAATGCAAACTAAATGCTGAAAGTAGTAGCCTAGTTATTCATGCATGCAAACAAAAATACTGAATAGCAGTTAGGCTTAGAATACCGACACAACTGGGAATGCGAACAAATGAATGCGAACAGAACAAAACGGCCTAGTAAACAAAATGGCAGATCGATAGAGGCATGACACAACCTATACTTAAGCTAGTTACATTAACAGTAAACAAATGCAGTAAACAAAAGGCAAAAGTAGATCTAAATAACCAAAACAGCCTACAGCCTACTACAGTGAGATGCGGACATGCACGGCTGTCCTGACAAATAAATGGACCTATACAGTAGGCCCACTTCAGACATGGAAAATCATGCCACTCGCTCATGAGTTCAGCAACACGTTGTGATATGGCACAATACACTTCTGTGGATCAAATTGAACCCACATAATCAATTAAACACATTTCCAATAAGTACAGTTCCATTTACAACCACGAAAACCAATTGGCTATGAAGAAAACCATAATAGAATGTGTCTATTTCTATGATGAAACATACCAATATGTAGTTAATATACCCAGTGTCTATTTCTATGATGAAACATACCGATATGTAGCTAATATACCCAGTGTCTATTTCTATGATGAAACATACTGATATGTAGTTAATATACCCAGTGTCTATTTCTATGATGAAACATACCAATATGTAGCTAATATACCCAGTGTCTATTTCTATGATGAAACATACCGATATGTAGCTAATATACCCAGTGTCTATTTCTATGATGAAACATACCGATATGTAGCTAATATACCCAGTGTCTATTTCTATGATGAAACATACCAATATGTAGCTAATATACCCAGTGTCTATTTCTATGATGAAACATACCGATATGTAGCTAATATACCCAGTGTCTATTTCTATGATGAAACATACCAATATGTAGCTAATATACCCAGGGGCTTCATTCGGGTTCTTGCATTAGAATTCTATTGCATTCTGTTTATCACGCTACACCACAATAAACATAAACGTTAAAATGCAGAGACCATTGAGTGCTTTTGACCAAGAAGTGACAAGTTGAAGCGAAATCTCTATCAGCAACATGGACAGCGCTCTACACACTAAAGCAACGCCGTTGTAAACCTAGGCTGGTGGTTAAGGAAGTCATTTTTCCATTCCATACTCTAGGTTTTTGCTGAAATGACATAACTGGCTATACCACCAAGAATTTGATAAAAAAACAAAAACAGCTAGATTGTTTCTTTTCTTTTCAGAAGAGTTGCAACCTCTGTGGAAGTTCCTGAGTAATCGATCACTCCATTCTCCCCAAAATCTTCTTGTAAGATCCCCCTCAAATGGCAGTTGGATTAGTTGAGCTTTCCTCAGGTGAAGCTTCTTCTTCTGTGGTGACTGAACACGTTTGTCAAAGGGGAAAATGAGATCTGGCATGTAGCTGTGGACACCCCAAAAGTCAATCCATATGTCAGTGCAGTAAGCACGGTTGGCATAGCAGTGAGATGCCCAGAGGATATCAAGTTTGAGTCCATTTGTCCTCATCGGAGCCAGAGCAGGCGATTTCAGTCTGTAAAAACTGGCAAGCAACTCTAAGCTCAGCTTCTACCAAATCTGTTTTGCTTAAATCAGCAGTGGTTTCACCTTTTTCACATCTAGAAAGTCATGGCTCTCTGGGTCAAGGTTACACAGGGCCTACACCAGTTGGCTGTTATGTTCGCTGAATTGTTCTGATATTTCATCCAAGAACAGTCTTTTACACACAGTCTCTTCTACTCTGTGCTGCTGGCCTACTGTACTATCCACCAGGTATTTCTGGAGATTTGTACTTACGTAACATCGTTGTTTCCTTGGAGCTGGTGGTGTGTCAGTGCCTCTGGCCCAAATGGCTTTGAACTCTCTGTCACACCTCAGCTTCTCGTCACACTCCAACGCACTGCGGACCAATTTGACTCCAGTGTAAAGGTCTGTTGCTTTTGGGGAAAATATATTTAAAACATAAATACTGTACATTTCAAATAAGTAATTTGGAGTAATTTGTTTGGAGGATCATGAAGATTCTGTGCACCATGGTGGTTGTAAACTGAAAATCCTGGGTCCGTCTTCAGCAGCCATATAGCCTTAATACTTACTTCTGTGTTGTACGAACACATGCATTTGATGTCAGAGAGGAACTTCACAATGCTGTCACAACTTTTAACAACCACTGACACAGTAGCCAGGTATCCCCTTCTCCTTTGGCTTTGTTTGGCTACTTTGGCGAAGCCAATTTCTGATATCCATCGTGGCAGTGGAAAATTAACTGCTTTCTTGCTAACTAAATATGTTAAGGCTAATAACACTTATGCTTTTAACAGCTAGCTAAGAAGCTAACAAAACTCTGTAGTGGTGGGGCGTGAGGCAGGGTTGAGTGAAGCAGCTTCACCTGTAAACTTGACCCCGCCCTTATAAATCAAAATCAAATATTCACTTTTTTCTCGCTTTTTATGGAAACCCAAAGGAGTCACACCTAACCCCCTACACACACCGCGGCACGCTCTATCCATTGCGCTGACACATAAATCCCTATGTGTGTGTGTTTGTGTGTGTGTGTGTGTGCGTGCACGCTTGTGTGTGTGTGTGCCTGCATACGTGCAAGTGTGCGGTGTGTCCCGCTATGCTTACTAACGACCCAAATGAAACACTCTCTCTGCACTGTAATGTCAGAGAACACATCTTCCCTGACGCTCTGCTCCGCACCAATAACTTGCTCAATCTGACATCAAAAAGTTATATCACCCAAAAAATACATCTACGAGAGAAAGAAAGAAATCTTTAGAGACACAAAAAGCCCAGAAACTTTAGCGGTGCAAGAAACTTTGACTTTGAGATCTTTCAGATGCGTGTTTATTCTTTTGAGGGGGCAGAACGAAACACAACTGAGTGGCAGAATCACAGTTTGTTTGTTTATCTTTTAAATGGCTAATTCCTCATTAAAACCGGTTTGAGGCGGCAGGAGACCTTTGATAAAAAGTGGTGCCGTGTTTGCGTTACTTCTTCCGCCACGCTGTCGTCTGGCTCCATCTGCTCAACCTACTGCGTGTGTTGGCTGCAGACACCAGGAGACTATTGATTTGGCTTAAAAAGATATATAGATGTTGTATAATGTTAATAAAATTATCATTATCATCTGTGAGAGGTTTTTCGTTGCCAACATCATTATAATTCGCTGCATGAGAACATTCAGTGCTTGGTCAGGAGCTGAAAAGCCCAAAGGTTGGCGACGTGCGATATGAAATATGTTACAAAGCACTACCGCCACCTCTCCTCTGCCCTCTCTGCACTCTCACATCAAAAGTTCCCTTTCATGTAATTAATGTAATTACATCACTGCAGCACGTGTGTATGTGTGCGTGTTTGTGTGTGCGTGTGTGTGGACGCGTGTATGTATGCGCATGTGTGTGTTCGCACTCATACATGTGTGTGAGTGCATGTGTGTGTGTGCCGGGCGTGTCTGTGTGTGTGTGTGTGTGTGTGTGTGTGTGTGTGTGTGTGTGTGTGTGTGTGTGTGTGTGTGTGTGTGTGTGTGTGTGTGTGTGTGTGTGTGTGTGTATGTGCGTAAGTGTGTAAAACCACTGCGCTAAGTCCTCCCCCCTCTGTACCTGAACCCACCACGTCCATCAGACTCCACATTGACTCCAGCTCATTTTTCAACTCTGCTACCTCATGTCCACTTTCTAATAAAGCCAGTGGATGAAGAGAATTAGGAGAGAGGGGAAGGTGGGGCTAACACCAGTTGGGGCCGATGTTGGTTTGCGATCTCATTAACGCACTGTCTGACTGTCAAACACATGCGTCCACTTGTTCAATCACTGGGGGCAACGCAGGTCGGCGTTATATCCAAAATGAGTTTCATGACTAGGAACCTGTCCGCTCGCATCCGCGTATCCCGCGCAGGCTGATTTATAAGGGCCCGACCCAGAAAATACCACAGACCTCAATCTCATCGGCCCTTTCTTTAAAGTTCGGAGATTGATTTCTTTGTTACTTCATTACTCTGGTTCAAATCTCTATGTTACACTCCTTCTCTCTCTGTTACACTCCTTCTCTCTCTGTTGCACTCCTTCTCTCTCTGTTACACTCCTTCTCTCTCTGTTACACTCCTTCTCTCTCTTTTACACTCCTTCTCTCTCTTTTACACTCCTTCTCTCTCTGTTACACTCCTTCTCTCTCTTTTAAACTCCTTCTCTCTCTGTTACACTCCTTCTCTCTCTTTTACACTCCTTCTCTCTCTGTTACACTCCTCTCTCTTTTACACTCCTCTCTCTTTTACACTCCTTCTCTCTCTGCTACACTCCTTCTCTCTCTTTTACACTCCTCTCTCTGTTACACTCCTCTCTCTTTTATACTCCTTTGCTCTCTGTTACGCTCCTTCTCTCTCTTTTACACTCCTCCTCTCTCTGTTACACTCCTTCTCTCTCTGTTAAACTCCTTCTCTCTCTGTTACACTCCTTCTCTCTCTGTTACTCTCCTTCTCTCTGTTATACTTCTTCTCTCTCTGTTACACTCCTTCTCTCTCTGTTACACTCCTTCTCTCTCTGTTACACTTCTTCTCTCTCTGTTACACTCCTTCTCTCTCTGTTACACTCCTCTCTCTGTTACACTTCTTCTCTCTCTGTTACACTCCTTCTCTCTCTGTTACACTCCTTCTCTCTCTTTTACACTCCTTCTCTCTCTGTTACACTCCTTCTCTCTCTGTTAAACTCCTTCTCTCTCTGTTACACTCCTTCTCTCTCTGTTACTCTCCTTCTCTCTCTTTTACACTCCTTCTCTCTGTTATACTTCTTCTCTCTCTGTTACACTCCTTCTCTCTCTGTTACACTCCTTCTCTCTCTGTTACACTTCTTCTCTCTCTGTTACACTCCTTCTCTCTCTGTTACACTCCTTCTCTCTCTGTTACACTTCTTCTCTCTCTGTTACACTCCTTCTCTCTCTGTTACACTCCTTCTCTCTCTGTTACACTCCTTCTCTCTCTTTTAAACTCCTTCTCTCGCTGTTACACTCCTTCTCTCTCTTTTACACTCATTCTCTCTCTTTTACACTCCTTCTCTCTCTTTTACACTCCTCTCTCTTTTACACTCCTTCTCTCTCTGTTACCCTCCTTCTCTCTCTGTTACACTCCTTCTCTCTCTTTTACATCCCCCTCTCCATCTCCCTCTCCATCCCCCTCTCCACTCTGTTGTCCATTCTCCTCTCCATCCCCCTCTCCACTCTGTTGTCCATCCTCCTCTCCATCTCCCTCTCCATCCCCCTCTCTATCCCCCTCTCCACTCTGCTGTCCATCTCCCGCTCCACCTCCCTCTCCATCCTCCTCTACACTCTGTTCTCCATCTCCCTCTCGATCCTCCTCTACACTCTGTTCTCCATCTCCCTCTCCATCCCCCTCTCCACTCTGTTGTCCATCCTCCTCTCCATCTCCCTCTCCATCCCCCTCTCCATCCCCCTCTCCATCTCCCTCTCCATCCTCCTCTCCACTCTGTTGTCCATCTCCCTATCCATCCTCCTCTCCATCCCCCTCTCCACTCTGTTGTCCATTATTTTCTTCAATCATCTGTTCCTTCCTTTCTTCTCTACCCATCAACCATCAACTGGCACCTTTTGTCCCTGAGCTACACTTTTAGGGACACTTTCCCACATAATGTATATTCCTGGACTAAAAAGCCCTTTCAATGGAGATTCTCCATCCAGCATGCTATTTATTACAGTGTGGGTTTAATCTGGTTTCTGGAAATCCGTCCCTTAAAGGGGAAATCTGCAGTTCAGATTTCAAATCTGCAGTTGTTATATTACTATATAAATAATTTAAAAGTTCCAAAAAAGGATGTAGCTATCACAGATTTCCCCTTTAAACTGTTACTCTGCATGTGTATACTACTCCATGCTAGTACAGTATACTATTCCCCACCACTCATTAAGAGTTCACACTCCGTTCCACCCAGGAGGGTTTGTTCATTATATGCACGGACTGGTAAAGATCAGATCAATCCTACGAGCCGATTCACATCACCTCCATGGCTTCAATGACCCTGCTGGCCTATCCTGGTGGAGACATGAGGTAGGTAGCATGATATAGAGCATGTGATGTGTAGATGAGGTGTTGCATATTACAGTTTTTGCCGATTGCTTACACACTGAAAGTGAATGCTTAGACAAAAGCATCAAAACCTTAACTTTTGTAACCATGCCTTAAACAAAGGCACCAAAAGTACAGTTAGACACTTAGTTCAATAATTAAATCTCTTGCAATCATTCGGTAAACACTTCTATTCAAAATGCAAAACATACCTGAAATTGGCAACCCCCACACACACACACACGAAAACACTTATACAGTAATTGAACACCAATTAGTCTGAGCCTTAGCAATACAAATAGACCTCAGGTAAGCTCACCTCTTTTGTGAGAACTTTGCAAACATGGAGGCAGTGAGAGGAAGAGGTAGAGGAAGAGAGAGAGGGAGAGAGAGGGAGAGAGAGAGAGAGAGAGAGAGAGAGAGAGGAGTAGGAGGAGGAGGAGGACGAGGACAAAGAAGAGGACCAGCAATAGACATATTTCCGACGACATTAGGGCTACTTTGGTGGACCATGTCATAAATCATGGCCTGACGATGAGGGACCTGAGTAGCTACACGGTATCATCCATAATACGGACATTTAGACTGGAGAACAGGTATGTCTTCAACTTTCTACACTAGACTGTACCTACTGTATGTAATTGTTGCACATCATTCGGCATCACAGTACAGTACAATGTAGTCCTACAATATTAGGTCTATGCTCCTCAGTGGACAACAAACTAGGTATAGTGCATCTAATACAGTTTTGATGTTACTGTGTACAGTATGAAAGTACAGTATGTATTTTCTACAGAACTGCCAGACGACCTCCTGAGGGTGGAAGGCAACGTCTGTTCACCCATGAACAGGAACTGGCCATTGTCAATCTGGTGTTGTAGTGTTGGCAAACAACACCATCCGCCTACATCAACTACGAGAGCAAATCATCGCAGATCACACAAAATTCCATAATATCAACCGTGTCAGTATGTCAACACTCTGCCGCATCTTGCGTCAACACCAACTTATGATGAAGCACCTGTACAGGGTTCCGATTGAGAGGAACAGTGTTTTAGTCAAAGACCTTCGCTATGACTATGTGCAAGTAAGTGTCACTGTACTATACTGTAATACAGTAATGGCAGTAGATTGTGTCCTATTGGCACTGCATAGATACATTCAGACAAAGCAGAATAAGACCTAGGCAGGGTGGGGCAGGGTGGGGGGGGGGGGGGGGGGGTGTTGTCTGTGAAGGCACCTGCCTTGCCTGTAGCTTGTAGTTTTGACTGAATGTGTCTGACCCAACCCATCCCCCACCCCCACTCCTTGTGTGAAAATGTAGACATAGTCCTGTGTTTTGAGGTACACCATATTCACGGTACAGTGTATGCAGTTCCTGGACTTTGATGCAGCTGCACAGCCTCATGAGTTCATTTTCATTGATGAAGCTGGATTCAATCTAGCTAAAAGCAGAAATGTTATAGGACAAAGAGCCGTTGTGAATGTCCCTGGGCAGCGCGGGGGAAATATCACCTTGTGTGCCGCCATTAGTCTGCTAGGAGTTCTCCATCACCATGCCACCCTAGGTCCCTACAATACTGCACACATAATCATAGTTCTGGATGTACTACATAATGCAGTTGTACAGGACGGACCAGAGCAGCCCAGGTTTGTTGTCATCTGGGATAATGTTAGTTTCCACCGGGCCGCTCTGGTCAGGGATGGGTTCACCAACCACGATAACTTCACAGTTGTATACTTGCCCCCTTACTCCCCATTTCTAAATCGGATTGAGGAATTCTTTTCGGCTTGGCGTTGGAAAGTGTATGACCGCCAGGAGTGTAACAGAGAGAGGCCCGCCTGCCTCTTCTCTGTTGCCTAACCAGGAACATTGCTTGTGATGTGGATGAGGTGATGTGGCCAGAACCTAACAGAAGGCGGGATCCATAAACCATCCACACCATCCCTTACAACCCCTTACAATACTATTTTTTGTTTACCATTGCACTGTAATTTTACTGTAATTAGACAAACTTGGCTCCGGGCTGTGGACCATCACGGGAGGCTCCGGGCTGTGGACCATCACGGGAGGCTCCGGGCTGTGGACCATCACGGGAGGCTCCGGGCTGTGGACCACCACGAGAGGCTCCGGGCTGTGGACCACCACGGGAGGCTCCGGGCGTTGGACCATCACGGGAGTTTGAGTGCGGGGAGCCGGCACTGGGCATACCGGACTGGGTAGGCACACCGGAGGTCGGGTGCGTGGAGCCGGCACTGGAGGCACCTGGCTGGGCGCACGCACTGGAGGTCGTGTGCAGGGAGTCGGCATGGGACGTACCGGACTGGGGAGGCGCACCAGAGGTGCGGACTGCTCTGGTGCGGGAGCAGAGCAGAGGTCCGGACCCGGACTAGGCACCTGCGGATCGTGGGAGTGGAGCAGACGACCGGACCCGGACTGGGCACCGGTGGAGCGGACTGCTCTTGCACGGGAGAGGAGCAGACGACCGGACCAGGACTGGGCACCGGTGGAGCGGACTGCTCCGGCTGGGAGTGGAGCAGACGACCGGACCCGGACTGGGCAAAGGTGGAGCGGACTGCTCTGGCACGGGAGTGGAGCAGACGACCGGACTCGGGTTGGGCACCGGTGGAGCGGACTCTCGCTCTTGCACTCCTCCCAATTTCACCTACATAGCCCCACAATACTCCTATATACTCCCGTCAGGTATGCCTCTTCACTTAACTCCTCCTCCTTTCTTCTCGCCCCCCATTGGTACTCCGGCCTCTTCCTATTCCACATGTGGAGTGGTACTGGTTCCTCCTCTTCATGACCAGACCAGCCCCATAGCCCCCCCCAAAAAAATTATTGGGGTTGCCTTCGGGCTTCACGCCTTCCTGAGCCCCGATTTCGACGCTGTCCTCCCTTCTTCTCCTTCTCCCCTGAATTGCGCTGCTTGGTCAATTGGTGGTTCATTCTGTCACGAGTGGGTGTTAAGACAGACCAAGGCGCAGCGCAGTAATAGTTCGACATGACACTTTAATAAAGTATTCACTCAAAATGACGAACTATACAAATGAAACACGACACAATAACAGTAAACACACTTACTTCATCGGACATGGAGATAATGAACCACACCTAGGGTGTGGAACATACAAACATATGTAGGATTCCTAATTAGAGACACTGCAATGCAGCTGCCTCTAATTAGGGATCCAACACAAAACACCACATAGAACTGAACACATAGACCTGTCAGACTCTGACCATGGCTACATAGAGAAGCAATGGCCAGAGCCTGACACTCTGCTGGGTGTCAGTAACTGACATCTACGACCAAGTGATTATGTCCTCCTGGATGGTGCATGCTCTTGTTATCTCAAAAGTAACAAAAAATACTTTATTTAGCTGAGTGGGTCATGACTCTTAGACTATGTATTTGTCACTCCCCCTACTGACATTAGCTACCCATTAGATCTGATAGTGTAATCTGTGTGCGTCTCAGATATTTGCCTGTAATTAAGTAGAGATCTCCATAGCCAGCAATTCTACAAGCAAGATGCAGGTGGCTGGAAGGTAACTAGACGAATGTGTCCTAGACTGTGGCAAATGTCAGTGCTACAAAACTGAAGAGTAATGACAAGGTTATGTGGGCCAGCTCCTCTTTTCCACCGTGCAGAGACACCGGGAAACGCTGTTTCAGGCTTCTTCTTCTCTTCTTACAGAGGAGAGAGACCACAGGACACGCTATTTCAGGCTTCTTCTTCTCTTCTTACAGAGGAGAGACACTGGGACACGCTATTTCAGGCTTCTTCTTCTCTTCTTACAGAGGAGAGAAACACTGGGACATGCTATTTCAGGCTTCTTCTTCTCTTCTTACAGAGGAGAGACACTGGGACACGCTGTTTCAGGCTTCTTCTTCTCTTCTTACAGAAGAGAGAAACACTGGGACATACTATTTCAGGCTTCTTCTTCTCTTCTTACAGAGGAGAGAGACACCGGGACACGTTGTTTGAGACTTCTACTTCTCTTCTTTTCTCACTGAACCAGAGGCAGAGAAGAGAGGGAACAAGATAAGAGAACGTGTCTCTCTTTCACCATCAGACTGGAGATTTTTCTCTTTTTTCATCATGACACTGAGATTCATGGTGGGATAGAAGATTTGCCTACCTCTTCAAAGAGTATCTTAAATGAATCCCACGGGCTCCCCCCCCCCCCACATAAATATATATATTTTCCTACTAGCACTGACTTTGCTGATAACTACTTTGTTGAGGGAAAATGTACTTGCTACGACTGTAATATGTGGTTGTCTCACCCAGCTATCTTAAGATGAATGCTCTGGATAAGAGCGTCTGCTAAATGACTAAAATGGAAAAATGAAATGTGTCATCAGACTGTGATTTGGCGGCTCAGGCTATTGTTAGAGCCCAAATCTCTCTCACTCTAGCTCTCTCTTTAACTTTGTCTCTCTCTTTCTCTCACTCTCCCTCTCGCTCTCTGGCCTTGATATTTGGACATCAGACATTCATTATTCTTCGGGCCAGCATATTTTTTCCTGTCCAACACTCTGTGTTCAAATAGTCATACTAACCACACTAACCATACTATTTGTGATGTAAATTGAGTATGTAGTATGCTTATTGGTCATAGTATGGATATAGTTAGTATGCCAAAAGTTCCCAGATATCGTACTACATTTACCAAAATACGAAGTATACAAGCAGTGGCCACTACTAATACTTCGAACTTGCCATTATATTAACTACCCAACGTTTATTGACTTGATTAATCACGTCATTCTTAGTTTACCTAAGTGGTATAGTCGTTGTGCGTTCTCGATGGACATTGTTAAGGAAGTCCAACTAGTCTAACTAGTAATTTGTTATGCTAACAAGCTAGCAAGAGGTTGCATAGCAACAGCATCAACTTTCAGTAGACAGGTGTAGCGCTAGTACGCTCAACTGAAAGGATATCGTTCGTTTACATTATACAAAAATTAACTAATAGTATATAGTATATACTCATTAAGTATGTAGTATACAGTATGTTAGTATCGGTATTTGAAAACAGTTATAGAGTACTGTAGCA
Source organism: Thymallus thymallus (assembly GCA_023634145.1). Taxonomy (NCBI): domain Eukaryota; kingdom Metazoa; phylum Chordata; class Actinopteri; order Salmoniformes; family Salmonidae; genus Thymallus; species Thymallus thymallus. The sequence continues at coordinate 10,446,386 of CM042403.1, read as the reverse complement.
TTAATTAGTTCTTCCTGGGCTGGTCACATGTTCAGGACATCCTCCTCATGGTATCACCCTCTGGCTCTGAGTGAGCCCTACTACTGCATAGCATTTTAAACAGGTTTGTTTATTCATGCATTTCTTATTATTATTTATTCACAGTTTTATTTATTTATCTATACATTTTGTTTTAGGAGCATGCGAACCCTCCCTCCCGGTGAACACACGTGATGATATGGCTAGATGTCGGCTTGTTTTAACTAGGCTCATTACCCGGTGGGAAACAAATCCAGTTAATTAAAATAATTTGCTGTTATCGCGGCTGCTGCTGTTGCTGCTTTGGTTAGCCAAACGTTACCAGGGGAGTGCTGTGCAGAGGCAGCCTGCTCCTCTCTCTCTCTCTCTCTCTCTCTCTCTCTCTCTCTCTCTCACCCTGCCTGGCGAACGCCGCTCCTCTGCCGTCACCGTTTCTCGGGCTAATTAGCAACGTAGGAGGAATATTTTACCGCCATATTAACATGCCGTGCTTTGGCCCGCTTCTGTGGGTGGGAGGAGAAGAAGAAGAAGAAGAAGAAGAAGAAGAAGAAGAAGAAGAAGAAGAAGAAGAAGAAGAAGAAGAAGAAGAAGAAGAAGAAGAAGAAGAGAGAACGAGTGCTAGGCCTGGGAGAGTGTGTAGAAACATGCCCTGAATGTTGAGTGGTTTCTTAATTTGCGAGTATCAAGAAAGCTGCTGGTTTAGCAGGTGCAGTTTGGTTGATTTTTATACTGGTTTCCGATCAACCCGAGGGAGTAATTCGATTATGTATTTAAATGACCTCACTTACACTCATTGCATAAATGAGTGTAAGTGAGGTCATATCTATCTATCTATCTATCTATCTATCTATCTATCTATCTATCTATCTATCTATCTATCTATCTATCTATCTATCTATCTATCTATCTATCTATCTATCTATCTATCTATCTATCTATCTATCTATCTATCTATCTATCTATCTATCTATCTATCTATCTATCTATCTCTGCGGATTGCAGAGGTCTTGAAAAAGAAGGGTCAACTCTGCAAATATTGACTCTTTGCAAAAAACGGAATGTCATTGTCAATGAAAGCCTTTGACACTTATGGAATACTTGTAATTATACTTCAGTGTACCATAGTAACTACTGACATAAAGATCTAAGAACACTGAAGCAGCCAACTTTGTGGAGACCAATACTTGTGTCATTCTCAAAACTTTTGACCACGACTGTATACGTTGGTAAGTGCATTTTCCCTTTTTGGAGAATTGCAAGACTACCACATGAGGGTGGAAGGACTGCTATGTTCTCCCAACAGGAGAGAAACAATGCCATCCGACTGCGTGAAATACAGCAAAGAGTTGTTGAACACAATGTAAACTTTGAAGGAATCAACAGTGTCAGCCTTTCTACCATTGACCGTGTCCTCCAGCGCAACAGGCTACGCATGAAGCAGGTGTACAGAGTACCCTTTGAGCGCAACTCAGAAAGGGTCAAAGATCTACGATTTCAGTATGTGCAAGTAAGTGTACACTCAAGACACTTTCAGCGCTGATGCTTACAGTACAATGCTATGCTACTAGCCTACTGTTACTGTAAACTGCACTATATTGTAGTGTATGTAAATCAGGAGTGCATACAAATACACTAATGCTGAAGTCTGTCTTTCTGTATCACTTACTAAACTACTTACTTATCTATTTTTATATAGAGAGAGTGTTTAAATTGGATTCCATGGAAAGGCCCCATGAATACATTTTTGTAGATGAAGCAGTGTTCAATCTGGCGAAGAGGAGAAGGAGAGGCAGGAACATAAGTCCCTGGCCAGCGTGGTGGCAATGTCACCCTTTCTGCAGCCATAAGTAATGGTGGGGTTCTCCACCGTCATGCAACCCTGGGGCCATATAACACTGAACATCTTCTTACATTTCTGGTCTTCGGGATGTTTTGTTTGAGCGTGTGCAGTAGGATCATCAGCAGGATCATTCTATGTCGTGGTTTGGGACGATGTCAGCTTTCACCGCGTCGTCCGGATACGCGAGTGGTTCAACATTAACCAGTGATTCATAAATGTTTGCCTTCCACCATACAGCCCTTTCCTCAACCCAATAGAATAGTTTTTCTCTGCGTGGCGGTGGAAGGTGTATGACCAAAATCTCTTACAGGCAATGGAATTGGCCTGTGATGACATAGGTGTGGAGTGTTGTCAAGGCTGGATCCGGCACACCAGTGGTTTTTTCCCCCGTTGCCTGGCAAGGGACAACGTTGCCTGTGATGTGGACCAAGTCTTCTGGCCGGAACCAGAACAAAGAGATGCTGAGGCAGACTTAATCTCTCATTGACTTTGATTTTGCAGTTGCACAACATTTATGTTTGTACTGTAATGTGCTTTTCATTTAGAGTTTTCTTTGTTCTTTGGGCTTTTGCAATTGGACTACTGTATTTTTATGCAAGTGCTGAATATACAGACATTCAATACTGTATTACTTGCAGTACTTACAGTATGTTATATATTCACTGTACTAAGTTGTGACTTTTTGTTTTAATTGCAAAATGCGTTTACTATATACAATAAACATGTTGTTCTGTATGAAATGGTTTTGAGGCGATTGTTTGATTTTGCCAGAAGAGTCAGGGGTTTTGTGAATGTAGTTTGAAGATTTGGTTTTGTGTTTAAAGTTTTAAGAAAATGGGTGAAGGTTTCAAGAATTTTGTCTTAGCAATTGAGAAAAACTGTAAGATACATCTGTACTAATAAATATGACCTAATATGTCCGCTTGGGTGACATACAACTACAATGGTTAAATGTAACTATGTTTACATATTTTAACGAGACCAAGGACCTTGGCAATAAATAGTACCTACACCCATATACTGCTTAATTCGGCCTTGAATCAGGGTATTGAACAGCAACAACAGACAGGCTATTGAGCAACAATGACTTACTCATAATTGATAATGCTGACAAGACAATGGATCCTCTATATGTCAATGGTCCCCGGTCTGAGCATCAGCCATTGCTGTACCTGAGAGAACATTGAATGACATTGAGAGGGGTAGTAAATGAGAAATAGTGAAAAGGAGATATTTGACTTTAATGAGTGTGACCATGGACCCACAAGCTGATCCAGACCAGACAGTAGCACTGGTGAACCCGTCCCCGAAGAGGAGGGCTCCTCCTGGGGTTGACTATCGATCTGTAAGGCCCCTCCTGGATCTGGATTCTGGATCTCCATATTGTACATCCATCTATAATGGAGAATGTGGATAACGAGTCGTGTTGTGCGTGGGTGGGAGAAACGGGTACAGTAGATGTCTATATGAGATTGGGAGATGGGGAGGGGTACAAAACTACTGTGGGGGTTGATACAGTAAGAAGTGGGGGAAAGGGTGATATCTTCTCCTTCTTCGTATCTTGGAATGTCACTGATATAAAAAAAAATATCAAAAGTCAATTTACGATGCGAAAGGCATCCTCATTAAATATTGGCAGAGAGAAACCAAAATGGTGCCACATTTGAGATCTCTTTGTTATTTTCTCTTTTCTTTTTCTCTGGGTGTGTTTGTTCTTAGCTTGTTAATCCACCAGTCAACACAGTCTAAACCCAGCGATGAGGATTTATAGTCGGCCAGGCCTCCCTCATTGTGTTTGATCACAGTACCGCCGCCTGCTGAGCCTATAGCCTCTATAGTGTGTCTGTGTGTGTGTGTGTGTGTGTGTGTGTGTTTGGCTGCACTTTATATACACATTATATACTACTGAGACACACACACACACACACACACACACAGACAGATATAAACACACACCAGTGGAAGCCCCCCCCACCCCCCACCCCCACCCCACACACACACACACACACACACACACTTTTTGCCCTCAGAACAGCTTCAATTCGTCAGGGCATGGACTGTACAAGGTGTCGGAAGCGTTCCACAGGGATGCTGGCCCATGTTGACTCCAATGCTTTCAACAGTTGTTTCAAGTTGGCTGGATGTCCTTTGGGTGTTGGACCAATCTTGATACACACAGGAAATTGTTGAGGGTGAAAAAAGACAGCAGCGTTGCAGTTCTTGACACAAACCGGTGCTCCTGGCACATACTACCATACCACGTTCAAAGGCACTTAAATATTTTGTCTTTCCCATTCATCCTCTCAATGGCACACACACACAATCCATGTCTCAATTGTCTCAAGCTTAAAAATCTTTCTTTAACCTGTCTCCTCCCCTTCATCTACACCGATTGAAGTGGATTTAACAAGTGACATCAGTAAGGGATCAGAGCGTTCACCTGGATTCACCTGGTCAATCTGTCATGGACAGTGCAGCTGTTCTTAATGTTTTGTTCATGTACTGTACATGTGAAGATTCCCACATAGAGACACATTCTCTGGCACAGGCAAGCAAACCCCCCCCACCCCACCCCCCCTTCCCCACAAACACACACTACTGGAGCCCCCTCACTAACACAGACGTAGAGCCTCCATGGGCCTGGGGGAGCACTAATGGCCTTGTACAGTGCAGTCAGAGAGAGTGAGGGTGAAGAGCAGTGCAAGGTGAAGGCATGCAGCTTCCCCAGTTAATCACTCCCACACATACACACACACACACTTACTAAAATGCACAAACACACACAAACTCACACACAGACTCACACACAGACTCACACACAAACACAGACTCACACACACACACATACACACACACTTTCTAAAACACACAAACACACACACAGACACAAACACACACACACTTACTAAAATGCACACACACACACAGATTGACACACACACACTCCCTCCCTCCCTCCCACACACACACATACACAGAGCATCTCTCCAGTCAAACAGGCCTGTCCTGATGAAGCTGCCGTTTCTAAAAGGAGCAGAGCATGAATTATGGAGTTCAGTCTTCACATGAGGCTTTTTTCTTCCTCTCCACTGCATTTCTCTTAGCCAGCTGTTTTCTCCCTCCTCCATGTCTTTCTCTTAGCAAGCTGTTTTCTCCCTCCTCCATGTCTTTCCCTCTTTCTCTCTATCCTCCCCACTTTCAACCTCTTCTTCATCTTACTGTCCTGTAAGTTAACCATCACTGCTCTGCTCTCTACTGTACCTTCTACACTTGACTTTGCCTCTCTTTCGCTCTCTCTCTCTCTCCCTCTCTCTCTCTCTGTCTCTCTCTCTCTCTCACTCTCTCTCTCTCTCTCTCTCTCTCTCTCTCTCTCTCTGTCTCTCCATCCCCATCTCCCCTCTCCCCTCTCTTTCTCCACATATCTCCCTCTACTTCCTCTTTCTTTCCCTCTGTCCCTATCTTTATCTGTTCCTCTCTCTCTCTCTCTCTCTACTCCCCTCTCTCTCTCTCGCTCTCTCTCTCTCTCTTTCCCTCTCTCTATGTTTCTGGATGGAGTACTGGCTAGATGAAGGTGAAGGAGACTCACTGCTGGTAAATTGCATAATATAATCTGCTCTGTCATCATATAATATAATCTGCTCTTTCATCATATAATATAATCTGCCCTGTCATCATATAATATTGTCAGGCTCTGGCCATAAGGAGTACCTTTTGGCCATGGTCAGAGCCTGACAGATCTAGTTATCTAGATCTATGTTTTTCATTTTGTGTTGAATCCCCAATTGGAGACAGCTGTGAGACGTTGTCTCTGATTGGGGATTCTATTTAAGTTGCTCAACTCCACACGTTTGTGTGGGTCAATATTTAAATGTCATCATCAGAGTAAGTGTGTTGATGTTCACGTTTGTTTCTTACGTTGTTGTTTTGTATAGTTCGGACTAAGTTTAGTATTCGTGTTGAATAAATACAATGTCGAACTATCGCTACGTTGCGCCCTGGTCTGTCTCTACACACGATCGTGGCAGAATGACCCACCACTACCAGACCAAGCAGCGTGAGAGGGAGAGAGAGGAGGTGCCGCCGTGTTATGCGCGACGCGCGATACGGGGAAACGCCCGCCAACAACCCCAAGGGAATTTTGGGGGGGGGCTATGGGGGTGGTCTGGCCGAGAGGAGGAGGTGCCAGTACCACTCTCCAGGTGGAATTGCGAGGAGAAAGAGGAACAGAGCTCGGTTCGGTCCGTGCCGACTCCGCAGGAGGAGGATCGCCCACCACTTAGTCTTCCCACGATCTATGATCGAGAGAAACCCAAGGGGTTTTATGAATACCCGAGGGAGGAACAGACGAGGTGGTGGAGAGCCTGGGTTGCTCTTCCATTGGAGCAGCAGACGGACCCGCTGCTAATAGAGATAGAGGAGGAGGAGGACTTCGGGCGCCGATACGCTTTAGTGAACAGGCTGATGGATATGCGGGAGCGGGCTTCTGAGCCTCCAGTGAAGGTCAGCAACCCTGAGCCTCCAGCCAAGGTCAGCAACCCTGAGCCTCCAGCCAAGGTCAGCAACCCTGAGCCTCCAGCCAAGGTCAGCAGCCCTGAGCCTCCAGCCAAGGTCAGCAGCAAGGTCAGCAGCCCTGAGCCTCCAGCCAAGGTCAGCAGCCCTGAGCCTCCAGCCAAGGTCAGCAGCCCTGAGCCTCCAGCCAAGGTCAGCAGCCCTGAGCCTCCAGCCAAGGTCAGCAGCCCTGAGCCTCCAGCCAAGGTCAGCAGCCCTGAGCCTCCAGCCAAGGTCAGCAGCCCTGAGCCTCCAGCCACAGCTCAAGGCCTGGATCCTCCTCCACCGGTGCCCAGTCCGGGGCCGGTCGTCTGCTACGCTCCAGCGCCGGAGCAGTCCGCTCCACCGGTGCCCAGTCCGGGTCCGAACGTCTGCCCAGCTCCAGAACCGGAGCGTCCTGCCACACCGGTGCCCAGTCCGGGTCCGGTCGTCTGTACCGCTACATGGCCGGAGCCGTTCGCCATGCTAGGTCCCATTCCGGGACTGGTCATCAGACTCAGGAAATTATCCACTTCGCCGGGGCCTGAGCCGCCACCGAAGTGGATTGTCCCTCCTCACACCCCCCATGTCACATAATTTTTTTTTTGTTGTTGTTGTGATTATCGCGGCCGGGAGTCCGCGCCTTAGAGGGGGGGGTACTGTCAGGCTCTGGCCATAGGGAGTACCTTTTGGCCATGGTCAGAGCCTGACAGATCTAGTTATCTAGATCTATGTTTTTCATTTTGTGTTGAATCCCCAATTGGAGACAGCTGTGAGACGTTGTCTCTGATTGGGGATTCTATTTAAGTTGGGTCAATATTTAGTTGGGTCAATATTTAAATGTCATCATCAGAGTAAGTGTGTTGATGTTCACGTTTGTTTCTTACGTTGTTGTTTTGTATAGTTCGGACTAAGTTTAGTATTCGTGTTGAATAAATACAATGTCGAACTATCGCTACGCTGCGCCCTGGTCTGTCTCTACACACGATCGTGACAAATATAATCTGCTCTGTCATCATAATCTGCTCTTTCGTCATATTATATCATCTGCTCTGTCGTCATATAATATAATCTGCTCTGTCATCATATAATATAATCTGCTCTATCGTCATATAATATAATTTGCTCTGTCGTCATATAATATAATCTGCTCTGTCATATAATATAATCTGCTCTGTCATCATATAATATAATCTGCTCTGTCATCATATAATATAATCTGCTCTATCGTCATATAATATAATCTGCTCTGTCATCATATAATATAATCTGCTCTGTCATCATATAATATAGAGACAGCCTACAGGCAGGAGGTCAGAGATCTGGCAGTGTGGTACCAGGACAACAAGCTCTCCCTCAACGTCAGCAAGACAAAGGAGCTGATCGTGGACTACAGGAAATGGAAGGGGAAGAACGCCACCATTCACATTGACGGTGCTGTAGTGGAGCAGGTCGAGAGCTTTAAGTTCCTCAGTGTCCACATTACTAAGGATCTATCATGCTCCAAACAAACCAACACAGTCGTGAAGATGGCACGACAACACCTCTTCCCCTTCAGGAGGCTGAAAAGATTTGACATGGGCCCTCAGATCCTAAAAGAATTATACAGCTGCACCATTGAAAGCATCTTGACTGGCTGCATCACTGCTTGGTATGGCAACTGCTTGGCATCCGACCGCAATTTTAGTACTGAGAGAGACTTTGTAATTTTTTCAAACAATCATCTTTATTTAATATAAATGTAATTATTGCAATAATGAGGCTGGTCAGTCCAACAGTCTTGGATGTTGGGCTGAGAGTCTAACCTCCTTTGGCAATGCTGTTTCTTATATAAAACAGACACTAAAATGCTGAGTCATTGCTGTTCCAACCCTCTCATGCAAACCAATAAATACAATAAAAGGAAGGATGAACAAAGACAAGGAGGGATTATGTTCCACCCCTTCAAGCTGCAATCCCTATATCAGTTACCCCCACCACATCTTATCTATGGATTGCCAGAACAGAGAGACCGGAGACATCTGCACCACTAAGACCATAGAAACATCATACCATTAGTTAGGTATATAATCCTTAACTATTAATATCAAACAAATCAGGTAAGTATGTCATTTATTTTGTCATAGGCGTTACAGAGGGTAGTGCGTACAGCCCAGTACATCACTGGGGCTGAGCTCCCTGCCGTCCAGGACCTCTATACCAACCAGTGTCAGAGGAAGGCCCTACAAATTGTCAAAGACTCCAGTCACCCAAGTCATAAACTGTTCTCTTTGCTACCGCACGGTAAGTGGTACCAATGCAACCAAGTCTGGAACCAGTGGGTGGGTGCTGCTACAGTTTATTATCTATCCTGTTATCTCGCTTTGTGCATGGGGTTATTGTCAAACTGAAATAGGGAAGGACCTTCCCCAAACTGTTGCCACAAATTTGGAAGCACAGAATCTTCTAGAATGTCATTGTATGCTGTAGCATTAAGATTTCCCTTCACTGGAACTAAGTGGCCTAGCCTGAACCATGAAAAACAGCCACAGACCATTATTCCTCCTCCACCAAACTTTACCGTTGGCACTATGCGTTGGGGCAGGTAGCGTTCTCCTGGCATATTCGTCCTTCGGACTGCCAGATGGTGAAGCGGGATTTATCACTCCAGAGAACGCGTTTCCAATGGCGGCAAGCTTTACACCACTCCAGCTGACGCTTGGCATTGCGCATATGTAGATATAGATATACACATACATACCAACATACATTTAAATATACATACATACATACATACATACATACATACATACATACATACATACATACATACATACATACATACATACATACATACATACATACATACATACATACATAAAGTATATACATACATAAATATATTTTGAAAAAGATGTGTATGTCTATATATATACACATCTTTTTCAAAATATATTTATTTCTTATTTTCCACTAACCCTACCACCCCTCCCCTAATTGGAGAATACTAAAAAGCAACAACACTTTTACTTCCAGCTTATACACACTATATACCTTTTACGGACGCAATCTATTTTACAATAGTTATATTTTGTTTGTTTTTAATCCTGTCCTTCCTCTACCCTCAACCTCTCCCATCTATTTCTAATATCCATCCAGTTTGATTTCTATTTGCCATATATTTTTGTCATTGTTGCTAGGAGACGTTTCCAGTTCACAATAACAGCACTTACAGTTGACCGAGGCAACTCTACACAAAATGACTTGTTGTATATGTACATGTACATGTATATAGCCAAGTTATAGTTACTCATTCATGGGAAGGGCCCGTAAGTAAGCATTTCACTGTTAGTCTTCTCCTGTTGTTTACTTAACAAGCTCTCACAGTATCACGTCAGAATTAGATGTTCATCCATGTTCCAAACGTCAAATTTCAAAGTGTTTAAGGTTAAGTGTACAGTCGTGGCCAAAGGTTTTGAGAACGACACAAGTATTGGTCTCCACAAAGTTTGCTGCTTCAGTGTTCTTAGATCTTTATGTCAGTAGTTACTATGGTACACTGAAGTATAATTACAAGTATTCCATAAGTGTCAAAGGCTTTCATTGACAATGACATTCAGTTTATGCAAAGAGTCAATATTCTTTTTCAAGACCTCTGCAATCCGTCCTGGCATGTTGTCAAATAACTTCTGGGCCACATCCTGACTGCATAATCCATTCTTGCATAATCAATGCTTGGAGTTTGTCAGAAGTTGTGGGTTTTTGTTTGTCCACCCGCCTCTTGAGAATCGACCACAAGTTCTCAATGGGATTAAGGTATGGGGAGTTTCCTGGCCATGGACCCAAAATGTTGATGTTTTGTTCCCCGAGCCACTTAGTTATCACTTTTGCCTTATGGCAAGGTGCTCCATCATGCTGGAAAAGGCATTGGTCGTCACCAAACTGTTCTTGGATGGTTGGGAGAAGTTGCTCTCGGAGGATGTGTTGGTACCATTCTTTATTCATGGCTGTGTTCTTAGGCAAAATTGTGAGTGAGCCCACTCCCTTGGCTGAGAAGCAACCCCACACATGAATGGTCTCAGGATGCTTTACTGTTGGCATGACACAGGACTGATGGTAGTGCTCACCTTGTCTTGTCCGGACAAGGTGTTTTCCGGATGGCCCAAACAATCGGAAAGGGGATTCATCAGAGAAAATGACTCTACCCCAGTCCTTAGCAGTCCAATCCCTGTACCTTTTGCAGAATATCAGTCTGTCCCTGATGTTTTTCCTGGAGAGAAGTGGCTTCTTTGCTGCCGTTCTTGACACCAGGCCATCTTCCAAAAGTCTTCGCCTCACTGTGCGTGCATCAGAGAAAATGACTCTACCCCAGTCCTCAGCAGTCCAATCCCTGTACCTTTTGCAGAATATCAGTCTATCCCTGATGTTTTTCCTGGAGAGAAGTGGCTTCTTTGCTGCCCTTGACACCAGGCCATCCTCCAAAAGCCTTCGCCTCACTGTGCGTGCAGATGCACTCACACCTGCCTGCTGCCATTCCTGAGCAAGCTCTGCACTGGTGGTGCCCCGATCCCGCAGCTGAATCACCGCTTGCTGGACTTTCTTGGGCGCCCTGACGCCTTCTTCACAACAATTGAACCTCTCTCCTTGAAGTTCTCCTAACGTTGATTCAGCTGCGGGATCGGGGCACCACCAGTGCAGAGCTTGCTCAGGAATGGCAGCAGGCAGGTGTGAGTGCATCTGCACACACAGTGAGGCGAAGACTTGCGCTTGCTGGACTTTCTTGGGCGACCTGACGCCTTCTTCACCACCCTCCTTTTAAAGCTTCCAGTCTGTTATTCTGACTCAATCAGCATGACAGAGTGATCTCCAGCCTTGTCCTCGTCAACACTCTCGCCTGTGTTAACGAGACAATCACTGACATGATGGCAGCTGGTCTTTTTGTGTTTTTTGGGGATTAAGTTCATTTTCATGGCAAAGAGGGAATTTGCAATTAATTGCAATTCATCTGATCACTCTTCATGACATTCTGGAGTATATGCAAATTGCCATCATCAACACTGAGGCAGCAAACTTTGTGGAGACCAATACTTGTGTCATTCTCAAAACGTTTGGCCACGATTGTAGGCATTAACTTCACATTTTTAAGGTTAGGGTTAGGTTTAAGCATTAACTCTGAAATTAACTCTGCTTACTCCCATCCTCAATCCCTGTCCACAATGCCCTAGCAAAAGCAAAACCTACTTGAAGGTAACAGCGCTCACTGTTGCCCCTAGTGGCCGGTTTCCACTTAATTTCCCAGAGTCCTCAGACATGGATGGACGTCTAGTTCTGACTTGTATCACGGGTGACCTGGCTGTGTTTACGAAGCATCATCTGCTCTGTTGGCTCATGTTTCTCAATGAGAGTCACTATGGCAAAAGTCCACTGTAATTGCCAATACGAACTGCACCAATGGATGTACTGTAGGCCTACAATATGTGCGTCAGTGTGTGTCACAGAAAGTAAGAGCGAGCGAAAGAGAGGGAGGGAGAGGGAGAGAAATAGTGAAGTGAGAGAGAGAGAGAGATAGAGAGAGAAAGAGAGTGTCATCGCTGGAAACACACCAAGCCAAACAAGGTCACCTCCCCCAGATCACAGACATGGTGGGAAGTCTCAAGTTTAGCCAATCAGAGAGTCCATCTCTCTCTCTGAGTTTTACTGTGTCCTTGAGGACTGGATCCAGAGTGGCCTTGCTGTCCTGTCATGTCACTACTGCCGTGTTCCTGTCACCAGGGAAGCCAGGCATGGATAACTAGAGAAAGTCACATGGTCACATCTCCTGAGCAGCTGCACCCTTCAGGGCTGGTTCTATTGTATTAGGGCTGGTTCTATGGTTTTTAGGGCTGGTTCTATCGTTTTAACGGTGGAACTGTGGAAATCATTGCCATTCATAGGCTATACTGTACTATCAGCATGTCGGTAATGAAGAACAGAACAGATGTGAAGGCCTCGTTAACCGCTGATAAACCCTTAACCCATCGTTCTGACAAAAACATCTATTCATCCTCCTTTGCTATGTTTTCCCTTTTCTCCTTGTCCTCTTTCTGATCCACAACCTCCCTCCATCCCTCCCTCCCCCTCCCATCAGAGTAGACTGTACCCTGTGGTGCTGGCCTGTTGCGTAACCTCTGGGCTGTTCCCAGCTCTTGTTAGGGACATCTTTTTGTGTTTAATCGTGGGAGATTGAGGAGATTAGATTATGTACGGACAGATTACACTGACCCCGATATCAGGAGGGTTGGCGGATGGGTGAGAGGGGGGAGAGACAGGAGGAGGGAGAGTAAGGTGGGGGGAGGCCAGGGGGAGGGGTGAGCAGGAGGAAGGGTGGGGCAAAGGGAGGGCTGGGCTGGGGGAAGGATGGGTGGGACAAAGGGAAAGGTTGTTGTCAGACCAGCAAGCAGACAGTGAGATTTACTGGTTTCTCTACTTGGCCTGTTTTATTAACCACACGTTGTTCTGGAAATGTAAAGCAGTTTTGGTGTAGCATGTCATTCCCTCCCTCAATATAAGTGGACTTCAGTAGTGGTCAACTGAATGCAATTGAGGAAAACACCATTTGTAATTTCAGAGCATTTTGATGAAGCCCTTCTGGGATGTAACATCAATGTTCTTATTTCAATGAACTGATCACTGCCAATGTTCTGTGATGCAGAGTTTGTCTGCTATAGTGGAAAGCCACCTGACCACAAGTCACCTATGTTTTCTGTAACGCAGTGAGTCGTACACACACACACACACACACACACACACACACACACACACACACACACACACACACACACACACACACACACACACACACACACACACACACACATACATACACTCCGTAGATCTGGTGTCATTTCCTCTTGTCCATGTTTTAGTCTATTAACAATGTAATGTTTTATTGCATGTCACATCAGGTTCAGCCATGGCTAAGTCATGGAGAGAGAGGAGGGGGGAAGGAGGGAAGGAGGGAGGGAGAGAGGGGGAGAGGGAGGGAGAGAGGGGGAGGGAGAGAGGGAGAGAGAGAGAGATGGGGAGGTAGAGAGGGAGGGAGGAGGGGGAGGGAGAGAGGGAGAGAGGGAGAGAGGGAGGGGGGAGGGAGAGGGGAGAGGGAGAGAGGTAGGGAGAGGGGAGAGGGAGAGGGAGGGAGAGAGGGGGGAGGGAGAGAGGGAGAGAGTGGAGGGTAGAGGGAGAGAGGGAGAGGGGGAAGGGAGCGAGGGAGAGAGGGGGAGAGGGAGAGAGGGAGGGAGAGAGGGGGGAGGGAGAGAGGGGGAGAGGGAGGGAGGGAGGAAGAGAGGGGGGAGGGAGAGAGGGAGGGATAGAGAGGGAGAGAGAGAGGGGAGGGAGAGAGGGAGAGAGGGGGAGAGGGAGAGAGGGAGGGAGAGAGGGAGAGAGAGAGGGAGAGAGAAACTCGGAAGTGAGAGGGGAGTGAGTGAAAAAGAGAGAGGGGAAGTCCTTAAAGTTAGTGCTTCTAGGGCAAGCCTCTCCAACCCTATTCCTGGAGACCTACCATCCTCTAGGTTTTTGCTCAAACCCTAATCTAGCGCACCTGATTCCAATAATTAGCTGGTTGATAAGCTGAATCAGCTGAACTGGGGTTGGAGCGAAAACCTTCAGGAACAGGGTTGGAGAGCCTTGCTCTAGGGCAATTCAGGTGGATGTTAAAGGGCCTTTTTACTGAATGTTTGTTTCATATGATGGTGTTTTGCTTTTCATGTTTTGTGTTTGCTTCTGATTGTGTCATTGATATGTATATAGATATGCATAGTGTAATTGTTGTGTTCGTACAGGGATCATCTGCAAAAGAGTCTGTGGTCTCAGCATGACACCCTGCTTAAATTTTTGTAGATACAGTAGATTCAGTACATACCAGGAAATACAGGAGTACCAGTAAATACAGTAGATACCAGGAAATACAGTAGATACCAGGAAATACAGTAGATACCAGAAAATAGAGTAGATACCAGGAAATACAGTAGATACCAGTAGATTTCAGTAGATACCAGGAAATACAGGAAATACCAGGAAATACATTACCACAGATAGATGTCCCACTTCCCCTTCCCCTTCCATCCTCATCTCCGTATTCCTCCTCCTTTTTATTCCAATGCTTCTCTCTCTCCTTCTGCATTGGCTATGATACCTTGATGTGACTCATCAATTGTCAGCACTTAGAGCCACGAAGCACCAAGGCCCTGATTAGCATACAATTAGGATTGTCCCGCAGCCCCTGGGAGAGGGATGGGCTGGAGGATGGAGAGACAGCACGGCTGACACGGTGACTCCTCTTTCTGCTGATGCGACCCGTCCGGGACAGCGGTGGGGTCTCAGAGGGCGCAGGCGGGGCAAGGCATGTGCCAAGCTTGTATCGACGTCTGGGGGGGTGAGGTGTCGTCTCTGGCGCTGACAGTGGAGCTGATGGAGTCACTGTCACCCGCCTTAATGACCGGAGAGGGAGGGGGGGGGGGGGAGAGGGGGGAGAGGGGAGAAGAGAGGGGGAGAGGGGCGAAGAGAGGGGTGAGGACCTTTTCACACCGCCACCTTGGTTTTCGACTCTGCTCTATAAGCATAAATACGAGAGGAAGCGCACACACATACACACACAGACACACGCACGCGTGCGCACACACACACACACACACACACACACAGATGCTTGCTAATAGACACACATGCAAGCTTGAACAAACCTATGCGTATAATTACACCCCTCCTCAACAGAGACACTGAGGCAGCTGTATCAGTTGTATCTTACAAACAGAGACACTGAGGCAGCTGTATCAGTTGTATCTTACAAACAGAGACACTGAGGCAGCTGTATCAGTTGTATCTTACAAACAGAGACACTGAGGCAGCTGTATCAGTTGTATCTTACAGAGACACTGAGGCAGCTGTATCAGTTGTATCTTACAAACAGAGACACTGAGGCAGCTGTATCAGTTGTATCTTACAAACAGAGACACTGAGGCAGCTGTATCAGTTGTATCTTACAGAGACACTGAGGCAGCTGTATCAGTTGTGTCTTACAAACAGAGACACTGAGGCAGCTGTATCAGTTGTGTCTTACAAACAGAGACACTGAGGCAGCTGTATCAGTTGTGTCTTACAAACAGAGACACTGAGGCAGCTGTATCAGTTGTGTCTTACAAACAGAGACACTGAGGCAGCTGTATCAGTTGTGTCTTACAAACAGAGACACTGAGGCAGCTGTATCAGTTGTATCTTACAGAGACACTGAGGCAGCTGTATCAGTTGTATCTTACAGAGACACTGAGGCAGCTGTATCAGTTGTATCTTACAAACAGAGACACTGAGGCAGCTGTATCAGTTGTATCTTACAAACAGAGACACTGAGGCAGCTGTATCAGTTGTATCTTACAGAGACACTGAGGCAGCTGTATCAGTTGTGTCTTACAAACAGAGACACTGAGGCAGCTGTATCAGTTGTGTCTTACAAACAGAGACACTGAGGCAGCTGTATCAGTTGTGTCTTACAAACAGAGACACTGAGGCAGCTGTATCAGTTGTGTCTTACAAACAGAGACACTGAGGCAGCTGTATCAGTTGTGTCTGGTGTACAGGGTGTTTTCTCCTTTAGTACAGTGCTAGGCTACTAGACTTAAAGTGGAACTGACAGCATTTAATATTACACATAGCAACATAATATTACACATAGCAACATGATATTACACATAGCAACATGATATTACACATTTTAAAACGTTTTCTGACAAGCGAGCTCATAGATATGGTCATTTTCACGTTTTCCTCCCCCAACAGGACGAGTAGCCTATTCTCATCAGAGAGGTCTTTGAAACCTTGAAGAAGGGTTTCAAATTTGGGGAAATTACTCTCTAACTGTTTTACATTTTTTACATTTTGTCAGGAATTGCAGCTCTGTCTCAGGTTCTGCTGTGGTGCAGTGGTTGCACAGCCTTTCCTCTACAGGGAGACAGGTTTTTCTATGTCTACCCTTCTCAATAGCAAGGCAGTGCCCACTGAGCCTGTAAGGTTTTTCTATTTTACCATGGTTTACTGTCGATTTAGGGTAAGGTAGCATTGCATTTTGCTTTGTGCTTGTGTTACCCCTCTCTCTCTCTCTCTCTCTCTCTCTCCCTCCCTTCCTGTCCCTCCCCCCTCTCCCTCTTTGCAGTAAGTCCCAGATAGAAGTAACAGACCAGCAGAATCCAAGAGCTGGCCTTAATCAGTAAACACCTATCAATGCTATTTAGTCCTGTAACCCCTCTGGTGGCCTGTACATTTGTTCTGATGCATTGACGCGCTATTGACGAGAAGCGGGACGGGGAAAAGTGACAAATTAAAATGTCAATGGTGGCAAAGGTGAGTCCCCTCTCCTCCCCTTGCCTCCCCTCTCTGTGTCCTTATGGTGGGGTGATGGGCCAACTGCTCCAACGATTGCCGATGAAAACGCTGACACCAGAAGCAACAAGGACATCAGAAATAGAGAGACAGGGAGAGCGAGAGAGACAGGGCAAGAGAGAGAGAGAGACAGACAGAGAGAGAGGTAGGGAGGTATGGAAAGGGTACAGAGACAAACAGAGAAAGAAAACAGTGTTCAAAAAGGGGGGAGCGAGAGATAGACAGACGAAAGAGAGATGGAGCGAGAGAGAGAAATGTGGGGAGAGAGAGAGAGATAGAAATGGGGAGAGAGATGGAGAGAGAGAGAGAAATGGGGAGAGAGATGGAGAGAGAGAGAGAGAAATGGGGAGAGAAAGAGAGAAATGGGGAGAGAGAGAGAGAAATGGGGAGAGAAAGAAAGAAATGGGGAGAGAGAGAGAAATGGGTGCGTTTTACATTTAACCTTTCTGCTGTATACGTCACCTTCTTTGACAAGAGGATAAGACTTTACAGTAATAGAGCATCTGAGTAACAAAACTCTTGTAACCAGGACACCATCTCAGTGTCTTCTAACCAGGACACTGTCTGAGTGTCTTCTAGCCAGGACACTGTCTGAATGTCTTCTAGCCAGGACACAGTCTGAGTGTCTTCTAGCCATGACATCCTTCTCATTATCTTATAGCCAGGACACCCTCTGAATGTCTTTTAACCAGGACACAGTCTGAGTGTCTTCTAACCAGGACACTTTCTGAGTGTCTTCTAGTCAGGACACATTTGGAGTGGCTTCTAGCCAGGACACCTTCTGAGTGTCTTCTAGCCAGGACACATTTGGAGTGGCTTCTAGCCAGGACACCTTCTGAGTGTCTTCTAGCCAGGATATAGATTCAGGAAGTTGACGGGCGGATCGTTGACAGCCGCCTGGCCTACCAGAGCGCAGCGGCAGAGGAAGTCCAGCCCCAGAGGAACCCCCGTCAGCCAACCCGGGTCAAGGAGAGACTGTGATTGACAGCTGCATGACATGCATTTTAGATATATTTATTATGGGAACTGCTATAATTGGGTATTCAATAGTTTTTGTCTGGCTTGGCATGGTATAATTTTGTTGTAAGTAATAGAATGTTAGTAGTAGTGTAATTTTAAGCCTGTATTGATAAAGTGTCTCAGAGTAGGAGTGCTGACCTGCAGTAGGACCAGTTTAGCCTTTTATATTACAATGAATGAATAGGAGGATCTGATTATAGATCTGATTCTAGATCAGCATTCCTACTCTGAGATATGGGCCCTGATGTCAGATACAGATGTACCACTGTTAAGTCTAGTCAGCCTCACCTGTGAGTGAGTGGCAGAGTTGAATTTAATCTAGACAGCGTTTTAACTACTTTGCAGATATGAAGAAAAAAAAAACAGACAATCATAATATCAGTCAAAAATATCAAATTCCCAGTTTATGCTACAAAACCAACTTTCTAAGAGGCTTTAAAAATGGTTATACTTGACTCAACATTCCATGATGTACACTAAGGCATTGTTGGCAGAATAGATGGATGCATTATTAATATAATTCACCAATACATTTCTTGTTAGTCAAAAAAATATTGCTATTAGGTTATAAATCACAGCTGGCCTGGTACATTGTTTGCTCCCTTCATTCGGGATACACTGTTTCAGTTTCAATGACTCAATATCTTGGACAAAAACGGACGAATGTAACTAAGGCTGGGAATGTCAATACAATCAAACTAGCAAGGACAATGATCAGAAGTCAGTCATAACGTGGCTAATAGGCTAGCGTATCTATCTATGTAGCTATTTATTTAGCAAGCTAAAAACACAGAGACTAACGTTAGATAGCAACAGTAGCTAGCTGGTGGAGGATGTCATGTCATTGGACGAGTGGGTGAGTGACTGACTTTTTCCCCTCATATACATTTTTAGTGGCTACCCTTACGAAAAAAGATTGCAGTCAGAGTGCAGTATAACAATTAAGCAATAAGGCCCGAGGAGGTGTGGTATATGGCCAATATACCACGGCTAAGGGCTGTTCTTAGGCACAACGCTATGTAGCCTATATAAACTGCACAATAATTATATCACTACCGTTCAAAAGTTTGGGGTCACTTAGAAATGCCCTTGTTTTTTAAAGAAAAGCAAATTTTTTGTCCATTAAAATAACATAAAATTGATCAGAAATACAGTGTAGACATTGTTAATGTTGTAAATGACTATTGTAGCTGAAAATTGCTATTTTTCTATGGAATATCTACATAGGCAGCATACAGAGGCCCATTATCAGCAACCATCACTCCTGTGTTCCAATGGCACATTGTGTTAGCTAATCCAAGTTTATCATTTTAAAAGGCTAATTGATCATTAGAAAACCTTTTGCAATTATGTTAGCACAGCTGAAAACCTTCTTTAGACTAGTAGCGTATCTGGAGCATTAGCATTTGTGGGTTCGATTACAGGCTCAA
Source organism: Thymallus thymallus (assembly GCA_023634145.1). Lineage (NCBI taxonomy): Eukaryota > Metazoa > Chordata > Actinopteri > Salmoniformes > Salmonidae > Thymallus > Thymallus thymallus. The sequence goes on along the minus strand of CM042403.1, from coordinate 10,427,165 downwards.
AATGGCCAGAAACAAAGAACTTTCTTCTGAAATTAAGGCTATTCCATGCGAGAAATTGCCAAGAAACTGAAGATCTCATACAACGCTGTGTACTACTCCCTTCACAGAACAGCTCAAAGATAGATAGATAGATAGATAGATAGATAGATAGATAGATAGATAGATAGATAGATAGATAGATAGATAGATAGATAGATAGATAGATAGATAGATAGATAGATAGATAGATAGATAGATAGATAGATAGATAGATAGATAGATAGATAGATAGATAGATAAAAATGCGTATGATATGAGTGAGGGTAATACTAGTTTACTTAATAGACATACTGGTTAAATGAACAGGTAAGTGAATATTTTGCATGGTTAAATTAACTGTACAGGTAAATATACAGTTACATTTACAGATAAGTGAATATTAGCATGGTTACATTAACTGTACAGGTAAATGACAGGAAGAGATACTTAAATAGCTAAATGTGTCTATGATATAATTTGGGGTTATAATAGTAATTCCCTTAAAATACAGTCCTTAGTGCGCAGGGTTTAATTACAGATAACTGCACATATTGCACATTCGATATACTAAAAACTGAAAAAATATACAACTGACAGGATACTAATATGCATTCCTGAGTGAATGACTACGTAAGTTAAGTCCAAGAATTACTTGCAATATTGCATGTGATATGATTTAACAACTGTACATGAGTATGTATATACAGACCTGAATGAATAAATAAGTCCTGAGTGAATGAGTGATTATGGACCAGAGTTACTCATGGATGGATGCACAATTGTTAAACTAGGTCCTAACACCCCAACAGCTCCAGGTCTGTGTTGCAGGAAGGACCTCCTGTAGCGCTCTCTGGCACACCGTGGTGGGATCAGTCTGTGACTGAAGGTGCTCCTCTGCATCATAACCATGGCATGCATAGGGTGGGTGACGTTGTCCATGATGGCCAGCAGTTTGGCCAGGATCAGTCTCTCCGCCACCTCCTCTAGAGTGTCAAGGCTCATCCCCAGGACAGAGCTAGCCTTCCTGATCAGCTTATTTACCCGAGAAGCATCACCGGCTTTGATGTTTGCTCCCCAGCACACCACTGCAAAAAAGATGACACTGGCCACCACAGATGACACTGGTAGAAGGTATGCAATAGTTTACTGCACACGTTGAAGGACCTGAGCCTCCTCAGAAAGTAGAGTCTGGCCCTTTTTGTACAGGGCCCCGGTGTTACCAGCCCATTCCAGCCTGTTGTCCATATGGACTCCCAGGAACTTGTATGACCCAACCATTTCCACATCCATCCCCTGTATAGGGACTGCAGTCAGCTGTGTGTGCCTTGGTTCTCCTGAAGTCCACCACCATCTCCTTTGTTTTGCTGATGTTGAGCTGAAGGTGGTTCTGCTCACACCACAACACAAAGTCACTGATTGTGCTCCTGTACTCCTCCTCCTGCCCACCCCTGTTGCACCCAAAATAGCAGAGTCATCCGAGAACTTCTGTAGGTGGCATGTTTCAGAGTTATATCTGAAGTCTGAGGTGTAGAGGGTGAACAGGAAGGGGGACAGGACCTTTCCCTGGGGGGCCCCTGTGTTGCTAACTGCCCGTTCTTACACACAGCTCTGTAGTCGCACAAATTGTGGCCTACCGGTCAGGTAGTCCTTGACCCAGGAGACTAAGGGTGCTTCCACTTTCATCATCCTCATCTTCTCACCCAGTAGCAGGGGCTGAATGGTATTGAAGTCACTGGAGAAGTCAAAAAACATAACCCTCACAGTGCAACCTGCGTTGTCCAGGTGAGAGTAGGCCCGCTGCAGAAGGTAGATGATTGCATCATCCACCCCGATGTTGCGCTGGTATGCAAACTGCAGGGGGTCTATTGATGTACACACCAGGGGTCTGAGGTGAGTGAGGACTAACCTTTCCAGGGTCTTCATGATGTGGGATGTTAGCGCTACAGGTCTGAAGTCATTCAGGACAGTGGGGTGTGCCTTCTTGGGAACTGGGACGAGGCAGGATGTTTTCCACAGCACAGGGACCCTTTCTAGGCTCAGGCTAAGGTTGAAGAGACGCTGGAGTATTCCACACAGTTGGTCAGCACAGACCCTAAGCACCCTTGGGCTGATGCCATCAGGGCCCGCCGCTTTCCACTGATGTAGTCTCTCCAGCTCTCTCTTCACTTGGTTGGTGGTGAAAGCCAGCCCAGGTGGGGAGGTGGGGGGAAGGGGGGTGTTGAGGATCAGTCCAGGGGGAGCAGGGGCGGAGGTGGGGTCACTGATTGTCTCAGCAGAGGTGTTGTGAGCAAAATGGGGGTGGGACAGCCGTGAGGGTGTGTGGTCTGGGGAGCTGGAGGGGAGGTGGACAGGGCCAGTATCAAACCTGTTAAAAACTTGGTTCAGCTCATTGGCTCTGTCCTGGGTCCCCTCCGTCTGCCCACTGTTTGACTTTTTGAAGCCAGTGATATTTCTCATACCCTTCCACACCTCTCTCACCTGGCTCCGCCTCAGCTTGTCCTCCATCTTCTCCTTATACACTCTCTTTCCCTCAGCAATCCACAACTTCAGCTCCCTCTGGACGCATTTCAATTTGTCCTCGTCCTTGTCCCTCTCCTTGAAGGCCCTCTTCTTCTCATTCAGCAGGGCCTTCAGGTCGCTGGTGACCCAGGGTTTATTGTTTGGGAAACAGCGTACCTTCCTGGTGGGTACAGTGTTGTCTACACAAACATTAAAATAGTCTGTTATGCAGTCAGTAAGTCCATCGATGTCCTCCCCATGAGCCTCACAGAGCACATCCCAGTCTGTTGTTTCAAAGCAGTCCTGTAGGGCCTCATTCGCCTCCGGGGACCAAACACCCTGTACACCAGTTACAACTGATACAGCTGCCTCAGGAAACACCCTGTACACCAGATACAACTGATACAGCTGCCTTAGGAAACACCCTGTACACCAGATACAACAGATACAGCTGCCTCAGGAAACACCCTGTACACCAGATACAACTGATACAGCTGCCTCAGGAAACACCCTGTACACCAGATACAACTGATACAGCTGCCTCAGGAAACGCTGTGCACCAGGTACAACTGATACAGCTGCCTCAGGAAACACTGTACACCAGATACAACTGATACAGCTGCCTCAGGAAACACTCTGTACACAAGATACAACTGATACAGATACCTCAGGAAAATTGTTGTATTTTATCACTCTTTTTCTCCCTCCCCCTTCGTCTCACTCATCTATCTCTCTCTCTCTCTCTCTCTCTCTCTCTCTCTCTCTCTCTCTCTCTCCCTCCCCCTATCCCTCTCCCTCCATTTATCCATCTCTCCCTCTCCGTCCCTCCCTCTCTCACTTTCTCCTACCTCTCTCCATCTTCCTCCTCCTCCTCCTCCTCCCCCTTTCCCTCTCTCCTCCCTTCCTTCCTCCCTCTCTCCTTCCCCCTCCCTCTCTCTTCCGGTGGTGGATGATTGGCCCAGACCCGTGAGCCATAGTCTTCCAGATGGCCCCGGCTGGCACACCGACCACAACAACTGACTCAAGAACAGCTGATCTTTTGTCCCAAACCTAACTTAATGGGTGTTACTCCAAGACACGGATCTAAGGTCTGTTATATTTCCTCCCTAACGATTAGGGTTTGGATTGGGGAGGGAATGCTTGCCCTAGGTCAGTATCAATGGTCACAGAGTAGAGAGACTCACAAGAGGAGAGAGACTGAGACAGGGACTTTTTGAGTATTTTTAAAAAGTGAAAAGAGATATGTACAGCCTATGGTTGTGTCCCAAATGGCAGCCTATCCCCTATATACTGCACTACTTTTGACCAGGGTGCATAAGAACACACCCTATCACTCCAGGGTTGTTTAAGGTCAGAAGACCTATTTCACGCAGAAGACCTGCGAAGAGAGAGAGAAAGAGAGAGAGAAAGAGAAGGAGAGGAGACCGATAGAGCATCGCTGACAGCTTGTGATGCCACATTAGTAATGGTGTGCGTCTCAAATGACACCCTATTCCCTATATAGTGCACTACTCTTGACCAGAGCCATATAAGTCCAGGTCAAAAGTAGGGTGCCATTTGAGACGCATACATTGTGTGAGGACTCTAGTGTGTGTGTGTGTGTGTACGGCCTGTTTAGCGGCCATCAACACTGTCCGTCTCCCTTAATGAGGATGTTGGAGCAGGAGCAGAGCTGGGGGCCGTGTCATGTTACTTCACACACACACACACACACACACACACACACACACACACACTCACACACACACACACGCACACACACAGTCAGTGTGTTGGAGGAGTAGAGCTGATGGCCCGTGTCATGTTCCTTCACGCCTCTCTCTGTGTTTAGAGTCTGTTTAGTAAACGGTTAGAGGGGGAATGGGAGAGAGACAAAGCAGTAAAAGATGGAGAGAGGGAGGGAAAGATGGAGAGAAAGGGAGCAGGGCAATGCTAACTGGGCCAGGAGAGGTCAGGATAAAGAGAAGGAGATAATGATGGAAAGAAGGAGAGAGAGAGGAGAGAGAGAGGAGTTGTGCTTAATGACGCGTCTCCGAGGTAATTAGCAGACTGTAATTAAGGCCTGGATGGCCCTGGTATCTCTGGTCTGTCTCTCTCTCTCTCTCTCTCTCTCTCTCTATCTCTCTCTATCTCTCTCTCTGACACTCTGCCTCTACCTCGGACTGGCACGGACACCACAAACAAACCCAGGTGCCAACCTATGGTTAAACAGCATTGTTCTCTTAGGAGTGTGTGTTAGGGATGTGTGTTGTGCGTGCGAGTATGTGTGGATGGGTGTGTCTGTGTGTTTGTCTATGTGTGTGTGTGTGTGTGTGTGTGTGTGTGTGTGTGTGTGTGTGTGTGTGTGTGTGTGTGTGTGTGTGTGTGTGTGTGTGTGTGTGTGTGTGTGTGTGTGTGTGTGTGTGTGTGTGTGTGTGTGTGTGTGTGTGTGTGTGTGTCTGTGTGTGTGTGTGTGTGTGAGTGTGTGTGGTTGTCTCTATGTGTATGTTTGTGTGCATGTGTGTGTATGGCAGGCAGGCAACCAGTCTTTGGTACACATGGTCTGTCATTGGCGTGTTGAAGTGGGTCTCACCCCAGGCTGCTTTAAATATTAAGACTGAGTGGTGTTGCCACATGTATATTTAACACACAGGCCCTTGTGCTGATGGAGAAGTAGCACAGGCCCTTGTGCTGATGGAGAAGTAGCACAGGCCCTTGTGCTGATGGAGAAGTAGCACAGGTTCCAAACACAACTAACTTACCAACTAGCTCTCACAGTCTCACGTCAGAAATAGAATGTTCATCCATGTTCTCAAACGTCAAATTTCAAAATGTTTAAGTTTAAGTTTAGGCATTAACTCTGAATTTTTAAAGGTTAGGATTAAGTTTAGGTATTAACTCAGGAATCTTAAGGTTAGGTATTAACTCTGAAAGGTTAAGGTAAGGGTTAAGGTTTAAGATAGGCTTAAAACAAAAATCTAAAAAACAACTTTCTACAGTGGGGAGAACAAGTATTTCATACACTGCCGAATATGCAGGTTTTCCCACTTACAAAGCATTTAGAAGTCTGTAATTTTTATCATAGGTGAGTGATGGAATCTAAAACAAAAATCCAGAAAATCACATTTTTAATTATAAAAAAAAATCATGATTTTTAAGTAATTAATTTTCATTTTATTCCATGACATAAGTATTTGATACATCAGAAAAGTTAATAAAAGTTAAACTTAATATTTGGTACAGAAACCTTTGTTTGCAATTACAGAGATCATACGTTTCCTGTAGTTCTTGACCAGGTTTGCACACACTGCAGCAGGGATTTTGGCCCACTCCTCCATACAGACCTTCTCCAGACAGATCCTTCAGGTTTCGGGGCTGTCGCTGGGCAATACGGACTTTCAGCTCCCTCCAAAGATTTTCTATTGGGTTCAGGTCTGGAGACTGGCTAGGCCACTCCAGGACCTTGAGATGCTTCTTATGGAGCCACTCCTTAGTTGCCCTGGCTGTGTGTTTCGGGTTGTTGTCATGCTGGAAGACCCAGCCACGACCCATCTTCAATGCTCTTACTGAGGGAAGGAGGTTGTTGGCCAAGATCTCACGATACATGGCCCCATCCATCCTCCCCTCAATACGGTGCAGTCGTCCTGTCCCGTTTGCAGAAAAGCATCCCCAAAGAATGATTTTTCCACCTCCATGCTTCACAGTTGGGATGGTGTTCTTGGGGTTGTACTCATCCTTCTTCTTCCTCCAAACACGGCGAGTGGAGTTTAGACCAAAAAGCTCTATTTTTGTCTCATCAGACCACATGACCTTATCCCATTCCTCCTCTGGATCATCCAGTTGGTCATTGGCAAACTTCAGACGGGCCTGGACATGCGCTGGCTTGAGCAGGGGGACCTTGCGTGCGCTGCAGGATTTTAATCCATGACGGCGTAGTGTGTTACTAATGGTTTTCTTTGAGACTGTGGTCCCAGCTCTCTTCAGGTCATTGACCAGGTCCTGCCCTGTAGTTCTGGGCTGATCCCTCACCTTCCTCATGATCATTGATGCCCCACGAGGTGAGATCTTGCATGGTGCCCCAGACCGAGGGAGATTGACCGTCATCTTGAACTTCTTCCATTTTCTAATAATTGCGCCAACAGTTGTTGCCTTCTCACCAAGCTGCTTGCCTATTGTCCTGTAGCCCATCCCAGCCTTGTGCAGGTCTACAATTTTATCCCTGATGTCCTTACACAGCTCTCTGGTCTTGGCCATTGTGGAGAGGTTGGAGTCTGTTTGATTGAGTGTGTGGACAGGTGTCTTTTATACAGGTAACAAGTTCAAACAGGTGCAGTTAATACAGGTAATGAGTGGAGAACAGGAGGGCTTCTTAAAGAAAAACTAACAGGTCTGTGAGAGCTGGAATTCTTACTGCTTGGTAGGTGATCAAATACTTATGTCATGCAATAAAATGCAAATGAATTATTTAAAAATCATACAATGTGATTTTCTGGATTTTTGTTTTAGATTCCGTCTCTCACAGTTGAAGTGTACCTATGACAAAAATTACAGACCTCTACATGCTTTGTAAGTATCTCTGGATTCAACATGGCAACCTTTAGAATCAGAGGCAGATGCTTACGCTCATCCGCCATCCCCATCCACAATGCCCTAGCAAAACCGAAACCTACTTGAAGGTAATCTCCCGATGTGCTCAGACATGGATGGATGTTGAATACTGACTTGTACCACGGGTGACCTGGCTGAACTTACAGCCTCAACTCATGTCATACTCTACAGTATCTTTCTCTAAGCACCATACATGACATTTTAGATACAGTAAAAGCTTGTTGAAACTGACCTTTCTGTATGCTGTTGTATGCCGTGTACACTGTATAGGGAACATATTGAGGAAAAGATTGTTGGAGACACACACACCTTTCTATGCACAAATGTACACACACAATACTGTAGAAATACACACACAGATGGTGACACCAAATACAAATATGACTTTGTTGGATCCCCCATCTATTTAGCATTAATAAACAATGGTGTGTTGGTGAGACATTCATTTCAGACAAAACTAATCTCCAAACACACACTTTGTCGTTAATAATATAGGTAGGAATCTATCCATCCCCCTCTACTCCTCTTGTCCCGTCTGTTTCTGTCCCCCTCTCACTCCATCCTCTCCATCCCCCTCTCCTGCGGTGAGATTGGGTTATATAGAGGCTGCTCCATAGAAATAGACCCATTAACTTGAATATGATTACCCGTTCTAATAAGTCTACTGCTTTGGCCTGCTCCTTCAGGGGTGGTGAGGGGTACTGGGGATGTAATGTTGCTCACTACATAGTTATTAATTGCATTTTTTTAAATGATCTTGCGCTGCTATCGATCAGCATTCATAAAAATATGACAAACACACACACACACCGTCTACAGACTCAAGGTTACCGCATTAGCCAAGTATCAGAATGCTTGGGTCTGTGGCAAGGCTGTTGGGGTTTGGTGATGGCTGAAGTTTCAGAGTTTTGCTGAGCGGAGCAGTTAGGTAAGGGAGGGGAGAGGAGGAAAGAGGAGATGAGGGGGAGGGGAGGAGAGAGGGGAAGAGTCAGAGAGGGGGAGAGGAGAGGAAGAGGAGAGGGGGAGAGGAGAAACGGGGGGAGAGGAGAGGAGGAGGAGAGAGGGGAAGAGGTGGAGAGGAGAAGAGGAGGAGAGAGGGGAAGAGGTGGAGAGAAGAAGAGGATGTGGAGAGAGGGGGAGAGGGGAAGAGGAGGAGAGGAGGAGAGAGGGGGAGAGGAGGAGAGAGGGGAAGAGGGGGAGAGGAGAAGAGGAGGAGAGATGGGGAGAGTAGGAGTGGAGGAGAGAGGGGGAGAGGAGAAGAGGAGGAGAGAGGGGGAGAGGAGAAAACAAAGAGCAGAAAGGTACAGAGGAAGTGGAACGGTATTAAGGAAGGCTGGAAAAGGGGCAAGGAGAGATGGAAAATAGTGTGTGTGTGTGTGTGTGTGCGTGCCTGCATGCATGTGTGTCTGTGTGTAGGAGAGAGTGCCTGATAGTTCTCTGACCTATTTTACTGAGGTGGGAATGTATCTGGTCTGAAGACACACACTGAGACACTCCCTCTGCTGTTTCACACTAGCACTGCAGCACAAACTGTCTCCCTCGTCAAACTCAACTCCTGGGCTGTGACTGAAAACGTTATGTAGCACTATATTGGATCCATCCTTCAGTGCGGCAGGATACATTCCGAGTAAGGATTTCAGATTGGTCCCGTGTACCGGGTAGTGATGAGGCTGCGGCTGACCCCCACACTATTTCCAACTATTCCTTTTCTTGGCTCATTCCAGAGAGGATTCACTTAGCAAGAGCTCTATTAGAGTGTATAAGCACAGAAGTATACCTGCAGCTATTCAATAGCTTGGAGCAGCTAGCTAGCTAGCCTCTCCATCAAGGTGCTCTACTGTCCCCCGACTCGGTTTGGCTTGTGCCATTTCGTTTCAATTTTGTCCTTGTTTTGACTTGTGACAGTGTACCAACCTGGGCAGCATTGGTTTGGTCGACCAGTATTGTGGCGCTGAGGGTTTGTCCTAGTTGTCAGTGTAACTTGTCCGCAGGAACCCTCCCGGTTTAGCCTTCGGCCTCTGGCACCGTGCCTACCCCTCAAGATCAGGAAACTGTGTATGTTTCGCTGTGTATGTTTCGTATGGTTTTGCAATTCTCTGCTGAGAGTAAGCTAGTTGCGGCAAGGCACACCACGTTTTCATCTCTAACAGGGTGCATCCAACAATGCATAGACTCTTGTGTGTTCTGTGGTGAACAAGCTATGCAAAGTAGCTAGCTTTACGAGAGGTGACCATTGCAGGACTGAGCACAGTTATAAACACTATGCCTTAAGTCCTGCCAACCTGAACCACCATGTATATAGCAGAGATAAGCTTTAAACGTGTGTGAGGTAGAATTCCCTGCCCCTTCACGGACAGGCAGTTCACACTCCATGTCTCCTTACTAATAAGGGCGGCAGGTAGCCTAGTGGTCATTGTGTTGGGCCAGTAACCGAAAGGGCATGAAGAAACCTGCTGATGTGTCCTTGAGCAAGACACTTAACCCTAATTTGCTCCAAGGGCACTGTACTACTATGGCTGTCCCTGTAGGTAGGCCATCATTGTAAATAAGAATATTTTCTTAACTGACTTATTTAAATAAAGGTTCATCTCCCAGGACCGACACCCAAAACAACACAGACACCGTCAACTGTTGGTGATGAGTGCATGTTGGAGGACCCTATTGAAGTGGCTCCCTATTGGACCCTATCGATCTCGCTCCTTCCTATTAAAGGGGGTGAGCCTTTATCAGAGTCCACCACAGAGAGTGGGTGTGCGGTGAAGCCTATCTGACGGGTTGGGTTGCCATGTTCAGTGGTATGGAGGCCAGCGGCCACTGGAGCCCCTCATGGAAGTTGTCAACACATCAACGTGCTGGAGGTCAGGGTGGTTCCCTGCTCCTGCAGTTCCAATGATATTTGCACCTCGGCCAGTTGGGCATCGTCTAGCACCTTTTGTAGGTACTATCAAGTCAATGTTGCCCCCGCCGATAAGGTTGCGGCGGGCTTCCCTGAGTTTGGACGGAAGGACACAGCAACTATTACCGCCCTGAGCTCAGTCCTACAGGACTTTGCTCTCTGTCTGGCCCTTACCTAGTTCACTGATTCATCTGGTATTGTGATACCATATTGGAGTGATCCAATATAGTGCTACATAACGAAGGTTACGTATGTAACCCTGGTTATGTGAGCTATTGGATCGCTCCGATCCTCTTTTTCTGTGATCTACGACGCATCAAAAAGGACACAAGGTGGAGCCTCAGCACTACCCGGTACACGGGATGTATCCTGCCCTGCGGAAGGATACCATATCGGAGTCATCCAATAGCTTGCATAAACATGGTTACATCAAATTGCTTCCTCCGTCCTTGTATCCTCAATTCCTGTCAAAGCTCAATGAAGGACGAAGTCCGAAGGAGGGATATGGATCCTCTTCTTCAATGAGTTTTGAAAGGAGCGGAGGATACAAGGACGGAGGAAGCAAGGATTTGATGTAACCATGGTTATATGAGCTATTGGATCACTCCGATATGGTATCCTTCCGCTGGGCAGGATGTTCTGTCTAGAAACGTTGTCAGACAGCCCTAAATGGCTACAGTCTTTCCTTCTGATCAGTTTCTTACTTAGACCTTTGAAACCAACCAATCAGTAATGTGCATTGCCAGAGGGGGAGAATTAATCTCACCTGCAGTCCTTGATGAGTATAGTCAGAGATAGAAGAGGAAGCGAGACATCTCACTCGCTTATTTTTTCTGGTTTATACCAGTCAATGTTGACCAGACCAAGCTGCTATTGCATTGGCGTCTATGGGAGACCCACCCCTTAAGTAGACCGGAACTGTGATAATTTTTTCAATGGCAAAAGGTCTGAGTGAGACATCTTAATTTATCCACCATCTTTGGTACAGTTTGATACCTCCCACCCGCCATCTTTAGGATATAGGATTTTGGCAAGTTAATGCGATGCAAAATTCACTCTAATGACAAAGATCAGTGTGTGTGGAGTCCGTCTCTCTATTCATGCTGGGAAACTCAGTCAACTTGATTCTCAAACTGTGTATCCCTTCCTATGCATCTGTGCCAGAGGGCTCTGGTTAAAAATATATAAAGTATGTTGCGCAGTCAGGCGCTTGCTGGGGACAACATGAAGCGAGACACATGATCAAGGGAAAGAGGGGGAACGAACTCCCAATCTTAGGTGTGTACAGTATCTACAGTATCTTTCTCTCTTTTTCTTTCTTTCTTCTTTTCTACCCAGCTGCCTGCCATCTCCCCAGCGGTCCTGGACCTTCTGCCGCCCTAGGCAACACAAAAATATGCCCCCCCTGGGGCGGCATTTTGACAATTGGCAGCCGCCCTCCAGCGCTACAACACTGCCGGCGCCCCCAGGAGAAGCGGGTAGGGGCGGGAACTGCAGCAACGCTATGAGCTGGCAGCTGGAGTGCCGCCGGCGGTGTAGTAGCCAATCAGGGCCGCCGGAGGGCGGCAGCCAATTGTCAACATGCCGCCCCAAATTCAAGGAAATCTTGCCTAATGGGCGGGCCGGCCCTGCATCTCCTCATCTTGTTCCCTGTCTACTAAAACTTAGCAGTATTGTTTGACTATTTGTCGGCCATTTTGAATCAATAGCCTATATTTACCTTGCTGATTACTGAGCACTTTTTAAATGGATAAGGGACCTCATTAACTGATAGTTAACTCAAATGTTTGGGGATTATCAACAGTGGACTAATTACCAAAAAAAACTAAATATCGTTTTTGAGTAAAGTTATACTTTAAGTATGCTAATTTCAAATGAGTTGCCTGAAATCTGTAGGCTGTCATGTTTTACACAATCTATGAACACTAGAAAAGCAGGGCCTCCATGCTAACAAGCAGTGATTCTGACTGCAACATTCTAACAGGGTAATTCATATATTTCATATATGGTATCGCAAAAATAATAATTTGGTTGTGTTTATGAAGGCCTTGGGTAACATTAGAATATGATTTGTATATTATTTCAACTAACATAATAGCATTTTCATTAGTTTATGTTACTGTAGGATATATGTAAAACAAAAAAACACTAAAAGAGCCAAAATTAAAGTGTTCAAGAAATGAATGTAATGGAGTGCCTTTGTTACAACTATGAAACAGAAAGCATATGTTGGAACATGGTAACAACTTATTTTTATAATTACCAGGGCCGGCCCACTCATTAGGCAAGATTAGGCAGCCACCTAAACCGGCAGATTGACGAGGGTGGCATTTTCTGAGATAAACTGACCAAGACACACCTCCAACAACACACAAAACCTCACATAATTTTCTCAACCAGTGGCATATGGGCTTTTCAGGTGAGCGCTGATGCCACCCTGTGATAAGCAGTGCCCACTTTGTCAAAGGCAGAGGCGCAAAATATTGTGCTTGTCCATTCCCAGCGCACATCTCTGTTGGAGACACACATCGCTGCGGCACTCCACCAACGTTCCGTCGAAAAATCCTCAGCAATATAAACACAATACCCCATTATGACAAAGCAAAAACTGTTTTTTAGAAATGTTAGAAATACCTTATTTACATAAGTATTCAGACCCTTTGCTATGAGACTCGAAATTCAGCTCAGGTGCATCCTGTTTCCATTGATCATCCTTAAGATGTTTCTACAACTTGATTTGAGTCCACCTGTGGCAAATTCAATTGATTGGACATGATTTGGAAAGGCACACACCTGTCTATATAAGGTCCCAAAGTTGACAGTGCATTGTCATGACTTGAGGTTAAACAGAATGATGGTCCCATCTCTGTCAAGTTGCTCTTCCCCTCAAAGGGGGAGGGGAGGGGGGTTGAGTGGATTGGAGGGGTGTAAGGGGGTGGGGTTTTGACACCTTAATGGCTGAGATGGCGAAGGTTCACCTTCCATCAGGACAACGACCCTAAGCACACAGCCAAGACAACGCAGGAGTGGCTTCGGGGCAAGTCTCTGAACGTCCTTGAGTGGCCCAGCCAGAGCCCGGACTTGAACCCGAACAACATCTCTGGAGAGACATGAAAATAGCTGTCCCCATCCAACCTGATAATGCTTGAGAGGATCTGCAGAGAAGAATGGGAGAAACTCCTCCAAATACAGGTGTGCCAAGCTTGTAGCATCATACCCAAGAAGACTCGAGGCTGTAACTGCTGCCAAAGGTGCTTCAACAAAGTACTGAGTAAAGGATCTGAATACTTATGTAAATGTGATATTTCAGTGCAAATGTTTTGCTTTGTCATTATTGGGTATTGTGTGTAGATTGATGAGGAAAAAAAACATTTAATACATTTTAGAATAAGTCTGTAACCTAACAAAATGTGGACAAAGTCAAGGGGTCTGAATACTTTCCGAGTTTCACTATTAATTGTTTGTTATCCCTTATCCAATTGACACAACAATTGTGACTTTCACTTAGTTGGAACACTTTGACATACCTTTGTTTGCTTGTAGTGCATAATAGTATCCTATTTTCTCTTGATTGTGTCCCATTGTCTTGTAATTCTTCAGCACTGTTGTGGAGTACAACGGCTGTGAAGGAGCCTTATTTTGCGCAGAGGGAGGGAGCTCCCATCTCACTTTGTTCATGGTGCCGGCCAGACTTGTTTTCTTTACAAGCAACTTGTTGACAGTGAAGTGTAGATATTGTCCATGGTGACATTACTCCCCTTGCTAACGTGAAGTTTCACAAGCCTCATCACCAAATTTTCAGACACTGCTGCCAGATGTGGATATTTACCAGACATTGAAAGCAGTTCAGCATGCACACTCTCGCCATTATTGTCAGGATGAAATACATCACGTTTACATTAATTAATAAATTTTATCTAACAAGCTTTCAACATTGTCTCCCATTGTTCCCTATCTTGGACATTTATCATACACATCGCTCTCGACTGTCTGTTTACACATGCAGGCACACACATACGCATACACACACACACACACACACACACACACACACACACACACACACACACATACACACTTGTCCAGCGAGAGGTTAATGGTGGATTGATCAGCTGTTGTTAATCACCAAGCTTTGTGATTACCTGGCAGGGTACAATTGATCTTACATCGATCGGCCATCTTTGCTTCATCTCCCTGTCCCTTAGCTCACTGTCATTCACCGGCACAATATTGTAATTATGTCACCCCAGGCGTCTGCTCTTGTTCAATGACTCCCTGGCATGATAGTTGTAATATTATGCGCTGTGTCCACTCAGCTAAAGTCAGATTTACATGGCCGTGTCAGAGGGTTGAGTGTAAGTTGTAAATATTGGAATGAGGTAACTTTCTGTCTCTTAGGGAAACCTTGGATCTCTTTTATCTGTCTTTCAGACTTTACTGTCTCTGAGAACGGTGTGGTTTCTCTATCTCTCTGTCTCCCTCTCTCTTTCTGGGCCCTGGCTCTTTGGCTCTAGCCTCCATTAAAAGCATGTCTGAAGTAACGAGTTTAAACTCAGATAGAGGTGTGTGTGTGTGTGTGTGTGTGTGTGTGTGTGTGTCAGACCTTTGAGTGTGTTTGCGTGTGGGTGTGCAAGGCTTTGACAGCTGTGAATTTAATAAGCAAACGTTAAAGGTAGAAGGGAGGGAGGGAGAGATGCGTGGGGTCTTTTTTCATGAAATATTAATGACTGTTTCTGCATTTTCCTCAACGCTACTTGATAATGTCTAGTTTCCAATTCTCCTGTTTCACTCTGAGCAGGATATACTACAGAGATAGCTTTCTTTTGTTGTGTCAGTTCAAACTGTTCAGCTGTTAAGTGTGTGTGTTTTCTTGGGAGCTTTGTATGGCATAAGGAGTGATGGTTTTGGTGCCTTTTCAGGTGACTGTGTCTATAATAATATGTGTTTGGCAGAAGTATGTCAGCCTATGATGTAAAATAGATAAAACAATGACTCCTCATCCAGCATAAGGGATATTCAATATTAGGAACAGTTGAATATACGTTTTTTAAGATGAGTTGGTGCTATCTCCGTACTCTATCTATCTCGATGGTGCTATCTCCGTACTCTATCTATCTCCATGGTGCTATCTCTGTACTCTATCTATCTCGATGGTGCTATCTCCGTACTCTATCTATCTCGATGGTGCTATCTCCATACTCTATCTATCTCGATGGTGCTATCTCTGTACTCTATCTATCTCGATGGTGCTATCTCCGTACTCTATCTATCTCCATGGTGCTATCTCTGTACTCTATCTATCTCGATGGTGCTATCTCCGTACTCTATCTATCTCGATGGTGCTATCTCCGTACTCTATCTATCTCGATGGTGCTATCTCTGTACTCTATCTATCTCGATGGTGCTATCTCTGTACTCTATCTATCTCGATGGTGCTATCTCAGTACTCTTATCTTATTGAGTGGATGTTCACTCAAGTCTCATTTGTTTGTGATCACAGAAATACTTTTCCTGGCTAATTTATTGGGCAATTGGGCACTATGACGCTAAACTCTATCTCTCCCTCCCTCCCTTACTCCTTTCCATCCCTCCCTCCCTCCCTCCCTCCCTCCCTCCATATCCAGCTCAATCTTTATCTCTTTCTCTCACTCTCTCACACACACACTCCTAACTGGAGAGAGAGAGAGAGAGAGAGAGAGAGAGAGAGAGAGAGAGAGAGAGAGAGAGAGAGAGAGAGAGAGAGAGAGAGAGAGAGAGAGAGAGAGAGAGAGAGAGAGAGAGAGAGAGAGAGAGAGAGAGAGAGATCGTATTTTCTCTCACTTCATCTGCCAGTCGTCTTCATCCCTTTAGAGTATGTTCAGTGATCATCGATCCAGTAATCTTGAGACAAGATAGGCCCTTTCATAGTTTCTAGCCAGCTAGTGGGTTTCCAGTTACACAGGACTAAATCAGGTGTATGGTACAGCAAGATGCTCCTCCTTTTAGGCTTTGCTGGATCTAGTGCACATCAATATGATAATAATAGAATTGTAAATAAATGTAGTACTAATGGAGTTCAAGGATGTTAATACAATTTTGTGACTGTAGTACAGCATAACTAAACCGATATAAGATCAACATCATATAATATGTGACCATATCACATTTACTAATAGGAAACCATGACATTGCTAAATTGTAGGCCTATACACACTGACACAGCAAAATTTCAGAGAACTACAAAGCTTTAAAACTACAGTAGCAGTGAATGGGTAAAATCACTGGGGAAGCCAAGCCAGAAAAAAAATCCATAGTGTTGCGATAATTGCATTGTTTGCTCTATAACTTGTTAGTTCATATGCCTTGCTACCGTGATGTACAGTGGGGAGAACAAGTATTTGATACACTGCCGATTTTGCAGGTTATCCTACTTAGAAGTCTGTAATTTTTATCATAGGTACTCTTCAACTGTGAGTGACGGAATCTAAAACAAAAATCCAGAAAATCACATTGTATGATTTTTAAGTAATTCATTTTCATTTTATTCCATGACATAAGTATTTGATACATCAGAAAAGCAGAACTTAATATTTGGTACAGAAACCTTTGTTTGCAATTACAGAGATCATACGTTTCCTGTAGTTCTTGACCAGGTTTGCACACACTGCAGCAAGGATTTTGGCCCACTCCTCCATACAGACCTTCTCCAGATCCTTCAGGTTTTGGGGCTGTCGCTGGGCAATACAGACTTTCAGCTCCCTCCAAAGATTTTCTATTGGGTTCAGGTCTGGAGACTGGCTAGGCCACTCCAGGACCTTGAGATGCTTCTTACGGAGCCACTCCTTAGTTGCCCTGGCTGTGTGTTTCGGGTCGTTGTCATGCTGGAAGACCCAGCCACGACCCATCTTCAATGCTCTTACTGAGGGAAGGAGGTTGTTGGCCAAGATCTCGCGATACATGGCCCCATCCATCCTCCCCTCAATACGGTGCAGTCGTCCTGTCCCCTTCGCAGAAAAGCATCCCCAAAGAATGATGTTTCCACCTCCATGCTTCACGGTTGGGATGGTGTTCTTGGGGTTGTACTCATCCTTCATCTTCCTCCAAACACGGCGAGTGGAGTTTAGACCAAAAAGCTCTATTTTTGTCTCATCAGACCACATGACCTTCTCCCATTCCTCCTCTGGATCATCAAGATGGTCATTGGCAAACTTCAGACGGGCCTGGACATGCGCTGGCTTGAGCAGGGGGACCTTGCGTGCGCTGCATGATTTTAATCCATGACAGCGTAGTGTGTTACTAATGGTTTTCTTTGAGACTGTGGTCCCAGCTCTCTTCAGGTCATTGACCAGGTCCTGCCGTGTAGTTCTGGGCTGATCCCTCACCTTCCTCATGATCATTGAAGCCCCACGAGGTGAGATCTTGCATGGTGCCCCAGACCGAGGGAGATTGACCGTCATCTTGACCGTCATCTTGAACTTCTTCCATTTTCTAATAATTGACTACCTGGCTAAAATGCTTGCTCGCTAGCCTAACTTCCTTTCATGCGCAACGATGAGCCAGCTAGTTAACATTAGCCTACTACATCTAGCTACATATTGAACTTCCATCCTCTCAAGACAGGATCACAATGTAGGAATTTATGGTTGGATCAGAATTGCCGTTATAATCAATTACGTAAAACCAGTCCAAATCCCTTTCTCCATCCATGGCTAATTTAGGAAAGGGACAGTTTTAGCTAGCTAGCTAGTCACCTTACCAGCGCTCACAGTTGTTCCAAACATCACATTTTAATGTGTTTAAAGTTAAGTTTAGGCATTAACTCAGAATTTTTAAGGTTCACTGTTGCCCCTAGTGGCCGGTTTCCACTTAGTCTCCCGACGTCCTCAGTAATGGATGGACGTCAAATACTGTCTTGTGTCACGGGTGACCTGGCTGAGCCACCGGAGGACAACAACATAACGAGACGCAACAATTGAAGTTTTTTTTGTCAATGACGTTTTGCTTTTGATGTGATGTGTGAAATCAAATCCAAACTGGCTTCCCTTGACACTTTTTTTGCAGTGTGCCAGGACCATTCACAGTTGAGCTCACTCAGTTTAGCTAAACGCTGATTGGCTATTATTTTATACTTTTTTTATCAAGGGAGATAGAACAAATAGATGGGGTACAGATACAGAGATAGAGGGGCTCTGTTTCGCTCACTCGGAAACTCTCCGGTGAGATACATTCAGCCTCTTGCGAATTGAAAAACAATCATGAAACACAGAGAGAGGAAAATTATTTTATATATATTTATCTTTTATTCTTGGTAAATTGTTGGGGGAAGCCTGGCTTTCCTTTCCATAAATACTGTAAAACTAAGCATCCAAGCATCCAACTTTAAAGAGAGGAATAAATAAATAACTAAAACACTTTCTGCACAAAGGAAGGCTAACAAGGTCATAATACAATTAACTTTGTTTTTTGTCCTATCCTACTCCCCCATTCCTAATGTACATTTGGCATTAATTCCACCCCCTCAACCCTAAGATTAGACTTCCCAACACGTCCCGGTAGGGGCGCCTACCACCTTCCCCACTCCTCGCACTGCACCGCACCACACTGCCAAACAGGGTGATGAAATGCAAAAGAAAGAGTGAAAGAAAAGAAGAAAAACTAAAGAAAAACTAATAATACAAAATAATCCATTGTCCTCCTCTCTCATTTCCCAGATGCCCCAGCGCGGTCCCCCATAGTGTTCGTATATATCGTCTCCCTCCTCTATTCGTATAATTCAAAACTGGCAGTGAGCCTAATAGTATTACAAAGCGGTGAATAGACGGTTCCACTCAAACACAAAAGCCCTCATTAGTAATCTCACAGCACTAAGACGGTAGATTAAAAAGCTCTGGCGTGACTGTGTGTGTTTAGTATTGTTTTATGATGAGCTTACGCTATGCATTACACACCGCTCATCATCTCATCAGTTAGGAGGCGTTGTGTGTGTTGTTGAAGCGCTGTTCGTAGAGACGAGGCGACGTGGACCTGAGGGGAGGATGGGAGGGTGTGTGTGTGTGTATTAGTGATGGGGGAAAAATCGATACGGTTAAATATATACAGTGGGGAGAACAAGTATTTGATACACTGCCGATTTTGCAGGTTTTCCTACTTACAAAGCATGTAGAGGTCTGTAATTTTTATTATAGGTACACTTCAACTGTGAGAGACGGAATCTAAAACAAAAATCCAGAAAATCACATTGTATGATTTTTAAATAATTAATTTGTATTTTATTGCATGACATAAGTATTTGATCACCTACCAACCAGTAAGAATTCCGGCTCTCACAGACCTGTTAGTTTTTCTTTAAGAAGCCCTCCTGTTCTCCACTCATTACCTGTATTAACTGCACCTGTTTGAACTCGTTACCTGTATAAAAGACACCTGTCCACACACTCAATCAAACAGACTCCAACCTCTCCACAATGGCCAAGGCCAGAGAGCTGTGTAAGGACATCAGAGATAAAATTGTAGACCTGCACAAGGCTGGGATGGGCTACAGGACAATAGGCAAGCAGCTTGGTGAGAAGGCAACAACTGTTGGCGCAATTATTAGAAAATGGAAGAAGTTCAAGATGACGGTCAATCTCCCTCGGTCTGGGGCACCATGCAAGATCTCACCTCGTGGGGCATCAATGATCATGAGGAAGGTGAGGGATCAGCCCAGAACTACACGGCAGGACCTGGTCAATGACCTGAAGAGAGCTGGGACCACAGTCTCAAAGAAAACCATTAGTAACACACTACGCCATCATGGATTAAAATCATGCAGCGCACGCAAGGTCCCCCTGCTCAAGGCAGCGCATGTCCAGGCCCGTCTGAAGTTTGCCAATGACCATCTGGATGATCCAGAGGAGGAATGGGAGAAGGTCATGTGGTCTGATGAGACAAAAATAGAGCTTTTTGGTCTAAACTCCACTCGCCGTGTTTGGAGGAAGAAGAAGGATGAGTACAACCCCAAGAACTCCATCCCAACAGTGAAGCACGGAGGTGGAAACATTATTCTTTGGGGATGCTTTTCTGCAAAGGGGACAGGACGACTGCACCGTATTGAGGCGAGGATGGATGGGGCCATGTATTGCGAGATCTTGGCCAACAACCTCCTTCCCTCAGTAAGAGCATTGAAGATGGGTCGTGGCTGGGTCTTCCAGCATGACAACGACCCGAAACACACAGCCAGGGCAACTAAGGAGTGGCTCCGTAAGAAGCATCTCAAGGTCCTGGAGTGGCCTAGCCAGTCTCCAGACCTGAACCCAATAGAAAATCTTTAGAGGGAGCTGAAATTACAGACTTCTACATGCTTTGTAAGTGGGAAAACCTGCAAAATCGGCAGTGTATCAAATACTTGTTCTCCCCACTGTAGATATTACTTTTGTAATCGTATAGTTTTGGCAACATCGCAATATGATTTTTGTCTGCAATATAATTTTTGTCTGTACCTGCGCCAAAACTCTTTAAATAGGGAGCCAATTTGTTTTCAGCACTTTTATGTCCATGACTGATCAAAACTTTTTCTCATGTCTCTCTCTTGTCTCTGTGCAGCAGACATATGATGAGCAATATGTTTGGAACGTCGAATTGCAATAAAATCACGGAATCTAATCTGGCTGGTGGGAGGAGCTATAGGAGGATGGGTTCATTGTAATGGCTTGAATGGTATAAATGGAACGGTATCAAACACATCAAACATGGAAACAACATGTTTAACTCTGTTTCATTTATACTATTCCAGACATTAGAATGAGACTATCCTCCTATAGCTCCTCCCACCAGCCTCTTCTGATCGGCACCAAAGTATCCTGGCAATTCCCTGCCCTAGCTTGAATGTGTGTGTGTGTGCATTTGCGTGTGTGTGTGTGTGTGTGTGTGTGTGTGTGTGTGTGTGTGTGTGTGTGTGTGTGTGTGTGTGTGTGTGTGTGAGCACAGTGAGGATGGGAAGGCCCACTGAGAGGCTTTTGTCTCTGGAATGTATGTGACAAAGAGAATGTATGAATGAAAAGAGGGAAGAAAGGATAGATGAAGTAAAGAAATACAGATTAGTTCGCAGGGCTCAGTGAATGTTCCAAAAGACAACATGTGTGTAGTTAGTGATTGACACTGTAACAGTCTATCTGCATCAGATCATAGTCCTACACCTGTATCCACGGAAACCTGAAACTGTAGTATGTCATTTTCATATTTTGCACATTGGATTACCACAAACTTCCAGAAACTGAGTACATCATTTTTGATCTATCAGTAAGTTGATTTTTTGTGTCAACTAACCCCAGAAATGTGAGTAAACAGTGCATATACATTTTCCTAATTTACTCTTTCTGTCTGTCTGTGACTGTTTTACTCCTTTTCTCTTACACACACACACACACACACACACACACACACACACACACACACACACACACACACACACACACACACACACACACACACACACACACACACACAAATACACAAACGCACACACACACACCTCTTTAGAGGCGTTAAAAGCCATCGTGGTGATTGGGTGGCAGTTGAAAAAGTGGGTGATCAGAAGACCATACGCTACACCCTCGTACTGGGGTCTGGTCATACTGTGTATGTGTGAGTGTTACTGAAGTTATCTGTCCCTGTCCCAGGTTGTTGTGTTCACTATGTCGTATGGACATTCTCAAGTGTTGTGGGGTGCTGCTACTGTTCAATGATATTCCGAGAGCCATTGAAACAGGATTGTACAGTGAAATAGGGTATGTAAATGATTGTTTGATTTTGGATCTCTGGAAAACCATTCCATAGATGCAGGGAATGGGAGGCACGCTTTATCTTTCTTTGTTTATATTAAATAAGTCAGATTCCAGGCCCTACTGCGCGTACCTACACTACTCCTGATTGGATGTGATATGAGAGTGTGTGTGTGTAGCTTTCCTTAGGTGATAACACGAGATAACTATGACAGCTGGGACAGCCCTTGATCATTGTTCATTATGGGAGGGGACGTGAGGCCCCGAGACTACCAGGGTATGGTAATTTGTAACTGTGAGGGAGGTAGAGGGGGGAATGTGTGGGAGGGGGGAATGCGGGATATGTGGGAGGGGAAGGGGTGAATGTGTGGGAGGGAGGAATGTGGGGGAGGTGTGATGTGTGGGAATGTGTGTGTGCGTGCATTCGTGCATTTGTGCAGGTAATTGTCATCAAATAAGACAGGTTTTCCCATTCACTACTCATAGATAGATAGATAGATAGATAGATAGGTACTTTATTGATCCCCCGGGGGGGAAATTTCATACACGCAGATTATACACACAAATGCAAACATACTCATACAGCAACACACACATTTACATAAGCACATAAGCCGTCACATACATGCAGTAAGCACACACAAAAATGCTACAACAACAGGGTTTTAACGACAATGATACAAAATACACTTGGTGGAATAAAGAGTTTAATATTCAAAGTACAACAGAGAATTACACTGAGATTTAAAGTGCATCATCTACAACAGGGGTGTTGAACTCATTCCATACAGCGCCTTGTGTCTGCAAGTTTAGGGTTTTTCCTTTCAATTAAGACCTAGACAACCAGGTGAGGGGAGTTCTTTACTGATTAGTGACCTTAATTCATCTATCAAGAACGGGGAGGAGCAAAAACCCACAGACACTTGGGCCTCCGTAGACTGAGTTTGGCACGTGATCTACAAGGAGCTGAACAGTATTTGGAGTACAAAACTGAAACTTTACTGAAACTGAAGAATAGGAAGACTATCAACTACTAGACTATCAAATATTTAGTTTGCCTTTCAAACTTTTTTGTCAGTGTTTTGTCACCAGCCTTTGTTTCTCATTAATCAATGGTACATTAGTATGCTTTCCAATAGTGTTCAGTGATAACAATCAAAGCAGGATTGTAAACTAGTCACTATTCATGTTAAAGGTCTTCAGATATTAAATGACTGTGAAGAGAACCAGAAGCTAGTTCAAAAACTGCCTGACTGGGCAGCTTCTCGCTGGAACAGAGAAGTTACTTAAACCTTGAACAATAGTCAAGATTTCTCCATTTTCCAGGACTTTGCTACTTTAATGACGATAGAAGCAGAGATTGCCTGCAATCCGTTAATGTCTTTCTATGCTCTCCTTTCATCCGAATGTACCACTGAGAAATGAAACGCCAGGGAGACCAAGAAGGCAAGTGTTCTCAACACTCAAACATTCACAGATAGTGAGAATCAAATGTCAGCCAAAGGAAGTGCAAGGCCTCTGTGTATATTTTGCCAGGACAACCAGCATCATCTCCATGGCTGTTCTAAATTCATGATCAAGTCTCTGGAGGAGCGAAGGAAATATGTGAATGAAAATAGGCTTTGACTATGGGTGCATGAAACCTGGTCTCAGTGCAAAAGACTGTCGTCATCGCCACACCTCTGACACCTGCAAAGGAAAGCATCCCTCGTGTCTCTACGATGACAGTTATGTAAAACAGGAAAAGCCTACACCTAATATGGATGAGGCAGCAACTGCATTGTCACTCAAAGTATCTGGAGAAGGACAATCTACTTCCATGATTGTACCAGTGTAGGTGTTATCAAGGAACAAATCAGGTGCTGAAAAACTTGTCTACGCCCTGCTTGACACCCAGAGTGATACTACATTCATTGACCAGGAAGTGAGCAACGCTTTACAAGCAGACAGGTATCAAGTGAAAATAAAATGAACTACTAGTTGTGACACAGTTGTGAAAGTGAATGAGTCTCAGGGTTTCGTGTGAGAGGTGACAGCTCCACCATCCATATCAATCTTCCTTCTACCTACACCAAGGATTGCAGACCTGTAAACCGCACCCACATTCCGAACTGTGAAACGGCCAAGCACTGAAATCATCTCTCTATGCTAGTAGATGAAATCCCTCCACTGAGGTTGGTCTTCTGATAGGCTACAACTGGGGCAATGGCACCAAAACAAGTGATTTTAGGTGGAAATTATGAGCACTACGCTGTTAGAACTGACTTAGGATGGAGCATTGTGGGGCGCTAATCGCCATTCCTTGATACACCAAGCATCGCTAGTCTGTGTCACCGTCCAAAAAGTCCCTTTGCCTTCTGGATGATAGCGGGGTGAACAGGCAGTGGCTTGGGGGTGGTTGTTATCCTTGATGATCTTCCTGTGACATTGGGTGCTGTAGGTGTCCTGGAGGGCAGGTAGTTTGCCCACGGTGATGCGTTGGGCAGACCGCACAACCCTCTGGAGAGCCCTGCGGTTGCGGGCGGTATAGTTTCCGTACCAGGCAGTGATACAGCCCGACAGTATGCTCAAAATTTTGCATCTGTAAAAGTGAGGGTTTTAGGTAACAAGCCAAATTTCTTCTGCATCCTGAGGTTGAAGAGGCGCTTTTGCGCCTTCTTCACCCCACTGTCTGTAAGGGTGTATCATTTCAGTTTGTCAGTGA
Source organism: Thymallus thymallus (assembly GCA_023634145.1). Classification (NCBI taxonomy): domain Eukaryota; kingdom Metazoa; phylum Chordata; class Actinopteri; order Salmoniformes; family Salmonidae; genus Thymallus; species Thymallus thymallus. Next base: position 10,402,723 of record CM042403.1, on the reverse strand, counting down.
TGTGTACTATACGCCGAGGAACTTTAAGCTTTTCACTTTCTCCATTGCGGTCCCATCAATGTGTATAGGGGGGTGCTCCCTCTGCTGTTTCCTGAAGTCCACGATCAGCTCCTTTGTTTTGTTGACGTTGAGTGAAAGGTTATTTTCCTGGCACCACACTCCTAGGGCCCTCACCTCCTCCCTGTAGGCTGATTCGTCATTATTGGTAATCAGGGCAAATTGTAAGCAAATTGAAGTGGATCTAGGGTGTCAAGTAAGGTAGAGGTGATATGATCCTAAACAGACCCCTCACTCTGCTTAGAGAGACACAGCTGCATGTGAGCTCTCGCATTTTTCAACGTTTACAATAAGATAGTTTAGGAGTTAGATAAACTAGAATTTTTTGGTACCCTCCACAACATTTTTTTTATTTTTTATTTTTTTTATTTCACCTTTATTTAACCAGGTAGGTCAGTTGAGAACAAGTTCTCATTTGCAACTGCGACCTGGCCAAGACAAAGCAAAGCAGTGCGACAAAAACAACAACACAGAGTTACACAGTAAAAAAACATAGTCAAAAACACAATAGAAATCTATATACAGAGTGCAAAATGTAGTGCAAAATGCAATAAGGTTAGGAGGTAGGACAATAAATAGACCATAGTGGTGATATAAATTACAGGTTAGCATTAACACGGGAATGAAGGATGTGCAAATTATGATGTGCAAATGGAGATACTGGAGTGCTAGATTAGCGAAAAATAATAAAAATAAATATGGGGATGAGGTAGTAGTGTGGGCTATACAGGTGCAGTGATCGATAAGCAGCTTTGACAGCTGATGCTTAAAGTTAGTGAGGGAGATAGGAACCTCCAGCTTCAATGATTTTTGCAATTCGTTCCAGTCATTGGCAGCAGAGAACTGGAAGGAATGGCGGCCAAAGGAGGTGTTGGCTTTGGGGGTGACCAGTGAGATATACCTGCTGGAGCGCATGCTACGGGTGGGTGTTGCTATGGTGACCAGTGAGCTGAGATAGGTCGAGGATTTACCTAATAAAGACTTATAGATGACCTGGAGCCAGTGGATGTGGCGACGAATATATAATGAAGGCCAGCCAACGAGAGCATACAGGTCGCAGTGGTGGGTAGTATATGGGGCTTTGGTAACAAAACGGATGGCACTGACATCGCCGAAATCAAGGATCGGTAGGATAGTCAGTTTTACAAGGGCAAGTTTGGCAGCATGAGTGAAGGAGGCTTTGTTGCGAAATAGGAAGCCGATTCTGGATTTAATTTTGGATTGGAGATGGTTGATGTGAGTCTGGAAGTTGAGTTTACAGTCTAACCAGACGCCTAGGTATTTGTAGGTGTCCACGTATTCTAAGTCGGACCCGTCGAGAGTAGTGATGATAGTCCGGTGGGCAGGTGCTGGCAGCGTTCGATAGAAAAGCATGCATTTGGTTTTACTAGCATTTAAGAGCAGTTGGAGGCCACAGAAGGAGTGTTGTATGGCATTGAAGCTTGTTTGAAGGTTAGTAAACACAGTGTCCAAAGAGGGGCCAGATGTATACAGAATGGTGTCGTCTGCGTAGAGATGGATCAGAGAGTCACCAGCAGCGAGAGCGACATCGTTGATGTATATAGAGAAAAGGGTTGGCCCAAGAGTTGAACCCTGTGGCACCCCCATAGAAACTGCCAGAGGATCGGACAACAGGCCCTCCGATTTGACACACTGAACTCTGTCTGCGAAGTAGTTGGAGAACCAGGCAAGGCAATCACTTGAGAAACCAAGGCTGTTGAGTGTGCCAATAAGAATGCGGTGATTGACAGAGTCGAAAGCCTTGGCCAGGTCGATGAAGACGGCTGCACAGTACTGTCTTTTATCGATGGCGATTATGATATCGTTCAGTACCTTGAGCGTAGCTGAGCGTAGCTGATACCCATGACCAGCTCGGAAACCAGACTGCATAGCAGAGAAGGTACGGTGGGATTCTATCTGTTATCTGTTTGTTAACTTGGCTTTCGAAGACTTTAGAAAGGCAGGGCAGGATGGATATAGGTCTATAACAGTTTGGGTCTAGAGTGTCTCCCCCTTTGAAGAGGGGGATGACCGCGGCAGCTTTCCAATCTCTAGGGATCTCAGACGATACGAAAGAGAGGTTGAACAGGCTAGTGATAGGTGTTGCAACAATTTTGGCTGATAATTTCAGAAAGAGAGGGTCCAGATTGTCTAGCCCAGCAGATTTGTAGGGTCCAGATTTAGCAGCTCTTTCAGAACATCATCCGTCTGGATTTGGGTGAAGGAGAAGCGGGGGGGGCTTTGGCAAGTAGCTGCCCGGGGGCACAGAGCTGTTGGCCAGGGTAGGGGTAGCCAGGTGGAAAGCATGGCCAGCCGTAGCAAAATGCTTATTGAAATTTAATAATCGTGGATTTATCGGTGGTGACAGTGTTTCCGAGCCTCAATGCAGTGGGCAACTGGGAGGAGATGCTCTTATTCTCCATGGACTTTACAGTGTCCCAGAACTTTTTGGAGTTAGTACTACATAACCTTGTCTCCAGATCAAAACTTCAAACCTACATACACATTCATTTTTGGACAATATTTACCTGGAAATAATACTTCTCTCAAGGATTCCCTTTTACCATGCAATACAGGGGGTGCTCTGGCATTCAAAGTCCTGAGATCCTAGAACTGAGACCTGGTACAACTTCAATTAGCACTGAGGTGTGAAGTGGGAAGAGAGTGTGTCGAAGCCTTTGAAGTTGTTCAGAGACCAGCTTCTCCGAAGTTGGTGTGACACCTACTCCTGTTGCCTGCTGCACTGCTGCACTGCTGCTTGGATTCTACCTGGCGATCTGTTCACCGTCTGCCCTGGCTTGTCTCCCCCTGTCTGATACAGGTACCCCCACCACACTCCCCCCCCAACCCCCCGTTAACACTAGAAGCTTATTACCTAAAATAGATCAATTGAAAGTGTGGGTTCACAGCTCCAATCCAGATGGTCATTACTGAGACGTTGTTAAGGAGGACTGTTTTGAATACTGATATTAACATTTCTGGTTATAACCTTTTTCGGCAAGACAGTTCTTCCAAAGGTGGGGGAGTGGCAATCTTTACCAAGGATTACCTTCAGTGCTCAGTTGTCTCCACCAAGTCTGTCCCCAAACAATGAGATTTTCTGGTTTTAAGCATTAAACTTTCAAATAGCCTCTGTAAATTGGTATAGAATCAGCTTGATCCCCTCTGTCGAAGACGCTTGGACCTTCTTTTTTTATATTTTCAGTGGTATTGTTAACAAACACGCCCCCATAAAGAAAATGAGAATTAAAAACAGGTTCAGTCCCTGGTTCGACCGTGATCTTGCAGAGTTACTCCACCTCAATAATTGCATTTGGAGAAAAGCTTGGCACACGCATACTCAGGCAAACTGGCTCTCGTTCAGGAAAATGAGAAATAAGTGCACTCAGGCTATCCGGATGGCCAAAGTTAGTTGCTTTAAGGAGCAGTTTTCTCTCTGTGGGTCTAACCCCAAGAAGTTCTGGAAAACAGTTTAAGACCTGTAGAATAAACCCTCCTCCTCATAGCTGCCCATGTCCCTTAAATGTGGTTGTTACTGATAAGAAGCACATGGCTGAGCTCTTTAATCACCACATGCCTCCTTGCCCGTCCAACATCTCCTCATCTCCCACCCCCTCTAAAGCGACTAGTCCCGATGCTCCTCCCTCTTATTCCCCTACCCCGCTACAAAGTTTCTCCCTGCAGGTGGTCACTGAGTCCAAGGTGCTAGAGGAGCTCCTTAAACTTGACCCCAAAAAATCATCTGGGTCAGATGGTTTAGACCCTTTCTTCTTTAAGGTTGCTGCCCCTATCATCGCCAAGCCTATCTCTGACCTTTTTAACCTGTCTCTCCTATCTGGGGAGGTTCCCATTGCTTTGAAGGAAGCCACGGTTCGTCCTTTATTTAAAGGGGGAGATCAAGCTGATCCTAACTGTTATAGGCCTATTTCTATTTTGCCCTGTTTATTAAAAGTGTTGGAAAAACGTGTCAATAATCAACTGACTGGCTTTCTTGATGTCTATAGTATTCTCTCTTGTATGCAATCTGGCTTCCTCTCAGGTTATGGATGTGTCACTGCAACCTTAAAGGTCCTCAATGATGTCACCGTTGCCCTTGATTCTAAGCAATGTTGTGCTGCTATTTTTATTGACTTGGCCAAAGCTTTTGATACGGTAGACCATTCCATTCTTGTGGGCCGGCTAAGGAGTATTGGTGTCTCTGAGGGTGCTTTGGCTTGGTTTTCTAACTACCTCTCTTAAACAGTCAGAACATCTGCTGTCTCAGCCACTACCTGTCACCAAGGGTGTACCCCAAGGCTCAATCCTAGGCCCCACACTCAATTTACATAAACAACAGCTCAGACAGTAGGAAGCTCTCTTATCCATTTATGTGCAGATGATACAGTCTTATACTCAGCTGGCCCCTCCCCGGATGTTGTGTTAAACGCTCTACAACAAAGCTTTCTTGGTGTCCAACAAGATTCTCTGCCCTTAACCTTGTTCTGAACACCTCCAAAAGAAAGGTAATGTGGTTTGGTAAGAAAAAGGCCCCTCTCCCCACAGGTGTGATTACTACCTCTGAGGGTTTAGAGCTTGAGGTAGTCACATCATACAAGTTCTTGGGAGTATGGCTGGACGGTACACTGTCCTTCTCTCAGCACATATTAAAGCTGCAGGATAAAGTTAAATCTAGACTTGGTTTCCTCTATCATAATCGCTCTTCTTTCACTCCAGCTGCCAAACTAACCCTGATTCAGATGACCAATCCTACCCATGCTAGATTACAGAGACATAATTTATAGATCGGCAGGTAAGGGTGCTCATGAGCGGCTAGTTGTAATTTACCATTCGGCCATCAGATTTGCCACCAATGCTCCTTATAGGACACATCACTGCACTATATTTCTCTGTCAACTGGTCATCTCTGTTTACCCGTCACAAGACCCACTGGTTGATGCTTATTTATAAAACCCTCTTAGTCCTCACTCCCCCCTATCTGAGATATCTACTGCAGCCCTCATCCTCCACATATAACACCCGTTCTGCCAGTCACATTCTGTTAAAGGTCCCCAAAGCACACACATCCCTGGGTCGCTCGTCTTTTCAGTTCGCTGCAACAAACACTCAAACTGGACAGTTTTATCTCAATCTCTTCATTCAAAGACTCAATCATGGACACTCTTACTGACAGTTGTGGCTGCTTTGCCTGATGTACTGTTGTATCTACCTTCATGCCCTTTGTGCTGCTGTCTGTGCCCAATCATGTTTGTACCCTGTTTTGTGCTGCTACCATGTTGTGTTGCTGCCATGTTGTGTTGCTACCATGTTGTTGTCATGTTGTGTTGCTACCATGTTGTGTTGTTGTCTCAGGTCTCTCTTTATGTAGTGTGTCTCTTTTGTCGTGATATGTCTTTTGTCCTTTATTTTTATTTAATGTATTTATATTTTTAATCCCAGTCCCCATCCATGCAGAACGTCTTTCGCCTTTTGGTAGGCCGTCATTGTAAATAAGATGTTCTTAACTGACTTGCCTAGTTAAATAAAGGTTAAATAAATTAAATAAAACAAATAAGTTAGCTAGTTAAGACTAACTAGTGAAGCAACATTTTATAATCAAATGAAACAAACCAATCTCGCAGTCTGCTAACAAACTACTAGCTAACGTTAGCTATCTCGCTACAAACTATTGGACGCGTGGCTTGAAAACAATCAAAACAAGTAATCCAAAATATTACTTGCATACATATTTACAACTAAATAGCAACATTTCACTTTACAGTGCATTCATAAAGTATTCAGACCCCTTAACTTTTCCCAAATGTTGTTGCGTTACAGCCTTATTCTAAAATGTTACAATGATAGCCTACCTACAGTGTTAGCCCCTGGAGCAAATTAGGGTTAAGTGCCTTGCTCAAGGACACATCAACAGGTTTTTCACCTTGTCAGCTCGGGTATTCGAACCAGCAAGCTTTTGGTTACTGGCCCAACGCTCTAACCGTTAGGGTACCTGCCGCCCCAGGTAGCCTAGCAATTGATTAAATTGTTTTTTTTGCCTCATCAATCTACACACAATACCCCATAATGACAAAGAAAAAACAGGTTTTTAGGAGTTTTTGCACATTTATTACAGTTTTTTTTACCATTTACATAACTATTCAGACCCTTTACTCAGTACTTTGTTGAAGCAGCGATTACAGCCTCGAATCTGCTTTTGTATGACGCTACAAGCTTGGCACACCTGTATTTGGGGGGTCTCTCCCATTCTTCTCTGCAGATCCTCTCAAGCTCTTTCAGGTTGGATAGGGAGTGTCTCTGCACAGCTATTTTCATGTCTCTCCAGAGATGTTCGATCGGGTTCAAGTCCGGGCTCTGGTTGGGTCACTCAACACTCTGTGTTGTCTTGGCTCTGTCCAATCATTTGAATTTACCACAGGTGGACTCCAATCTAACCCACTGTTCCCCGGGCGCCGAAGACGTGGATGTCGATTAAGGCAGCCCCCGCAACTCTCTGATTCAGAGGGGTTGGGTTAAATGCGGAAGACACATTTCAGTTGAATACATTCAGTTGTACAACTGACTTGTATCCCCGTTTCCCTTTCCCAATCAAGTTGTAGAAACATCTCAAGGATGATCAATGGAAACAGGACGCACCGGAGCTCAATTTCGAGTCGCATTGCAAAGGGTCTGAATACTTAAATACTGAATACTGTAAATAAGGTATTTATGTTTTTTATTTTTTATACATTTGCAAAAATGTCTAAAAACCTGTTTTAGCTTTATCGTTATGGGATATTGTGTGTAGATTGATGAGGGAATTTTGTTTTAAATCAATTTTAGAATGAGGCTGAAATGTAACAAAATGTGGAAGAAGGCAAGGGGTCTGAATACTTTCCAAATGCACTGTATATCTAGCAATATATATGATCAAGTTAACTATTTCTTACCTTTTCAGCAGAAAAAATGCAAATTCTGGTTTGGTTTTGAATCCCTTCAACTCCGTTAGTTCTCTCCACTGTGTGAACCCAAATCCCAGGGTTACTCTCTTCTTGGCCCGGGCTCTATCACTTTTCCTTTTTGCATGTCTGCTTCCAAATGTCTGTTTCTTTGGCTTAGATGGAGGAGTAACGTAAGTTTCTGCTGGGTCAGGTAATTTGCCCATCGTGTCTGCCATGTCTGTAAGCTAGCTATCTCCGCTAGCCATTAGCCAAGTGTTGGCCATGGACTGACGGAAAACACATCACTCATTTTGTGCCCCATAAAATCTGGCGGGAAAATCCGACCCGACAGGGAAAATGAAAACCAATTAATAAAGTGGTTCTTAGGCAGGGGGCTAGAGGCGCAATATTGTTACTGTTGCATCACATTGGATGACCACTAGCAAATTACTGGAGCTTTTGAACATAAAACAATACCAAAAGTTACATATTGCAACTTTAAATGAATAGTACTACTGGGATGTAATGATGTAATTGGCATTATATCGTACAATAGTTATCGGTTCAATGGATCATAATTCCCAGTTTCCCCAAGTATTCCCTGGTTCATCACTGTCAGTGGGTTTACCAATGCTGCTTGGAGGGCTGCTCCGGCACCCCACTATGTCCATATCCCTATTTAGTACACTGATTAAAAAGCTAGCGTGTGTGTGTTCACATTTATGCATTGGTGTGTGTTTGCAAACCTCGTTGTGTATGGAGAGAGGGAGCGAGGGAAAGAGAGAGGGATGGAGGGGGTAGCAGAGAAAAGAGCGCAATCAAATGAGGACTTCAAAGACTACCAGCCGCATCTCCAGGGTAATTTGAGATCCTGCATTCTTTCGAACTTCAAAGGGTCCACTGCGTGTTGGAATACTGCGAAGGGGGAAGGGGGAAGGGGGGAATGGGGGGGTGAGAGAATCTGATTTCTCTAATAAATGCTGACACCAGGCCTGTTTGATATTAGGTTCAGGGAACAGTTTGATTTGTTATAGCCTTTTGAAAGTGTTCGGATGTCCTTCAGAGAAACAGGCTGGCTAGTAGACTACAACCGAGCTGCAGAGGAGGAAGGAAAGGCAGGTAGGGAGAGAGAGAGTGGATAAACTGATCCAGCACGATACCCAGCCCAAAAATGACTAGTAAATGGGTTTTGATCAACCGATCAGTGTGGCGCTGCGGTCTAAGGCATTACAGTTCGAATCCGGCTGTGATTTTGAGTCCCATAGGGCGGCGCACAATTGGTCCAGCGTTGTCCGAGTTTGGCCGGTGTAGGCTGTCATTGTGTCATAATGATTTTAACTGATTTGAGAGGCATAAATTACAATTCTGTGCAGAGATAATGGGCACACACAAACACACACACACACATTTCTAAAGTGATTCAAGGTGAAAAACGATAGAGATAGTTTTCCTTTCTTAACTTAACCTTCCCTATTTCTTTCCTTCCTCACCATGACAACAGACTTGAAAATGATGCCTAATCGGCAGCAATATACTCTTGTAACTGCTAAAAATCCACACACACACACACACCTCCTCCTGCAGTCTCATTAGTGTTACAATGTGAACACAGAGCAATATGGGTGCTGCTACCTGCCAGCTCAGGTGGGTCTTCACAGGGGTAAAAGGCTGTGTTTTCCTCAACATCTGTTTCAACTGGATCAAAGGCCCTTCTGTTTACTTCTCCATCCCCCCTCCCCGTCACCACTAAAACCTCCCTCATAGACACTTACAGACTAAACTAGTGTGTGTCTGTCTGTCTGTCTGTGTCTGTGTGTGCATGTGCACAAGTGTTTGTGTGTGTGTGTGTGTGTGAATGTCTGTCTCCTCCCCTCTGTCACTTTCTCGTTCCTCTCTTCCCTTCAGGGTGTCACAAACACTCTTCCACTCTAGTTTGTTTTCTGTTTTGGTTTGTTTCTTTGTAGTAAATGTGTTTGATTTGTGATTTGGTAATTTATCTCCTTTTCTTACCCCAGCTGTCATTTGAAGTCTTAATGTTTTGGGCTGTTGTGTTTGTCTCCTGTTTTGGGTTGGTGCAGATCAAGTGGGAGAAGACAGATTTATATTCCGATTACAGTACATTTGCCTTGTGTGCGTGTGTGTGAATGAGTGCATGTGTATTGTCATATCAGTCTGTGAGCACATAGGTGTGTTTTCTCTATCCAAACCACTCATGTCTACTTAGCAATTACTACACATATGAAACCCTGAGCCTTACTGTCTACTTAACGATTACTACACATTTGAAACCCTGAGCCTTACTGTCTACTTAACGATTACTACACATATGAAACCCTGAGCCTTACTGTCTACTTAGCAATTACTACACATATTAAACCCTTAGCCTTACTGTCTACTTAGCGATTACTACACATATGAAACCCTGAGCCTTACTGTCCAGCCAGCATGAAATCATCCTCCAGATTTACAGCTTGTAATCAGATGCAAATGGCTCCCTTGCTGCTCTGCGAGACCTTAGTAAAACAGGAGTATTGATATGTCATCCACTTTTAGAAAATGATAACGCTTGTTTTCAACTCGGTAACATAGCTGTTATGACATAGTGGTATTGAGCTCTTTTATTCTCTCCCTTGAGCCCAGTAGTATAACCTTTTAAGCCAGGTGCTGTTGTTCAACAAGCTCTATTCCCGCTGACGGGAAGGTTTTCTCTACATGAAAACACTGTTTACACATGTATCCGACTTGGTAGAGGAGCTAAAAACTGTAGATAAAGCTTTAGATAAAGCTTTAGTGACATAGTGGTAGGTGGTAAGTCTACTTTTTCTATTAACCTGTTGTTGTCTAGTACTATATTTTTTTGCTAGCTAAGGCCATCTATTTTAAGTGCTGCTTGTCTTCCCAGTAGCCTACTTGGTGTGTGAACTGCTGACTACTCATAATTTGCAGATGATTGTGGACACATTAACCAGGATTAAAGGGTAGTGTCACGCCTGCTCCCACTCCCTGGCGCTAGGGCTACCCATCATTACACACACCCGTCACCATCATTACGCGCAGCAGCGCTCATTGGACTCACCTGGACTCCTTCACCTTGTTGATTACCCCTGCTATATCTGTCTACTCCCCTGTTTGTTCCCTGTGGCAGCATTAATTTTTTTTGTGTGTTCATGTCCTGACGCTGTTCCTGTTCCGTTTCATGTCCGTATTTATTAAATGTTTCACTCCCTGTACCTGCTTCTCATCTCCTGCGTTGGGCGTTGCAGGTAGGGTAATTTGTAACTGCTGTGGTTTTGGTAATCAGTGTCAGCCTATCCCAGTTTGCGTTCAAGAACGCCAAGTTCATCTCAGCCTATTCTGCCCTTCAGTCCCTAGACTTTTTGGCCTTGAAGGAGACATGGATCACCCCAGAGAACACTGCTACTCCAGCTGCTCTCTCATCATCTGACTACGTTTTCTCTCATAGTTCAAGAGCGTCTGGTCGTTGCGTTGGTGTCAATTCTCCTAAGTGGCGATTTTCTCTTTTCTCCCTCACTCACCTGTCCATCTCATTTCAATTCCATGCTGTCACTGTCACTTGTCCACTCAAGCTTAACATTGTTGTCATTTATCGCCCGCCAGTTACCCTTAGAGAGTTCCTCAATGAGCTTGACACGTTGATAAGCTCATTTCCTGACGATGGCTCTCCGCTCTTTGTACTGCGCGACTTCAACCTCCTGACGTCTGCCTTCGATTTATTTATTTCCAACTCTTTCTTTCCCCTCCTTGCCTCTTTTGACATCAACTTTCTCTGTCCCCTCCCACGCACAGGGCAGGCAATACGCTTGACCTCATCTTTACTAGAGGCTGTTCACCTACAAATTTCACGGCAACCCGCCTCCAGGTCTCTGATCACTACTTTGTTATCTTTTCTGTCTCCCTCTCCTCCAACCCTAGCCACGTAGCCCCTACCCAGATTGTCATACGCTGTCGCAATCTTCGCTCTTTCTCTCCCATTACTTTCGTCTCTTCTCTCCTATCATCTCTCCCTTCTGCTAAATCCTTCTCCTTCCTTTCTCCTGATTCTGCATATTAGACCCTACTATCCTCCCTTTCAGCATCCTATGACTTGCACTGCCTCCTTTCCTCCCTCCCTCTCGGCCGGCTCGGCCCTCCCCTCTTGCTCTGTGGCTGAGTGACTCATTGCAAGTTTATAGAACAGGGCTGCGGGCAGCTAAGCGAAAACCTTGGAAAACGAAACTTCCAGAGGACCTATCATCCTTTCACTCCCTCCTCTCTACCTTTGTTTCCTCTGTATCCACTGCTAAAGCCACTCTCTATCACTCAACATTTCAAGCTTCTGCCTCTAACCCTAGGAAACTATTTTCCACCTTCTCCTGACTCCATAATCCTCCACCCCTTCCCTCTCTGCAGACAATTTTGCCTGCTCGACCCCAACCCCTCCTCCCTTCTCCAGACCATCTCTGGAGACCTTCTCCCGCTCCTCACTTACCTCATCAACTCATCCCTGACCACTGGCTGAGTCCCCTGTGACTTCAAAATGGCCCGAGTCACTCCAGAAACCAACACTCGACCCCTCTGACGTCAAAAACTACAGAACGGTATCTTTTCTTTCCAAAACACTTCACTGTGCTGTCTCTGACCAACTCTCTCGCTTTCTCTCACAGAACGATCTTCTTGACCCTAACCAGTCAGGTCACTCAACAAGACTGCTCTTCTCTGTGTTACGGAGGCTCTCCACACTGCCAAAGCTGACTCTCTCTCCTCTGTTCTCAGGCCGCTCCTACCAGGTGACGTGGAGAGAATCTGTGTCTGCACCACGTACTCTCACTACTAGTGTCCCCCAGGGCTCAGTTCTAGGCCCTCTCCTCTTCTCTCTATACACCAAGTCTCCATCGTGGTTGACAACTCCACGGTGTCCCCCTCCAAGAGTGCAAAGAACCCTGGACAACACCCTGTCATTTTCTGCAAACATCAAAGCAGTAACTCGCCCTTGCAGGTAGACTACAATCCTACCTCACACTGGAAGCGCCGCAGGTCCTAGTCCAGGCACTTGTCATCTCCCATCTGGACTAATCCAGTCGAAGCTCGCATACACTACTTTATTGATGAAAAATGTACTTACTATGACTGTGATATGTGGTTATCCCACCAAGCTTAAAATGAATTCACTAACTGTAAGTCCCTCTGGATAAGAGCGTCTGCTAAATGACTCAAATGTAAATGATCCAAGGGTTTATACATCTGTGTCTGAGTCTGTCTTTCTGTCTCCGTCTCTCTGTCTCCGTCTCTCTCTCTCTTTCCATCCAATACTTCTTATACCTGTCCCAGTTCCACTGTTTGGTCATTCTCTCTCTCTCATGTTGTTCTAAAGTGAAGGAGTTTGATGTGTGTTCCATTCAAGATCAATGCGGACACTATTTGTGACCGACTGTCTCGATTCGGTCTTATGAAGCATTTGAAATTGTGTTTTTTACATTGGATAAAAGTAGAGACTCAGAGCTAGAAAATGGTATATCATACACTGCAGCTGAGGAACAATGGGAAAGTAATTCTGCTTATGTTTTGGCACACCTACTGGAGAGCTCTTTTTGTCTACACCCCATTCAGCATCATTCACACCCTCTTAAGCCTTAGCCCCACCCATCTCTTTAAGGATTCACATGTGCTAAACAGAGTGAGTAAGTTAGTGTCGTGTGTAGTAAACAAGAGTTTTAAGACTAAAAGTGGTAAAAGCAAAAATACACTTTATCTAGTCCTTTAGGCCTATATCTTGGTAAACACACACACACATGAAAGTGTATTTGTCACATGTACAGGATACTAAACGGTTCAGTGAAATGGTTACTTGCATTATTTGCATAGTAGCAATATCAAAAATAGAAAAGTGCCCAGATAAATATTGTATAAATATTTCATAATTATAACCCCCACCCTAGACTCTTTAATCCACCCCCTAGCCTCCTTAACCCACCCCCTAGCCTCCTTAACCCACCCCCTAGCCTTCTTAACCCACCCCCTAGCCTCCTTAACCCACCCCCTAGCCTCTTTACTACACTAGTGGACCCATCCGCTCATTGTCCAGTTGCCTCAGCATCATGTTCAGCAGGAGACAGACAGCTGAAGCGTAAAACAAGGCTGCGGTCTCCAGTCTGCAGTCTTGAGCCGCTACCCACCACCTCCAGATGAGCTCACCTGCCAGTAAATTCACTGTGACAGGTGCGATCACAGCCTCTCTGCAGGTGGCTGCAGGCTGAAGCCTCCCGACAGAGAGGGAAAAGGAAGATTGGAGTCATAGCTATGGGAGAGGGAATCCCCGCAGCTGCAGCTTGGAGGTACAGTATATTCTATGCAGCCAATGGAATAGGACAGTGAACATTGACTAAAAGGCTGCAGAAGCTTTTGCCTGCTGTCAAATGTCTTTAGTCAGGGCTGTCTGGGTTAGGGCGGCTGTCTTGGGTGTTGGGACGGATTGTAGATAGATTGTAGCTTCCATCAATGTAATGGTCTGCATCATTTCCAATCCCCAATATATTTATAAATATATATATATATATATATATATATATATATACAGTATATATATATAGATAGATAGATGGATAGATGGATGGGTGGGTGGGTGATGGATGGATGGATGGATGGATGGATGGATGGATGGATGGATGGATGGATGGATGGATGGATGGATGGATGGATGGATAGATGGATAGATGGATAGATGGATAGATAGATAGATAGATAGATAGATAGATAGATAGATAGATAGATAGATAGATAGATAGATAGATAGATAGATAGATAGATAGATAGATAGATAGATAGATAGATAGATAGATAGATAGATAGATAGAAGGGGTCTGAAAGTATTCAGACCCCTTTACTTTTTCCACATTTAGTTACATTACAGCCTTATTCTAAAATTGAATAAATAGGTTTTTTTCTCATCAATCTACACACAATCTCCCATATTAACAAATAAAAAATAAAAAACAGAAAAACCTTATTTGCATAAGTATTCAGACCCTTTGCTATGAGACTCGTAATTGAGCTCAGGTGCATCCTGTTTCCATTGACCATCCTTTAGATGTTTCTGCAACTTGATTGGAGTCCAACTGTGGTAAATTCAATTGATTGGACATGATTTGGAAAGGCACACGCCTGTCTATATAAGCACAGTTGACAGTGCATGTCAGAGCAAAAACCAAGCCATGAGGTTGAAGGAATTGTCCGTTGCGCTCAGAGACAGGATTGTGTTGAGGAACAGATCTGGGGAAGGGTACCAAAAAATGTCTGAAGCATTTAAGGTCCCCATGAACACAGTGGCCTCGATCATTCTTAAAGAGAAGAAATTTGGAACCACCAAGACTCTTCCTAGAGCTGGCTGCCCGGTCAAACTGAGCAATCGGGGGAGAAGGGCCTTGGTGAGGGAGGTGACCAAGAACCCAATGGTCACTCTGACAGAGCTCCAGAGTTCCTCTGTGGAGGTGGGAGAACCTTCCAGAAGGACAACAATCTCTGCAGCACTCCATCAATCAGGCCTTTATGGTAGAGTGGCCAGACAGAAGCCACTCCTCAGTAAAAGGCACATGACAGCCCGCTTGGAGTTTGCCAAAAGGCACCTAAAGGACTCTCAGACCATGAAAAACAAGATTATTTTTGGCATCATGCTGTGGGGATGTTTTTCAGCTGCAGGGTATGGGAGACCAGGATCAAGGCAAAGATGAACGGAGCAAAGTACAGAGAAATCCTTGATGAAAACCTGCTCCAGAGTGCTCAGGACCTCAGACTGGGGTGAAGGTTCACCTTCCAACAGGACAACGACGCTAAGCTCACAGCCAATAAAACGCAGGAGTGGCTTCGGGACAATGAAGAAAAAATGATTTAATCAATTTTAGAATTAGGCTGTAACGTAACAAAATGTGGAAAAAGTAAAGGTGTCTGAATACTTTCCGAATGCACTGTACAGTCGTGGCCAAAAGTTTTGAGAATGACACAAGTATTGGTCTCCACAAAGTTTCCTGCCTCAGTGTTGATGATGGCAATTTGCATATACTCCAGAAAGTCATGAAGAGTGATCAGATGATTTGCAATTAATTGCAAAGTCCCTCTTTGCCATGAAAATGAACTTAATCCCCCAAAAACATTTCCACTGCATTTCAGCCCTGCCACAAAAGGACCAGCTGCCATCATGTCAGTGATTGTCTCGTTAACACAGGTGAGAGTGTTGACGAGGACAAGGCTGGAGATCACTCTGTCATGCTGATTGAGTCAGAATAACAGACTGGAAGTTTTAAAAGGAGGGTGGTGCTTGAAATCATTGTTCTTCCTCTGTCAACCATGGTTACCTGCAAGGAAACACGTGCCGTCATCCTTGCTTTGCACAAAAAGGGCTTCACAGGCAAGGATATTGCTGCTGGTAAGATTGCACCTAAATCAACCATTTATCGGATCATCAAGAACTTCAAGGAGAGAGGTTCAATTGTTGTGAAGAAGGCGTCAGGGCGCCCAAGAAAGTCCAGCAAGCGCCAGGACCGTCTCCTAAAGTTGATTCAGCTGCGGGATCGGGGCACCACCAGTGCAGAGCTTGCTCAGGAATGGCAGCAGGCAGGTGTGAGTGCATCTGCACGCACAGTGAGGCGAAGACTTTTGGAGGATGGCCTGGTGTCAAGAAGAGCAGCAAAGAAGCCACTTCTCTCCAGGAAAAACATCAGGGACAGACTGATATTCTGCAAAAGGTACAGGGATTGGACTGCTGAGGACTGGGGTAGAGTCATTTTCTCTGATGAATCCCCTTTCCGATTGTTTGGGACATCCGGAAAACACCTTGTCCGGAGAAGACAAGGTGAGCGCTACCATCAGTCCTGTGTCATGCCAACAGTAAAGCATCCTCAGACCATTCATGTGTGGGGTTGCTTCTCAGCCAAGGGAGTGGGCTCACTCACAATTGTGCCTAAGAACACAGCCATGAATAAAGAATGGTACCAACACATCCTCCGAGAGCAACTTCTCCCAACCATCCAAAAACAGTTTGGTGACAACCAATGCATTTTCCAGCATGATGGAGCACCTTGCCATAAGGCAAAAGTGATAACTAAGTGGCTCGGGGAACAAAACATCGACATTTTGGGTCCATGGCCAGGAAACTCGCCAGACCCATTGGGAACTTGTGGTCGATCCTCAAGAGGCGGGTGGACAAACAAAAACCCACAACTTCAGACAAACTCCAAGCATTGATTATGCAAGAATGGCCTGCCATCAGTCAGGATGTGGCCCAGAAGTTAATTGACAGCATGCCAGGGCGGATTGCAGAGGTCTTGAAAAATAATGCAAATATTGACTCTTTGCATAAACTGAATGTCATTGTCAATGAAAGCCTTTGACACTGATGGAATACTTGTAATTATACTTCAGTGTACCATAGTAACTACTGACATAAAGATCTAAGAACACTGAAGCAGCAAACTTTGTGGAGACCAATACTTGTGTCATTCTCAAAACTTTTGGCCACGACTGTATATAACATTCTATTGGTTGCAAGAATTTTGTATAATAATTTCAAGTCAAAGTCTCAGTCTTAGCCTCAGTCTCACAGTCATTCTATGAAGTCAAAACGTAATTACCTATAATAAGGTCATCTGATGAGAATTGGAGTCAAGGGGTTATATTGAATGTTGAAATGTTGCCTTTTTATGACTATAGATCACAAGCGTCAACCCTCAGTAAAAACTCACTGAGGGGATTAACAGAATAGATTGTTTTGGTCAATCTCCCTCTTCTCTCTATAATTTCAAAAGCAACTCTGAATGAAAGACTGAAGACAACTTAAATCTGTGATGTTACTGCTAAGTGGATAGTTGCATTGGACAGTTTGGTCTCATTAAATGTGATTGAATCAAACTGGTGCTTTTTTGCTACAACCATATACAGGTCTCAATTGGGATAGAGGTCTTCTGACCTCAATAATGGCACTTCCTAGTTAAATAAAGGGATTGGGATAGAGGTCTTCTGACCTCAATAATGGCACTTTCTAGTTCAATTAAGGTTAAATAGAAAATAATGTAGATATTTAGCAGGTTTGTAAACATGTATTTTGATGCTTTAATTCGTACAGGAGCGGTTCTTAAATATGTCATGACCCAGTGGGATGGAGGAGAGGCGTTCAGGGAGGGAACTAAGAGTAGGAGCCTGGAGCTCGGGGTCAGTCCAGATGTTTGGACGCTAGTGGGAGGGGGTGGGGGAAGGCTTGTGTGTGTGAGTGAGTGTGTGTGTGTGTGGATGTGTGTGGATGTGTGTGTGTGTGTGTGTGTGTGTGTGTGTGTGTGTGTGTGTGTGTGTGTGTGTGTGTGTGTGTGTGTGTGTGTGTGTGTGTGTGTGTGTGTGTGTGTGTGTGTGTGTGTGTGTGTGTGTGTGTGTGTATATAACTAGGCTTATGGCTGGGGTTTAGATCTCATCAACCTGGTACCAAAGTCAGTGGCCCAAAAACTACAAAACCCATTGACCCCATTGCTTTACATTATACTCTTTCCCCACATTAAAAAGTAGAGGAATAATCCATTTGTTTATTTATTTATTTATTTATTTTTCTGCCTCTGCCTCTGCTTGAGATGGATGAAGATGAGGATTATGATGATGATGAAGAGAGGCTGAAATTAATTGAGAGGATAGGTAGGTAGGTAGGTAGGTAGGTAGGTAGGTAGGTAGGTAGGTAGGTAGGTAGGTAGGTAGGTAGGTAGGTAGGTAGGTAGGTAGGTAGGTAGGTAGGTAGGTAGGTAGGTAGGTAGGTAGGTAGGTAGGTAGGTAGGTAGGTAGGTAGGTAGGTAGGTAGGTAGGTAGGTAGGTAGGTAGGTAATACAAGAAGTCTGGAGTGCAAAAAAGCTATAAAAAGACATTGCATAGTATGGGTGGTTGGCTGAATATGTACACTATACATTGGTGGATGGTGCATGGTTAACTATACTATACAGGTCGATGGCAGAGAAATACTTCAATAGCTAAAAGTGCGTATGATATAAGGGAGGGTAATAATAGTTTACTTAATATACAGACTGGTTAAATGAACAGGTAAGTGAATATTTTGAATATGGTTAAATTAACTGTACAGGTAAATATACAGTTAAATTTACAGGTAAGTGAATATTTGCATGGTTACATTAACTGTACAGGTAAATGACAGGAAGAGATACTTAAATAGCTAAATGTGTGAAAGTTGAGCATGGCATTCCATTACACCATTGTGTTCCTCTGTTAAACTTTGTTGTGCATAGTTACTTCCCTCACCTTTTCTTCCTGTTGCCAATGCAAGTGTTTTTTACTTTGCCCAGGTACAAACACACTGGGGAGGGAAACCACTTATTCCCTCCCACTCCACCCTCCCCACTTCCCCACCCCATCTCAGCTCCACCACCATTGCAACTCAGCAAATATAGCAGAGATTGGTTTTATTTTCTGGCCCCCGCCTCAGCTCACAGACTCATGCATGTTTCATCACATCACCCAAGCCCCCATCACCCCTCCCACACCCCAAAGCCACTGCACAATGCTATTGATTGAGGTGATTAAGCCATCAAACTGTTATAAAGAGTTTAATATTTTAAAGGTGTTACTGCTTTTTCCTCCTTTACGGTAGGGTGACCTGCTAGAAGGGTTTGTTAGTTTCTACTTCCAATCCAATAGGAACGTTTGATATTGAAGGCCGACATCTTCTCATGCGATCATATGCCTGTTGCAGTACCTGTACTTAGTTTGATCAGCCAATCAGCTGACTTTGCCAAAAGGTTCAAACTCATTAGCGAGAATGAGAGGATCATATAGGTAACCACCTAAAACTAGGATGTGTCCGATTAGTTGACCTATTTGTTTATGGTAATTCTCATAGATCTCTGGAGACCGGCAGTATTGATGGTTCAGCTGTAATTGTAAGGAGTGCAGCATGGAATCTGGAGTCATCCCACAGCATTTGTAATGGATTTACTTTTTAGAAGTTAACCCCTAAAATGGATTCCTCTCACCTCTTATCCTCCCCAGTGTGATACATGACTTCAGTTAGTGCCAGGGTATTCATAATAAATTACATTTTCTAAACTTTTATAAATATATATTTTTATTTATTTATTATTTCCAGATTTAGAGGATGACTGTGGAGAAAGATGGCGATAGGTTGGGTCAAAGGGCAGTAGGCCAGATTCAAACTGTTTCTCTATTCAACTACAACAGTGTGTGTGTGTGTGTGTGTGTGTGTGTGTGTGTGTGTGTGTGTGTGTGTGTGTGTGTGTGTGTGTGTGTGTGTGTGTGTGTGTGTGTGTGTGTGTGTGTACACATTAGTCAAGGCTATAAAGGAATGCATGACATTTGAACTATTTCAGGTCACATACTGGCTTTAATAATGCCCATCCACCAGCTGAATGGCTTAGGTTAGTACAGAGAGGTGATTCATATAATGACTGCTCTACATTAGTACCAGACCATTGGCCTTGTTTCAGTTAGTCTGGTGTTCTCCTTCAGGGCAGAAACACACACACACACACACACACACACACACGCACACACCTGGTTAACACGCTTGAACAATGCCCCAATCACTGTGATCACATGTGACAAACCGCAGAGGCACCCAATCAATATACTAGTCTTCTGGGGTAGAGGGATTAATGCTCTACTGGAGTGTGTGTGTGTGTGTGTGTGTGTGTGTGTGTGTGTGTGTGTGTGTGTGTGTGTGTGTGTGTGTGTGTGTGTGTGTGTGTGTGTGTGTGTGTGTGTGTGTGTGTGTGTGTGTGTGTGCCTGTGGACCTGTTTATACCTTGCACTAACATGTGCCCTGTGTCCTGATTTCGTCCACATTATGGTTGTGTCTTTATTTTTTGTATGTAAACGATAAAACGATTGTGATACATTGTATCTGGATATATAAAGACAGGCTCCGGAGACTCAACCCCCCCGTAGACATGGGGTAATGTGTTGTCTGGAGGCTCAACCCTGTGTTGCCATGGGGTAATCTGTGGTCCAGAGGCTCAACCCCCTGTTGCCATGGGGTAATGTGTGGTCTGGAGTCAGGAACATTACCGCTGCACCAGGCTCCTTCACATGGTTCCTGTCCCCATCGGTCCTCCATTCGTTTGTCAAGACGGTGGACCTGTACAAATAAACAAATCTGCCTTTGAGAGTTTTCCTCAAATCTTAATTTCAAACCTTTGAGAGTTTTCTTCAAGGAAGGTGTCAGAAGGGAATTACATTCAAGTCAACCTGTTTCCTTTTACACAAAAAGCACAACTATGGCTTCTGCTTACAGTATCATCCTCATCAGTGAAAACATGCTGGAAAGATAGACTGGAGATTTAGGCGTACGAAATGTCATAACTTTGCCACATTAAAGTGTTGACTGCTATTTTTTTAATAATTACCTACTACATCTATTGGATTAAATTAATCCTGCAATAATGAGCTTATTAGGAATCCTGGGGCACCACGGAAAGAAGTTTATTTCTACTGAGTTGCCACTTTCCGAATTTAACTCAGACGTATTGTCCTATCTTTCGATATACAGCAGTCCCTTATTTAATGTCTGTTGCCTAATCAATCTCGTTCTAAACGTCGTAGAACCCGTAAATCCGCACAAATCCCAGCCAAACTAATCCTTCCGTAATGCACAAATTGGTTTAATTTTTTATTTACTAACTAAATGATAATACAGGATACACACAGTAATGGGTTATAAAATATGGTTTTCATACAATGAAACCTAGCGGACCAACACAATATGACACTTGTAAAACACGATGGAGAGAGAAAGGGAGAGAGATCTAGGAAGAGAAACACCCTTCAGTACATTTGGAGACTACACTTAGTTAGCCCTAATACCTTGCCCGCACTGCCGCTTTATGGGTCGAAATGTATTTACTTTGTTGAAAGCCTCTGTTGATTATCTCTGTTGTCCACTTCAGGTGGTCTGGTCTCCGGTTCTCTGGTATAAGTCTCTGATTGTCCACAAGATGTCAAGATGTCCTTTCTTTTCGTTGTCTGTTCCCTCAAGCTTGTTCCTGAAGATTGGTCTTCTGAGGGCGGCTAATCAGCCGTGGTAGATACACCCTTTGATGGGGATGAAAGCAGTGTAGACAAGCGATGACTTAGAGAATAAACGGGTGGTTCTGCTCAAATTCACCTTCTTAGATACAGTCGTCGACTGTAGCATTGATTGTTCAGAGTTCCTTTCTTGGAACCTCATGTTGTCTTTTGGGGGTCGTGACTTATCGTAGGCCTTCAGCTGCAGCGCGAAGTCCTCTAGTCAAGATAGTAAATTTGGAGGCTCACATGCTTTATACCTTTTGGGCAGGAAAGGGCGTTTCCGTCTTTTATGACCGCTCCATGAATTCCCTGAGCGTAGCTTGGGCAAGCACGGCAGTAGAATTAACTATGATCTTGTGTAAACAGATAACATCGCAGTCTTATTGTCACAAAAACATTCTCTTTAATCTGGATATTTTCTACCTAACGAAACGGTTGTAGATATCATTTACACAGGATAAAAACTCTTAAAGTTACAATATTTTCGTCCTCATCACAGAATTGACATTCATATTCATATGCCAACAGTCCTCATTTTCTCCATTTTGGATAAAAGTAATCATGTTCCAATGTCATGTTTCTTAGGCATAAAGTTTTAGTCTTGAGTGAAATTTCTCCTCTTCTCTTCTCTTGTGGGAGAGAGAGAGAAAATCTGGTTGTCGTCAGCCATAAAAGGTGTCAAAACTCCCTGGGGGGTGAGAGGAGCTTAGCAGAGATAGTTCCATCACATTACCTGTTTAACCTCAAGAAAAAGAAAATAACTAAAAACGGAAACTTAGACCGAAAGAAAGAAGCAAAGACAAAAATAAAGAAATATTAGAGGTGGGTAGACTTGGTAGAGATAGTTAGAGATTGTGAGAGAGTGTGTGGGAGATATATACCGTTTGGTTCAGGCAGGAGGGAGTTGCAGAACTCAGCCGGTTTCTCCTGAGGGAGAATGTTCACAGCTATATTCACACAACTGAGAGGGAAGAGTTAGTTAGAGCTGGCTTTGTTTGTCTTGGACTACCTCCCCCTAGTTCTTTCAATATGGGAGTTTTAATGAGCTTATTCAGTGTATCTAAGCAGATATTCCATACAGTTGTGTTGTGAATTAGGTAGTATATTTGGATCAGGTTGTTTTCATTGTTTGTTTTTTTAATTGTATGAATGAGTTTTATTCAATGTAACCATCAGATATTATATTTTAAAGTAATAATAAAAATTCAGTCTAGTGCACTCAGTCTTGTGCACTCAGTCTAGTGCACTCAGTCTAGTACACTCAGTCTAGTGCACTCAGTCTAGTGCACTCAGTATAGTACACTCAGTCTAGTGCACTCAGTCTAGTGCACTCAGTCTAATGTACTCAGTACCAAAACCAGATGTTTCATCTCTTGAATAAATATCTCTGTTCCCTCTTATTTCATTCTGCATAGATTTTTACTCTTCCTCTGGTTCTTCTTCTCCTCCTTCCTCCCACTCGCTCTTTGAATAATCTGCTCTGTTGTTAAATCTCTCTCTCTCTTTCTTTCTCTCTCTCTCTCTCTCTCTTCTCCCTCCATCTCTTTACCATTCTGTTTTAGCCCTCCTGATGTGGTCCCCTCCCCTCCCACTCCTCTACCCCTTCCTAGAGTTTGTCCCTCATTATCCGACGATCCACCCCCCCCCCTCCAGCATGGTGTCATCGCTACTGTACTGTAAAGTCTTATTATAATCTATCATGGACACCACTGCTGCTAGAAAGATAGACACAGTAGATATAATGTGATGTGAGACACTCCCTATTTGTTACAGAGAGAGGCAGGTCAGAGACAGAGCAAACAGGTGACTAGTACAGGTCAGAGGTCAGAGGTCAGATGCCCATTGTCTTCAGGCGTGATGATGTATGTCACTCCTAGGTAACGCTAGCCTTTTGACCGTCCTATTTCCTAGTAGAATGTATTAACATGTATACTAGTTCATCATTCCCTCAGTTGGAGCTATCTGGAGTAAATCAATGGGGTAGGTGTATGGTTTTTATAAAGTTTATGAAGTTTTCTCTCTACTCCTGATGCTCAAGGGTAATGGGTTGAGCCCTATGATTTTCCTGGCCACACCATCTGACCAGGGGAAAATTCTGAACCCAGATAATTTTCTTGCTCAGGCCACAGCCAAGCGGAGGGCCGTTGTAAAGATGGCAGCCTGGGTGAGCATTATGTGCCTGAGTTTAGTGTTGGAAACTCAAGCTACAGTAGTGTGACACTGCCATTGGCTTAAGCCTCATTATAACATGAAGCTATTGACTCCGCTTTACAGACAATAAATTAGTCAAATCCATGTGTTGTGAGGATTTAGACACTAATCAGTGACTGACTGGAGCATAAACTGGTGTCATTAGTGTCAATGATATACGATCTGTTGGACTGAGAAAGAGGTGAGAGATTAGGAGGTGGGATACAGTCAGAGATACACCATTTGTGAGCCAGATCTTGTCATTGACATCACTGAGCCACCTGTTGCATGGGAAGATCTGATATTTTATGCAGGGACAGTTTGTCCTGGGAAGTTCATGTCAGCAGGAAATACTGAGGGCCCTAACTATAATAGTATTGAATCTAAGTAACAGTAACAAGTAAAATGACAAAAAGTATCTTTATGTCTACGAGATATCCGTCTCAGGCATCACTCTACTCCAACATGATCCGGTCCCCTCTGTTCACCAAACTAACATGCACCATCACATAACTGTTGCTCTGCTCCGTGTGTCTTCACTCCTCACCATGGAAGGAGGGGTTAAAGGGAGGGGAGGAGGCGGGCGGCGGGGGAGAGGGTTGGTGGAAGGGGGGGTTGGAGTCTGTCCCTGTTCCTGGGAGACAGATGGCATAGGGCTCCTATCTGTGCCAGGCTGTGGAAGGTTCTGGAAGCGCTCCACGTGCTGGATAGCGGGTAATTGGTGCCCGGGGCGGCCGTGGGCGTCACTCTGCTCCGCAGCTCCACAGTACAGCTCCTCAGGCACAGGAGCCCTGCTTCCCCCGCCCCATCTGTTCCCCAAGTGTGTCCACACACACACATGCACACATGAACATACCCATGCACACATACGCATGCACACACACACACGTCAAAGACCGCTCCCCACTAATAAACAAGACAGTGCTGGGTTCAGTCACAGTGCAGCCGGAATCCCACCTCCACCACTTCCCTTCTGATGGCATCATATCCCCCACTTTGTTTTGTAGCCTTAAACTACAATCTAGAAAGCTATCCCCACAGAATAATTGACCCACCAAAATACCATCAAAGAATCCCACTATGACCAGAGCTGCCTAATCCAAATGTCAGGAAGTGAATTGGGTTTTTGGCATCTGGGTAGTGTTCAGTAAAAAGAAAACATTTTGAAACGGAGTGAAACAGGAAGGTTCTACCTTAATTTGTCCGAACACAGATGTTAATTTTCCATGGTAAAATGTTTTGCTACAGTGTACCCTACTGAACACAACCCTGGACCCAGATGAGCTACTCCTCCCTCTGTGGAAGTAGTGGAGGATATGTAGCATAGGGAGTACCGGTAGATGGGCTGGGCTGGGGGGTGGGTGGCTCCAGAGCCCTGATGGAGTCAGAGGAGAAACAGGAAGTCTCCATGTGTTTGGATCTGAACAGCACACCAGAATGACTGCCATAAGGCAGACACGTCTGAGCATGACAAGGCTCTATCTGTCACAGTCACAGTCACACTGACGATCGTCTCAAGACCATGGGCCAACAAAGGTTTATCAAAATGGCATTTTTAGACTGACTCATATTTATGATTATACATATGCAAAACAGGATCGTTACATTACAGACGCACTTAAATATTTTGTCTTGCCCATTCATCCTCTGAAAGGCACATACACGTCTCAATTGTATCAAGGCTTAAAAATTCTCCTTTCACCTGTTCCTCCCCCTCATCTACACCGATTGAATTGGATCTAACAAGTGACATGGACTGTTCCTAATGTTTTGTACACTCAGTGTATGCACTGTATCTACCTCAATTACCTCGTACCCCTGCACATCGACTCAATACTGGTACTCTGTGTGTATACAGCCAAGTTATCATTACTCATTGTATATTCATTCATCGTGTTAATATTTCTCTCTCTGCGATGTTATGAAGGGTCTTAAGTAACCTTTCACTGTTAGTCTACACCTGTTGTTTACTAAGTATGTGACAAATAACATTTTATTTTATTTTATTTGCTGGCGATGACATTTCCTCTGAGCAAGCGCAGTGCTGGTCCGGGTCCTAACGTTGCTTTTAGCGCCGTCTGTCTGAACGGCAGTTATAAAAACATCATACCTTAAATATTAATGTTGCAATACGGCATTGGACTGCTCACTGAGCTGTGGTCTCCAGGCCTGCTGGTTCTATTTGTCACACTCCAGAAATCGCGCTCCTAAAGGCAAGAAAAAATTAAAATATATGAACCATGTGCCACCATGACCAGATTGACCAAACGGCCATTAGAGAGGTCGTAAATTGCATTAATGACGTAACCTCTCTCCTCCGCTCACTCTCTCCCTTCCTTCCTCTGTCTTTTCTTTCTGTTCCTCTCCTCATTGTATGTTGTCTTTTACAGGTAAGTATAACCTATATCTAGTCCTGGGTTGTATACATTAGGGCACACCGTAGCAAAACATTTCAAAACGTTGTGCAACGGAAAACAAGCGTTTCTTATCAGAAAAGTTCAGATAGAACCTCTTCGTTTCAGCCTGTTTTCATCCATTTGGTGCCCAGTGAAAATAACCCTGTTTATTTGCATTTCCTTGAAATGTCTTAAATGCTGTAATAAAATAAAATAAAATAACCAGAGGCTTGTTTTAACAGTAATTGTAGATAAAACAACGAGTTAGATGAATGAGACACTTTGTACCGTTCTCTCTGTGAATAATTCTCAGCAACAGATGGCCGAGGGAGAGAGAGCAGCAACACGTTTATTTTCTCTGTCCTTCATAGCTTCTCTAATTCTGCCTAATTGGATCCCCGTCATAACCCACATATTTCGGTTACATTTTGATGTCTGTCCAACAGAAGATATTTTCATCTCTTTGACCAGATATCTGAGGCATGATCCTTAATTGGCATTTGGAATCTTAGTTTATTCTTGACAGTTTTCTACTAAATACAGAGAATATGCAAGACAAGGTCATTGGGGACATGAAATGGATGATGGACTCATCATCGTCGTCATCACCCTCATCATCAAAATCAACATCATCAATGTTGTCAACATCCTTTCCTGTTCAATCTCCTCTTCATCATATGCACTGTCATTCTCCTCATGATCATGGTTCATCAACTTCTTCTTCCTCAGCCTTACCCAGGAAGTAGCTGGGTAAAATACATATTATTCATCCCCCCCTCCTTCAATCCCCCATACCAACTTTTATTGATCAAACACACAAAGCCACCCCCCCCCCCCCCACCCCACACGCACAATGCTGTACTGTATATTAATTTCTCTCTCTCTCTCTCTCTCTCTCTCTAAGACGCCCTGTGGTGCTTCAGGTATGGAGAGAAATGCTAGCATTGATGTGTGCTGTGCATCCTCCTCTGACTCTGTTCTGCAGGGTATTAGAAGAGACAGAGAGAGAGAGAGAAGAAACCAGGCAGCCACCGATACACTAACTGGAAGTTCAACCTGAGAAAGAGATTGGGGGTTAGGAAAGGTGGCAGGTAGCCTAGTGGTTAGGGTGTTGGACCAATCCCCGAGCTGGGCCAATCCCAGAGCTGACAAGGTAAATGTGTGTGTGTTTTGTTACACTACATCGAAGCCAGATAACTGCCTGATCGGCTGGCTATGTAAATAAATGCAAATATGAGAGGTGGGTTAAGACCGGGGGTAGCCCAGGGTGACTGTAGAAAGTGCTGTGGTGGGTCCTGTGGAGAGGTCAGGGGGACGTGTGGGGGGTCAATGATGTAATTCCCATCGATCCCGGGCCCCCTGACAAGTGTTCAGTGATTTCCTGTCCCTGGCAGAAATATTGTGCCTGTTAATCCATTTGAGTCAGAGCACCATGGGGGCTCGGGAGGCGGGGTGTAGAAGGCTAGAGCGGGTGGGTGGAGAGGGAGGTGAGGGGGGAAGCGCAAGTCAATGCTAACAAGATGCTAATGAGCCTGCACTAATCAATGTGTGCTTAATCAGCCATTCAGCACGGGAGAGAGGGGAAAGAGGGAGGAGTTCATGAGAAAGTGCAGGCCTTAAACCCTTGGATTCACTCTTTGTTGAGAACGTTCATCCTCGAGCCCCCACTTTCTATCTCCGCCTGTGAAGGCAGGTTTTTCGATACAGTTTTATGACTTGATAATAGGTTGATTTATGAGTCATCCCATTAGTGATCCTCTAGTTTAAACTATTGCAAATCTGACCGAATATACTGCAGCATGATGATGTCATTATTGGTCATTCATTGGTCAATAGACAGGTCAATCAATAGTCATTAGCCAATAGATTGCAGAGAAAACCAGCATAAATTAACTCCACTTTTCCCTCACTCTTATCTTCCATGAATTGATCTCCTGAAGGTCCCATTTAGGCTGATAGAGCTAAACCAGTTGATGAATCGAGGGCTCCAGAGATAGTCGTATCTTAGTCATGTGCCAACCTGTCTGTAGTGAATTTGTGGCTCTTTATCCCTTTCTAAATCGGATCTTCCTTGAGGTGCATTAAGGCAATTTACTGACAAGTATCTACCTGGACAGAGGTATCGCAAAGTCAGTCATTCAATAAGTTATTTTAGACATGGAAGTAACACTTTTTTTATCACTTCTCATCAGATTTTTGCTTAATCTCTGACACACGCACACGCGCAGACACAAACACACCTACACCCCCACACCCCGGTGTCAGACATGAGTAAGGGTGTCGGTGTACATACATTACACTAGACTAATCTAAAGTAATTTGCTTTTGTTTATCAACTTCTATTAATTGACATTCCTTTTGCCTGTAGGGCCTGATTTACCCGGGTGTGTTTTCCGGGGGGATGGTTCTAGTGGTTGCACATTAATCCTGTTCTTATCCACTCAGAAAAAGCCCACAACTCAATCAGTCTCCGTCCTCGGCAACGGCGGCCTGTAAAAAATGACTTGGGACCTGGAGTTGACAGCCTAGAGATGGGAAGAGAGGAATTAACCTGCAGAAAGATCCAGAATAAAAAAAAGGAAAAATAACCTTAAAAGAACTGCAGTGGGACTGCAGAGCTGCTACGTGTATCAAGTACACACCCGCATTCGTGCACACGCGTACACACACATCAATGCACAGTGACAGACACACAGTCTTGCACATCTAGCCACACACAAACACCAGCACCCCTGTGTGTGGAGATGAGTGCACTGCAGTGAGCTGTAGGGTTCTGTAAGGGCCGGGCGTGTGAGGGAGAGAGATCAGTCCACATTACGCTCTAATCTGTTATCGCCCCGGGCAACCAGGGAACAAGGGGGCAGGGCAGTTTATGAAGTGATGTCAACATGGTCTGATCCCAGAACAGCCGTAGAAATACTCTTGGTGTGTTCAGGTGTTAATATACTAGAGCAGATCTACATAGACATCCCAGTGAATGTGAGTGGTTCAACTCACACTAGTACAGTACCAATGGAATCCATTATATGGTATCTCTCCTCTGCTAAATGGGATATGACCTGGAGTGATGGTGGAGGGCATTGTGGGCACAGTGTGGCTGTGTGTATTCCATTCAGGCATTGTGCCAGCTCAAGCTCAGTGCTCGCACCCAAAGTGAGTGTGTGATGTCTGGAAAGAGAAGAAAGAAAGAGATGGAGAGATAAATGGAGGGAAGAGATAGACTACATGACCAAAAGTATGTGGACACCTGGTTGTCGAACATCTCATTCCAAAATCATGGGCATTAATATGGAGTTGGTCCCCCCTTTGCTGCTATAACAGTCTCCACTCTTCTGGAAAGGCTTTCCACTAGATGATGGAACATTGCTGCGGGGACTTGCTTTCATTCAGCCAGAAGAGCATTAGTGAGGTCAGGCACTGATGTTGGGGGATTATGCCTGGCTTGCAGTCAGCGTTCCAATTCATCCCAAAGGTGTTCGATGGGGTTGAGGTCAGGGCTCCGTGCAGGCCAGTCAAGTTCTTCCACACCGATCTCGACAAACCATTTCTGTACAGACCTTGCTTTGTGCACGGGGGTATTGTCATGCTAAAACAGGAGAGGACCTTCCCCAAACTGTTGCCACAAAGTTGGAAGCACAGAATCGTCTAGAATGTCATTGTATGCTGTAGCATTAAGATTTCCCTTCACTGGAACTAAGAGGCCTAGCATGCATTGGGGCAGGTAGCGTTCTCCTGACATCCGCCAAACCCAGATTCGTCTATAGGACTGCCAAATGGTGAAGCGTGATTCATAACTCCAGAGAACACTTCCACTGCTCCAGAGTCCAATAGCGGCAAGCTTTACACCACTCCAGCCAACGCTTGGCATTGCGCATGGTGATCTTAAGCTTGTATCTATTTCACGAAGCTCCCGACGAACAGTTCTTGTGCTGACTTTGCTTCCAGAGGCAGTTTGGAACTCGGTAACAACTGTTGCAACCGAGGACATATGATTTTTACGCATTCCGTGCTTCAGCACTCACAGGTCCCATTCTGTGAGCTTGTGTGGCCTCCTACTAAGCGGCTGAGCCGTTGTTGCTCCTAGACGTTTCCACTTCACAATAACAGCACTTACAGTTGACCGGGGCAGCTCTAGCAGGGCAGAAATTAGACAAACTGACTTGTTTGAAAGGTGGCATCCTATGACGGTGCCACGTTGAAAGTCACTGTGCTCTTCAGTAAGGCCATTCTACTACCAATATTAGTCTATGGAGATTGCATGGCTGTGTGCTCGATTTTATACACCTGTCAGGGTGTGGCTGAAATAGCTGAATCCACTAATTTTATGGGGTTTTCAGGACTTTGTAGAGGCAGCTAGGAGAGAGAACTCCCTCACACTCACCCTCACACAAACACCCTCACACACAGGGGCAGTTTCTCAATTGTGAATCATAACCATCAATGTTCCAATGTCAATGTCACTCATGAAACATATATTGCATACACACGCACACACAGAGACCCCCGCCCCACACAAACACACCACAAACACACACAGAGACCCCCACCCCACAAAAACACACAGACCCCCACCCCACACAAACACACAGACCCCCACCCCACGCAAACACACACACAGAGACACCCACCCCACACAAACACAGAGACCCCCGCGCCACACAAACACAGACCCCCACCCCACACAAAAACACCCTCACACACAGGGGCAGTTTCTCAATTGTGAATCATAACCATCAATGTTCCAATGTCAATGTCACTCATGAAACATATATTGCATACACACGCACACACAGAGACCCCCGCCCCACACAAACACACCACAAACACACACAGAGACCCCCACCCCACAAAAACACACAGACCCCCACCCCACACAAACACACAGACCCCCGCCCCACGCAAACACACACACAGAGACACCCACCCCACACAAACACAGAGACCCCCGCGCCACACAAACACAGACCCCCACCCCACACAAACACACACACACAGACCCCCGTCCCACACAAACACACAGACCCCCACCCCACACACACAGAGCCCCGTCCTACACAAACAGACCCCCGCCCCACACAAACACACACACCCCTGCCTCACATAAACAAACAGACCACCATCCCACACAAACACAGACACCCGCCCTACACAAACACAGACACCCGCCCTACACAAACAGACTCCCGCCCCACACAAATACACACACACAGACAGACCCCCGCCCCACACAAACACAGACTCCCGCCCCACACAAATACACACACACAGACCCCCGCCCCACAGAAACACACACACAGACCCCCGCCCCACAAAAAAAACACACCAGTCTATAATCCTTTGATAACAGTACACATCTTCAATCATTTCCTCACAACCACATAACATTATGAAATTTGTCAAGTAATTTGTCTCTAATTAAGCCCTGCCTGATTATAATACCAAACACTCTATTTGTGTTGAGAACATCTGATGAGAGAACATCGTTACTGATGGACTGAGTGCTGTTTGAAGAAACAAAGGAGCCAAGCTCTGGGATGATTTGGAGAGAGAGAGAGCTTAGCCATCATTAGAGAGTGTCCACAAACACACACACACACAAGCAGGCAAGTAGGTATGCACGCACACACACGTCTCTAATGATGCTTAAGCAGGCCCTGGCTACACACACAAACACAACCACCCACCCACCCACACACACACTACCTGAGTTGTTTGATGACCATGAAAACCTATCTCCGAAGGCGTATATGATAAGGTGCATGTCCTCAAGTCTCCCATCCAGTACATCGAGTGAGGCGGACAACATTTTGTTGATGATGCATGACGGCTTTTTTAATTAATTCACTTACAAAGAAGAGCGGGTTTAACATGCAACACCAAGTCTGATTGTCTGTCAAGATGTTCTTTGATGTCTTGCTGCCTCTAAAAAAGTTTATATTTTTTTTATTTAACCTTTATTTAACTTGGCAAGTCAGTTAAGAACAAATTCTTATTTACGACAGATTTTTACCTTGTCAGCTCAGGGATTCAATCCAGCATCCTTTCGGTTACTGGCCCAACTATCTAAGCACTAGGCTACCTGCCGCCCCTTTTGAGGGGGTTTGAGTGAGAGTACCATCATTAAGTATTTTCAATGAGTCACAGGTTAAGAAGACCCATCCTTCCGCTAATCGTTTCATAATGTTTTACATTTTAGTCATTTAGCAGACACGCTTATCCAGAATGACTTACAAGAGCAGTTAGGGTTAAGTGTTTTTCTCAAGGGCACATCAACATATTTTTCACCTAGAGGGCTCAGGGATTCAAACCAGTGACCTTTCAGTTACAGGCCCAACATTCTTAACAACTAGGCCACCTGCCGTCTAATCCTCAGTATAAGAGACTTGGCTGTCCGCTCTTTTAAAGGGAAGTTGAGTTCTATGGGTTTTGTCCATTAGTGACCTTACATGATTTGCCAAAATGTTACCATTCTTCGATTGGTCCACAACACCATTGTTGGTCCCCTTTAGTTTTAGATGCTGTGTCATTGTTCATGCCTGTGATTTGATGCACTGTACAGGCGTCCATTTTCTAGGTAACTTGAACACTACAGTAGTATTTGCCTGTCACCTGGTAAAGTTGGGAACCCACACAAACACGCACACACTAGCATTCCGTACTCGGAATCCGAACGAGGCGGAACACATTAAATATTCCTTTTGATTGGATCTCCAGCCGCATATTTTTACACTGAGGGATTTTGCTTTGCTGCTTTAACTCAATGTGCTGTACACAAGCACTTTGGTGGGCTGAAAAAATATTTTCTCCCTGGCAATGTCTCAGCCCAACGGTGGTTTAGCACTTAATCGAACCCCTACAAATCCAGCCGACATATTTACCGTGAGGTGGGCGTGGGGCGGTGTTTTGCTACAAAGAGAATTATTGACATTGTTAAGTTATGTGTTTACAGTATACAACAAGCCTTTTTACTTCTGTGTGTGTGTGTGTGTGTGTGTGTGTGTCTCATTTTCATTTCATGATGATAAAAAATTACCTTAAATTCTGTGGATTGGATAGATAGGCCAGTTCTTGAGAATACTAATGTCTGTAGTAGAGGCATCGTCTTGTAATGTGGTTCTCTTAAACCCCAGGTCTTCCCCCAGAATCAAGGGTCCGTTTGAAAAGCATTGGTCTTCTCATCTCTGGCTCCGTTTTGAACACTCATTAGGAGCAGAGATCAAAGACTGGGGCAGAGGGGCCCGTGAATTGGGAAACTGTCGGGCCATTTTCATCTATTTATCACTCACGGCTGCCATTTTGGCTCTGAAATGGCAGGCAATCTGCATCCAGATTTCATTCCCTCTGCTCTCTCTGTGTGGCTGCCATTTTGCGGAAGGCCTGCAGTAGTGGCACTGTACGGTTGGAGTGAGTTATTTCATTGATTCAATGCCCATTTTAATGGGATGCTGGGCTGAACATGAAGAGTTGACCCACCGTTTGGGGCCACAAAAAAATAAAATAATCTAATACTGGGTGAGACTTGTGAGGCTGTGGTGGGTATTG
Organism: Thymallus thymallus; assembly: GCA_023634145.1. Classification (NCBI taxonomy): domain Eukaryota; kingdom Metazoa; phylum Chordata; class Actinopteri; order Salmoniformes; family Salmonidae; genus Thymallus; species Thymallus thymallus. Next base: position 10,369,566 of record CM042403.1, on the reverse strand, counting down.
GCCATGGTGGGCATTGGCCGTGGTGGGCATTGGCCGTGGTGGGCATTGGCCGTGGTGGGCATTACTTTATGCTATCTTTCTGTACAGTCGATAAGTGTGAAAAGTGATGTAATGATGATATGCATAGAGTAAACAACCCTGGTCCTGTAGTGCCACACAGGTAGTGCAGGGATTGGTTCCAACCAGGCACCACCTGACTCTAATAAAGTATTTCACCAACTGAGTTAATTGATCAATATCAATGACTGGCCAAAAGGTACCTGTGTTTTTTTTGTTTAGAGTGTTTTAAAGTTGTGATCTACCTCAACCAACCAGGTTTGTTGTGGTATTAAATCGGATAATTAATAATGAGGCAAATAGCAGTAATTTGGCTGTTAGTTTTAATCAGCAGCAACCGCGGATACAAGAGAGGTCCTGCTTAATCTCCCACCCTTTGCTGCAAGACTACACTGCAATGGAATACCACAATTAATACAATCAACGTGTTCCCAAGGAAAGGCTTCTAAACCAAGGAAGCGTGGCAGTAGAGGAGGAATTCGGAATCGGATTAAAAAACAGCCCTTCAGAACACCTCTTCCATCTATTATGCATGGCAATGTAAAACGCATAGGAATAGGACTGATGAGCTACGGGCTTGTACCCAATACCTCTCAGAGTACCGAAAACCCTGCTTGATCTGTCTATCTGACACCAGGTTTACGGAACAGGATCCCGACTCCGTTGTGGAGCTGCATGGCTACACAATTGTTAGAGTGGACCGAAACATCAACTCTAGTAAGAGAAATGGTGGTGGAGTTTGTGCATTCATCAACGAGAAATATTGCAATCCTGCCCATATTACAACTAAGCACAAGGTCTGTACTAAAGACATTGAACTCCTTGCTCTTAACCTACGCCCATAATACCTGCCACAGGAAATAAATTACATAGCCCCTACCGCTGACACCCAAATAGCTGCCGACTTGATTCATGACCTTGTATCCAAGGCTGAGACAGTCACCTGAAGCAGTAAAGCTAATCATGGGAGACTTTAACATGAGCAATTTATCTGAACATTTACCATTATATCAGCAATAAGTCCTACTCGAAATGAAGCCTGTCTGGACCTCTGTTATGGTAACATCCCAGGTGCGTATTTTTCCAAGGCACTACCCAATCTTGGGGGATTGGATCATAACATGGTTCAGCTCATCCCAGTCTACTAAGCGCATCTGCAGCGAGAGAAGGCTAAAAAGGTGGAGATTAAAAGCTGGACTCCTGAAGCGACTGAAGCCCTCCAGGACTGTTTTGAGTCCAATGACTGGGCGGCCCTGATGGACAGCGCTGATGACCTGGAAGAGGCAGCGAATACCGTCTCTGAGTACATCTGTTTCTGTGAGGATTTCCTACAAATACACATTAGAAAACCTTTTCAAGGAAAAGGACAGTAGGAAACTTGCTTTTACAAATTATTTAAACAGTTTCTATTGTAGGTTTGACGTGTGCTTTTACGTCACAGCAGAAAGTGGCCTTGGACAGTTTACGTAGACAGCATACCAGCTGTTGATATACAGATCTCTGAATGACGTCAAGCAATGCTTTCAACGTGTCAACCTACAAAGATCATATGGTCCAGACGGCGTCAGCAGCAAGGCCCTTCAGGCATGTGCAGACCAGCTCGCATTACTGTTCCAGAAGCTGTTTCAGCTGTCATTGAACAGTGGGATAATTACAGACTTATGGAAGAAGTCGCTGATTGTCCCAATACCTAAATACAACAGGCCAAAAGAAAAAAAACGATTTACGCCCTGTAGCCCTGACATCTGTACCTATGAAATGTTTTGAAAAAATAATTATTCTCTGGTCTCTCATCCCAATTAGACTCAAACCAAATTTGCCTACCGTGCCTCCAGGGGTGTTGAAAATGCGTTACTGGTCAGTACTCAAAGAGACTTCTACGAAAGAAGATCGGGACTCTTTTATTCCAACAGCCATTAGGCCTTATAATAAATAGTCGGTCCCTCGAGTATACAGCATATTGCACTTTCACTTTCAATGTGTAGCTATAGCACTTTTAATAAATTATTATGTGTATGTCTTTTTAAGTGGATCTGAAGAGGGCGAGACTCCCCCGAATGTCACGGTATAATTCACACTCTGGGTGGAAGATATTTACACCACTAAATGAGTGGTGAGTGGGAGGGGTTGTTCCAAAGGGATGTGTCTTGAGACCATTGCCATTCTGAGGTCACTGAAGTGGTCTCTTGGTCTGGGTCCTACACCTGATATACAGTTTCTCCTATGTATATATAACCGCCACTCATATGGGTCTTGTGCCTGTCGTCCCCTGCTCCTATGTTATTTGTGGATTTACCGAAACAACTCAAACAACCACCTTGAGGATTACTCCTGTGTCTCTGAAATCACATTTTTATTCCAGCTATTGATCCTTCTCTAATCCCCTTTTCTACCCCTCCGGATGATAATCTGCCTTTGTTCCAGTGGGTGGATGGAGTGTTCATCAGATTATTGCTGGATCAAGATTACTTTTAGCCTCTGCTACTCTCTAGACCCATTTGCCCCTCTCTAATACCCTTTTCACACTTTCGTGCTGACCGGAACCGAACTGTGCTGGATGGCTCTGAAATGTTCTTTTAACATAAAGAATCAGGCCAGCGCAGTACAGTTTGGCTCAGCTCAGTAGTGTGAAATGGGTCTACAGGAATGAAGCAGCAGGTAATGGTTTTTATATGGGTCTGTCTGGGTCACTCAACAACACACACACTGTCCCAGGGCAGTGACCTCAACACGAGTAAAGAGCAAATGAGCAAAGACACAGACAAGCCAGCATAGATCCTTCTTCAGCCATGGAATTTGGGCTATGTATGAGATATGTTTGTAGACAGAGGGCAATACCACTGATCTCTACTATACAGAAATGCATAATTATGAATGTCATTCTCTTCATGGTGATGTATCCTGAATAGGTACACAAAAGGTAGAAAAATATCATATCCACCTTTGCATGTTTGGGTATTATACTATACACTGGCTACTGTTTGAATGAGCTCTGTTCCCAAACAAGACCAAAATTTGGTCGGTCACCAAATCTGTACCAGTCATATGTTTAACAAGTTTGGACCTCACAGTACAAGACTGTAGAGTAAAATAGAGTAGAGTTCAGTACAAAACAGTATACTGACCTATACTTTTCTGTACTGTACTGTGTTGTCCAAACCTGTGAAACAGACATATATGATTGGTTCAGATGTGGACTGACAAAATTTCTACTACTTTTCCATGGATGTCTGGTGTCGGTCTGCACTCAATGGGTGAGAGGGCTGGTTACGATGAATGGAAAGAGAGGGGGTTCATGGGTAGGTGTCAGTAAGATCTGGGAGCAGTGACATTAACTGGAGAGAGAGAGAGGGAGGGATTGTCCAGACTGTTTTCACACTATTGCTTGGACCACCACGTGACAAATAGAAAGAGCAGTTATGAGCTGAATATAACAGTATTTCAGCAGAAGGGAGGACAGTAGCAGGTGACCCAACTGTGGTTTGTAACTACTATGAATTCCTTTCAATGTGTAGCTATAGCACTTTTAATAAATTATTATGTGTATGTCTTTTTAAGTGGATCTGAAGAGGGCGAGACTCCCCCGAATGTCACGGTATAATTCACACTCTGGGTGGAAGATATTTACACCACTAAATGAGTGGTGAGTGGGAGGGGTTGTTCCAAAGGGATGTGTCTTGAGACCATTGCCATTCTGAGGTCACTGAAGTGGTCTCTTGGTCTGGGTCCTACACCTGATATACAGTTTCTCCTATGTATATATAACCGCCACTCATATGGGTCTTGTGCCTGTCGTCCCCTGCTCCTATGTTATTTGTGGATTTACCGAAACAACTCAAACAACCACCTTGAGGATTACTCCTGTGTCTCTGAAATCACATTTTTATTCCAGCTATTGATCCTTCTCTAATCCCCTTTTCTACCCCTCCGGATGATAATCTGCCTTTGTTCCAGTGGGTGGATGGAGTGTTCATCAGATTATTGCTGGATCAAGATTACTTTTAGCCTCTGCTACTCTCTAGACCCATTTGCCCCTCTCTAATACCCTTTTCACACTTTCGTGCTGACCGGAATCGAACTGTGCTGGATGGCTCTGAAATGTTCTTTTAACATAAAGAATCAGGCCAGCGCAGTACAGTTTGGCTCAGCTCAGTAGTGTGAAATGGGTCTACAGGAATGAAGCAGCAGGTAATGGTTTTTATATGGGTCTGTCTGGGTCACTCAACAACACACACACTGTCCCAGGGCAGTGACCTCAACACGAGTAAAGAGCAAATGAGCAAAGACACAGACAAGCCAGCAAAATTTGGTCGGTCACCAAATCTGTACCAGTCATATGTTTAACAAGTTTGGACCTCACAGTACAAGACTGTAGAGTAAAATAGAGTAGAGTTCAGTACAAAACAGTATACTGACCTATACTTTTCTGTACTGTACTGTGTTGTCCAAATCTGTGAAACAGACATATATGATTGGTTCAGATGTGGACTGACAAAATTTCTACTACTTTTCCATGGATGTCTGGTGTCGGTCTGCACTCAATGGGTGAGAGGGCTGGTTACGATGAATGGAAAGAGAGGGGGTTCATGGGTAGGTGTCAGTAAGATCTGGGAGCAGTGACATTAACTGGAGAGAGAGAGGGAGGGATTGTCCAGACTGTTTTCACACTATTGCTTGGACCACCACGTGACAAATAGAAAGAGCAGTTATGAGCTGAATATAACAGTATTTCAGCAGAAGGGAGGACAGTAGCAGGTGACCCAACTGTGGTTTGTAACTACTATGAATTCCCTTTGAAGCCAATGCAGTTGCAGTCATTCTGTTAAAGATTTTGAGGGAGAGAAATTCTAAAATACCTTAAAGATATGTTGTGGGTTTTTGGTAACAGAATGACACTATGCAATAATTCTAAAACTTACAGAGAGCAAATAATTTCTGCAAAACTAAATATAACATGTTGATTTAGTTGGCAGGGGTCTTTACTTCAACATCACTGTGTTTTAATGTATTTCTAATACCCTTTAAGACTTTTTTTGCTAGATGTTTTCCAAAAGACCCCTTTTCCATCTGTGTGACCAGAAATCAAAGCCTTCGCTTATTCCTATTTTTTAGGATGTAACATTTTTGGACAATTATATTTGCCTTTTATATATAGTGCATTAGGAAAGTACTCAGACCCTTTTACTTTTTCCATATTTTGTTACGTTACAGCCTTATTCTAAAATGGATTAAATAAATATTTTTCCTCCTTAATCTACACACAATACACCATAATGACAAAGTGAAAACAGGTTTGTAGAATCTTTTGCAAATTTATAAAAAAAAAACTGAAATACCTTATTTATATAAGTATTCAGACCCTTTGCTATGAGACTTGAAATTGAGCTCAGGTGCATCCTGTTTCCATTGATCATCCTTGAGATGTTTCTACAACATGATTGGAGTCCAACTGTGGTCAATTCTATTCATTGGACATGATTTGGAAAGGCACACACCTGTCTATATAAAGTCCCACAGTTGACAGTGCATGTCAGAGCAAAAACCAAGCCATGAGGTCGAGGGAATTGTCCGTAAAGCTCAGAGACAGGATTGTGTTGAGGCACAGATCTGGGGAAGGGTACCAAAAAACTTTCTGCAGCATTTAAGGTCCTCAAGAACACAGTGGCCTCCATCATTCTTAAATGGAAGAAGTTCGGAACCACCAAGACTGTTCCTAGAGCTGGCCACCCGGCCAAATTGAGCAATCTGGGGAGAAGGGCCTTGGTCAGGGAGGTGACCAAAAACCCGATGGTCACTCTGAAGGAGCTCCAGAGTTTCTCTGTGGAGATGGGAGAATCTTCCAGAAGGACAACCATCTCTGCAGCACTCCACCAATCAGGCCTTTATGGTAGAGTGACCAGACAGAAGCCACTCCTCAGAAAAAGGCACATGACAGCCTGCTTGGAGTTTGCCATAAGGCACCTAGACTCTCAGACCAAACAAGATCTGATGAAACCAAGATTGAACTCTTTGGCCTGAATGCTAAGCGTCACATCTGGAGGAAACCTGGCACCATTCCTACGGTGAAGCATGGTGGTGGCGGCATCAGGCAGTGGGGATGTTTTTCAGCTGCACGGACTGGGAGACTAGTCAGGATCGAGGCAAAGATGAACGGAGCAAAGTACAGAGAGATCCTTGATGAAAACCTGCTCCAGTGCGCTCAGGACCTCAGACTGGGGTGAAGGTTCACCTTCCAACAGGACATCGACCCTAAGCACACAACCAAGACAACGCAGGAGCGGCTTCGGGACAAGTCTCTGAATATCCTTGATTGGCCCAGCCAGAGCACAGACTTGAACCTGATCGAACATCTCTGGATAGACCTGACAATAGCTAAGCAGCGACCGTCCCCTCCAACCTGTCAGAGCTTGAGAGGATCTGCAGAGAAGAATGAGAGAAACTCCCCAAATACATGCATCATACTCAAGAAGACTCTAGACTGTAATTGTTGCCAAAGGTACTTCAACAAAGTGCTGAGTAGAGGGTCTAAATACTTATGTAATTGTGATATTCCATCTTTTTAATTTTATTTATAACTTTGCAAAAAAAATTTAAATCAGTTTTTGCTTTGTCATTATGTGGTATTGTATCAAGATTGGTGAGGGGGAAAAATGTATTTAATCTATTTTAGAATAATGCTGTAACATAACAACATGTGGGAAAAGTCAAGGTGTCTGAATACTTTCAGAATGCTCTGTATGCTTTAATTTCTCAAATTTGACACCAAATCTGATATGCTCCTAAGAACTTCATGTTAGTGCTCATGGGGCTTTTTTAATGGAAATTCCCCAGACAGTCTGAATTCTATAACACTATAGAGATGGAGACAGAAAGAGTCAGAGCCTCTGATGTCTGTGAGTCTACCGGTATGTGTGTTTTGTTTATGTGCATAGCTTTGGGAGGTTCCCGTTTCATGTGTCTTAGAGCAGGATTTGTTTTTGACAATTAAACAAACAGTATCCATTGCAATACCATGGCTGTTCTGTGAGGCTTCAGGGCTCCTCTCAGTTCCTCTCCTACAGAGTGTAAACTAGGTTACTCAATGTGCATAGAAGGAACCTGGAGTTCACCACACTACACCACAGTGAAAAAGCCGCCTGAACAACCCAGTGGCTGTCACAGTCTGTCACGGCTCAACAGATGTACCTTCCTTCGCAAAATGAGCTCCTGGAAAGTTGTCAACACAGCGTTACAGTGCTGCCTGCCAGACTGACTGCTACTGTTCCTGTTTGCTGGAGTTTGGTGTCTGTGGTTCTCTGTGTGTTTGTGTCGGTGAGAGGGTAGTTGGGGTGTGAATGTGCGTGTTTAAAAATGTGTATGCGTTTCTAAACAGGGGCTGTGTGTATGTGTTTATAAATGTGTGTGTGCAGGTAGGGCAGCTCTACATTAATAATGACCTGTCAGTGTGTGTTTTTGCCCGACAGTGGGAGCGATTAAGTCTGACTTGCTCTGCATGTGACAGTCTGAGCCACACATTAACTATGTCAAAGAAAAACACCGCTTTCATTTTTCCACTGCAACACTTCATGAATTCATAAATGCACTCACCTACCTCACCCACACACACACACACACACACACACACACACTTAAGAACAGTACACTTTTGGTTGCCGTTTACAACTAACATTTATTTAACAGATTGTACAACAAACAATGATTATACTCAGAGTGATTGTTGACATCTGTAGCCTCTGCGCAGTGTGCAATTTTCTATCGCCAGAAAAACACAGCCATCGTATTCTACCCAAGGCTTGAATTGCGTGCAATACTAATCTTAATTTACCAGTAACTACCTGATCCAATCCATTACTCACTTAATCAGTGGGCCTGGTACAGTGAACTACTCTTTTGTGGGTTATCAGACTGATAGTCATTGAGACAGAGTTGACAGACCTACCAGGCAGTATAGCACCCCATGGCAGACCACAGCAGGACCATAATGGATGAATAAACCATCACCTTCCACAGACCCCTCTGCAGACCCACAGACCCCCTGCCTCTACATACCCACAGTCCCCCCTGCCTCTACAGACCCCCCTGCCTCTACAGACCCACATACCCCCTGCCTCTACAGACCCCCCTGACTCTACAGACCCTCCTGCCTCTACAGACCCACAGACTCCCCTGCCTCTACAGACTCACAGACCCCCCTGCCTCTACAGACCCACAGGCCCCCTTGCCTCTACAGACCCACAGGCCCCCTTGCCTCTACAGACCCACAGACCCCCCTTCATCTACAGACCCACAGACCCCCCTTCATCTACAGACCCACAGACCCCCCTGCCTCTACAGACCCAGGGGCGCCGTATGGGGGGGAAAAGTTAGGATGATTCTAAGGGCCTGTGACTGACAGGGGCCCTAAAATATTATTCCAGCATTAGGTAAAAACATTTTGGAGCCCAATGTTATATATTTTCATGGGGCCCAAAATCCCTGGAGGTTCCCCTGTACAGACCCACAGACCCCCCTTCATCTACATACCCACAGTCCCCCCTGCCTCTACAGACCCCCCCTGTCTCTACAGACCACAGACCCCCCTTCATCTACAGACCCACAGATCCCCCTGCCTCTACAGACCCACAGACCCCCCTTGATCTACAGACCCCCCTTCGTCTACAGACCCACCTGTCTCTACAGACTCCCCGGCCTCTACAGACTATTTTCACCACGTGCCCCTGTAAAAAAGGCAGTGCTTGTTGGTTTTTGCCATCATCACACACCCAAAGCATATTGTTTCATTGAATTCCAAACAAAAATGATAGGGAAGATATATAAAACCTTGCAGAGAGCATATCCAACTTACAATATCTTAGAAAAAAATTAACTATTCGAACCAAGACATACAAATAACTGATGTTGGCACAAGATGGAGGGAAAGTTGGAGCATAACTAAAGAAATTAAAGTTCACAAAAATGTACGCTTTATCCAGTATAAGCTAATGTATAAAATGCATTATACAAGAGACAAAATTAATCAATTCTACAGCACAGTGGCAGTGTCAGCTGTGTAAAACTAATAATGACTCAATAATCCATGTTTTCTGGGAATACTATAAAGTCCAGGAGTTGTGGGCGGAGCTAGAAAGTTGGCTCTCAGAAGTATTAAAATGTAAACTTTTAATCCGTCTGTCTGCATATTCAAGACATGGCATATGGGGGTGTAGTGAGATACTCGATGGGTTGGATGATTCTCTTTTCATTACACATCTTGAAAAAAACAACAATGAATCCGCCATCATTAACACAATGGAAAAATCGAATGATTTATTATTTAAATATTGAATGTGCATGGGCTACTGAGAGAAACAAAATGATGCCGTTTCAGGCCATGTGATGGAAAGTGATGAGGGTGTGTGCTAGTGGGTCTGGGCAGGTGTGATATATTTGATGGCTGTTTGTATGTGTATGTTTTGCATTGTAAAATATTTTTGAGATTCCTACAAAAAAGAATTCCTAACAAAAACTCTCTCTGTTGTATGAATAATACAACGCTAGATGTTGTGTTGTATAATAACAATAGATATTACCGTATTACTGTGAATCTGATACTGCAGGAGACAGAGGTCACCTAGGGGGGTGTCCTGTATGGCAGAGGTGGCCTTTAGGGGAGACTTCAAACGCTTCATTAAATGCTTCCGTCCTGCATAGCTGAATAAAGGACAGGATGAATGGATGACATTTACTAAATGAGTGGAGAGAGTTAAGTGGGGGTGTACCACAGGGATGTGTCTTGGGGCCGTTTCCACTCTCTCTCTATGGCCTATTGACCTCTGTCTGTGTCTCACCTCTGAGACGGAGGGTTCCTACGGGGCCCACAGCTTGGCCTGGCTGCGGCCTCCCTCTGCTCTGCTCTCGGAGTGAAATGTCAGTCAGGAGGTCTGGTGACGAAGACCACAGAGAGGGGTCAACCCCACCGTTTGAACGTTCCACACACACATACACACACACACACACACACACACACACACACACAGAGAGACAGAGACAGAGACGGAGAGAGAGAGAGAATCCCCACTGTCACGGCGATAGGAAAGAGAGATCCTGAAAAGCAGCTGAGAGAGAGAGAGAGAGAGAGAGAGAGAGAGAGAGAGAGAGAGAGAGAGAGAGAGACAGAGAGAGAGAGAGAGAGAGAGAATCCCCACTGTCACGGCAATAGGAAAGAGAGATCCTGAAAAGCAGCTCTGCTTTCCAAAAGCCAGTCAGGGCCACCACCCCGTAGAGCTGCAAAGAGCAGCAGCACAACAATGCCTGGCTCAGCACAGAAATAATTCCTGTGTGTTAGAGCCAGTGTGTGCGTATGTCTGAGAGAGGCTGGGTGTGAGAGATTCTTTTAACCTTTGTGTCTTTGAATAGGTGTGTAAAAATAGTATTTCATACAGTGCGTGTGCCCTTGCACGTCTGTCTGTTTATGCGTGTGTAAGTGCTTTTCTATAGCTCTCCTCCTCGTCTCCTGACCTTGTCTCCATGTGTATCTGTGTGTATTAATGTTTGTGTCAGTGACAGAGTGCTTTACTCTCATGCAGTATTGAGTGGGTTCGAACTTAGACACCTCGTCCTCTTCACCCACGGCTCAACCCTCCAATCTCCTGGCTGTATCGGCTACAGTTCAACACCCCCCCCCCCTCCCCCCCACATAATCTAGGGCCGTTCATCTTAATTCCGCCATTGAACAAAATGCTTCTGAGAAATGCAGTCGATGGTGTGTCATTACAGAGGGGCCAGAGACAGAGGACTCCATTTGTTGTTGGGTGTTTGTATTCAGTCTTTCTAAGCCCCACTGAATCCCTCCCTCTCTCCGCGGCTCTCTGATGTGTGAGGGAGGGAGAATCCCGGTGGCCAGCCCATGGTTGATGGAAACCTAAACTGGGTTTGAGTTCTCCGCTCTACACCCGCCATGGTGGAGATCAAACGTATGCTACGTCTCTCTGCTCCCTCTGTACTGGCATCCTACTGTTCTAAAAACAGGCTCACTGTGCTCCTGAGCTCCAGACTAAACCACTTGTTATCTACTGGTGACCTTCTGTAAAACAGATCCAGATCAAACCAGATCAGTCCAGCAGTCAGAAACAAAACCAGTTCAGCTATGGAACTCCCACATCACTCCTGAATAACTGATTACTTGATCCATATCTCTAATTTAAACCTCTGACCACAAACCATAACCAAACTTCTCACGGTCTCTTGTTAAATCAGGATAATAATCAGATTTATCAAATTCTGTGAGAACTGGCACTTTGAACACGGTTAGTGCAATCACGGATTACTTGGGAAGTCCCGACCCTAACCTTTACCATAACCTAAACTTAACCCTAACTTGAACTGTTGTAAATTTCAACTTCAATGGTATGACGTCAGAGTTAGGAGGTCCCAAGGATTCCATTTAGACTTGTCCATTTGAATACTCAGAAAGTTCTTACAATAATACTTCCTTTGGGGGCTTAGAGTTTAATGATATGTTATAACCATAGTAACATTATACAGTACTGTTATTGTTCTGAGATGGTGTGATACGGAATCCAATCCAATATTTTGCGCAATGGAGACTCAGTGCAGTCCTCCAACGGAGACAGTGCAGTCCTTCAATGGAGACTCAGTGAGTCCAGCTCTAAACACACGTGGCTCTAACGCAGCACTTGAGCACCTCTTGGTGGAGAAGAAAAGAATGGCAGTGCTTTGCTTTTCATCTCTATTTTGTTTGTCACTCAGGGTGTGTTGTCAAAGTGTGGCCCCTAGGTGTCCACCAGTAGCTATTCTATTTTGGTTATGATTCTAGCAGAAGGGTGGAAAGTGGAAACCTGACTGTACAATCTTTGACTCTACCAAAAATGGTTACAAACCAACACATCTACCACCAGGTAATCACTAGAAGTGGAAAGGCCAAAGTAGGTTACATTGTCACTGTTTGGATTAAATATGGCTGTAGCATTATGTACCTTTGGGTACCAGGACCAGGATTGTGTAACACTAATACAGTACCCGTAATGCACTATGTAAAACTTCCTTATTAATAGAGTGACCAACCCTTGAGTTGACTACCCTGATATATATATATATATATATATATATCTCATCATCATCATCATCAATATTCTACTTCCCTGGTGGGCTCCCAAGTGGCGCAGCGGTCTAAGGCACTGCATCTCATGTCACCTGACCCCCCCTGTCACAGCCTCCAGTATCTATGCTGCAATAGTCTATGTGGGCTAGGGTCAGTTTGTTAAATCTGATGTTATTATCCGGTGTCTTGTGTGAATTTAAGTATGCTCCCTCTAATTCTCTCTCTCTCCCACTCTACCTCCTCTCCCGGAGGACCTGAGCCTAGCCGCAGGACCATGCTTCAGGACCACCTGCCCTGATGATTCCTAGCTGTCCCCAGTCCACCTGGTCGCGCTGCTGCACCGGTTTCAACTATGGAACCCTGACCTGTTCATTGGACGTGCCACCTTGTCCCAGACCTGCTGTTTTCATCTCGCTCTCGCTCTACCGCACCTGCGCTCTATTGCACTGAAAAGCCAAGTGACATTCACTTCTGATGTATTTACCTGTTGCATCCTCCACAACTACTTTTATTATTATTTGACCCTGCTGGTCATCTATGAACATTTGAACATCTTGGAGAAAGAACTGGCCTTAATGGCCATGAATTGTTATAATCTCCACCCGGCACAGCCAGAAGAGGACTGGACACCCCTCAGAGCCTGGTTCCTCTCTAGGTTTTTTCCTAGCCACCGTGCTTCTACATCTGCATTGCTTGCTGTTTGGGGTTTTAGGCTGGGTTTCTGTATAGCACTTTGTGACATTGGCTGATGTAAAAAGGGTTTTATAAATCAATTTGATTTGATTTGATGCTAGAGGCGTCACTACAGACCCTGGTTTGATCTCGGGTTGTATCACAACCGGCCGTGATCGGGAGTCCCATAGGGACAATTGGCCCAGCGTCGTTAGGGGAGGCCGGTGTAGGCCGTCTTTGTAAATAAGAAGGAGCTGGAAATAAGAATTCCTCTTTCCTAATATAGTCCCGGGGCAAAGTTGGACATATCTACTACACACCACTGTAGAAGGTACACTAACATCTCTACATACAAAATCACATTGTGGGTGACACTATCATACAAATCTCACCTGCAGCCAATGAACTACAGTGATATGGAGTAAATAGCTGGAGCTTAGAGCTACATGGAAGAAACTGGCAGAGGCATTGGCAGTGCTGTATGTTGAGGCACCCATAGGGAAGCAGCTAACTAGCAGACAGGTCAGGACAGGATAGACCGTTTTTTCCTCTCTTTGATTTCACCATAGCCCCAAGAAATGCATTCCACACACACACTGTACAAGCGAACACACATACTGTACACACATGTACCTGTACAAATCAGACATACATTACCTAAAGTCAGAGGGCAGATCTGCTGCCTTTAACTTATTACACTTTGCAAATATATCTTCTGGCACCACACATTGATAGGAAAATGTACTCAACTGTGATATACCACAAATGTCAAAGATTTAAGAGAAAAGCTTAAGTTATGTTTATGTCAACCTCTCAGCTTGAGGTCCAGGATTCCAATCCATTCTTCTCCCCCTGGCCCCTCAGGAGATCAGCGGGTGGGTAAAGGATGATCCAGATCACGCAACACTGACAGGAGGGAACGCAGATCCACTCTCCCAGTCATATCAATTATTCAGAACAAGAAGATAAGGGCATCCTCACTACTTCATGATGATATGCCAGACACTGCTTTGTGAGTGTTTTGATTCATGTATTAAACCAGGCTTGTGTCCTTTGAAGTAGTATGATTGTCTGCTCCGATCACCAGGGTTGACAGACACTGAGCAACCTCATGCAGTATATTTTATAAGATTTATAATATAGAATACTTAAACTTTACAAAATATTCAGTAGAGGGCACTCTGACAACAATTATATATTTCTACAGCCAAGATTGACTTTATAAATATTTAAAATAAACCTAAATACAAATGTATAAGCCTATTGTGTTTGTTATAAACTGTTTGATTGTTTTGGAGTATTGTTATAAAACGGTTTGATTGTTTTGGAGTATTGTTATAAATATTTGATTGTTTTGCTCACCTCTGACCAGCCCAAAATGCTTCACAGATTGTTACCACAGGGGGCACCTTCCATTGAAACCCCTCTTGTTTACAGAATGACGTAGCTCATTCCAGACGCGAGGAGGTGCTGTTGTGCATCATGCCGACGACGCACGGGGTCAAGGCAGCGCTCATGTGTTGGACTCTCCGCTCAGTGAAAATAGCTTGGAGACAGACGGAAAGTGTTTCACACATCGATGTGTGTGCCACAAATCTGGTCTCGTACCGCCAGCGAATTCATCTTACTGACACATGTGTGAGCCAAGAATACAGGAATAACCGAGGGAGACAAGGCGACACGCGTTGGTTTCTGGCTAGTTAAGTTTTTTTGTATTATTATTATCTTTTTTTTTTTTTACAAGCGAGTGAAATCACTGCTGGCTACGAAATGTCGGGGAAAATAGAGAGTAAGCAAGGTAAGCAGCCCAGCCGACTGGCACCCTCATCATACCGCTGCACCATGTCGTGTACTGGGATATCACACATTGGGGATGGGTAGGCCCGGTTTGTGAGTTTTCAAATATTGTCCGGCATACATAGGACCTTTTTACTTGCCGTGTACGGGATATTGGTTGTCTGTCTTACCCAGTCGAATAAACGGGTGTTCCATACTATAGCTGTGTGGGTCGGGATAACGGTGTAGAAAATATAACTAGCGTTGGCCAACATTCCAGTTAGCCAGCGCGAGCTATTTTTCCTTACTTATCTTAAGCACCAAGCTTCTACGTATTTTTCTAAGTAGTCGAAGTAATGACTAAACGTTAGTACTCCGTTTTATCTAGTTTCCCTTTCTCCTTTGCAGATGTTTCATACCTAAGGTTAGGTTAGCCAGCTGGAGAAAACGGTAGCTATCCGCTGCCTGGATGGATGATAAAAACAGTGGGACCACACAGCTGGCAAGCATATCTTGTGTGGTAGCCAATTACCTTGCAGGCTGGCTCAGTAACTTTAGCGAACTCAATTTAACCCACCAGCTGTAACTGGGGTTTAAATCAAATACCAAATTGACTTTCCATTGTGCACGTGGCATATCTGCTTTTGCGATGATATTTGTTGCAGCAGTGTCTGGCACACTATTGGCAGTATATCCACATTGGGATGAAAACGTTAACAGTATGCAATGTAAAGCATATATATATATATATGGTGTTCAGTGCAATGGGATGGAAACTGAGGGAGGTCTGACGCCGCTTTTAAAAACTATTTCCCCACTAGTAACCCACCCCTCCAGCTGTCTCCCTGTTTCGCCTCTCGACCCTGGGCGGTGATGCCTGCAGCTCACTGGGCGGGGGTGTGAATGTTGTCCACGTAGAGAGTATGCCAAAAATACGTAATGTTTCCGATTGTTGGTAAATTACTTATGGCAGCAGCCATGGATTGGCTGCGCTGCGGGGATGTGCGCACAGAGAGAGAGATATGACTTTAAAGGTCGCGTTTTGTCCACAAATAAAGATTCGCAAAGCATAGTAATTGTTTTCTGCCCTATGAGTGAATGACGTGAGTGGGTGGCTGCCTGGCTGGTCTCTTGTGGTTTTGCCATCTGCGTGTGTTTACCGGGTCACCTGTTTGAGCCTGCTGTCTGTTCCACATGTGTCCATCGATCCCAGACACTGTATTCTCCCCCAGGGCAGAGCAACAGATTATGCTGGACGCCATTGAGCTGGAAACGGGGACTAGGCCTGGCCGTGCACCATGGAAACAAACGAGGCAGATGCACACCAATGGCATAAGGACTGGGTGTGTAGCAGAGCTGGAGTAAACTAAGCATATGTTTTGTTTCCCAGAGAGAGAAGGAAAGAGAACCTTTAAATTCTCCAGAGTGGTGCGTTCTGAGGCACTGCATCTCAGTGCTAGAGGCGTCGCTACAGACCCTGGTTCGATTCCAGGCTGTTTCACAATCCGGCTGTGATTGGGAGTCCTATAGGGCGGCGCACAATTGGCCCAGTGTTTTTCGGGTTTGGCCGGGGTAGGCCGTCATTGTAAATAAGAATTTGTTCTTAACTGACTTGCCTAGTTAAATACAATTTAAAAAAATTTAAGGAAGAGTTTATGTTGTGTGGGCTGTAAGGAGACACTTCAGAGAGCTCAGCCTTATGGTTAAGAGGAGATCATCTAACCAATTCCTTGACAGACAGGGCAATACTTGAACTGAAGCATATAGGGAGAGTGTGTACGCACATATGACGCTGGGGTAGTTTGATGTTTCCGTTTACATTTGAGTTCCACTTAGGCTAGATAGGCTGTGTGCCTGATGTGCGTGCGTCTGTGCTTGTGTACATTTCTATCTAGCCTATTATTCTTCAGACAGACTCGTCATCACTGGTGTTTGCACTGATGTCACAGGCCACATCAACACGCTCCATTATCACCATGGTCACAGTGCCCTCTACCTCCTGCTGCTGTTTCAGGCCCTGTGGGGAGAAACACCATCACCTGTTTGGAAATGTTCTCTGTGGTTTTGTCTGCTGAAGGCACTAGGAATGGTACCTCAGAGGGCATCCAGATGGTGGCTGTCCTGACTGCAACCCCCATCACACACACACACCCTCCGTTCACTGGGAGGGCTTCAACAGTAACAAATGCTGTGCCTCTGGTGTCGCCCAAAAGCTAACAACAGCCGGAAGCCAATCTCACATCCTAGCATTTTCCTGCCACAGTGAGAAAATTAACTGGGTGGAGGAAGGTGTGTGTGTGTGTGTGTGTGTGGTATTTTCTACTTATTTCTATTTCTCGTGAGTTTTTGTTCTACTAAACTTTTTTATTTATTATTGTACTACTGCGTTGTTGGGAAAGAGCGAGCAAGAAATGCATTTCACTGTACTAGTGCACGTGACAATAACTTGAAACTTGTCTTAGCACTCAGAAGAGTTTAGGGTAAACTGATGCAGCAAAGGGTTCCTCAAGGCTGTTCTGAAGTGCTTTCGGATGAATGGGGATCCATTGCACTACTACAAGCTGTGTGTGTCGATCTGTTGATTTTTTTTGCGCCTGTAAATGTTTGTTGCTGTGACCGTTGTTCTTGCTGCTATATTTTTTGTTTGTAAAATTAACAACTTCTATCCCTGGGGTGGAGGGGAACAGTGAAATAGGCCAGCAAGGGATTTCTTACTGTAGTAAACAGCTGTGACAATTCTTCTGACGCATATTTAATGTAGCCTAAAGTATTCTGTTCGTGATTTATGTTGTTTTTGTGCAGAAATCAAGTTTTTGAATGAATTAGGTATTCTCTATCTAGCTCCCTCTCATGGGTAGGGCAATACATTTTATATTTCAATTCAATAAAACGTGATTTAATCCTCTCGGGGCCAATTTAAAAAATGCAAGGTTATGTCAACATCCTTCACCGTATAAAGAGACTGTTGTAGTTTGGGTCCAGTTTGTCACAGACTAGGTGGGGGTGGTGAGCAGCACTGTGCTGGAACATTCATATGACTATCTAGGAGTGGGTTGTTTCAGGCTATTTCCCCCATAGAGACAGACAGCTGATGTGAGTGGGTAGTGGTGGTATGTCATGTCACTCTTAGTAATAGTGTCAGGCTTTATAATTAGCTCAGTGACTTCTCTCTGATTGGACAGAGCCACCATGCCTGTCCTACCCCCGTGTGTGTGTGTGTGTGTGTGTGTCTGGATGAGCAAGTATCACAGTGACTACTGACCATAAACAAAATCAATCACAGATCTATGCTGCACTGTATAGACAGACAATATTCTCCCACCTCCAGTGTTCTACAAACGGGCTACAGAGTAGCTGTTATTGGTATGACCAGAGTCATGTATTTAGAAGTTCTAAATATATGGCTCTGGTTATGACTACAGGGTGTCTCACAGGGTTCATGTACATTTTGGTGACTAAAATAGTCCTCAGCTATAAGCCCTGGTGCTGCAATTTTGAGGTTTGATGGAAATTAAGTGTTTTTGCTCACCCTTGGAATGAGAGACTTGCATTTACCCTATAGACCTACATGGGCTGTAATTATGTGTTTTGGAGCGCACAAGTGTGTGTGTGTGTGTGAGAGGGAGACCGAGAGGGCGGAGACAGGCTGGAGGCCTAGTGGGAATGAGTTACCCACAGAGTACTGCCCCACCTGGAAGAAACAAAGGATGGGACAAACAAGTAGATTGAGGAGAGTTATGGAGAGCTGAATACTAAATTGGAGGAAAGCAGTCTTTCTCCAACAAGATTTTCATGGCCAAAGGGTTTTGTAGTAGCTACTGAGGACATTCACTGTTGCATTTTTGGCATCTGTTGTGGAGCCCAATAAGAAATGTTTCCAGGAGTTACACCCATCTTCTCTTTATGGAACCACTTTTGTACAGAAGCTTTTAGCACTGAAGTGACTTCGCACAGGCGTTGTGCAACATCCAGCATCAAACCTTGTACCTGTACCTGTACCTGTTCCAGTGACTTCCTGGTTCTCTGTGGTGTTCTGTCGTCTGTTGCAGCAGGGCAAGTGATTTGATCACTGTGTTTACATCATGGAACCGGTCCCTGCGTCCCCTGTGGTCTAAATGTCAATCAATATTCAATCAAGCCTTCTCTGGACGTCACTGATCCAGACAGTCATGGACTAGCTTACCTTGGTGATGATTGACCTTTGCTGAGAACCACTGTTGAAGGAGACGAGAGTACGTGACTGCGGCCATATTTCCCAAGACTTTTACTAGATTCTTCTTCATCTTGTGATTCAAGGGAAGTTTAGATCCAGCTCATCATTAAGCTTGTTCTAATTTTGAGATCTTTCCGCCCATGTTATGTGGTCTGAGTCAAGCAGAGTCATGGCACGCCAGTTCAGTGAGTGACTAGCATGACTGACACTTATAAACAGAAGATTGGCCAATTCACATTCTATGAAGTGTGGAGTTCATCACACAGCGGTGGCTTGACTGTGAACAACAGTTGTGAAATTATTTATTCTCTGTAAATTGGTTGGGGATCATCGTCTAGCCTAGGTTGCCTACATTCCATTGCGGTGACTGCAAACAGTGGTTGGACAGAACAAGCTCACGGTTGAATCAAACTGGACGACCTGGACCAAGTGTCTTATCGGAGGACTTCAGGTCTCCTGGATGGGAAACCTAAGCTGGAAGAGCCAAGGCTCTTATGAAGATACAGACTCTTCTTTACAGGGAGACCTAGACGAGGAACATCCAGGTAAACCAACACACATGGTCGCATCAACAGGGATTGCAGTCATTACACAACTACAGTTATGTGTATGGTTAAATGTTGTTTCAGTTTCAAGAGTTTGGCGGTACAGACACAAGACAAACTCACTGCACATTGATCTGGTACTCCCTGTATATAGCTTAATTATTGTGTATTTTATTCCCCTTGTTTGACTTTTTTTTTTAACTGATTTTTGTTCAGCTCTGCATAGTTGGGAAGGGCTCGTAAGCAAGCATTTCATGGTAAATTCTACACCCGTTGAATGTGAAAGGTAACTGGTTCAAATCCCTGTGCCGACTAAGTGAAAGGTTTGTCAACGTGTCCTTGAGCAAGGCACTTAACCCTAGTTGCTCCTGTAAGTCGCTCTGGAAAAGTGTCTGCTAAATTACTTAATTATTATTTTTTAGTTTAACCTTTTATTTAACTAGGCAAGTCACTTAAGAACAAATTGAAATTTACAATGACTGCCTACACCGGACAACGCTGGGCCAATTGTGCGCCAATCGCGGCCGGTTGTGATTTGAACCAGGTTGTCTGTAGTGACACATCTAGCACTGAGATGCAGTGTCGTAGACCACTGCACCACTTGGGAGCCCTTTAAATGTAAAGTCGGTTAGGTAAAGACAAATGAAAAATACTCAGCAGGCCTATTTGTTCTTGCGCTAAATGCATCCATGCTTGCATTTGTTTTCTTTTTTGGGGGATGGATGGACAAACCTTTCTCTTGGGTTATTTTCTTCTCAAAGACCAGCCTGTCAAAGCCATCCTGTTTTAGAGCTTTTATGTAAAGAAAAATAGAAGCGCTGGCAGGAATGAAGCGCCGGGGACATTCCTCCCTAGGCTTTTTGTGTAGTGTGGCTTTTGTGAAGGTGCTCATTTGCTGTGCTGAAGTCTAGGGTGGACCCAGCCATCCAGAGGAGGGGCCGCTAGCCACAGCTCTCTAAAGCCTGCCCAGACTAGACTGCACGGGCCTAGGCTCTCAACCCACCGTTTCATCTATCTGTACAGCCACCTGCTTCAGATTAACTGAAATTTAAACCAAAAAACAGTTTGTCTATTCAATAAAATATAAAAAAACGTTCTATTTCACTCGTTCTAGGTCAGTTTTGTTTGGCGATGTGAAGTCAGTCTCAAACTACTAGCCGGTGACCTTGTCTATCTGGGCCATGTGAAAAGTAGCGGCAACATTTACTTGCAATATTTAGCGTTGGCCACATTAGCCCTGTTTATTTAGCTTTTTAATGACTGCCCCTTCAGCTCAGCCAGTTAGCAGTGTGTGAACCAAGATACCCTGGTGTGCTGCTAGCCTTGCATGGAGAGAAGAGAGGCTCCATAATTGAGGTGGTTGACTCCATCATTGTGTAATTACACAGCGCAGAGTGGTGTAATGCCTTGTTTTGAAAACACGCCGTCTGCAGTGCGCCATCGAGGCTAATGAAACTTTGCTGCTGCCGTTTAACCTGGCAGGTGGTAAAGAGTGTCTCAGGACCCCAGTGTGCGTGCGTGCCCACCGTAGCCTGTGCAGTCACCTCAGCTGTGGTGGTGAGGCTAATACAGTAGTAACAGTCACTATAGGCCTCACTGCAACGAAAGTCTACGCCCCTACGTCGATCATCAGCCTTTCATACATTTTAGCGCCCAAAAGCTGGCAATTGCCGGCTAACGGAAACCCTGCGCCCCAGTGGCTTTCCATAGCCCCCCTGCACACACCGCTGTGTGCTTTGTCCATTCTGCTGACACAACTGAGATACAGATTTTTGCAGCAACCTGTCACTCAATTCATTTGAACTATTTTGGAATCTAAAACAAAAACTGAGGGGGCTAAGCCCCATTTTTCCCCCCATTGTGGAGCCGGGTACATCCCGCAGGAGTGTGTATGTAGTGTAGTGTGAAAGACCCTAAACCTCATTATGTGTGTTCTGTTTCTGTAGCCGGAGGGGGGTGAGGAGGTGAAGGGGGGGAGAGGAACAGAAATAGCAGCGTCTTAGGCTGACTAGGGGACACGACGAAGCATGTGAGGCATGTGGGGAATGTGGAACTCCAGGGCTCCCTGTTTAGGCATGTCAGAGATGTGTGTGTGAAAGGGGGTATTCCTTTCTCCACTAATCCATTTCCGAACCCAGTTGAAATAGGAAGCAGCGAAGGGTGTGTGTGTGAACCCTCATCCCCTCTCTTCCCTACCCCATGGCAGCCGTTTGCCCCCTCACCAATCCCTCAGACATCTGTGTCACACAGCAACACACACAGCAACACACACACACACACACACACACTAGTCATCCCATCAGGCAGTGCGTGGGCTTTCTCCTTGAGTACATCAGGCTTGGCCTGACCCACATCCTCATGTCCTCTCCCTCTCCTCCTGCAACAGGCCGTCTGGAGGCTAGACCTAGGCAGGGATCTCACCTGGCCAGTCCTGCCCACTCAGAGCATCTCATGTGGGGAAGGATTCCCAGCTGATGCCCCTTATTTCTCCATCGTCCTCATCTCTCTCAGCACTGACAGAGTGTGAGTTGAATGAACAGAGGAGGATTGTATAGAGAGCGAGGGGAAAGAAGAAGCGAAAGAAAGAGGCTAGTAGTTCTCTCTTTTCTCCAATGTGCTAAAGGCCATTTACTCATCATCAGTGCTTGCTCACACTTAAGCAGCGCTGAAGTAATTGGCTCGTCTGGGGCTGTGTGTGCTTCAAGTGTCTTTGTCTGAAGAGCTTTAGACGCTCTCTCTCTCTCTCTCTTTCTCTCTCTCTCTCTTTCTCTCTTTCTCTCTCTGCCTCTCTCACTCTCTGCCTCTCTCACAGTCTCCCTCTATCCCTCTGCCTCTCTCTCTCTTCCTCTCTCGTACAGTCTCTCACAGTCTCCCTCTATTTCTCTGCCTCTCTCCCTCTGCCTCTCTCTTACAGTCCCCCACATTTTGGTTGAATTCCGTGGTCCGGTTCCCTTTTTTAGGACAATGTGAATGCAAAGCTCCCCAGGTTCGCTTGTCATTATTCCTGCACCACACACTAGACTACTGCAACGCCGTTTCCCCAGCCATAAACCCTCACATTGGTGCCACAAAAGAGAGAAGATGATGATGTGCAGATTCACAGAAAAAAATGTGGGGTGTTTTTGGATATTGATTAGCAATTGTCAAGGAATCACAGAAATTCCAAAATGAGTTTTTAGTTCAGATTATTTGTTTGCAATATACAGACTGTGATCTATATATATGTGTGTGTGTGTGTGTGTGTGTGTGTGTGTGTGTGTGTGTGTGTGTGTGTGTGTGTGTGTGTGTGTGTGTGTGTGTGTGTGTGTGTGTGTGTGTGTGTGTGTGTGTGATCTATAGGCTAAGAGCTTCATAAGCTTCTTATGATTGTGGGGTTTGAATAGTGTGAGAAGACAATATATTTGGTGAGAATCACAACTAGAGTTGTGGTAAAATCTGGTAACTTTCTCAAAATTATGGTCTTCCAGAAAACCTGGTTGGAATGTTCTCCGCATCAGGAGGGAATAAGCAGAAAATCTGGAATCCTCCAACCAGGATTTCTGGAAAACCTGTGGATTTTGGGAAAGTTACTGGATTTTTGCAACCCTAAATTCACAACATAGTATATACTGTATATAAAAGCACATGGCCTGAATGATAGTTCTGCATCAACTGTCTTGCATTTTGCAGATTCCATATTTGGGAAAACTAACTAAATAAGCTCACCAGCTAACATAATAGCTCTAGACAGTCCAGTGTTAACACATAAGTCGCACAGATTGCTAGCTAGCTAAGTTAACTACCCTCTTCAGGCAACCGTTGAACATTTTAAAAAATGACCGCAAATGAGCAGACGTATTTGTATACAATATCGGTCCTTTTATCTGTGGAATAAAGACAGATACAAATATTTCTGTGAAAGCCTAATATCAGTCGGGCTCGAATGTTCAATGGAAGTGAGTGTGTGGAATTGGAGGCTGCTAGGCTAAATGACAGCAGTAAGTCACAGAGATCTCAGTGCCAGCTGTTAAGTAATGGGAAGAATTCAAAGCAGCCGACAAATAGACAGACACAGACAGAGAGGAAGGAGAGCAAGTGAAAAAACAGAGAGAGAGAAAGAGCAACAGAGAGAAGAGAGAGATCTAGAGAGAAGATCAGCTAAAAGCAGTAGAGGGGATGATTAAATGACAGTGAATCATCCGCTTAACAAAGTGGGACTCCCTTCATTTCCTCAAAGCACACATTAGCAGAAATGATGCATGGCGAAAGACTAACAGAGTTAGCGATCAGTTCCCTGTTCTCTTCTTCTGGGAGCTACAGTCTCTCTCTCTGTCTCTCTCTGTCTCTCTCTGTCTCTCTCTGTCTCTCTCTCTCTCTGTGAGAGAGAGAGAGAGATTGTGTCCTTGAGCTAGGCACTTAACCCTAGTGTGTGTGTGTGTGTGAGAGAGAGAGACTTGTCACTGAGTTTATGCTGTGTGTGTCACACTGACCCACGCAAACCCAGCTAGATGTGGTTACGAGAGCAGCTTTTACAATAACTTCATAGTTCATGAACACACTACTCTTCTTAGAAATGGATAGTACTGGAATGCTCTACCATCATGGGTGTACCAGATAATTCTCTGAGGTATCGTAGCAAGGAAACAAAACATGAAGCATACTCAATTTCCTGAGGAAAACAGTCCTAATGTTCAAATCAAACTTTATTTGTCTCATGCGCCGAATACAACAGGTGTAGATCTTACAGTGAAATGCTTACTTACAAGCCCTTTACCAACAATGCAGTTCAAGAAAGAGTTAAAATAAAACACAATAAAATAACAATAACGAGGCTATATACAGGGGGTACAGAGTCATTGTGCAGGGGTACAAGGTAATTGAGGTAATATGTACATAGGTAGGGGTAAAAGTGACTAGGCAATCAGGGTAGATAATAAACAGAGTAGCAGCAGCGTATGTGAAGAGAGGGAGAGAGTGTGTGGCGTCAATATGTTGTGTGTGAGCGTATGTTGTGTGTTGGAGAGTAGTGTGTGTGAGTAGAGTCCAGTGAGTGTGTGTTGGAGTGTCAGTGTAATATATATATGTGTGTGTGTGTGGGTAGAGTCCGGGGGGGGGGGTCAATGTAAATAGTCCGGGTGGCCATTTTTTATAAATTGTTCAGCAGTCTTATGGCTTGGGGGTAGAAGTTGTTAAAAAGCCTTTTGGTCCTAGACTTGGCGATCCCGTACTGCTTGTCGTGCGGAAGCAGAGGGAACAGTCTATGACATGTGTGACTGGAGTTCTTGACAATTTTTTGGGCTTTCCTCTGACACCGCCTAGTATAAAAGTCCTGAATGACAGGAAGTTTGGCCCCAGTGATGTACTGGGCTATACGCACTACTCTCTGTAGTGCCTTACGGTCAGATGCTGAGCAGTTGCCATACCAGGGGGTGATGCAACCGGTCAGGATGCTCTCGATGGTGCAGCTGTAGAACTTTTTGAGGTCCCATGCCAAATCTTTTCAGTCTCCTGAGGGGGAAAAGATGTTGTTGTGCCCTCTTCACGACTGTCTTGGTGTGTTTGAGCCATGATAGTTTGTTAGTGATGTGGACACCAAGGAACCTGAAACTCTCGACCCACTCCACTACAGCCCCGTCAATGTTAATGGGGGCCTTTTCAGAATCAGCTACTTTTCAGAATCAGCTACTTTGTCTTGCTCACATTGAGGGAGAGGTTGTTATCCTGGCACCACACTGCCAGATCTCTGACCTCCTCTCTATAGGCTGTCTCATTGTCAGTGATCAGGCCTACCACTGTTGTGTCGCCAGCAAACTTAATGATTGTGTTGGAGTCGTGTTTGGCCACGCAGTCGTGGGTGAACAGGGAGTACAGGAGGGGGCTAAGCACGCACCCCTGAGGGGCCCCAGTGTTGAGGATCAGTGTGGCAGATGTGTTGTTGCCTACCCTTACCACCTGGGGGCGGCCCGTCAGGAAGTCCAGGATCCAGTTGCAGAGGGAAGTGTTTAGTCCCAGGGTCCTTAGCTTAGTGATGAGCTTTGAGGGCACTATGGTGTTGAAGGCTGAGCTGTAGTCAGTGAACAGCATTCTCAGCATGATGGAAACAAGTCAGCCTGATGAACAGCATTGGAAACAAACAGCCTGATGCTGTCACCCAGAATCACATGTTTATTTTCCAAGATAGCACACAATATGTTACATAGAGTAGGTTTTTTAAAAGGACCAAAGAGTTTAGTCTGCTTTGTGTTTTCCTTTTTACCAAGGAAAATCGGGTATTGTAGTATCGCGATACTGGTATCGTGACAACCCTACAGGATATATAAAGTATATTACTGAAATAGTGCCGTGAGACCTGGCGGAACAGAGGCTAACGTTAGGCTAGGGCTGGGCTATCTGCTATTTGCAATTAGACTCTGTCCTAGTCACAGATGAAGAAGTTGAAAATAAAGACCACAGAAATGACACAGCCCAACCAAATATCATCTCTAGGCAAGAGACCTACAGAGAAATGGAATGGAATGCAAGATTTCTCAAGGCACTTGAGAACCCTCCCCCCAAAAAAATGTTCAGTGCTGAGTGAATTATTTATGCATCACCATTGTTTTGATGTCTATACATGCGTTGCCTCATATTGGGGTAGGCTTGGCAGGGATCATGGAAGACTGGGTCCTGTCCTGTGATTGGTGGGGTTTTTCCTGGTGGGCTTCCGGTCTGAGCCACGCTCCAGAACAATGAGCCACAGGAAGGAGCACTGGGGCGGACAGGAAGTCGGATTGTGTGAAGGGGAGTGGCATCGGTACACACCCTTTTGGGACTCCAGTGACCAACCGCTCTCCATCCACTCCCATATAGTAGAGAAGCTGACTACTGTGACTATGCCACGTCAACTCAATGACCTTTAGGAATGTGGCTGGGAAGACTTCTTCCTCCAGTGTCTACCCATTCCTCTATCCCTCCCCTCCCCTTAAAGGAGCACAGTCCATACTATGTTTTTAACTGACTTGCCTGGTTACATAAATGTTATATTGAAATAAATAAAATACAACATCCTGAAGTAAACTCTATTCCCCTACAGAGTTGACGACTACGCACAACATCAACTCAGGACTACATTTGAATTTATTTCCCCAAATTACAACACCCATACAGAACTTGCTTTAGGACACCTTGAATACGTTGTTGTTTGACATGCCAACAAATGAATAAACCAGGGAGGAATTATTGACGGGGTAGGAACCAAAGTGTTGGTCAGTGTTTCCAGGTGACCCTAATTACATGTTGCATACCGTTTTTAAAGCTTTTTTTTTGTATTATTTTTATTTTTTATCCTTTATTTAACTAGGCAAGTCAGTTAAGAACAAATTCTTATTTACAATGACGGCCTACACCGGCCAAACTCTGACGACGCTGGGCCAATTGTGCACCGCCCTATGTGACACCTAATCACGGCCGGTTGTGATGCAGTCTAGATTCGAACCAGGTTGACTGTAGTGACGCCTCTAGCACTGAGATGCAGTGTCTTAGACCACTGCGCCACTTGGGAGCCCCATGTACCTAGCTAGTTAGCTAGCCAACATATTCATGCTTCGCATATTCCTCTCTGATAAGATACCATTGCACAAAAGTGCTTATCTAGGCTTACACCAGCACTGGTACCAGGCAGTATTAACTATCTAGCTACGCTTGCTCTGACTCTTAGCTGGCTAGCTAGCTTGCTAAATGTACCATCTAGTAATTAGCATTTGTGGATTACACACATTATTTTAGTAAACACCTTGCTAAGAAAAGACAAACTAGCAGACAGTAGTTTGAAGACTGTAAGATACACAAACTAATAGTGTATAGAACGCCTGTGGAAATCAGCATGTCACCAACATTGTTGCATCCATCTGACCATGCAGAGTGAACGGCAAGAAAGTGCTCGTGACTCTACGGTCGAGCAACTGCTCTCCCCTTGAGTGACAGGGGCAAGGCTTGGTGTGGTTAGCGGCATGCAGCAGCAAGAGGAGAGGGAGAGAAACGACTCCAGTAGCAAACAGAGTAAACTATAAAAATGGACATTAAATGTGCCGGAGTTGCATATCACAATTAACAAACCAAACATTTTATGGGTATGCTTGTATCATTATGAACAGGGGGTGTTTCAGGATGAAAAAGAAAGAGCTAAGCATAGGCAAAATCCTTGAGGAAAACCTGGTTCAGTTTGCTTTCCACCAGACACTGGGAGATGATTTCACCTTTCAGCAGGACAATAACCTAAAACAGAAGGCCAAATCTACACTGGAGTTGTTTACCAAGAAGACAGTGAATGTTCCTGAATGGCAGTCACAGTTTTTACTTGAATCTACTTGAAAACCTATGGCAAGACCCGAAAATGATTGTCTAGCAATGATCAACAACCAATTTGACAGAGCTTGAAGAATGTTGAAAATAATAATGGAGAAATGTTGCACAATCCAGGTGTGGAAAGCTTTTAGAGACTTACCCAGAAAGACTCACAGCTGTAATGTAAATTAGATATTTCTGTATTTAATTTTCTAAAATTTCTAAAAACATGTTTTCACTTTGTCATTATGGGGTATTGTGTGTAGATGGACGAGAAAAAATGCATTTTGAATTCAGGCTGTAACACAACAAAATGTGGAATAAGTCAAGGGGTATGAATAAGGCACTGTATTTATCGCTGCCAAATGACCCAAGATCACACACAAGCCAGTCAAAATACTGCCGGTGAAACGGCATACATAGCGATCACTGACATGAACTGTGACTCTAAACTATGGATGTGACAAATGATACATTTAAACATACTTTTTTTGGGGGTGGCGGTTTCATTAAAGCAATTTGAAAAAGGTTTAAAACTCCACGTGAAATCACAATGCAGCTGCACTGTTGCCAGCAATGGTTTGGCTCTTACGGAGCGTCCATTTAAGATGGTTAATCATTACTACCATTAGTGTATCTCAATTTCACTTTGCAAAGTTTGCATTTCCTTCTCAAAATATTGCCATACAGGGCTTAGCTGCTGTCACTTGCCTTACTCTAATTTTTCCAACTGGTAACGATGATGCCGTAGTGGTGAAAAGTCGACTCCACAATAATTGATTCTTCGACTCCTTGCACGTCGACTCCAGGTGTCGACTCCCATTTCTAAGTATTAAGATTAGATTCTGCTAGGAATATTTTTTAGAACGATTAGTTGCCATACTTCCGAGAACAAACACATGTATTTTTCATAGCGAGCTAACAAGGAATGGAGAGAGAGAGAGAGAG
This sequence comes from Thymallus thymallus, assembly GCA_023634145.1. Classification (NCBI taxonomy): domain Eukaryota; kingdom Metazoa; phylum Chordata; class Actinopteri; order Salmoniformes; family Salmonidae; genus Thymallus; species Thymallus thymallus. The sequence continues at coordinate 10,340,954 of CM042403.1, read as the reverse complement.
AGGGGAGGGGCGCAGTATAGGCAGGTCGGCCACCAGACAGACAGTCAGAACGGTGCACTAGGCCTATTAAAAGCTGTCTCTCGCAATGGAATGTATCTTTACATTTTTTGGCTTGCATTGTCTCACAACTTCAGTAGATCAAAGCTTACCATCAAAGAATAGGCTATAGTATTCAGTCCGGGTATGCAACCGACCGAAGACTGAACACTCACTTCATTAGCGAAGAGCAAGAGCTGGCGAGTCAGCGCGAGGTAGAGAAAAGGGGGCAGGCAAACATAATATCTTGGTACTCTGTATCTCACAATGTCTTGTCTTGATGCCTCACAAATTCACCAAAGTAGCCTAAAGTTCACCTCTTCCTCTCTGGTTTTATTTAAATTACACAACTTTCCCCAGGCCTTTATAGCCTATCGTCTAGTTAGGATATAACATGAAAAATTATGTTTTGTGAATTTTGTGAGGGGGGAAAAAAAGTATTTAAGTATTTGTCCTAATGTTAAGGATCCCAACTTCCTTTAAGTTTTAACGTTTAAACTTTCACACCCCTACTCTAAAAAGGAAATTAAAAGCTCTTGACATCAAGAAACCCCACCCCCCACAGAACTTTTATATGGTTAATAAAATAAGTTAACTTAAGCTACATGTTGTATAAACAACACCGAACGAGCCATAGCCCACTCATTCCATTCCATTACACTGCGTCAGGACTACAAGGATCCCGTTTAGTCATAACAAAGTCTTCCTTGGAAGAGTAGAACTATGAGACGTGTGCTTGGAGGGTAATACAGGCCTTTAATATTATCAAGACTGAGTCTTAAGAAACGTACTCCAACACCTATTCAGACTCAGAGGAGCCATTATGTGTAAATTGTAGTACAGTAGCATTTTGTCAGTAAGGAAAAGGCTGGGATAAGGGCTTGTGTGTACATTGTGTGGGGCACACAAACATTGACCGAGTCTTGCCTCAATGCCTCCTCTGTTCAACTAAGTACGGAGCCAACAAAAGTCCCGATCCCTCGCTCTCTCTCTCTCTCTCTCTCTCTCTCTGCCTCCCTCTCTCTGCCTTGGGGAGTGTCATTTCTCACTAATGGTGTGTTGATTATATGGTTGAATGGTGCTGGGCACAAGCCGTATTAGGGCCGGCGCTAAACAACGCTGCTACACCATAAGGGCCCCGAGGTGAGGCAAAAAACGAATACACAAAACCCATGACATCCATGCGTCTCTCCTCTCAGGCGCACACACACACACACACACACAGGCTGTATCAAAGAGAATAGCCTGGTGCTACAAACGAGCTGCGTGTGTCCTATATAGCCTATCCAGCATATTCGACCAGCCCAGCAACTAACAGCAAGCCTCCTGGGCCTTTAACCAATCCATATGCAACAGACTGGAAAAACACTAGGTCAGACTATCTGGCAACTATTTAAATTCCGTAGCAGGGCTGAAACTAAAGTTATACATAAAACCTTTCAAGACAGATCCTTTTGAGGGTCTGTGTTCTCTTGAATGGTGTAGAACTATCTGTGACCATATCCTAGGCTCAGAGGTTGCAAATGTTCATCCATCTATTTATATGGATCAGATCTGGGTTGAGGTCTTATGATGGACAGTAGGGATGCGGGGTGTGTTGGTTTATGGGAACACTTGGCACGCCACCAGCTCACTGGGGCAGTATGTGTGTCCATGGAGGCAGCACGGTGCCTGGGTGCTGGGTCATCCAATTGTCCTGTACATGCACACACACAGACACACACACAAAGACCCTATCTACGCTATTCATGAGGCTATTCATACAAACAGTGCAGCTGAGAGGATGCCACAGGCCCTGTCGACATCAACAACAAGATGAAAAACAATTGCTGACTCAACAAAAAGACTCAAATACAAGCAAGAGTGAAACAACTGGGCTGCAGTCAAATGGATCACAAGCCTTTGCAGAGGGCTTTTGCTATTGAGGCTGTGACCCAAATCCTAGTATAAACACAACAAGCACACTCTCACATGCATACACGTAGGCCTAAACTCCTTCACACCAGGATGTCCACAGAGCCATAGGCAAGGATAGGATTATGGTTATTATAGCATTTATGTCACATGACCTCCAGTCAGTAGGCCTAAACCCTGTCACGGTTGTCACGTTTTCTACTGTTCTAGCTGGATGTGTGTGTGTCTGTCTGTGGCCTGGGTGTGTGTCATTCTGGCCTGGGTGTGTGTCATTCTGGCCTGGGTACCCCTCCTGTTCCTTCCCCTCTGACGCCAGCCAGGTCACTGCCACCATTTCCTGTCCCCTTCCCCGCTGGCTCCCTCCCATCCTACCTACCCGCCTTCACAGCCCTGAGCTGGTTATAGGGGCGGCAGGTAGCCTAGCGGTTAGAGCGTTGGGCCAGTAACCCAAAGGTCACTGGTTCGAATACCCGAGCCGACAAGGTGGAAAAACCTGTCGATGTGTCCTTGAGCTAGACACTTAACCCTAATTTTCTACTTCTATGGCTGATCCTGTAGGTAGGCCGTCATTGTAAATAAGAATTTGTTCTCAGCTGCCTAGTTAAAAAAATAAATAGACTCGGACGCAGTATTACCAAGATTGTCTTCTACAGACATGTCGTCTAGATATTGCCCCAACCAGTTGGATAATGCTAAAACTAAGTGGTCGTTTAAATTAGTGTATCCATCCAAATTACTTACAATTGGCATAATGAAAACAAAACAAGACATATAGAGATCTCTCGACCTGTATATAGCTAGGTACCGGTACTTATGTCTCTGGTAAATACCATGCATAGTCACACACACACACACACACAGATCTGAGCCAGAGAGAGACAGGAACACATGTGTCTAGACAGTCCTCCTCTCTCTGTTCCACTGAGACAGACAGAACACACTATACTGTGCCTTCGGAAAAGTACTCAGACCCTTTTACTTTTTTCACATTTCGTTACATTACAGCTTTATTCTAAAATTGATTAAATCGTTTTTTTCCCCCTCAACAATCTACACACAATACCCCATAATGACAAAGCAAAAACAGGTTTGTAGAAATGTTTGCTAATTTATAAAAACAATTATAATAATGAAATATCCCATTTACATAAGTATTCAGACCCTTTACATTAGTACTTTGTTGAAGTACCTTTGGCAGCGATTACAGCATTGTGTCTTCTTGGGTATAATGCTACAAGCTTGGCACACCTGTATTTGGGGAGTTTCTCCCATTCTTCTCTGCAGATCCTCTCAAGGCCTCACCCCAGTCTGAGGTCCTGAGCGCTCTGGAGCAGGTTTTCATCAAGGATCTCTCTATACTTTTCCTCGATCCTGACTAGTCTCCCAGTCCCTGCCGCTGAAAAACATCCCCACAGCATGATGCTGCCACCACCATGCTTCATCGTCGGGATGGTGCCAGGTCTCCTCCAGACGTGACGCTTGGCATTCAGGCCAAAGAGTTCAGACCAGAGAATCTTGTTTCTCATGGTATAAGAGTCTTTAAGTGCCTTTTGGCTAACTCCAAGCGGGCTGTCATGTGCCTTTTACTGAGGAGTGGCTTCCGTCTGGCCAATATACCATAAAGGCCTGATTGGTGGAGTGCTACAGGTTGACTCCATTCAAGTTGTAGAAACCGTTCAAGGATGATCAATGGAAACAGGATGCACTTGAGCTCAATTTCGAGTCTCACAGCGAAGAGTCTGAATATTTATGTAAATTAGCTATTTCTGTTTTTATTTTTAATACATTTGCTAAAATATCTGAACCTGTTTTCGTCGTTTTTTGTGTGTAGATTGCTGAGGATTTGTTTTTATTTCATCCATTTTAGAATAAGGCTGTAATGTAACAAAATGTGGAAAAAGTCAAGGGGTCTGAATACTTTCCGAAGGCAATTTATGTAGGTAAACCCCTCTAAAGAGAACACTAGCTAATAGCTGCCTGTCTGTAGCTCTACTGTCCTTTAGCCATTGTGATTTTAATTCATGTGTATTAGGTACCACTAGTACCACCTTTTGGCTTGGTCCCTGCTTTTTTTTTAAACTGATTTTAAAAGTAGATTTTTTTTTAATTAGTAGCCTAAAGAAAAATCCTTGGATTGATTACGAATTATACGATTTTAATCACTTGAATTTTCTCAATCCAAATAGTCAGAATGATTCTGACGTAATTTGAGTAATGTTGTTTGGGGCGCAGCGGGTGACGTTGAGGTCAGGCTAGATGTTGGATCAGAAAATAATACACTGTTGGATCATAATTCAGAGAAATCGACAGAATGCAAAAAGAAAGAAGCTATAGAAGCTTGCCACCCAATAATAAATAAAGGCTAGAATACAATACAGAAGTTAAAAAGTCTTACATTGACAACCGTTTCAGTTCACACAGCTATTAGTGGTATAGGGCCAGGGGTTAAAGGTCACACCGGTCATCAGTAGCAGGATGGGCAGTTTCAACTGGATGGGGTGTATGCTATGAGTAACTCACTACTATCTGTCCTCCTAGGGGTAAGTGATGTCATCTCACTATAATTAAGGAGATGTCTCATAAGCAAATCACCAAGTGGTTACTAATGGATGGATGTCTCTTAACCACAACACCAACTGGTTACTACTGGATGGGCGTCTCATAACCACAACAACTGGTTACTACTGGATGGCTGTCTCATAACCACAACAACAACAACAACTGGTTACTACTGGATGGATGTCTCATAACCACAACACCAACTGCTTACTACTGGATGGATGTCTTATAGCCACAACAACAACTGGTTACTACTGGATGAATGTCTTATAGCCACAACAACAACTGATTACTACTGGATGGATGTCTCATAAACACAACACCAACTGGTTACTTAAGGAATAAGGTCTGAGGAGGTGTGGTATATGGCCAATATGCCACGGTTAAGGGCTGTTCTTAGGTACAACGCAACACCAGTTTATAATACTGGGTAGATGGATGGATGTCTCTTAACCACAACACCAACTGGTTACTACTGGATGGGCGTCTCATAACCACAACAACTAGTTACTACTGGATGGCTGTCTCATAACCACAACAACTGGTTACTACTGGATGGCTGTCTCCATAACCACAACAACAACTGGTTGATTATTGTATGGATGTCTCATAACCACAACAACAACTGGTTGATTATTGTATGGATGTCTCTTAACCACAACACCAACTGGTTACTACTGGATGGGCGTCTCATAACCACAACAACTGATTACTACTGGATGGATGTCTCATAACCACAACAACAACTGGTTGATTATTGTATGGATGTCTCATAACCACAATACCAACTGGTGACAACTGGATGGTTTTCTCATAACCACAACACCAACTGGTTATTACTGGATAAGTCCGGTGTGGTCTATAGCTGCCTCTGAGTCCTAGTGATGGTAGAAAGGAAGGGATGAGGGATGGATAAAAAGAGAGGGGGGTACAGGTGGAATGAGTAGGTGAAAGGTTTACTGAGTGCATTATGGTTGAATATTTTCCTGGTATTTTGAAAATGTAACTTTTCTCCCGGGTAACCTATAATTCAAAGGCCTATGTCTGGATTTGATTAGAGATATGATTGAAAATTCAAGCCTGATGCTACCTGAGCCTGATGAGCCATACATGAAATACATTTTATAAGCTCTACATTGAGCACAAGCACAAAAAAGCCTAAATGATTGTGCTGTTTTCCAATACATGTATGATATATAGGCTACTGCACACTACGCACGACATAACATAAAGGCCCATAGACGTAGCTAGCTATATGCTCTCTTTGGTAAATAAATGAAACTAGCTCCAGTAGGCTAATCTTTTTGAGTGTGAACTGTATTACTGTACTGTTTTATACTGTATTATATGAACTGGAATTACGCTCCTCTTTCAAACCATGATAAAGTTGGAAGAGAACATGCAATTCTAGTGCAGCACATGTGGCCTACAAAGTTAGAAGTATAGGCTAGCGAATTTGATTTTATTAGGCTGGTATGTATGTATGTATGTATGTATGTATGTATGTATGTATGTACAGCGGGTGAAATAAGTATCGAACACGTCACCATTTTTCTCAGTAAATATATTTACAAAGGTGCTATTGACATGAAATTTTCACCAGATGTTGGTAACAACCCAAGTAATCCATACATACAAAGAAACCAAAACAAATAAGTTGAGAAATTAAGTTGTGTAATAATGTGAAATGACACAGGGAAAAAGTATTGAACACACTTACTGATATTTATTTAATACTTTGTACAAAAGCCTTTGTTGGTAATGACAGCTTCAAGACGCCTCCTGTATGGAGAAACTAGTCGCATGCATTGCTCTGGTGTGATTTTGGCCCATTCTTAAACACAGTATTCAAATCTTGAAGGTTCCGTGGGCCTCTTCTATGAATCTTGATCTTCAGTTCTTTCCATAGATTTTCAATGGGATTTAAGTCAGGTGATTGGCTGGGCCATTCTAGTAGCTTTATTTTCTTTCTTTGAAACCAATTGAGAGTTTCCTTGGCTGTGTGTTTGGGATCATTGTCTTGCTGAAATGTTCACCCTCATTTCATCTTCATCATCCTGGTAGATGGCAGCAGATTTTTGTCAAGAATGTCTCTGTAAATTTGCCCATTCATCCTTCCTTAAATTATGTGAAGTTTGCCAGTACCATTTGCTGAAAAGCAGCCCCACACCATGATGTTCCCGCCTCCAAACTTCACTGTTGGTATGGTGTTTAGGGTGATGTGCAGTGCCATTTCTCCTCCAAACATGGTGTGTATTATGACATCCAAACAGTTCAATTTTGCTCTCATCTGACCACACTATATTCTCCCAGTATTTCACTGGCTTTTCCAAATGTTGTGCAGCAAACTTTAAACGAGCTTCAACATGCTTTTTTTTCCAGCAATGGAGTCTTGCGTGGTGAGCGTGTATACAGGCCATGGCGGTGGAGGGCATTACTTACTGTTTTCTTTGAGACAACAGTACCTGCTAATTGCAGGTCTTTTTGAAGCTCTCCACAAGTGGTCCTTGGCTCTTGGAAAACTCTTCTGATTATTCTTTTCACTCTGTCAGAAATCTTGCGACGTGCACCTGGTCGAGGCAAATTTATGGTGAAATGATTGTCTTTCCACTTCCGTATTATGGCCCCAACAGTGCTCACTGGAACATTCAGAAGCTTAGAAATGCGCCTATAACCAATGCCATCATTATGTTTTGCAACAATTAGGTTGCGAAGGTCTTGAGAGAGCTCTTTGCTTTTACCCATCATGAGATGTGTCTTGTGTGACACCTTGGCAATGAGACCTTTTTGTAGGCCATCGATTGGGACTGAACCAGCTGATATTAATTTGCACTGACGGGGCTGGATTGCTTTTTAATTACTGATAGTTTTCAGCTGTTGTCTTGGCTTTCCATGCCTTTTTGCACCTCCCTTTCTTCATGTGTGCAATACTTTTTCCCTGTGTCATTTCACATTATTACACAACTTAATTTCTGAACTTATTTGTTTTGGTTTCTTGGTATGTATGGATTACTTGAGTTGTTACCAACATCTGGTGAACATGTCATGTCAATAAAACCTTTGGAAATATATTTACTGAGAAAAATGGTGACATGTTCAATACTTATTTCACCCGCTGTATGTATGTATGTACAGTGGGGAGAACAAGTATTTGATACACTGCCGATTTTGCAGGTTTTCCCACTTACAAAGCATGTAGAAGTCTGTCATTTTTATCATAGGTACTCTTCAACTGTGAGTGACGGAATCTAAAAAAAATCCAGAAAATCACATTGTATGATTTTTAAGTAATTCATTTGAATTTTATTGCATGACATAAGTATTTGATACATCAGAAAAGCAGAACTTAATATTTGGTACAGAAACCTTTGTTTGCAATTACAGAGATCATACGTTTCCTGTAGTTCTTGACCAGGTTTGCACACAAATGCATGCTTTTCTATCGAACGCTGCCCGCACCTGCCCACCGGACTATCATCACTACTCTCGACGGGTCCGACTTAGAATATGTGGACACCTACAAATACTAGGCGTCTGGTTAGACTGTAAACTCAACTTCCAGACTCACATCAACCATCTCCAATCCAAAATTCAATCCAGAATCGGCTTCCTATTTCGCAACAAAGCCTCCTTCACTCATGCTGCCAAACTTGCCCTTGTAAAACTGACTATCCTACCGATCCTTGATTTCGGCGATGTCATTTACAAATTAGCCTCCAACACTCTGCTCAGCAAATTGGATGTAATCTATCACAGTGCCATCCGTTTTGTTACCAAAGCCCCATATACTACCCACCACTGCGACCTGTATGCTCTCGTTGGCTGGCCTTCATTATATATTCGTCGCCAAACCCACTGGCTCCAGGTCATCTATAAGTCTTTATTAGGTAAATCCCCGCCCTATCTCAGCTCACTGGTCACCATAGCAACACCCACCCGTATCATGCGCTCCAGCAGGTATATCTCACTGGTCACCCCCAAAGCCAACACCTCCTTTGGCCGCCATTCCTTCCAGTTCTCTGCTGCCAATGACTGGAACGAATTGCAAAAATCATTGAAGCTGGAGGTTCCTATCTCCCTCACTAACTTTAAGCATCAGCTGTCAAAGCTGCTTATCGTTCACTGCACCTTTATATAGCCCTTCTGTAATTAGCCCACACTACTACCTCATCCCCATATTTATTTTTCGCTAATCTTGCACTCCAGTATCTCCATTTGCACATCATAATTTGCACATCCTTCATTCCCGTGTTAATGCTAACCTGTAATTTATATCACCAATATGGTCTATTTATTGTCCTACCTCCGAACCTTATTGCATTGTGCACTACATTTTGCACTCTGTATATAGATTTTCTATTGTGTTTTTTGACTATGCTTGTTTACTGTGTAACTCTGTGTTGTTTTTGTCGCACTGCTTTGCTTTGTCTTGGCCAGGTCGCAGTTGCAAATGAGAACTTGTTCTCAACTGACCTACCTGGTTAAATAAAGGTGAAATAAAAATAATAATAAACACTGCAGCAGGGATTTTGGCCCACTCCTCCATACAGACCTTCTCCAGATCCTTCAGGTTTCGGGGCTGTCGCTGGGCAATACGGACTTTCAGCTTCCTACAAAGATTTTCTATTGGTTTCAGGTCTGGAGACTGGCTAGGCCACTCCAGGACCTTGAGATGCTTCTTACGGAGACACTCCTTAGTTGCCCTAGCTGTGTGTTTCGGGTCATTGTCATGCTGGAAGACCCAGCCACGACCCATCTTCAATGCTCTTACTGAGGGAAGGAGGTTGTTGGCCAAGATATCGCGATACATGTCCCCATCCATCCTCCCCTCAATACGGTGCAGTCGTCTTGTCCCCTTTGCAGAAAAGCATCCCCAAAGAATGTTTCCACCTCCATGCTTCACGGTTGGGATGGTGTTCTTGGGGTTGTACTCATCCTTCTTCTTCCTCCAAACACGGCGAGTGGAGTTTAGACCAAAAAGCTCTATTTTTGTCTCATCAGACCACATGACCTTCTCCCATTCCTCCTCTGGATCATCCAGATGGTCATTGGCAAACTTCATACGGGCCTGGACATGCGCTGGCTTGAGCAGGGGGACCTTGCTGTGGATATAGATACTTTTGTACCTGTTTCCTCCAGCATCTTCACAAGGTCCATTGCTGTTGTTCTGGGATTGATTTGCACTTTTCGCACCAAAGTACGTTCATCTCTAGGAGACAGAACGCGTCTCCTTCCTGGTCCCATGGTGTTTATACTTGCATACTATTGTTTGTACAGATGAACGTGGTACCTTCAGGCGTTTGGAAATTGCTCCCAAGGATGAACCAGACTTGTGGAGGTCTAGGCTGATTTCTTTTGATTTTCCCATGATGTCGAGCAAAGAGGCACTGAGTTTGAAGGTAGGCCTTGAAATACATCCACAGGTACACCTCCAATTGACTCAAATTATGTCAATTAGCCTATCAGAAGCTTCTAAAGCCCATGATCATCAATTTCTGGAATTTTCCAAGCTGTTTAAAGGCACAGTCAACTTAGTGTATATAAACTTTTGACCCATTGGAATTGTGATATTGTGAATTATAAGTGAAATAATCTGTAAAAAATTGTTGGAAGAATTACTTGTGCCATGCACAAAGTAGATGTCCTAACATACTTGCCAAAACTATAGTTTGTTAACATGAAATCTGTGGAGTGGTTGAAAAAATGAGTTTTAATGACTTCAACCTAAGTGTATGTAAACTTCCGATTTCAACTGTATGTCCCCACCCTGAGTGTTGATGATTGATCATGCAGAGAGAAGGCCGTAGAGAATCCAGATATAGACATTGCATATAATTTAACAGTTCCATTTCATGTCATACTGTTCATATAAATAATTTCTTGTAATTTACAGTTTTCTCTCAGGGAAAAGGGAGTGGTTTTGGGCAGTAAATCTCCATAATCGAGTTCCTGCCATTCAACCCTAGAGTGCATGTGTGGCGGTGTTGACTGGAGGAAAAAGAGAGACTACACACTGAATAGAGGCTATGTTGTTGTTGTTGTTGTCTACCCTAGTGGTTCTGCAGTGATGATGGTCCAGAGCCAGATGTCTGTCACTACCATAAAAAAAAAGTCTAGATGATATTTCTATGGTCACTACATTGTACAGGGCATTGCATTAGATAGAAGAGCAGCTCTGTCAAGCCTCTCTTGCTCTCTTTTCTGTCTCTTTCTTTCTCTCCTTTCTCTCTCGGAAACTCAGCTGAATTACTCTGCCATTATGAAGCTGCTGGCAATTTATGCAGCATGGAGCGATTTTCATCTCTCCATCTCTTCTCCCACTAACCAGCCTATTCTCAATGGACAGTGGAGATTGGTGTGTGTGTGCATGTTTTCGTGTGTGTGCTTGACAGCTGTGTGTGTCTGTCAGCTCGTGTGTGTGTGTGTGCCTGGCCTCTCAGAGATAGGAACGACCAGACCAGCAGTAGTTATCAGCCAGGGGAAGACAGTGGACAGACAGTGGAAATGTGAACATGATTAGAACTGATAGCATCTCTGTTGGACCCTCAGCTGAACACAGACAGATAGGCCTTCACCAGCCTGCCTGCTGCTGGGTCACTTCTAGTACAACCACTAGGCCCTGCTGCTGGGTCACTTCTAGTACAACCACTAGGCCCTGCTGCTGGGTCACTTCTAGTACAACCACTAGGCCCTGCTGCTGGGTCACTTCTAGTACAACCACTAGGCCCTGCTGCTGGGTCACTTCTAGTACAACCACTAGGCCCTGCTGCACTGACAGAAACACTGCTAATGCAATGCCACTTTGTCAGGGCGATGATCATTTGATTGGCACTCTCTTATTGATCTACCCCAGTCACACTAAATTTTAGCCTGGGTTGTGTTCATTAGGGTAAAGCATTAGAAATGGAAATGTAAGTGTTTCTCCCCATTTCTGTCTGTTTCAAAATGTTTACTTACATTTTGTGCTTGGTTTTTCCCTGGTTTGTACTTTAGCCTACTTCTCTGACATACACTGTGGTGCCAAAGTCCTACATATCTACCAGGCTACTTCTATTCCCCCTCTCTGACATTCCTTCCCCTCTAACAAACGTCTCATCCATCTCTTCCTCTCCTCCTCAGACTCTAACCGATGTCTCATCCCTCTCTTCCTCTCCTCCTCAGACTCTAACCGACGTCTCATCCCTCTCTTCCTCTCCTCATCAGACTCTAACCGACGTCTCATCCCTCTCTTCCTCTCCTCCTCAGACTCGCAGCGCTCCCACCTCTCCTCCTTCACCATGAAGCTGATGGACAAGTTCCACTCGCCCAAGATCAAGAGGACGCCATCGAAGAAGGGCAAGCAGCTGCAGGTCGAGCCAGCAGTCAAGAGCCAAGAGAAACCGGTGAACAAGGTGTGTGTGTGTGTGTGTGTGTGTGTGTGTGTGTGTGTGTGTGTGTGTGTGGAATCTTCTACGTGTGTGTGTAATGTGAACGTGTGTACTTGCCGTGGGAAACCTATCCCACGCGATTGTTTACCTGTGTGTGTGTGTGTGGTTTTCCGTCCAGTACCTTGCTTTGTATTGTTTTGTTCAGCCCTATTCTGTGTGTTTGTGTGAGAGTTTCCTGTGGCTTCTGAGTTGTTGTGAGTGCTGCTTCTGGCTGGGTAACAGGTGGTAGCACCAGGAGGCTGTGTCCCAAATGGCACCCTATCCCCTATATAGTGCACTATTACCCATAATGCCCTGGTCAAAAGTAGTGCACTATATAGGGGATATGGTGCCATTTGGAACATACAACCATACAGACATGAATGGAACTGATGCTGGCCAGTTTCCTGAATGAACTCCTCTCACTCCCAAGGCTTTAGCATAATGACTTGAATTCCCTGACAGTTTCGTATGTACACTGTGTGTACAAAACATTAGGAACACCTTACTGATATTGAGTTGCACCCCCTTTTGCCCTCAGAACAGCCTCAATTCGTCGCGGCATGAACTCAACAAGGTGTTCGAAAACATTCCATAGGGATGCTGGCCCATGTTGACTCCAATGCCTCCCACAGTTGTCTCAAGTTGGCTGGATGTCCTTTGGGTGGTAGACCATTGTTGATACACACAGGAAATTGTGAAAAACCCAGCAGCATTGCAGTTCTTGACACACTCAAACCGGTGCGCCTGGCACCTACTACCATACCCTGTTCAATATTTTGTCTTGCCCAATTACCCCCTGAATGGCTCACATACACAATCCATGTTTCAATTGTCTCAAGGCTTAAAAATCCTTCTTTAACCGGTCTCCTCCCATTCATCTACACTGATTGAAGTGGATTTAACAAGTGACATCAGTAAGGGATAACCTCTTTCACCTGGATTCACCTAACTCCTAATGCTCTCAGTGTATGTATGTTTTGTACACTCAGTGTATGTAGGATCTTAATTTGAGCCAGTTTGCTACAGCAGGAAAATAATTCTTCAGGAATGTGAAATGTGGATTATAATTAAGACATTTTTGGAGATTTTTAGACAATGCTAAATTACCATGTTGTTTACATCAAAAGGTGTGCTTTTATTTTTAATCCAGAAACTAAGCTTTCTTCTTTCTCCATCCATCAATTATTTTGTCACATAGACAGCTGATTTCCTCCAAGCTTACCATGTTTCATTGTGTTCATTAGAGCCATTTTGCAACACTATTTAGTCACTATCTTAAATGTAAAAACTTCTCTATCAGCGTTTCTCATTGGACAACTTCAAATAGTACCTCTTTGTTTCACTCCGTTTCCATCCTTTTGGTGCCTACTGAAGACAACCCAGATTTCCTCCAAGCTGAACACGTCATTCTATTTCTATATCTTTCTGTTCTGTAGAAGGTGAGTCGGCTGGAGGAGCAGGAGAAGGAAGTGGTGAGCGCTCTGCGCTACTTCAAGACCATCGTGGACAAGATGGTGGTGGAGAAGAAGGTGCTGGAGATGCTGCCTGGCTCTGCCAGCAAGGTGCTGGAGGCTATTCTACCACTGGTGCAGGTGGAGGCTCGGATAACACAAAGGTACGTGGGCTGAGACGGGACAGGAGAAAGGCTAGCATTCAAGATGTTATGTAGGCAAAAGGAAATGGGCTTAGGTTAGTATTTAGCATAGGTGAGTGGGATCTTCGGTCCAATATATGATCATACATCAAACGTTTGAGTTTTTTGTGACAGTTTCTATTCACTTCGTTATTTGTTTTGTGATTTTGTAAACTTTTGACCATTTAGTAGAGACAGTTAATCATTCCTTATATATTGTACCCAGTCATAGCCTAGGAATGTTGCCCCTTAGTGAGATGGGCTGCGTGCTACACAGTACATCCTCGAAGAACATTCTTGCTGATTTGCCACAAAATAATGTAAACAAACGTTGGGTAACATAGAAGTGGTTTGATCATCAACTGCGATCGATGTGTCCTGTTGGAACGTTGCTCTAAAAGGAGAACGGATGTTGTGACATCATCAGGAGCTACACTTGGTGAAATCATAGTGAGACATAATCACCTCAGGCTTCCTGGAGTTTTCCGTGTGAGTGTTCATCTGGATAGCTTGGGTATTTCATATCTATTTACTCATCTGCTGTTTTTATGAGTGACTTTGTAACAACATGAATCTGTGCGTAAGGTACAAATAATCGAGTTTTAGCATCAACTGGAAGACGGTGTCTCCTTTTTGGTCAGTCCCCTACGGACTGACCATCAGATGCAGGCACCATCAGTCCAGAAAAAAACCTTAAAAAAGGACATGCTTTCAATCCATGCTCACTCAGCTGTGCCTCAAGTAATACAACACATTATCTGTTACCAGTGTGATCATATACCTCCATTTTTTAAATATAATAAGAACGTTATCTGAGAAGAACAACATTGCAATGACATTGGAAGGACAATTCAAGCATTGTATTGTGCATATAGCCTACTGAACACACCTCATTGCTACAGCACAGTTTTTAATAGGTTAAGGTTGCATAGGCTTACGTTTTTTATGTCATGTTTTTAAAAAATTCAGAAAAGGTTGATGATTACTGTCCTAGATCACAACCTGACTCAGAGATTAAAGTCCTACGCCTCTGCTTCTGGAACCACCTGGGTCCAGTGCCTGTATATCTGCTCTACTGTAGCTGTATCACAGAAATGGAATCTATAGAAAAGGCTTGGAACCTGTAACCCTTGCAATTTGACTGGTAAACTCATGGGGAGGACTGTTCTATAGATTCTATTTCTCTGAGCTGTATCCTGTAGAGACAGGAGGGATATTCCAGAGTTGTGAATCAGCTTCAGCGTGTTGGGACTGGTCTGAACCTCCACCACGCCCTAGTGTTTCTCAATGCTCCATTCAATACAGGCACTATACTGTAGTTAGCAGCCACACACACCTAGAACAGAACAGGCACACATTCTCCACTTCCTCATTAAATCCCCTCAGGGGAGACATTGATTTAACCCCCTGTGTGGATGCATATGGCTGCCTCAGTCACAGCCAGGGAGAAAACAGGTTGTCCTTTTAGTCTAGCTAGTTGTCTGTATTATCAATCTATAGAGCCTGACATTAAATGTTGTATCCCTCTCTCCTCTTCCCTACACCCCCACTCTGTTCCCCTCGTCCATTCTCTGTTCCCCTCGTCCATTCTCTGTTCCCCTCGTCCATTCTCTGTTCCCGTCTTCCATTCTCTGTTTAACTCATCCATTCTCTGTTCCCGTCTTCCATCTCTGTTTCCTTCTTCCATATCTCGTTTCCTCCTTCCTTCCCTCTTTTTCTCTGTAACCCTGCCATCACTCTACTGTTCTACGCCCTCCCCTTTTCTCTCCATCTCTACCTTCCTGTCGTTTACCGTCACTTCTCTCCTTTGTCTTCTTTCTCCTCAGTTCGGCTGTGTCGTCGTGTCACAACCGGGTGTACCAGAGCCTTGCCAACCTGATCCGCTGGTCCGACCACGTCATGCTGGACGGCATCAACCTGGATGACAAGGACAACGTGGTCGCTGTCACGACAGTCATCAAGGCCGTCCTGGATGGAGTCAAGGTAAGAGGGACGGTCGGTGGGACTGTGAAACTATAGCTTGCAGCTTTCCACGGCTCTCAGAGAGGGTCATAGTGTCTGTTTCTCCCTTGCCGAGCTGGGGCAAATACATTTGTCAAATAGGCCTACATTCATATACATATGCTATGGTTTGGTTAGCTTGCCTGGTACAATGGAACCAAATGGAATGGTCCTGAAAGTGCAAACTCCAAGCTGAATAAATTGCACCTCAAATACATTCAATTGCAAAGACATTAGAAGTATTTGACCCAGGTCTGCTCTCTGGCCACTCAGTTTTTGTCTAAATCACGTAATGAACACATCTTAATCTGATTAAAAGATCAGCTTGAAAAACAGTATACTGTACACGTTGAAGTTGTGTGGTTCCAACAGGAGCTGGTCAAACTCACCATAGAGAAACAGGAGCAACCCTCGCCCACCACACCCAACAAACCACCACCACCGCCTGTCACCACACCAGAGAGGTGAGTGAATGCACACACACAAACACCCCTACACACACCAGACTTTTTTCTGTCGGTCTATCTCTGTCACACACTAACATACTCTCCTGTTCTGTTCCCAGCAGGTCAGAGTTGCCCCTGACAGAACGGGAGAGGGAGATCCTGAGTAAGACCCCGACCGCCGAGGCTGTGACGGACATGGAAGAGGAAGACGTAGCCCCGCCCAAACCTCCCCTCCCTGGCCTGAAGATGGATGCGCTCAGGTGAGGAACACTGGAGTCCATCTTTGGATATAATCGACAGTGGCATACCAATAGTATGCACCATGGCCCACCAGACCAGACCGAATCTTTGGGCCTTTTAGTTGTAAGATCCAGAGTTTTATTACTAGGACCCAGAGTTTTTCCCCTGGTCAAGTCACGTGGTCTGGAGAAACTCAGGGTGTATTCAACATCTTCAACCCCCTGTCCTCATCTGCAATTAATTGAATTGGCTTCTTCCATATATTTTGAGTGAGATATTTATTTAACTTGGATGAGAGTGAAGAAGTGAGGAGAGGAAGCTACTTGAGACTATTGAGATGCACCCATGTAGAGTGAGAGTGGTTTAGGTACTGGCCCGCTCAGACTATTTTTACCTTAGTGAAACAAAAACCACACATGTTCAGAATATTCCACTCTGTATGAGTTGTGGCACACTGATTTCGATGAGTGAAATTCTAATTCTCTCGCTTTAAAGTTCCTGTTTTAAAGTGGTCATGTTTGTTACTGTAAGTTCCTGGTGGAAAGAGAAGTTCCCCCCCACTGCCACGGTTACGAGAAGGAACCTGCAGTCTCGAGTGTCTGCAGTCAGAAAAAAGCAGAAGCGGTCCTGTGCCACATGATGTCATTGACCGCTTCTGTGAAGATAAAACTGAAACCCTTCATTTTTTGGTGCTGTTACATGAGAACGTTTTCTTTTAGAATTCTGCCAAAGAGGAGGTGAAGTGTAGATAAAACTGAAATGTTTACGTAAGTCAGCATGAATCATTTTTGATTGACATGAGTTCAGGGTCTATTTATGAACTAGGTCTAATTCTGTCTGAAACCTTTCATGGTATGTCATCTGCTGCTTACGTGCATGTCCCAAATAGCACCCTATTCCCTGTATAGTGCACTACTTTTGACCAGAGCCTATAGTTAAAAGTAGTGCACTATATAGGGAATAGGGTTCCATTTGGGATTTACACCATTGTCAATGTGGAATAATCCAGTCTCTATCCATCATTTTCAAACACATTTGTATAGAAAAATGTTATCTTTAAGAGGACATGAGTGGTGCAGTGGTCTAAGGCACTGCATCTCAGTGCTAGAGGCGTCACTACAGACCCTGGTTCGATTCCAGGCTGTATCACAACCGGCCGTGATTGGGAGTCCCATAGGGCGGCACACAATTGCCCAGCGTCGTCCGGGTTTGGCCGGGGTAGGCCATCATTGTAAATACGAATTTGTTCTTAACTTGCCTAGTTAAATGTTAAATAAAATAACAAATAAGAGGAATTATATTAATCTACAACATACAGTGCCACACACCTTGACTTTTTCCACATTTTGTTGTTAGCCTGAATTTAAAATGTAACATTTATTAAATTGAGATTTTGAGATCCCACAATGTCAAAGTGGAATTTTTGTTTTTATAATTTTTTTTACATATTGATAAAAAATTCAAAGCGGAAATGGCTTAAGTCAATAAGTATTCAACGCCTTTGTTATGGCAAGCCTAAATAAGTTCAGGAGTAAACATTTGCCAAACAAGTCACATAATAAATTGCATGGACTCACTCTCTGTGCAATAATAGTGTTTAACATGCTTTTTGAATGACTATGTAATCTCTGTACCCCACATATATACAATTATCTGAAAGGTTCCTCAGTCGAGTAGTGAATGTCAAACACAGATTCAACCACAAAGACCAAGGACGTTTTCCAATGCCACGAAAAGAAGGGCACCTATTGGTAGATGGGTAAAAATAAATAAAGCAGACTGAATATCCCTTATTATTAATTACGCTTTGGATGGTGTATCAAAACACTCAGTCACTACAAAGATACACCCGTCCTTCCTAACTCAGTTGCCGGAGAGGAAGGAAACTGCTCAGTGATTTCACCATGAGGCCAATTGTGACTTTAAAACAGTTAGTTTAATGGCTGTGACAGCAGAAAACTGAAGATGGATCAACAACATTGTAATTACGCCACAATACTAACCTAAATGACAGAGTGAAAAGAAGGAAGCATGTGCAGAATAAAAAATATTCCAAAGCATGCATCCTGTTTGCAACAAGGCACTAAAGTAAAACTGTGGCAAAGAAATTAACTTTATGTCCTGAATCAAAGCATTATGTTTGGGGCAAATCCAACACACCATATCACCGAGTACCACTTTTCATATTTTCAAGCATGGGGTGGCTGCATCATGTTATGGATATGCTCGTCATCTGCAAAGACTAGGCTTTTATTTTTTTATAGAAACGGATTAGAGCTAACCACAGGCAAAATTCTAGAGGAAAACCTGATTATCTGCTTTTCAACAGATATGGGAGACATATCTTTCAGCAGGACAATATCCTAAAGGCCAAATATACACTGGAGCTGTTTACCTAGATGATATTGAATGTTCCTGAGTGGCCTAGTTAGTTTTTTTTTTACCTAAATCAGCTTGAAAGTCTATGGCAAGACTTAAAAATGGCTGTCTAGCAATGATCAACAACCAATTTGACAGAGCTTGAAGAGTTTAAAAAAGAATAATAGGAAAATATTGTGCAATCCAGGTGTGCAAATCTCTTAGTGGCATACCCAAAAAGACTGTAATCGCTGCCAAAGGGGGTTGAATACTTGTCTACTTATCTATCTAAAAAATACACTTAAATCCATTTTAATCCCAATTTGTAATAACAAAATGTGGAAAAGGTCAAGGGGTGTGAATATTTTCTGAAGGCACTGTAAGCCTAGAGGATCTTCTCCTCTTTAGTGGAAAAAGGATCGTCATAAGAGGTGGCAAAACGGAAGGTGGTAGACAGGCATTCGGTTTCTGTGGGCTTAAGGAAGCGGAGCTATGATATATCCATAGGCCATGGACAACCAGAAGATTAGATCAAAACCTTGAATACTACTAGTACTACTGCTATCTGTCTCTTTATTTTTTCTTCCTCTCTCTCTCGTTCTCTCTCTGTATCTCTCTCAACTCTAATTTCCTCGTTTTGTTTGTGCTTTCCATCCCTCTCTCCACATTGTCCGGTAACAGAGCACACTTGGCTACTGACCACTCTGGCGCTGGCCAAAGGAGATCCACAAAGACTGACACGTACGTTAGCCAATAGGGTCATCCCCCTGCATTGTGACTATCCAATCCCGTCCTGGAAGCGTCTTGATAGGTGGAGTGCCTGATTGGTGGTGTCGTGTCTTGCATGCTTGAGTTCCTAATTATGCGTCATTGCATCACGGTGTACAATGAAGCCCTCATCCAATCAGGAGAAAGCTTGGTGCATGAGTGTGTACCAATTATATCATATAAACATGAATATATGTATGCGTTTGGTGTGTACATATCGTAACTGTCATCACTTTCCCAGTCATGGTCCCCCATGTCTCTTTGAGCTGCTGATTTTATGTTGTGTCTTTAAATCTGCCATTGACTTGTGACGATTGCAGTGTGATAACCTGGAAAGCCTAACTTCTGTTTGGGATATTCCAGAGGTGATCGAAAAAAAGAGGCATTAAGCACGATATGCTGATTTTACCATAACAACCCCTCAGTGTCAAATCCCACAATCTTGCTCAAGGAGCAGTAAACTGTGTGTGTATTTTTTTTATGTCAGCCTGGTTGGGTATCTGAAGCCTTAAAACCTCTATTCTTACTGATAGTCCTACTTATCTCTCTCCAGTCCTCCTCCAGCCCTGCCCCCAAAGAAGCGTCAGTCGGCCCCGTCGCCCACCCGGGTGGCAGTGGTGGCCCCCATGAGCCGCGGCTCCAGCCTGCCCTGTAGTGTCCACAGACAGGTACCACCAACCCACACCAAGGGTTATGGTTGAATAACACCCACTTACTCGATAGTAATGCTGTGGTCTTGTACACTGGTCTACTATAGCGTGTAGCTGACTGAACTGGTTTCTCCTTTGGATGTCTGTCTGTGTATATGTGTCTCTGTCTGTTTGCCTGCCTGCCTGCCTGCCTGCCTGCCTGCCTGCCTGCCTGCCTGCCTGCCTGCCTGCCTGCCTGCCTGCCTGCCTGCCTGCCTGTCTGTCTTTGTCTATCTGGTTCTGTCTGTATGTCTGTCTGTATTTGTCTGTCTGCGTCTGTCTGTCTCTGTCTGTCTCTATGTATGTCTGTATGTCTGTCTGTCTGTCTGTGTGTGTGTGCAGCAGCAGGACTATGAGCAGGACTTCCTCCAGAGGCGTTTCTCGGGGGGCAGCCAGTCGTACGGGTGCGACTCCCCGCGCCTCTCGTCCTACAGCAGCATGGGGAAGCTCAGCCGGTCTGAAGAGCAGCTCTGCTCCATGGAACAGGACAGTGGACAGTGCTCCAGAAATACTAGCTGTGAGACACTGGGTAGGGGCACAAACACATACACATACAATTAGACACTCATCATAGTCACAGTTGATCTCTATACACTGTACCAAAATGGAAACACACACACTCCAATTCAAACACACATTTTTGAATATGTGCATACTTTCTCACGCACAATAAAATACATACAATACAATACACACAATTGTTTTAGTAAAGATGGACAAAAATACATAGACTGAACAAACACCCACTGTACATGTCAACAGCCTCGCCGAACCACAAAAACTGGTGGTTGTGACAAAAACTACAAATGTCTCCTTTTCTCTAACCTCTTGTTTCTGTCTTCTTTCACAACACATTTCACTACATCTATCCGGTGTATGTGACAGTAACAACGGTTTTATTTTTTTCCCCAGACAACACAGAGAGTTACGACCACGACTACGACTTCCTCCACCAGGACCTCGCTGTCTTCACAGGAGACCCCCACCTGCCCTCAACCGCCACCCCCTCAGGGATCACGTCCCTGTCCCCCCTCCCTGAGTCCCACAGTGAGTGCCCCTCCCCCATCCCTCCTCACCCCTGCTTCAGGTCCCCACCCGCCCCCCACCACCAACAACCCCACCCGCCCCACTTAGAGTACAGGACACTCCAGCCCAGTTCCCACGTCATCCCTTTGAAACCATCCCGCATCAGTGCTCCTCCAGCGTTACCCCAGAAGAAGCGGCGCAGCTCCCAGGTTTCGCCCTATCAGGATGGGTGTGGCTCCTCGGGAGGGCCCCTCAACGAGAGGTCCACTTCCCAATACGATAACCTGTCGGAGGAGGAACTGCACCCCACGCCACCCTTCCCCCTCTTCACCCCCAACTCGCCCATGCCCCAGAGCAACGGGGACGTGTTCGTGGCCCAGTGCCTGGCTAGCGAGAACGCTGACGTGCCCTCTAGTCCACCACCGCTGCCGGAGAAGAGGAACAAGCATGGTGAGTGGCAGAGTGAGAGATGGAGAGGAGGGGGGGGGGGTTGCGGGAGAAAGGAAGGGATAGTAGGAATGGAAAAGATGGGAAAATGTAGGCTGGTAGTGTGCGTGTTAACGTTTCACTTTAATCAAGTTTAATCTCCTCCTATGTAATCTCCCCCAGTCCTGGCGTACATGCAGTTTGTGGAGGACTACTCAGAGCCCCAGCCCTCAGTGTTCTACCAGACCCCACAGAATGAGAGCATCTACGAACAGAGGAACAAACGCTTCCAGGACGTCTACGGCCTCAACGACTCCTTCAGCAGCACCGACTCGGTCCACGAGCCCCTTCCCATACCTCTCTTCCCGCCCCCCGCCCTGCCCCCCAAACAGAGGCAGCTGGTGAGTGTTTGTGTGTGTTCACCCTCAAGTCTTCACCCCCCCACTCACACATTCTGGGAGCCCTTATTGACTATGCCACCTCAGACCTCACCAGTGGAATTTCTCAATCCTCTGTAGCGGTCTTGTTTCATAAGGACACTAGAGATTGATGCATTGGTTATGAAGGTGGAGCGTGCAAGTGCACACTATGGGTAAAATGTGAATGATCGGGAGCTCAAGGTTCTTTGTGTGAGGTCTCCTCTCCAGGTGGACATCCATGTGGTCATGGTTGAGTGCTGAACGGTTAAATATTTTTCTTGTAGGGGTTTAAGGTTGATGATTTAACACTTCTAACTTAGTTCCAAGTGAACAATTAAACATGGAAATGTAAAAGGTGAAAGTTTAAGCCCCCTGTGGTGAAACCAAAGCAGTGAGGTCATGGTGCTGCAACAGTAGTTATTGCCTAGGGGTCAAAGGTGAGGAGTCGGATTCCCACGGGGGTAATTTATTCTGTACGACATCCCAGAAGACAAGGGACCTTTCTATTTGGACCCTCCCTGTTTCAGTCTTTTATTTTTTTTCAGTTTGAGGCCTGAAAAAATTACTTGGAGGTAATTTGTACTTATCAGGTGGTTGTAGGCTGGTTGGCTGGAAAGTACAGTAGTCCAAAGCTGCATTCTTATAGGAATACATTCCCCCATCTCTCGCTGGTATCTCTTGCCGGTATCTCTCGCCAGTCTTCCTATCAGCCGATGTCACAAAGTGCTATACAGAAACCCAGCCTAAAACCGCAAACAGGTGGATAGGAAAACCTCCCTAGAAAGGCAAAAACCTAGGAATAAACCTAGAGAGGAACCAGGCTCTGAGGGGTGACCAGTCCTCTTCTGGCTGTGCCGGGTAGAGATTATAACAATTCATGGCCATTAAGGCCAGGTCTTTCTCCAAGATGTTCAAACGTTCATAGATGACCAGCAGGGTCAAATAATAATCATAGTGGTTGTAGAGGTTGCAACAGGTAAATACATCAGGAGTGAATGTCACTTGGCTTTTCATAGCCAGGCATTTAGATGCGGTTGAGAGCGCAGGTACGGTGCGATAGAGCGCTGGTGCGGTAGAGAGAGAGAGATGAAAACAGCAGGACTGGGACAAGGTGGCACGTCCGATGAACAGGTCAGGGTTCCATAACCGCAGGCAGAAGAGTTGAAACCGGTGCAGCAGCATGACCAGGTGGTCTGGGGACAGCTAGGAGTCATCAGGGCAGGTGGTCCTGAAGCATGGTCCTCCGGGTAGGCTCAGGTCCTCCTGGAGAGGAGGTAGAGTGGGAGAGAGAGAGAATTAGAGGGAGCATACTTAAATTCACACAAGACATTGCATAATAACATCAGATTTAACAAACTGACCCTAGCCCCCCGGCACATAAACTATTGCAGCATAGATACTCGTTCTCTCTCATTTTTCTCTTTCTCGGTCAATCAGTCTATAGAGGGGATAGCTGTGGGGGAGGGGCTAGAGAGGTCACAGGGAGGTCAGATAGATTTGATTTTCAGTTTAATAGGGATTGGTTCAACATAGCTGGGGATTGAGGTGTCAAGTGGTGAGGTTAGATTATGCATTAACCTGTAGAGATAAAACCTTTATGGTGTCACCAGTTAGACACTTGTGTCATTTGATTTGTCAGACTAGACCTGGGTAGAGGCTAGCAGAGGCTGGTGGGAGGAGCTATAGGAGGAAGGGCTCATTGTAACGGCTTGAACGGAATCCATGGAACCGAGTTAAACATGTGGTTTCCATATGTTTGATACCATTCCATCTATGCCATTCCAATTTTTCCTCCATAGCTTGTTCTCCATCTTCTTTTTAAATAGGGAGCCAATTAGTTTTCTCATGGTTCTCTCTGGTCCCTCTGCTGCAGACTTATGGTGAGCAATATGTTTGGAACATCGAATCGCAATAAAATCACATTATAGAGTCGCAATACGTATTGTATCGCCACCTAAGTATCGTGACACTATCGTATTGTGAGATCCCTGGCAATTCCCAGCCCTAATAGTAGGCAGACCTCAGTTTATACAGTAGGGAGGGTGAGGGGGAGAGAGGGGGAGAGGGGGGGGGGAGATTGTCTTCTGCCATCCACCAATCACTGTCTATTTTAACACTTCCCAGACTTTTATTTTGAAGATTTCTGTTGTAAAGTATTATTTTCCTCCAACTGTATTACTCTCCTCCTCCCTCTCTCGTCCTCCTCCTCCCTCTCTCCTAGTAATCTTGGCTGGTGGTGTAGGGAACTTGATGAGGTCGAGGCCCGGGTGGGATAACCCTGTTTACCTCCTCGTCCTACTCCTCCTCTCCAATAAAGCCACCATGTTACAGGCTTTACACGCTCTGGCGACTTTACACGGCTTTGAGAAAATAAAGTCATTTTGACGGTCTGCCAGTGCCAGTCGGATAAGAAGACTGATGGGGGAGGAGAATCATATTTCAAGTGTGTTTTGGGCCTTGTAGTTTGCCTGGTTTCTTTGAAGCTGTAGAGTTTGGACCGTAATCAGACCGTAAGAGCTTGGTAGGTTTAGCGTGCCGTAGGGCTGGGCGATATGACCAAAATCTTATATACCGATATAGGTAATTTCATATCCCGATAACTGTACATATCACGATATAGCACATTTTTTGTAAATTCAATGAATAAATAGTTGATATAAAATGACCACATGTAAAGGCCTATTTCTTATTACGTTTTGAATTATACTCAACAAATAAAAGGTACTTACTCATTTGAATATTTCTCTTTTTATTTAGAACCTTTGTGCAAATGTTCAATTAAGCTTGTAACAACATATAAAATATGAATGTATAAAATCCAAAAAGGTAAATAGAAAACACTTCAACTATAGTTGCAAACAAAATAAATATAGGCCTAAAATGTGAATATGGTCAAAAATATCAAAACATATAACAGTAGAAATGTTTGAATTGTAGCAGCAAACAAATGAGTACAGGCCTAACAAATATTGGTATATAAAATACCAAAATTAAACTATAGCAGCAAAATAAGGTTCACAAATAAATACATAAAATATAACAAGTAAACAAAACACTCTTTCAAGTTTGAATTATAGCATTATATGAAAACAACCAAAGTGCTGCAAACAAAATAGATATTTGGCAACAATGCTTCTAAATGTTTGCCTGATGTTTCCTCCTCTACTTTGGCCCGACACTCCTGATATAAACGAGGCAACTCTACTTGATTCAAGTGTTTTCGGCTTGGCATTTGGTACCTTGGGTCGAGTGTTAACACCAACTCACGAAACCCCCGTTTCTCGTCTGTGTAAATTGGGGCCATGTCTTTGCAGATGTAAGTTGTAACGGCAGCTGTTATCTCCTTCCATCTTCGTGATTCTTTGCCAAATGGTGTGCCGCGGGCAAAAGCCTCTTGCAACGTCTGAGTCGGGGGTTTGTTTTGAGAACTCGACTATACTTTTTTGGGTCTCATCCTTAGACTCTCTCCGTACTTTTTCACATGATTCTGTCTGCATATTTTGCAGAGGATTTTCTGGTCCATGTCAGACTTTTTTTCATACCCAAACCACGTCCATGCGACCGAAGTAGCCCCTCTTTTAGGTACGAGCTTTGTGTCACATTCACTCTCCTCCATGTTTGTTTGTGTTGCAAATTAAGCGTCGTCCAATTTTCTATCGTCACACGATATATATATATATATATATATATATATATATATATATATATATATATATATATATATATATATATATATATATATATATATATATATATATATATATATATATATATATATATTGTCACATCGCCCAGCACTAGCGTGCCGCAGTCAGATCTTAACACAGTGTGAGCGCATGCAGGTGTCCAGACTATTTTGGTGTCTTCTGAGCTTCTGACCCCTAATGATGACCCTAGCGATGACCTTTGACTTTTGCTGACCGTGTGGCTGAATTTCGCTTGATTCATGTTCAGAGCCAGCAACGAGGAGTCTTCTCCTTTCTCCTTTGATTCCCTTCTTCTGTGGTAGATATCTGCATGTCTGGCAGTCACCACCATTACTGGTGCTGTCCTCTGCTTAACTCTCTTTTCTGTCTCTGGTTCTAAAACTGCTGCTCAATCTGCTCTATCTAGTGTAATAAACTATCTTTGTCTCTTCTTAATCTCTTTCATGTATTTTTTTCTTCCTTTCCCCTCTCCTTTTTTCTTCCATTCTCTCCTTCCTCTCCTCCCCAGGCCTCCCACTCTTCCTCCCCCTCTTCCTCCTCATCCTCCTCTCTGTCGTGCCACCTCCAGCCGTCATTGGTGACGGAGGAGGCGGGCTCTGGCCTAGGCCTCAGCCTATTAGTTTCTAGCTCGTCCTACCTGAGCGGACACGCCTCGCTGACCACACCCATGGTGAGTCTACCTGACTGGCCCTGACGGCCCAAAGGGCAGGCCTCCAGTGCTGTGTTCTCTGAATCTGACTGATGAAAGCCCTGAATGATGTGGTTCTGTTTCTCCTGAGTGGATCACGGCCCCTCTGTTTTGTTTACCCGGTATTGATGCGTTTTGTTGTTCGTCTCTGGGCATGGTTCCAACATTGATTATGATAAAGGTGTGCTCATGATGAACAGGTAACTGCCAAAATAAAGGAAACGCCAACATAAAGTGTCTTAATAAGGCATTGGGCCACCACGAGCTGCCAGAACAGCTTCAATGCACCTTGGTATGGCTGGAAATCTATACCACTCTTGATGGTGGTGGAAATGCTGTCTCAGGCGCCGATCCAGAATCTCCCATAAGTGTTTAATTGGGTTGAGATCTGGTGACTGACACATACACACCCTTTAATTTAATTGGATACTGTTTGCTTAATTAACTCAGGAACCACACCTGTGTGGAAGCACCTGCTTTCGATATACTTTGTATCCCTCATTTACTCAAGTGTTTCCTTTTATTTTGCCAGTTACCTGTATGTGTGTGTACGTACTACATCTGCATTTGTTGCAGCGTGTCCTAAGCCACCTCAGGCTTTGTGTCATAGGATACAAAGTAATGGGTTTTGACTAAGAAACAACTGGCAAAGAAGTGGTTGTATACTGTGGAACAAAGAGAGTCCCAAATCTCATCTATTTCATACAAAGCAAGCAGACCTTACCTGAGCGAGTGATTAGTACTGTACTGTCTGTGGGTCAGGGACCTCCAATACAGATAGACTATATCTGGTGATGAATAGATAGATAGATAGATAGATAGATAGATAGATAGATGGGTACTTTATTGATCCCCCGGGGGGGAAATTTCATTGTCAAGCAGCTACAACAAAACACAGGGCAGGTGCAAAATGCCACAACGAAAGTACGAAAGTACACAAAAGACAGATACACGGTGCATGATACATAGAGCGGCAGTATGAAAAAGTATAGAAATACAAGATATCTGGAGTGCAAAAAAATAAAAGCTATAAAAAAGACATAGCATAGTATGGTGGTTGGCTGAATATGTACACTATACATTGGTGGATGTTGGATGGTTAACTATACTATACAGGTCGATGGCAGAGAAATACTTCAGTAGCTACAAATGCGTATGATATGAGTGAGGGTAAAAATAGTTTACTTAATAGACAGACTGGGTAAATGAACAGGTAAGTGAAAATTTTGCATGGTTAAATTAGCTGTACAGGTAAATGACAGGAAGAGATACTTTAATAGCTAAATGTGTGTATGATATCATTTGGGGTAATAATAGTAATTCCCTTAAAATACAGTCCTTAGTGCGCAGGGTTTAATTACAGACAACTGCACGTATTGCACATTCTATATACTAAAAGCAATGAGAAAAGGTGCAACTGACAGGATACTAATATGCATTCCTGAGTGAATGACTACGTAAGTTAGGTCCAAGAATTACTAGCAATATTGCACGTGATATGATATAACAACTGTACATGAGTATGTATATACAGACCTGTATGAATAAATAGGTCCTGAGTGAATGAATGAGTGCTGACGGACCAGAGTTACTCACGGATGGATGCATAATTGTTAAACTAGGTCCTAGCACCCCAAAAGTTCCAGATCTATGTTGCCGATGGCACGGCACCCCGGTGAGGCATTATATAGTCTAATAGCCGCCGGCAGGAAGGACCTCCTGTAGCGCTCTCTGGCACTCCGTGGTGGGATCAGTCTGTGACTGAAAGTGCTCCTCTGCGTCATAGCCATAGCGTGCAGAGGGTGGGTGACGTTGTCCATGATGGCCAGCAGTTTGGCCAGGATCCGTCTCTCCGCCACCTCCTCTAGAGTGTCAAGGCTCATCCCCAGGACAGAGCTAGCCTTCCTGATCAGCTTATTTACCCGAGAAGCATCACCGGCTTTGATGTTTGCTCCCCAGCACACCACTGTAAAAAAGATGGCACTGGCCACCACAGACTGGTAGAAGGTATGCAGTAGTTTACTGCACACGTTGAAGGACCTGAGCCTCCTCAGAAAGTAGAGTCGGCTCTGGCCCTTTTTGTACAGAGCCCCGGTGTTACCAGCCCATTCCGGCCTGTTGTCCATATGGACTCCCAGGAACTTGTATGACCCAACCATTTCCACATCCATCCCCTGTATAGGGACTGCAGTCAGTTGTGCCTTGGTTCTCCTGAAGTCCACCACCATCTCCTTTGTTTTGCTGATGTTGAGCTGAAGGTGGTTCTGCTCACACCACAACACAAAGTCACTGATTGTGCTCCTGTACTCCTCCTCCTGCCCACCCCTGATGCACCCTACAATAGCAGAGTCATCCGAGAACTTCTGTAGGTGGCATGTTTCAGAGTTATATCTGAAGTCTGAGGTGTAGAGGGTGAACAGGAAGGGGGACAGGACCGTTCCCTGGGGGGCCCCTGTGTTGCTAACTGCCCGTTCTGACACACAGCTCTGTAGTCACACAAAATGTGGCCTACCGGTCAGGTAGTCCGTGACCCAGGAGACAAAGGGTGCTTCCACTTTCATCCTCCTCATCGTCTCACCCAGTAGCAGGGCCTGAATGGTATTGAAGGCACTGGAGAAGTCAAAAAACATAACCCTCACAGTGCAACCTGCGTTGTCCAGGTGAGAGTAGGCCCTCTGCAGAAGGTAGATGATTGCATCATCCACCCCGATGTTGCGCTGGTATGAAGTGGTTAGCTGAGCGCATGATAAGCACATTTATTTTGTTCTCTATGGCTCCAAGTTCAAGTTTCAACTTTATTGTCCCAGAGGCAATTGGTTTTGCAGCAAAGGAGCATAAATACAACTTTGCCCACATGGACTACAATGACATAGTCAATACAATTGGCTAATCCATCAAGTCATAGGGCTGACAGCCATCAATACTAGTAAATACAGTAGGCCTACTAGTGATCCACATTAGAAGCAGCACAAAAGTATAGCAAGCCAAAGTTGGTCTCTGTGTATTCTTAGATCATCTGGTCAACAACATATCATCAATGTGCTGATTTAAAAACAAAAAACATCACCACCTTCATCATCATCAACATATTGTTCCTCAAGCAAGGGAGGAGGCCAATGACATCGCATCTTTGAAGGTTTGCAGTTGTCTAAAAAAACAAAATGTTAGTGTGTGTACTTTACTGTATTTATACTTGGGACATCGCTTTTCAACAGTAAAAGTTTTTAATAAATCACTGGAGGACATCTTTAACAAAGCTAACACTACACTGTTATCCCCTGACCCTTGACCTCTAATGGATACGAGGCAGATGATCTTGGTCTTGGGGAGTGGGCTGACCCCATATGGCCCCTGGGTGTGGGGGGCACGCTGAGGAGGGGGGAGAGGGGGTGAGCAGTAGTGTGTATCTCCCTGTGGAATCACTCCGTATGAACCTGGCCTGATGCAAAACAGATTCCCTGTCCTGCCCTTCTTCTTCCTCCTCTACCACTCTTCTCCCCTTTTCTCCTCCTCCTCCTCCTCCTCTCCCCTTTCTCATTCCTCTTCCCCTCTACCGTTTCTGACCACTAAATCAAATCTAACTTTATTTACACGTTAAACATCACAGTACACTTTACAATTAAATCCACCCCTTCTCCTGCTCACCCTCTTCTTTACCCTCCCCCAACCCCTCAATCCCCACGCAGTGTGTGTGCCAGTGGAATGTTCACATTCCTCAAGTCCTCGGGGCGTGATGTTTTGGGGGGATGCCATGAGGATGGTAGGTCTGGAATGAAATAGAAAATATTTGCAATATATTTGATTTAGTCTTTCGATTTAGTGCCAACGATGCCATTTCAGTGGAAAATCGTTCTTCTCCGCTTTGTGTGTGTGTGTGTGTGTGTGTGTGTGTGAGGGAGAGATGGCCTGTGCACGCCCGCCTGTGTGGTGTTTATCAGTGATCTATGTAGGGCTGACCCCATTTGGTCGACTGGTCGATTGTTTGGTCGATAGGCTGTTAGTCGACCAATACTTTTGTTTTTAGTCAAGCAATTGCAAAAAAGTATATTTTATGACACGTCTTGATTGACGCCTGTCTCAGTGGACTAATCCATTGCGGAGGACGCAGGGATGGCACACCAGTATCACCAGTAGTACATTTACCGTTAATTCACAGAATTTCCAATCTACAATGGTTGTTTGTTTACCGTAATTTCTATTAATGCATTCAATATATTATTATTACAGTCTTTTACAGTTCTCATTGTCGGAGTGGACACGTTGTTTGCAGAGCACACAACCTAGGCTACACTTGTGAGAAACAAGTTTTGTTTTATTTCCTTCCATTTAAAAGTTGTCAATGTATTAATTGTCTTGTTTGGAGCGCTCCTGTCAATGTTAAGAAATAACGCGCACCTGATTACTCATAGAAGTAGGCCTAGGATACCAGGCTTGTGTGTAAATGTAGACTTATAAATGTGATCGTATTTCTGTCTTAATTCACCACCACTTTGTTCTGGATTTGGGGACTTTGGGTCAGAGCTGTGTGTAAGTTGACTATGCAAACAATTTGGGATTTAACACATTCATATTTCTTATAAAATTTGAACAGGTAAAATTTGCAGTAAGTCAGCCAGTCAGATGTGCAGCCAGACTTTTAAGCCACTCCTTTTGCCCCATCTCTTTCAACCATGCAGTTTTTCAATTCCTCATCAATCCATGGAGCCTTAACAGGTCTAACAGTCAGATTCTTAACAGGTGCTTCCAATTTGTCAATAATTGGAAGAAGCAATTTCATAAATTCATCAAGTGCAGTGTCTGAATGCTCCTTTTTTAAATACATCAGATATTTTTAACATCATCCACATAAGAGACACAGCAAAATCTCTTACGTCTCTTATACACTATTTAAGGCCCAGCTTTTACAACCTTGGTTTTCCTGGATATAGCCACAATATTGTGATCACTGCATCCAATAGGTACGCATACAGCTTTAGGACAAAGTTCTACAGTATTATTAAAACTGTGATCGATACAAGTGGATAATCTTGTCCCTGTAGTGTTTGTAAACACCCTGGTAGGTTAATGAATAACCTGAACCAGGTTATAGGCTCTGGTTACAGTGAGAAGCTTCCTCTTGAGCGGACAGCTTGATGAAAACCAGTCAATATTCAGGTCCCCAAGAAAGTAAACCTCTCTGTTTACATCACATACACTATCAAGCATTTCACACATATTATTTAGATACTGACTGTTCGCACTCAATGGCCTATAGCAACACCCCAAAATAAAAGGTTTTAGGTGAACCTGCAACCACAACACTTCAATAACACTTAGCATAAGTCCTTCCCCCCATAAGCGTTTCTGTCTCTTCTATGGATGTTAAATTCTTGTATTGCTACTGCTGTATCATCAAACAAATTATCTAAGTGAGTCTCAGAAATGGCTAATATATGAATGTTATCTGATGTTAGCAAGTTATTGATTTCATGAACCTTATTTCTATTTCTATTTTCAACCCTTTCCTGGGTAGCTTATCAGAGATAGACATAATATGGAAAAGAGCAAACCAAGCAAGAGAAAAAAAAAAATACATTCAGCAGTCCGGTAATCAATTGGTGTGTGTGCTGTGGGGTTGAAGCTACGAACCAATAGGCTTGGCTCTCATCCCTTCCATGCTTCTGGGAGGGAGGGTGGAACATGAGCCTGTCAAAGCGGATGTAAGCAATGTCCCAAAGCGCTCTGGCAGCTTTCATGGCTGGGATAAGTTGATTTGATATGTTTAAATGATTAAGTTGAAATGATGCTGGAATAGCAGAGGCAGAGCTCCTGTTGTCTTTGTGCTCACTTGCGGTAACTCTGTGGTTCTAAATCAGTAGTTGTTTAGTAAACTGTCAAAAACATTAACTTTCTTGACCATGCTGCAGGTCATATAACTGTTTGTTACATGCAATGTTTGCTTTGTGGACTTCACCTGACAGATGTTGCTCTCTGGTTATAGGGCTGGGCGATATGACCAAAATCTCATATCCCGATATAGGTCATTTCATATCCCGATAACTGTACATATCACGATATAGCACATTTTCTGTAAATTCAATGAATAAATAGTTTATATAAAATGACCACACGTAAAGGCCTATTTCTTATTACGTTTTCAATTAAGCATGTAACAAAATATTAATGTATAAAATCTAAAAAGGTAAATAGAAAACACTTCAACTATAGTTGCAAACAAAATAAATATAGGCCTAAAATGTGGTAAAAAATATCAAAACCAAACATATAATACTCTAACAGTAGAAATGTTTGAATTGTAGCAGCAAACAAATGAATACAGGTCTGACAAATATTGGTATATAAAATACCAAATGTAAACATGGAAAGGTTTAAACTATAGCAGCAAAATAAGGCTCACAAATAAATATATAAAATATAACAAGTAAACAAAACACTCTTTCAAGTTTGAATTATAGGATTATATGACAACAACCAAAGTGCCGCAAACAAAATAGATATTTGGCAACAATGCCTCTTGCAACGTCTGAGTCTGGGGTTTGTTTTGAGCACTCGACTGTACTTTTTTGGGTCTCATCCTTAGACTCTCTCCGTACTGTTTCACATGATTCTTGCGTAGGTGGTAAAAGAGGTTAGTGGTGTTGAGCCTGTTGTCGGGACCAGCCCGCGAAGAAGCCCCTCTTTTAGGTACGAGTGTGATTTGCGACAACGAAATAAACGATAGATAGATAGATAATGTAATTTCCCCAAGGGGATCATTAAAGTATCAAGCAGCTACAAAAAAACACAGGGCAGGTGCAAAATGCCAGAACGAAATACACACAAGACAGATACACGATACATAGTGTGGCAGTATGAAAAAGTATAAAAATACAAGAAGTCTCGAGTGCAAAAAGCTATAGGAACGCATTGCATAGTATGAGTGAATGGCTGAATATGTACACTATACATTGTTATAGTGTTAGGTGAAAAAAGGATACTTTTATTGCATTAAGATATAAATAAAATACAAATATTTGCCCAGCCCTAATGGGTTATAGAGCAAACAATGCAATTATCTCACCATAGGTTGTAATGTGGTTTTTTTACTGGCTTGGCTTGGCTTCCTCTTTAATTTTACCCATGCACCGCTACTGAACATAACAGTGTTGGTAGACTGTGCACAGCGTGTTACAGCAGGTTACTAGCTTTCTGCTTCTCTTCCTCACAGGAATCTGCTCACTTGGTCACCATGACCACACAATCTCAGACAAACACACACGCTGATTCACACTCACACAAAGTCACATGGAAGGCATGGAAAGATTGATGTCAGTCCATTCGTTGTTACAATATGTTGAACCATAAATCCACTTTAGTCCTGGAGACAAGGTGCTGCTGGGGACTCTTTCTTTCTGATTTTCCACATCTTTTTCAGCTTTGATTCTGTCTGATTTCTCAACCTGTCATAACACTGTCCTTTCATTCCTGGTTTCCTTTCCTACTTTCCATCAATCGCAGAGTTCAGACCAGGTCTCCTTGACCAATGCCACCATATTGGATGGCAGCAGGGGCGGGCCCGACGGTTCCCTGGCTGACTCATTGGGCTCTGTGGCCATCTGTCTTCCTCCTTCTGAGACCACTTCTCTTCTAACTGACTCTCTCCTCCACACTTCGGCAGTGGTGAGCGCACAGACAGACATACAGATAGACGGACAGGTGTAAAGACAGACCGATAGACGGACGGGCAGACAGACCACAGATGGATGGGCAGACAGACACAGACCGATAGATAGACGGACGGGCAGACAGACACAGACCGATAGACGGACGGGCAGACAGACACGGGCAGACAGGCAGACAGACATGGGCAGACACAGACACACAGACGGGCAGACAGACGGATGGACAGATACACAGGCAGACTGATGTAGCCTAACTCAGACAGACGGGTGACACAGACAGACAGAAGATGATAACAGGGAGATATGTTAAGATAACAGGGAGATATGTCATTTTAAGG
The DNA here is from genome assembly GCA_023634145.1 of Thymallus thymallus. NCBI lineage: Eukaryota > Metazoa > Chordata > Actinopteri > Salmoniformes > Salmonidae > Thymallus > Thymallus thymallus. Next base: position 10,306,636 of record CM042403.1, on the reverse strand, counting down.
TGGATGCCCGTCAGACAATATAATTGTTGGTGACTCATTCATTTCCTGGACCATTTACCTTGTCATACCAGTAATCACAAAGCTTCAAAACTGTGGACCATAGTGAAAGATTTCCTCCTGTTTTGATGATTGTTGACTACTTTCTATTCTGCCTATTGTATTATCCTAACTCTGATTGTAGTTGTGGGTCTAAATGGAACTCATAACTTTTGACTCTGTTTTCGCCTATTCACCATCATGTGTAACAGACACGCATTATACAGAAATACTGTACACTCATTAAACACTTATGCACACCAGTGCCACCTAGTGGCCAATTATTGACACTTCCAACCAGTGAAAAAGCATACAACTCAATGTAGAAGTGCTTCTTTATACCTCACCAAAGCTCTGAGTGTGCTGGCCCCATAGATGCTGTCCCCACAGTATGTTCTAGGCTAAATTATTCCGTGGCCATCCCTCTCAACCACAGTGTCCCTCTTCTCTTCCCGTAGAGCGTGGACGAAGGTGGCGAGGGCGAGTATGTCAACCTGTACTCATCCAGCCAGGCCAATGGGGAGCTTGAGCTGCCTCCCTGCCTCAGAGTAAGTAACTAATGGACTCAACTTAGTAGGATTGTCACGATACTCGATTTTCCATGGGAAAAAAAATGTAAGCACGAAGCAGACTAAACTCGCTGCTCTTTTAAAAACCTGCTTTATGCCAAACATTGTGTGCTAAAGCTTGGGGAAATAAACACGTGACTACAAAAGGCAGTTTAGGACTGTTTTCCTTAAGAAATTACCGCTCTAGGATCAGATTATTGCAACAATACTAACTGTAACTATTAGGGGGATGAGCAAATATCTGATCCTGTATCAGTGTTTTAATGACAACTTCTAGCTACTACATTAGGGATAGTGAACTCCATTTCAACTCTTTGATGGAGACAGCCTTTGTGTAAATTATGTGTTTGTGTTCTATCATTCCTGTTCCTCAACCTACCTTGACTGAGCTTACTCTGCCCCACACAGCCAATCGCTACTGACGATGTCATTCAAGACCCCGCCCCACAGATGCCCTCCTCCAATAGCAAGGAGGCTCTGGACAAGAACAGGTATGGGATAAAGTGACCACTCAGGTCACATTGCATAAACTCTCCCCTTCAGGCATAATGTCTTTACTTGATCCGGTGATCCTAGAAGGTAAATCGCCAATTGAATGAAATGGATACTGATTAATGACCAATGCTAGGTATATGTAAGCATAGAGATAGAATTACTAGAAGAGACAACACCCTTTCAGACCAGTGCAATTTGAATGGAACACTTATCATGGGTAACAATTCTATTCTAGGTAATCGTTCGATGTCTATATATGTACGTTTAGGTAAACTGACCTAACGGTGCTTCCATCTGTCTGTCTTTCTGTCAGCAGGAGGCAGAAGTCGACAGACTCGGTCCAGAGCGATGAGGAGGAAGTGGATGAGCTCTCTCTCATCAACCACAAAGAGATCATGTCCCGGATAACACTCAAGCAGGAGGTAATGCTGCCCTCATTCATGACTGCACTAACATTATTACCTATATATCTATTGGCTAAGTAAGCATTGTTTCTAGAAGACTGTGTGTTTGTCTTTGGCTACAAATTCTTTAAATGCTATTCTGTTCTTGTTACACACCATATGTGAGACTCTGACATAAGAAACCTTCACACTGGTGGTATTCACATTCACTCACTCTCAGTCCACTACTGACCTCTAGAGGAACTGCAGGGGATGTTTCCACATTCATTCACTTTCCTTTTTTCTGTTTGGTGCAATCTGACAGACAGGTGTGTGTGTCTGTGTGTGTCTTTGTGTGTGTGCTGGTCCTCACTCTGCAAAGTCAGAGGCAGAGCGAGAGTGAAAAGGGATAAAGAGAGAGGGAGGTCTGGTTAAACAACACAGGACAACTGTAGCGGTAAAATAGAGTATTATTGTTGGGGATATGTCTGCTTGTGTGATCAGTGTGTGTCCTGCGTATGCCAGCCCTCTCTCTCTCTCCCCCTACACTCTCATTCTCTCTCTCTCATCAGTGGAGCTGGTGCAGGGCTGGGAGGGAGGGAGGGAGGGAGGGAGGGAGGGGAGAGAGCTGCACTGCTGGACTGCATTCCTGCCTTAATCCTCATACATTTTCTCCCTAACCCTCTTTCTCTCTCTCTCCCTCTATTTGCCTCACCCCCCTCAATCCCTCTATCTTTTCTATCTGCCTCACCCCCATCCCTCTATCTGCCTCACCCCCCCACCCCACATCCCTCTATCTGCCTCACCCCCCACCCTCTATCTGCTCTATGCCCCACCCTTCTCTATCGATCTGCCTTGCCCCTCCCCCCTATTCCTCTATCTGCCCCACCCTTCTCTATCGATCTGCCTCCCTCCTGTCTCTCTCTCTCACTGCTCTCTTTCTCTCCATCTATTCATCTCTCCCTTCATCTCTCTCATTCTTTCTCTCTCTCTCAGAATGACGATGGTCCTGATGTGCGTGCTGGATCAGTGGATATTCTATTAGTCCATGCCACAGAGACCGACCGCAAAGGTAGGTAGCGTTTATCACCGATCGACAGCAGACCCCATTAGAATGTGTGTTACTGTGGTTCTGGGTCAGTAGCACAGTGTGTGTGTGTGTGTGTGTGTGTGTGTGTGTGTTGTAGATCTAGTTCAAACAAGAGGGATCTGATCACACTTTTTGTCTGTTAAATTGGTCTACAGTGACATGTGAACAGTTGTAGAATAGCTATATCTTGATTATTTCTCTGTATATCAGAGATTACCCGACGTGTCCCATCTATTCATGTCCTCCATGCTCTCTAAAGTTGAGAGGATCCATTGTTAGTTGTCAACCTCTGATCATTTGTGGTGGACTTAAAGGGGTGGTGTTCTCTTCTGCTCCCTGACAGATCTGGTGTTGTACTGTGAGGTCTTCCTGACGACATACAGGACCTTCATCATCCCAGAGGACCTCATTAAGAAGCTTCACTACAGATATCCTTTTATGGTTGCCTCGAGTGTCTCAACACCAACTAGATACTGTGTTGGAATACTAACAACTAAATGGATTTGGCTTGTGGTGATGAGATGAATACGGAAAAGGTGTGTAGGTAAACTTGATTGTGTCCCAACCATCTTGACACCTAAAGTGACTGCTGTGAGAGTGGAAAAGATATTGATTATTTTGTGAATGTGGGATGTAATACTTGAGTGCAGGTCATTTCAGTGTTTTCCTTGACCACGGACCACATACACCAGGTTCTGTCACAGTCCAGACACGTTTAAGAAGCGGGTCAGCAAGAACACCTTCTTTGTGCTCGTTAGAGTGGTGGACGAGTTGTGGTGAGTATGGATGGACATATTCTATACGGTACCTTACTCAGACTTTATTTGGTACTTTTGAACCTTTTTCGTGATATGGATATTTGTAGTCCCATCGCTGCAACTCCCCTACGGACTCGGGAGAAGCGAAGGTCGAGAGTCATACGTCCTCCGAAACACGACCCTGCCAAGCCGCAATGCTTCTTGACACAATGCTCGCTTAATCCGGAAGCCAGCCGCACCAATGTGTCGGAGGAAACACCGTACAACTAGTGACCAAAGCCAGCGTGCATTCGCCCGGCCACCACAAGGAGTCGCTTGAGCACGATTACATCCCTGCTGGACAAACACTCCCCTAACCCGGACAACGCTGGGCCAATTGTGCACTGCCTCATGGGTCTCCCGGTCACGGCCGGCTGCGACACATCCCGGGATTGAACCCGGATCTGTAGTGACGGCTCTAGCACTGCGATGCAGTGCCTTAGACCGCTGCGCCACTCGGGAGGCCCAGAAGTGTCTTTTTACTGTTAAAGCTCCACTCTCTCTGAAGATGGAACCCAAGGGCAGTAGATAGACCCTGGGGATCCAACATTTCAGAAATGTGTTTTGAAGCAGACACCCCTTAATGTTAACTTACCTTTCAATGTTAAGTGAATGAACTTCTCCTTCCTTTACTGTTCTCCTCTCCCCCTCTCCATCAGTCTGGTGGAGTTAACAGAGGACATCCTGAAGCAGCTGATGGACCTGGTGTTCAGACTGGTGTGTAATGGCGAGCTGAGCCTGGCCCGCGTGCTCCGCAAGAACATCCTGGACAAGGTCTGTCCACCAACACGACTACCTTCACCTCAACACCTTACCCTCAACACTTTCCCCTACCTCAATACCTTCACCTTAACACCTTCACCTACCTCAACACCTTCACCTACCTCAACACCTTCACCTACCTCAACACCTTCACCTACCTCAACACCTTTACCTCCTTCAACAGCCTCACCTCAACAACTTCACCTACCTCAAAGCCTTCACCTCAACACCTTCACCTCAACACCTATCCACCTTTAACACTGTCACACTGTGTTGCACTTAATAAAAGTGCTATGGTGTATAGATCAAATCTATTGTTATTGTCCGCTATAATATTTCAGGACAGGGTCTCATTTTGCAGTAGCTTGTGATTGTGACATTTTGATTGTTATGTCTGTAAATTAATTGTTATTGTTTTGAAGGTTGAGCAGAAGAAGCTGCTTCGTTGCACAAACTCCCTCAAGCCGCTGGCCGCCCGCGGTGTGTCCGCCAGGTAGGCGTCAGGGGTCAGGGGTCAGGGGAGAATGGAAGGGGGCTATGACAATCTCTTCTTGCGTTTGCTTGTTCCATCGATGTTTGCTTTCTGTCATTAAGCGTTTTTGTGTGTGTGACCACAGGCCCGGAACGCTGCATGACTTCCGCAGCCATGAAATCGCTGATCAGCTCACACTCCTGGATGCTGAACTTTTCTACAAAATCGAGGTACCCTTTACTATCCTTGTTTTGCTATCCCTCTTTCTCAGTCTCCGCTTAGATTCCTGAGGTGTTAGGGTTAGAGACCGTCCTGACTCTATATCTCCCTCTGTCTCACCTTAGATTCCTGAGGTGTTAGGGTTAGAGACCGTCCTGACTCTATATCTCCCTCTGTCTCACCTTAGATTCCTGAGGTGTTAGGGTTAGAGACCGTCCTGACTCTATATCTCCCTCTGTCTCACCTTAGATTCCTGAGGTGTTGCTTTGGGCCAAGGAACAGAACGAGGAGAAGAGTCCCAATCTGACTCAGTTCACAGAGCACTTTAACAACATGAGCTACTGGTGAGAGCTGGACCTGAGCTTATGCTTACAGCCTGTCTATGCATTACATAACTCCCACCAGATAGACCTAATCACTCCTAAGTCACCTAGCTTTGCAATGACCGGTCAACACCTCATAATGGCAACAAAAAAAACAGTCTCTCTTTCTCTCTCACACAACACTGTTTGTGTTTGTCCTCTAGGGTGCGCTCTCTAATCATTCAGCAGGAGAAAGGCCAGGACCGAGAGAAGCTGCTCCTCAAGTTTATTAAGATCATGAAGGTGACCAAGCTCAAAATTCATACAACTTACCATATCTAGTTAATGACTTAACTCTCTGGACGAATGTTCTTATCCTATTTCTCCTCTTCTTATGTAGCACTTAAGAAAGTTGAACAATTTCAACTCGTACTTGGCAATACTGTCTGCCCTGGACTCTGCCCCCATCCGCAGACTGGAGTGGCAGAAACAGACCTCAGAGGTGAGTCAAACAGTTGTGCATTAAGTCTGACATAGAGATATGTGATATAGCTATAATAGATATCCATACTCGAGTGTTTGAATTGTATTTATATGGCGTTTCTCTTTAATATACTCAGTATCGGGGTTGCTATGGGTATAACACATGGTAACAGTGTTGGTCTCTCCCAGGGATTGGAGGAATACTGCACTTTGATCGACAGCTCGTCGTCTTTCCGAGCGTACCGCGCTGCTCTGGCCGACGTGGAGACTCCATGCATCCCATACCTGTAAGTCTGTCTACAAACATGTGCAACTGAGCCGGGTAATGTTCAATGAAATTGTGTTTTTTTTTTGTCTACTCTTCATAGGACTGTCTGTCTTCATTCTATTCCTCTCTTCTCTCCTCTCTAAACTCTTACTCCTCTCTTCTCCCAGCGGTCTGATCCTGCAGGACCTGACCTTTGTCCACCTGGGGAACCCTGATCTCATCGATGGGAAGGTCAACTTCTCTAAGCGCTGGCAGCAGTTCAACATCCTGGACAGCATGAGGTGCTTCCAGCAAGTGTGAGTAGAAAGGTCATCCCAGGATAAAATCATCCACAAATCTCCAAACAGATAGAGCGCATGGTATGAATATGGTCCATTTCAGGGATGGGCAACTGGGGGGCGGGCCCCTCTTTTGTAGGCCTGCGGCTCCTCGTGAGTTTTTTTTTGTGGGCCCCGACCCCATCAGTTGCCCATCCTTGGTCTATTTCATGTCATTCAATAAGACTACAATAATCATCCCATGTGAGGTAAGCAGTGAACCAAATTGTATATGAAAACCTTTATATTAACCCCCATACAACAGAAGGTGGACCATTTCCAGCAGTCATATTTGTATCGCTCATCCATCGGCATCTCGTTAATCAACTCATTCTGTCTGTCTTTCCAACCCACCCCAGGCATTATGAGCTGAAGCGCAACGATGACATTGTGTGCTTCTTCAACGACTTCAGCGATCACCTGGCCGAGGAGGCGCTGTGGGAGCTCTCGCTGAAGATCAAGCCTCGAAACATCACCCGGAGGCGGACAGAGCGCGAGGAGAAGACCTAGGGGGGCGTAGGGGCACGGCGTGGTGCCGGAAACCCGGTACCAGGGCCTGCCGAGGGACCTCCACTGTGCTACAGACACTAACTCCACTTTACAACGGACAGACAGACGGACGGAAAGGATTGCTGGAAGGACACAATCAGCTGACTAACATGGGAAGAGAGACTGACTAGGGCTGGACCAGAGCAGACCAGACCACATACTGTCGACAAGAAGGAAGGAAAAGACTGCCATGGTTTACAGTGACTCTGCACTGCTCTGCTACACTGGGATGTTTACAGTGACTCTGCAATGCTCTGCTACACTGGGATGTTTACAGTGACTCTGCAATGCTCTGCTACACTGGGATATTATGGGGGGTTTTATGATTATGGGATTCTCTCCACCCAGAACTGCTGTTGGCAGGGGAGAAACTCCTAACCAATGGGAGGAGAGGAGAAAGACTCCACGTCCTCTCCCATTTTAGTGTGTAAGCGTGTTTCTGTGAGTGTATCTGAGGGGAAAGCTCCTCTACACCCTCAGATATCAACACCCTATTCACTTCTCTTCCCCCCTATATAGTGTGTGCCATCATTGGGTCAGCCCCTACTGCGCCCCTCCCCTGACTTAACTTCCATCAAACATGGAAGGAAGAGTAACTTCCTTGTATCCATGGAATCCTCCTCAGTATTCTGGACCGTAGTCTAGGGAATGGGAATCTGAGTGTTAGTAGAGGTGGACTGGACTTGTACCAAGAGTGTATTTGGAATTATTATTATTATTATTATTATTATTAATCATGTATGGTTATGATGTATTATATACAGTGCTCCTTTTGTTCTTTAAAAGGATGTTTATTATGCTATTAAGAGAAGTGCTCAGCTTCTACCCGAGTGCCATACAAATGTGCACTCCAAAAAACAAAGTAACAACAAAAACAGAATGAGTAAAGATGCTGTGATCTATGTACGTCATATTCAATCATCGTGTGCCATGTTTGAGTGAGAGAACTGCCAGGCAATCAGACGTGGGTCCCAGTATTTTTTTTCTTTTTTTTTTTTTCCTGTCAGTCCATTGTGTGCTGTAGTTCTTCACTCAGATTCCTTTGGAATAATCCTGTCGTCCTCATCACACTATGCAATAAAACTGCTCACTGTGTCATTGCCATTTTAAGAGGTTTGTCAGACTATGCTGCTTAGATCTGCGCTCATAACTTTGACTTTTGCGTTATCATGCATTGATGTCAATGGGGAGTCTTGTTGCGCTCGCATGTTAGGATTCAGCCATAACTGGTCATTCAGGCTAGACAATAACAACCACAAGCCACTGATAGTGAACGTAATATTATATTTCTATATTTCTTAAATATCATGGTCATTGGAAAATGCTTTACAAAATATAGTCAAGTTAAGGTGTGAATGTACCTTGGCATCAAGGAATGACCCAGCAAATATTTCACATGAAGCAAAGTCTAAAGAATACTTCAAATGTGATACATATTGTATGAAATCCTTCATTTGTCTATAATATTCAATACATAATATATTGTCATCTGATTTCTGCCATGTTCTGAATCTAATAGAACATATTTCAAGCGTCTTGATACGTTGCTTTTATATTTTTGTTCAGTATAAAACAGAGTGAATCATGGTAGTACATGAAGTCTACTACATTACTAGTTATTCATTGTTGGCTGTGAAAGCCCAACAGCTAAAACACAATGTGCAAACCCTAAATCAAAACAGACATTTAAATAACATTAAAAGAACAGCTTTCCTTGTATCTCGCCCTCTCACTCCCATTTCAGCCACGGAGGTAGTCAAACAAGAAAAGTAAGTAATTAAAGGGAAGAGTTGTGTCGTGTACCTGTGAATGCTCTAACTGTTTCAGTGATGCTTGCAATTTCAGTGATATTCTGTCTTAAGACACAATTTTCCTCCAGACTTCCCTATCTGACTGGATGCTCTGCAGTCTGCAGGTGACAAGGGCAGGCTAGTCTCCCCATGTCAGTAACAGCATCAACGCTCAAATCCAAAATACCATATATGCACACACATCTATATATATGTACAGTGGGGCAAAAAAGTATTTAGTCAGCCACCAATTGTGCAAGTTCTCCCACTTAAAAAGATGAGAGAGGCCTGTACACTTCAACTATGAGAGACAAAATGAGAAAAAACATCCAGAAAATCACATTGTAGGATTTTTAATGAATTTATTTGCAAATTATGGTGGAAAATAAGTATTTGGTCACCTACAAACAAGCAAGATTTCTGGCTCTCAGACCTGTAACAACTTCTTTAAGAGGCTCCTCTGTCCTCCACTCGTTACCTGTATTAATGGCACCTGTTTGAACTTGTTATCAGTATAAAAGACACCTGTCCACCACCTCAAACAGTCACACTCCAAACTCCACTATGGCCATGACCAAAGAGCTGTCAAAGGACACCAGAAACAAAATTGTAGACCTGCACCAGGCTGGGAAGACTGAATCTGCAATAGGTAAGCAGCTTGGTGTGAAGAAATCAACTGTGGGAGCAATTATTAGGAAATGGAAGACATACAAGACCACTGATAATCTCCCTCGATCTGGGGCTCCACACAAGATCTCACCCCGTGGGGTCAAAATGATCACAAGAACAGTGAGCAAAAATCCCAGAACCACACGGGGGGGACCTAGTGAATGACCTGCAGAGAGCTGGGACCAAAGTAACAAAGGCTACCATCAGTAACACACTACGCCGCCAGGGACTCAAATCCTGCAGTGCCAGACGTGTCCCCCTGCTTAAGCCAGTACATGTCCAGGCCCGTCTGAAGTTTGCTAGAGAGCATTTGGATGATCCAGAAGAGGATTGGGAGAATGTCATATGGTCAGATGAAACCAAAATATAACTTTTTGGTAAAACCTCAACTCATCGTGTTTGGAGGAGAAAGAATGCTGAGTTGCATCCAAAGAACACCATACCTACTGTGAAGCAAAGGGACCAGGACGACTGATCCATGTAAAGGAAAGAATGAATGGGGCCATGTATCGTGAGATTTTGAGGGAAAACCTCCTTCCATCAGCAAGGGCATTGAAGATGAAACGTGGCTGGGTCTTTCAGCATGACAATGATCCCAAACACACCGCCCGGGCAACGGAGGGGCTTCGTAAGAAGCATTTCAAGGTCCTGGAGTGGCCTAGCCAGTCTCCAGATCTCAACCCCATAGAAAATCTTTGGAGGGAGTTGAAAGTCCGTGTTGCCCAGCGACAGCCCCGAAACATCACTGCTCTAGAGGAGATCTGCATGGAGGAATGGGCCAAAATACCAGCAACAGTGTGTGAAAACCTTGTGAAGACTTACAGAAAACATTTGACCTCTGTCATTGCCAACAAAGGGTATATAACAAAGTATTGAGATAAACTTTTGTTATTGACCAAATACTTATTTTCCACCATAATTTGCAAATAGATTCATTAAAAATCCTACAATGTGATTTTCTGGGAAAAAAAATCTCATTTTGTCTCTCGTAGTTGAAGTGTACCTATGATGAAAATTACAGGCCTCTCTCATCTTTGTAAGTGGGAGAACTTGCACTATTGGTGGCTGACTAAATACTTTTTTGCCCCACTATATGTGTAATATATGTATATGTATGTATGTACGCCCTTGTTACATACATACATACATACATACATACATACATACATACATACATACAGTTGAAGTCGGAAGTTTACATACACCTTAGCCAAATACATTTAAACTACGTTTTTCTGACATTTAATCCTAGTAAAAAATTCCCTGTCTTATGTCAGTTAGGAGTACCACTTTATTTTAAGAATGTGAAATGTCAGAATAATAGTAGAGAATGGTTTATTTAAGCTTTTATTTCTTTCATCACATTCCCAGTGGGTCAGAAGTTTGCATTAGTATTTGGTAGCATTGCGTTTAAATTGTTTAACTTCCAAAAGCTTCCCACAATAAGTTGGGTGAATTTTGGCCCATTCCTCCTGACAGAACTGGTGTAACTGAGTCAGGTTTGTAGGCCTCCTTGCTCGCATACGCTTTTCAGTTCTGCCCACAAATTTTCTATAGGATTGAGGTCAGGGCTTTGTGATGGCCACTCCAATACCTAGACTTTGTTGTCCTTAAGCCATTTTGCCACAACTTTGGAAGTATGCTTGGGGTCATTGTCAATTTGGAAGACCCATTTGCGACCAAGCTTTAACTTCCTGACTGATGTCTTGAGATGTTGCTTCAATATATCCACATAATTTTCCTTTACTCATGATGCCATCTATTTTGTTAAGTGCACCAGTCCCTCCAGCAGCAAAGCACCCCCACAATATGATGCTGCCACCCCCGTGCTTCACAGTTGGGATGGTGTTTTTCGGCTTGCAAGCCTCCTCCTTTTTTCTCCAAACATAACGATGGTTATTATGTTTCATCATTATGCTATTTTTGTTTCATCAGACCAGAGGACATTTCTCCAAAAAGTAAGATTTTTGTCCCCATGTGCAGTTGCAAACCGTAGTATGGCTTTTTTATGGTGGTTTTGGAGCAGTGGCTTCTTCCTTGCTGAGCGGCCTTTCAGGTTATGTCGATATAGGACTTGTTTTACTGTGGATATAGATACTTTTGTACCTTCACAAGGTCCTTTGCTGTTGTTCTGGGATTGATTTGCACTTTTCGCACCAAAATACGTTAATCTCTAGGAGACAGAACACGTCTCCTTCCTGAGCGGTATGATGGCTGCATGGTCCCATGGTGTTTATACTTGAGTACTATTGTTTGTACAGATGAACGTGGTAACTTCAGGCGTTTGGAAATTGCTCCCAAGGATGAACCAGACTTGTGGAGGTCTACAATTATTTTTCTGAGGTCTTTGCTGATTTATTTTGATTTTCCCATGATGTCGAGCAAAGAGGCACTGAGTTTGAAGGTAGGCCTTGAAATACATCCACAGGTACACCTCCAATTGACTCAAATTATGTCAATTAGCCTATCAGAAGCTTCTAAAGCCATGACATAATTTTCTGGAATTTTCCAAGCTGTTTAAAAGCACAGTCAACTTAGTGTATGTAAACTTCTGACCCACTGGAATTGTGATATAGTGAAATATAAGTTAAATAATCTGTCTGTAAATAATTGTTGGAAGAAGATTACAAAATAGATGTCCTAACTGACGTGTCAAAACTATAGTTTGTTAACATGAAATCTGTGGAGTGGTTGAAAAAAGATTTTTAATGACTTTAACCTAAGTGGATGTAATCTTCCAACTTCAACTGTGTGTGTGTATATATATATATATATAATGTATGTGTGTGTGTATGTATGTATATATATATATATATATATATATATATATGTACAGCGGGTGAAATAAGTATTGAACACGTCACCATTTTTCTCAGTAAATATATTTCCAAAGGTGCTATTGACATGAAATTTCACCAGATGTTGGTAACAACCCAAGTAATCCATACATACAAAGAAACCAAAACAAATAAGTTCAGAAATTAAGTTATGTGTAATAATGTGAAATGACACAGGGAAAATGTATTGAACACACTTACTGATATTTATTTAATACTTTCTACAAAAGCCTTGGTAATGACAGCTTCAAGATGCCTCCTGTATGGAGAAACTAGTCATATGCATTTATCTGGTGTGATTTTGGCCCATTCTTCCACACAAACAGTCTTCAAATCTTGAAGGTTCCGTGGGCCTCTTCTATGAATCTTGATCTTCAGTTCTTTCCATAGATTTTCAATGGGATTTCAGTCAGGTGATTGGCTGGGCCATTCTAGCAGCTTTATTTTCTTTCTTTGAAACCAATTGAGTTTCCTTGGCTGTGTGTTTGGGATAATTGTCTTGCTGAAATGTCCACCCTCGTTTCATCTGCATCATCCTGGTAGATGGCAGCAGATTTTTGTCAAGAATGTCTCAGTAAATTTGCCCATTCATCTTTCCTTCAATTATGTGAAGTTTGCCAGTACCATTTGCTGAAAAGCAGCTCCACACCATGATGTTCCCACCTCCAAACTTCACTGTTGGTATGGTGTTTTTAGGGTGATGTGCAGTGCCATTTCTCCTCCAAACATGGTGTGTATTATGACATCCAAACAGTTCAATTTTGCTCTCATCTGACCACACTATATTCTCCCAGTATTTCACTGGATTTTCCAAATGTTGTGCAGCAAACTTTAAACGAGGCTCAACATGCTTTTTTTTCAGCAAATGGAGTCTTGCGTGGTGAGCGTGCATACAAGCCATGGCGGTGGAGTGCATTACTTACTGTTTTCTTTGAGACAACAGTACCTGCTAATTGCAGGTCTTTTTGAAGCTCTCCACAAGTGGTCCTTGGCTCTTGGACAACTCTTCTGATTATTCTTTTCACTCCTCTGTTAGAAATCTTGCGAGGAGCACCTGGTCGAGTCAAATTTATGGTGAAATTATTGTCTTTCCACTTCCGTATTATGGCCCCAACAGTGCTCACTGGAACATTCAGAAGCTTAGAAATGCGCCTATAACCAATGCCATCATTATGTTTTGCAACAATTAGGTTGCGAAGGTCTTGAGACAGCTCTTTGCTTTTACCCATCATGAGATGTGTCTTGTGTGACACCTTGGCAATGAGACCTTTTTGTAGGCCATCAGTTGGGACTGAACCAGCTGATATTAATTTGCACTGACAGGGGGCTGGATTGCTTTTTTAATTACTGATAGTTTTCAGCTGTTGTCTTGGCTTTCCATGCCTTTTTGCACCTCCCTTTCTTCATGTGTTCAATACTTTTTCCCTGTGTAATTTCACATTATTACACAACTTCATTTCTGAACTTATTTGTTTTGGTTTCTTTGTATGTATGGATTACTTGGGTTGTAATTTCATGTCAATAGCACCTTTGGAAATATATTTACTGAGAAAAATGGTTTTCACCCGCTGTGTGTGTGTGTATATACAGTGGGGAGAACAAGTATTTGATTTTGCAGGTTTTCCCACTTACAAAGCATGTAGAGGTCTGTAATTTGTATCATAGGTACACTTCAACTGTGAGAGACGGAATCTAAAACAAAAATGCAGAAAATCACATTGTATGATTTTTAAATAATTAATTTGCATTTTATTGCATGACATAAGTATTTGATCACCTACCAACCAGTAAGAATTCCGTCTCTCACAGACCTGTTAGTTTTTCTTTAAGAAGCCCTCCTGTTCTCCACTCATTACCTGTATTAACTGCACCTGTTTGAACTCGTTACCTGTATAAAAGACACCTGTCCACACACTCAATCAAACAGACTCCAACCTCACCACAATGGCCAAGACCAGAGAGCTGTGTAAGGACATCAGGGATAAAATTGTAGACCTGCACAAGGCTGGGATGGGCTACAGGACAATAGGCAAGTAGCTTGGTGAGAAGGCAACATCTGTTGGCGCAATTATTAGAAAATGGAAGAAGTTCAAGATTACGGTCAATCTCCCTCGGTCTGGGGCACCATGCAAGATCTCACCTCGTGGGGCATCAATGATCATGAGGAAGGTGAGGGATCAGCCCAGAACTACACGGCAGGACCTGGTCAATGACCTGAAGAGAGCTGGGACCACAGTCTCAAAGAAAACCATTAGTAACACACTACGCCGTCATGGATTAAAATCCTGCAGCGCACGCAAGGTCCCCCTACTCAAGCCAGCGCATGTCCAGGCCCGTCTGAAGTTTGCCAATGACCATCTGGATGATCCAGAGGAGGAATGGGAGAAGGTCATGTGGTCTGATGAGACAAAAATAGAGCTTTTTGGTCTAAACTCCACTCGCCGTGTTTGGAGGAAGAAGAAGGATGAGTACAACCCCAAGAACACCATCCCAATGGAGGTGGAAACATCATTCTTTGGGGATGCTTTTCTGCAAAGGGGACAGGACGACTGCACCGTATTGAGGGGAGGATGGATGGGGCCATGTATTCCGAGATCTTGGCCAACAACCTCCTTCCCTCAGTAAGAGCATTGAAGATGGGTCGTGGCTGGGTCTTCCAGCATGACAACGACCCGAAACACACAGCCAGGGCGACTAAGGAGTGGCTCCGTAAGAAGCATCTCAAGGTCCTGGAGTGGCCTAGCCAGTCTCCAGACCTGAACCCAATTGAAAATCTTTGGATGGAGCTGAAAGTCCGTATTGCCCAGCGACAGCCCCGAAACCTGAAGGATCTGGAGAAGGTCTGTATGGAGGAGTGGGCCAAAATCCCTGCTGCAGTGTGTGCAAACCTGGTCAAGCACTACAGGAAACGTATGATCTCTGTAATTGCAAACAAAGGTTTCTGTACCAAATATTAAGTTCTGCTTTTCTGATGTATCAAATACTTATGTCATGCAATAAAATGCAAATTAATTACTTAAAAATCATACAATGTGATTTTCTGAATTTTTGTTTTAGATTCCGTCACTCACAGTTGAAGAGTACCTATGATAAAAATTACAGACTTCTACATGCTTTGTAAGTGGGAAAACCTGCAAAATCGGCAGTGTATCAAATACTTGTTCTCCCCACTGTATATATATGTATATATATATATATATATATATATATATGCGTATACGTACATACATACAGTGCTTCAGAAAGTATTCACACCTCTGGACTTTTCCCACATTTTGTTGTTAAAGCACGTCCAACTCATTCCACGTAGGGCTGAGTGTCTGCGGGTTAGCTCCTCCCTTGTACTTGATTGATACATTAAGGTTACTGATTAGTATGGAACCCCCCTCACCTGGTTGTCTAGGTCTTAACTGAAAGGAAAAACAAAAAAACAGGCCCTCCATGGAATGAGTTTGACACCCCTGTGTTACAGCCTGAATTTAAAATGGATTAAATTGAGATTGTGTCCCTTTCAGCATGGTGAAGTTATTAATTACACTTTCAATGGTGTATCAATACACCCAGTCTCTACAAAGATACAGGCGCCCTTCCTAACTCAGTTGGCGGAGAGGAAGGAAACCGCTCAGGGATTTCACCATTACCTCGTTTCCACCAAAAAAGAACTGGTTCGGAACTGGTGCTGGTTCAAAGTTGGTTCAACTTGCGAACCTTCTCAGAACCTGTTTGTTTTTCCACTGACTAGAGAGCCGAGCGAACGACGTCGTTACGTCACTGTGTACGTCGCCATAAGTCTTAGCTTTCCCAGAAACGCTTGATAGATAGATAGATGATAGATAGGTACTTTATTGATCCCCGAGGGGGAAATTTCTTTGTCAAGCAGCTACAACAACAAAACACAGGGCAGATGCAAAATGCCACAACGAAAGTACACAAAAGACAGATACACGGTACATGATACATAGAGCGGCAGTATGAAAAAGTATAGAAATACAAAATATCTGGAGTGCAAAAAAAAGCTATAAAAAGACATTGCATAGTATGGGTGGTTGGCTGAATATGTACACTATACATTGGTGGATGGTTAACTATACTATACAGGTCGATGGCAGAGAAATACTTCAGTAGCTAAAAATGCATATGATATGAGCGAGGGTAATAATTTTGCATGGTTAAATTAGCTGTACAGGTAAATATACAGTTATATTTACAGATAAGTGTGCCAACTTCAAGCATAACAATTACAATGGCGGACTACATCGTCTTTCTGCAAATGTTTCTCCTGGCTTTGCGAATCCAATCGTTGTACTATCTTTCTACTAGCGCTGTGTTTTTAGCAATGGCGGTCACAACCTTTCCCGTCGTGTTGTTGGTCACAATAACCCCGCCCCCAGCCCCCGCCGTAAGCATGACGTGGTAAAAGAACGGTTCTAGCAAAGAGTTGGTGCCGCTTTGGAACCAATTTTCCTGGCCGAGAACCGGTTCTTTGGCTGTCGAAACACAAAGAACTGGTTCGCGAGTAGGCACCGGCTCCGAACCGGCTCTCAAAATGCTTTGGGGGGGTACATGAGGCCAATTGTGACTTTAAAACAGTTAGTTTAATGGCTGTGATAGCAGAAAACTGAGGATTTCTCCACAATACTAACCTAAATTACAGCGTAAAAAGAAGGAAGCGTGTGCAGAATAAAAATATTCCAAAACATGCTTCTTGTTTGCAATCGGGCACTAAAGTAAAAATGTGGCAACGAAATTAACTTAATGTCCTGAATACAAAGCGTTATGTTTGGGGTAAATCCAACACAGCGCATCACTTAGTACCACTATTCATACACTGAACAAAAATATAAACGCAACATGTAAAGTGTAAAGTGGTCCCAAGTTTCATGCGCTGAAATAAAAGATGTCAGAAATGTCACCCATTGAGCATGTTTGGGATGCTGTGGATCGACGTGTACGACAGCGTGTTCCAGTAGCCACCAATATCCAGCAACTTCGCACAGCCATTGAAGAAGAGTGGGACAACATTCCACAGGCCACAGTCAACAGCCTGATCAACTCTATGCAGAGGAGATGTTGTGTTGCATGAGGAAAATGGTGGTCACACCAGATACTGACAGGTTTTCTGATCCAACCCTCTAATTTTTAGGTCAATAACTTAAAACACAAGGACAAATATTCACTAGAGTTGCTTACCAAGATGACATTGAATGTTCCTGAGTGGCCTAGTTACAGTTTTGACTGAAATCACTTGAAAAGCTATGGCAAGACTTGAATGAATGCTTATGTAAATGAGATATTTCTGTATTTACTTTTCATACATTTGCAAACATTTCTAAAAACATGTTTTCACTCTGTCATTATGGGGTATTGTGTGTGATGGGTGAGAAAGCAAATTAATACATTTTGAATTCAGAATGACATAACAAATGTGGGATAAGTCAAAGGGTATGAATACTTACTGAAGGCACTGTATATACACAGTGTACAAAACATTAGGAACACCTGCTCTTTGAATGACATTGACCAGGTGAATCCAGGTAAAAGCTATCATCCCTTATTGATGTCACCTATTCAATCCACTTCAATCAGTGTAGATGAAGGGAAAGAGACATGTTAAATAAGGATGTTTAAGCCCTGAGACAACTGAGACATCGATTGTGTATGTGTGCCATTCAGAGGATGAATGGGCAAGGCAAAATATTTAAGAGCCTTTGAACAGGGTATGGTAGTAGGTGCCAGGCGCACCGGTTTGAGTGTGTCAAGAACTGCAACGCTGCAGGGTTTTTCACGCTCAACAGTTTCCCGTGTGTACCAAGAATGGTCCACTACCCAAAGGACAGCCAGCCAACTTGACAACTGTGGGAAGCATTGGAGTCAACCAGAATCCCTGTGGAACGCTTTCAACACCTTACATAAAAATAGACTGTCAGTCAGTCTGAGAGTAAACACACACACACACACACACACAGAGATGGCTGCCTCAGTGGGGGCGACTGCTGGGCTCCATTAGGACCCTCTTCCCTAGGGGGAGGTTGGAGGTGGCGTCGTCCAGGTCCCCCAGCTCCGAGATGGCCCGCTTGAAGCCCCGGCTGTGCCCGTTCACCACTCCTCCATGCTGCCACTTACAGAGGTCCCCATTCAGGATGTGCTGCACGATGAGGTTGATGGCCACTGAGAATGAGAGGCAGATTAATAAGAGGGAGGAGTATATGAAGAGATAGGAAAATGGAGAGAGGGGGATCTGGAGAGGGTATGAGCGAAGGCTTCATCAGAGTGCTATAACTTACCCATGTTGTCAACTCCTCGAGGAATAATTACATCTGCATATTTCTTGGTCTGGGGAAAAAAATAACTCATCAATCTAAATTTGGTAGCTAATGCACTAAGACTGCATTTAGAATGAATATGTATTTAAAATAGAATATAAATTAGTCACTGGGTGTTAAATGTTTCATTATCTTTTAAGTGTCCATAATTAGCCCTACTAATAATGAATGAAAGGGTCCATTATCTGTTTATCATCGGTGTATTGTATCGGTTTGTGTGTGGCTCTGCTGGACATTTACAGGCAAACAGAACTCCTCGAAGGCTGGCTTGACAAACGTGGTGTACTGGTTAAGGATCTGCTCCAGGTCTCTGCCTCTCTTCATGTCCCGCAGAACTGCAGGTCAAAACCACAACAACAACCAGGTCAGGACCAAGACAACAACAACAACCAGGTCACAACCAAGATAACAACAACAACAACAACAACAACAACCAGGTCAGGACCAAGACAACAACAACAACAACCAGGTCAGGACCAAGACAACAACAACAACCAGGTCAGGACCAAGACAACAACAACAACAACCAGGTCAGGACCAAGACAACAACAACCAGGTCAGGACCAAGACAACAACAACAACCAGGTGAGGACCAAGACAACAACAACAACAACAACAACCAGGTCAGGAGCAAGACAACAACAACCAGGTCAGGACCAAGACAACAACAACAACAACAACCAGGTCAGGACCAAGACAACAACAACCAGGTCAGGACCAAGACAACAAAGACAACCAGGTCAGGACCAAGACAACAATGACAACCAGGTCAGGACCAAGACAACAACAACAACCAGGTCAGGACCAAGACAACAACAACAACAACAACCAGGTCAGGACCAAGACGACAACAACAACAACCAGGTCAGGACCAAGACAACAACAACAACAACCAGGTCAGGACCAAGACGACAACAACAACAACCAGGTCAGGACCAAGACAACAACAACAACAACAACCAGGTCAGGACCAAGACAAATGTGACTTCAGTATATACATAAAATATGCTACAGATAAGTGTGTGTATGAGTACGGAAGTGGACATGCATGTGACAATGTATAGTTGTTAGGAGTTAGTTGTGTATGTGTGTGTCTGTCAGTAGTACCTCTGCGGGACAGTCTGACATCAGAGTCTGTGTCCACAAAGAGCTTCATGTGAAACATGTCCCTCACTTCCTGAGAGTAGAATACCAGAATGCCCTCAAACAGAACCACATCAGCCGGGTACACCGTGATCCTGTCCTGCAGCCTGCAACACACATTATGCATCAAATGTATTGTACACACTGAGGTATTCTATAGACAGACTAACTTTCATGTGAAAAGATTGGTGTGTGTGTTAATTAATCTGCAAATGCAATGACAAAGTTGACACCTTAGGGTCATTCATGTCGACTGGTCGATTGTTTGGTCGATAGGCTGTAGGTCGACCAAGATTTTATTAGTCGACACCTGTCTGATTCATGCCTGTCTCAGTGGACTAATCCATTGGAGACCGCAGGGATGGCTCACCAGTAGTACATTTACCGTAAATTCACAGAATTTCTAATTACAATGTTTGTTTATGTTAATGCTGTTTTTCTGTTAATGCATTCAATATATTATTATTAGTCTTACCGTTGTCATTGTAGGAGTGGACACGTTGTTTGCAGAGTGCACAACCTACGTTCATTTCTGAGTTGTCAATTTATTCATTGTATTATGTTCGGAGCGCTCCTGTCAATCTTGAGTAAGGCCTATAAATGTAGGCCTATAAATGTGCATTTGGGGATCTGATACTGTGGAGATTCTCAAAGTCATTTTTCTTCACCTCATACAGCAAGTAAATTAAGTCTGTTTTTACATCCATTGAGAATGACAATAGTTCCTCAATGCAGCATATTTCAAAAAGCTCTCCCCCTTTCGATAACCACTCAGCATGAAAGGCAAAAGAAATGTCATCCTCTGAGCCGGTGGAAACGTCACAATATCAGCCTACCTAATTACTTCTTATCCCTTGCGCAAAATAGCCTACAGCTGTGTCTGTCTGTAAGGAACTCACTGGCACAGGAAACTCTGAGGGCCCAGAATATTTTATACAATGTTGCAAGTTTGCTAGCACGAGTTTCAGGCTGGACCAAGTTAATAGTTGATACCATGTTTCAAGTTCCTTGCAGACAGGCCATGCGTAGTCAATGATATTATAGGATAGTTATTTTTAAATCAGGATATTTTTTACCAGCAGTCTGCAATGTTTTTAATTGTTGGCTTTATGTAGGCTATTTTTACATATTGGCAATAGAAGTTACTTTTAGATGTGTATCATTTAGGTAGAATTTTGATTAACCACGACATTGATTTTGAGTTTTGAAGACTATTATTAATTAAATGAAACTGTTCACGAAAATGTTTATCATAACTGGCACGCAGTTCAGTAGAAATAGTACGATAACTTGGCACTCCTAATGGAAAAGGTTGCCGACCGCTATATTTTATTCAAACATAGGGTGTGTCTATGTATGGGGAAAATACACATTTTAAAATGTAGACAAATTGATTGGTCGAAAGAATAAGTAAGTAAGAGATTGCAGCAGACAACTCAGACAGAGGCATTCTGTAGCAGGAGTGTATTCATTAGTTGGATTCCGTTGCTAAACATTTGGTCTTTTGCCAAACGTTTTGCAACAGAAACCGTTTACTCTAGGGACCAAATGGAAGCATACAGACTAAACGAAACGGGGAAAGACCTTTCTGAATTTGTCCAAAATAAACTTGTTTTCATTGCACAAAGTTTTCTGTTTAGAGTAAACGCTTTCCATTGCAAAACGTTTTTGCAACAGACTAATGAATACACCCAGTTCTTTGGGGTTTTTCTTTTTCTTCAGGTCAAGGGTCATCTATCTGAGCTCTGTGGAATGTGGATTCTAACTCTGTTACACTGGGTGTGGATGAAATGTTTCCTTGTCACCTGGAATGCGTGACAAAGTCATATGTTGGCACCTCCACCACGCTCCCCTCCACAATATCCTTCAGGGTTTGGTACATCAACTCGTTGTCGAAAGCATCTGTAATAAACATTTAAAGGTTATTAACTAAATTGCACTGTTCAGCCAGAACATTAGACATGTATAATTCTAGCAAAGCTTCATTAAACGCCATGATGAACTAAATCCACATTATCTAAGTGATAAGTGACTGACAGAGAGCATATGTTATTACAACGATTATGTTATTACAAATTCATACAGGCCTGTAACTGCTAAGCTACCTGGGTGGTCAAAGTTGTACTGGCCCTTGAATGCCTTGGCCTTCTGGTCAGGTGTCAAGACTCTGTAGAAACTGTCTTGGCTGACAATAGCCACTTTCCTCTGATGATGGTCCACCTTGTTCTGGCCCAGCAACTCCATGATTTTGGCACATACGGTTGACTAAAAAACACAGGTTTATTATTTCCTAGATTAGCAGTTTAGCTAAATCTATCACATAGAAAGGGGTTGTTTCAACGTTGTGTAAGTTGAGTAAAGTTTTCATGAATTGTGTGTAATGCGACATGTGAAAGACTTGTCACACGCAGGAAATGTATTGACATTTTGAATATTTTCAGTTTGATGATGAGGTTGAAGCAGAGAGCGGTAGCTGGCACATTTTTTATTATAATCTGACAGACAGAAAACAAGACACTAACGTTAGTTGAATAGGTGGCAAGAGAGATCCTGACATCCCCATTTCATTAGCGTTATCAGTTCTGCTAGTCCTGCATGACAACCAAACTAAGAAGAGTGCGCAATAATTCTAACTAGATTGCCGCACACCATTAGCTAGCTAACTGTAAGTGCCTTAAAATAATGAAAACAGACGCTCGTAAATTATAAGGCCAAAGAAAATACACATATTTATCACGTTTTGGTACAGGGGCGTGCCTGCTCTGAGTACATGGGGAAACGAAAGCTAACGTTTGCGAATGTTACGTTACTGGTTGTTGACAAGACCTAGATACTATTATTATTAGCTATTATTAGTTTACCTACCTTGCCACTGGCCGTTCCTCCGCTAACACCGATCAGAAACGGGCGGTGTCTTGGTCGCTCCATCTCGAACGGTCTAATGATAGTAGTCATATCGGGCCAATTTTGTCGAGTAAAAACACGCTTATTGTTTAGCTAGCTAGCTGCCTTATTCTTCTTCTTCTTCTATAATGTTTTATGGCAGACTACACATATTGTTGTTTTGACGCAAATGCTATTGGTGCATGCGCAACCTATTGGGTTGGCTGTATATCAGCCCAAATAATTTACTAAATAAAACTAAACAAAATAAACAAAAACTCAATGTACTCCTTTATTCAGATTCAACTGCCAACGCAAAGAGCATATTCGGACAGTATTCTTTGCACTGTTTGGGCAGCTGCAGTTACAAACCTTTCAGCTGCAGTTACTATTATGTCCAGTTTCTTTGACTTTTTGTTCGTTTGTACAGTACAGTTAATCACATGCGCAATAAACACCATACATTCCACCTTCTTCACAACCAGCTTATCAGTTTCCCTCAACTGTTGACCACTGAATATCCACAGTCTACCTGCTTTCCAAAACAATAATATATTCATGTTCATGTGTAACAACGCGAGAAAACGGACAAGCA
Source organism: Thymallus thymallus (assembly GCA_023634145.1). Taxonomy (NCBI): domain Eukaryota; kingdom Metazoa; phylum Chordata; class Actinopteri; order Salmoniformes; family Salmonidae; genus Thymallus; species Thymallus thymallus. Next base: position 10,283,654 of record CM042403.1, on the reverse strand, counting down.
CGTCCTTGAGATAAAATATCTTAGTAAAAACGTCAAAATAAGAGTCCTCATTTTGAAACTCATGAAATAAGTGTGTAAAAATGCTGTAATGTGACAATTATACAGTATATTCAATTGACCACCATGCAGTTGTTGCAATAATGTTCTATTGCCTAGGCCTACTGGTTTTTTGAAGCATGCAGGAGGAAATAAAATGATTGCACTAGTGCATAAGAAAGAAAGTGGTATTTTCGGGCAAAATACACTCAAGACCTAAATATTAAAATATATATGAAATTAAACATAATATAAATCAAACTCCATGCTTCTGAAGGGATGCACAATGATGATTATCAACCACTCGACAGTTGTTCAAGTGTAAACTTGGACAAAGTGTCCCCAATATAACGTCACAGTGATGTCATAATGAGTGGAGAAAAAACACCTGCATCAGAGACAGTGTAAAGGTTTTCATAATCTACCACATCCTGAAGAGTTACCTTGTTGTACAATGTATACCATTTACAACTGGAATCTACATTGAAATTAAGATAAGGTGTGTACATTTCTTTCTTGTTGTCCCATAATTTTCACAAGGCAAAACTTATGCAAAACTAAATGTGTGGACAAACAAAGGTAATTTTCACATAGTCCTATGTGCATCCCAAATGGCACCCTTTAAAGTAGTACACTTTGTAGGGAGTAGGGTGCAATTTTAGGACACATACCAAGAGACATCCAGGCTATGAGAGGACAACCACTTATGATGTATCATGGACAGTAGCTGTGAAGTGATACACATTGTGACAGTGTAGTTTTTAATATGTTTATGAGCTTACTACTACAAAATATACTGTATTTCAACCATAGAAGTGGGTTAATTGGTTAAGGTAATTGAAAATAGGCATATATGGCTCTTGTGATTTGTTGTCTGTCAGGGTGGGTGTGGCTTCCCATGGAATCACATGACATCACAATCGTGATGTCATAAATTACCTAAATGGTTTGACATAGAGTTACTGTCACATTACTGCAACACTTACAAGATCAATTCAGGGTCATTGCTATATTTTGGATGGTTATTTTTGAAGTGATTGGTGGTAAGTAGTTGTGACCACTTGTGATTTAGTGTGAGTAGGCCTACTTTGTTGCACAATTTAATTAAGATTGTTTAAATAATATAAGAATATTTTTAAGCAATATTGTATCTTTTTCAGGATTACATTGAGGAAACTATGGGAAAGTTCTCTTTCCCAAAGCTCATCATAAGAATGGTTAGAATCCCTTTTCTATCACCACCCTCATAGTCAAAACTCCAGTGCTTTAAAATCACTTTGACATATAGGCCTGAGCTTTTCTAAGATTGAAAATAACAAGCTCGTATCATGATAACCTCATTACTGACCGTATCTTTGTCATCATTTTAATTGCTAGCCATGGGCAAATCGGACTGCACGGGACGATTTCTGCACAGGAACTACCGAACTCCACAGGGACAGAACACACCAGCCTCACAACTCCTCGCAACTCCCCAGCTTTACTGTAAGTCCCATCTGCAGGCTAAATCTATGAACTCTAAATTGGTCCAGACTAATAATTTATGGCCAATCAGTGTAAACTTTGTAGGCACATAATAATCCAATGAGTAAAACAAAATATACCATGTTCTATTCTCAATATCTCTACTGCCCAAAAGGTGTGTAGGCAGGGCAAGGAGAACACCGATTCAACCCTGAAGAAGAGCCAAAAGAAGAGTCTCAATGAGAAGGGGACCCAGGTTGAACTAGGCATTCGGGAGGATATCCATGACCTTGACCTCGCCCATTGGAGATTGGCTAAAGAGACATGGAGAATTGAGCGAGGAAACATGAGGGAGATTAAGGCGCTGTATGGAGAAATATTTAAGCTGCACAAGCTGTTGGAGGAGGTAACAAGCGCAGTTTTCCTATATCAGACGTTCATATTAATATATATACTGTAGTTACTTTGTGATGTTCCCAATCCTGATACACGTAAATGAGATCTGAACAGTTAGATTACTGAAATAAGACTGCAAGAAAAAAACTGCACACTGGTAGTATTCTGAGGAAGGTCTGCATTCTGCACTGGTAGTATTCTGAGGAAGGTCTGCATCAAGCACTGGTAGTATTCTGAAGAAGGTCTGCATTCTGCACTAGTAGTCATTTTAGGAAGGACTGCATTCTGCATTGACAGTATTCTGAGGAAGGTCTGCATTCCGCACTGGTAGTATTCTTAGGAAGGTCTCCATTCTTCACTAGTAGTTTTCTGAGGAAGGTCTGCATTCTGCACTGGTAGTATTCTGAGGAAGGTCTGCATTATGCACTGGTAGTATTTTGAAGAAGGCCTGCATTCTGCACTAGTAGTATTCTTAAGAAGGTCTGCATTCTGCATTGACAGTATTCTGAGGAAAGTCTCCATTCTTCACTGGTAGTATTCATAGTAAGGTCAGCATTCTGCAGTGGTAGTATTCTTAGGAAAGTCTGCATTCCTAGAATAGAGTTGAAAAAGAATGGGAGGATTTCTGAATTGGAATAGAACAAAAGGTGTGGACCTTCACATTTTCCTAATAGGCTAATATATAGAAATAAAATGTTTTTTTCTCTGTGATATGTACTACCCATACACATATAATTGTTATAAGGAATAACATGGACCATCAAGCTATTAAGTAATAAAAATGTGTCTGTCATCACACAGATTGGGGTAGATAAAGGGGTGATCCGGCAGTGCTCCACCTCCTCCATGCTTTGTCCCGTCTCCCCGACACTGCCAGCTTTCACGAGGTACAACCTCCACAGGTCCCTCGCCAACAGCCAATCGGCGCCTGACCAGCATGCCGCACCGACCCAGAAGGACCCGGCTAAGAAACACTCAATATTTCCCCCTCTGGACACACAGAGCGGCGCTTCCCTTGACAAATGGCCTCATTCTCCGTCCGAGACGCAGCACACACACCGATTTGCTATCCCACCCCACCTCCTGGCTCCCGGCCCTCCTGCCCGGCTGAGGCAGAACCATCCGCACGTCCACCCCAGGTCCCCATTGACTGGCCAGGCAAAGGTCAAGGATGAGGTCAAGAGGCCAGAGATTGCATCGTCTATGGAATTGTCTGAGGAAGTTCAACAGAGAGGCGCAGAAATTGCAAATATGTATAAAGCACAGCTGAAAGAGAGGATGGCCCAAAAGAGAAAGGAAGAGATTCTGAAGAAAAGGGTAAACAGAGATGACAAGAACGATGACACTGAGGCCTCCTGCTCCTCTGCAGTAGGACAATACAAGACCCCTGCCACAGCCCCCGAGTGCCTGGCAAGCCCAGAGGCCACCACAGATGACACGCCAGTGGCTGTCCGAGAGGACACTCAGGGGGCCACCCAGCAGGACCTGGCAGAGGTTGTGAATGTGCTCAAGGGACAATCTGCTGACCAATACCTGCCTGACGACGTTAGTGAGGATTCACTCACGTGGATCTCCATTTACGGGGAGCTGTGCCCGCTCGCTCACAGGGTGAACTCAGAAACTGACTACATTAAGGCACTCCGCGTCAACACTGAGAAGGCTGTGACTCCCTCGTGCTCGTCTCAAGATGTGTCTCAGAGTGTGAGTGAGGACACAAGTGAGGAGGGGAGTATTGGATGTGAGGAGAGCATGAGTGGCCAACAGCAGAGATGTCTAGAGAATGAAGAACTTAATGCCATGAGCTACGCAGAGAGGATCAAATATTTCAAGGACGAGGCTAAGAAAAATGAAGAGATGTTGAAGATGGAAAGGGGGAAGGAAAAAGAAAGGAAGGCGAAGAAAGCCAGGGAAGAAGAGCTCAGAAAGTGGGAAAAGAGACAGAAGAAATTGGATGAGGAGAAAAGGAAAATGACAGAAAATATGGAAAAAAAGAAGTTAGAGGAGCAGATGAAAAGGGACAAGGCAGAGACGAAACTAAAGGTAGAACAAGAGAAAAAGAGGAAGAAAAAGAGGGAAGAGGAGTTGAAAAAGATTGAGAAACAGATGATGGAGGAGGAGAAGAACAGGGAAAAGGAGAGAACAAAGGTGCTGCAGATGCAGCGGAGGGCACAAGAGAAAGAAGACAAAAGGAGGAACGAGGAGAAGAAAAGAAGGAACAAGATACAGCAGGAACAAGAGAAGGAGGAACACAAGAGGCAGAACAGGATATTGAAGATACAGCAGGAACAAGAGAAGGAGGAACAGAAAACAAAGAAAAGGATACGGGATGAGGATAAGAAGAGAGCAGAGCTTCGAAGAATAAAAGATGACGAGGCCAGGTTCAAGATGGAGATGGAGAAACTGTATGAGAGAGAAGAGAGGAATGCACAGATTGAAAGAGAGAAGAGGCGCGCGCTGTACAAGAAAAGAGGACAAACACAGAGCTAAACAGGTGGTGGCGTACCAGGTCACAGCGTCTACATCTGACGCCTCTGTGAGGAGGGAAGAGAGGGAGACCGCTCACGCACACTCTGCGAAGAGGACAACAAGGAGGAAGCAGAAGAAAGAGGCGGACGAGGCGTTGACAACTTTTGAGTAGATGACGGAAGAAAAGGGAGCTGACAAAATAAGAAAGAAATGTTCAAGTCAATGCTCCTAGGTATGTTAATAGATGTAAATAAAGAAAAACACATTTAAAAAATGTAAAGGCAAAAAAAAATAGAAAAGGAGCAAAAGGGGGAAACAATAATACAGGTTGAAGAGGAGAAAACAGGAAGAGAGGAGGAAGGGAGACCAGAGTGGTTCATCAGGAGGGAAGTAGGAGATATAGAATTCAAGTTCTGATGGACAGAACTAGGAAGGACCATGGGATAAAAGGTAAATGAGATTAGCATTAAAGAAGAGCTAAGTGGATCAAAAGAAAGTTATGGAAAACGCAAAGGGGGAGGCTATACTCAGAGGCAGAAGAAGACAAGATAAACAGAGACCAAGAGAAAAGAGGTGAAAGTGTTTTTATAAGAGTAATAGAGAGGAGATGGAACTAGAATTCCGATGGACATATGGGCAAAATAGCTATCCCATTTCAAACCTAGCTAATGCATTCCGTCAGTTAAGAAATCGCCCAGATTAACTTCACTGTTTATGCTCACTTGGAGGTGAAACCCAATCCCATGACAAACTATTAGTGTTGACAGAAGTGCAATTATGCAATGTCTTTCAACTCAAAAACTACAATTCCTAATCTCATGTGATTGTTCACCTAATTGAGTGGGCTTTCGGATGTTTTTTTTCTTCCTGAAACAGATTGTGGTATATGAGGTCACTTTAGCTGTTGAAGCATCAATAGGAAAGGATGAAAGGGAGGGAAGCAAGAAGAGGAAAAGACAGAAGAGCAGATGAGGTAAGTGCTTGGGCTTGTGATGAGAGGATGGGGGCTCCAGAAGTGGGCTTCATAATTGAAAACTCTCAGACAAATGTATTACTGTGAATCCCATTCGTTCAATGACTGTTTGATTAATTCCTGACGGGATTATTGTTTTACAGGATCACTCTATGTTCTGCTTCCGTGTGGATTGACAGCATTGCTTTAATGTGCTGCTGGAGGACACCATGGAGGAAGAGGGAGAGCGTCCATGATAGGCAGTTTGCCATGGTCCTAAATGGGCTTTTGAATGTACTGTACATTTTTCCTGCTTTATATCATACAACTTTACAATAAAAATGAATTGCAAGCATCAGCCTTTTCTGTATTAAGTGTGATCAGTGCAGTAGTTGTAGGATTGGTGTAAACCCAAGCAATATTCTGACACTAATGTTCAGTTGGTATAAAATAGTGTGATAAGAAATTATCAACATGTTGTGAAAATATCAAAAGTACTGTTGCATTTATTTAGAGAATGGTCCACCGACAAAAGCATGTGTACACACATACACACATCAGACTCTGGTGGAGGTTTCTTTGCATCTGCATCTTGAGCAGTCTGTGTTGTATCAAATAAAATCAAATGTATTTATAAAGCGCTTTTTACATCAGCCGATGTCACAAAGTGCTATACAGAAACCCAGCCTAAAACCCCAAACAGCAAGCAATGCAGATGTAGAAGCACAGTGGCTATGAAAAACTCCTTAGAAAGGCAAAACCTAGGAAGAAACCTAGAGAGGAACCAGGCTCTGAGGGGTGGCCAATCCTCTTCTGGCTGTGCCGGGTAGAGGTTATAACAATTAATGGCCATTAAGGCCAGTTCTTTCTCCAAGATGTTCAAATGTTCATAGTTGACCAGCATATAAAGTAGATGACCAGCAATAAAAGTAGTTGTGGAGGTTGAAATAGGTAAATACATCAGGAGTGAATGTCACTTGGTTTTTCAGTGCAATAGAGCGCAGGTGCGGTAGAGCGAGAGCGAGATGAAAACAGCAGGTCTGGGACAAGGTGGCACATCCAATGAACAGGTCAGGGTTCCATAACCACAGGCAGAAGAGTTGAAACCGGTGCAGCAGCACGACCAGGTGGACTGGGGGCAGCTAGGAGTCATCAGGGTAGGTGGTCCTGAAGCATGGTCCTCCGGGAGAGGAGGTAGAGTGGGAGAGAGAGAGAATTAGAGGAGGCATACTTAAATTCACACAAGACACCGGATAATAACATCAGATTTAACAAACTGACCCTAGCCCCCCGGCACATAGACTATTGCAGCATAGATACTGGAGGCTGAGACAGGGGGGGTCAGGAGACACTGTGACCCCCTCCGACAATACCCAGACAATTCCCCCGGTCAGGGCCAAACCAGGCAGGATATAACCTCACCCACTCTGCCAAGCACAGCCCCTACACCAATAGAGGGATATCAACAACCACCAACTTACTACCCTGAGACAAGGCTGAGTATAGTCCACGAAAGATCCCCTCCACTGCACAAGCCAGAGGGGGTGACAAACCTGACAGGAAGTGACGCACCCCTCCTAGGGATGGCATGGAAAGCAGCAGTAAGCCAGTGACTCAGCCCCCGTAATAGGGTCAGAGGCAGAGAATCCAAATGGAGAGATGGGAACCGGCCAGGCAGAGACAGCAAGGGTGGTTCGTCGCTCCAGAGCCGTTCACCCTTGCACCCCCGGGCCAGACTAAACTCAATCATAGGACATACTGAAGAGGTGAGTCTTCAGTAAAGACTTAAAAGTTGAGACGGAGTCTGCGTCTCTCACATGGATAGGCAGACCATTCCATAAAAATTTAGCTCTATAGGAGAAAGCCCTACCTCCACCTGTTTGCTTAGAGATTCTAGGGACAATAAGGAGGCCTGCGTCTTGTGACCGGAGCGTACGTGTAGGTATGTACGGCAGGACCAAATCTGAGAGATAAGTAGGAGCAAGCCCATGTAATGCTTTGTAGGTTAGCAGTAAAACCTTGAAATCAGCCCTAGCCTTAACAGGAAGCCAGTGTAGAGAGGCTAGCACGGGAGTAATATGATCAAATCTTTTGCTTCTAGTCAGGATTCTAGCAGCCGTGTTTAGCACTAATTGAAGTTTATTTAGTGCTTTATCCGGGTAGCCGGAGAGTAGAGCATGGCAGTAATCTAATCTAGAAGTGACAAAAGCATGGATTAGTTTTTCCTCATCATTTTTGGACAAAAAATGTCAGATTTTTGCAATGTTACGAAAATGGAAAAAAGCTATCCTTGAAATATTCTTGATATGTTCATTAAAAGAGAGATCAGGGTCCAGAGTAATGCCAAGGTCCTTCACAGTTTTTTGAGAGACGACTGTACAACCATCAAGATTAATTGTCAGATCCAAAAGCAGATCTCTTTGTTTCTTGGGACCTAGAACTAGCATCTCTGTTTTGTCAGAATTTAAAAGTAAAAAAGTTGCCGCCATCCACTTCCTTATGTCTGAAACACAGGCTTCCAGGGCAGGCAATTTTGGTGCATCACCATGTTTCATCGAAATGTACAGCTGTGTGTCGTCCGCATAGCAATGGAAGTTAACATTATGTTTCCGAATGACATCACCAAGAGGTAAAATATATAGTGAAAACAATAGTGGCCCTAAAACGGAACCTTGGGGAACACCGAAACTTACAATTGATTTGTCAGACGACAAACCATCCACGGAGACAAACTGATATCTCTCCGACAGATAAGATCTAAACCAGGCAAGAACTTGTCCGTGTAGACCAATTAAGGTTTCCAATCTCTCCAAAAGAATATGATGGTCGATGGTGTCAAAAGCAGCACTAAGGTCTAAGAGCACGAGGACAGATGCAGAGCCTTGGTCTGACGCCATTAAAAGGTTGTTTACCACTTTCACGAGTGCAGTCTCAGTGCTATGATAGGGTCTAAAACCAGACTGAAGTGTTTCGTATACATTATTTGTCTCCAGGAAGGCAGTGAGTTGCTGCGCAACAGCTTTTTCTAAGATTTTTGAGAGAAATGGGAGATTCTATATATATCCTTGCTGGACTCGTCTACAACACAGCACATTATCCCCTGAGATGCCAAACTCAGACACAGTCCTAGAGACATCCTGGCTATGAGAGGACAACCACTCATGATGTATCATGAACAGTAACTGTGAAGTGATACACGTTGTGACAGTGTGGTTTTTACTATGTTTATGAGCTTACTACTACAAAATATATATATCAACCATAGAAGTAGGTTAATTGGTTAAGGTAATTGAAAATAGGCATATATGGCTCTAGTGATTTGTTGTCTGTCATGGTGGGTATGGCCTCTCTTGGAATCACAATACATCACAATCGTGATGTCATAAATGACCTAAATGGTTTGCCATAGCGTTACTGTCACATTATGGCAAAACTTACAAGTTAAATTCAGGGTCAAAATCATTGCTATATTTTGGATGGTTATTTTTGAAGTGCTTGGTGGTTAGTAGTTGTAACCACTTGTGATTTAGTGTGAGTAGGCCTACTTTGTGGCACAATTTAATTGAGATTGTTTAAATAATATAATAATATTTTTAAGCAATATTGTATCTTTTTCAGGATTCCAGTAATTGAGGAAACTATGGGAAAGTTCTCCTTTCTCATCATAAGAATTTTTAGAATCCCTTTTCTCTCACCACCCTCATAGTCAAAACTCCAGTGCTTTAAAATCACTTTGACATATAGGCCTATGAGCTTTTCAAATATTGAAAATAACAAGCTTGTGTGACAAAGTGAAAATGTAGAGTTTCCATCAACCTCGCTCGCAATGTAGATATCAAAGAACGCTGCAGTTCGCGGTTTTGTAGTGGGTGAAACCATTCACTTCAGAAAAAGGGGTGATATAAATAAAGTTTCCTTTCATTATGTGTTACTGAATTCATAAGAATTTGCTGCCATTGTAGTAAGGTTGGTAATAAGAGAGGTTGTCGGCCTTACCATTTTTGTACTATTGTCTTTGAAAGAACAACTAGTGGGTTTTGAGTGCTTCTCCCTTATTTGGGAAGTTGGTCTGCCTGGTCCTCAGTCGAAGAGAGATATTCTGAGAGCAGGTTTGTGTCTCCTTCCTCTGTATATAAAACATGTTTAAAACTGTATAACACAATAGTGTTTTTGGAAAATGATTCATATATCCTAAAGTCAATAGCGAATGTGACTATGTATATATTTATTTTGCCGTTAACGTATTGAAGACCTATTTCAACAAGTTAACCAAGTTTTTGCTGGCTTAGCTAGCCATGTTGATGACGAGCTAAATAGCAATGTTGATCACCGCACTACAATGTCACGCTAGCTATTGCTAGCAGGTGATTTATTGAAATATTAAGTGAATGTTTATTTTCTTACTACCTTAAAAGGTTTATATAAAAAGGGTTGTACTTGTGCTCTGTATTTATGGATTAATATCACTTCACATTGAGGGTATGTATTACTACTGTTGCTCCTATCTAAAAGATATCTTGTGTCCTACCTAACCAGTGAACGTGTGGCTGTGACCGTCCTGTCAATGCCTGTCATCACTGTTTGATATATTTTACTGCAGGTATGCTTTTCTGTATTTTTGTTATTTTCTAAACACAACGCATGTATACTATACAATCACTTTGTGGACTCAGTCCGAGAGAGATATTCTGAGAGCAGTGAACGTGTGGCTGTGACCGTCCTGTCAATGCCTGTCATCTCTGTTTGATATCTTTTACTGCAGATAAAAACCGAGTCAACCTGAAGTGTGGGTGTCCTTGTGCCTTTCTTCTAGGGGGCTATGTGAAGTTGGTTACACTTGTATCATGATTACCTCATTACTGACGGTATGTTTGTCATCATTTTAAACTACCAAACTCCACAGGGATAGAACACACCAGCCTCACAACTCCTCGCAACTCCCCACCTTTAGTGTAAGTCCCATCTGCAGGCTAAATCTATGAACTCTAAATTGGTCCAGACTAATAATTTATGGCCAATCAGTGTAAACTTTGTAGGCACATAATAATCCAATGAGTAAAACAAAATATACCATGTTCTATTCTCAATATCTCTACTGCCCCAAAGGTGTGTAGGCAGGGCAAGGAGAACACCGATTCAACCCTGAAGAAGAGCCAAAAGAAGCGTCTCAATGAGAAGGGGACCCAGGTTGAACTAGGCATGCGGGAGGATATCCATGACCTGGAGCTCGCCCATTGGAGATTGGCTAAAGAGACATGGAGAATTGAGCGAGGAAACATGAGGGAGATTAAGGCGCTGTATGGAGAAATATTTAAGCTGCACAAGCTGTTGGAGGAGGTAACAAGCGCAGTTTTCTTATATCAGACTTTCATATTAATAGATATAGATAGATAGATAGATAGATAGATAGATAGATAGATAGATAGATAGATAGATAGATAGATAGATAGATAGATAGATAGATAGATAGATAGATACTTTATTGATCCCCCGGGGGGGAAATTTCATTGTCAAGCAGCTACAACAAAAACACAGGGCAGGTGCAAAATGCCACAACGAAAGTACACAAAAGACAGATACACGGTACATGATACATAGAGCGGCAGTATGAAAAAGTATAGAAATACAAGATATCTGGAGTGCAAAAAAAAGCTATAAAAGGACATTGCATAGTATGAGTGGTTGGCTGAATATGTACACTATACATTGGTGGATGTTGGATGGTTAACTATACTATACAGGTCGATGGCAGAGAAATACTTCAGTAGCTAAAAATGCGTATGATATGAGCGAGGGTAATAATAGTTTACTTAATAGACAGACTGGGTAAATGAACAGGTAAGTGAAAATTTTGCATGGTTAAATTAGCTGTACAGTTAGGTATACAGTTATATTTACAGATAAGTGAATACTTGCATGTTTACACAAACTGTACAGGTAAATGACAGGAAGAGATACTTTAATAGCTAAATGTGTGTATGATATCATTTGGGGTAATAATAGTAATTCCCTTAAAATACAGTCCTTAGTGCGCAGGGTTTAATTACAGACAACTGCACTTATTGCACATTCGATATACTAAAAGCAATGAGAAAAGGTGCAACTGGCAGGATACTAATATGCATTCCTGAGTGAATGCCTACGTCCAATAATTACTTACAATATTGCATGTGATATAATATAACAACTGTACATGAGTATGTATATACAGACCTGTATGAATAAATAGGTCCTGAGTGGATGAGTGCTGACGGACCAGAGTTACTCACGGATGGATGCATAATTGTTAAACTAGGTCCTAGCACCCCAACAGTTCCAGATCTATGTTGCCGACGGCACGGCACCCCGGTGAGGCATTATATAGTCTCATGGCCGCCGGCAGGAAGGACCTCCTGTAGCGCTCTCTGGCACACCGTGGTGGGATCAGTCTGTGACTGAAAGTGCTCCTCTGCGTCATAACCATAGCGTGCAGAGGGTCCATGATGGCCAGCAGTTTGGCCAGGATCCGTCTCTCCACCACCTCCTCTAGAGTGTCAAGGCTCATCCCCAGGACAGAGCTAGCCTTCCTGATCAGCTTATTTACCCGAGAAGCATCACCGGCTTTGATGTTTGCTCCCCAGCACACCACTGCAAAAAAGATGGCACTGGCCACCACAGACTGGTAGAAGGTATGCAGTAGTTTACTGCACACGTTGAAGGACCTGAGCCTCCTCAGAAAGTAGAGTCGGCTCTGGCCCTTTTTGTACAGGGCCCCGGTGTTACCAGCCCATTCCAGTCTGTTGTCCAAATGGACACCCAGGAACTTGTATGACTCAACCATATCCACATCCATCCCCTTTATAGGGACTGCAGTCAGTTGTGCCTTGGTTTTCCTGAAGTCCACCACCATCTCCTTAGTTTTGCTGATGTTGAGCTGAAGGTAGTTCTGCTCACACCACAACACAAAGTCACTGATTGTGCTCCTGTACTCCTCCTCCTGCCCACCCCTGATGCACCCTACAATAGCAGAGTCATCCAAGAACTTCTGTAGGTGGCATGTCTCAGAGTTATATCTGAAGTCTGAGGTGTAGAGGGTGAACAGGAAGGGGGACAGGACCGTACCCTGGGGGGCCCCTGTGTTGCTAACTGCCCGTTCTGACACACAGCTCTGTAGTCGCACAAATTGTGGCCTACCGGTCAGGTAGTCCGTGACCCAGGAGACTAAGGGTGCTTCCACTTTCATCCTCCTCATCTTCTCACCCAGTAGCAGGGGCTGAATGGTATTGAAGGCACTGGAGAAGTCAAAAAACATGACCCTCACAGTGCAACCTGCGTTGTCCAGGTGAGAGTAGGCCCTCTGCAGAAGGTAGATGATTGCATCATCCACCCCGATGTTGCGCTGGTATGCAAACTGCAGGGGGTCCATTGATGAACACACCAGGGGTCTGAGGTGAGCGAGGACTAACCTTTCCAGGGTCTTCATGATGTGGGATGTTAGCGCTACAGGTCTGAAGTCATTCAGGACAGTGGGGTGTGCCTTCTTGGGCACTGGGACGAGGCAGGATGTTTTCCACAGCACAGGGACCCTTTCTAGGCTCAGGCTAAGGTTGAAAAGACGCTGGAGTATTCCACACAGTTGGTCAGCACAGACCCTCAGCACCCTTGGGCTGATGCCATCAGGGCCTGCCGCTTTCCACTGGTGTAGTCTCTCCAGCTCTCTCTTCACTTGGTTGGTGGTGAAAGCCAGCCCAGGTGGGGAGGTGGGGGGAAGGGGGGTGTTGAGGATCAGTCCAGGGGGGCAGGGGCGGAGGTGGGGTCACTGATTGTCTCAGCAGAGGTGCTGTGAGCAAAGTGGGGGTGGGATAGCCGTGAGGGTGTGTGGTCTGGGGAGCTGGAAGGGAGGTGGACAGGGCCAGTATGGAACCTGTTAAAAAATTGGTTCAGCTCATTGGCTCTGTCCTGGGTCCCCTCCGTCTGCCCACTGTTTGACTTTTTGAAGCCAGTGATATTTCTCATACCCTTCCACACCTCTCTCACCTGGCTCTGCTTCAGCTTGTCCTCCATCTTCTCCTTATACACTCTCTTCCCCTCAGCAATCTGTAGTTGCATTGTGATGTTCCCAATCCTGATACACGTAAATGAGATCTAAAAAGTTAGAATAGTGAAATAAGACTGCAAGAAAAAAACTGCACACTGGTAGTATTCTGAGGAAGGAATGCATTCTGCACTGGTAGTATTCTGAGGAAGGTCTGCATTCTGCACTAGTAGTCATTTTAGGAAGGTCTGCATTCTGCATTGACAGTATTCTGAGGAAGGTCTGCATTCCGCACTGGTAGTATTCATAGGAAGGTCTGCATTCTGCACTAGTAGTTTTCTGAGGAAGGTCTGCATTCTGCACTGGTAGTATTCTGAGGAAGGTCTGCATTATGCACTAGTAGTATTTTGAAGAAGGCCTGCATTCTGCACTAGTAGTATTCATAAGAAGGTCTGCATTCTGCATTGACAGTATTCTGAGGAAGGTCTCCATTCTTCACTGGTAGTATTCATAGGAAGGTCAGCATTCTGCACTGGTAATATTCTTAGGAAGGTCTGCATTCCTAGAATAGAGTTGAAAAAGAATGGGAGGATTTCTGAATTGGAAAAGGTGTGGACCTTCACATTTTCCTAATAGGCTAATAAATAGAAATAAAATGTTTTTTTCTCTGTGATATTTACTACCCATACACATAGTATTGTTTTAAGGAATAACATGGACCATCAAGCTATTAAGTAATAAAAATGTGTCTGTCATCACACAGATTGGGGTAGATAAAGGGGTGATCCGGCAGTGCTCCACCTCCTCCATGCTTTGTCCCGTCTCCCCGACACTGCCAGCTTTCACGAGGTACAACCTCCACAGGTCCCTCGCCAACAGCCAATCGGCGCCTGACCAGCATGCCGCGCCCACCCAGAAGGACCCGGCTAAGAAACACTCAATATTTCCCCCTCTGGACACACAGAGCGGCGCTTCCCTTGACAAACGGCCTCATTCTCCGTCCGAGACGCAGCACTCACACCGATTTGCTATCCCACCCCACCTCCTGGCTCCCGGCCCTCCTGCCCGGCTGAGGCAGAACCATCCGCACGTCCACCCCAGGTCCCCATTGACTGGCCAGGCAAAGGTCAAGGATGAGGTCAAGAGGCCAGAGATTGCATCGTCTATGGAATTGTCTGAGGAAGTTCAACAGAGAGGCGCAGAAATTGCAAATATGTATAAAGCACAGCTGAAAGAGAGGATGGCCCAAAAGAGAAAGGAAGAGATTCTGAAGAAGAGGGTAAACAGAGATGACAAGAACGATGACACTGAGGCCTCCTGCTCCTCTGCAGTAGGACAATACAAGACCCCAAGCCCAGAGGCCACCACAGATGCCACGCCAGTGGCCGTCCGAGAGGACACTCAAGGGGCCACCCACCAGGACCTGGCAGAGGTTGTGAATGTTCTCAAGGGACAATCTGCTGACCAATACCTGCCTGACGACGTTAGTGAGGATTCACTCACGTGGATCTCCATTTACGGGGAGCTGTGCCCGCTCGCTCACAGGGTGAACTCAGAAACTGACTACATTAAGGCACTCCGCGTCAACACTGAGAAGGCTGTGACTCCCTCGTGCTCGTCTCAAGATGTGTCTCAGAGTGTGAGTGAGGACACAAGTGAGGAGGGGAGTATTGGAAGTGAGGAGAGCATGAGTGGACAACAGCAGAGATGTCTAGAGAATGAAGAACTTAATGCCATGAGCTACGCAGAGAGGATCAAATATTTCAAGGACGAGGCTAAGAAAAATGAAGAGATGTTGAAGACGGAAAAGGGGAAGGAAAAAGAAAGGAAGGCGAAGAAAGCCAGGGAAGAAGAGCTCAGAAAGTGGGAAAAGAGACAGAAGAAATTGGATGAGGAGAAAAGGAAAATGACAGAAAATATGGAAAAAAAGAAGTTAGAGGAGCAGATGAAAAGGGAGAAGGCAGAGACGAAACTAAAGGTAGAACAAGAGAAAAAGAGACAAGAGCAAGAGAAAAAGAGAGAAAAAAAAGAAATGAAGAAGCAGGAGATGCAACAGAAGGCCTGTGAAAAAGAAGAGAAAAAGAGGAAGAAAAAGAGGGAAGAGGAGTTGAAAAAGATTGAGAAACAGATGATGGAGGAGGAGAAGAACAGGGAAAAGGAGAGAACAAAGGTGCTGCAGATGCAGCGGAGGGCACAAGAGAAAGAAGACAAAAGGAGGAACGAGGAGAAGAAAAGGAGGAACAAGATACAGCAGGAACAAGAGAAGGAGGAACACAAGAGGCAGAACAGGATATTGAAGATACAGCAGGAACAAGAGAAGGAGGAACAGAAAACAAAGAAAAGGATACGGGATGAGGATAAGAAGAGAGCAGAGCTTCGAAGAATAAAAGATGACGAGGCCAGGTTCAAGATGGAGATGGAGAAACTGTATGAGAGAGAAGAGAGGAATGCACAGATTGAAAGAGAGAAGAGGCGCGCGCTGTACAAGAAAAGAGGACAAACACAGAGCTAAACAGGTGGTGGCGTACCAGGTCACAGCGTCTACATCTGACGCCTCTGTGAGGAGGGAAGAGAGGGAGACCACTCACGCACACTCTGCGAAGAGGACAACAAGGAGGAAGCAGAAGAAAGAGGCAGACGAGGCGTTGACAACTTTTGAGTAGATGACGGAAGAAAAGGGAGCTGACAAAATAAGAAAGAAATGTTCAAGTCAATGCTCCTAGGTATGTTAATATATGTAAATAAAGAAAAACACATTTAAAAAATGTAAAGGCAAAAAAAACTAGAAAAGGAGCAAAAGGGGGAAACAATAATACAGGTTGAAGAGGAGAAAACAGGAAGAGAGGAGGAAGGGAGACCAGAGTGGTTCATCAGGAGGGAAGTAGGAGATATAGAATTCAAGTTCTGATGGACAGAACTAGGAAGGACCATGGGATAAAAGGTAAATGAGATTAGCATTAAAGAAGAGCTAAGTGGATCAAAAGAAAGTTATGGAAAACGCAAAGGGGGAGGCTATACTCAGAGGCAGAAGAAGACAAGATAAACAGAGACCAAGAGAAAAGAGGTGAAAGTGTTTTTATAAGAGTAATAGAGAGGAGATGGAACTAGAATTCCGATGGACATATGGGCAAAATAGCTATCCCATTTCAAACCTAGCTAATGCATTCCGTCAGTTAAGAAATCGCCCAGATTAACTTCACTGTTTATGCTCACTTGGAGGTGAAACCCAATCCCATGACAAACTATTAGTGTTGACAGAAGTGCAATTATGCAATGTCTTTCAACTCAAAAACTACAGTTCCTAATCTCATGTGATTATTCACCTAATTGAGTGGGCTTTCGGATGTTTTCTTTCTTCCTGAAACAGATTGTGGTATATGAGGTCACTTTAGCTGTTGAAGCATCAATAGGAAAGGATGAAAGGGAGGGAAGCAAGAAGAGGAAAAGACAGAAGAGCAGATGAGGTAAGTGCTTGGGCTTGTGATGAGAGGATGGGGGCTCCAGAAGTGGGCTTCATAATTGAAAACTCTCAGACAAATGTATTACTGTGAATCCCATTCGTTCAATGACTGTTTGATTAATTCCTGACAGGATTATTGTTTTACAGGATCACTCTATGTTCTGCTTCCGTGTGGATTGACAGCATTGCTTTAATGTGCTGCTGGAGGACACCATGGAGGAAGAGGGAGAGCGTCCATGATAGGCAGTTTGCCATGGTCCTAAATGGGCTTTTGAATGTACTGTACATTTTTCCTGCTTTATATCATACAACTTTACAATAAAAATGAATTGCAAGCATCAGCCTTTTCTGTATTGAGTGTGATCAGTGCAGTAGTTGTAGGATTGGTGTAAACCCAAGCAATATTCTGACACTAATGTTCAGTTGGTATAAAATAGTGTGATAAGAAATGATCAACATGTTGTGAAAACAATATGGAGATAGAAATATCAAAAGTACTGTTGCATTTATTTAGAGAATGGTCCACCGACAAAAGCATGTGTACACACATACACACATCAGACTCTGCTGGAGGTTTCTTTGCATCTGCATCTTGAGCAGTCTGTGTTGTATCAAATAAAATCAAATCAAATGTATTTATTTATAAAGCGCTTTTTACATCAGCCGATGTCACAAAGTGCTATACAGAAACCCAGCCTAAAACCCCAAACAGCAAGCAATGCAGATGTAGAAGCAAAGTGGCTAGGAAAAACTCCCTAGAAAGGCAAAACCTAGGAAGAAACCTAGAGAGGAACCAGGCTCTGAGGGGTGGCCAGTCCTCTTCTGGCTGTGCCGGGTAGAGATTATAACAATGGCCATTAAGGCCAGTTCTTTCTCCAAGATGTTCAAAGGTTCATAGATGACCAGCATATAAAGTAGATGACCAGCAATAAAAGTAGTTGTGGAGGTTGCAATAGGTAAATACATCAGGAGTGAATGTCACTTAGAGCGAGAGCGAGATGAAAACAGCAGGTCTGGGACAAGGTGGCACGTCCAATGAACAGGTCAGGGTTCCATAACCACAGGCAGAAGAGTTGAAACCGGTGCAGCAGCACGACCAGGTGGACTGGGGGCAGCTAGGAGTCATCAGGGTAGGTGGTCCTGAAGCATGGTCCTCCGGGAGAGGAGGTAGAGTGGGAGAGAGAGAGAATTAGAGGGAGCACACTTAAATTCACACAAGACACCGGATAATAACATCAGATTTAACAAACTGACCCTATCCCCCCGGCACATAGACTATTGCAGCATAGATACTGGAGGCTGAGACAGGGGGGGTCAGGAGACACTGTGGCCCCCTCCGACAATACCCAGACAATTCACCCGGTCAGGGCCAAACCAGGCAGGATATAACCTCACCCACTCTGCCAAGCACAGCCCCTACACCAATAGAGGGATATCAACAACCACCAACTTACTACCCTGAGACAAGGCTGAGTATAGTCCACGAAAGATCCCCTCCACTGCACAAGCCAGAGGGGGTGACAAACCTGACAGGAAGTGACGCACCCCTCCTAGGGATGGCATGGAAAGCAGCAGTAAGCCAGTGACTCAGCCCCCGTAATAGGGTCAGAGGCAGAGAATCCAAATGGAGAGATGGGAACCGGCCAGGCAGAGACAGCAAGGGTGGTTCGTCGCTCCAGAGCATTGCCGTTCACCCTTGCACCCCTGGGCCAGACTAAACTCAATCATAGGACATACTGAAGAGGTGAGTCTTCAGTAAAGACTTAAAGGTTGAGACGGAGTCTGCGTCTCTCACATGGATAGGCAGACCATTCCATAAAAATGTAGCTCTATAGGAGAAAGCCCTACCTCCACCTGTTTGCTTAGAGATTCTAGGGACAATAAGGAGGCCTGCGTCTTGTGACCGGAGCGTACGTGTAGGTATGTACGGCAGGACCAAATCTGAGAGATTAGTAGGAGCAAGCCCATGTAATGCTTTGTAGGTTAGCAGTAAAACCTTGAAATCAGCCCTAGCCTTAACAGGAAGCCAGTGTAGAGAGGCTAGCACGGGAGTAATATGATCAAATCTTTTGCTTCTAGTCAGGATTCTAGCAGCCGTGTTTAGCACTAATTGAAGTTTATTTAGTGCTTTATCCGGGTAGCCGGAGAGTAGAGCATGGCAGTAATCTAATCTAGAAGTGACAAATGCATGGATTAGCTTTTCCTCATCATTTTTGGACAAAAAATGTCAGATTTTTGCAATGTTACGAAAATGGAAAAAAGCTATCCTTGAAATATTCTTGATATGTTCATTAAAAGAGAGATCAGGGTCCAGAGTAATGCCAAGGTCCTTCACAGTTTTTTGAGAGACGACTGTACAACCATAAAGATTAATTGTCAGATCCAAAAGCAGATCTCTTTGTTTCTTGGGACCTAGAACTAGCATCTCTGTTTTGTCAGAATTTAAAAGTTAAACATTTGCCCCCATCCACTTCCTTATGTCTGAAACACAGGCTTCCAGTGCAGGCAATTTTGGTGCATCACCATGTTTCATCGAAATGTACAGCTGTGTGTCGTCCGCATAGCAATGGAAGTTAACATTATGTTTCCGAATGACATCACCAAGAGGTAAAATATATAGTGAAAACAATAGTGGCCCTATAACGGAACCTTGGGGAACACCGAAACTTACAATTGATTTGTCAGAGGACAAACCATCCACGGAGACAAACTGATATCTCTCCGACAGATAAGATCTAAACCAGGCAAGAACTTGTCCGTGTAGACCAATTAAGGTTTCCAATCTCTCCAAAAGAATATGATGGTCGATGGTGTCAAAAGCAGCACTAAGGTCTAAGAGCACGAGGACAGATGCAGAGCCTTGGTCTGACGCCATTAAAAGGTTGTTTACCACTTTCACGAGTGCAGTCTCAGTGCTATGATAGGGTCTAAAACCAGACTGAAGTGTTTCGTATACATTATTTGTCTTCAGGAAGGCAGTGAGTTGCTGCGCAACAGCTTTTTCTAAGATTTTTGAGAGAAATGGGAGATTCTATATATATCCTTGCTGGACTCGTCTACAACACAGCACATTATCCCCTGAGATGCCAAACTCGGACACAGTCCTAGAGACATCCTGGCTATGAGAGGACAACCACTCATGATGTATCATGGACAGTAGCTGTGAAGTGATACACATTGTGACAGTGTGGTTTTTACTATGTTTATGAGCTTACTACTACAAAATATACTGTATTTCAACCATAGAAGTAGGTTAATTGGTTAAGGTAATTGAAAATAGGCATATATGGCTCCAGTGATTTGTTGTCTGTCATGGTGGGTATGGCCTCCCATGGAATCACAATACATCACATTCGTGATGTCATAAATTACCTAAATGGTTTGCCATAGCATTACTGTCACATTATGGCAACACTTACAAGTTAAATTCAGGGTCAAAATCATTGCTATATTTTGGATGGTTATTCTTGAAGTGCTTGGTGGTTAGTAGTTGTAACCACTTGTGATTTAGTGTGAGTAGGCCTACTTTGTGGCACAATTTAATTGAGATTGTTTAAATAATATAATAATATTTTTAAGCAGGATTCCAGTAATTGAGGAAACTATGGGAAAGTTCTCCTTTCTCATCATAAGAATTGATGTCCTAAATATCAATATCCTAAAGTCAATAGCGAATGTGACTATGTATATATTTATTTTGCCGTTAACGTATTGAAGACCTATTTCAACAAGTTAACCAAGTTTTTTCTGGCTTAGCTAGCCATGTTGATGATGAGCTAAATAGCAATGTTGATCACTGCACTACAATGTCACGCTAGCTATTGCTAGCAGGTGATTTATTGAAATATTAAGTGAATGTTTATTTTCTTACTACCTTAAAAGGTTTATATAAAAAGGGTTGTACTTGTGCTCTGTATTTATGGATTAATATCACTTCACATTGAGGGTATGTATTACTACTGTTGCACCTATCTAAAAGATATATTGTGTCCTACCTAACCAGTGAACGTGTGGCTGTGACCGTCCTGTCAATGCCTGTCATCACTGTTTGATATATTTTACTGCAGGTATGCTTTTCTGTATTTTTGTTATTTTCTAAACACAACGCATGTATACTATACACTTTGTGGACTCAGTCCGAGAGAGATATTCTGAGAGCAGTGAACGTGTGGCTGTGACCGTCCTGTCAATGCCTGTCATCCCTGTTGGATATCTTTTACTGCAGTTAAAAACCGAGTCAACCTGAAGTGTGGGTGTCCTTGTGCCTTTCTTCCAGGGGGCTATGTGAAGTTGGTTACACTTGTATCATGATTACCTCATTACTGACGGTATGTTTGTCATCATTTTAAACTACCGAACTCCACAGGGATAGAACACACCAGCCTCACAACTCCTCGCAACTCCCCAGCTTTACTGTAAGTCCCATCTGCAGGCTAAATCTATGAACTCTAAATTGGTCCAGACTAATAATTTATGGCCCATCAGTGTAAACTTTGTAGGCGCATAATAATCCAATGAGTAAAACTAAATATACCATGTTCTATTCTCAATATCTCTACTGCCCCAAAGGTGTGTAGGCAGGGCAAGGAGAACACCGATTCAACCCTGAAGAAGAGCCAAAAGAAGCGTCTCAATGAGAAGGGGACCCAGGTTGAACTAGGCATGCGGGAGGATATCCATGACCTGGAGCTCGCCCATTGGAGATTGGCTAAAGAGACATGGAGAATTGAGCGAGGAAACATGAGGGAGATTAAGGCACTGTATGGAGAAATATTTAAGCTGCACAAGCTGTTGGAGGAGGTAACAAGCGCAGTTTTCTTATATCAGACTTTCATATTAATAGATATACTGTAGTTGCTTTGTGATGTTCCCAATCCTGATACACGTAAATGAGATCTAAAAAGTTAGAATAGTGAAATAAGACTGCAAGAAAAAAACTGCACACTGGTAGTATTCTGAGGAAGGAATGCATTCTGCACTGGTAGTATTCTGAGGAAGGTCTGCATTCTGCACTAGTAGTCATTTTAGGAAGGTCTGCATTCTGCATTGACAGTATTCTGAGGAAGGTCTGCATTCCGCACTGGTAGTATTCATAGGAAGGTCTGCATTCTGCACTAGTATTTTTCTGAGGAAGGTCTGCATTCTGCACTGGTAGTATTCTGAGGAAGGTCTGCATTATGCACTAGTAGTATTTTGAAGAAGGCCTGCATTCTGCACTAGTAGTATTCTTAAGAAGGTCTGCATTCTGCATTGACAGTATTCTGAGGAAGGTCTCCATTCTTCACTGGTAGTATTCATAGGAAGGTCAGCATTCTGCACTGGTAATATTCTTAGGAAGGTCTGCATTCCTAGAATAGAGTTGAAAAAGAATGGGAGGATTTCTGAATTGGAAAAGGTGTGGACCTTCACATTTTCCTAATAGGCTAATAAATAGAAATAAAATGTTTTTTTCTCTGTGATATTTACTACCCATACACATAGAATTGTTTTAAGGAATAACATGGACCATCAAGCTATTAAGTAATAAAAATGTGTCTGTCATCACACAGATTGGGGTAGATAAAGGGGTGATCCGGCAGTGCTCCACCTCCTCCATGCTTTGTCCCGTCTCCCCGACACTGCCAGCTTTCACGAGGTACAACCTCCACAGGTCCCTCGCCAACAGCCAATCGGCGCCTGACCAGCATGCCGCGCCCACCCAGAAGGACCCGGCTAAGAAACACTCAATATTTCCCCCTCTGGACACACAGAGCGGCGCTTCCCTTGACAAACGGCCTCATTCTCCGTCCGAGACGCAGCACTCACACCGATTTGCTATCCCACCCCACCTCCTGGCTCCCGGCCCTCCTGCCCGGCTGTGGCAGAACCATCCGCACGTCCACCCCAGGTCCCCATTGACTGGCCAGGCAAAGGTCAAGGATGAGGTCAAGAGGCCAGAGATTGCATCGTCTATGGAATTGTCTGAGGAAGTTCAACAGAGAGGCGCAGAAATTGCAAATATGTATAAAGCACAGCTGAAAGAGAGGATGGCCCAAAAGAGAAAGGAAGAGATTCTGAAGAAAAGGGTAAACAGAGATGACAAGAACGATGACACTGAGGCCTCCTGCTCCTCTGCAGTAGGACAATACAAGGCCCCCGAGTGCCTGGCAAGCCCAGAGGCCACCACAGATGCCACGCCAGTGGCCGTCCGAGAGGTCACTCAGGGGGCAACCCAGCAGGACCTGGCAGAGGTTGTGAATGTGCTCAAGGGACAATCTGCTGACCAATACCTGCCTGACGACGTTAGTGAGGATTCACTCATGTGGATCTCCATTTACGGGGAGCTGTGCCCGCTCGCTCACAGGGTGAACTCAGAAACTGACTACATTAAGGCACTCCGCGTCAACACTGAGAAGGCTGTGACTCCCTCGTGCTCGTCTCAAGATGTGTCTCAGAGTGTGAGTGAGGACACAAGTGAGGAGGGGAGTATTGGAAGTGAGGAGAGCATGAGTGGACAACAGCAGAGATGTCTAGAGAATGAAGAACTTAATGCCATGAGCTACGCAGAGAGGATCAAATATTTCTGTCACGGTG
The DNA here is from genome assembly GCA_023634145.1 of Thymallus thymallus. Lineage (NCBI taxonomy): Eukaryota > Metazoa > Chordata > Actinopteri > Salmoniformes > Salmonidae > Thymallus > Thymallus thymallus. The sequence continues at coordinate 10,260,293 of CM042403.1, read as the reverse complement.
CGTCGTATTAATGGGACGGTAAACGGAGCGCTGGTGCAGTGTCATCCTTTTATTATTTTGGAGTTGTTCTCACGAAGCACAAAAATATAAAAGGAGAGTGAAAACAAAAAACAATCTACAAACAAAACACAGTGACTTACTTTGAATGTTGCAGGCAGTGCAGACAGACAAACGAACAATGATCCACACACAGGTGGATTTGTGTGGGGATTAAATACTATCCCCAATCAGAGACAACGCTAGACAGCTGTCTCTGATTGGGGATGATAATCTCCCTAGTTAGTGTGTGAGAGCTTGGTTGTGTGCCTCTCTCCTCCCCTAGGTGGGAGTAAGAGGCCTTACCACAACCAAGCCCTCACAGTACCCCCCCCCTAAGGTGCGGACTCCCGATCGCACACAAACAAAATCCCCCCTCTCCTGAAAGAAAAAATGTCCAAAACTCTAGGGGGGACATGGCGGGGTACTGAGGTGGTTGCTGGTGGGGGCTCCGGTTCCGGTTCCGGGCGTGGCACAGGCTGTGAGAGTAGCTTCTCTCCTACCTCTCCGTTGCACGCCCGGTCCGGTCCGGACCCCGGCGCGATGGTTCCCCCCTCAGTACTCCCGCCTTCCACCAAGTCCTGTCTGGACCCTGGTGTGGGAGCCCTCGACCCTGGAGAGGGGCTGACAACCGGCCCCGGACTGGGCACCGGTGGAGCGGACTGCTCCTTCCCTGGAGCGACGTAGACGACCGGCCCCGGACTGGGCACCGGTGGAGCGGACTGCTCCGGCACTGGAGCGACGCCGACGCCCGGCCCCGGACTGGGCACTGGTGGAGCGGACTGCTCCGTCACTGGATCGACGTAGACGACCGGCCCCGGACTGGGCACCGGTGGAGCGGACTGCTCCGGCACTGGAGCGACACAGACGGCCGGCCCCGGACTGGGCACCGGTGGAATGGACTGCTCCGTTACTGGAGCGACGTAGATGACCGGCCCCGGACTGGGCACCGGTGGAGGAGGCTCCAGGCCTTGAGCTGTGGCTGGAGGCTCCGGGCTGCTGACCTTCGCTGGAGGTGGCGGAACGCTGACCTTCGCTGGAGGTGGCGGAACGCTGACCTTCGCTGGAGGTGGCGGAACGCTGACCTTCGCTGGAGGTGGCGGGGCGCTGACCTTCGCTGGAGGTGGCGTGGCGCAGACCTTCGCTGGAGGTGGCGTGGCGCTGACCTTCGCTGGAGGTGGCGTGGCGCTGACCTTCGCTGGAGGCCTCGGGCTGCTGACCTTCACTGGAGGCCTCGGGCTGCTGACCTTCACTGGAGGCCTCGGGCTGCTGACCTTCACTGGAGGCCTCGGGCTGCTGACCTTCACTGGAGGCCTCGGGCTGCTGACCTTCACTGGAGGCCTCGGGCTGCTGACCTTCACTGGAGGCCTCGGGCTGCTGACCTTCTCTGGAGGCCTCGGGCTGCTGACCTTCTCTGGAGGCCTCGGGCTGTTGACCTTCTCTGGGGGTCTCGGGCTGCTGACCTTCTCCGGAGGTCTCGGGCTGCTGACCTTCACAGGAGGCCTCGGGCTGCTGACCTTCACAGGAGGCCTCGGGCTGCTGACCTTCACAGGAGGCCTCGGGCTGCTGACCTTCTCCGGAGGTCTCGGGCTGCTGACCTTCACAGGAGGCCTCAGGCTGCTGACCTTTACAGGAGACCTCAGGCTGCTGACCGTCACAGGAGGCCTCGGGCTGCTGACCTTCTCCGGAGACCTCAGGCTGGATGCCGTGCCCACCCTGGGCACCGACGCAGAGGTGGTCTTCAGCCCTGCAGCTGGTCTGGCTGTCGGCCCCAGACTGGGCACCGACACGCTATGGAGCTCCTGCTCCACAGCGGGACTGAACGTCGTGCCCACCCTGGGCACCGACACGCTATGGAGCTCCTGCTCCACAGCGGGGCTGAACGTCGTGCCCACCCTGGGCACCGACGCAGAGATGGTTTCCAGCCCTCTGGTGGGGCTGGCTGTCGGCCCCAGACTGGGCACCGACACGCTATGGAGCTCCTGCTCCACAGCGGGGCTGAACGTCGTGCCCACCCTGGGCACCGACGCAGAGATGGTTCCCAGCCCTCTGGTGGGGCTGGCTGTCGGCCCCAGACTGGGCACCGACACGCTATGGAGTTCCTGCTCCACAGCGGGGCTGAACGTCGTGCCCACCCTGGGCACCGACGCAGAGATGGTATCCAGCCCTGTGGTTGGGCTGGCTGTCGGCCCCAGACTGGGCACCGACACGCTACGGAGCTCCTGCTCCACAGCGGGGCTGAACGTCGTGCCCACCCTGGGCACCGACGCAGAGATGGTTTCCAGCCCTCTGGTTGGGCTGGCTGTCGGCCCCAGACTGGGCACCGACGCGCTATGGAGCTCCTACTCCACAGCGGGGCTGAACGTCGTGCCCACCCTGGGCACCGACGCAGAGAGGGTTTCCAGCCCTGTAGTTGGGCTGGCTGTCGGCCCCAGACTGGGCACCGACACGCTATGGAGCTCCTGCTCCACAGCGGGGCTGAACGTCGTGCCCACCCTGGGCACCGACGCAGAGAGGGTTTCCAGCCCTGTGGTTGGGCTGGCTGTCGGCCCCAGACTGGGCACCGACGCGCTATGGAGCTCCTGCTCCACAGCGGGGCTGAACGTCGTGCCCACTCTGGGCACCGACGCAGAGATGGTCTCCAACCACAGAGCTGTGCTGGCGACCGTCGCGGTAGCCTCCGTGCGAGGAGTAGGCACGGGGCATACTGGACTGGGGGAACGCACCACTGTTCTGATGCGAGGCGCTGGCACAGGTCGCACCGGGCTGGGGAAACGCACCGTTTGGCTAGTGCGTTTAGCTGGCACAGGTCGTACCGGGCTGGGGAAACGCACTGTTGGGTTGTTGCGTTTAGCTGGCACGGGTCGCGCCGGGCTGGGGAAACGCACCGTTTGGCTGGTGCGCGGAGCAGGCGCGGGCCGTACCGGGCTGGGGAAATGCACCGTTGGCTGGGTGCGTTTAGCTGGTACGGGTCGCACCGGGCTAGTGTTGCGCACCGATGGTTTGGTGCGCTGAGTCGGTCTCCTCCTCCTCCGCTGGAGGCACCGGACTGGGAACTGGCGCTGGAGCACGACTGTCCCTGTCGTGCCTACTCCACCGCCAATCCCCATCCTGTGAGGGTTCTTCCGGGAACCCCCACGAGTGAGGGAACAGAAGCACATCGTCGTCGTCTTCCTCCGACTCCTCTCTGTACTCCTGCTCCCATGGCTGTAGGGGCTCCTCCTGGAACCCCCACGAGTGCAGTGGTCGGGGCTCTTCTCCCTCGATCCCCGACCACCCCCATAGCCCCCCCCCAAAATCAGTTTGAGGGGTTTTCTGGGCTCCAGGCTGGTCCTCAACTCTAGCCCGGTGACGCGTCCTCCGTCTCCGGCGCCTCGGCTGCTCCGGACCCCAGCCTTCCTCCACCGAGCGATAATAAGAGTGTTCCTCCTCGGTAATTTTCCCCATACCGAGGAGGATATCTCCTAACGTTATTCCCCGTTGCGTCCCAGGGTGGTGGATCATTCTGTCACGGTGCGTCGTATTAATGGGACGGTAAACGGAGCGCTGGTGCAGTGTCATCCTTTTATTATTTTGGAGTTGTTCTCACGAAGCACAAAAATATAAAAGGAGAGTGAAAACAAAAAACAATCTACAAACAAAACACAGTGACTTACTTTGAATGTTGCAGGCAGTGCAGACAGACAAACGAACAATGATCCACACACAGGTGGATTTGTGTGGGGATTAAATACTATCCCCAATCAGAGACAACGCTAGACAGCTGTCTCTGATTGGGGATGATAATCTCCCTAGTTAGTGTGTGAGAGCTTGGTTGTGTGCCTCTCTCCTCCCCTAGGTGGGAGTAAGAGGCCTTACCACAACCAAGCCCTCACAATTTCAAGGACGAGGCTAAGAAAAATGAAGAGATGTTGAAGACGGAAAGGGGGAAGGAAAAAGAAAGGAAGGCGAAGAAAGCCAGGGAAGAAGAGCTCAGAAAGTGGGAAAAGAGAATGAAGAAATTGGATGAGGAGAAAAGGAAAATGACAGAAAATATGGAAAAAACGAAGTTAGAGGAGCAGATGAAAAGGGAGAAGGCAGTGACGAAACTAAAGGTAGAACAAGAGAAAAAGAGACAAGAGCAAGAGAAAAAGAGAGAAAAAAAAGAAATGAAGAAGCAGGAGATGCAACAGAAGGCCTGTGAAAAAGAAGAGAAAAAGAGGAAGAAAAAGAGGGAAGAGGAGTTGAAAAAGATTGAGAAACAGATGATGGAGGAGGAGAAGAACAGGGAAAAGGAGAGAACAAAGGTGCTGCAGATGCAGCGGAGGGCACAAGAGAAAGAAGACAAAAGGAGGAACAAGGAGAAGAAAAGGAGGAACAAGATACAGCAGGAACAAGAGAAGGAGGAACACAAGAGGCAGAACAGGATATTGAAGATACAGCAGGAACAAGAGAAGGAGGAACAGAAAACAAAGAAAAGGATACGGGATGAGGATAAGAAGAGAGCAGAGCTTCGAAGAATAAAAGATGACGAGGCCAGGTTCAAGATGGAGATGGAGAAACTGTATGAGAGAGAAGAGAGGAATGCACAGATTGAAAGAGAGAAGAGGCGCGCGCTGTACAAGAAAAGAGGACAAACACAGAGCTAAACAGGTGGTGGCGTACCAGGTCACAGCGTCTACATCTGACGCCTCTGTGAGGAGGGAAGAGAGGGAGACCGCTCACGCACACTCTGCGAAGAGGACAACAAGGAGGAAGCAGAAGAAAGAGGCGGACGAGGCGTTGACAACTTTTGAGTAGATGACGGAAGAAAAGGGAGCTGACAAAATAAGAAAGAAATGTTCAAGTCAATGCTCCTAGGTATGTTAATAGATGTAAATAAAGAAAAACACATTTAAAAAATGTAAAGGCAAAAAAAACTAGAAAAGGAGCAAAAGGGGGAAACAATAATACAGGTTGAAGAGGAGAAAACAGGAAGAGAGGAGGAAGGGAGACCAGAGTGGTTCATCAGGAGGGAAGTAGGAGATATAGAATTCAAGTTCTGATGGACAGAACTAGGAAGGACCATGGGATAAAAGGTAAATGAGATTAGCATTAAAGAAGAGCTAAGTGGATCAAAAGAAAGTTATGGAAAACGCAAAGGGGGAGGCTATACTCAGAGGCAGAAGAAGACAAGATAAACAGAGACCAAGAGAAAAGAGGTGAAAGTGTTTTTATAAGAGTAATAGAGAGGAGATGGAACTAGAATTCCGATGGACATATGGGCAAAATAGCTATCCCATTTCAAACCTAGCTAATGCATTCCGTCAGTTAAGAAATCGCCCAGATTAACTTCACTGTTTATGCTCACTTGGAGGTGAAACCCAATCCCATGACAAACTATTAGTGTTGACAGAAGTGCAATTATGCAATGTCTTTCAACTCAAAAACTACAGTTCCTAATCTCATGTGATTATTCACCTAATTGAGTGGGCTTTCGGATGTTTTTTTTCTTCCTGAAACAGATTGTGGTATATGAGGTCACTTTAGCTGTTGAAGCATCAATAGGAAAGGATGAAAGGGAGGGAAGCAAGAAGAGGAAAAGACAGAAGAGCAGATGAGGTAAGTGCTTGGGCTTGTGATGAGAGGATGGGGGCTCCAGAAGTGGGCTTCATAATTGAAAACTCTCAGACAAATGTATTACTGTGAATCCCATTCGTTCAATGACTGTTTGATTAATTCCTGACGGGATTATTGTTTTACAGGATCACTCTATGTTCTGCTTCCGTGTGGATTGACAGCATTGCTTTAATGTGCTGCTGGAGGACACCATGGAGGAAGAGGGAGAGCGTCCATGATAGGCAGTTTGCCATGGTCCTAAATGGGCTTTTGAATGTACTGTACATTTTTCCTGCTTTATATCATACAACTTTACAATAAAAATGAATTGCAAGCATCAGTCTTTTCTGTATTGAGTGTGATCAGTGCAGTAGTTGTAGGATTGGTGTAAACCCAAGCAATATTCTGACACTAATTTTTATTTTTTTATTTCACCTTTATTTAACCAGGTAGGTCAGTTGAGAACAAGTTCTCATTTGCAACTGCGACCTGGCCAAGACAAAGCAAAGCAGTGCGACAAAAAAAAAAACAACAACACAGAGTTACACATTAAACAAACAGTCAAAAACACAATAGAAAATCTATAAACAGAGTGCAAAATGTAGTGCAAAAATGCAGTAAGGTTGGGAGGTAGGACAATAAATAGACTATAGAGTAGAAATAAATTACAGAATTATCATCATTAACACAGGAATGAAGGATGTGCAAATTATGATGTGCAAATAGAGATACTGGAGTGCAAGATTAGTGAAAAATAAACAAAAATAAATATGGGGATGAGGTAGTAGTGTGGGCTATTTACAGAAGGGCTATATACAGGTGCAGTGATCGATAAGCAGCTTTGACATCTGATGCTTAAAGTTATTGAGGGAGATAGGAACCTCTAGCTTCAATGATTTTTGCAATTCGTTCCAGTCATTGGCAGCAGCGAACTGGAAGGAATGGCGGCCAAAGGAGGTGTTGGCTTTGGGGGTGACCAGTGAGATATACCTGCTGGAGCGCATGCTACGGGTGGGTGTTGCTATGGTGACCAGTGAGCTGAGATAGGGCGGGGATTTACCTAATAAAGACTTATAGATGACCTGGAGCCAGTGGGTTTGGCGACGAAGATATAGTGAAGGCCAGCCAACGAGAGCATACAGGTCGCAGTGGTGGGTAGTGTAAGGGGCTTTGGTGACAAAACGGATGGCACTATGATAGACTACATCCAATTTGCTAAGTAGAGTGTTGGAGGCTAGTTTGTAAATGACATCGCCGAAATCAAGGATCGGTAGGATAGTCAGTTTTACAAGGGCATGTTTGGCAGCATGAGTGAAGGAGGCTCTGTTGCGAAATAGGAAGCCAATTCTGGATTTAATTTTGGATTGGAGATGGTTGATGTGAGTCTGGAAGTTGAGTTTATAGTCTAACCAGATGCCTAGGTATTTGTAGGTGTCCACGTATTCTAATTCGGATCCGTCGAGAGTAGTGATGATAGTCCGGTTGGCGGGTGCTGGCATCGTTCGATAGAAAAGCATGCACTTAGTTTTACTAGCGTTTAAGAGCAGTTGTAGGCCACGGAAGGAGTGTTGTATGGCATTGAAGCTTGATTGAAGGTTAGTAAACACAGTATCCAAAGAGGGGCCAGATGTATACAGAATGGTGTCATCTGCGTAGAGATGGATCAGAGAGTCACCAGCAGCGAGAGCGACATCGTTGATGTATATAGAGAAAAGGGTTGGCCCAAGAATTGAACCCTGTGGCACCCCCATAGAGACTGCCAGAGGATCGGACAATAGGCCCTCCGATTTGACACACTGAACTCTGTCTGCAAAGTAGTTAGAGAACCAAGCAAGGCAGTCACTTGAGAAACCAAGGCTGTTGAGTCTGCCAATAAGAATGCGGTGATTGACAGAGTCGAAAGCCTTGGCCAGGTCGATGAAAACGGCTGCACAGTACTGTCTTTTATCGATGGCGGTTATGATATCGTTCAGTACCTTGAGCGTAGCTGAGGTGCACCCATGACCAGCTCGGAAACCAGATTGCATAGCAGAGAAGGTACGGTGGGATTCGAAGTGGTCAGTTATCTGTTTGTTAACTTGGCTTTCGAAAACTTTAGAAAGGCAGGGCAGGATGGATATTGGTCTATAACAGTTTGGGTCTAGAGTGTCTCCTCCTTTGAAGAGGGGGATGACCGCGGCAGCTTTCCAATCTCTAGGGATCTCAGACGATACGAAAGAGAGGTTGAACAAGCTAGTGATAGGTGTTGCAACAATTTTGGCTGATAATTTCAGAAAGAGAGGGTCCAGATTATCTAGCCCAGCAGATTTGTAGGGGTCCAGACTTAGCAGCTCTTTCAGAACATCAGCTGTCAGGATTTGGGTGAAGGAGAAGCGGGGGGGGGCTTGGGCAAGTAGCTGCCGGGGGTGCAGAGCTGTTGACCGGGGTAGGGGTAGTCAGATGGAAAGCATGGCCAGCCGTAGCAAAATGCTTATTGAAATTTTCAATAATCGTGGATTTATCGGTGGTAACAGTGTTTCCGAGCCTCAGTGCAGTGGGCAACTGGGAGGAGGTGCTCTTATTCTCCATGGACTTTACAGTGTCCCAGAACTTTTTGGAGTTAGTACTACAGGTAGCAAATTTCTGTTTGAAAAAGCTGGCCTTTGCTTTTCTAACTGACTGGGTGTACTTGTTCCTGACTTCCCTGAATAGCTGCATATCGCGGGGGCTATTCGATGCTAATGCAGTGCGCCACAGGATGTTTTTGTGTTGGTCTAGTGCAGTCAAGTCTGGGGTGAACCAAGGGCTATATCTATTCTTAGTTCTACGTTTTTTGAAAGGGGCATGCTTATTTAGGATGGTGAGGAAAGCACTTTTAAAGAACAACCAGGCGTCCTCTACTGACGGGATGAGGTCAATATCCTTCCAGGATACCTGGGCCAGATCGAATAGAAAGGCCTGCTCACAAAAGTGTTTTAGGGAGCGTTTGACAGTGATAAGGGGTGGTCGTTTGGCCGCTGACCCATTGCGAACACAGGCGATGAGGCAGTGATCGCTGAGATCCTGGTTGAAAACAGAGGAGGTGTATTTGGAGGGCAAGTTAGTCAGGATGATATCAATAATGGTACCCATGTTTACGGATTTTGGGTTGTACCTGGTGGGTTCCTTGATAATTTGTGTGAGATTGAGGGCATCTATCTTAGATTGAAAGACAGCCGGGGTGTTAAGCATATCCCAGTTTAAGTCACCGAACAGTACAAACTCTGAAGATAGATGGGGGGCAATCAATTCACATATGGAGTCCAGGGCACAGCTGGGGGCTGAGGGGGGTCTGTAACAGGCGGCAACAGTGAGAGACTTATTTCTGGATAGGTGGATTTTTAAAAGTAGAAGCTCAAACTGTTTGGGCACAGACCTGGACAGTATGACAGAACTCTGCAGGTTATCTCTGCAGTAGATTGCAACTCCACCTCCTTTGGCAGTTCTATCTTGACGGGAAATGTTGTAGTTGGGGATGGAAATTTCCGAATTTTTGGTGGCCTTCCTAAGCCAGGATTCAGACACAGCTAGGGCATCCGGGTTGGCGGAGTGTGCTAATGCTGTGAATAAATCAAACTTAGGGAGGAGGCTTCTAATGTTAACATGCATGAAACCAAGGCTTTTACGGTTACAGAAATCAACAAATGAGAGCGCCTGGGGAATAGGTGTAGTACTGGGGGCTACAGGACCTGGGTTTACCTCTACATCACCAGAGGAACAGAGGAGTAATAGAATTAGTATTCGACTAAGGACTTTAAGAACTGGACGTCTAGTACGTTGGGTACATAGAATAAAAGGAGCAGATTTCTGGGCGTGGTGGAATAGATTCAGGGCATAATTTATAGTCAAGGATATAGAAGGGTGTGAGTTCAGTGGAGGTAAACCTAGGCGTTGGGTAATAAAGAGAGAGGTTGCATCTCTGGAGACACCAGTTAAGCCAGGTGAGGTCTCCGCATGTGTGGGGGGAGGGACAAAAAAGCTATCAGAGCCCAGTTGAGCAGGACTGGGGGCTCTGCAATGAAGTAAAACAATAATAGCTAACCTAAACAACAACAGACAAGGCATATTGAAATAAGAAAGGGGCAGAACATAAAATAAATAAAATGACAGTTAATTAAGAGGGCTAAGACAACGACGGGTAATGGCGATGAATGGACAAAGAGGGTCAGTTAGAAAAAAGTGATGTACTACACACAGGACCTGAGGCCTGGTAGTTAAACAGAAATAAATACCATAAAACCAAACAGTCCTGCAGGCATCAGCTGTGGAGCTGAACAAGCGTAGGATCCGATGAAAAAGCAAAGTGGTGAGCCGGGGAATCAGTTCAATGGCGGCGTCGCAGAGGAGAACCCTGTTGAGACCACGTCGGACAATTACGTCGGCAGACCAGTCACGGTGGCTCGGTGGGGCTCCGTGTCGACAGTAGAAAGGTCCAGGTAGGTTGATAAGGTACTGGAGCCCGGGAGAGTAGCTAGCACACGTCGGCTGTCCGGGAGATGAGCCTAGCTCACGCTAGCATTGGAAGCATGTACACAATGGAGCTTAGCTATAAACGTCGGTCAGTCGAATGCAGCTAGCTAGCTGTGATGATCCGGTGTGGTGGTCCGGTACTTTCAGTGGAAATCCGGTAAAGTGGAAGGGAACGCAGTCCGATAAGCGCTGGGTTGGTAGCGCGCTGAGCAGACTGGCCAATATTGTCCGAACTGAAAGCTGGCTGATCAGCCAGAGCGGAGGTGAAGACCGCTAGCAGTGGTTAGCGATGGAAGGTTAGCAAGCTAGCTAGCAGGCTAACTTTTGACTGCGGTTCGGTTAAATAGTGGAAAAACACGGATATTTGACCCGATATTTGACCCGTTTCACGTTGGGTAGGTGGCTTGCAGGAGGGGTAAATCGGGAACAAATAAAAATGTATGGAAAGACAAATTACAAACTATTTACACGAGACGAGACGGGACAAAACAAAATACACGTCTGCACTGTTACGCCATCTTGGAAGCCAGTGGTATAATGTTCAGTTGGTATAAAATAGTGTGATAAGAAATGATCAACATGTTGTGAAAACAATATGGAGATAGAAATATCAAAAGTACTGTTGCATTTATTTAGAGAATGGTCCACCGACAAAAGCATGTGTACACACATACACACATCAGACTCTGCTGGAGGTTTCTTTGCATCTGCATCTTGAGCAGTCTGTGTTGTATCAAATAAAATAAAATCAAATGTATTTATTTATAAAGCGCTTTTTACATCAGCCGATGTCACAAAGTGCTATACAGAAACCCAGCCTAAAACCCCAAACAGCAAGCAATGCAGATGTAGAAGCAAAGTGGCTAGGAAAAACTCCCTAGAAAGGCAAAACCTAGGAAGAAACCTAGAGAGGAACCAGGCTCTGATGGGTGGCCAGTCCTCTTCTGGCTGTGCCGGGTAGAGATTATAACAATGGCCATTAAGGCCAGTTCTTTCTCCAAGATGTTCAAATGTTCATAGATGACCAGCATATAAAGTAGATGACCAGCAATAAAAGTAGTTGTGGAGGTTGCAATAGGTAAATACATCAGGAGTGAATGTCACTTAGAGCGAGAGCGAGATGAAAACAGCAGGTCTGGGACAAGGTGGCACGTCCAATGAACAGGTCAGGGTTCCATAACCACAGGCAGAAGAGTTGAAACCGGTGCAGCAGCACGACCAGGTGGACTGGGGACAGCTAGGAGTCATCAGGGTAGGTGGTCCTGAAGCATGGTCCTCCGGGAGAGGAGGTAGAGTGGGAGAGAGAGAGAATTAGAGGGAGCATTCTTAAATTCACACAAGACACCGGATAATAACATCAGATTTAACAAACTGACCCTATCCCCCCGGCACATAGACTATTGCAGCATAGATACTGGAGGCTGAGACAGGGGGGGGTCAGGAGACACTGTGGCCCCCTCCGACAATACCCAGACAATTCCCCCGGACAGGGCCAAACCAGGCAGGATATAACCTCACCCACTCTGCCAAGCACAGCCCCTACACCAATAGAGGGATATCAACAACCACCAACTTACTACCCTGAGACAAGGCTGAGTATAGTCCACGAAAGATCCCCTCCACTGCACAAGCCAGAGGGTGCGACAAACCGTACAGGAAGTGACGCACCCCTCCTAGGGATGGCATGGAAAGCAGCAGTAAGCCAGTGACTCAGCCCCAGTAATAGGGTCAGAGGCAGAGAATCCCAATGGAGAGAGGGGAACCGGCCAGGCAGAGACAGCAAGGTTGGTTCGTCGCTCCAGAGCATTGCCGTTCACCCTTGCATCCCTGGGCCAGACTAAACTCAATCATAGGACATACTGAAGAGGTGAGTCTTCAGTAAAGACTTAAAGGTTGAGACGGAGTCTGCGTCTCTCACATGGATAGGCAGACCATTCCATAAAAATTGAGCTCTATAGGAGAAAGCCCTACCTCCACCTGTTTGCTTAGAGATTCTAGGGATAATAAGGAGGCCTGCGTCTTGTGACCGGAGCGTACGTGTAGGTATGTACGGCAGGACCAAATCTGAGAGATAAGTAGGAGCAAGTCCATGTAATGCTTTGTAGGTTAGCAGTAAAACCTTGAAATCATCCCTAGCCTTAACAGGAAGCCAGTGTAGAGAGGCTAGCACGGGAGTAATATGATCAAATCTTTTGCTTCTAGTCAGGATTCTAGCAGCCGTGTTTAGCACTAATTGAAGTTTATTTAGTGCTTTATCCAAGTAGCCGGAGAGTAGAGCATTGCAGTAATCTAATTCAGAAGTGACAAAAGCATGGATTAGCTTTTCCGCATCATATTTGGACAAAAAATGTCAGATTTTTGCAATGTTACGAAGATGGAAAAAAGCTATCCTTGAAATATTCTTGATATGTTCATTAAAAGAGAGATCAGGGTCCAGAGTAATGCTAAGGTCCTTCACAGTTTTTTGAGAGACGACTGTACAACCATCAAGATTAATTGTCAGATCCAAAAGCAGATCTCTTTGTTTCTTGGGACCTAGAACTAGCATCTCTGTTTTGTCAGATTTTAAAAGTAAAACATTTGCCGCCATCCACTTCCTTATGTCTAAAACACAGGCTTCCACTGCAGGCAATTTTGGTGCATCACCATGTTTCATCGAAATGTACAGCTGTGTGTCGTCCGCATAGCAATGGAAGTTAACATTATGTTTCCGAATGACATCCCCAAGAGGTAAAATATATAGTGAAAACAATAGTGGCCCTAAAACGGAACCTTGGGGAACACTACAATTGATTTGTCGGAGGACAAACCATCCACGGAGACAAACTGATATCTCTCCGACAGATAAGATCTAAACCAGGCAAGAACTTGTCCGTGTAGACCAATTAAGGTTTCCAATCTCTCCAAAAGAATATGATGGTCGATGGTGTCAAAAGCAGCACTAAGGTCTAAGAGCACAAGGACAGATGCAGAGCCTTGGTCTGACACCATTAAAAGGTTGTTTACCACTTTCAGGAGTGCAGTCTCAGTGCTATGATAGGGTCTAAAACCAGACTGAAGTGTTTCGTATACATTATTTGTCTTCAGGAAGGCAGTGAGTTGCTGCGCAACAGCTTTTTCTAAGATTTTTGAGAGAAATGGGAGATTCTATATATATCCTTGCTGGACTCGTCTACAACACAGCACATTATCCCCTGAGATGCCAAACTCAGACACAGTCCTAGAGACATCCTGGCTATGAGAGGACAACCACTCATGGTGTATCATGGACATTAGCTGTGAAGTGATACACATTGTGACACTATGTTTATGAGCTTACTACTACAAAATATACTGTATTTCAACCATAGAAGTGGGTTAATTGGTTAAGGTAATTGGAAATAGGCATATATGGCTCTAGTGATTTGTTGTCTGTCATGGTGGGTATGGCCTCCCATGGAATCACAATACATCACAATCGTGATGTCATAAATTACCTAAATGGTTTGCCATAGCATTACTGTCACATTATGGCAACACTTAAATTCAGGGTCAAAATCATTGCCATATTTTGGATGGTTATTTTTGAAGTGCTTGGTGGTTAGTAGTTGTAACCACTTGTGATTTAGTGTGAGTAGGCCTACTTTGTGGCAAAATTTAATTGAGATTGTTTAAATAATATAATAATATTTTTAAGCAATATTGTATATTTTTCAGGATTCCAGTAATTGAGGAAACTATGGGAAAGTTCTCCTTTGTCATCATAAGAATTGTTAGAATCCCTTTTCTCTCACCACCCTCATAGTCAAAACTCCAGTGCTTTAAAATCACTTTGACATATAGGCCTATGAGCTTTTCAAATATTGAAAATAACAAGCTTGTGTGATAAAGTGAAAATGTAGAGTTTCCATCAACCTCGCGCGCAATGTAGATATTAAAGAACGCTGCAGTTCGCGGTTTTGTAGTGGGTGAAACCATTCACTTCTGAAAAAGGGGTGATATAAATAAAGTTTCCTTTCATTATGTGTTTCTGAATTCATAAGAATATTTGCTGCCATTGTAGTAAGGTTGGTAATAAGAGAGGTTGTCGGCCTTACCATTTTTGTACTATTGTCTTTGAAAGAACAACTAGTGGGTTTTGAGTGCTTCTCCCCTATTTGGGAAGTTGGTCTGCCTGGTCCTCAGTCGAAGAGAGATATTCTGAGAGCAGGTTTGTGTCTCCTTCCTCTGTATATAAAAAATGTTTAAAACTGTATAACACAATAGTGTTTTTGGAAAACGGTTCATATATCCTAAAGTCAATAGCGAATGTGACTATGTATATATTTATTTTGCCGTTAACGTATTGAAGACCTATTTCAACAAGTTAACCAAGTTTTTGCTGGCTTAGCTAGCCATGTTGATGACGAGCTAAATAGCAACGTTTGTCACCGCACTACAATGTCACGCTAGCTGTTGCTAGCAGGTGATTTAAGTGAATGTTTATTTTCTTACTACCTTAAAAGGTTTATATAAAAAGGGTTGTACTTGTGCTCTGTATTTATGGATTAATATCACTTCACATTGAGGGTATGTATTACTACTGTTGCTCCTATCTAAAATATATATTGTGTCCTACCTAACCAGTGAACGTGTGGCTGTGACCGTCCTGTCAATGCCTGTCATCACTGTTTGATATATTTTACTGCAGGTATGCTTTTCTGTATTTTTGTTATTTTCTAAACACAACGCATGTATACTATACAATCACTTTGTGGACTCAGTCCGAGAGAGATATTCTGAGAGCAGTGAACGTGTGGCTGTGACCGTCCTGTCAATGCCTGTCATCTCTGTTGGATATCTTTTACTGCAGATAAAAACCGAGTCAACCTGAAGTGTGGGTGTCCTTGTGCCTTTCTTCTAGGGGGCTATGTTAAGTTGGTTACACTTGTATCATGATTACCTCATTACTGACGGTGTGTTTGTCATCATTTTAAACTACCAAACTCCACAGGGATAGAACACACCAGCCTCACAACTCCTCGCAACTCCCCACCTTTAGTGTAAGTCCCATCTGCAGGCTAAATCTATGAACTCTAAATTGGTCCAGACTAATAATTTATGGCCAATCAGTGTAAACTTTGTAGGCAAATAATAATCCAATGAGTTTGTCATCATTTTAATTGCTAGCCATGGACATCCTGGCTATGAGAGGACAACCACTTATGATGCATCATGGACAGTAGCTGTGAAGTGATACACATTGTGACAGTGTGGTTTTTACTATGTTTATGAGCTTACTACTACAAAATATACTGTATTTCAACCATAGAAGTGGCTTAATTGGTTAAGGTAATTGAAAATAGGCATATGTGGCTCTAGTGATTTGTTTTTTGTCAGGGTGGGTGTGGCCTCCCATGGAATCACATGACATCACAATCGTGATGTCATAAATGACCTAAATGGTTTGACATAGCGTTACTGTCACATTACTGCAACACTTACAAGATCAATTCAGGGTCATTGCTATATTTTGGGTGGTTATTTTTGAAGTGCTTGGTGGTAAGTAGTTGTGAACACTTGTGAATTAGTGTGAGTAGGCCTACTTTGTGGCACAATTTAATTGAGATTGTTTAAATAATATAAG
This sequence comes from Thymallus thymallus, assembly GCA_023634145.1. NCBI lineage: Eukaryota > Metazoa > Chordata > Actinopteri > Salmoniformes > Salmonidae > Thymallus > Thymallus thymallus. The sequence continues at coordinate 10,244,587 of CM042403.1, read as the reverse complement.
AATATTTTTAAGCAATGTATCTTTTTCAGGATTACATTAATTGAGGAAACTATGGGAAAGATTTCTGCACAGGAACTACCGAACTCCACAGGGACAGAACACACCAGCCTCACAACTCCTCGCAACTCCCCAGCTTTACTGTAAGTCCCATCTGCAGGCTAAATCTATGAACTCTAAATTGGTCCAGACTAATAATTTATGGCCCATCAGTGTAAACTTTGTAGGCACATAATAATCCAATGAGTAAAACAAAATATACCATGTTCTATTCTCAATATCTCTACTGCCCCAAAGGTGTGTAGGCAGGGCAAGGAGAACACCGATTCAACCCTGAAGAAGAGCCAAAAGAAGCGTCTCAATGAGAAGGGGACCCAGGTTGAACTAGGCATGCGGGAGGATATCCATGACCTGGACCTCGCCCATTGGAGATGGGCTAAAGAGACATGGAGAATTGAGCGAGGAAACATGAGGGAGATTAAGGCGCTGTATGGAGAAATATTTAAGCTGCACAAGCTGTTGGAGGAGGTAACAAGCACAGTTTTCTTATATCAGACTTTCATATTAATAGATATAGATAGATAGATAGATAGATAGATAGATAGATAGATAGATAGATAGATAGATAGATAGATAGATAGATAGATAGGTACTTTATTGATCCCCCGGGGGGGAAATTTAATTGTCAAGCAGCTACAACAAAAACACAGGGCAGGTGCAAAATGCCACAACGAAAGTACACAAAAGACAGATACACGGTACATGATACATAGAGCGGCAGTATGAAAAAGTATAGAAATACAAGATATCTGGAGTGCAAAAAAAAGCTATAAAAGGACATTGCATAGTATGAGTGGTTGGCTGAATATGTACACTATACATTGGTGGATGTTGGATGGTTAACTATACTATACAGGTCGATGGCAGAGAAATACTTCAGTAGCTAAAAATGCGTATGATATGAGCGAGGGTAATAATAGTTTACTTAATAGACAGACTGGGTAAATGAACAGGTAAGTGAAAATGTTGCATGGTTAAATTAGCTGTACAGTTAGGTATACAGTTATATTTACAGATAAGTGAATACTTGCATGTTTACACAAACTGTACAGGTAAATGACAGGAAGAGATACTTTAATAGCTAAATGTGTGTATGATATCATTTGGGGTAATAATAGTAATTCCCTTAAAATACAGTCCTTAGTGCGCAGGGTTTAATTACAGACAACTGCACTTATTGCACATTCGATATACTAAAAGCAATGAGAAAAGGTGCAACTGGCAGGATACTAATATGCATTCCTGAGTGAATGCCTACGTCCAATAATTACTTACAATATTGCATGTGATATAATATAACAACTGTACATGAGTATGTATATACAGACCTGTATGAATAAATAGGTCCTGAGTGGATGAGTGCTGACGGACCAGAGTTACTCACGGATGGATGCATAATTGTTAAACTAGGTCCTAGCACCCCAACAGTTCCAGATCTATGTTGCCGACGGCACGGCACCCCGGTGAGGCATTATATAGTCTCATGGCCGCCGGCAGGAAGGACCTCCTGTAGCGCTCTCTGGCACACCGTGGTGGGATCAGTCTGTGACTGAAAGTGCTCCTCTGCGTCATAACCATAGCGTGCAGAGGGTCCATGATGGCCAGCAGTTTGGCCAGGATCCGTCTCTCCGCCACCTCCTCTAGAGTGTCAAGGCTCATCCCCAGGACAGAGCTAGCCTTCCTGATCAGCTTATTTACCCGAGAAGCATCATCTTTGATGTTTGCTCCCCAGCACACCACTGCAAAAAAGATGGCACTGGCCACCACAGACTGGTAGAGGTATGCAGTAGTTTACTGCACACGTTGAAGGACCTGAGCCTCCTCAGAAAGTAGAGTCGGCTCTGGCCCTTTTTGTACAGGGCCCCGGTGTTACCAGCCCATTCCAGTCTGTTGTCCAAATGGACACCCAGGAACTTGTATGACTCAACCAAATCCACATCCATCCCCTTTATAGGGACTGCAGTCAGTTGTGCCTTGGTTCTCCTGAAGTCCACCACCATCTCCTTAGTTTTGCTGATGTTGAGCTGAAGGTAGTTCTGCTCACACCACAACACAAAGTCACTGATTGTGCTCCTGTACTCCTCCTCCTGCCCACCCCTGATGCACCCTACAATAGCAGAGTCATCCGATAACTTCTGTAGGTGGCATGTCTCAGAGTTATATCTGAAGTCTGAGGTGTAGAGGGTGAACAGGAAGGGGGACAGGACCGTACCCTGGGGGGCCCCTGTGTTGCTAACTGCCCGTTCTGACACACAGCTCTGTAGTCGCACAAATTGTGGCCTACCGGTCAGGTAGTCCGTGACCCAGGAGACTAAGGGTGCTTCCACTTTCATCCTCTTCATCTTCTCACCCAGTAGCAGGGGCTGAATGGTATTGAAGGCACTGGAGAAGTAAAAAAACATGACCCTCACAGTGCAACCTGCGTTGTCCAGGTGAGAGTAGGCCCTCTGCAGAAGGTAGATGATTGCATCATCCACCCCGATGTTGCGCTGGTATGCAAACTGCAGGGGGTCCATTGATGAACACACCAGGGGTCTGAGGTGAGCGAGGACTAACCTTTCCAGGGTCTTCATGATGTGGGATGTTAGCGCTACAGGTCTGAAGTCATTCAAGACAGTGGGGTGTGCCTTCTTGGGCACTGGGACGAGGCAGGATGTTTTCCACAGCACAGGGACCCTTTCTAGGCTCAGGCTAAGGTTGAAAAGACGCTGGAGTATTCCACACAGTTGGTCAGCACAGACCCTCAGCACCCTTGGGCTGATGCCATCAGGGCCCGCCGCTTTCCACTGGTGTAGTCTCTCCAGCTCTCTCTTCACTTGGTTGGTGGTGAAAGCCAGCCCAGGTGGGGAGGTGGGGGGAAGGGGGGTGTTGAGGATCAGTCCAGGGGGGGCAGGGGCGGAGGTGGGGTCACTGATTGTCTCAGCAGAGGTGCTGTGAGCAAAGTGGGGGTGGGATAGCCGTGAGGGTGTGTGGTCTGGGGAGCTGGAAGGGAGGTGGACAGGGCCAGTATCGAACCTGTTAAAAAATTGGTTCAGCTCATTGGCTCTGTCCTGGGTCCCCTCCGTCTGCCCACTGTTTGACTTTTTGAAGCCAGTGATATTTCTCATACCCTTCCACAACTCTCTCACCTGGCTCTGCCTCAGCTTGTCCTCCATCTTCTCCTTATACACTCTCTTCCCCTCAGCAATCTGTAGTTGCATTGTGATGTTCCCAATCCTGATACACGTAAATGAGATCTAAAAAGTTAGAATAGTGAAATAAGACTGCAAGAAAAAAACTGCACACTGGTAGTATTCTGAGGAAGGTCTGCATTCTGCACTGGTAGTATTCTGAGGAAGGTCTGCATTAAGCACTTGTAGTATTCTGAGGAAGGTCTGCATTCTGCACTAGTAGTCATTTTAGGAAGGTCTGCATTCTGCATTGACAGTATTCTGAGGAAGGTCTGCATTCCGCACTGGTAGTATTCTTAGGAAGGTCTGCATTCTGCACTAGTAGTTTTCTGAGGAAGGTCTGCATTCTGCACTGGTAGTATTCTGAGGAAGGTCTGCATTATGCACTGGTAGTATTTTGAAGAAGGCCTGCATTCTGCACTAGTAGTATTCTTAAGAAGGTCTGCATTCTGCATTGACAGTATTCTGAGGAAGGTCTCCATTCTTCACTGGTAGTATTCATAGGAAGGTCAGCATTCTGCACTTGTAGTATTCTTCGGAAGGTCTGCATTCCTAGAATAGAGTTGAAAAAGAATGGGAGGATATCTGAATTGGAATAGAACCAAACGTGTGGACCTTCACATTTTCCTAATAGGCTAATATAAAGAAATAAAATGTTTTTTTCTCTATGATATTTACTACCCATACACATATAATTGTTTTAAGGAATAACATGGACCATCAAGCTATTAAGTAATAAAAATGTGTCTGTCATCACACAGATTGGGGTAGATAAAGGGGTGATCCGGCAGTGCTCCACCTCCTCCATGCTTTGTCCCGTCTCCCCGACACTGCCAGCTTTCACGAGGTACAACCTCCACAGGTCCCTCGCCAACAGCCAATCGGCGCCTGACCAGCATGCCGCACCCACCCAGACGGACCCGGCTAAGAAACACTCAATATTTCCCCCTCTGGACACACAGAGCGGCGCTTCCCTTGACAAACGGCCTCATTCTCCGTCCGAGACGCAGCACTCACACCGATTTGCTATCCCACCCCACCTCCTGGCTCCCGGCCCTCCTGCCCGGCTGAGGCAGAACCATCCGCACGTCCACCCCAGGTCCCCATTGACTGGCCAGGCAAAGGTCAAGGATGAGGTCAAGAGGCCAGAGATTGCATCGTCTATGGAATTGTCTGAGGAAGTTCAACAGAGAGGCGCAGAAATTGCAAATATGTATAAAGCACAGCTGAAAGAGAGGATGGCCCAAAAGAGAAAGGAAGAGATTCTGAAGAAAAGGGTAAACAGAGATGACAAGAACGATGACACTGAGGCCTCCTGCTCCTCTGCAGTAGGACAATACAAGGCCCCCGAGTGCCTGGCAAGCCCAGAGGCCACCACAGATGCCACGCCAGTGGCCGTCCGAGAGGTCACTCAGGGGGCAACCCAGCAGGACCTGGCAGAGGTTGTGAATGTGCTCAAGGGACAATCTGCTGACCAATACCTGCCTGACGACGTTAGTGAGGATTCACTCACGTGGATCTCCATTTACGGGGAGCTGTGCCCGCTCGCTCACAGGGTGAACTCAGAAACTGACTACATTAAGGCACTCCGCGTCAACACTGAGAAGGCTGTGACTCCCTCGTGCTCGTCTCAAGATGTGTCTCAGAGTGTGAGTGAGGACACAAGTGAGGAGGGGAGTATTGGAAGTGAGGAGAGCATGAGTGGACAACAGCAGAGATGTCTAGAGAATGAAGAACTTAATGCCATGAGCTACGCAGAGAGGATCAAATATTTCAAGGACGAGGCTAAGAAAAATGAAGAGATGTTGAAGACGGAAAAGGGGAAGGAAAAAGAAAGGAAGGCGAAGAAAGCCAGGGAAGAAGAGCTCAGAAAGTGGGAAAAGAGACAGAAGAAATTGGATGAGGAGAAAAGGAAAATGACAGAAAATATGGAAAAAAAGAAGTTAGAGGAGCAGATGAAAAGGGAGAAGGCAGAGACGAAACTAAAGGTAGAACAAGAGAAAAAGAGACAAGAGCAAGAGAAAAAGAGAGAAAAAAAAGAAATGAAGAAGCAGGAGATGCAACAGAAGGCCTGTGAAAAAGAAGAGAAAAAGAGGAAGAAAAAGAGGGAAGAGGAGTTGAAAAAGATTGAGAAACAGAGGATGGAGGAGGAGAAGAACAGGGAAAAGGAGAGAACAAAGGTGCTGCAGATGCAGCGGAGGGCACAAGAGAAAGAAGACAAAAGGAGGAACGAGGAGAAGAAAAGGAGGAACAAGATACAGCAGGAACAAGAGAAGGAGGAACACAAGAGGCAGAACAGGATATTGAAGATACAGCAGGAACAAGAGAAGGAGGAACAGAAAACAAAGAAAAGGATACGGGATGAGGATAAGAAGAGAGCAGAGCTTCGAAGAATAAAAGATGACGAGGCCAGGTTCAAGATGGAGATGGAGAAACTGTATGAGAGAGAAGAGAGGAATGCACAGATTGAAAGAGAGAAGAGGCGCGCGCTGTACAAGAAAAGAGGACAAACACAGAGCTAAACAGGTGGTGGCGTACCAGGTCACAGCGTCTACATCTGACGCCTCTGTGAGGAGGGAAGAGAGGGAGACCGCTCACGCACACTCTGCGAAGAGGACAACAAGGAGGAAGCAGAAGAAAGAGGCAGACGAGGCGTTGACAACTTTTGAGTAGATGACGGAAGAAAAGGGAGCTGACAAAATAAGAAAGAAATGTTCAAGTCAATGCTCCTAGGTATGTTAATAGATGTAAATAAAGAAAAACACATTTAAAAAATGTAAAGGCAAAAAAAACTAGAAAACGAGCAAAAGGGGGAAACAATAATACAGGTTGAAGAGGAGAAAACAGGAAGAGAGGAGGAAGGGAGACCAGAGTGGTTCATCAGGAGGGAAGTAGGAGATATAGAATTCAAGTTCTGATGGACAGAACTAGGAAGGACCATGGGATAAAAGGTAAATGAGATTAGCATTAAAGAAGAGCTAAGTGGATCAAAAGAAAGTTATGGAAAACGCAAAGGGGGAGGCTATACTCAGAGGCAGAAGAAGACAAGATAAACAGAGACCAAGAGAAAAGAGGTGAAAGTGTTTTTATAAGAGTAATAGAGAGGAGATGGAACTAGAATTCCGATGGACATATGGGCAAAATAGCTATCCCATTTCAAACCTAGCTAATGCATTCCGTCAGTTAAGAAATCGCCCAGATTAACTTCACTGTTTATGCTCACTTGGAGGTGAAACCCAATCCCATGACAAACTATTAGTGTTGACAGAAGTGCAATTATGCAATGTCTTTCAACTCAAAAACTACAGTTCCTAATCTCATGTGATTATTCACCTAATTGAGTGGGCTTTCGGATGTTTTCTTTCTTCCTGAAACAGATTGTGGTATATGAGGTCACTTTAGCTGTTGAAGCATCAATAGGAAAGGATGAAAGGGAGGGAAGCAAGAAGAGGAAAAGACAGAAGAGCAGATGAGGTAAGTGCTTGGGCTTGTGATGAGAGGATGGGGGCTCCAGAAGTGGGCTTCATAATTGAAAACTCTCAGACAAATGTATTACTGTGAATCCCATTCGTTCAATGACTGTTTGATTAATTCCTGACGGGATTATTGTTTTACAGGATCACTCTATGTTCTGCTTCCGTGTGGATTGACAGCATTGCTTTAATGTGCTGCTGGAGGACACCATGGAGGAAGAGGGAGAGCGTCCATGATAGATAGATAGATAGATAGATAGATAGGTACTTTATTGATCCCCCGGGGGGGAAATTTCATTATCAAGCAGCTACAACAAAAACACAGGGCAGGTGCAAAATGCCACAACGAAAGTACACAAAAGACAGATACACGGTACATGATACATAGAGCGGCAGTATGAAAAAGTATAGAAATACAGGATATCTGGAGTGCAAAAAAAAGCTATAAAAGGACATTGCGTAGTATGAGTGGTTGGCTGAATATGTACACTATACATTGGTGGATGTTGGATGGTTAACTATACTATACAGGTTGATGGCAGAGAAATACTTCAGTAGCTAATGCGTATGATATGAGCGAGGGTAATAATAGTTTACTTAATAGACAGACTGGGTAAATGAACAGGTAAGTGAAAATTTTTCATGGTTAAATTAGCTGTACAGTTAGGTATACAGTTATATTTACAGATAAGTGAATACTTGCATGTTTACACAAACTGTACAGGTAAATGACAGGAAGAGATACTTTAATAGCTAAATGTGTGTATGATATCATTGGGGTAATAATAGTAATTCCCTTAAAATACAGTCCTTAGTGCGCAGGGTTTAATTACAGACAACTGCACTTATTGCACATTTGATATACTAAAAGCAATGAGAAAAGGTGCAACTGGCAGGATACTAATATGCATTCCTGAGTGAATGCCTAGGTCCAATAATTACTTACAATATTGCTGTGCCGTCCTCGATATGTCTGCTTAATATCCTGACGGCCAGCTAAACTTTTTCCCCACACCAAGACTCTGAAGAATAATTCTTAGTTCCACAGGTTTATTGGAGTTACAGAGAAAAGGTGAAACTGCAACACACAAAAGAGCAAGGACAAATTACACATTAAAGGCTAATTTGCACTATTACTGTTGCATTTTCGTTTGTACTCATTTTAACATTAATAAATGAGAAGAAATACATGTGAACAATATTCTGGTCATTATAGCACCTTTACCGTGCAGTTCGTTAACAAACGACACAATGACACAATGAGAGCTAGCATTCACATAGCCAAAGTACATTTAGACCATCTCTAGATTACACTCTACAAACTTAAATTATTGTAAAAAATAATGATGAATACCTCCAGACAATATTACAAAATAAGGTATACATACCGACGATGCTACGCCAGACACAAGAGATCGTCAGATACGGTTGAAAAGCAATGGAATAAACAGCCTTGAACAAACCGTTGAAACTCGTTCGACGTGAGTGTTTACATTCAAACTATGGGTCGCGCGACAGGACATATAGAACCATGCGATCTTAAAGAGAACATAACCTAAATAGAAACACATTAGGAAATGCATATTCCTGGAACACATTAGAGTACTGTAATGCTGACTAAATGAAAAGCATGTTTATCTTCAACTTTAAACTTAATGCTTATTTACATGTTCTTACTCATAACAAGACACTCCCCGCCTGACGTGGATACACGTCACCCCACAGTCCATGCACAGTCCTTATTTTTTTTTTTTTTTTTTTTAAACAGTCCATTTACTAAACAGTCCACTACTGTGCCTTTGGAGGTAGAAGGAGAACTATTTCAGTGACTGGCCTGAGAAAGAGGCTAGTCTCACCTGGTTTGATGATCTTCACCTCAACCTGGCGCACTTTCCCATCTTTGCTAGGGAAGGCCTGTGTAATCAGTCCAAGAGGCCATTCATTCCTAGGTGCTTGGCTGTTCTTAAGGAGAACAACGCTTCCAGGCTGAATGTTTGGCTGAGTGGACTGCCATTTCTTGCGGGTCTGCAGTGTTGGGAGGAATTGTTTCCTCCAGCGGTCCCAGAAGGTGTTGGACAGGTGCTGAACCTGCCGCCACTGGGACTTGTAGAGGTCTGCAACTCCAAACTCACCAGCAGGAGCAGGCACAATGTTCGTCTTTTGTGTGAGAAGAGCAGCTGGCGTGAGTATGAACGAGTCATCAGGGTCCATAGTCACTGGAACAAGTGGCCTGGCGTTGATGATCGCTGCGACTTCTGCCATGAAAGTCACCAGCACTTCGTGGGTGAGCTTGTCTTTCAGCTGGAGGAACATTGCGTCCAGAATCCTCCTAGCCAGACCTATCATTCTCTCCCATGATCCACCCCAATGGGATGCATGTGGGGGATTAAAGGACCAGATGCAGCCCTTGTCTAAGAGGTAAGTCTTTACAGCAGTGCTGTCAATGTTTGAGGCTATCTTCAGTTCCTTACAGGCGCCAATGAAGTTCGTGCCACGGTCGGAACGAATGTATTTGACCGGCCCACGCATTGAAAGGAAGCGCCGTAGCGCGTTGATGAAGCTAGAGGTGTCGAGGGATTCTATGACTTCGATGTGCACAGCTCTTATGCTCATGCACGTAAAGATCACTGCCCACCTTTTACTTTGAGCGAAGCCGCCTCTGGTCTTGCGTGAGGAGACGTTCCATGGGCCGAACACATCAAGACCCACGCTGGAGAACGGAGGATCTGTTGAAAGACGATCGGCTGGCAGGTTAGCCATTTTCTGGATGCTGAGTGGAGCTCTGAGCCTTCTGCATGTAATGCATTGGTGGATGATGCTGCTTACTCTTTTCTTCCCTCCGACTATCCAAAGGCCAGCTGAACGGACCGCCCCCTCTGTAAAGTGACGACCTTGATGATGGATTTGCTCGTGGTGGTGTCTGATGAGCAAAGTGGCGATGTGATGCTGGCCAGGAATAATCAGGGGAGTCTTTTCACTCTGATCGAGACTTGAATGATGAAGACGGCCTCCAACTCTGAGAAGGCCGTGTGTGTCAATGAACGGGTCCAGATTTCTGAGGGGGCTTGTTTTTGGCATCCTTTCCTGTTTTAGAATGCACTTTATCTCTTGGCTGTAGACTTCCTGTTGAACTGCTTGGATGATTACAGCTGACGCTTTCTCTGATTCCTCAACTGTGAATTCAGCTTTGCAGTAATGCCAGCCCTTGCATGCTCTGTTCTCTCTGTGAGCTGTCTTGAAATGACAGGCTATGTGAATGAGGCGAGTGACTGCACGAGTTAATGACTTCCAGGTAGAGAACTTAGCAAAGCGTTGTGAATCCAGTTGCTTGTTTGAGGCTGTAGTGCTTAAGGCAGACACCAGAGGGCGGATGTCTGGGTCTGTGCTCGGGTCAACAAGGTCATGGTTGCTCTCAGAAATGCTGGGCTCCGGCTTGGAGAGAAATTTGGGCCCACTCAGCCAGTTGGTGTGTTTCAGTTGGCCAACAGGGACGGAACGTGTTGCGTGATCTGCAGGGTTCAGGCCTGTTGGCACGTAGCGCCACTGGTCTGGTCGGCAAGATCTTCGGATGCGTAACACCCGGTTGCTGACATAGACATAAAAGCGCCTGGTCTCATTGCAAATATAGCCCAGGACTACTTTACTGTCTGAGTAGTAGGTTACAGCATCAAGCTGTAGGTCTAGTTCTGCTGAGACCAGGTCTGCTAACTCAACAGCAAGCACTGCTGCGCAGAGCTCAAGTCTTGGCACTGTGTGTTCAGGGCGAGGGGCCAGCTTGGCTTTGCCCATAACAAATCCAATCTGGTTGTTGCCATTACTGTCTGTCACTTTCAGGTAGCACACAGCACCGATAGCTTTGACTGACGCATCACAGAACACACATAGTTCTCTTCTTACCGCTGCTGACGGTGAGGCTTCTGTGTAGCGCCTTGGGATGGAAAGCTCAGCGAGCTCGGACAGAGAGGCTCTCCATGATGTCCAGGCATCTTCCATGGTTGGAGGTAAGGGCGTGTCCCAGTCACCCTTCTCCGCCGTGAGCTCTCGCAGGATAGCCTTGCCTTGGACTGTGACAGGCGCAACGAATCCAAGTGGGTCGTAGAGGCTATTGATTGTGGACAAGACACCTCGCCGGGTGTAGGGCTTGGTCTCACTGGAGACATTAAAAAGGAAACAGTCTGTCTTGAGATTCCAGTCAAGCCCGAGGCTGCCCTGCAACGGCAGCGCGTCTGCGTCGAGGTCAAGGTCTTTGAGGTCACTCGCGTGGTCACTGGATGGAAAGGCGTCCATGACCTCTTTGTTGTTCGCTGCAATCTTGTGAAGTCTCAGATTCGACTTGGAGAGCACATCCTGTGTCCTTTTTAACAGGCTGATTGCAGCTTGAACTGTAGGCAGGGACTTCAGCCCATCATCGACATAGAAGTCATGTAACACGAAGTGCTGCACATCTGGGTCGACATGGAACTCGTTGCCTTGAACAGACTTGTGTAGACCGTGAATAGCCACTGCAGGTGAAGGGCTGTTGCCGAAGACGTGGACGTTCATCCGGTAATCCACGATGGCTTTGGAGAGGTCATTGTCTTGGAACCAGAGAAAACGTAGGAAGTCATGGTCTTTCTCTCTTACCAGGAAGCAATAGAACATCTGTTCTATGTCGGCTGTGACGGCGATGGCCTCTCTTCTGAACCGAATCAGCACTCCCAGTAGTGTGTTATTCAGGTCAGGACCTGTTAACAGCACGTTGTTGAGTGATACGCCGTCGTATTGGGCACTGGAATCGAATACCACACGGATTTTCTTAGGTTTCTTCGGATGATACACTCCGAACGTTGGTAAGTACCACCTTTCTTCATGCGGGCTGAGAGGGGGGGCTAACTCTGCATGACCGTTCCGAAACATGTTGCCCATGAAGGCAAGAAAGTGGTCTCTCATCTCAGGCTTTTTTTCAAAGTTACGCTTGAGAGACATGAGACGCCTCAGCGCCTGTGGCCTGTTGTCTGGGAGCCGTGGGCGTGGGCTCTTGAAGGGTAATGGCGCCACCCAACTGTTGTTTGAGTCTTTTTGTAGTCCTTCATCCATTATCGCCATGAATGTTGTATCTTGAATGGAGGGAGCCACCTGGTTGTCATCCCTGGTCCTTCTGAACACCGTACATCCAAGGTGATCGGTTTCGCAGATAGGCTGGTCCTCAGGATACGCTGGAGGCTCACTGGTGGCCTGGGTGTCGCTGAACCTCTCCTTCACATGGAACACGTTGGGGCACGCGTCAAAGAGAGTGGGCCGTTGCAGCTCTGTGGTGTTCGTGTGGAACGTGCTAATTGTCAGTGGCCTGTGAACATTACCTAGGCACACATTTCCAACAATGACCCACCCCAGGTCTAACTTCTGTGCGTAAGGCAGATTGTGAGGGCTATTCACCTGTTTGCGGACTTTATGCACTCTGATAATGTCTCGTCCTAAGAGAAGCATAATGGGGGCTTGCGGGTCAATGTCTGGGATGAGGTGTGCCACTGACCTTAGATGAGCATGATGAAGAGCTACTTCGGGGGTTGGAATCTCCTCTCTGTTATTCGGTATGTCGTTACATTCTATGAGGCTTGGCAACGGGACGCGAACAGTTCCATCCAAAGACTCCACTTCATAGCCACTGGCCCTTCTGCCTGCTGATGGTTTCACTCCAGCACATGTTCTCAGTGTGTAAGGAGCGCTTGGACTTTTGTCATTGAACATGTCGAAGAACTGGGAGCGAACCAGTGACCTGTTGCTCTGCTCGTCCATGATCGCATACAGTTTCACAGCTTTTTCTCTGTGGCCGGCTGGGAACACTTTGACGAGGCATATTTTCGAGCAGGAGCGGTCTGTGAGTTCCCCTCCGCAGACTATTGTGCATTCGTTGGTGACCTGAGACTGCGGTGAAGCTTCATCCTCCTCCCCGCCGTGCTCAGAAGCAGGGCCAGCCTCCTGCTGCCAAGGTGCGGGTCCAGGGTGAAGCGCTGTGTTGTGCCTGTCGCTCTTACATTCAAAACACTGGACATTGAGTTTGCAGTTCTTTGCTATGTGAGATGAGGAAGAAAGACATTTAAAGCACACATTGTTTTCTTTGAGGAGTGTTTTGCGCTCGTCAATGTGCTTCTCTCTGAATGCCCGGCACTTACGGAGAGGGTGCGGCTTTTTATGCAACAGACACAGTTTGTCGCCGTCGTCTGATTTTGTTAAAGGCTTACCCCTTTCAGATGTGGCTCTGGGTGACACCTCTGTCTTGTGGACGTTGACTTCCCGCTGTCTGTTGGGCTTCCACGCTGTCTTCTCTGTCCTGGGGGCCATGTCTGTGTTGCCGATGAGGCTGAAGCTTGGGTCATTAGCAATGAGAGCCTGCTGGCTGACGAAATTGACAAAGAAGCCAAAGGGAGGATAGCTCACCTGGTTTTCACGCTTGTAGGCTGCACCAGTTATCACCCACTTGTCCTGGAGACGAGACGGGAGTTTCTGTACAATTAGGTTGACGCCTCTCGACGTGTCCAGAAAAGCCAGGCCTGGTAAGTCTCCTTCAGCCTTAGCGGCCTGCAGTTCCATTAGTAGATCACCCAGCTTTGTCAGCTTAGGTCCATCTCGGTTTACTATTTTTGGAAAGCTGTCAATGCGTTTGAACAGAGCATTTTCTATTGTTTCAGCTGAGCCATATGTTAGCTCGAGCCTTTCCCATGCCATGGCCAGTCCTGCTTCTGGCCGATTGATGTGTATTGCTCTTATCTGCTCGATATGCTCTGCTGACTCCTTCCCGAGCCATTTTAGCAGAAGATCCATCTCCTCACTCGGTTCCAGGTTTAGGCCTCTGATGGCAGTCAAAAAGGAACGCTTCCATGCTCTGTAGTTTTGGGGTTTGTCATTGAATTGTAGCAAACCTGTAGCTACAAGCTCACGGCGGGCTAGATACCTGACAAAGTCATTTATGTGTGAGCCGCCATCGTTTATGTATGAGCTGCCATAATTGTAATCTGGCCGTATGGCATGGTGTGTGGGAGGAGGCTGGGTGTGGTGATTTTGTGTTCTGAAGTGGTGTACAGGAGAAGCATGCTCACCGCTAGACTTGATGTGAGGTAGATGAACGTCTCCAGGCATCCTGTTGAATGTCTCGTGGCTGTCCTCGTATGTGCTGATGTAAGGCTGCTGTGAGATGAGACGATGTGGAGCAGTATTGTTCTGCTGCGGATAGAAGGGACTGGCTTCAGGCTTTAGTGGTGGAGGTGACACGTTGTGGTTAGGGACCGGCGCTGTCCTTGCTTGTGTGTCACCGTTTTCACATGACTTAAGTTCTGAATCCCTTTCTTTTATTTGATCAAGCACATACTGCTTTGTGCGTTGTGAGGCTTCTAAAGGAACAGAGTCTATTTTCAGGTCACAACTATGTTTCTCACTTACATCAGCAGCAGCTTCAAGTGCCTCTGCTTCGGCAATGGCTGCTGCAGCCTCTTTTTTATGTTTTAGCATTTCTATAGACACTTCCAACTTAGCTTGTTGTAGCCTCAGATTAGTTTCCTCTTCAGCATAGCATAGGCGTGCCTTTGCTGCTTCGGCTCTCGCTCTTGCTCTGACTGCTGCAGACCCCGCTGACGATGAACTGGATCTCATTGAACAACATACTTGCGAGCGTGTCCTTAACGATGCACTGTGTGGGTTCTCCTGTGCTGCTGTACTTCCATGCGAACTCTCCTCTGTAGCCTGTAGCTCGGTGGGGCGCGCTGCTCCAGTAGCACTTGACTGTAGAGTATGGTCCGTTGGTCGTCCACTGGATGCGTGTGACGACATGTCAGTTAGCTTCCAACTTGGTCTGATTTATCTTGCTTGCTTGATAGTCGTCGTTTCACTGTGCCGTCCTCGATATGTCTGCTTAATATCCTGACGGCCAGCTAAACTTTTTCCCCACACCAAGACTCTGAAGAATAATTCTTAGTTCCACAGGTTTATTGGAGTTACAGAGAAAAGGTGAAACTGCAACACACAAAAGAGCAAGGACAAATTACACATTAAAGGCTAATTTGCACTATTACTGTTGCATTTTCGTTTGTACTCATTTTAACATTAATAAATGAGAAGAAATACATGTGAACAATATTCTGGTCATTATAGCACCTTTACCGTGCAGTTCGTTAACAAACGACACAATGACACAATGAGAGCTAGCATTCACATAGCCAAAGTACATTTAGACCATCTCTAGATTACACTCTACAAACTTAAATTATTGTAAAAAATAATGATGAATACCTCCAGACAATATTACAAAATAAGGTATACATACCGACGATGCTACGCCAGACACAAGAGATCGTCAGATACGGTTGAAAAGCAATGGAATAAACAGCCTTGAACAAACCGTTGAAACTCGTTCGACGTGAGTGTTTACATTCAAACTATGGGTCGCGCGACAGGACATATAGAACCATGCGATCTTAAAGAGAACATAACCTAAATAGAAACACATTAGGAAATGCATATTCCTGGAACACATTAGAGTACTGTAATGCTGACTAAATGAAAAGCATGTTTATCTTCAACTTTAAACTTAATGCTTATTTACATGTTCTTACTCATAACAAGACAATTGCATGTGATATAATATAACAACTGTACATGGGTATGTATATACAGACCTGTATGAATAAGTAGGTCCTGAGTGGATGAGTGCTGACGGAACAGAGTTACTCACGGATGGATGCATAATTGTTAAACTAGGTCCTAGCACCCCAACAGTTCCAGATCTATGTTGCCGACGGCACGGCACCCCGGTGAGGCATTATATAGTCTCATAGCCGCCGGCAGGAAGGACCTCCTGTGGCGCTCTCTGGCACACCGTGGTGGGATCAGTCTGTGACTGAAAGAGCTCCTCTGCGTCATAACCATAGCGTGCAGAGGGTGGGTGACGTTGTCCATGATGGCCAGCAGTTTGGCCAGGATCCGTCTCTCCGCCACCTCCTCTAGAGTGTCAAGGCTCATCCCCAGGACAGAGCTAGCCTTCCTGATCAGCTTATTTACCCGAGAAGCATCCCCGGCTTTGATGTTTGCTCCCCAGCACACCACTGCAAAAAAGATGGCACTGGCCACCACAGACTGGTAGAAGGTATGCAGTAGTTTACTGCACACGTTGAAGGACCTGAGCCTCCTCAGAAAGTAGAGTCGGCTCTGGCCCTTTTTGTACAGGGCCCCGGTGTTACCAGCCCATTCCAGTCTGTTGTCCATATGGACCCCCAAGAACTTGTATGACTCAACCATTTCCACATCCATCCCCTTTATAGGGACTGCAGTCAGTTGTGCCTTGGTTCTCCTGAAGTCCACCACCATCTCCTTCGTTTTGCTGATGTTGAGCTGAAGGTGGTTCTGCTCACACCACAACACAAAGTCACTGATTGTGCTCCTGTACTCCTCCTCCTGCCCACCCCTGATGCACCCTACAATAGCAGAGTCATCCGAGAACTTCTGTAGGTGGCATGTTTCAGAGTTATATCTGAAGTCTGAGGTGTAGAGGGTGAACAGGAAGGGGGACAGGACCGTACCCTGGGGGGCCCCTGTGTTGCTAACTGCCCGTTCTGACACACAGCTCTGTAGTCGCACAAATTGTGGCCTACCGGTCAGGTAGTCCGTGACCCAGGAGACTAAGGGTGCTTCCACTTTCATCCTCCTCATCTTCTCACCCAGTAGCAGGGGCTGAATGGTATTGAAGGCACTGGAGAAGTCAAAAAACATGACCCTCACAGTGCAACCTGCGTTGTCCAGGTGAGAGTAGGCCCTCTGCAGAAGGTAGATGATTGCATCATCCACCCCGATGTTGCGCTGGTATGCAAACTGCAGGGGGTCCATTGATGAACACACCAGGGGTCTGAGGTGAGCGAGGACTAACCTTTCCAGGGTCTTCATGATGTGGGATGTTAGCGCTACAGGTCTGAAGTCATTCAGGACAGTGGGGTGTGCCTTCTTGGGCACTGGGACGAGGCAGGATGTTTTCCACAGCACAGGGACCCTTTCTAGGCTCAGGCTAAGGTTGAAAAGACGCTGGAGTATTCCACACAGTTGGTCAGCACAGACCCTAAGCACCCTTGGGCTGATGCCATCAGGGCCCGCCGCTTTCCACTGGTGTAGTCTCTCCAGCTCTCTCTTCACTTGGTTGGTGGTGAAAGCCAGCCCAGGTAGGGAGGTGGGGGGAAGGGGGGTGTTGAGGATCAGTCCAGGGGGGGCAGGGGCGGAGGTGGGGTCACTGATTGTCTCAGCAGAGGTGCTGTGAGCAAAGTGGGGGTGGGATAGCCGTGAGGGTGTGTGGTCTGGAGAGCTGGAGGGGAGGTGGACAGGGCCAGTATCGAACCTGTTAAAAAATTGGTTCAGCTCATTGGCTCTGTCCTGGGTCCCCTCCGTCTGCCCACTGTTTGACTTTTTGAAGCCAGTGATATTTCTCATACCCTTCCACACCTCTCTCACCTGGCTCTGCCTCAGCTTGTCCTCCATCTTCTCCTTATACACTCTCTTCCCCTCAGCAATCCGCAACTTCAGCTCCCTCTGGACGCATTTCAATTTGTCCTTGTCCTTCTCCTTGAAGGCCCTCTTCTTCTCATTCAGCAGGGCCTTCAGGTCGCTGGTGACCCAGGGTTTATTGTTTGGGAAACAGCGTACCTTCCTGGTGGGTACAGTGTTGTCTACACAAAAATTAATATAGTCTGTTATGCAGTCAGTGAGTCCATCGATGTCCTCCCCATGAGCCTCACAGAACACATCCCAGTCTGTTGTTTCAAAGCAGTCCTGTAGGGCCTCATTCGCCTCCGGGGACCATCTCCTAATAGTCCTGGTGGTTGCAGGCTGCTGTTGTACCATAGGCCTGTAGAGTGGGGTGAGGTGGACAAGGTTGTGATCCGATCTACCGAGGGGAGGGAGTGCAGTGGAGTTGTATGCATCCTTGACATTAGCATATAACAAGTCCAGAGTTTTATTATTCCTGGTTGGGCACTTCACGAACTGTTTGAACGTGGGCAGCGTGGAAGAGAGAGATGCATGGTTAAAATCTCCCGAAATTGCAAAGAAAGCACTGGGATGCGCTGTCTGTAACCTCGCGATAACAGAGTGGATGACGTCACACGCTGCGTTTGCGTCAGCAGAGGGCGGGATGTAAACAATAACAGCAATGGCCGCCGTGAATTCCCTAGGTAGATAGTAGGGTCTCAGGCTAACGGCTAGCAGTTCAATGTCCGGGCTACAAAACTTTTCCTTAAGAGTAATATGGTTCGGATGACACCATCTGTTGTTAACTAATAAAGCCAGCCCACCACCCTTACTCTTACCGGAAGAGACGCGATCCCTGTCCGCTGTGATGGTCTGGAAACCGTCGATAGTGACGTTCTGTATGGGGATGTTATCGTTCAGCCAAGTCTCAGTAAAACACATTAGGCTAGCTTCCCGATAAATCCTTTGTCCACGAACAAGTCCCGCCAACTCATCCATCTTGTTATGTAGACACCTCACATTGCCCATAATAATAGACGGTATAACCGGCTTGTACTTGAACCTCCTCCGCTTTGCCTTACATTTCAATCCCGCCCTGCATCCACGGCGTCGTCTTTTCAATTCGTCCGGAATATCAAACTTTTCCCTGGGGAGCAGCAGCGCTGCGTGGGCTAAATCCAGGAGCTGGGCTCGGTTGTAAACAATAACAGTTGACGACTCCTGTCGACGTTCAGCTGCGATAAAATCCATAAAATCCATAATCCTGATAGGCAGTTTGCCATGGTCCTAAATGGGCTTTTGAATGTACTGTACATTTTTCCTGCTTTATATCATACAACTTTACAATAAAAATGAATTGCAAGCATCAGCCTTTTCTGTATTGAGTGTGATCAGTGCAGTAGTTGTAGGATTGGTGTAAACCCAAGCAATATTCTGACACTAATGTTCAGTTGGTATAAAATAGTGTGATAAGAAATGATCAACATGTTGTGAAAACAATATGGAGATAGAAATATCAAAAGTACTGTTGCATTTATTTAGAGAATGGTCCACCGACAAAAGCATGTGTACACACATACACACATCAGACTCTGCTGGAGGTTTCTTTGCATCTGCATCTTGAGCAGTCTGTGTTGTATCAAATCAAATCAAATCAAATGTATTTATTTATAAAGCGCTTTTTACATCAGCCGATGTCACAAAGTGCTATACAGAAACCCAGCCTAAAACCCCAAACAGCAAGCAATGCAGATGTAGAAGCAAAGTGGCTAGGAAAAACTCCCTAGAAAGGCAAAACCTAGGAAGAAACCTAGAGAGGAACCAGGCTCTGAGGGGTGGCCAGTCCTCTTCTGGCTGTGCCGGGTAGAGATTATAACAATGGCCATTAAGGCCAGTTCTTTCTCCAAGATGTTCAAAGGTTCATAGATGACCAGCATATAAAGTAGATGACCAGCAATAAAAGTAGTTGTGGAGGTTGCAATAGGTAAATACATCAGGAGTGAATGTCACTTAGAGCGAGAGCGAGATGAAAACAGCAGGTCTGGGACAAGGTGGCACGTCCAATGAACAGGTCAGGGTTCCATAACCACAGGCAGAAGAGTTGAAACCGGTGCAGCAGCACGACCAGGTGGACTGGGGGCAGCTAGGAGTCATCAGGGTAGGTGGTCCTGAAGCATGGTCCTCCGGGAGAGGAGGTAGAGTGGGAGAGAGAGAGAATTAGAGGGAGCACACTTAAATTCACACAAGACACCGGATAATAACATCAGATTTAACAAACTGACCCTATCCCCCCGGCACATAGACTATTGCAGCATAGATACTGGAGGCTGAGACAGGGGGGGTCAGGAGACACTGTGGCCCCCTCCGACAATACCCAGACAATTCACCCGGTCAGGGCCAAACCAGGCAGGATATAACCTCACCCACTCTGCCAAGCACAGCCCCTACACCAATAGAGGGATATCAACAACCACCAACTTACTACCCTGAGACAAGGCTGAGTATAGTCCACGAAAGATCCCCTCCACTGCACAAGCCAGAGGGGGTGACAAACCTGACAGGAAGTGACGCACCCCTCCTAGGGATGGCATGGAAAGCAGCAGTAAGCCAGTGACTCAGCCCCCGTAATAGGGTCAGAGGCAGAGAATCCAAATGGAGAGATGGGAACCGGCCAGGCAGAGACAGCAAGGGTGGTTCGTCGCTCCAGAGCATTGCCGTTCACCCTTGCACCCCTGGGCCAGACTAAACTCAATCATAGGACATACTGAAGAGGTGAGTCTTCAGTAAAGACTTAAAGGTTGAGACGGAGTCTGCGTCTCTCACATGGATAGGCAGACCATTCCATAAAAATGTAGCTCTATAGGAGAAAGCCCTACCTCCACCTGTTTGCTTAGAGATTCTAGGGACAATAAGGAGGCCTGCGTCTTGTGACCGGAGCGTACGTGTAGGTATGTACGGCAGGACCAAATCTGAGAGATTAGTAGGAGCAAGCCCATGTAATGCTTTGTAGGTTAGCAGTAAAACCTTGAAATCAGCCCTAGCCTTAACAGGAAGCCAGTGTAGAGAGGCTAGCACGGGAGTAATATGATCAAATCTTTTGCTTCTAGTCAGGATTCTAGCAGCCGTGTTTAGCACTAATTGAAGTTTATTTAGTGCTTTATCCGGGTAGCCGGAGAGTAGAGCATGGCAGTAATCTAATCTAGAAGTGACAAATGCATGGATTAGCTTTTCCTCATCATTTTTGGACAAAAAATGTCAGATTTTTGCAATGTTACGAAGATGGAAAAAAGCTATCCTTGAAATATTCTTGATATGTTCATTAAAAGAGAGATCAGGGTCCAGAGTAATGCCAAGGTCCTTCACAGTTTTTTGAGAGACGACTGTACAACCATCAAGATTAATTGTCAGATCCAAAAGCAGATCTCTTTGTTTCTTGGGACCTAGAACTAGCATCTCTGTTTTGTCAGAATTTAAAAGTTAAACATTTGCCCCCATCCACTTCCTTATGTCTGAAACACAGGCTTCCAGTGCAGGCAATTTTGGTGCATCACCATGTTTCATCGAAATGTACAGCTGTGTGTCGTCCGCATAGCAATGGAAGTTAACATTATGTTTCCGAATGACATCACCAAGAGGTAAAATATATAGTGAAAACAATAGTGGCCCTATAACGGAACCTTGGGGAACACCGAAACTTTGATTTGAAACAATTGATTTGTCAGAGGACAAACCATCCACGGAGACAAACTGATATCTCTCCGACAGATAAGATCTAAACCAGGCAAGAACTTGTCCATGTAGACCAATTAAGGTTTCCAATCTCTCCAAAAGAATATGATGGTCGATGGTGTCAAAAGCAGCACTAAGGTCTAAGAGCACGAGGACAGATGCAGAGCCTTGGTCTGACGCCATTAAAAGGTTGTTTACCACTTTCACGAGTGCAGTCTCAGTGCTATGATAGGGTCTAAAACCAGACTGAAGTGTTTCGTATACATTATTTGTCTTCAGGAAGGCAGTGAGTTGCTGCGCAACAGCTTTTTCTAAGATTTTTGAGAGAAATGGGAGATTCTATATATATCCTTGCTGGACTCGTCTACAACACAGCACATTATCCCCTGAGATGCCAAACTCGGACACAGTCCTAGAGACATCCTGGCTATGAGAGGACAACCACTCATGATGTATCATGGACAGTAGTTGTGAAGTGATACACATTGTGACAGTGTGGTTTTTACTATGTTTATGAGCTTACTACTACAAAATATACTGTATTTCAACCATAGAAGTAGGTTAATTGGTTAAGGTAATTGAAAATAGGCATATATGGCTCCAGTGATTTGTTGTCTGTCATGGTGGGTATGGCCTCCCATGGAATCACAATACATCACATTCGTGATGTCACAAATTACCTAAATGGTTTGCCATAGCATTACTGTCACATTATGGCAACACTTACAAGTTAAATTCAGGGTCAAAATCATTGCTATATTTTGGATGGTTATTCTTGAAGTGCTTGGTGGTTAGTAGTTGTAACCACTTGTGATTTAGTGTAAGTAGGCCTACTTTGTGGCACAATTTAATTGAGATTGTTTAAATAATATAATAATATTTTTAAGCAGGATTCCAGTAATTGAGGAAACTATGGGAAAGTTCTCCTTTCTCATCATAAGAATTGATGTCCTAAATATCAATATCCTAAAGTCAATAGCGAATGTGACTATGTATATATTTATTTTGCCGTTAACCTATTGAAGACCTATTTCAACAAGTTAACCAAGTTTTTTCTGGCTTAGCTAGCCATGTTGATGATGAGCTAAATAGCAATGTTGATCACTGCACTACAATGTCACGCTAGCTATTGCTAGCAGGTGATTTATTGAAATATTAAGTGAATGTTTATTTTCTTACTACCTTAAAAGGTTTATATAAAAAGGGTTGTACTTGTGCTCTGTATTTATGGATTAATATCACTTCACATTGAGGGTATGTATTACTACTGTTGCACCTATCTAAAAGATATATTGTGTCCTACCTAACCAGTGAACGTGTGGCTGTGACCGTCCTGTCAATGCCTGTCATCACTGTTTGATATATTTTACTGCAGTTAAAAACCGAGTCAACCTGAAGTGTGGGTGTCCTTGTGCCTTTCTTCCAGGGGGCTATGTGAAGTTGGTTACACTTGTATCATGATTACCTCATTACTGACGGTATGTTTGTCATCATTTTAAACTACCGAACTCCACAGGGATAGAACACACCAGCCTCACAACTCCTCGCAACTCCCCAGCTTTAGTGTAAGTCCCATCTGCAGGCTAAATCTATGAACTCTAAATTGGTCCAGACTAATAATTTATGGCCAATCAGTGTAAACTTTGTAGGCAAATAATAATCCAATGAGTTTGTCATCATTTTAATTGCTAGCCATGGACATCCTGGCTATGAGAGGACAACCACTTATGATGCATCATGGACAGTAGCTGTGAAGTGATACACATTGTGACAGTGTGGTATTTACTATGTTTATGAGCTTACTACTACAAAACATACTGTATTTCAACCATAGAAGTGGCTTAATTGGTTAAAGTAATTGAAAATAGGCATATGTGTTTTTTGTCAGGGTGGGTGTGGCCTCCCATGGAATCACATGACATCACAATCGTGATGTCATAAATGACCTAAATGGTTTGACATAGCATTACTGTCACATTACTGCAACACTTACAAGATCAATTCAGGGTCATTGCTATATTTTGGATGGCTATTTTTGAAGTGCTTGGTGGTAAGTAGTTGTGAACACTTGTGAATTAGTGTGAGTAGGCCTACTTTGTGGCACAATTTAATTGAGATTGTTTAAATAATATAAGAATATTTTTAAGCAATGTATCTTTTTCAGGATTACATTAATTGAGGAAACTATGGGAAAGTTCTCCTTCCCAAAGCTCATCATAAGAATGGTTAGAATCCCTTTTCTCTCACCACCCTCCCAGTCAATTCTCCAGTGCTTTAAAATCACTTTGACATATAGGCCTGAGCTTTTCTAAGATTGAAAATAACAAGCTTGTATCATGATAACCTCATTACTGACCGTATGTTTGTCATCATTTTAATTGCTAGCCATGGGCAAATCGGACTGCACGGGACGATTTCTGCACAGGAACTACCGAACTCCACAGGGACATAACACACCAGCCTCACAACTCCTCGCAACTCCCCAGCTTTACTGTAAGTCCCATCTGCAGGCTAAATCTATGAACTCTAAATTGGTCCAGACTAATAATTTATGGCCCATCAGTGTAAACTTTGTAGGCGCATAATAATCCAATGAGTAAAACTAAATATACCATGTTCTATTCTCAATATCTCTACTGCCCCAAAGGTGTGTAGGCAGGGCAAGGAGAACACCGATTCAACCCTGAAGAAGAGCCAAAAGAAGCGTCTCAATGAGAAGGGGACCCAGGTTGAACTAGGCATGCGGGAGGATATCCATGACCTGGAGCTCGCCCATTGGAGATTGGCTAAAGAGACATGGAGAATTGAGCGAGGAAACATGAGGGAGATTAAGGCACTGTATGGAGAAATATATAAGCTGCACAAGCTGTTGGAGGAGGTAACAAGCGCAGTTTTCTTATATCAGACTTTCATATTAATAGATATACTGTAGTTGCTTTGTGATGTTCCCAATCCTGATACACGTAAATGAGATCTAAAAAGTTAGAATAGTGAAATAAGACTGCAAGAAAAAAACTGCACACTGGTAGTATTCTGAGGAAGGAATGCATTCTGCACTGGTAGTATTCTGAGGAAGGTCTGCATTCTGCACTAGTAGTCATTTTAGGAAGGTCTGCATTCTGCATTGACAGTATTCTGAGGAAGGTCTGCATTCTGCACTGGTAGTATTCATAGGAAGGTCTGCATTCTGCACTAGTATTTTTCTGAGGAAGGTCTGCATTCTGCACTGGTAGTATTCTGAGGAAGGTCTGCATTATGCACTAGTAGTATTTTGAAGAAGGCCTGCATTCTGCACTAGTAGTATTCTTAAGAAGGTCTGTATTCTGCATTGACAGTATTCTGAGGAAGGTCTCCATTCTTCACTGGTAGTATTCATAGGAAGGTCAGCATTCTGCACTGGTAATATTCTTAGGAAGGTCTGCATTCCTAGAATAGAGTTGAAAAAGAATGGGAGGATTTCTGAATTGGAAAAGGTGTGGACCTTCACATTTTCCTAATAGGCTAATAAATAGAAATAAAATGTTTTTTTCTCTGTGATATTTACTACCCATACACATAGTATTGTTTTAAGGAATAACATGGACCATCAAGCTATTAAGTAATAAAAATGTGTCTGTCATCACACAGATTGGGGTAGATAAAGGGGTGATCCGGCAGTGCTCCACCTCCTCCATGCTTTGTCCCGTCTCCCCGACACTGCCAGCTTTCACGAGGTACAACCTCCACAGGTCCCTCGCCAACAGCCAATCGGCGCCTGACCAGCATGCCGCACCGACCCAGAAGGACCCGGCTAAGAAACACTCAATATTTCCCCCTCTGGACACACAAAGCGGCACTTCCCTTGACAAACGGCCTCATTCTCCGTCTGAGACGCAGCACTCACACCAATTTGCTATCCCACCCCACCTCCTGGCTCCCGGCCCTCCTGCCCGGCTGAGGCAGAACCATCCGCACGTCCACCCCAGGTCCCCATTGACTGGCCAGGCAAAGGTCAAGGATGAGGTCAACAGGCCAGAGATTGCATCGTCTATGGAATTGTCTGAGGAAGTTCAACAGAGAGGCGCAGAAATTGCAAATATGTATAAAGCACAGCTGAAAGAGAGGATGGCCCAAAAGAGAAAGGAAGAGATTCTGAAGAAAAGGGTAAACAGAGATGACAAGAACGATGACACTGAGGCCTCCTGCTCCTCTGCAGTAGGACAATACAAGGCCCCCGAGTGCCTGGCAAGACCAGAGGCCACCACAGATGCCACGCCAGTGGCCGTCCGAGAGGTCACTCAGGGGGCAACCCAGCAGGACCTGGCAGAGGTTGTGAATGTGCTCAAGGGACAATCTGCTGACCAATACCTGCCTGACGACGTTAGTGAGGATTCACTCACGTGGATCTCCATTTACGGGGAGCTGTGCCCGCTCGCTCACAGGGTGAACTCAGAAACTGACTACATTAAGGCACTCCGCGTCAACACTGAGAAGGCTGTGACTCCCTCGTGCTCGTCTCAAGATGTGTCTCAGAGTGTGAGTGAGGACACAAGTGAGGAGGGGAGTATTGGAAGTGAGGAGAGCATGAGTGGACAACAGCAGAGATGTCTAGAGAATGAAGAACTTAATGCCATGAGCTACGCAGAGAGGATCAAATATTTCAAGGACGAGGCTAAGAAAAATGAAGAGATGTTGAAGACGGAAAAGGGGAAGGAAAAAGAAAGGAAGGCGAAGAAAGCCAGGGAAGAAGAGCTCAGAAAGTGGGAAAAGAGACAGAAGAAATTGGATGAGGAGAAAAGGAAAATGACAGAAAATATGGAAAAAAAGAAGTTAGAGGAGCAGATGAAAAGGGAGAAGGCAGAGACGAAACTAAAGGTAGAACAAGAGAAAAAGAGACAAGAGCAAGAGAAAAAGAGAGAAAAAAAAGAAATGAAGAAGCAGGAGATGCAACAGACGGCCTGTGAAAAAGAAGAGAAAAAGAGGAAGAAAAAGAGGGAAGAGGAGTTGAAAAAGATTGAGAAACAGAGGATGGAGGAGGAGAAGAACAGGGAAAAGGAGAGAACAAAGGTGCTGCAGATGCAGCGGAGGGCACAAGAGAAAGAAGACAAAAGGAGGAACGAGGAGAAGAAAAGGAGGAACAAGATACAGCAGGAACAAGAGAAGGAGGAACACAAGAGGCAGAACAGGATATTGAAGATACAGCAGGAACAAGAGAAGGAGGAACAGAAAACAAAGAAAAGGATACGGGATGAGGATAAGAAGAGAGCAGAGCTTCGAAGAATAAAAGATGACGAGGCCAGGTTCAAGATGGAGATGGAGAAACTGTATGAGAGAGAAGAGAGGAATGCACAGATTGAAAGAGAGAAGAGGCGCGCGCTGTACAAGAAAAGAGGACAAACACAGAGCTAAACAGGTGGTGGCGTACCAGGTCACAGCGTCTACATCTGACGCCTCTGTGAGGAGGGAAGAGAGGGAGACCGCTCACGCACACTCTGCGAAGAGGACAACAAGGAGGAAGCAGAAGAAAGAGGCAGACGAGGCGTTGACAACTTTTGAGTAGATGACGGAAGAAAAGGGAGCTGACAAAATAAGAAAGAAATGTTCAAGTCAATGCTCCTAGGTATGTTAATAGATGTAAATAAAGAAAAACACATTTAAAAAATGTAAAGGCAAAAAAAACTAGAAAAGGAGCAAAAGGGGGAAACAATAATACAGGTTGAAGAGGAGAAAACAGGAAGAGAGGAGGAAGGGAGACCAGAGTGGTTCATCAGGAGGGAAGTAGGAGATATAGAATTCAAGTTCTGATGGACAGAACTAGGAAGGACCATGGGATAAAAGGTAAATGAGATTAGCATTAAAGAAGAGCTAAGTGGATCAAAAGAAAGTTATGGAAAACGCAAAGGGGGAGGCTATACTCAGAGGCAGAAGAAGACAAGATAAACAGAGACCAAGAGAAAAGAGGTGAAAGTGTTTTTATAAGAGTAATAGAGAGGAGATGGAACTAGAATTCCGATGGACATATGGGCAAAATAGCTATCCCATTTCAAACCTAGCTAATGCATTCCGTCAGTTAAGAAATCGCCCAGATTAACTTCACTGTTTATGCTCACTTGGAGGTGAAACCCAATCCCATGACAAACTATTAGTGTTGACAGAAGTGCAATTATGCAATGTCTTTCAACTCAAAAACTACAGTTCCTAATCTCATGTGATTATTCACCTAATTGAGTGGGCTTTCGGATGTTTTCTTTCTTCCTGAAACAGATTGTGGTATATGAGGTCACTTTAGCTGTTGAAGCATCAATAGGAAAGGATGAAAGGGAGGGAAGCAAGAAGAGGAAAAGACAGAAGAGCAGATGAGGTAAGTGCTTGGGCTTGTGATGAGAGGATGGGGGCTCCAGAAGTGGGCTTCATAATTGAAAACTCTCAGACAAATGTATTACTGTGAATCCCATTCGTTCAATGACTGTTTGATTAATTCCTGACGGGATTATTGTTTTACAGGATCACTCTATGTTCTGCTTCCGTGTGGATTGACAGCATTGCTTTAATGTGCTGCTGGAGGACACCATGGAGGAAGAGGGAGAGCGTCCATGATAGGCAGTTTGCCATGGTCCTAAATGGGCTTTTGAATGTACTGTACATTTTTCCTGCTTTATATCATACAACTTTACAATAAAAATGAATTGCAAGCATCAGCCTTTTCTGTATTGAGTGTGATCAGTGCAGTAGTTGTAGGATTGGTGTAAACCCAAGCAATATTCTGACACTAATGTTCAGTTGGTATAAAATAGTGTGATAAGAAATGATCAACATGTTGTGAAAACAATATGGAGATAGAAATATCAAAAGTACTGTTGCATTTATTTAGAGAATGGTCCACCGACAAAAGCATGTGTACACACATACACACATCAGACTCTGCTGGAGGTTTCTTTGCATCTGCATCTTGAGCAGTCTGTGTTGTATCAAATAAAATCAAATCAAATGTATTTATTTATAAAGCGCTTTTTACATCAGCCGATGTCACAAAGTGCTATACAGAAACCCAGCCTAAAACCCCAAACAGCAAGCAATGCAGATGTAGAAGCAAAGTGGCTAGGAAAAACTCCCTAGAAAGGCAAAACCTAGGAAGAAACCTAGAGAGGAACCAGGCTCTGAGGGGTGGCCAGTCCTCTTCTGGCTGTGCCGGGTAGAGATTATAACAATGGCCATTAAGGCCAGTTCTTTCTCCAAGATGTTCAAAGGTTCATAGATGACCAGCATATAAAGTAGATGACCAGCAATAAAAGTAGTTGTGGAGGTTGCAATAGGTAAATACATCAGGAGTGAATGTCACTTAGAGCGAGAGCGAGATGAAAACAGCAGGTCTGGGACAAGGTGGCACGTCCAATGAACAGGTCAGGGTTCCATAACCACAGGCAGAAGAGTTGAAACCGGTGCAGCAGCACGACCAGGTGGACTGGGGGCAGCTAGGAGTCATCAGGGTAGGTGGTCCTGAAGCATGGTCCTCTGGGAGAGGAGGTAGAGTGGGAGAGAGAGAGAATTAGAGGGAGCACACTTAAATTCACACAAGACACCGGATAATAACATCAGATTTAACAAACTGACCCTATCCCCCCGGCACATAGACTATTGCAGCATAGATACTGGAGGCTGAGACAGGGGGGGTCAGGAGACACTGTGGCCCCCTCCGACAATACCCAGACAATTCACCCGGTCAGGGCCAAACCAGGCAGGATATAACCTCACCCACTCTGCCAAGCACAGCCCCTACACCAATAGAGGGATATCAACAACCACCAACTTACTACCCTGAGACAAGGCTGAGTATAGTCCACGAAAGATCCCCTCCACTGCACAAGCCAGAGGGGGTGACAAACCTGACAGGAAGTGACGCACCCCTCCTAGGGATGGCATGGAAAGCAGCAGTAAGCCAGTGACTCAGCCCCCGTAATAGGGTCAGAGGCAGAGAATCCAAATGGAGAGATGGGAACCGGCCAGGCAGAGACAGCAAGGGTGGTTCGTCGCTCCAGAGCATTGCCGTTCACCCTTGCACCCCTGGGCCAGACTAAACTCAATCATAGGACATACTGAAGAGGTGAGTCTTCAGTAAAGACTTAAAGGTTGAGACGGAGTCTGCGTCTCTCACATGGATAGGCAGACCATTCCATAAAAATTTAGCTCTATAGGAGAAAGCCCTACCTCCACCTGTTTGCTTAGAGATTCTAGGGACAATAAGGAGGCCTGCGTCTTGTGACCGGAGCGTACGTGTAGGTATGTACGGCAGGACCAAATCTGAGAGATTAGTAGGAGCAAGCCCATGTAATGCTTTGTAGGTTAGCAGTAAAACCTTGAAATCAGCCCTAGCCTTAACAGGAAGCCAGTGTAGAGAGGCTATCACGGGAGTAATATGATCAAATCTTTTGCTTCTAGTCAGGATTCTAGCAGCCGTGTTTAGCACTAATTGAAGTTTATTTAGTGCTTTATCCGGGTAGCCGGAGAGTAGAGCATGGCAGTAATCTAATCTAGAAGTGACAAATGCATGGATTAGCTTTTCCT
This sequence comes from Thymallus thymallus, assembly GCA_023634145.1. Taxonomy (NCBI): domain Eukaryota; kingdom Metazoa; phylum Chordata; class Actinopteri; order Salmoniformes; family Salmonidae; genus Thymallus; species Thymallus thymallus. The sequence goes on along the minus strand of CM042403.1, from coordinate 10,215,138 downwards.
CATCATTTTTGGACAAAAAATGTCAGATTTTTGCAATGTTACGAAGATGGAAAAAAGCTATCCTTGAAATATTCTTGATATGTTCATTAAAAGAGAGATCAGGGTCCAGAGTAATGCCAAGGTCCTTCACAGTTTTTTGAGAGACGACTGTACAACCATCAAGATTAATTGTCAGATCCAAAAGCAGATCTCTTTGTTTCTTGGGACCTAGAACTAGCATCTCTGTTTTGTCAGAATTTAAAAGTTAAACATTTGCCGCCATCCACTTCCTTATGTCTGAAACACAGGCTTCCAGTGCAGGCAATTTTGGTGCATCACCATGTTTCATCGAAATGTACAGCTGTGTGTCGTCCGCATAGCCAAACTCGGACACAGTCCTAGAGACATCCTGGCTATGAGAGGACAACCACTCATGATGTATCATGGACAGTAGCTGTGAAGTGATACACATTGTGACAGTGTGGTTTTTACTATGTTTATGAGCTTACTACTACAAAAATATACAGTATTTCAACCATAGAAGTGGGTTAATTGGTTAAGGTAATTGAAAATAGGCATATATGGCTCTAGTGATTTGTTGTCTGTCATGGTGGGTATGGCCTCCCATGGAATCACAATACATCACATTCGTGATGTCATAAATTACCTAAATGGTTTGCCATAGCATTACTGTCACATTATGGCAACACTTACAAGTTAAATTCAGGGTCAAAATCATTGTTATATTTTGGATTGTTATTCTTGAAGTGCTTGGTGGTTAGTAGTTGTAACCACTTGTGATTTAGTGTGAGTAGGCCTACTTTGTGGCACAATTTAATTGAGATTGTTTAAATAAAATAATAATATTTTTAAGCAATATTGTATCTTTTTCAGGATTCCAGTAATTGAGGAAACTATGGGAAAGTTCTCCTTTCTCATCATAAGAATTGATGTCCTAAATATCAATATCCTAAAGTCAATAGCGAATGTGACTATGTATATATTTATTTTGCCGTTAACGTATTGAAGACCTATTTCAACAAGTTAACCAAGTTTTTTCTGGCTTAGCTAGCCATGTTGATGATGAGCCAAATAGCAATGTTGATCACCGCACTACAATGTCACGCTAGCTATTGCTAGCTGGTGATTTATTGAAATATTAAGTGAATGTTTATTTTCTTACTACCTTAAAAGGTTTATATAAAAAGGGTTGTACTTGTGCTCTGTATTTATGGATTAATATCACTTCACATTGAGGGTATGTATTACTACTGTTGCACCTATCTAAAAGATATATTGTGTCCTACCTAACCAGTGAACGTGTGGCTGTGACCGTCCTGTCAATGCCTGTCATCACTGTTTGATATATTTTACTGCAGGTATGCTTTTCTGTATTTTTGTTATTTTCTAAACACAACGCATGTATACTATACACTTTGTGGACTCAGTCCGAGAGAGATATTCTGAGAGCAGTGAACGTGTGGCTGTGACCGTCCTGTCAATGCCTGTCATCCCTGTTGGATATCTTTTACTGCAGTTAAAAACCGAGTCAACCTGAAGTGTGGGTGTCCTTGTGCCTTTCTTCTAGGGGGCTATGTTAAGTTGGTTACACTTGTATCATGATTACCTCATTACTGACGGTATGTTTGTCATCATTTTAAACTACCGAACTCCACAGGGACAGAACACACCAGCCTCACAACTCCTCGCAACTCCCCAGCTTTAGTGTAAGTCCCATCTGCAGGCTAAATCTATGAACTCTAAATTGGTCCAGACTAATAATTTATGGCCCATCAGTGTAAACATTGTAGGCGCATAATAATCCAATGAGTAAAACTAAATATACCATGTTCTATTCTCAATATCTCTACTGCCCCAAAGGTGTGTAGGCAGGGCAAGGAGAACACCGATTCAACCCTGAAGAAGAGCCAAAAGAAGCGTCTCAATGAGAAGGGGACCCAGGTTGAACTAGGCATGCGGGAGGATATCCATGACCTGGACCTCGCCCATTGGAGATTGGCTAAAGAGACATGGAGAATTGAGCGAGGAAACATGAGGGAGATTAAGGCGCTGTATGGAGAAATATTTAAGCTGCACAAGCTGTTGGAGGAGGTAACAAGCGCAGTTTTCTTATATCAGACTTTCATATTAATAGATATACTGTAGTTGCTTTGTGATGTTCCCAATCCTGATACACGTAAATGAGATCTAAAAAGTTAGAATAGTGAAATAAGACTGCAAGAAAAAAACTGCACACTGGTAGTATTCTGAGGAAGGTCTGCATTCTGCACTGGTAGTATTCTGAGGAAGGTCTGCATTAAGCACTTGTAGTATTCTGAGGAAGGTCTGCATTCTGCACTAGTAGTCATTTTAGGAAGGTCTGCATTCTGCATTGACAGTATTCTGAGGAAGGTCTGCATTCCGCACTGGTAGTATTCTTAGGAAGGTCTGCATTCTGCACTAGTAGTTTTCTGAGGAAGGTCTGCATTCTGCACTGGTAGTATTCTGAGGAAGGTCTGCATTATGCACTGGTAGTATTTTGAAGAAGGCCTGCATTCTGCACTAGTAGTATTCTTAAGAAGGTCTGCATTCTGCATTGACAGTATTCTGAGGAAGGTCTCCATTCTTCACTGGTAGTATTCATAGGAAGGTCAGCATTCTGCACTTGTAGTATTCTTCGGAAGGTCTGCATTCCTAGAATAGAGTTGAAAAAGAATGGGAGGATATCTGAATTGGAATAGAACCAAACGTGTGGACCTTCACATTTTCCTAATAGGCTAATATAAAGAAATAAAATGTTTTTTTCTCTATGATATTTACTACCCATACACATATAATTGTTTTAAGGAATAACATGGACCATCAAGCTATTAAGTAATAAAAATGTGTCTGTCATCACACAGATTGGGGTAGATAAAGGGGTGATCCGGCAGTGCTCCACCTCCTCCATGCTTTGTCCCGTCTCCCCGACACTGCCAGCTTTCACGAGGTACAACCTCCACAGGTCCCTCGCCAACAGCCAATCGGCGCCTGACCAGCATGCCGCACCCACCCAGACGGACCCGGCTAAGAAACACTCAATATTTCCCCCTCTGGACACACAGAGCGGCGCTTCCCTTGACAAACGGCCTCATTCTCCGTCCGAGACGCAGCACTCACACCGATTTGCTATCCCACCCCACCTCCTGGCTCCCGGCCCTCCTGCCCGGCTGAGGCAGAACCATCCGCACGTCCACCCCAGGTCCCCATTGACTGGCCAGGCAAAGGTCAAGGATGAGGTCAAGAGGCCAGAGATTGCATCGTCTATGGAATTGTCTGAGGAAGTTCAACAGAGAGGCGCAGAAATTGCAAATATGTATAAAGCACAGCTGAAAGAGAGGATGGCCCAAAAGAGAAAGGAAGAGATTCTGAAGAAAAGGGTAAACAGAGATGACAAGAACGATGACACTGAGGCCTCCTGCTCCTCTGCAGTAGGACAATACAAGGCCCCCGAGTGCCTGGCAAGCCCAGAGGCCACCACAGATGCCACGCCAGTGGCCGTCCGAGAGGTCACTCAGGGGGCAACCCAGCAGGACCTGGCAGAGGTTGTGAATGTGCTCAAGGGACAATCTGCTGACCAATACCTGCCTGACGACGTTAGTGAGGATTCACTCACGTGGATCTCCATTTACGGGGAGCTGTGCCCGCTCGCTCACAGGGTGAACTCAGAAACTGACTACATTAAGGCACTCCGCGTCAACACTGAGAAGGCTGTGACTCCCTCGTGCTCGTCTCAAGATGTGTCTCAGAGTGTGAGTGAGGACACAAGTGAGGAGGGGAGTATTGGAAGTGAGGAGAGCATGAGTGGACAACAGCAGAGATGTCTAGAGAATGAAGAACTTAATGCCATGAGCTACGCAGAGAGGATCAAATATTTCAAGGACGAGGCTAAGAAAAATGAAGAGATGTTGAAGACGGAAAGGGGGAAGGAAAAAGAAAGGAAGGCGAAGAAAGCCAGGGAAGAAGAGCTCAGAAAGTGGGAAAAGAGACAGAAGAAATTGGATGAGGAGAAAAGGAAAATGACAGAAAATATGGAAAAAAAGAAGTTAGAGGAGCAGATGAAAAGGGAGAAGGCAGTGACGAAACTAAAGGTAGAACAAGAGAAAAAGAAACAAGAGCAAGAGAAAAAGAGAGAAAAAAAAGAAATGAAGAAGCAGGAGATGCAACAGAAGGCCTGTGAAAAAGAAGAGAAAAAGAGGAAGAAAAAGAGGGAAGAGGAGTTGAAAAAGATTGAGAAACAGATGATGGAGGAGGAGAAGAACAGGAAAAAGGAGAGAACAAAGGTGCTGCAGATGCAGCGGAGGGCACAAGAGAAAGAAGACAAAAGGAGGAACGAGGAGAAGAAAAGGAGGAACAAGATACAGCAGGAACAAGAGAAGGAGGAACACAAGAGGCAGAACAGGATATTGAAGATACAGCAGGAACAAGAGAAGGAGGAACAGAAAACAAAGAAAAGGATACGGGATGAGGATAAGAAGAGAGCAGAGCTTCGAAGAATAAAAGACGACGAGGCCAGGTTCAAGATGGAGATGGAGAAACTGTATGAGAGAGAAGAGAGGAATGCACAGATTGAAAGAGAGAAGAGGCGCGCGCTGTACAAGAAAAGAGGACAAACACAGAGCTAAACAGGTGGTGGCGTACCAGGTCACAGCGTCTACATCTGACGCCTCTGTGAGGAGGGAAGAGAGGGAGACCGCTCACGCACACTCTGCGAAGAGGACAACAAGGAGGAAGCAGAAGAAAGAGGCAGACGAGGCGTTGACAACTTTTGAGTAGATGACGGAAGAAAAGGGAGCTGACAAAATAAGAAAGAAATGTTCAAGTCAATGCTCCTAGGTATGTTAATAGATGTAAATAAAGAAAAACACATTTAAAAAATGTAAAGGCAAAAAAAACTAGAAAAGGAGCAAAAGGGGGAAACAATAATACAGGTTGAAGAGGAGAAAACAGGAAGAGAGGAGGAAGGGAGACCAGAGTGGTTCATCAGGAGGGAAGTAGGAGATATAGAATTCAAGTTCTGATGGACAGAACTAGGAAGGACCATGGGATAAAAGGTAAATGAGATTAGCATTAAAGAAGAGCTAAGTGGATCAAAAGAAAGTTATGGAAAACGCAAAGGGGGAGGCTATACTCAGAGGCAGAAGAAGACAAGATAAACAGAGACCAAGAGAAAAGAGGTGAAAGTGTTTTTATAAGAGTAATAGAGAGGAGATGGAACTAGAATTCCGATGGACATATGGGCAAAATAGCTATCCCATTTCAAACCTAGCTAATGCATTCCGTCAGTTAAGAAATCGCCCAGATTAACTTCACTGTTTATGCTCACTTGGAGGTGAAACCCAATCCCATGACAAACTATTAGTGTTGACAGAAGTGCAATTATGCAATGTCTTTCAACTCAAAAACTACAGTTCCTAATCTCATGTGATTATTCACCTAATTGAGTGGGCTTTCGGATGTTTTCTTTCTTCCTGAAACAGATTGTGGTATATGAGGTCACTTTAGCTGTTGAAGCATCAATAGGAAAGGATGAAAGGGAGGGAAGCAAGAAGAGGAAAAGACAGAAGAGCAGATGAGGTAAGTGCTTGGGCTTGTGATGAGAGGATGGGGGCTCCAGAAGTGGGCTTCATAATTGAAAACTCTCAGACAAATGTATTACTGTGAATCCCATTCGTTCAATGACTGTTTGATTAATTCCTGACGGGATTATTGTTTTACAGGATCACTCTATGTTCTGCTTCCGTGTGGATTGACAGCATTGCTTTAATGTGCTGCTGGAGGACACCATGGAGGAAGAGGGAGAGCGTCCATGATAGGCAGTTTGCCATGGTCCTAAATGGGCTTTTGAATGTACTGTACATTTTTCCTGCTTTATATCATACAACTTTACAATAAAAATGAATTGCAAGCATCAGCCTTTTCTGTATTGAGTGTGATCAGTGCAGTAGTTGTAGGATTGGTGTAAACCCAAGCAATATTCTGACACTAATGTTCAGTTGGTATAAAATAGTGTGATAAGAAATGATCAACATGTTGTGAAAACAATATGGAGATAGAAATATCAAAAGTACTGTTGCATTTATTTAGAGAATGGTCCACCGACAAAAGCATGTGTACACACATACACACATCAGACTCTGCTGGAGGTTTCTTTGCATCTGCATCTTGAGCAGTCTGTGTTGTATCAAATAAAATCAAATCAAATGTATTTATTTATAAAGCGCTTTTTACATCAGCCGATGTCACAAAGTGCTATACAGAAACCCAGCCTAAAACCCCAAACAGCAAGCAATGCAGATGTAGAAGCAAAGTGGCTAGGAAAAACTCCCTAGAAAGGCAAAACCTAGGAAGAAACCTAGAGAGGAACCAGGCTCTGAGGGGTGGCCAGTCCTCTTCTGGCTGTGCCGGGTAGAGATTATAACAATGGCCATTAAGGCCAGTTCTTTCTCCAAGATGTTCAAAGGTTCATAGATGACCAGCATATAAAGTAGATGACCAGCAATAAAAGTAGTTGTGGAGGTTGCAATAGGTAAATACATCAGGAGTGAATGTCACTTAGAGCGAGAGCGAGATGAAAACAGCAGGTCTGGGACAAGGTGGCACGTCCAATGAACAGGTCAGGGTTCCATAACCACAGGCAGAAGAGTTGAAACCGGTGCAGCAGCACGACCAGGTGGACTGGGGGCAGCTAGGAGTCATCAGGGTAGGTGGTCCTGAAGCATGGTCCTCCGGGAGAGGAGGTAGAGTGGGAGAGAGAGAGAATTAGAGGGAGCACACTTAAATTCACACAAGACACCGGATAATAACATCAGATTTAACAAACTGACCCTATCCCCCCGGCACATAGACTATTGCAGCATAGATACTGGAGGCTGAGACAGGGGGGGTCAGGAGACACTGTGGCCCCCTCCGACAATACCCAGACAATTCACCCGGTCAGGGCCAAACCAGGCAGGATATAACCTCACCCACTCTGCCAAGCACAGCCCCTACACCAATAGAGGGATATCAACAACCACCAACTTACTACCCTGAGACAAGGCTGAGTATAGTCCACGAAAGATCCCCTCCACTGCACAAGCCAGAGGGGGTGACAAACCTGACAGGAAGTGACGCACCCCTCCTAGGGATGGCATGGAAAGCAGCAGTAAGCCAGTGACTCAGCCCCCGTAATAGGGTCAGAGGCAGAGAATCCAAATGGAGAGATGGGAACCGGCCAGGCAGAGACAGCAAGGGTGGTTCGTCGCTCCAGAGCATTGCCGTTCACCCTTGCACCCCTGGGCCAGACTAAACTCAATCATAGGACATACTGAAGAGGTGAGTCTTCAGTAAAGACTTAAAGGTTGAGACGGAGTCTGCGTCTCTCACATGGATAGGCAGACCATTCCATAAAAATGTAGCTCTATAGGAGAAAGCCCTACCTCCACCTGTTTGCTTAGAGATTCTAGGGACAATAAGGAGGCCTGCGTCTTGTGACCGGAGCGTACGTGTAGGTATGTACGGCAGGACCAAATCTGAGAGATTAGTAGGAGCAAGCCCATGTAATGCTTTGTAGGTTAGCAGTAAAACCTTGAAATCAGCCCTAGCCTTAACAGGAAGCCAGTGTAGAGAGGCTAGCACGGGAGTAATATGATCAAATCTTTTGCTTCTAGTCAGGATTCTAGCAGCCGTGTTTAGCACTAATTGAAGTTTATTTAGTGCTTTATCCGGGTAGCCGGAGAGTAGAGCATGGCAGTAATCTAATCTAGAAGTGACAAATGCATGGATTAGCTTTTCCTCATCATTTTTGGACAAAAAATGTCAGATTTTTGCAATGTTACGAAGATGGAAAAAAGCTATCCTTGAAATATTCTTGATATGTTCATTAAAAGAGAGATCAGGGTCCAGAGTAATGCCAAGGTCCTTCACAGTTTTTTGAGAGACGACTGTACAACCATCAAGATTAATTGTCAGATCCAAAAGCAGATCTCTTTGTTTCTTGGGACCTAGAACTAGCATCTCTGTTTTGTCAGAATTTAAAAGTTAAACATTTGCCCCCATCCACTTCCTTATGTCTGAAACACAGGCTTCCAGTGCAGGCAATTTTGGTGCATCACCATGTTTCATCGAAATGTACAGCTGTGTGTCGTCCGCATAGCAATGGAAGTTAACATTATGTTTCCGAATGACATCACCAAGAGGTAAAATATATAGTGAAAACAATAGTGGCCCTATAACGGAACCTTGGGGAACACCGAAACTTTGATTTGAAACAATTGATTTGTCAGAGGACAAACCATCCACGGAGACAAACTGATATCTCTCCGACAGATAAGATCTAAACCAGGCAAGAACTTGTCCATGTAGACCAATTAAGGTTTCCAATCTCTCCAAAAGAATATGATGGTCGATGGTGTCAAAAGCAGCACTAAGGTCTAAGAGCACGAGGACAGATGCAGAGCCTTGGTCTGACGCCATTAAAAGGTTGTTTACCACTTTCACGAGTGCAGTCTCAGTGCTATGATAGGGTCTAAAACCAGACTGAAGTGTTTCGTATACATTATTTGTCTTCAGGAAGGCAGTGAGTTGCTGCGCAACAGCTTTTTCTAAGATTTTTGAGAGAAATGGGAGATTCTATATATATCCTTGCTGGACTCGTCTACAACACAGCACATTATCCCCTGAGATGCCAAACTCGGACACAGTCCTAGAGACATCCTGGCTATGAGAGGACAACCACTCATGATGTATCATGGACAGTAGTTGTGAAGTGATACACATTGTGACAGTGTGGTTTTTACTATGTTTATGAGCTTACTACTACAAAATATACTGTATTTCAACCATAGAAGTAGGTTAATTGGTTAAGGTAATTGAAAATAGGCATATATGGCTCCAGTGATTTGTTGTCTGTCATGGTGGGTATGGCCTCCCATGGAATCACAATACATCACATTCGTGATGTCACAAATTACCTAAATGGTTTGCCATAGCATTACTGTCACATTATGGCAACACTTACAAGTTAAATTCAGGGTCAAAATCATTGCTATATTTTGGATGGTTATTCTTGAAGTGCTTGGTGGTTAGTAGTTGTAACCACTTGTGATTTAGTGTAAGTAGGCCTACTTTGTGGCACAATTTAATTGAGATTGTTTAAATAATATAATAATATTTTTAAGCAGGATTCCAGTAATTGAGGAAACTATGGGAAAGTTCTCCTTTCTCATCATAAGAATTGATGTCCTAAATATCAATATCCTAAAGTCAATAGCGAATGTGACTATGTATATATTTATTTTGCCGTTAACCTATTGAAGACCTATTTCAACAAGTTAACCAAGTTTTTTCTGGCTTAGCTAGCCATGTTGATGATGAGCTAAATAGCAATGTTGATCACTGCACTACAATGTCACGCTAGCTATTGCTAGCAGGTGATTTATTGAAATATTAAGTGAATGTTTATTTTCTTACTACCTTAAAAGGTTTATATAAAAAGGGTTGTACTTGTGCTCTGTATTTATGGATTAATATCACTTCACATTGAGGGTATGTATTACTACTGTTGCACCTATCTAAAAGATATATTGTGTCCTACCTAACCAGTGAACGTGTGGCTGTGACCGTCCTGTCAATGCCTGTCATCACTGTTTGATATATTTTACTGCAGTTAAAAACCGAGTCAACCTGAAGTGTGGGTGTCCTTGTGCCTTTCTTCCAGGGGGCTATGTGAAGTTGGTTACACTTGTATCATGATTACCTCATTACTGACGGTATGTTTGTCATCATTTTAAACTACCGAACTCCACAGGGATAGAACACACCAGCCTCACAACTCCTCGCAACTCCCCAGCTTTAGTGTAAGTCCCATCTGCAGGCTAAATCTATGAACTCTAAATTGGTCCAGACTAATAATTTATGGCCAATCAGTGTAAACTTTGTAGGCAAATAATAATCCAATGAGTTTGTCATCATTTTAATTGCTAGCCATGGACATCCTGGCTATGAGAGGACAACCACTTATGATGCATCATGGACAGTAGCTGTGAAGTGATACACATTGTGACAGTGTGGTATTTACTATGTTTATGAGCTTACTACTACAAAACATACTGTATTTCAACCATAGAAGTGGCTTAATTGGTTAAAGTAATTGAAAATAGGCATATGTGTTTTTTGTCAGGGTGGGTGTGGCCTCCCATGGAATCACATGACATCACAATCGTGATGTCATAAATGACCTAAATGGTTTGACATAGCATTACTGTCACATTACTGCAACACTTACAAGATCAATTCAGGGTCATTGCTATATTTTGGATGGCTATTTTTGAAGTGCTTGGTGGATAGATAGATAGATAGATAGATAGATAGATAGGTACTTTATTGATCCCCCGGGGGGGAAATTTCATTATCAAGCAGCTACAACAAAAACACAGGGCAGGTGCAAAATGCCACAACGAAAGTACACAAAAGACAGATACACGGTACATGATACATAGAGCGGCAGTATGAAAAAGTATAGAAATACAGGATATCTGGAGTGCAAAAAAAAGCTATAAAAGGACATTGCATAGTATGAGTGGTTGGCTGAATATGTACACTATACATTGGTGGATGTTGGATGGTTAACTATACTATACAGGTTGATGGCAGAGAAATACTTCAGTAGCTAATGCGTATGATATGAGCGAGGGTAATAATAGTTTACTTAATAGACAGACTGGGTAAATGAACAGGTAGGTGAAAATTTTGCATGGTTAAATTAGCTGTACAGTTAGGTATACAGTTATATTTACAGATAAGTGAATACTTGCATGTTTACACAAACTGTACAGGTAAATGACAGGAAGAGATACTTTAATAGCTAAATGTGTGTATGATATCATTGGGGTAATAATAGTAATTCCCTTAAAATACAGTCCTTAGTGCGCAGGGTTTAATTACAGACAACTGCACTTATTGCACATTTGATATACTAAAAGCAATGAGAAAAGGTGCAACTGGCAGGATACTAATATGCATTCCTGAGTGAATGCCTAGGTCCAATAATTACTTACAATATTGCATGTGATATAATATAACAACTGTACATGGGTATGTATATACAGACCTGTATGAATACGTATGGCCTGAGTGGATGAGTGCTGACGGAACAGAGTTACTCACGGATGGATGCATAATTATTAAACTAGGTCCTAGCACCCCAACAGTTCCAGATCTATGTTGCCGACGGCACGGCACCCCGGTGAGGCATTATATAGTCTCATAGCCGCCGGCAGGAAGGACCTCCTGTAGCGCTCTCTGGCACACCGTGGTGGGATCAGTCTGTGACTGAAAGAGCTCCTCTGCGTCATAACCATAGCGTGCAGAGGGTGGGTGACGTTGTCCATGATGGCCAGCAGTTTGGCCAGGATCCGTCTCTCCGCCACCTCCTCTAGAGTGTCAAGGCTCATCCCCAGGACAGAGCTAGCCTTCCTGATCAGCTTATTTACCCGAGTAGCATCACCGGCTTTGATGTTTGCTCCCCAGCACACCACTGCAAAAAAGATGGCACTGGCCACCACAGACTGGTAGAAGGTATGCAGTAGTTTACTGCACACGTTGAAGGACCTGAGCCTCCTCAGAAAGTAGAGTCGGCTCTGGCCCTTTTTGTACAGGGCCCCGGTGTTACCAGCCCATTCCAGTCTGTTGTCCATATGGACACCCAAGAACTTGTATGACTCAACCATTTCCACATCCATCCCCTTTATAGGGACTGCAGTCAGTTGTGCCTTGGTTCTCCTGAAGTCCACCACCATCTCCTTAGTTTTGCTGATGTTGAGCTGAAGGTGGTTCTGCTCACACCACAACACAAAGTCACTGATTGTGCTCCTGTACTCCTCCTCCTGCCCACCCCTGATGCACCCTACAATAGCAGAGTCATCCGAGAACTTCTGTAGGTGGCATGTTTCAGAGTTATATCTGAAGTCTGAGGTGTAGAGGGTGAACAGGAAGGGGGACAGGACCGTACCCTGGGGGGCCCCTGTGTTGCTAACTGCCCGTTCTGACACACAGCTCTGTAGTCGCACAAATTGTGGCCTACCGGTCAGGTAGTCCGTGACCCAGGAGACTAAGGGTCCTTCCACTTTCATCCTCCTCATCTTCTCACCCAGTAGCAGGGGCTGAATGGTATTGAAGGCACTGGAGAAGTCAAAAAACATGACCCTCACAGTGCAACCTGCGTTGTCCAGGTGAGAGTAGGCCCTCTGCAGAAGGTAGATGATTGCATCATCCACCCCGATGTTGCGCTGGTATGCAAACTGCAGGGGGTCCATTGATGAACACACCAGGGGTCTGAGGTGAGCGAGGACTAACCTTTCCAGGGTCTTCATGATGTGGGATGTTAGCGCTACAGGTCTGAAGTCATTCAGGACAGTGGGGTGTGCCTTCTTGGGCACTGGGACGAGGCAGGATGTTTTCCACAGCACAGGGACCCTTTCTAGGCTCAGGCTAAGGTTGAAAAGACGCTGGAGTATTCCACACAGTTGGTCAGCACAGACCCTCAGCACCCTTGGGATGATGCCATCAGGGCCCGCCGCTTTCCACTGGTGTAGTCTCTCCAGCTCTCTCTTCACTTGGTTGGTGGTGAAAGCCAGCCCAGGTAGGGAGGTGGGGGGAAGGGGGGTGTTGAGGATCAGTCCAGGGGGGGCAGGGGCGGAGGTGGGGTCACTGATTGTCTCAGCAGAGGTGCTGTGAGCAAAGTGGGGGTGGGATAGCCGTGAGGGTGTGTGGTCTGGGGAGCTGGAGGGGAGGTGGACAGGGCCAGTATCGAACCTGTTAAAAAATTGGTTCAGCTCATTGGCTCTGTCCTGGGTCCCCTCCGTCTGCCCACTGTTTGACTTTTTGAAGCCAGTGATATTTCTCATACCCTTCCACACCTCTCTCACCTGGCTCTGCCTCAGCTTGTCCTCCATCTTCTCCTTATACACTCTCTTCCCCTCAGCAATCCGCAACTTCAGCTCCCTCTGGACGCATTTCAATTTGTCCTTGTCCTTCTCCTTGAAGGCCCTCTTCTTCTCATTCAGCAGGGCCTTCAGGTCGCTGGTGACCCAGGGTTTATTGTTTGGGAAACAGCGTACCTTCCTGGTGGGTACAGTGTTGTCTACACAAAAATTAATATAGTCTGTTATGCAGTCAGTGAGTCCATCGATGTCCTCCCCATGAGCCTCACAGAACACATCCCAGTCTGTTGTTTCAAAGCAGTCCTGTAGGGCCTCATTCGCCTCCGGGGACCATCTCCTAATAGTCCTGGTGGTTGCAGGCTGCTGTTGGACCATAGGCCTGTAGAGTGGGGTGAGGTGGACAAGGTTGTGATCCGATCTACCGAGGGGAGGGAGTGCAGTGGAGTTGTATGCATCCTTCACATTAGCATATAACAAGTCCAGAGTTTTATTATTCCTGGTTGGGCACTTCACGAACTGTTTGAACGTGGGCAGCGTTGAAGAGAGAGATGCATGGTTAAAATCCCCCGAAATTGCAAGGAAAGCACTGGGATGCGCTGTCTGTAACCTCGCGATAACAGAGTGGATGACGTCACACGCTGCGTTTGCGTCAGCAGAGGGCGGGATGTAAACAATAACAGCAATGGCCGCCGTGAATTCCCTAGGTAGATAGTAGGGTCTCAGGCTAACGGCTAGCAGTTCAATGTCCGGGCTACAAAACTTTTCCTTAAGAGTAATATGGTTCGGATGACACCATCTGTTGTTAACTAATAAAGCCAGCCCACCACCCTTACTCTTACCGGAAGAGACGCGATCCCTGTCCGCTGTGATGGTCTGGAAACCGTCGATAGTGACGTTCTGTATGGGTATGATGTCGTTCAGCCATGTCTCAGTAAAACACATTAGGCTAGCTTCCCGATAAATCCTTTGTCCACGAACAAGTCCCGCCAACTCATCCATCTTGTTATGTAGACACCTCACATTGCCCATAATAATAGACGGTATAACCGGCTTGTACTTGAACCTCCTCCGCTTTGCCTTACATTTCAATCCCGCCCTGCGTCCACGGCGTCGTCTTTTCAATTCGTCCGGAATATCAAACTTTTCCCTGGGGAGCAGCAGCGCTGCGTGGGCTAAATCCAGGAGCTGGGCTCGGTTGTAAACAATAACAGTTGACGACTCCTGTCGACGTTCAGCTGCGATAAAATCCATAAAATCCATAATCCTGAACTGTTATAGTTCGACTGTAGCAAAATAAAAAATAAAACTAAAGAAAAAAGACGAAAGAAAACGAACTAAAACAACAATTAATGCACGGACAACGGGAGCTGCTTAAAAGGCGACCACTCAGGGCGGCGCCAAACGAAGCTGCAGGCACACACACACACACACACAGATGGAATTTCAACCTGGTAAGTAGTTGTGAACACTTGTGAATTAGTGTGAGTAGGCCTACTTTGTGGCACAATTTAATTGAGATTGTTTAAATAATATAAGAATATTTTTAAGCAATGTATCTTTTTCAGGATTACATTAATTGAGGAAACTATGGGAAAGTTCTCCTTCCCAAAGCTCATCATAAGAATGGTTAGAATCCCTTTTCTCTCACCACCCTCCCAGTCAATTCTCCAGTGCTTTAAAATCACTTTGACATATAGGCCTGAGCTTTTCTAAGATTGAAAATAACAAGCTTGTATCATGATAACCTCATTACTGACCGTATGTTTGTCATCATTTTAATTGCTAGCCATGGGCAAATCGGACTGCACGGGACGATTTCTGCACAGGAACTACCGAACTCCACAGGGACATAACACACCAGCCTCACAACTCCTCGCAACTCCCCAGCTTTACTGTAAGTCCCATCTGCAGGCTAAATCTATGAACTCTAAATTGGTCCAGACTAATACTTTATGGCCCATCAGTGTAAACTTTGTAGGCGCATAATAATCCAATGAGTAAAACTAAATATACCATGTTCTATTCTCAATATCTCTACTGCCCCAAAGGTGTGTAGGCAGGGCAAGGAGAACACCGATTCAACCCTGAAGAAGAGCCAAAAGAAGCGTCTCAATGAGAAGGGGACCCAGGTTGAACTAGGCATGCGGGAGGATATCCATGACCTGGAGCTCGCCCATTGGAGATTGGCTAAAGAGACATGGAGAATTGAGCGAGGAAACATGAGGGAGATTAAGGCACTGTATGGAGAAATATATAAGCTGCACAAGCTGTTGGAGGAGGTAACAAGCGCAGTTTTCTTATATCAGACTTTCATATTAATAGATATACTGTAGTTGCTTTGTGATGTTCCCAATCCTGATACACGTAAATGAGATCTAAAAAGTTAGAATAGTGAAATAAGACTGCAAGAAAAAAACTGCACACTGGTAGTATTCTGAGGAAGGAATGCATTCTGCACTGGTAGTATTCTGAGGAAGGTCTGCATTCTGCACTAGTAGTCATTTTAGGAAGGTCTGCATTCTGCATTGACAGTATTCTGAGGAAGGTCTGCATTCTGCACTGGTAGTATTCATAGGAAGGTCTGCATTCTGCACTAGTATTTTTCTGAGGAAGGTCTGCATTCTGCACTGGTAGTATTCTGAGGAAGGTCTGCATTATGCACTAGTAGTATTTTGAAGAAGGCCTGCATTCTGCACTAGTAGTATTCTTAAGAAGGTCTGTATTCTGCATTGACAGTATTCTGAGGAAGGTCTCCATTCTTCACTGGTAGTATTCATAGGAAGGTCAGCATTCTGCACTGGTAATATTCTTAGGAAGGTCTGCATTCCTAGAATAGAGTTGAAAAAGAATGGGAGGATTTCTGAATTGGAAAAGGTGTGGACCTTCACATTTTCCTAATAGGCTAATAAATAGAAATAAAATGTTTTTTTCTCTGTGATATTTACTACCCATACACATAGTATTGTTTTAAGGAATAACATGGACCATCAAGCTATTAAGTAATAAAAATGTGTCTGTCATCACACAGATTGGAGTAGATAAAGGGGTGATCCGGCAGTGCTCCACCTCCTCCATGCTTTGTCCCGTCTCCCCGACACTGCCAGCTTTCACGAGGTACAACCTCCACAGGTCCCTCGCCAACAGCCAATCGGCGCCTGACCAGCATGCCGCACCGACCCAGAAGGACCCGGCTAAGAAACACTCAATATTTCCCCCTCTGGACACACAAAGCGGCACTTCCCTTGACAAACGGCCTCATTCTCCGTCTGAGACGCAGCACTCACACCAATTTGCTATCCCACCCCACCTCCTGGCTCCCGGCCCTCCTGCCCGGCTGAGGCAGAACCATCTGCACGTCCACCCCAGGTCCCCATTGACTGGCCAGGCAAAGGTCAAGGATGAGGTCAACAGGCCAGAGATTGCATCGTCTATGGAATTGTCTGAGGAAGTTCAACAGAGAGGCGCAGAAATTGCAAATATGTATAAAGCACAGCTGAAAGAGAGGATGGCCCAAAAGAGAAAGGAAGAGATTCTGAAGAAAAGGGTAAACAGAGATGACAAGAACGATGACACTGAGGCCTCCTGCTCCTCTGCAGTAGGACAATACAAGGCCCCCGAGTGCCTGGCAAGACCAGAGGCCACCACAGATGCCACGCCAGTGGCCGTCCGAGAGGTCACTCAGGGGGCAACCCAGCAGGACCTGGCAGAGGTTGTGAATGTGCTCAAGGGACAATCTGCTGACCAATACCTGCCTGACGACGTTAGTGAGGATTCACTCACGTGGATCTCCATTTACGGGGAGCTGTGCCCGCTCGCTCACAGGGTGAACTCAGAAACTGACTACATTAAGGCACTCCGCGTCAACACTGAGAAGGCTGTGACTCCCTCGTGCTCGTCTCAAGATGTGTCTCAGAGTGTGAGTGAGGACACAAGTGAGGAGGGGAGTATTGGAAGTGAGGAGAGCATGAGTGGACAACAGCAGAGATGTCTAGAGAATGAAGAACTTAATGCCATGAGCTACGCAGAGAGGATCAAATATTTCAAGGACGAGGCTAAGAAAAATGAAGAGATGTTGAAGACGGAAAAGGGGAAGGAAAAAGAAAGGAAGGCGAAGAAAGCCAGGGAAGAAGAGCTCAGAAAGTGGGAAAAGAGACAGAAGAAATTGGATGAGGAGAAAAGGAAAATGACAGAAAATATGGAAAAAAAGAAGTTAGAGGAGCAGATGAAAAGGGAGAAGGCAGAGACGAAACTAAAGGTAGAACAAGAGAAAAAGAGACAAGAGCAAGAGAAAAAGAGAGAAAAAAAAGAAATGAAGAAGCAGGAGATGCAACAGACGGCCTGTGAAAAAGAAGAGAAAAAGAGGAAGAAAAAGAGGGAAGAGGAGTTGAAAAAGATTGAGAAACAGAGGATGGAGGAGGAGAAGAACAGGGAAAAGGAGAGAACAAAGGTGCTGCAGATGCAGCGGAGGGCACAAGAGAAAGAAGACAAAAGGAGGAACGAGGAGAAGAAAAGGAGGAACAAGATACAGCAGGAACAAGAGAAGGAGGAACACAAGAGGCAGAACAGGATATTGAAGATACAGCAGGAACAAGAGAAGGAGGAACAGAAAACAAAGAAAAGGATACGGGATGAGGATAAGAAGAGAGCAGAGCTTCGAAGAATAAAAGATGACGAGGCCAGGTTCAAGATGGAGATGGAGAAACTGTATGAGAGAGAAGAGAGGAATGCACAGATTGAAAGAGAGAAGAGGCGCGCGCTGTACAAGAAAAGAGGACAAACACAGAGCTAAACAGGTGGTGGCGTACCAGGTCACAGCGTCTACATCTGACGCCTCTGTGAGGAGGGAAGAGAGGGAGACCGCTCACGCACACTCTGCGAAGAGGACAACAAGGAGGAAGCAGAAGAAAGAGGCAGACGAGGCGTTGACAACTTTTGAGTAGATGACGGAAGAAAAGGGAGCTGACAAAATAAGAAAGAAATGTTCAAGTCAATGCTCCTAGGTATGTTAATAGATGTAAATAAAGAAAAACACATTTAAAAAATGTAAAGGCAAAAAAAACTAGAAAAGGAGCAAAAGGGGGAAACAATAATACAGGTTGAAGAGGAGAAAACAGGAAGAGAGGAGGAAGGGAGACCAGAGTGGTTCATCAGGAGGGAAGTAGGAGATATAGAATTCAAGTTCTGATGGACAGAACTAGGAAGGACCATGGGATAAAAGGTAAATGAGATTAGCATTAAAGAAGAGCTAAGTGGATCAAAAGAAAGTTATGGAAAACGCAAAGGGGGAGGCTATACTCAGAGGCAGAAGAAGACAAGATAAACAGAGACCAAGAGAAAAGAGGTGAAAGTGTTTTTATAAGAGTAATAGAGAGGAGATGGAACTAGAATTCCGATGGACATATGGGCAAAATAGCTATCCCATTTCAAACCTAGCTAATGCATTCCGTCAGTTAAGAAATCGCCCAGATTAACTTCACTGTTTATGCTCACTTGGAGGTGAAACCCAATCCCATGACAAACTATTAGTGTTGACAGAAGTGCAATTATGCAATGTCTTTCAACTCAAAAACTACAGTTCCTAATCTCATGTGATTATTCACCTAATTGAGTGGGCTTTCGGATGTTTTCTTTCTTCCTGAAACAGATTGTGGTATATGAGGTCACTTTAGCTGTTGAAGCATCAATAGGAAAGGATGAAAGGGAGGGAAGCAAGAAGAGGAAAAGACAGAAGAGCAGATGAGGTAAGTGCTTGGGCTTGTGATGAGAGGATGGGGGCTCCAGAAGTGGGCTTCATAATTGAAAACTCTCAGACAAATGTATTACTGTGAATCCCATTCGTTCAATGACTCTTTGATTAATTCCTGACGGGATTATTGTTTTACAGGATCACTCTATGTTCTGCTTCCGTGTGGATTGACAGCATTGCTTTAATGTGCTGCTGGAGGACACCATGGAGGAAGAGGGAGAGCGTCCATGATAGGCAGTTTGCCATGGTCCTAAATGGGCTTTTGAATGTACTGTACATTTTTCCTGCTTTATATCATACAACTTTACAATAAAAATGAATTGCAAGCATCAGCCTTTTCTGTATTGAGTGTGATCAGTGCAGTAGTTGTAGGATTGGTGTAAACCCAAGCAATATTCTGACACTAATGTTCAGTTGGTATAAAATAGTGTGATAAGAAATGATCAACATGTTGTGAAAACAATATGGAGATAGAAATATCAAAAGTACTGTTGCATTTATTTAGAGAATGGTCCACCGACAAAAGCATGTGTACACACATACACACATCAGACTCTGCTGGAGGTTTCTTTGCATCTGCATCTTGAGCAGTCTGTGTTGTATCAAATAAAATCAAATCAAATGTATTTATTTATAAAGCGCTTTTTACATCAGCCGATGTCACAAAGTGCTATACAGAAACCCAGCCTAAAACCCCAAACAGCAAGCAATGCAGATGTAGAAGCAAAGTGGCTAGGAAAAACTCCCTAGAAAGGCAAAACCTAGGAAGAAACCTAGAGAGGAACCAGGCTCTGAGGGGTGGCCAGTCCTCTTCTGGCTGTGCCGGGTAGAGATTATAACAATGGCCATTAAGGCCAGTTCTTTCTCCAAGATGTTCAAAGGTTCATAGATGACCAGCATATAAAGTAGATGACCAGCAATAAAAGTAGTTGTGGAGGTTGCAATAGGTAAATACATCAGGAGTGAATGTCACTTAGAGCGAGAGCGAGATGAAAACAGCAGGTCTGGGACAAGGTGGCACGTCCAATGAACAGGTCAGGGTTCCATAACCACAGGCAGAAGAGTTGAAACCGGTGCAGCAGCACGACCAGGTGGACTGGGGGCAGCTAGGAGTCATCAGGGTAGGTGGTCCTGAAGCATGGTCCTCTGGGAGAGGAGGTAGAGTGGGAGAGAGAGAGAATTAGAGGGAGCACACTTAAATTCACACAAGACACCGGATAATAACATCAGATTTAACAAACTGACCCTATCCCCCCGGCACATAGACTATTGCAGCATAGATACTGGAGGCTGAGACAGGGGGGGTCAGGAGACACTGTGGCCCCCTCCGACAATACCCAGACAATTCACCCGGTCAGGGCCAAACCAGGCAGGATATAACCTCACCCACTCTGCCAAGCACAGCCCCTACACCAATAGAGGGATATCAACAACCACCAACTTACTACCCTGAGACAAGGCTGAGTATAGTCCACGAAAGATCCCCTCCACTGCACAAGCCAGAGGGGGTGACAAACCTGACAGGAAGTGACGCACCCCTCCTAGGGATGGCATGGAAAGCAGCAGTAAGCCAGTGACTCAGCCCCCGTAATAGGGTCAGAGGCAGAGAATCCAAATGGAGAGATGGGAACCGGCCAGGCAGAGACAGCAAGGGTGGTTCGTCGCTCCAGAGCATTGCCGTTCACCCTTGCACCCCTGGGCCAGACTAAACTCAATCATAGGACATACTGAAGAGGTGAGTCTTCAGTAAAGACTTAAAGGTTGAGACGGAGTCTGCGTCTCTCACATGGATAGGCAGACCATTCCATAAAAATTTAGCTCTATAGGAGAAAGCCCTACCTCCACCTGTTTGCTTAGAGATTCTAGGGACAATAAGGAGGCCTGCGTCTTGTGACCGGAGCGTACGTGTAGGTATGTACGGCAGGACCAAATCTGAGAGATTAGTAGGAGCAAGCCCATGTAATGCTTTGTAGGTTAGCAGTAAAACCTTGAAATCAGCCCTAGCCTTAACAGGAAGCCAGTGTAGAGAGGCTAGCACGGGAGTAATATGATCAAATCTTTTGCTTCTAGTCAGGATTCTAGCAGCCGTGTTTAGCACTAATTGAAGTTTATTTAGTGCTTTATCCGGGTAGCCGGAGAGTAGAGCATGGCAGTAATCTAATCTAGAAGTGACAAATGCATGGATTAGCTTTTCCTCATCATTTTTGGACAAAAAATGTCAGATTTTTGCAATGTTACGAAGATGGAAAAAAGCTATCCTTGAAATATTCTTGATATGTTCATTAAAAGAGAGATCAGGGTCCAGAGTAATGCCAAGGTCCTTCACAGTTTTTTGAGAGACGACTGTACAACCATCAAGATTAATTGTCAGATCCAAAAGCAGATCTCTTTGTTTCTTGGGACCTAGAACTAGCATCTCTGTTTTGTCAGAATTTAAAAGTTAAACATTTGCCCCCATCCACTTCCTTATGTCTGAAACACAGGCTTCCAGTGCAGGCAATTTTGGTGCATCACCATGTTTCATCGAAATGTACAGCTGTGTGTCGTCCGCATAGCAATGGAAGTTAACATTATGTTTCCGAATGACATCACCAAGAGGTAAAATATATAGTGAAAACAATAGTGGCCCTATAACGGAACCTTGGGGAACACCGAAACTTACAATTGATTTGTCAGAGGACAAACCATCCACGGAGACAAACTGATATCTCTCCGACAGATAAGATCTAAACCAGGCAAGAACTTGTCCGTGTAGACCAATTAAGGTTTCCAATCTCTCCAAAAGAATATGATGGTCGATGGTGTCAAAAGCAGCACTAAGGTCTAAGAGCACGAGGACAGATGCAGAGCCTTGGTCTGACGCCATTAAAAGGTTGTTTACCACTTTCACGAGTGCAGTCTCAGTGCTATGATAGGGTCTAAAACCAGACTGAAGTGTTTCGTATACATTATTTGTCTTCAGGAAGGCAGTGAGTTGCTGCGCAACAGCTTTTTCTAAGATTTTTGAGAGAAATGGGAGATTCTATATATATCCTTGCTGGACTCGTCTACAACACAGCACATTATCCCCTGAGATGCCAAACTCGGACACAGTCCTAGAGACATCCTGGCTATGAGAGGACAACCACTCATGATGTATCATGGACAGTAGCTGTGAAGTGATACACATTGTGACAGTGTGGTTTTTACTATGTTTATGAGCTTACTACTACAAAATATACTGTATTTCAACCATAGAAGTAGGTTAATTGGTTAAGGTAATTGAAAATAGGCATATATGGCTCCAGTGATTTGTTGTCTGTCATGGTGGGTATGGCCTCCCATGGAATCACAATACATCACATTCGTGATGTCATAAATTACCTAAATGGTTTGCCATAGCATTACTGTCACATTATGGCAACACTTACAAGTTAAATTCAGGGTCAAAATCATTGCTATATTTTGGATGGTTATTCTTGAAGTGCTTGGTGGTTAGTAGTTGTAACCACTTGTGATTTAGTGTGAGTAGGCCTACTTTGTGGCACAATTTAATTGAGATTGTTTAAATAATATAATAATATTTTTAAGCAGGATTCCAGTAATTGAGGAAACTATGGGAAAGTTCTCCTTTCTCATCATAAGAATTGATGTCCTAAATATCAATATCCTAAAGTCAATAGCGAATGTGACTATGTATATATTTATTTTGCCGTTAACGTATTGAAGACCTATTTCAACAAGTTAACCAAGTTTTTTCTGGCTTAGCTAGCCATGTTGATGATGAGCTAAATAGCAATGTTGATCACTGCACTACAATGTCACGCTAGCTATTGCTAGCAGGTGATTTATTGAAATATTAAGTGAATGTTTATTTTCTTACTACCTTAAAAGGTTTATATAAAAAGGGTTGTACTTGTGCTCTGTATTTATGGATTAATATCACTTCACATTGAGGGTATGTATTACTACTGTTGCACCTATCTAAAAGATATATTGTGTCCTACCTAACCAGTGAACGTGTGGCTGTGACCGTCCTGTCAATGCCTGTCATCACTGTTTGATATATTTTACTGCAGGTATGCTTTTCTGTATTTTTGTTATTTTCTAAACACAACGCATGTATACTATACACTTTGTGGACTCAGTCCGAGAGAGATATTCTGAGAGCAGTGAACGTGTGGCTGTGACCGTCCTGTCAATGCCTGTCATCCCTGTTGGATATCTTTTACTGCAGTTAAAAACCGAGTCAACCTGAAGTGTGGGTGTCCTTGTGCCTTTCTTCCAGGGGGCTATGTGAAGTTGGTTACACTTGTATCATGATTACCTCATTACTGACGGTATGTTTGTCATCATTTTAAACTACCGAACTCCACAGGGATAGAACACACCAGCCTCACAACTCCTCGCAACTCCCCAGCTTTAGTGTAAGTCCCATCTGCAGGCTAAATCTATGAACTCTAAATTGGTCCAGACTAATAATTTATGGCCAATCAGTGTAAACTTTGTAGGCAAATAATAATCCAATGAGTTTGTCATCATTTTAATTGCTAGCCATGGACATCCTGGCTATGAGAGGACAACCACTTATGATGCATCATGGACAGTAGCTGTGAAGTGATACACATTGTGACAGTGTGGTATTTACTATGTTTATGAGCTTACTACTACAAAACATACTGTATTTCAACCATAGAAGTGGCTTAATTGGTTAAAGTAATTGAAAATAGGCATATGTGTTTTTTGTCAGGGTGGGTGTGGCCTCCCATGGAATCACATGACATCACAATCGTGATGTCATAAATGACCTAAATGGTTTGACATAGCATTACTGTCACATTACTGCAACACTTACAAGATCAATTCAGGGTCATTGCTATATTTTGGATGGCTATTTTTGAAGTGCTTGGTGGTAAGTAGTTGTGAACACTTGTGAATTAGTGTGAGTAGGCCTACTTTGTGGCACAATTTAATTGAGATTGTTTAAATAATATAAGAATATTTTTAAGCAATGTATCTTTTTCAGGATTACATTAATTGAGGAAACTATGGGAAAGTTCTCCTTCCCAAAGCTCATCATAAGAATGGTTAGAATCCCTTTTCTCTCACCACCATCCTAGTCAAAACTCCAGTGCTTTAAAATCACTTTGACATATAGGCCTGAGCTTTTCTAAGATTGAAAATAACAAGCTTGTATCATGATAACCTCATTACTGACCGTATGTTTGTCATCATTTTAATTGCTAGCCATGGGCAAATCGGACTGCACGGGACGATTTCTGCACAGGAACTACCGAACTCCACAGGGACAGACCACACCAGCCTCACAACTCCTCGCAACTCCCCAGCTTTACTGTAAGTCCCATCTGCAGGCTAAATCTATGAACTCTAAATTGGTCCAGACTAATAATTTATGGCCCATCAGTGTAAACTTTGTAGGCGCATAATAATCCAATGAGTAAAACTAAATATACCATGTTCTATTCTCAATATCTCTACTGTCCCAAAGGTGTGTAGGCAGGGCAAGGAGAACACCGATTCAACCCTGAAGAAGAGCCAAAAGAAGCGTCTCAATGAGAAGGGGACCCAGGTTGAACTAGGCATGCGGGAGGATATCCATGACCTGGAGCTCGCCCATTGGAGATTGGCTAAAGAGACATGGAGAATTGAGCGAGGAAACATGAGGGAGATTAAGGCACTGTATGGAGAAATATTTAAGCTGCACAAGCTGTTGGAGGAGGTAACAAGCGCAGTTTTCTTATATCAGACTTTCATATTAATAGATATACTGTAGTTGCTTTGTGATGTTCCCAATCCTGATACACGTAAATGAGATCTAAAAAGTTAGAATAGTGAAATAAGACTGCAAGAAAAAAACTGCACACTGGTAGTATTCTGAGGAAGGAATGCATTCTGCACTGGTAGTATTCTGAGGAAGGTCTGCATTCTGCACTAGTAGTCATTTTAGGAAGGTCTGCATTCTGCATTGACAGTATTCTGAGGAAGGTCTGCATTCCGCACTGGTAGTATTCATAGGAAGGTCTGCATTATGCACTAGTATTTTTCTGAGGAAGGTCTGCATTCTGCACTGGTAGTATTCTGAGGAAGGTCTGCATTATGCACTAGTAGTATTTTGAAGAAGGCCTGCATTCTGCACTAGTAGTATTCATAGGAAGGTCTGCATTCTGCACTAGTAGTATTCATAGGAAGGTCAGCATTCTGCACTGGTAATATTCTTAGGAAGGTCTGCATTCCTAGAATAGAGTTGAAAAAGAATGGGAGGATTTCTGAATTGGAAAAGGTGTGGACCTTCACATTTTCCTAATAGGCTAATAAATAGAAATAAAATGTTTTTTTCTCTGTGATATTTACTACCCATACACATAGAATTGTTTTAAGGAATAACATGGACCATCAAGCTATTAAGTAATAAAAATGTGTCTGTCATCACACAGATTGGGGTAGATAAAGGGGTGATCCGGCAGTGCTCCACCTCCTCCATGCTTTGTCCCGTCTCCCCGACACTGCCAGCTTTCACGAGGTACAACCTCCACAGGTCCCTCGCCAACAGCCAATCGGCGCCTGACCAGCATGCCGCGCCCACCCAGAAGGACCCGGCTAAGAAACACTCAATATTTCCCCCTCTGGACACACAGAGCGGCGCTTCCCTTGACAAACGGCCTCATTCTCCGTCCGAGACGCAGCACTCACACCGATTTGCTATCCCACCCCACCTCCTGGCTCCCGGCCCTCCTGCCCGGCTGTGGCAGAACCATCCGCACGTCCACCCCAGGTCCCCATTGACTGGCCAGGCAAAGGTCAAGGATGAGGTCAAGAGGCCAGAGATTGCATCGTCTATGGAATTGTCTGAGGAAGTTCAACAGAGAGGCGCAGAAATTGCAAATATGTATAAAGCACAGCTGAAAGAGAGGATGGCCCAAAAGAGAAAGGAAGAGATTCTGAAGAAAAGGGTAAACAGAGATGACAAGAACGATGACACTGAGGCCTCCTGCTCCTCTGCAGTAGGACAATACAAGGCCCCCGAGTGCCTGGCAAGACCAGAGGCCACCACAGATGCCACGCCAGTGGCCGTCCGAGAGGTCACTCAGGGGGCAACCCAGCAGGACCTGGCAGAGGTTGTGAATGTGCTCAAGGGACAATCTGCTGACCAATACCTGCCTGACGACGTTAGTGAGGATTCACTCACGTGGATCTCCATTTACGGGGAGCTGTGCCCGCTCGCTCACAGGGTGAACTCAGAAACTGACTACATTAAGGCACTCCGCGTCAACACTGAGAAGGCTGTGACTCCCTCGTGCTCGTCTCAAGATGTGTCTCAGAGTGTGAGTGAGGACACAAGTGAGGAGGGGAGTATTGGAAGTGAGGAGAGCATGAGTGGACAACAGCAGAGATGTCTAGAGAATGAAGAACTTAATGCCATGAGCTACGCAGAGAGGATCAAATATTTCAAGGACGAGGCTAAGAAAAATGAAGAGATGTTGAAGACGGAAAAGGGGAAGGAAAAAGAAAGGAAGGCGAAGAAAGCCAGGGAAGAAGAGCTCAGAAAGTGGGAAAAGAGACAGAAGAAATTGGATGAGGAGAAAAGGAAAATGACAGAAAATATGGAAAAAAAGAAGTTAGAGGAGCAGATGAAAAGGGAGAAGGCAGAGACGAAACTAAAGGTAGAACAAGAGAAAAAGAGACAAGAGCAAGAGAAAAAGAGAGAAAAAAAAGAAATGAAGAAGCAGGAGATGCAACAGAAGGCCTGTGAAAAAGAAGAGAAAAAGAGGAAGAAAAAGAGGGAAGAGGAGTTGAAAAAGATTGAGAAACAGAGGATGGAGGAGGAGAAGAACAGGGAAAAGGAGAGAACAAAGGTGCTGCAGATGCAGCGGAGGGCACAAGAGAAAGAAGACAAAAGGAGGAACGAGGAGAAGAAAAGGAGGAACAAGATACAGCAGGAACAAGAGAAGGAGGAACACAAGAGGCAGAACAGGATATTGAAGATACAGCAGGAACAAGAGAAGGAGGAACAGAAAACAAAGAAAAGGATACGGGATGAGGATAAGAAGAGAGCAGAGCTTCGAAGAATAAAAGATGACGAGGCCAGGTTCAAGATGGAGATGGAGAAACTGTATGAGAGAGAAGAGAGGAATGCACAGATTGAAAGAGAGAAGAGGCGCGCGCTGTACAAGAAAAGAGGACAAACACAGAGCTAAACAGGTGGTGGCGTACCAGGTCACAGCGTCTACATCTGACGCCTCTGTGAGGAGGGAAGAGAGGGAGACCGCTCACGCACACTCTGCGAAGAGGACAACAAGGAGGAAGCAGAAGAAAGAGGCAGACGAGGCGTTGACAACTTTTGAGTAGATGACGGAAGAAAAGGGAGCTGACAAAATAAGAAAGAAATGTTCAAGTCAATGCTCCTAGGTATGTTAATAGATGTAAATAAAGAAAAACACATTTAAAAAATGTAAAGGCAAAAAAAACTAGAAAAGGAGCAAAAGGGGGAAACAATAATATAGGTTGAAGAGGAGAAAACAGGAAGAGAGGAGGAAGGGAGATCAGAGTGGTTCATCAGGAGGGAAGTAGGAGATATAGAATTCAAGTTCTGATGGACAGAACTAGGAAGGACCATGGGATAAAAGGTAAATGAGATTAGCATTAAAGAAGAGCTAAGTGGATCAAAAGAAAGTTATGGAAAACGCAAAGGGGGAGGCTATACTCAGAGGCAGAAGAAGACAAGATAAACAGAGACCAAGAGAAAAGAGGTGAAAGTGTTTTTATAAGAGTAATAGAGAGGAGATGGAACTAGAATTCCGATGGACATATGGGCAAAATAGCTATCCCATTTCAAACCTAGCTAATGCATTCCGTCAGTTAAGAAATCGCCCAGATTAACTTCACTGTTTATGCTCACTTGGAGGTGAAACCCAATCCCATGACAAACTATTAGTGTTGACAGAAGTGCAATTATGCAATGTCTTTCAACTCAAAAACTACAGTTCCTAATCTCATGTGATTATTCACCTAATTGAGTGGGCTTTCGGATGTTTTCTTTCTTCCTGAAACAGATTGTGGTATATGAGGTCACTTTAGCTGTTGAAGCATCAATAGGAAAGGATGAAAGGGAGGGAAGCAAGAAGAGGAAAAGACAGAAGAGCAGATGAGGTAAGTGCTTGGGCTTGTGATGAGAGGATGGGGGCTCCAGAAGTGGGCTTCATAATTGAAAACTCTCAGACAAATGTATTACTGTGAATCCCATTCGTTCAATGACTGTTTGATTAATTCCTGACGGGATTATTGTTTTACAGGATCACTCTATGTTCTGCTTCCGTGTGGATTGACAGCATTGCTTTAATGTGCTGCTGGAGGACACCATGGAGGAAGAGGGAGAGCGTCCATGATAGGCAGTTTGCCATGGTCCTAAATGGGCTTTTGAATGTACTGTACATTTTTCCTGCTTTATATCATACAACTTTACAATAAAAATGAATTGCAAGCATCAGCCTTTTCTGTATTGAGTGTGATCAGTGCAGTAGTTGTAGGATTGGTGTAAACCCAAGCAATATTCTGACACTAATGTTCAGTTGGTATAAAATAGTGTGATAAGAAATGATCAACATGTTGTGAAAACAATATGGAGATAGAAATATCAAAAGTACTGTTGCATTTATTTAGAGAATGGTCCACCGACAAAAGCATGTGTACACACATACACACATCAGACTCTGCTGGAGGTTTCTTTGCATCTGCATCTTGAGCAGTCTGTGTTGTATCAAATAAAATCAAATCAAATGTATTTATTTATAAAGCGCTTTTTACATCAGCCGATGTCACAAAGTGCTATACAGAAACCCAGCCTAAAACCCCAAACAGCAAGCAATGCAGATGTAGAAGCAAAGTGGCTAGGAAAAACTCCCTAGATAGGCAAAACCTAGGAAGAAACCTAGAGAGGAACCAGGCTCTGAGGGGTGGCCAGTCCTCTTCTGGCTGTGCCGGGTAGAGATTATAACAATGGCCATTAAGGCCAGTTCTTTCTCCAAGATGTTCAAAGGTTCATAGATGACCAGCATATAAAGTAGATGGCCAGCAATAAAAGTAGTTGTGGAGGTTGCAATAGGTAAATACATCAGGAGTGAATGTCACTTAGAGCGAGAGCGAGATGAAAACAGCAGGTCTGGGACAAGGTGGCACGTCCAATGAACAGGTCAGGGTTCCATAACCACAGGCAGAAGAGTTGAAACCGGTGCAGCAGCACGACCAGGTGGACTGGGGGCAGCTAGGAGTCATCAGGGTAGGTGGTCCTGAAGCATGGTCCTCTGGGAGAGGAGGTAGAGTGGGAGAGAGAGAGAATTAGAGGGAGCACACTTAAATTCAAACAAGACACCGGATAATAACATCAGATTTAACAAACTGACCCTATCCCCCCGGCACATAGACTATTGCAGCATAGATACTGGAGGCTGAGACAGGGGGGGTCAGGAGACACTGTGGCCCCCTCCGACAATACCCAGACAATTCACCCGGTCAGGGCCAAACCAGGCAGGATATAACCTCACCCACTCTGCCAAGCACAGCCTCTACACCAATAGAGGGATATCAACAACCACCAACTTACTACCCTGAGACAAGGCTGAGTATAGTCCACGAAAGATCCCCTCCACTGCACAAGCCAGAGGGGGTGACAAACCTGACAGGAAGTGACGCACCCCTCCTAGGGATGGCATGGAAAGCAGCAGTAAGCCAGTGACTCAGCCCCCGTAATAGGGTCAGAGGCAGAGAATCCAAATGGAGAGATGGGAACCGGCCAGGCAGAGACAGCAAGGGTGGTTCGTCGCTCCAGAGCATTGCCGTTCACCCTTGCACCCCTGGGCCAGACTAAACTCAATCATAGGACATACTGAAGAGGTGAGTCTTCAGTAAAGACTTAAAGGTTGAGACGGAGTCTGCGTCTCTCACATGGATAGGCAGACCATTCCATAAAAATTTAGCTCTATAGGAGAAAGCCCTACCTCCACCTGTTTGCTTAGAGATTCTAGGGACAATAAGGAGGCCTGCGTCTTGTGACCGGAGCGTACGTGTAGGTATGTACGGCAGGACCAAATCTGAGAGATTAGTAGGAGCAAGCCCATGTAATGCTTTGTAGGTTAGCAGTAAAACCTTGAAATCAGCCCTAGCCTTAACAGGAAGCCAGTGTAGAGAGGCTAGCACGGGAGTAATATGATCAAATCTTTTGCTTCTAGTCAGGATTCTAGCAGCCGTGTTTAGCACTAATTGAAGTTTATTTAGTGCTTTATCCGGGTAGCCGGAGAGTAGAGCATGGCAGTAATCTAATCTAGAAGTGACAAATGCATGGATTAGCTTTTCCTCATCATTTTTGGACAAAAAATGTCAGATTTTTGCAATGTTACGAAGATGGAAAAAAGCTATCCTTGAAATATTCTTGATATGTTCATTAAAAGAGAGATCAGGGTCCAGAGTAATGCCAAGGTCCTTCACAGTTTTTTGAGAGACGACTGTACAACCATCAAGATTAATTGTCAGATCCAAAAGCAGATCTCTTTGTTTCTTGGGACCTAGAACTAGCATCTCTGTTTTGTCAGAATTTAAAAGTTAAACATTTGCCCCCATCCACTTCCTTATGTCTGAAACACAGGCTTCCAGTGCAGGCAATTTTGGTGCATCACCATGTTTCATCGAAATGTACAGCTGTGTGTCGTCCGCATAGCAATGGAAGTTAACATTATGTTTCCGAATGACATCACCAAGAGGTAAAATATATAGTGAAAACAATAGTGGCCCTATAACGGAACCTTGGGGAACACCGAAACTTACAATTGATTTGTCAGAGGACAAACCATCCACGGAGACAAACTGATATCTCTCCGACAGATAAGATCTAAACCAGGCAAGAACTTGTCCGTGTAGACCAATTAAGGTTTCCAATCTCTCCAAAAGAATATGATGGTCGATGGTGTCAAAAGCAGCACTAAGGTCTAAGAGCACGAGGACAGATGCAGAGCCTTGGTCTGACGCCATTAAAAGGTTGTTTACCACTTTCACGAGTGCAGTCTCAGTGCTATGATAGGGTCTAAAACCAGACTGAAGTGTTTCGTATACACTATTTGTCTTCAGGAAGGCAGTGAGTTGCTGCGCAACAGCTTTTTCTAAGATTTTTGAGAGAAATGGGAGATTCTATATATATCCTTGCTGGACTCGTCTACAACACAGCACATTATCCCCTGAGATGCCAAACTCGGACACAGTCCTAGAGACATCCTGGCTATGAGAGGACAACCACTCATGATGTATCATGGACAGTAGCTGTGAAGTGATACACATTGTGACAGTGTGGTTTTTACTATGTTTATGAGCTTACTACTACAAAATATACTGTATTTCAACCATAGAAGTAGGTTAATTGGTTAAGGTAATTGAAAATAGGCATATATGGCTCCAGTGATTTGTTGTCTGTCATGGTGGGTATGGCCTCCCATGGAATCACAATACATCACATTCGTGATGTCATAAATTACCTAAATGGTTTGCCATAGCATTACTGTCACATTATGGCAACACTTACAAGTTAAATTCAGGGTCAAAATCATTGCTATATTTTGGATGGTTATTCTTGAAGTGCTTGGTGGTTAGTAGTTGTAACCACTTGTGATTTAGCGAATGTGACTATGTATATATTTATTTATGTGAGTAGGCCTACTTTGTGGCACAATTTAATTGAGATTGTTTAAATAATATAATAATATTTTTAAGCAGGATTCCAGTAATTGAGGAAACTATGGGAAAGTTCTCCTTTCTCATCATAAGAATTGATGTCCTAAATATCAATATCCTAAAGTCAATAGCGAATGTGACTATGTATATATTTATTTTGCCGTTAACGTATTGAAGACCTATTTCAACAAGTTAACCAAGTTTTTTCTGGCTTAGCTAGCCATGTTGATGATGAGCTAAATAGCAATGTTGATCACTGCACTACAATGTCACGCTAGCTATTGCTAGCAGGTGATTTATTGAAATATTAAGTGAATGTTTATTTTCTTACTACCTTAAAAGGTTTATATAAAAAGGGTTGTACTTGTGCTCTGTATTTATGGATTAATATCACTTCACATTGAGGGTATGTATTACTACTGTTGCACCTATCTAAAAGATATATTGTGTCCTACCTAACCAGTGAACGTGTGGCTGTGACCGTCCTGTCAATGCCTGTCATCACTGTTTGATATATTTTACTGCAGGTATGCTTTTCTGTATTTTTGTTATTTTCTAAACACAACGCATGTATACTATACACTTTGTGGACTCAGTCCGAGAGAGATATTCTGAGAGCAGTGAACGTGTGGCTGTGACCGTCCTGTCAATGCCTGTCATCCCTGTTGGATATCTTTTACTGCAGTTAAAAACCGAGTCAACCTGAAGTGTGGGTGTCCTTGTGCCTTTCTTCCAGGGGGCTATGTGAAGTTGGTTACACTTGTATCATGATTACCTCATTACTGACGGTATGTTTGTCATCATTTTAAACTACCGAACTCCACAGGGATAGAACACACCAGCCTCACAACTCCTCGCAACTCCCCAGCTTTAGTGTAAGTCCCATCTGCAGGCTAAATCTATGAACTCTAAATTGGTCCAGACTAATAATTTATGGCCAATCAGTGTAAACTTTGTAGGCAAATAATAATCCAATGAGTTTGTCATCATTTTAATTGCTAGCCATGGACATCCTGGCTATGAGAGGACAACCACTTATGATGCATCATGGACAGTAGCTGTGAAGTGATACACATTGTGACAGTGTGGTATTTACTATGTTTATGAGCTTACTACTACAAAACACTGTATTTCAACCATAGAAGTGGCTTAATTGGTTAAAGTAATTGAAAATAGGCATATGTGTTTTTTGTCAGGGTGGGTGTGGCCTCCCATGGAATCACATGACATCACAATCGTGATGTCATAAATGACCTAAATGGTTTGACATAGCATTACTGTCACATTACTGCAACACTTACAAGATCAATTCAGGGTCATTGCTATATTTTGGATGGCTATTTTTGAAGTGCTTGGTGGTAAGTAGTTGTGAACACTTGTGAATTAGTGTGAGTAGGCCTACTTTGTGGCACAATTTAATTGAGATTGTTTAAATAATATAAGAATATTTTTAAGCAATGTATCTTTTTCAGGATTACATTAATTGAGGAAACTATGGGAAAGTTCTCCTTCCCAAAGCTCATCATAAGAATGGTTAGAATCCCTTTTCTCTCACCACCCTCCTAGTCAAAACTCCAGTGCTTTAAAATCACTTTGACATATAGGCCTGAGCTTTTCTAAGATTGAAAATAACAAGCTTGTATCATGATAACCTCATTACTGACCGTATGTTTGTCATCATTTTAATTGCTAGCCATGGGCAAATCGGACTGCACGGGACGATTTCTGCACAGGAACTACCGAACTCCACAGGGACAGAACACACCAGCCTCACAACTCCTCGCAACTCCCCAGCTTTACTGTAAGTCCCATCTGCAGGCTAAATCTATGAACTCTAAATTGGTCCAGACTAATAATTTATGGCCCATCAGTGTAAACTTTGTAGGCGCATAATAATCCAATGAGTAAAACTAAATATACCATGTTCTATTCTCAATATCTCTACTGCCCCAAAGGTGTGTAGGCAGGGCAAGGAGAACACCGATTCAACCCTGAAGAAGAGCCAAAAGAAGCGTCTCAATGAGAAGGGGACCCAGGTTGAACTAGGCATGCGGGAGGATATCCATGACCTGGAGCTCGCCCATTGGAGATTGGCTAAAGAGACATGGAGAATTGAGCGAGGAAACATGAGGGAGATTAAGGCACTGTATGGAGAAATATTTAAGCTGCACAAGCTGTTGGAGGAGGTAACAAGCGCAGTTTTCTTATATCAGACTTTCATATTAATAGATATACTGTAGTTGCTTTGTGATGTTCCCAATCCTGATACACGTAAATGAGATCTAAAAAGTTAGAATAGTGAAATAAGACTGCAAGAAAAAAACTGCACACTGGTAGTATTCTGAGGAAGGAATGCATTCTGCACTGGTAGTATTCTGAGGAAGGTCTGCATTCTGCACTAGTAGTCATTTTAGGAAGGTCTGCATTCTGCATTGACAGTATTCTGAGGAAGGTCTGCATTCCGCACTGGTAGTATTCATAGGAAGGTCTGCATTCTGCACTAGTATTTTTCTGAGGAAGGTCTGCATTCTGCACTGGTAGTATTCTGAGGAAGGTCTGCATTATGCACTAGTAGTATTTTGAAGAAGGCCTGCATTCTGCACTAGTAGTATTCTTAAGAAGGTCTGTATTCTGCATTGACAGTATTCTGAGGAAGGTCTCCATTCTTCACTGGTAGTATTCATAGGAAGGTCAGCATTCTGCACTGGTAATATTCTTAGGAAGGTCTGCATTCCTAGAATAGAGTTGAAAAAGAATGGGAGGATTTCTGAATTGGAAAAGGTGTGGACCTTCACATTTTCCTAATAGGCTAATAAATAGAAATAAAATGTTTTTTTCTCTGTGATATTTACTACCCATACACATAGTATTGTTTTAAGGAATAACATGGACCATCAAGCTATTAAGTAATAAAAATGTGTCTGTCATCACACAGATTGGGGTAGATAAAGGGGTGATCCGGCAGTGCTCCACCTCCTCCATGCTTTGTCCCGTCTCCCCGACACTGCCAGCTTTCACGAGGTACAACCTCCACAGGTCCCTCGCCAACAGCCAATCGGCGCCTGACCAGCATGCCGCACCGACCCAGAAGGACCCGGCTAAGAAACACTCAATATTTCCCCCTCTGGACACACAAAGCGGCACTTCCCTTGACAAACGGCCTCATGCTCCGTCTGAGACGCAGCACTCACACCGATTTGCTATCCCACCCCACCTCCTGGCTCCCGGCCCTCCTGCCCGGCTGAGGCAGAACCATCCGCACGTCCACCCCAGGTCCCCATTGACTGGCCAGGCAAAGGTCAAGGATGAGGTCAA
This sequence comes from Thymallus thymallus, assembly GCA_023634145.1. Lineage (NCBI taxonomy): Eukaryota > Metazoa > Chordata > Actinopteri > Salmoniformes > Salmonidae > Thymallus > Thymallus thymallus. The sequence goes on along the minus strand of CM042403.1, from coordinate 10,180,425 downwards.
CAGGCCAGAGATTGCATCGTCTATGGAATTGTCTGAGGAAGTTCAACAGAGAGGCGCAGAAATTGCAAATATGTATAAAGCACAGCTGAAAGAGAGGATGGCCCAAAAGAGAAAGGAAGAGATTCTGAAGAAAAGGGTAAACAGAGATGACAAGAACGATGACACTGAGGCCTCCTGCTCCTCTGCAGTAGGACAATACAAGGCCCCCGAGTGCCTGGCAAGACCAGAGGCCACCACAGATGCCACGCCAGTGGCCGTCCGAGAGGTCACTCAGGGGGCAACCCAGCAGGACCTGGCAGAGGTTGTGAATGTGCTCAAGGGACAATCTGCTGACCAATACCTGCCTGACGACGTTAGTGAGGATTCACTCACGTGGATCTCCATTTACGGGGAGCTGTGCCCGCTCGCTCACAGGGTGAACTCAGAAACTGACTACATTAAGGCACTCCGCGTCAACACTGAGAAGGCTGTGACTCCCTCGTGCTCGTCTCAAGATGTGTCTCAGAGTGTGAGTGAGGACACAAGTGAGGAGGGGAGTATTGGAAGTGAGGAGAGCATGAGTGGACAACAGCAGAGATGTCTAGAGAATGAAGAACTTAATGCCATGAGCTACGCAGAGAGGATCAAATATTTCAAGGACGAGGCTAAGAAAAATGAAGAGATGTTGAAGACGGAAAAGGGGAAGGAAAAAGAAAGGAAGGCGAAGAAAGCCAGGGAAGAAGAGCTCAGAAAGTGGGAAAAGAGACAGAAGAAATTGGATGAGGAGAAAAGGAAAATGACAGAAAATATGGAAAAAAAGAAGTTAGAGGAGCAGATGAAAAGGGAGAAGGCAGAGACGAAACTAAAGGTAGAACAAGAGAAAAAGAGACAAGAGCAAGAGAAAAAGAGAGAAAAAAAAGAAATGAAGAAGCAGGAGATGCAACAGAAGGCCTGTGAAAAAGAAGAGAAAAAGAGGAAGAAAAAGAGGGAAGAGGAGTTGAAAAAGATTGAGAAACAGAGGATGGAGGAGGAGAAGAACAGGGAAAAGGAGAGAACAAAGGTGCTGCAGATGCAGCGGAGGGCACAAGAGAAAGAAGACAAAAGGAGGAACGAGGAGAAGAAAAGGAGGAACAAGATACAGCAGGAACAAGAGAAGGAGGAACACAAGAGGCAGAACAGGATATTGAAGATACAGCAGGAACAAGAGAAGGAGGAACAGAAAACAAAGAAAAGGATACGGGATGAGGATAAGAAGAGAGCAGAGCTTCGAAGAATAAAAGATGACGAGGCCAGGTTCAAGATGGAGATGGAGAAACTGTATGAGAGAGAAGAGAGGAATGCACAGATTGAAAGAGAGAAGAGGCGCGCGCTGTACAAGAAAAGAGGACAAACACAGAGCTAAACAGGTGGTGGCGTACCAGGTCACAGCGTCTACATCTGACGCCTCTGTGAGGAGGGAAGAGAGGGAGACCGCTCACGCACACTCTGCGAAGAGGACAACAAGGAGGAAGCAGAAGAAAGAGGCAGACGAGGCGTTGACAACTTTTGAGTAGATGACGGAAGAAAAGGGAGCTGACAAAATAAGAAAGAAATGTTCAAGTCAATGCTCCTAGGTATGTTAATAGATGTAAATAAAGAAAAACACATTTAAAAAATGTAAAGGCAAAAAAAACTAGAAAACGAGCAAAAGGGGGAAACAATAATACAGGTTGAAGAGGAGAAAACAGGAAGAGAGGAGGAAGGGAGACCAGAGTGGTTCATCAGGAGGGAAGTAGGAGATATAGAATTCAAGTTCTGATGGACAGAACTAGGAAGGACCATGGGATAAAAGGTAAATGAGATTAGCATTAAAGAAGAGCTAAGTGGATCAAAAGAAAGTTATGGAAAACGCAAAGGGGGAGGCTATACTCAGAGGCAGAAGAAGACAAGATAAACAGAGACCAAGAGAAAAGAGGTGAAAGTGTTTTTATAAGAGTAATAGAGAGGAGATGGAACTAGAATTCCGATGGACATATGGGCAAAATAGCTATCCCATTTCAAACCTAGCTAATGCATTCCGTCAGTTAAGAAATCGCCCAGATTAACTTCACTGTTTATGCTCACTTGGAGGTGAAACCCAATCCCATGACAAACTATTAGTGTTGACAGAAGTGCAATTATGCAATGTCTTTCAACTCAAAAACTACAGTTCCTAATCTCATGTGATTATTCACCTAATTGAGTGGGCTTTCGGATGTTTTCTTTCTTCCTGAAACAGATTGTGGTATATGAGGTCACTTTAGCTGTTGAAGCATCAATAGGAAAGGATGAAAGGGAGGGAAGCAAGAAGAGGAAAAGACAGAAGAGCAGATGAGGTAAGTGCTTGGGCTTGTGATGAGAGGATGGGGGCTCCAGAAGTGGGCTTCATAATTGAAAACTCTCAGACAAATGTATTACTGTGAATCCCATTCGTTCAATGACTGTTTGATTAATTCCTGACGGGATTATTGTTTTACAGGATCACTCTATGTTCTGCTTCCGTGTGGATTGACAGCATTGCTTTAATGTGCTGCTGGAGGACACCATGGAGGAAGAGGGAGAGCGTCCATGATAGGCAGTTTGCCATGGTCCTAAATGGGCTTTTGAATGTACTGTACATTTTTCCTGCTTTATATCATACAACTTTACAATAAAAATGAATTGCAAGCATCAGCCTTTTCTGTATTGAGTGTGATCAGTGCAGTAGTTGTAGGATTGGTGTAAACCCAAGCAATATTCTGACACTAATGTTCAGTTGGTATAAAATAGTGTGATAAGAAATGATCAACATGTTGTGAAAACAATATGGAGATAGAAATATCAAAAGTACTGTTGCATTTATTTAGAGAATGGTCCACCGACAAAAGCATGTGTACACACATACACACATCAGACTCTGCTGGAGGTTTCTTTGCATCTGCATCTTGAGCAGTCTGTGTTGTATCAAATAAAATCAAATCAAATGTATTTATTTATAAAGCGCTTTTTACATCAGCCGATGTCACAAAGTGCTATACAGAAACCCAGCCTAAAACCCCAAACAGCAAGCAATGCAGATGTAGAAGCAAAGTGGCTAGGAAAAACTCCCTAGATAGGCAAAACCTAGGAAGAAACCTAGAGAGGAACCAGGCTCTGAGGGGTGGCCAGTCCTCTTCTGGCTGTGCCGGGTAGAGATTATAACAATGGCCATTAAGGCCAGTTCTTTCTCCAAGATGTTCAAAGGTTCATAGATGACCAGCATATAAAGTAGATGACCAGCAATAAAAGTAGTTGTGGAGGTTGCAATAGGTAAATACATCAGGAGTGAATGTCACTTAGAGCGAGAGCGAGATGAAAACAGCAGGTCTGGGACAAGGTGGCACGTCCAATGAACAGGTCAGGGTTCCATAATCACAGGCAGAAGAGTTGAAACCGGTGCAGCAGCACGACCAGGTGGACTGGGGGCAGCTAGGAGTCATCAGGGTAGGTGGTCCTGAAGCATGGTCCTCCGGGAGAGGAGGTAGAGTGGGAGAGAGAGAGAATTAGAGGGAGCACACTTAAATTCACACAAGACACCGGATAATAACATCAGATTTAACAAACTGACCCTATCCCCCCGGCACATAGACTATTGCAGCATAGATACTGGAGGCTGAGACAGGGGGGGTCAGGAGACACTGTGGCCCCCTCCGACAATACCCAGACAATTCACCCGGTCAGGGCCAAACCAGGCAGGATATAACCTCACCCACTCTGCCAAGCACAGCCCCTACACCAATAGAGGGATATCAACAACCACCAACTTACTACCCTGAGACAAGGCTGAGTATAGTCCACGAAAGATCCCCTCCACTGCACAAGCCAGAGGGGGTGACAAACCTGACAGGAAGTGACGCACCCCTCCTAGGGATGGCATGGAAAGCAGCAGTAAGCCAGTGACTCAGCCCCCGTAATAGGGTCAGAGGCAGAGAATCCAAATGGAGAGATGGGAACAGGCCAGGCAGAGACAGCAAGGGTGGTTCGTCGCTCCAGAGCATTGCCGTTCACCCTTGCACCCCTGGGCCAGACTAAACTCAATCATAGGACATACTGAAGAGGTGAGTCTTCAGTAAAGACTTAAAGGTTGAGACGGAGTCTGCGTCTCTCACATGGATAGGCAGACCATTCCATAAAAATTTAGCTCTATAGGAGAAAGCCCTACCTCCACCTGTTTGCTTAGAGATTCTAGGGACAATAAGGAGGCCTGCGTCTTGTGACCGGACCGTACGTGTAGGTATGTACGGCAGGACCAAATCTGAGTGATTAGTAGGAGCAAGCCCATGTAATGCTTTGTAGGTTAGCAGTAAAACCTTGAAATCAGCCCTAGCCTTAACAGGAAGCCAGTGTAGAGAGGCTAGCACGGGAGTAATATGATCAAATCTTTTGCTTCTAGTCAGGATTCTAGCAGCCGTGTTTAGCACTAATTGAAGTTTATTTAGTGCTTTATCCGGGTAGCCGGAGAGTAGAGCATGGCAGTAATCTAATCTAGAAGTGACAAATGCATAGATTAGCTTTTCCTCATCATTTTTGGACAAAAAATGTCAGATTTTTGCAATGTTACGAAGATGGAAAAAAGCTATCCTTGAAATATTCTTGATATGTTCATTAAAAGAGAGATCAGGGTCCAGAGTAATGCCAAGGTCCTTCACAGTTTTTTGAGAGACGACTGTACAACCATCAAGATTAATTGTCAGATCCAAAAGCAGATCTCTTTGTTTCTTGGGACCTAGAACTAGCATCTCTGTTTTGTCAGAATTTAAAAGTTAAACATTTGCCCCCATCCACTTCCTTATGTCTGAAACACAGGCTTCCAGTGCAGGCAATTTTGGTGCATCACCATGTTTCATCGAAATGTACAGCTGTGTGTCGTCCGCATAGCAATGGAAGTTAACATTATGTTTCCGAATGACATCACCAAGAGGTAAAATATATAGTGAAAACAATAGTGGCCCTATAACGGAACCTTGGGGAACACCGAAACTTACAATTGATTTGTCAGAGGACAAACCATCCACGGAGACAAACTGATATCTCTCCGACAGATAAGATCTAAACCAGGCAAGAACTTGTCCGTGTAGACCAATTAAGGTTTCCAATCTCTCCAAAAGAATATGATGGTCGATGGTGTCAAAAGCAGCACTAAGGTCTAAGAGCACGAGGACAGATGCAGAGCCTTGGTCTGACGCCATTAAAAGGTTGTTTACCACTTTCACGAGTGCAGTCTCAGTGCTATGATAGGGTCTAAAACCAGACTGAAGTGTTTCGTATACATTATTTGTCTTCAGGAAGGCAGTGAGTTGCTGCGCAACAGCTTTTTCTAAGATTTTTGAGAGAAATGGGAGATTCTATATATATCCTTGCTGGACTCGTCTACAACACAGCACATTATCCCCTGAGATGCCAAACTCGGACACAGTCCTAGAGACATCCTGGCTATGAGATGACAACCACTCATGATGTATCATGGACAGTAGCTGTGAAGTGATACACATTGTAACAGTGTGGTTTTTACTATGTTTATGAGCTTACTACTACAAAATATACTGTATTTCAACCATAGAAGTAGGTTAATTGGTTAAGGTAATTGAAAATAGGCATATATGGCTCCAGTGATTTGTTGTCTGTCATGGTGGGTATGGCCTCCCATGGAATCACAATACATCACATTCGTGATGTCATAAATTACCTAAATGGTTTGCCATAGCATTACTGTCACATTATGGCAACACTTACAAGTTAAATTCAGGGTCAAAATCATTGCTATATTTTGGATGGTTATTCTTGAAGTGCTTGGTGGTTAGTAGTTGTAACCACTTGTGATTTAGTGTGAGTAGGCCTACTTTGTGGCACAATTTAATTGAGATTGTTTAAATAATATAATAATATTTTTAAGCAATATTGTATCTTTTTCAGGATTCCAGTAATTGAGGAAACTATGGGAAAGTTCTCCTTTCTCATCATAAGAATTGATGTCCTAAATATCAATATCCTAAAGTCAATAGCGAATGTGACTATGTATATATTTATTTTGCCGTTAACGTATTGAAGACCTATTTCAACAAGTTAACCAAGTTTTTTCTGGCTTAGCTAGCCATGTTGATGATGAGCTAAATAGCAATGTTGATCACTGCACTACAATGTCACGCTAGCTATTGCTAGCAGGTGATTTATTGAAATATTAAGTGAATGTTTATTTTCTTACTACCTTAAAAGGTTTATATAAAAAGGGTTGTACTTGTGCTCTGTATTTATGGATTAATATCACTTCACATTGAGGGTATGTATTACTACTGTTGCACCTATCTAAAAGATATATTGTGTCCTACCTAACCAGTGAACGTGTGGCTGTGACCGTCCTGTCAATGCCTGTCATCACTGTTTGATATATTTTACTGCAGGTATGCTTTTCTGTATTTTTGTTATTTTCTAAACACAACGCATGTATACTATACACTTTGTGGACTCAGTCCGAGAGAGATATTCTGAGAGCAGTGAACGTGTGGCTGTGACCGTCCTGTCAATGCCTGTCATCCCTGTTGGATATCTTTTACTGCAGTTAAAAACCGAGTCAACCTGAAGTGTGGGTGTCCTTGTGCCTTTCTTCCAGGGGGCTATGTGAAGTTGGTTACACTTGTATCGTGATTACCTCATTACTGACGGTATGTTTGTCATCATTTTAAACTACCGAACTCCACAGGGATAGAACACACCAGCCTCACAACTCCTCGCAACTCCCCAGCTTTAGTGTAAGTCCCATCTGCAGGCTAAATCTATGAACTCTAAATTGGTCCAGACTAATAATTTATGGCCAATCAGTGTAAACTTTGTAGGCAAATAATAATCCAATGAGTTTGTCATCATTTTAATTGCTAGCCATGGACATCCTGGCTATGAGAGGACAACCACTTATGATGCATCATGGACAGATACACATTGATACACATTGTGACAGTGTGGTATTTACTATGTTTATGAGCTTACTACTACAAAACATACTGTATTTCAACCATAGAAGTGGCTTAATTGGTTAAGGTAATTGAAAATAGGCATATGTGTTTTTTGTCAGGGTGGGTGTGGCCTCCCATGGAATCACATGACATCACAATCGTGATGTCATAAATGACCTAAATGGTTTGACATAGCATTACTGTCACATTACTGCAACACTTACAAGATCAATTCAGGGTCATTGCTATATTTTGGATGGTTATTTTTGAAGTGCTTGGTGGTAAGTAGTTGTGAACACTTGTGAATTAGTGTGAGTAGGCCTACTTTGTGGCACAATTTAATTGAGATTGTTTAAATAATATAAGAATATTTTTAAGCAATGTATCTTTTTCAGGATTACATTAATTGAGGAAACTATGGGAAAGTTCTCCTTCCCAAAGCTCATCATAAGAATGGTTAGAATCCCTTTTCTCTCACCACCCTCATAGTCAAAACTCCAGTGCTTTAAAATCACTTTGACATATAGGCCTGAGCTTTTCTAAGATTGAAAATAACAAGCTTGTATCATGATAACCTCATTACTGACCGTATGTTTGTCATCATTTTAATTGCTAGCCATGGGCAAATCGGACTGCACGGGACGATTTCTGCACAGGAACTACCGAACTCCACAGGGACAGAACACACCAGCCTCACAACTCCTCGCAACTCCCCAGCTTTACTGTAAGTCCCATCTGCAGGCTAAATCTATGAACTCTAAATTGTTCCAGACTAATAATTTATGGCCCATCAGTGTAAACTTTGTAGGCGCATAATAATCCAATGAGTAAAACAAAATATACCATGTTCTATTCTCAATATCTCTACTGCCCCAAAGGTGTGTAGGCAGGGCAAGGAGAACACCGATTCAACCCTGAAGAAGAGCCAAAAGAAGCGTCTCAATGAGAAGGGGACCCAGGTTGAACTAGGCATGCGGGAGGATATCCATGACCTGGAGCTCGCCCATTGGAGATTGGCTAAATATACATGGAGAATTGAGCGAGGAAACATGAGGGAGATTAAGGCACTGTATGGAGAAATATTTAAGCTGCACAAGCTGTTGGAGGAGGTAACAAGCGCAGTTTTCTTATATCAGACTTTCATATTAATAGATATACTGTAGTTGCTTTGTGATGTTCCCAATCCTGATACACGTAAATGAGATCTAAAAAGTTAGAATAGTGAAATAAGACTGCAAGAAAAAAACTGCACACTGGTAGTATTCTGAGGAAGGAATGCATTCTGCACTGGTAGTATTCTGAGGAAGGTCTGCATTCTGCACTAGTAGTCATTTTAGGAAGGTCTGCATTCTGCATTGACAGTATTCATAGGAAGGTCTGCATTCTGCACTAGTATTTTTCTGAGGAAGGTCTGCATTCTGCACTGGTAGTATTCTGAGGAAGGTCTGCATTATGCACTAGTAGTATTTTGAAGAAGGCCTGCATTCTGCACTAGTAGTATTCTTAAGAAGGTCTGCATTCTGCATTGACAGTATTCTGAGGAAGGTCTCCATTCTTCACTGGTAGTATTCATAGGAAGGTCAGCATTCTGCACTGGTAATATTCTTAGGAAGGTCTGCATTCCTAGAATAGAGTTGAAAAAGAATGGGAGGATTTCTGAATTGGAAAAGGTGTGGACCTTCACATTTTCCTAATAGGCTAATAAATAGAAATAAAATGTTTTTTTCTCTGTGATATTTACTACCCATACACATAGAATTGTTTTAAGGAATAACATGGACCATCAAGCTATTAAGTAATAAAAATGTGTCTGTCATCACACAGATTGGGGTAGATAAAGGGGTGATCCGGCAGTGCTCCACCTCCTCCATGCTTTGTCCCGTCTCCCCGACACTGCCAGCTTTCACGAGGTACAACCTCCACAGGTCCCTCGCCAACAGCCAATCGGCGCCTGACCAGCATGCCGCACCGACCCAGAAGGACCCGGCTAAGAAACACTCAGTATTTCCCCCTCTGGACACACAAAGCGGCACTTCCCTTGACAAACGGCCTCATTCTCCGTCTGAGACGCAGCACTCACACCAATTTGCTATCCCACCCCACCTCCTGGCTCCCGGCCCTCCTGCCCGGCTGAGGCAGAACCATCCGCACGTCCACCCCAGGTCCCCATTGACTGGCCAGGCAAAGGTCAAGGATGAGGTCAAGAGGCCAGAGATTGCATCGTCTATGGAATTGTCTGAGGAAGTTCAACAGAGAGGCGCAGAAATTGCAAATATGTATAAAGCACAGCTGAAAGAGAGGATGGCCCAAAAGAGAAAGGAAGAGATTCTGAAGAAAAGGGTAAACAGAGATGACAAGAACGATGACACTGAGGCCTCCTGCTCCTCTGCAGTAGGACAATACAAGGCCCCCGAGTGCCTGGCAAGCCCAGAGGCCACCACAGATGCCACGCCAGTGGCCGTCCGAGAGGTCACTCAGGGGGCCACCCAGCAGGACCTGGCAGAGGTTGTGAATGTGCTCAAGGGACAATCTGCTGACCAATACCTGCCTGACGACGTTAGTGAGGATTCACTCACGTGGATCTCCATTTACGGGGAGCTGTGCCCGCTCGCTCACAGGGTGAACTCAGAAACTGACTACATTAAGGCACTCCGCGTCAACACTGAGAAGGCTGTGACTCCCTCGTGCTCGTCTCAAGATGTGTCTCAGAGTGTGAGTGAGGACACAAGTGAGGAGGGGAGTATTGGAAGTGAGGAGAGCATGAGTGGACAACAGCAGAGATGTCTAGAGAATGAAGAACTTAATGCCATGAGCTACGCAGAGAGGATCAAATATTTCAAGGACGAGGCTAAGAAAAATGAAGAGATGTTGAAGACGGAAAGGGGGAAGAAATTGGATGAGGAGAAAAGGAAAATGACAGAAAATATGGAAAAAAAGAAGTTAGAGGAGCAGATGAAAAGGGAGAAGGCAGTGACGAAACTAAAGGTAGAACAAGAGAAAAAGAGACAAGAGCAAGAGAAAAAGAGAGAAAAAAAAGAAATGAAGAAGCAGGAGATGCAACAGAAGGCCTGTGAAAAAGAAGAGAAAAAGAGGAAGAAAAAGAGGGAAGAGGAGTTGAAAAAGATTGAGAAACAGATGATGGAGGAGGAGAAGAACAGGAAAAAGGAGAGAACAAAGGTGCTGCAGATGCAGCAGAGGGCACAAGAGAAAGAAGACAAAAGGAGGAACAAGGAGAAGAAAAGGAGGAACAAGATACAGCAGGAACAAGAGAAGGAGGAACATAAGAGGCAGAACAGGATATTGAAGATACAGCAGGAACAAGAGAAGGAGGAACAGAAAACAAAGAAAAGGATACGGGATGAGGATAAGAAGAGAGCAGAGCTTCGAAGAATAAAAGATGACGAGGCCAGGTTCAAGATGGAGATGGAGAAACTGTATGAGAGAGAAGAGAGGAATGCACAGATTGAAAGAGAGAAGAGGCGCGCGCTGTACAAGAAAAGAGGACAAACACAGAGCTAAACAGGTGGTGGCGTACCAGGTAGGTCACAGCGTCTACATCTGACGCCTCTGTGAGGAGGGAAGAGAGGGAGACCGCTCACGCACACTCTGCGAAGAGGACAACAAGGAGGAAGCAGAAGAAAGAGGCAGACGAGGCGTTGACAACTTTTGAGTAGATGACGGAAGAAAAGGGAGCTGACAAAATAAGAAAGAAATGTTCAAGTCAATGCTCCTAGGTATGTTAATAGATGTAAATAAAGAAAAACACATTTAAAAAATGTAAAGGCAAAAAAAACTAGAAAAGGAGCAAAAGGGGGAAACAATAATACAGGTTGAAGAGGAGAAAACAGGAAGAGAGGAGGAAGGGAGACCAGAGTGGTTCATCAGGAGAGAAGTAGGAGATATAGAATTCAAGTTCTGATGGACAGAACTAGGAAGGACCATGGGATAAAAGGTAAATGAGATTAGCATTAAAGAAGAGCTAAGTGGATCAAAAGAAAGTTATGGAAAACGCAAAGGGGGAGGCTATACTCAGAGGCAGAAGAAGACAAGATAAACAGAGACCAAGAGAAAAGAGGTGAAAGTGTTTTTATAAGAGTAATAGAGAGGAGATGGAACTAGAATTCCGATGGACATATGGGCAAAATAGCTATCCCATTTCAAACCTAGCTAATGCATTCCGTCAGTTAAGAAATCGCCCAGATTAACTTCACTGTTTATGCTCACTTGGAGGTGAAACCCAATCCCATGACAAACTATTAGTGTTGACAGAAGTGCAATTATGCAATGTCTTTCAACTCAAAAACTACAGTTCCTAATCTCATGTGATTATTCACCTAATTGAGTGGGCTTTCGGATGTTTTCTTTCTTCCTGAAACAGATTGTGGTATATGAGGTCACTTTAGCTGTTGAAGCATCAATAGGAAAGGATGAAAGGGAGGGAAGCAAGAAGAGGAAAAGACAGAAGAGCAGATGAGGTAAGTGCTTGGGCTTGTGATGAGAGGATGGGGGCTCCAGAAGTGGGCTTCATAATTGAAAACTCTCAGACAAATGTATTACTGTGAATCCCATTCGTTCAATGACTGTTTGATTAATTCCTGACGGGATTATTGTTTTACAGGATCACTCTATGTTCTGCTTCCGTGTGGATTGACAGCATTGCTTTAATGTGCTGCTGGAGGACACCATGGAGGAAGAGGGAGAGCGTCCATGATAGGCAGTTTGCCATGGTCCTAAATGGGCTTTTGAATGTACTGTACATTTTTCCTGCTTTATATCATACAACTTTACAATAAAAATGAATTGCAAGCATCAGCCTTTTCTGTATTGAGTGTGATCAGTGCAGTAGTTGTAGGATTGGTGTAAACCCAAGCAATATTCTGACACTAATGTTCAGTTGGTATAAAATAGTGTGATAAGAAATGATCAACATGTTGTGAAAACAATATGGAGATAGAAATATCAAAAGTACTGTTGCATTTATTTAGAGAATGGTCCACCGACAAAAGCATGTGTACACACATACACACATCAGACTCTGCTGGAGGTTTCTTTGCATCTGCATCTTGAGCAGTCTGTGTTGTATCAAATAAAATCAAATCAAATGTATTTATTTATAAAGCGCTTTTTACATCAGCCGATGTCACAAAGTGCTATACAGAAACCCAGCCTAAAACCCCAAACAGCAAGCAATGCAGATGTAGAAGCAAAGTGGCTAGGAAAAACTCCCTAGAAAGGCAAAACCTAGGAAGAAACCTAGAGAGGAACCAGGCTCTGAGGGGTGGCCAGTCCTCTTCTGGCTGTGCCGGGTAGAGATTATAACAATGGCCATTAAGGCCAGTTCTTTCTCCAAGATGTTCAAAGGTTCATAGATGACCAGCATATAAAGTAGATGACCAGCAATAAAAGTAGTTGTGGAGGTTGCAATAGGTAAATACATCAGGAGTGAATGTCACTTAGAGCGAGAGCGAGATGAAAACAGCAGGTCTGGGACAAGGTGGCACGTCCAATGAACAGGTCAGGGTTCCATAACCACAGGCAGAAGAGTTGAAACCGGTGCAGCAGCACGACCAGGTGGACTGGGGGCAGCTAGGAGTCATCAGGGTAGGTGGTCCTGAAGCATGGTCCTCCGGGAGAGGAGGTAGAGTGGGAGAGAGAGAGAATTAGAGGGAGCACACTTAAATTCACACAAGACACCGGATAATAACATCAGATTTAACAAACTGACCCTATCCCCCCGGCACATAGACTATTGCAGCATAGATACTGGAGGCTGAGACAGGGGGGGTCAGGAGACACTGTGGCCCCCTCCGACAATACCCAGACAATTCACCCGGTCAGGGCCAAACCAGGCAGGATATAACCTCACCCACTCTGCCAAGCACAGCCCCTACACCAATAGAGGGATATCAACAACCACCAACTTACTACCCTGAGACAAGGCTGAGTATAGTCCACGAAAGATCCCCTCCACTGCACAAGCCAGAGGGGGTGACAAACCTGACAGGAAGTGACGCACCCCTCCTAGGGATGGCATGGAAAGCAGCAGTAAGCCAGTGACTCAGCCCCCGTAATAGGGTCAGAGGCAGAGAATCCAAATGGAGAGATGGGAACCGGCCAGGCAGAGACAGCAAGGGTGGTTCGTCGCTCCAGAGCATTGCCGTTCACCCTTGCACCCCTGGGCCAGACTAAACTCAATCATAGGACATACTGAAGAGGTGAGTCTTCAGTAAAGACTTAAAGGTTGAGACGGAGTCTGCGTCTCTCACATGGATAGGCAGACCATTCCATAAAAATGTAGCTCTATAGGAGAAAGCCCTACCTCCACCTGTTTGCTTAGAGATTCTAGGGACAATAAGGAGGCCTGCGTCTTGTGACCGGAGCGTACGTGTAGGTATGTACGGCAGGACCAAATCTGAGAGATTAGTAGGAGCAAGCCCATGTAATGCTTTGTAGGTTAGCAGTAAAACCTTGAAATCAGCCCTAGCCTTAACAGGAAGCCAGTGTAGAGAGGCTAGCACGGGAGTAATATGATCAAATCTTTTGCTTCTAGTCAGGATTCTAGCAGCCGTGTTTAGCACTAATTGAAGTTTATTTAGTGCTTTATCCGGGTAGCCGGAGAGTAGAGCATGGCAGTAATCTAATCTAGAAGTGACAAATGCATGGATTAGCTTTTCCTCATCATTTTTGGACAAAAAATGTCAGATTTTTGCAATGTTACGAAGATGGAAAAAAGCTATCCTTGAAATATTCTTGATATGTTCATTAAAAGAGAGATCAGGGTCCAGAGTAATGCCAAGGTCCTTCACAGTTTTTTGAGAGACGACTGTACAACCATCAAGATTAATTGTCAGATCCAAAAGCAGATCTCTTTGTTTCTTGGGACCTAGAACTAGCATCTCTGTTTTGTCAGAATTTAAAAGTTAAACATTTGCCCCCATCCACTTCCTTATGTCTGAAACACAGGCTTCCAGTGCAGGCAATTTTGGTGCATCACCATGTTTCATCGAAATGTACAGCTGTGTGTCGTCCGCATAGCAATGGAAGTTAACATTATGTTTCCGAATGACATCACCAAGAGGTAAAATATATAGTGAAAACAATAGTGGCCCTATAACGGAACCTTGGGGAACACCGAAACTTTGATTTGAAACAATTGATTTGTCAGAGGACAAACCATCCACGGAGACAAACTGATATCTCTCCGACAGATAAGATCTAAACCAGGCAAGAACTTGTCCATGTAGACCAATTAAGGTTTCCAATCTCTCCAAAAGAATATGATGGTCGATGGTGTCAAAAGCAGCACTAAGGTCTAAGAGCACGAGGACAGATGCAGAGCCTTGGTCTGACGCCATTAAAAGGTTGTTTACCACTTTCACGAGTGCAGTCTCAGTGCTATGATAGGGTCTAAAACCAGACTGAAGTGTTTCGTATACATTATTTGTCTTCAGGAAGGCAGTGAGTTGCTGCGCAACAGCTTTTTCTAAGATTTTTGAGAGAAATGGGAGATTCTATATATATCCTTGCTGGACTCGTCTACAACACAGCACATTATCCCCTGAGATGCCAAACTCGGACACAGTCCTAGAGACATCCTGGCTATGAGAGGACAACCACTCATGATGTATCATGGACAGTAGTTGTGAAGTGATACACATTGTGACAGTGTGGTTTTTACTATGTTTATGAGCTTACTACTACAAAATATACTGTATTTCAACCATAGAAGTAGGTTAATTGGTTAAGGTAATTGAAAATAGGCATATATAGCTCCAGTGATTTGTTGTCTGTCATGGTGGGTATGGCCTCCCATGGAATCACAATACATCACATTCGTGATGTCACAAATTACCTAAATGGTTTGCCATAGCATTACTGTCACATTATGGCAACACTTACAAGTTAAATTCAGGGTCAAAATCATTGCTATATTTTGGATGGTTATTCTTGAAGTGCTTGGTGGTTAGTAGTTGTAACCACTTGTGATTTAGTGTAAGTAGGCCTACTTTGTGGCACAATTTAATTGAGATTGTTTAAATAATATAATAATATTTTTAAGCAGGATTCCAGTAATTGAGGAAACTATGGGAAAGTTCTCCTTTCTCATCATAAGAATTGATGTCCTAAATATCAATATCCTAAAGTCAATAGCGAATGTGACTATGTATATATTTATTTTGCCGTTAACCTATTGAAGACCTATTTCAACAAGTTAACGAAGTTTTTTCTGGCTTAGCTAGCCATGTTGATGATGAGCTAAATAGCAATGTTGATCACTGCACTACAATGTCACGCTAGCTATTGCTAGCAGGTGATTTATTGAAATATTAAGTGAATGTTTATTTTCTTACTACCTTAAAAGGTTTATATAAAAAGGGTTGTACTTGTGCTCTGTATTTATGGATTAATATCACTTCACATTGAGGGTATGTATTACTACTGTTGCACCTATCTAAAAGATATATTGTGTCCTACCTAACCAGTGAACGTGTGGCTGTGACCGTCCTGTCAATGCCTGTCATCACTGTTTGATATATTTTACTGCAGTTAAAAACCGAGTCAACCTGAAGTGTGGGTGTCCTTGTGCCTTTCTTCCAGGGGGCTATGTGAAGTTGGTTACACTTGTATCATGATTACCTCATTACTGACGGTATGTTTGTCATCATTTTAAACTACCGAACTCCACAGGGATAGAACACACCAGCCTCACAACTCCTCGCAACTCCCCAGCTTTAGTGTAAGTCCCATCTGCAGGCTAAATCTATGAACTCTAAATTGGTCCAGACTAATAATTTATGGCCAATCAGTGTAAACTTTGTAGGCAAATAATAATCCAATGAGTTTGTCATCATTTTAATTGCTAGCCATGGACATCCTGGCTATGAGAGGACAACCACTTATGATGCATCATGGACAGTAGCTGTGAAGTGATACACATTGTGACAGTGTGGTATTTACTATGTTTATGAGCTTACTACTACAAAACATACTGTATTTCAACCATAGAAGTGGCTTAATTGGTTAAAGTAATTGAAAATAGGCATATGTGTTTTTTGTCAGGGTGGGTGTGGCCTCCCATGGAATCACATGACATCACAATCGTGATGTCATAAATGACCTAAATGGTTTGACATAGCATTACTGTCACATTACTGCAACACTTACAAGATCAATTCAGGGTCATTGCTATATTTTGGATGGCTATTTTTGAAGTGCTTGGTGGTAAGTAGTTGTGAACACTTGTGAATTAGTGTGAGTAGGCCTACTTTGTGGCACAATTTAATTGAGATTGTTTAAATAATATAAGAATATTTTTAAGCAATGTATCTTTTTCAGGATTACATTAATTGAGGAAACTATGGGAAAGTTCTCCTTCCCAAAGCTCATCATAAGAATGGTTAGAATCCCTTTTCTCTCACCACCCTCCCAGTCAATTCTCCAGTGCTTTAAAATCACTTTGACATATAGGCCTGAGCTTTTCTAAGATTGAAAATAACAAGCTTGTATCATGATAACCTCATTACTGACCGTATGTTTGTCATCATTTTAATTGCTAGCCATGGGCAAATCGGACTGCACGGGACGATTTCTACACAGGAACTACCGAACTCCACAGGGACAGAACACACCAGCCTCACAACTCCTCGCAACTCCCCAGCTTTACTGTAAGTCCCATCTGCAGGCTAAATCTATGAACTCTAAATTGGTCCAGACTAATAATTTATGGCCCATCAGTGTAAACTTTGTAGGCGCATAATAATCCAATGAGTAAAACTAAATATACCATGTTCTATTCTCAATATCTCTACTGCCCCAAAGGTGTGTAGGCAGGGCAAGGAGAACACCGATTCAACCCTGAAGAAGAGCCAAAAGAAGCGTCTCAATGAGAAGGGGACCCAGGTTGAACTAGGCATGCGGGAGGATATCCATGACCTGGAGCTCGCCCATTGGAGATTGGCTAAAGAGACATGGAGAATTGAGCGAGGAAACATGAGGGAGATTAAGGCACTGTATGGAGAAATATATAAGCTGCACAAGCTGTTGGAGGAGGTAACAAGCGCAGTTTTCTTATATCAGACTTTCATATTAATAGATATACTGTAGTTGCTTTGTGATGTTCCCAATCCTGATACACGTAAATGAGATCTAAAAAGTTAGAATAGTGAAATAAGACTGCAAGAAAAAAACTGCACACTGGTAGTATTCTGAGGAAGGAATGCATTCTGCACTGGTAGTATTCTGAGGAAGGTCTGCATTCTGCACTAGTAGTCATTTTAGGAAGGTCTGCATTCTGCATTGACAGTATTCTGAGGAAGGTCTGCATTCTGCACTGGTAGTATTCATAGGAAGGTCTGCATTCTGCACTAGTATTTTTCTGAGGAAGGTCTGCATTCTGCACTGGTAGTATTCTGAGGAAGGTCTGCATTATGCACTAGTAGTATTTTGAAGAAGGCCTGCATTCTGCACAAGTAGTATTCTTAAGAAGGTCTGTATTCTGCATTGACAGTATTCTGAGGAAGGTCTCCATTCTTCACTGGTAGTATTCATAGGAAGGTCAGCATTCTGCACTGGTAATATTCTTAGGAAGGTCTGCATTCCTAGAATAGAGTTGAAAAAGAATGGGAGGATTTCTGAATTGGAAAAGGTGTGGACCTTCACATTTTCCTAATAGGCTAATAAATAGAAATAAAATGTTTTTTTCTCTGTGATATTTACTACCCATACACATAGTATTGTTTTAAGGAATAACATGGACCATCAAGCTATTAAGTAATAAAAATGTGTCTGTCATCACACAGATTGGGGTAGATAAAGGGGTGATCCGGCAGTGCTCCACCTCCTCCATGCTTTGTCCCGTCTCCCCGACACTGCCAGCTTTCACGAGGTACAACCTCCACAGGTCCCTCGCCAACAGCCAATCGGCGCCTGACCAGCATGCCGCACCGACCCAGAAGGACCCGGCTAAGAAACACTCAATATTTCCCCCTCTGGACACACAAAGCGGCACTTCCCTTGACAAACGGCCTCATTCTCCGTCTGAGACGCAGCACTCACACCAATTTGCTATCCCACCCCACCTCCTGGCTCCCGGCCCTCCTGCCCGGCTGAGGCAGAACCATCCGCACGTCCACCCCAGGTCCCCATTGACTGGCCAGGCAAAGGTCAAGGATGAGGTCAACAGGCCAGAGATTGCATCGTCTATGGAATTGTCTGAGGAAGTTCAACAGAGAGGCGCAGAAATTGCAAATATGTATAAAGCACAGCTGAAAGAGAGGATGGCCAAAAAGAGAAAGGAAGAGATTCTGAAGAAAAGGGTAAACAGAGATGACAAGAACGATGACACTGAGGCCTCCTGCTCCTCTGCAGTAGGACAATACAAGGCCCCCGAGTGCCTGGCAAGACCAGAGGCCACCACAGATGCCACGCCAGTGGCCGTCCGAGAGGTCACTCAGGGGGCAACCCAGCAGGACCTGGCAGAGGTTGTGAATGTGCTCAAGGGACAATCTGCTGACCAATACCTGCCTGACGACGTTAGTGAGGATTCACTCACGTGGATCTCCATTTACGGGGAGCTGTGCCCGCTCGCTCACAGGGTGAACTCAGAAACTGACTACATTAAGGCACTCCGCGTCAACACTGAGAAGGCTGTGACTCCCTCGTGCTCGTCTCAAGATGTGTCTCAGAGTGTGAGTGAGGACACAAGTGAGGAGGGGAGTATTGGAAGTGAGGAGAGCATGAGTGGACAACAGCAGAGATGTCTAGAGAATGAAGAACTTAATGCCATGAGCTACGCAGAGAGGATCAAATATTTCAAGGACGAGGCTAAGAAAAATGAAGAGATGTTGAAGACGGAAAAGGGGAAGGAAAAAGAAAGGAAGGCGAAGAAAGCCAGGGAAGAAGAGCTCAGAAAGTGGGAAAAGAGACAGAAGAAATTGGATGAGGAGAAAAGGAAAATGACAGAAAATATGGAAAAAAAGAAGTTAGAGGAGCAGATGAAAAGGGAGAAGGCAGAGACGAAACTAAAGGTAGAACAAGAGAAAAAGAGACAAGAGCAAGAGAAAAAGAGAGAAAAAAAAGAAATGAAGAAGCAGGAGATGCAACAGACGGCCTGTGAAAAAGAAGAGAAAAAGAGGAAGAAAAAGAGGGAAGAGGAGTTGAAAAAGATTGAGAAACAGAGGATGGAGGAGGAGAAGAACAGGGAAAAGGAGAGAACAAAGGTGCTGCAGATGCAGCGGAGGGCACAAGAGAAAGAAGACAAAAGGAGGAACGAGGAGAAGAAAAGGAGGAACAAGATACAGCAGGAACAAGAGAAGGAGGAACACAAGAGGCAGAACAGGATATTGAAGATACAGCAGGAACAAGAGAAGGAGGAACAGAAAACAAAGAAAAGGATACGGGATGAGGATAAGAAGAGAGCAGAGCTTCGAAGAATAAAAGATGACGAGGCCAGGTTCAAGATGGAGATGGAGAAACTGTATGAGAGAGAAGAGAGGAATGCACAGATTGAAAGAGAGAAGAGGCGCGCGCTGTACAAGAAAAGAGGACAAACACAGAGCTAAACAGGTGGTGGCGTACCAGGTCACAGCGTCTACATCTGACGCCTCTGTGAGGAGGGAAGAGAGGGAGACCGCTCACGCACACTCTGCGAAGAGGACAACAAGGAGGAAGCAGAAGAAAGAGGCAGACGAGGCGTTGACAACTTTTGAGTAGATGACGGAAGAAAAGGGAGCTGACAAAATAAGAAAGAAATGTTCAAGTCAATGCTCCTAGGTATGTTAATAGATGTAAATAAAGAAAAACACATTTAAAAAATGTAAAGGCAAAAAAAACTAGAAAAGGAGCAAAAGGGGGAAACAATAATACAGGTTGAAGAGGAGAAAACAGGAAGAGAGGAGGAAGGGAGACCAGAGTGGTTCATCAGGAGGGAAGTAGGAGATATAGAATTCAAGTTCTGATGGACAGAACTAGGAAGGACCATGGGATAAAAGGTAAATGAGATTAGCATTAAAGAAGAGCTAAGTGGATCAAAAGAAAGTTATGGAAAACGCAAAGGGGGAGGCTATACTCAGAGGCAGAAGAAGACAAGATAAACAGAGACCAAGAGAAAAGAGGTGAAAGTGTTTTTATAAGAGTAATAGAGAGGAGATGGAACTAGAATTCCGATGGACATATGGGCAAAATAGCTATCCCATTTCAAACCTAGCTAATGCATTCCGTCAGTTAAGAAATCGCCCAGATTAACTTCACTGTTTATGCTCACTTGGAGGTGAAACCCAATCCCATGACAAACTATTAGTGTTGACAGAAGTGCAATTATGCAATGTCTTTCAACTCAAAAACTACAGTTCCTAATCTCATGTGATTATTCACCTAATTGAGTGGGCTTTCGGATGTTTTCTTTCTTCCTGAAACAGATTGTGGTATATGAGGTCACTTTAGCTGTTGAAGCATCAATAGGAAAGGATGAAAGGGAGGGAAGCAAGAAGAGGAAAAGACAGAAGAGCAGATGAGGTAAGTGCTTGGGCTTGTGATGAGAGGATGGGGGCTCCAGAAGTGGGCTTCATAATTGAAAACTCTCAGACAAATGTATTACTGTGAATCCCATTCGTTCAATGACTGTTTGATTAATTCCTGACGGGATTATTGTTTTACAGGATCACTCTATGTTCTGCTTCCGTGTGGATTGACAGCATTGCTTTAATGTGCTGCTGGAGGACACCATGGAGGAAGAGGGAGAGCGTCCATGATAGGCAGTTTGCCATGGTCCTAAATGGGCTTTTGAATGTACTGTACATTTTTCCTGCTTTATATCATACAACTTTACAATAAAAATGAATTGCAAGCATCAGCCTTTTCTGTATTGAGTGTGATCAGTGCAGTAGTTGTAGGATTGGTGTAAACCCAAGCAATATTCTGACACTAATGTTCAGTTGGTATAAAATAGTGTGATAAGAAATGATCAACATGTTGTGAAAACAATATGGAGATAGAAATATCAAAAGTACTGTTGCATTTATTTAGAGAATGGTCCACCGACAAAAGCATGTGTACACACATACACACATCAGACTCTGCTGGAGGTTTCTTTGCATCTGCATCTTGAGCAGTCTGTGTTGTATCAAATAAAATCAAATCAAATGTATTTATTTATAAAGCGCTTTTTACATCAGCCGATGTCACAAAGTGCTATACAGAAACCCAGCCTAAAACCCCAAACAGCAAGCAATGCAGATGTAGAAGCAAAGTGGCTAGGAAAAACTCCCTAGAAAGGCAAAACCTAGGAAGAAACCTAGAGAGGAACCAGGCTCTGAGGGGTGGCCAGTCCTCTTCTGGCTGTGCCGGGTAGAGATTATAACAATGGCCATTAAGGCCAGTTCTTTCTCCAAGATGTTCAAAGGTTCATAGATGACCAGCATATAAAGTAGATGACCAGCAATAAAAGTAGTTGTGGAGGTTGCAATAGGTAAATACATCAGGAGTGAATGTCACTTAGAGCGAGAGCGAGATGAAAACAGCAGGTCTGGGACAAGGTGGCACGTCCAATGAACAGGTCAGGGTTCCATAACCACAGGCAGAAGAGTTGAAACCGGTGCAGCAGCACGACCAGGTGGACTGGGGGCAGCTAGGAGTCATCAGGGTAGGTGGTCCTGAAGCATGGTCCTCCGGGAGAGGAGGTAGAGTGGGAGAGAGAGAGAATTAGAGGGAGCACACTTAAATTCACACAAGACACCGGATAATAACATCAGATTTAACAAACTGACCCTATCCCCCCGGCACATAGACTATTGCAGCATAGATACTGGAGGCTGAGACAGGGGGGGTCAGGAGACACTGTGGCCCCCTCCGACAATACCCAGACAATTCACCCGGTCAGGGCCAAACCAGGCAGGATATAACCTCACCCACTCTGCCAAGCACAGCCCCTACACCAATAGAGGGATATCAACAACCACCAACTTACTACCCTGAGACAAGGCTGAGTATAGTCCACGAAAGATCCCCTCCACTGCACAAGCCAGAGGGGGTGACAAACCTGACAGGAAGTGACGCACCCCTCCTAGGGATGGCATGGAAAGCAGCAGTAAGCCAGTGACTCAGCCCCCGTAATAGGGTCAGAGGCAG
The DNA here is from genome assembly GCA_023634145.1 of Thymallus thymallus. Lineage (NCBI taxonomy): Eukaryota > Metazoa > Chordata > Actinopteri > Salmoniformes > Salmonidae > Thymallus > Thymallus thymallus. The sequence continues at coordinate 10,158,340 of CM042403.1, read as the reverse complement.
AGAATCCAAATGGAGAGATGGGAACCGGCCAGGCAGAGACAGCAAGGGTGGTTCGTCGCTCCAGAGCATTGCCGTTCACCCTTGCACCCCTGGGCCAGACTAAACTCAATCATAGGACATACTGAAGAGGTGAGTCTTCAGTAAAGACTTAAAGGTTGAGACGGAGTCTGCGTCTCTCACATGGATAGGCAGACCATTCCATAAAAATGTAGCTCTATAGGAGAAAGCCCTACCTCCACCTGTTTGCTTAGAGATTCTAGGGACAATAAGGAGGCCTGCGTCTTGTGACCGGAGCGTACGTGTAGGTATGTACGGCAGGACCAAATCTGAGAGATTAGTAGGAGCAAGCCCATGTAATGCTTTGTAGGTTAGCAGTAAAACCTTGAAATCAGCCCTAGCCTTAACAGGAAGCCAGTGTAGAGAGGCTAGCACGGGAGTAATATGATCAAATCTTTTGCTTCTAGTCAGGATTCTAGCAGCCGTGTTTAGCACTAATTGAAGTTTATTTAGTGCTTTATCCGGGTAGCCGGAGAGTAGAGCATGGCAGTAATCTAATCTAGAAGTGACAAATGCATGGATTAGCTTTTCCTCATCATTTTTGGACAAAAAATGTCAGATTTTTGCAATGTTACGAAGATGGAAAAAAGCTATCCTTGAAATATTCTTGATATGTTCATTAAAATAGAGATCAGGGTCCAGAGTAATGCCAAGGTCCTTCACAGTTTTTTGAGAGACGACTGTACAACCATCAAGATTAATTGTCAGATCCAAAAGCAGATCTCTTTGTTTCTTGGGACCTAGAACTAGCATCTCTGTTTTGTCAGAATTTAAAAGTTAAACATTTGCCCCCATCCACTTCCTTATGTCTGAAACACAGGCTTCCAGTGCAGGCAATTTTGGTGCATCACCATGTTTCATCGAAATGTACAGCTGTGTGTCGTCCGCATAGCAATGGAAGTTAACATTATGTTTCCGAATGACATCACCAAGAGGTAAAATATATAGTGAAAACAATAGTGGCCCTATAACGGAACCTTGGGGAACACCGAAACTTACAATTGATTTGTCAGAGGACAAACCATCCACGGAGACAAACTGATATCTCTCCGACAGATAAGATCTAAACCAGGCAAGAACTTGTCCGTGTAGACCAATTAAGGTTTCCAATCTCTCCAAAAGAATATGATGGTCGATGGTGTCAAAAGCAGCACTAAGGTCTAAGAGCACGAGGACAGATGCAGAGCCTTGGTCTGACGCCATTAAAAGGTTGTTTACCACTTTCACGAGTGCAGTCTCAGTGCTATGATAGGGTCTAAAACCAGACTGAAGTGTTTCGTATACATTATTTGTCTTCAGGAAGGCAGTGAGTTGCTGCGCAACAGCTTTTTCTAAGATTTTTGAGAGAAATGGGAGATTCTATATATATCCTTGCTGGACTCGTCTACAACACAGCACATTATCCCCTGAGATGCCAAACTCGGACACAGTCCTAGAGACATCCTGGCTATGAGAGGACAACCACTCATGATGTATCATGGACAGTAGCTGTGAAGTGATACACATTGTGACAGTGTGGTTTTTACTATGTTTATGAGCTTACTACTACAAAATATACTGTATTTCAACCATAGAAGTAGGTTAATTGGTTAAGGTAATTGAAAATAGGCATATATGGCTCCAGTGATTTGTTGTCTGTCATGGTGGGTATGGCCTCCCATGGAATCACAATACATCACATTCGTGATGTCATAAATTACCTAAATGGTTTGCCATAGCATTACTGTCACATTATGGCAACACTTACAAGTTAAATTCAGGGTCAAAATCATTGCTATATTTTGGATGGTTATTCTTGAAGTGCTTGGTGGTTAGTAGTTGTAACCACTTGTGATTTAGTGTGAGTAGGCCTACTTTGTGGCACAATTTAATTGAGATTGTTTAAATAATATAATAATATTTTTAAGCAGGATTCCAGTAATTGAGGAAACTATGGGAAAGTTCTCCTTTCTCATCATAAGAATTGATGTCCTAAATATCAATATCCTAAAGTCAATAGCGAATGTGACTATGTATATATTTATTTTGCCGTTAACGTATTGAAGACCTATTTCAACAAGTTAACCAAGTTTTTTCTGGCTTAGCTAGCCATGTTGATGATGAGCTAAATAGCAATGTTGATCACTGCACTACAATGTCACGCTAGCTATTGCTAGCAGGTGATTTATTGAAATATTAAGTGAATGTTTATTTTCTTACTACCTTAAAAGGTTTATATAAAAAGGGTTGTACTTGTGCTCTGTATTTATGGATTAATATCACTTCACATTGAGGGTATGTATTACTACTGTTGCACCTATCTAAAAGATATATTGTGTCCTACCTAACCAGTGAACGTGTGGCTGTGACCGTCCTGTCAATGCCTGTCATCACTGTTTGATATATTTTACTGCAGGTATGCTTTTCTGTATTTTTGTTATTTTCTAAACACAACGCATGTATACTATACACTTTGTGGACTCAGTCCGAGAGAGATATTCTGAGAGCAGTGAACGTGTGGCTGTGACCGTCCTGTCAATGCCTGTCATCCCTGTTGGATATCTTTTACTGCAGTTAAAAACCGAGTCAACCTGAAGTGTGGGTGTCCTTGTGCCTTTCTTCCAGGGGGCTATGTGAAGTTGGTTACACTTGTATCATGATTACCTCATTACTGACGGTATGTTTGTCATCATTTTAAACTACCGAACTCCACAGGGATAGAACACACCAGCCTCACAACTCCTCGCAACTCCCCAGCTTTAGTGTAAGTCCCATCTGCAGGCTAAATCTATGAACTCTAAATTGGTCCAGACTAATAATTTATGGCCAATCAGTGTAAACTTTGTAGGCAAATAATAATCCAATGAGTTTGTCATCATTTTAATTGCTAGCCATGGACATCCTGGCTATGAGAGGACAACCACTTATGATGCATCATGGACAGTAGCTGTGAAGTGATACACATTGTGACAGTGTGGTATTTACTATGTTTATGAGCTTACTACTACAAAACATACTGTATTTCAACCATAGAAGTGGCTTAATTGGTTAAAGTAATTGAAAATAGGCATATGTGTTTTTTGTCAGGGTGGGTGTGGCCTCCCATGGAATCACATGACATCACAATCGTGATGTCATAAATGACCTAAATGGTTTGACATAGCATTACTGTCACATTACTGCAACACTTACAAGATCAATTCAGGGTCATTGCTATATTTTGGATGGCTATTTTTGAAGTGCTTGGTGGTAAGTAGTTGTGAACACTTGTGAATTAGTGTGAGTAGGCCTACTTTGTGGCACAATTTAATTGAGATTGTTTAAATAATATAAGAATATTTTTAAGCAATGTATCTTTTTCAGGATTACATTAATTGAGGAAACTATGGGAAAGTTCTCCTTCCCAAAGCTCATCATAAGAATGGTTAGAATCCCTTTTCTCTCACCACCATCCTAGTCAAAACTCCAGTGCTTTAAAATCACTTTGACATATAGGCCTGAGCTTTTCTAAGATTGAAAATAACAAGCTTGTATCATGATAACCTCATTACTGACCGTATGTTTGTCATCATTTTAATTGCTAGCCATGGGCAAATCGGACTGCACGGGACGATTTCTGCACAGGAACTACCGAACTCCACAGGGACAGACCACACCAGCCTCACAACTCCTCGCAACTCCCCAGCTTTACTGTAAGTCCCATCTGCAGGCTAAATCTATGAACTCTAAATTGGTCCAGACTAATAATTTATGGCCCATCAGTGTAAACTTTGTAGGCGCATAATAATCCAATGAGTAAAACTAAATATACCATGTTCTATTCTCAATATCTCTACTGTCCCAAAGGTGTGTAGGCAGGGCAAGGAGAACACCGATTCAACCCTGAAGAAGAGCCAAAAGAAGCGTCTCAATGAGAAGGGGACCCAGGTTGAACTAGGCATGCGGGAGGATATCCATGACCTGGAGCTCGCCCATTGGAGATTGGCTAAAGAGACATGGAGAATTGAGCGAGGAAACATGAGGGAGATTAAGGCACTGTATGGAGAAATATTTAAGCTGCACAAGCTGTTGGAGGAGGTAACAAGCGCAGTTTTCTTATATCAGACTTTCATATTAATAGATATACTGTAGTTGCTTTGTGATGTTCCCAATCCTGATACACATAAATGAGATCTAAAAAGTTAGAATAGTGAAATAAGACTGCAAGAAAAAAACTGCACACTGGTAGTATTCTGAGGAAGGAATGCATTCTGCACTGGTAGTATTCTGAGGAAGGTCTGCATTCTGCACTAGTAGTCATTTTAGGAAGGTCTGCATTCTGCATTGACAGTATTCTGAGGAAGGTCTGCATTCCGCACTGGTAGTATTCATAGGAAGGTCTGCATTCTGCACTAGTATTTTTCTGAGGAAGGTCTGCATTCTGCACTGGTAGTATTCTGAGGAAGGTCTGCATTATGCACTAGTAGTATTTTGAAGAAGGCCTGCATTCTGCACTAGTAGTATTCTTAAGAAGGTCTGTATTCTGCATTGACAGTATTCTGAGGAAGGTCTCCATTCTTCACTGGTAGTATTCATAGGAAGGTCAGCATTCTGCACTGGTAATATTCTTAGGAAGGTCTGCATTCCTAGAATAGAGTTGAAAAAGAATGGGAGGATTTCTGAATTGGAAAAGGTGTGGACCTTCACATTTTCCTAATAGGCTAATAAATAGAAATAAAATGTTTTTTTCTCTGTGATATTTACTACCCATACACATAGAATTGTTTTAAGGAATAACATGGACCATCAAGCTATTAAGTAATAAAAATGTGTCTGTCATCACACAGATTGGGGTAGATAAAGGGGTGATCCGGCAGTGCTCCACCTCCTCCATGCTTTGTCCCGTCTCCCCGACACTGCCAGCTTTCACGAGGTACAACCTCCACAGGTCCCTCGCCAACAGCCAATCGGCGCCTGACCAGCATGCCGCGCCCACCCAGAAGGACCCGGCTAAGAAACACTCAATATTTCCCCCTCTGGACACACAGAGCGGCGCTTCCCTTGACAAACGGCCTCATTCTCCGTCCGAGACGCAGCACTCACACCGATTTGCTATCCCACCCCACCTCCTGGCTCCCGGCCCTCCTGCCCGGCTGTGGCAGAACCATCCGCACGTCCACCCCAGGTCCCCATTGACTGGCCAGGCAAAGGTCAAGGATGAGGTCAAGAGGCCAGAGATTGCATCGTCTATGGAATTGTCTGAGGAAGTTCAACAGAGAGGCGCAGAAATTGCAAATATGTATAAAGCACAGCTGAAAGAGAGGATGGCCCAAAAGAGAAAGGAAGAGATTCTGAAGAAAAGGGTAAACAGAGATGACAAGAACGATGACACTGAGGCCTCCTGCTCCTCTGCAGTAGGACAATACAAGGCCCCCGAGTGCCTGGGAAGCCCAGAGGCCACCACAGATGCCACGCCAGTGGCCGTCCGAGAGGTCACTCAGGGGGCAACCCAGCAGGACCTGGCAGAGGTTGTGAATGTGCTCAAGGGACAATCTGCTGACCAATACCTGCCTGACGACGTTAGTGAGGATTCACTCACGTGGATCTCCATTTACGGGGAGCTGTGCCCGCTCGCTCACAGGGTGAACTCAGAAACTGACTACATTAAGGCACTCCGCGTCAACACTGAGAAGGCTGTGACTCCCTCGTGCTCGTCTCAAGATGTGTCTCAGAGTGTGAGTGAGGACACAAGTGAGGAGGGGAGTATTGGAAGTGAGGAGAGCATGAGTGGACAACAGCAGAGATGTCTAGAGAATGAAGAACTTAATGCCATGAGCTACGCAGAGAGGATCAAATATTTCAAGGACGAGGCTAAGAAAAATGAAGAGATGTTGAAGACGGAAAAGGGGAAGGAAAAAGAAAGGAAGGCGAAGAAAGCCAGGGAAGAAGAGCTCAGAAAGTGGGAAAAGAGACAGAAGAAATTGGATGAGGAGAAAAGGAAAATGACAGAAAATATGGAAAAAAAGAAGTTAGAGGAGCAGATGAAAAGGGAGAAGGCAGAGACGAAACTAAAGGTAGAACAAGAGAAAAAGAGACAAGAGCAAGAGAAAAAGAGAGAAAAAAAAGAAATGAAGAAGCAGGAGATGCAACAGAAGGCCTGTGAAAAAGAAGAGAAAAAGAGGAAGAAAAAGAGGGAAGAGGAGTTGAAAAAGATTGAGAAACAGAGGATGGAGGAGGAGAAGAACAGGGAAAAGGAGAGAACAAAGGTGCTGCAGATGCAGCGGAGGGCACAAGAGAAAGAAGACAAAAGGAGGAACGAGGAGAAGAAAAGGAGGAACAAGATACAGCAGGAACAAGAGAAGGAGGAACACAAGAGGCAGAACAGGATATTGAAGATACAGCAGGAACAAGAGAAGGAGGAACAGAAAACAAAGAAAAGGATACGGGATGAGGATAAGAAGAGAGCAGAGCTTCGAAGAATAAAAGATGACGAGGCCAGGTTCAAGATGGAGATGGAGAAACTGTATGAGAGAGAAGAGAGGAATGCACAGATTGAAAGAGAGAAGAGGCGCGCGCTGTACAAGAAAAGAGGACAAACACAGAGCTAAACAGGTGGTGGCGTACCAGGTCACAGCGTCTACATCTGACGCCTCTGTGAGGAGGGAAGAGAGGGAGACCGCTCACGCACACTCTGCGAAGAGGACAACAAGGAGGAAGCAGAAGAAAGAGGCAGACGAGGCGTTGACAACTTTTGAGTAGATGACGGAAGAAAAGGGAGCTGACAAAATAAGAAAGAAATGTTCAAGTCAATGCTCCTAGGTATGTTAATAGATGTAAATAAAGAAAAACACATTTAAAAAATGTAAAGGCAAAAAAAACTAGAAAAGGAGCAAAAGGGGGAAACAATAATACAGGTTGAAGAGGAGAAAACAGGAAGAGAGGAGGAAGGGAGATCAGAGTGGTTCATCAGGAGGGAAGTAGGAGATATAGAATTCAAGTTCTGATGGACAGAACTAGGAAGGACCATGGGATAAAAGGTAAATGAGATTAGCATTAAAGAAGAGCTAAGTGGATCAAAAGAAAGTTATGGAAAACGCAAAGGGGGAGGCTATACTCAGAGGCAGAAGAAGACAAGATAAACAGAGACCAAGAGAAAAGAGGTGAAAGTGTTTTTATAAGAGTAATAGAGAGGAGATGGAACTAGAATTCCGATGGACATATGGGCAAAATAGCTATCCCATTTCAAACCTAGCTAATGCATTCCGTCAGTTAAGAAATCGCCCAGATTAACTTCACTGTTTATGCTCACTTGGAGGTGAAACCCAATCCCATGACAAACTATTAGTGTTGACAGAAGTGCAATTATGCAATGTCTTTCAACTCAAAAACTACAGTTCCTAATCTCATGTGATTATTCACCTAATTGAGTGGGCTTTCGGATGTTTTCTTTCTTCCTGAAACAGATTGTGGTATATGAGGTCACTTTAGCTGTTGAAGCATCAATAGGAAAGGATGAAAGGGAGGGAAGCAAGAAGAGGAAAAGACAGAAGAGCAGATGAGGTAAGTGCTTGGGCTTGTGATGAGAGGATGGGGGCTCCAGAAGTGGGCTTCATAATTGAAAACTCTCAGACAAATGTATTACTGTGAATCCCATTCGTTCAATGACTGTTTGATTAATTCCTGACGGGATTATTGTTTTACAGGATCACTCTATGTTCTGCTTCCGTGTGGATTGACAGCATTGCTTTAATGTGCTGCTGGAGGACACCATGGAGGAAGAGGGAGAGCGTCCATGATAGGCAGTTTGCCATGGTCCTAAATGGGCTTTTGAATGTACTGTACATTTTTCCTGCTTTATATCATACAACTTTACAATAAAAATGAATTGCAAGCATCAGCCTTTTCTGTATTGAGTGTGATCAGTGCAGTAGTTGTAGGATTGGTGTAAACCCAAGCAATATTCTGACACTAATGTTCAGTTGGTATAAAATAGTGTGATAAGAAATGATCAACATGTTGTGAAAACAATATGGAGATAGAAATATCAAAAGTACTGTTGCATTTATTTAGAGAATGGTCCACCGACAAAAGCATGTGTACACACATACACACATCAGACTCTGCTGGAGGTTTCTTTGCATCTGCATCTTGAGCAGTCTGTGTTGTATCAAATAAAATCAAATCAAATGTATTTATTTATAAAGCGCTTTTTACATCAGCCGATGTCACAAAGTGCTATACAGAAACCCAGCCTAAAACCCCAAACAGCAAGCAATGCAGATGTAGAAGCAAAGTGGCTAGGAAAAACTCCCTAGATAGGCAAAACCTAGGAAGAAACCTAGAGAGGAACCAGGCTCTGAGGGGTGGCCAGTCCTCTTCTGGCTGTGCCGGGTAGAGATTATAACAATGGCCATTAAGGCCAGTTCTTTCTCCAAGATGTTCAAAGGTTCATAGATGACCAGCATATAAAGTAGATGACCAGCAATAAAAGTAGTTGTGGAGGTTGCAATAGGTAAATACATCAGGAGTGAATGTCACTTAGAGCGAGAGCGAGATGAAAACAGCAGGTCTGGGACAAGGTGGCACGTCCAATGAACAGGTCAGGGTTCCATAACCACAGGCAGAAGAGTTGAAACCGGTGCAGCAGCACGACCAGGTGGACTGGGGGCAGCTAGGAGTCATCAGGGTAGGTGGTCCTGAAGCATGGTCCTCCGGGAGAGGAGGTAGAGTGGGAGAGAGAGAGAATTAGAGGGAGCACACTTAAATTCACACAAGACACCGGATAATAACATCAGATTTAACAAACTGACCCTATCCCCCCGGCACATAGACTATTGCAGCATAGATACTGGAGGCTGAGACAGGGGGGGTCAGGAGACACTGTGGCCCCCTCCGACAATACCCAGACAATTCCCCCGGTCAGGGCCAAACCAGGCAGGATATAACCTCACCCACTCTGCCAAGCACAGCCCCTACACCAATAGAGGGATATCAACAACCACCAACGTACTACCCTGAGACAAGGCTGAGTATAGTCCACGAAAGATCCCCTCCACTGCACAAGCCAGAGGGGGTGACAAACCTGACAGGAAGTGACGCACCCCTCCTAGGGATGGCATGGAAAGCAGCAGTAAGCCAGTGACTCAGCCCCCGTAATAGGGTCAGAGGCAGAGAATCCAAATGGAGAGATGGGAACCGGCCAGGCAGAGACAGCAAGGGTGGTTCGTCGCTCCAGAGCATTGCCGTTCACCCTTGCACCCCTGGGCCAGACTAAACTCAATCATAGGACATACTGAAGAGGTGAGTCTTCAGTAAAGACTTAAAGGTTGAGACGGAGTCTGCGTCTCTCACATGGATAGGCAGACCATTCCATAAAAATGTAGCTCTATAGGAGAAAGCCCTACCTCCACCTGTTTGCTTAGAGATTCTAGGGACAATAAGGAGGCCTGCGTCTTGTGACCGGAGCGTACGTGTAGGTATGTACGGCAGGACCAAATCTGAGAGATTAGTAGGAGCAAGCCCATGTAATGCTTTGTAGGTTAGCAGTAAAACCTTGAAATCAGCCCTAGCCTTAACAGGAAGCCAGTGTAGAGAGGCTAGCACGGGAGTAATATGATCAAATCTTTTGCTTCTAGTCAGGATTCTAGCAGCCGTGTTTAGCACTAATTGAAGTTTATTTAGTGCTTTATCCGGGTAGCCGGAGAGTAGAGCATGGCAGTAATCTAATCTAGAAGTGACAAATGCATGGATTAGCTTTTCCTCATCATTTTTGGACAAAAAATGTCAGATTTTTGCAATGTTACGAAGATGGAAAAAAGCTATCCTTGAAATATTCTTGATATGTTCATTAAAAGAGAGATCAGGGTCCAGAGTAATGCCAAGGTCCTTCACAGTTTTTTGAGAGACGACTGTACAACCATCAAGATTAATTGTCAGATCCAAAAGCAGATCTCTTTGTTTCTTGGGACCTAGAACTAGCATCTCTGTTTTGTCAGAATTTAAAAGTTAAACATTTGCCCCCATCCACTTCCTTATGTCTGAAACACAGGCTTCCAGTGCAGGCAATTTTGGTGCATCACCATGTTTCATCGAAATGTACAGCTGTGTGTCGTCCGCATAGCAATGGAAGTTAACATTATGTTTCCGAATGACATCACCAAGAGGTAAAATATATAGTGAAAACAATAGTGGCCCTATAACGGAACCTTGGGGAACACCGAAACTTACAATTGATTTGTCAGAGGACAAACCATCCACGGAGACAAACTGATATCTCTCCGACAGATAAGATCTAAACCAGGCAAGAACTTGTCCGTGTAGACCAATTAAGGTTTCCAATCTCTCCAAAAGAATATGATGGTCGATGGTGTCAAAAGCAGCACTAAGGTCTAAGAGCACGAGGACAGATGCAGAGCCTTGGTCTGACGCCATTAAAAGGTTGTTTACCACTTTCACGAGTGCAGTCTCAGTGCTATGATAGGGTCTAAAACCAGACTGAAGTGTTTCGTATACATTATTTGTCTTCAGGAAGGCAGTGAGTTGCTGCGCAACAGCTTTTTCTAAGATTTTTGAGAGAAATGGGAGATTCTATATATATCCTTGCTGGACTCGTCTACAACACAGCACATTATCCCCTGAGAGGTGTAATAAATATATTCTTGATGTCGCTTATTACCAACGCTGTATTACACACATTAGCTCGAAACATTACACAACCCGTATAGTAACACATCTTTTAGAACAGTTAATCCTAAACACACACACAGACTTATGAGGGCTGGACTCCGAGGACAAAGAACACTGCCAAGAGCCAATGGGAAGTCGACACTGCCCGAGGAGGGACTACCCTCCATAACAACGACCAGGCAGGCGTGTGAATCTACCAGACTACCTACGTCATTTTATTACTATTGCTCTGTATAAGTATGTGTGCCACACGGTTAGGGGTCCTCTTTGTTCCGGACGCCTCCCTAAGAGCTGAAGGAACGAGCCCGTGCACGAGTTACCAAATATCTTTGCATCTAATAAATCGCTTGATTGAATATCAATTCCACCTGGTCCCGAGTTATGACTTGTCTCCTTCTCGAGTAATTTTGAACATCAACAAAATGGTAGCAGAGGATGGTTAAATCACTTCTGATTTCGATCTATAGCTAGTTGATGTGAGAGGAGACGGGTCCTGAACGAATTCACGAGGACGGGTGACCTGTTCGCAGGAGCCATCGGCAATTCTTCTCACCCCAGGAAACTGATCAATGAGCTCGACTAAATAAGGTAAGCAGAACCTGTTTAATCGAATCTGCAATATTGTATTATAGTATTATCAAAATTTTGATCAGTAGTACTGGGCGTGAGTATGAATTGTTGTTAAAATATTTCTTATAGATGTATTACGAATGCGAAGGCTGATTGCAAAGATATTTGTGTAATAGTTATATAGGAAAAAGGTAAAGGAAGAAGTGAGCATGTGTAAAGTGAGCCTGTGTGGCAACCCTGTGTGGGTGAAAAGTCTATGTGAGAGACTCCCTGGTTAAGTTTAAAGCCTGAGAGAGGCAATATTGATAGCAGTATCTGCCAACTAGAGAAGGCCTTTTGGACTGGCTGACCAGAAGGGAACACTCAGTTAAGGTGGAGAATTAAAGTAATTATAACTTATACACATCCCCTTAGATAAAGTGTGACATATCCCGTCCTATTGATTTAGAGGACTATATACGTATTAGTTTCGTCCCGGAGGTTCTAGAATTTATTCTAGCCCGGTTTGACTTTGTTTAGGGAGGGACCCGTGCGCCTCCAGTGCGTCTAATTTTAGCCACTGTTTTGAGAGTGCTTGTCTGTACGTACCTTTGAGGGTGTACGATCTGTCTGTCTAATTGGATTGAAATAGCTTCGTCCCGGAGGTTCTAGAGCTTTCTAGCCCGGTTTTGACTGTGTTTAGGCAAATTTGTGTTTGTGTGTCCCTGCTTCTGTTTGTCTTACCGTATTGTAATGTGTAATATGTGATGTGTGATAATATATAACTATAATAGATAAGGTTTGGCATGCGCTGATTCCACTGACTCTGAACATATTAAATTGGCGATAACACATTGAAGAATGGCTTCTACATTGACACCTAAACCCAAATTCATTGACTACTTAGAACAGAAAATACAGGATAGAGCAGGAGGGGAGGAACAGTATAAAACAAAAAGGTGTGGGAGAAAGTGAAGTTGAGATGGACACAGGCAGGGTATTTTAGCGGGGGAGCACCCACTAAGGGCCAGCTCATGATAATGGAGGCAGGACTAAAGGAAGCAGTTCAGAAAGGGAAAGAGGGAGAAAAGGAGGGCAACAGAAAACACATGTTCAAGAAGAAAGGGAAAAAACTCTAGAAGAAGCAGAGCTGAGAGTAGGGGTTATACACAAATTTGGGTCAGTGTACAGACCATAATCTCAGGGTCTAGTGGAACGCGTAAATCAAACCTTGAAAGCTAAAATTGCAAAGGTATGTGCAGGCTCTAAATTGACCTGGGTGGAAGCCCTGCCCCTGGCCTTGATGGCTATGAGGTCCTCACCCGGGGCAGGGACCATCTCTCTCCCCATGAGATAATGACAGGGAGGGCTATGCCTGGTCCACCAAGGGAGGGAGGTCATATGCCCGCCCTTGATGTACAACAAATTGTAATGTCTGATTATGTGAGGAAACTGACGGAACTTTCTGCAGCTCTCTACACACAGATCCACAAGGTCCAAGAGGGGGAGCTGCTGGGAGACTCATCACCACTGAAGGTAAAAGTTGGGGACTGGGTGAGGGTTAAAGTCCACAAGAGAAAGTGGCTGGAACCCAGGTGGACTGGACCGTACGAAGTGAAGGAAGTTACTTCACACTCGGTCCAGGTCAAAGGTAAATCAGGAGCGCCTTGGCACCACCTTACACACTGCACTCCAGCCCCAACCCCTTCCAGAATTTTGACTGAAACCAGGGCCGACTTGCGCGCCCTAAACAATTCGATTCCAACCACTGACACCTTAGTTGGGGAAAATGGGACCATGGGTTCCGTTATTCATGTAGAGCCTGAGTGCTACATTCTGCTCTTCACACAGAGAGAATTAGTAATATGGAAAAAGGGAGGGGCAATCCTCCGAGATGATATTTGGCATTAGGGTAATTTACCAATATTACTAAAGTCCTTGTTTAGATATGTAGTAATTATGATACATGGGCAAAGCCATGTATCACAGGGGAGAACTAATTACTTAAAACAATTAGGAAGTATGATTGTAGCGTATGGAAGAACAAATTACTTTAATAAAAAAAAATGTTGTTCCAGGTGTGTTGTATGTGCGCAAAGTAATGATCATAGAACTTACAGGGGATGATAGAGTTTTAATTTTGGTGTATCTTAAATACATTCCAATGAAGGTGGGCTGTGTTAAAATATGAGATTGACTCAATTGATAGGACAGTATTTATAGAATATGGGTTAGTTTTATTTTTATTTTTTAGTTGACAGTCTTACTTAATAGGACAATATTGATCAACTTTATTTGTGGTTTATTTCACTTTTGTGATCACAGGTTCTAATTTACTATGATGGCCCTCACTGAGTCATGTAAACTAGGTAGTGGTGTACATGTGAACAGATATTCTGATTTAGATTGGTGTTTGCCCACTATGAGTAGGAGTTTGGAAAAGTAGTGATTTTATGAATGTATATGGAAATATTAGGTAAATAATATGTTTACAGATTGAGGCCCTGCTGGAAGCTATGTTGCTCCATGTTAGGTTGGCATTTTGAAGGTTTGTGCCTGCAAGGCAATCAAGATAACATTAGCTTAAGTAATAAAGTTGCTGCTGAAAGGTTTCACACCCATGTTGTGTATCTGGTTTTTGCTATGGCCTCGCCTGTTGTTGAGTTGCAACAACAACAGGGGACTGACCATATGTCTCACTCCCTATGGGAGACCAGAGGATGCTCCCAGGGCCCTGATTGCCTCTGTAGACAACACCTTTCAGGTAAATTTGTGTTGCTAGAGTAACTCATTCTGTAGGTTTGCCGAATATAAGACTATTTTTAGTATGCGTTATGTGCATTTAATATAACATTGCCAAGTGGATACTTCTTAAACCAGGTAATGTTACTTAGTGGTTTCTTTACACACATTGCATTAGACTTTATTGATATGATTGAGAAAAAGTGCTCTTGTCTAGTGATAGGGAAATAGTTGAAGTCAGAACCCACGGCCACCCATAGATAATTCTGGATTGAAATTGTATCCCTCATTAGTAGATTGGGCATGGAGGGAGAATCCAGATGATGAAGTAGTAGTGGTGAGGGACCCCCACCCCCTATCCTAATCAGAGGGAAACTGAGGGAGCTCAGGAAGGAGAGGGGGATAAGACAGATGTAGAGATACGTATCACAGAAATTTTAAAGGAACTATTGGTGAGACAGGGAAGCAAGGGGGTGAAGGAAAGTAATGGTGATTGACTGTGATAGAAGTTAGATATTACCAGGAAGAAATATTGTTCATATTCATCCGCAATCGGCAGGTTTAATTAAACACATGAATGGAACAATAAATAGTACACTAAGGAAGAACTATATAAGTACTGGAAGAAACTTGGTAGGATGAGTACCTATAGTAGAGTTAGGAGGACCAGAGCAGGCAGAGATAGACACTGAGAATACTCTGGCTGAATACATGAGAAGATTGTTTGATAATCACACCCGTATGTCAAAGATTTTGTGACCTACAGGTGAACTGAAGGAGAGAGTGACCCACTCTATCCAACCAGGTGATGGGGTACGGGTCCAATGTTTGAAAAGGAAAGACTGGAAGCAGCCCCGTTGGGAAGGCCCTACCAGGTCTTGTTGGAAACTGCCTATTTGCCATTTAGATATGTTCAGAAAGAGAGCGACCTGGGTCCACGTTGCCCACTGCAAGGAGGTAAGAACGCATACAAACACTGCTGAACACACACAGAGTTAAGGAGCAGAACAGAGTACCAATAGGGTCCGGGGGTTACCTCCTTAACGAAGATTCCCTACCCCGACCTATCATCACTGTGGTGTGTTCCTAGAGGTGTGAGTATGGGGTGGTACTCAGCAGACTGACTAAGGACAGGAGAGGGTTGGCGGTTCTTGGAAATATGGGGGACCCTGAGCTGCATCAGTCTTAATTTTGATACATCCAGATCCACCACTCACCAAAAATAAAAATGAAACTCTACCATGGGAATAATTAAAAGACAGATGACTCAGGATAAGGATTCCACTGGAAGTGAGTATTATAACATAGTGGCCAGAGAGAGGCAGGATGTGATTTTCAAAATAAATATTGATAACCTCTCCATTAAGTGGGAGTATGTATTCGAGAGAAAGGTGTTCATACTTATGCATTATACCTCTGTACAGGACCTACTGCTAGTTACCTTTGGCCTACAGTTTAAACATACTTGGGGAAAATATTAAGTGAAGGCAGTGTGCCAAGAAGATATTATACAAGTATGGGGCTTGCGCGGATGACTATGGTTAGATACCTGTATAGACATAAATAGCACCAAATTAACTGAGCAAAACAGAGGTGAAAACTGTACAGGGATGGGGTTGGCGAGATTGAAAGAGGCTGCTAACCCACCCCAGTTCACTCTGACTCCAGGGGAGTGTTATAGAATGACAGCAGAGATTTGGGTGATTTTAATGGAGTAAGTCAGTAGTTAATGTTACTGATCGGAATTCAGAGGCACAGGAGAAACTACTAAACCTTACAGCCTGGTAACAGATGTGAGATGGGCGTGTACCAGTAAAGGACGTATAAGGCAGACACTATAAAAAGGGTGGGTAGGTATGTACCTGCACCCCAGTCCTATTGGTTCAGCCAGTTAGAATTAGTTACCAGAAACCAAGGAAAGATTTAATCAGGCGTAGGAAGGGTTGTGCCAAGGAGGAGAATAGCCCTATTTGGATGGATGCGATTGGAATTCCTAGGGATGAGTCCCTGATGAATATGAAGCTATGAATCAAGTAGGTGAAGGTTTCAGGACAATGTTCTTTTGGTGGGTGACGTTTAATAGACATGTGGATTGGATCAATCAGTAATGATTCATAAAGGGGAGTAAGGATGCAGTGAAGGGGATCTCAAACCAATTATCCGCCACCTCGCTCATGACTTGGAGAAATAGGTTGGCTCTAGATATGTTGCTGGCAGAAATGGGTGGAGTATGCAGAATGGTGGGGGGCAGTTGTTGTAAATTTATTCCTAAAGACACCAGAGCTTTTGCAGGATTGACAGCTCTAAGTGAAGGATGGGCTGAGAACTCAGGAGTGAATACATATGTGACAGGATGGTTTGATGAAATATTTGGTAAATGGAAAACCATAGTAGCCACAATCTCGGGTGCTGCTATTGCCTGTATGTGTATGCTTGTATTATGTGGTTGCTGTTTTGTTCCCTGTGTCCGAGGGTTGGAAAGTGCAGGCGTCCAAGCAGATGGTGAGACATAGACCAGTTCCAGATTCTGATCAGTGGAAGGAGGAATACAATTCACCAGCAGTGGTGGACGAGGAGGATACTGATGATCGATTCAATCCAGACAACTACAGATTGAATGAAACATTTCTTAGATCTAATGTGAAAATCTTGAATGAAGAGTGTAACTGGGAGGGGAAATGGGAATTTTGTTCAGGCTAACAGATGTTGTATACATTTAGTGGTATGATGAAGATACCCTCCAAGCCTAGTAGATGATTGAGATCCTTTCAATTCCAAGGAGCCCAGGTTGAATGAGACACTCTTTAATGATTAGAAAAGACTGATTCTTTATATGAAGGTCATGACGAAGATCCTAACCGGAAGAGTTATGACTGAATAGGCCTAGAACAGTAGTTGATGAGTATGGAATATAAATACATGTATTGGTTTTGTTTGGATTAAGTTTGATTTTGTATGACATTTAGGAATCCTATGAGGATAGATGTGTAATGATCAGTGTGAAAATTTAGTCAAAGGGTGGATTGATAAAGGAATTTGTATGTTTAATGACTAAGATGTTTCACCCTGAAACTGTGTAATGTGTAAAGATGTATTAGAAATTACATAGACAATGGTTAGAATGTTACCATTTGGTAAATGAGTCAGGATGTAGTTCTTGGGCTAGCAGGAGATTAGCCATAAAAGTTTACCACCCTCATCTATCAGAGTGGAGGTCTCTGAACCCACATATATATTGGACTAGCCGTTGGCCTATTTTTCACGTCTCTTGTGAGACGTGAGATTTGTAGGGGGATTTGTAATAAATATATTCTTGATGTCGCTTATTACCAACGCTGTATTACACACATTAGCTCGAAACATTACACAACCCGTATAGTAACACATCTTTTAGAACAGTTAATCCTAAACACACACACAGAATTATGAGGGCTGGACTCCGAGGACAAAGAACACTGCCAAGAGCCAATGGGAAGTCAACACTGCCCGAGGAGGGACTACCCTCCATAACAACGACCAGTCAGGCGTGTGAATCTACCAGACTACCTACGTCATTTTATTACTATTGCTCTGTATAAGTATGTGTGCCACATGGTTAGTGGTCCTCTTTGTTCCGGACGACTCCCTAAGAGCTGAAGGAACGAGCCCGTGCACGAGTTACCAAATATCTTTGCATCTAATAAATCGCTTGATTGAATATCAATTCCACCTGGTCCCGAGTTATGACTTGTCTCCTTCTCGAGTAATTTTGAACATCAACAGATGCCAAACTCGGACACAGTCCTAGAGACATCCTGGCTATGAGAGGACAACCACTCATGATGTATCATGGACAGTAGCTGTGAAGTGATACACATTGTGACAGTGTGGTTTTTACTATGTTTATGAGCTTACTACTACAAAATATACTGTATTTCAACCATAGAAGTAGGTTAATTGGTTAAGGTAATTGAAAATAGGCATATATGGCTCCAGTGATTTGTTGTCTGTCATGGTGGGTATGGCCTCCCATGGAATCACAATACATCACATTCGTGATGTCATAAATTACCTAAATGGTTTGCCATAGCATTACTGTCACATTATGGCAACACTTACAAGTTAAATTCAGGGTCAAAATCATTGCTATATTTTGGATGGTTATTCTTGAAGTGCTTGGTGGTTAGTAGTTGTAACCACTTGTGATTTAGTGTAAGTAGGCCTACTTTGTGGCACAATTTAATTGAGATTGTTTAAATAATATAATAATATTTTTAAGCAGGATTCCAGTAATTGAGGAAACTATGGGAAAGTTCTCCTTTCTCATCATAAGAATTGATGTCCTAAATATCAATATCCTAAAGTCAATAGCGAATGTGACTATGTATATATTTATTTGCCGTTAACGTATTGAAGACCTATTTCAACAAGTTAACCAAGTTTTTTCTGGCTTAGCTAGCCATGTTGATGATGAGCTAAATAGCAATGTTGATCACTGCACTACAATGTCACGCTAGCTATTGCTAGCAGGTGATTTATTGAAATATTAAGTGAATGTTTATTTTCTTACTACCTTAAAAGGTTTATATAAAAAGGGTTGTACTTGTGCTCTGTATTTATGGATTAATATCACTTCACATTGAGGGTATGTATTACTACTGTTGCACCTATCTAAAAGATATATTGTGTCCTACCTAACCAGTGAACGTGTGGCTGTGACCGTCCTGTCAATGCCTGTCATCACTGTTTGATATATTTTACTGCAGGTATGCTTTTCTGTATTTTTGTTATTTTCTAAACACAACGCATGTATACTATACACTTTGTGGACTCAGTCCGAGAGAGATATTCTGAGAGCAGTGAACGTGTGGCTGTGACCGTCCTGTCAATGCCTGTCATCCCTGTTGGATATCTTTTACTGCAGTTAAAAACCGAGTCAACCTGAAGTGTGGGTGTCCTTGTGCCTTTCTTCCAGGGGGCTATGTGAAGTTGGTTACACTTGTATCATGATTACCTCATTACTGACGGTATGTTTGTCATAATTTTAAACTACCGAACTCCACAGGGATAGAACACACCAGCCTCACAACTCCTCGCAACTCCCCAGCTTTAGTGTAAGTCCCATCTGCAGGCTAAATCTATGAACTCTAAATTGGTCCAGACTAATAATTTATGGCCAATCAGTGTAAACTTTGTAGGCAAATAATAATCCAATGAGTTTGTCATCATTTTAATTGCTAGCCATGGACATCCTGGCTATGAGAGGACAACCACTTATGATGCATCATGGACAGTAGCTGTGAAGTGATACACATTGTGACAGTGTGGTATTTACTATGTTTATGAGCTTACTACTACAAAACATACTGTATTTCAACCATAGAAGTGGCTTAATTGGTTAAAGTAATTGAAAATAGGCATATGTGTTTTTTGTCAGGGTGGGTGTGGCCTCCCATGGAATCACATGACATCACAATCGTGATGTCATAAATGACCTAAATGGTTTGACATAGCATTACTGTCACATTACTGCAACACTTACAAGATCAATTCAGGGTCATTGCTATATTTTGGATGGCTATTTTTGAAGTGCTTGGTGGTAAGTAGTTGTGAACACTTGTGAATTAGTGTGAGTAGGCCTACTTTGTGGCACAATTTAATTGAGATTGTTTAAATAATATAAGAATATTTTTAAGCAATGTATCTTTTTCAGGATTACATTAATTGAGGAAACTATGGGAAAGTTCTCCTTCCCAAAGCTCATCATAAGAATGGTTAGAATCCCTTTTCTCTCACCACCCTCCTAGTCAAAACTCCAGTGCTTTAAAATCACTTTGACATATAGGCCTGAGCTTTTCTAAGATTGAAAATAACAAGCTTGTATCATGATAACCTCATTACTGACCGTATGTTTGTCATCATTTTAATTGCTAGCCATGGGCAAATCGGACTGCACGGGACGATTTCTGCACAGGAACTACCGAACTCCACAGGGACAGAACACACCAGCCTCACAACTCCTCGCAACTCCCCAGCTTTACTGTAAGTCCCATCTGCAGGCTAAATCTATGAACTCTAAATTGGTCCAGACTAATAATTTATGGCCCATCAGTGTAAACTTTGTAGGCGCATAATAATCCAATGAGTAAAACTAAATATACCATGTTCTATTCTCAATATCTCTACTGCCCCAAAGGTGTGTAGGCAGGGCAAGGAGAACACCGATTCAACCCTGAAGAAGAGCCAAAAGAAGCGTCTCAATGAGAAGGGGACCCAGGTTGAACTAGGCATGCGGGAGGATATCCATGACCTGGAGCTCGCCCATTGGAGATTGGCTAAAGAGACATGGAGAATTGAGCGAGGAAACATGAGGGAGATTAAGGCACTGTATGGAGAAATATTTAAGCTGCACAAGCTGTTGGAGGAGGTAACAAGCGCAGTTTTCTTATATCAGACTTTCATATTAATAGATATACTGTAGTTGCTTTGTGATGTTCCCAATCCTGATACACGTAAATGAGATCTAAAAAGTTAGAATAGTGAAATAAGACTGCAAGAAAAAAACTGCACACTGGTAGTATTCTGAGGAAGGAATGCATTCTGCACTGGTAGTATTCTGAGGAAGGTCTGCATTCTGCACTAGTAGTCATTTTAGGAAGGTCTGCATTCTGCATTGACAGTATTCTGAGGAAGGTCTGCATTCCGCACTGGTAGTATTCATAGGAAGGTCTGCATTCTGCACTAGTATTTTTCTGAGGAAGGTCTGCATTCTGCACTGGTAGTATTCTGAGGAAGGTCTGCATTATGCACTAGTAGTATTTTGAAGAAGGCCTGCATTCTGCACTAGTAGTATTCTTAAGAAGGTCTGCATTCTGCATTGACAGTATTCTGAGGAAGGTCTCCATTCTTCACTGGTAGTATTCATAGGAAGGTCAGCATTCTGCACTGGTAATATTCTTAGGAAGGTCTGCATTCCTAGAATAGAGTTGAAAAAGAATGGGAGGATTTCTGAATTGGAAAAGGTGTGGACCTTCACATTTTCCTAATAGGCTAAGAAATAAATAGAAATAAAATGTTTTTTTCTCTGTGATATTTACTACCCATACACATAGAATTGTTTTAAGGAATAACATGGACCATCAAGCTATTAAGTAATAAAAATGTGTCTGTCATCACACAGATTGGGGTAGATAAAGGGGTGATCCGGCAGTGCTCCACCTCCTCCATGCTTTGTCCCGTCTCCCCGACACTGCCAGCTTTCACGAGGTACAACCTCCACAGGTCCCTCGCCAACAGCCAATCGGCGCCTGACCAGCATGCCGCACCGACCCAGAAGGACCCGGCTAAGAAACACTCAATATTTCCCCCTCTGGACACACAGAGCGGCGCTTCCCTTGACAAACGGCCTCATTCTATGTCCGAGACGCAGCACTCACACCGATTTGCTATCCCACCCCACCTCCTGGCTCCCGGCCCTCCTGCCCGGCTGTGGCAGAACCATCCGCGCGTCCACCCCAGGTCCCCATTGACTGGCCAGGCAAAGGTCAAGGATGAGGTCAAGAGGCCAGAGATTGCATCGTCTATGGAATTGTCTGAGGAAGTTCAACAGAGAGGCGCAGAAATTGCAAATATGTATAAAGCACAGCTGAAAGAGAGGATGGCCCAAAAGAGAAAGGAAGAGATTCTGAAGAAAAGGGTAAACAGAGATGACAAGAACGATGACACTGAGGCCTCCTGCTCCTCTGCAGTAGGACAATACAAGGCCCCCGAGTGCCTGGCAAGCCCAGAGGCCACCACAGATGCCACGCCAGTGGCCGTCCGAGAGGTCACTCAGGGGGCAACCCAGCAGGACCTGGCAGAGGTTGTGAATGTGCTCAAGGGACAATCTGCTGCCCAATACCTGCCTGACGACGTTAGTGAGGATTCACTCACGTGGATCTCCATTTACGGGGAGCTGTGCCCGCTCGCTCACAGGGTGAACTCAGAAACTGACTACATTAAGGCACTCCGCGTCAACACTGAGAAGGCTGTGACTCCCTCGTGCTCGTCTCAAGATGTGTCTCAGAGTGTGAGTGAGGACACAAGTGAGGAGGGGAGTATTGGAAGTGAGGAGAGCATGAGTGGACAACAGCAGAGATGTCTAGAGAATGAAGAACTTAATGCCATGAGCTACGCAGAGAGGATCAAATATTTCAAGGACGAGGCTAAGAAAAATGAAGAGATGTTGAAGACGGAAAAGGGGAAGGAAAAAGAAAGGAAGGCGAAGAAAGCCAGGGAAGAAGAGCTCAGAAAGTGGGAAAAGAGACAGAAGAAATTGGATGAGGAGAAAAGGAAAATGACAGAAAATATGGAAAAAAAGAAGTTAGAGGAGCAGATGAAAAGGGACAAGGCAGAGACGAAACTAAAGGTAGAACAAGAGAAAAAGAGACAAGAGCAAGAGAAAAAGAGAGAAAAAAAAGAAATGAAGAAGCAGGAGATGCAACAGAAGGCCTGTGAAAAAGAAGAGAAAAAGAGGAAGAAAAAGAGGGAAGAGGAGTTGAAAAAGATTGAGAAACAGAGGATGGAGGAGGAGAAGAACAGGGAAAAGGAGAGAACAAAGGTGCTGCAGATGCAGCGGAGGGCACAAGAGAAAGAAGACAAAAGGATGTACGAGGAGAAGAAAAGGAGGAACAAGATACAGCAGGAACAAGAGAAGGAGGAACACAAGAGGCAGAACAGGATATTGAAGATACAGCAGGAACAAGAGAAGGAGGAACAGAAAACAAAGAAAAGGATACGGGATGAGGATAAGAAGAGAGCAGAGCTTCGAAGAATAAAAGATGACGAGGCCAGGTTCAAGATGGAGATGGAGAAACTGTATGAGAGAGAAGAGAGGAATGCACAGATTGAAAGAGAGAAGAGGCGCGCGCTGTACAAGAAAAGAGGACAAACACAGAGCTAAACAGGTGGTGGCGTACCAGGTAGGTCACAGCGTCTACATCTGACGCCTCTGTGAGGAGGGAAGAGAGGGAGACCGCTCACGCACACTCTGCGAAGAGGACAACAAGGAGGAAGCAGAAGAAAGAGGCAGACGAGGCGTTGACAACTTTTGAGTAGATGACGGAAGAAAAGGGAGCTGACAAAATAAGAAAGAAATGTTCAAGTCAATGCTCCTAGGTATGTTAATAGATGTAAATAAAGAAAAACACATTTAAAAAATGTAAAGGCAAAAAAAACTAGAAAAGGAGCAAAAGGGGGAAACAATAATACAGGTTGAAGAGGAGAAAACAGGAAGAGAGGAGGAAGGGAGACCAGAGTGGTTCATCAGGAGGGAAGTAGGAGATATAGAATTCAAGTTCTGATGGACAGAACTAGGAAGGACCATGGGATAAAAGGTAAATGAGATTAGCATTAAAGAAGAGCTAAGTGGATCAAAAGAAAGTTATGGAAAACGCAAAGGGGGAGGCTATACTCAGAGGCAGAAGAAGACAAGATAAACAGAGACCAAGAGAAAAGAGGTGAAAGTGTTTTTATAAGAGTAATAGAGAGGAGATGGAACTAGAATTCCGATGGACATATGGGCAAAATAGCTATCCCATTTCAAACCTAGCTAATGCATTCCGTCAGTTAAGAAATCGCCAATATTAACTTCACTGCTTATGCTCACTTGGAGGTGAAACCATGACAAACTATTAGTGTTGACAGAAGTGCAATTATGCAATGTCTTTCAACTCAAAAACTACAATTCCTAATCTCATGTGATTATTCACTTAATTGAGTGGGCTTTCGGATGTTTTTTTTCTTCCTGAAACAGATTGTATTACATGAGGTCACTTTAGCTGTTGAAGCATCAATAGGAAAGGATGAAAGGGAGGGAAGCAAGAAGAGGAAAAGACAGAAGAGCAGATGAGGTAAGTGCTTGGGCTTGTGATGAGAGGATGGGGGCTCCAGAAGTGGGCTTCATAATTGAAAACTCTCAGACAAATGTATTACTGTGAATCCCATTCGTTCAATGACTGTTTGATTAATTCCTGACGGGATTATTGTTTTACAGGATCACTCTATGTTCTGCTTCCGTGTGGATTGACAGCATTGCTTTAATGTGCTGCTGGAGGACACCATGGAGGAAGAGGGAGAGCGTCCATGATAGGCAGTTTGCCATGGTCCTAAATGGGCTTTTGAATGTACTGTACATTTTTCCTGCTTTATATCATACAACTTTACAATAAAAATGAATTGCAAGCATCAGCCTTTTCTGTATTGAGTGTGATCAGTGCAGTAGTTGTAGGATTGGTGTAAACCCAAGCAATATTCTGACACTAATGTTCAGTTGGTATAAAATAGTGTGATAAGAAATGATCAACATGTTGTGAAAACAATATGGAGATAGAAATATCAAAAGTACTGTTGCATTTATTTAGAGAATGGTCCACCGACAAAAGCATGTGTACACACATACACACATCAGACTCTGGTGGAGGTTTCTTTGCATCTGCATCTTGAGCAGTCTGTGTTGTATCAAATAAAATAAAATCAAATGTATTTATTTATAAAGCGCTTTTTACATCAGCCGATGTCACAAAGTGCTATACAGAAACCCAGCCTAAAACCCCAAACAGCAAGCAATGCAGATGTAGAAGCAAAGTGGCTAGGAAAAACTCCCTAGAAAGGCAAAACCTAGGAAGAAACCTAGAGAGGAACCAGGCTCTGAGGGGTGGCCAGTCCTCTTCTGGCTGTGCCGGGTAGAGATTATAACAATGGCCATTAAGGCCAGTTCTTTCTCCAAGATGTTCAAAGGTTCATAGATGACCAGCATATAAAGTAGATGACCAGCAATAAAAGTAGTTGTGGAGGTTGCAATAGGTAAATACATCAGGAGTGAATGTCACTTAGAGCGAGAGCGAGATGAAAACAGCAGGTCTGGGACAAGGTGGCACGTCCAATGAACAGGTCAGGGTTCCATAACCACAGGCAGAAGAGTTGAAACCGGTGCAGCAGCACGACCAGGTGGACTGGGGGCAGCTAGGAGTCATCAGGGTAGGTGGTCCTGAAGCATGGTCCTCCGGGAGAGGAGGTAGAGTGGGAGAGAGAGAGAATTAGAGGGAGCACACTTAAATTCACACAAGACACCGGATAATAACATCAGATTTAACAAACTGACCCTATCCCCCCGGCACATAGACTATTGCAGCATAGATACTGGAGGCTGAGACAGGGGGGGTCAGGAGACACTGTGGCCCCCTCCGACAATACCCAGACAATTCCCCCGGTAAGGGCCAAACCAGGTAGGATATAACCTCACCCACTCTGCCAAGCACAGCCCCTACACCAATAGAGGGATATCAACAACCACCAACTTACTACCCTGAGACAAGGCTGAGTATAGTCCACGAAAGATCCCCTCCACTGCACAAGCCAGAGGGGGTGACAAACCTGACAGGAAGTGACGCACCCCTCCT
Source organism: Thymallus thymallus (assembly GCA_023634145.1). NCBI lineage: Eukaryota > Metazoa > Chordata > Actinopteri > Salmoniformes > Salmonidae > Thymallus > Thymallus thymallus. The sequence continues at coordinate 10,132,931 of CM042403.1, read as the reverse complement.
AGGGATGGCATGGAAAGCAGCAGTAAGCCAGTGACTCAGCCCCCGTAATAGGGTCAGAGGCAGAGAATCCAAATGGAGAGATGGGAACCGGCCAGGCAGAGACAGCAAGGGTGGTTCGTCGCTCCAGAGCATTGCCGTTCACCCTTGCACCCCTGGGCCAGACTAAACTCAATCATAGGACATACTGAAGAGGTGAGTCTTCAGTAAAGACTTAAAGGTTGAGACGGAGTCTGCGTCTCTCACATGGATAGGCAGACCATTCCATAAAAATTGAGCTCTATAGGAGAAAGCCCTACCTCCACCTGTTTGCTTAGAGATTCTAGGGACAATAAGGAGGCCTGCGTCTTGTGACCGGAGCGTACGTGTAGGTATGTACGGCAGGACCAAATCTGAGAGATTAGTAGGAGCAAGCCCATGTAATGCTTTGTAGGTTAGCAGTAAAACCTTGAAATCAGCCCTAGCCTTAACAGGAAGCAAGTGTAGAGAGGCTAGCACGGGAGTAATATGATCAAATCTTTTGCTTCTAGTCAGGATTCTAGCAGCCGTGTTTAGCACTAATTGAAGTTTATTTAGTGCTTTATCCGGGTAGCCGGAGAGTAGAGCATGGCAGTAATCTAATCTAGAAGTGACAAATGCATGGATTAGCTTTTCCTCATCATTTTTGGACAAAAAATGTCAGATTTTTGCAATGTTACGAAGATGGAAAAAAGCTATCCTTGAAATATTCTTGATATGTTCATTAAAAGAGAGATCAGGGTCCAGAGTAATGCCAAGGTCCTTCACAGTTTTTTGAGAGACGACTGTACAACCATCAAGATTAATTGTCAGATCCAAAAGCAGATCTCTTTGTTTCTTGGGACCTAGAACTAGCATCTCTGTTTTGTCAGAATCTAAAAGTTAAACATTTGCCGCCATCCACTTCCTTATGTCTGAAACACAGGCTTCCAGTGCAGGCAATTTTGGTGCATCACCATGTTTCATCGAAATGTACAGCTGTGTGTCGTCCGCATAGCAATGGAAGTTAACATTATGTTTCCGAATGACATCACCAAGAGGTAAAATATATAGTGAAAACAATAGTGGCCCTATAACGGAACCTTGGGGAACACCGAAACTTACAATTGATTTGTCAGAGGACAAACCATCCACGGAGACAAACTGATATCTCTCCGACAGATAAGATCTAAACCAGGCAAGAACTTGTCCGTGTAGACCAATTAAGGTTTCCAATCTCTCCAAAAGAATATGATGGTCGATGGTGTCAAAAGCAGCACTAAGGTCTAAGAGCACGAGGACAGATGCAGAGCCTTGGTCTGACGCCATTAAAAGGTTGTTTACCACTTTCACGAGTGCAGTCTCAGTGCTATGATAGGGTCTAAAACCAGACTGAAGTGTTTCGTATACATTATTTGTCTTCAGGAAGGCAGTGAGTTGCTGCGCAACAGCTTTTTCTAAGATTTTTGAGAGAAATGGGAGATTCTATATATATCCTTGCTGGACTCGTCTTCAACACAGCACATTATCCCCTGAGATGCCAAACTCGGACACAGTCCTAGAGACATCCTGGCTATGAGAGGACAACCACTCATGATGTATCATGGACAGTAGCTGTGAAGTGATACACATTGTGACAGTGTGGTTTTTACTATGTTTATGAGCTTACTACTACAAAATATACTGTATTTCAACCATAGAAGTAGGTTAATTGGTTAAGGTAATTGAAAATAGGCATATATGGCTCCAGTGATTTGTTGTCTGTCATGATGGGTATGGCCTCCCATGGAATCACAATACATCACATTCGTGATGTCATAAATTACCTAAATGGTTTGCCATAGCATTACTGTCACATTATGGCAACACTTACAAGTTAAATTCAGGGTCAAAATCATTGCTATATTTTGGATGGTTATTCTTGAAGTGCTTGGTGGTTAGTAGTTGTAACCACTTGTGATTTAGTGTAAGTAGGCCTACTTTGTGGCACAATTTAATTGAGATTGTTTAAATAATATAATAATATTTTTAAGCAGGATTCCAGTAATTGAGGAAACTATGGGAAAGTTCTCCTTTCTCATCATAAGAATTGATGTCCTAAATATCAATATCCTAAAGTCAATAGCGAATGTGACTATGTATATATTTATTTGCCGTTAACGTATTGAAGACCTATTTCAACAAGTTAACCAAGTTTTTTCTGGCTTAGCTAGCCATGTTGATGATGAGCTAAATAGCAATGTTGATCACTGCACTACAATGTCACGCTAGCTATTGCTAGCAGGTGATTTATTGAAATATTAAGTGAATGTTTATTTTCTTACTACCTTAAAAGGTTTATATAAAAAGGGTTGTACTTGTGCTCTGTATTTATGGATTAATATCACTTCACATTGAGGGTATGTATTACTACTGTTGCACCTATCTAAAAGATATATTGTGTCCTACCTAACCAGTGAACGTGTGGCTGTGACCGTCCTGTCAATGCCTGTCATCACTGTTTGATATATTTTACTGCAGGTATGCTTTTCTGTATTTTTGTTATTTTCTAAACACAACGCATGTATACTATACACTTTGTGGACTCAGTCCGAGAGAGATATTCTGAGAGCAGTGAACGTGTGGCTGTGACCGTCCTGTCAATGCCTGTCATCCCTGTTGGATATCTTTTACTGCAGTTAAAAACCGAGTCAACCTGAAGTGTGGGTGTCCTTGTGCCTTTCTTCCAGGGGGCTATGTGAAGTTGGTTACACTTGTATCATGATTACCTCATTACTGACGGTATGTTTGTCATAATTTTAAACTACCGAACTCCACAGGGATAGAACACACCAGCCTCACAACTCCTCGCAACTCCCCAGCTTTAGTGTAAGTCCCATCTGCAGGCTAAATCTATGAACTCTAAATTGGTCCAGACTAATAATTTATGGCCAATCAGTGTAAACTTTGTAGGCAAATAATAATCCAATGAGTTTGTCATCATTTTAATTGCTAGCCATGGACATCCTGGCTATGAGAGGACAACCACTTATGATGCATCATGGACAGTAGCTGTGAAGTGATACACATTGTGACAGTGTGGTATTTACTATGTTTATGAGCTTACTACTACAAAACATACTGTATTTCAACCATAGAAGTGGCTTAATTGGTTAAAGTAATTGAAAATAGGCATATGTGTTTTTTGTCAGGGTGGGTGTGGCCTCCCATGGAATCACATGACATCACAATCGTGATGTCATAAATGACCTAAATGGTTTGACATAGCATTACTGTCACATTACTGCAACACTTACAAGATCAATTCAGGGTCATTGCTATATTTTGGATGGCTATTTTTGAAGTGCTTGGTGGTAAGTAGTTGTGAACACTTGTGAATTAGTGTGAGTAGGCCTACTTTGTGGCACAATTTAATTGAGATTGTTTAAATAATATAAGAATATTTTTAAGCAATGTATCTTTTTCAGGATTACATTAATTGAGGAAACTATGGGAAAGTTCTCCTTCCCAAAGCTCATCATAAGAATGGTTAGAATCCCTTTTCTCTCACCACCCTCCTAGTCAAAACTCCAGTGCTTTAAAATCACTTTGACATATAGGCCTGAGCTTTTCTAAGATTGAAAATAACAAGCTTGTATCATGATAACCTCATTACTGACCGTATGTTTGTCATCATTTTAATTGCTAGCCATGGGCAAATCGGACTGCACGGGACGATTTCTGCACAGGAACTACCGAACTCCACAGGGACAGAACACACCAGCCTCACAACTCCTCGCAACTCCCCAGCTTTACTGTAAGTCCCATCTGCAGGCTAAATCTATGAACTCTAAATTGGTCCAGACTAATAATTTATGGCCCATCAGTGTAAACTTTGTAGGCGCATAATAATCCAATGAGTAAAACTAAATATACCATGTTCTATTCTCAATATCTCTACTGCCCCAAAGGTGTGTAGGCAGGGCAAGGAGAACACCGATTCAACCCTGAAGAAGAGCCAAAAGAAGCGTCTCAATGAGAAGGGGACCCAGGTTGAACTAGGCATGCGGGAGGATATCCATGACCTGGAGCTCGCCCATTGGAGATTGGCTAAAGAGACATGGAGAATTGAGCGAGGAAACATGAGGGAGATTAAGGCACTGTATGGAGAAATATTTAAGCTGCACAAGCTGTTGGAGGAGGTAACAAGCGCAGTTTTCTTATATCAGACTTTCATATTAATAGATATACTGTAGTTGCTTTGTGATGTTCCCAATCCTGATACACGTAAATGAGATCTAAAAAGTTAGAATAGTGAAATAAGACTGCAAGAAAAAAACTGCACACTGGTAGTATTCTGAGGAAGGAATGCATTCTGCACTGGTAGTATTCTGAGGAAGGTCTGCATTCTGCACTAGTAGTCATTTTAGGAAGGTCTGCATTCTGCATTGACAGTATTCTGAGGAAGGTCTGCATTCCGCACTGGTAGTATTCATAGGAAGGTCTGCATTCTGCACTAGTATTTTTCTGAGGAAGGTCTGCATTCTGCACTGGTAGTATTCTGAGGAAGGTCTGCATTATGCACTAGTAGTATTTTGAAGAAGGCCTGCATTCTGCACTAGTAGTATTCTTAAGAAGGTCTGCATTCTGCATTGACAGTATTCTGAGGAAGGTCTCCATTCTTCACTGGTAGTATTCATAGGAAGGTCAGCATTCTGCACTGGTAATATTCTTAGGAAGGTCTGCATTCCTAGAATAGAGTTGAAAAAGAATGGGAGGATTTCTGAATTGGAAAAGGTGTGGACCTTCACATTTTCCTAATAGGCTAAGAAATAAATAGAAATAAAATGTTTTTTTCTCTGTGATATTTACTACCCATACACATAGAATTGTTTTAAGGAATAACATGGACCATCAAGCTATTAAGTAATAAAAATGTGTCTGTCATCACACAGATTGGGGTAGATAAAGGGGTGATCCGGCAGTGCTCCACCTCCTCCATGCTTTGTCCCGTCTCCCCGACACTGCCAGCTTTCACGAGGTACAACCTCCACAGGTCCCTCGCCAACAGCCAATCGGCGCCTGACCAGCATGCCGCACCGACCCAGAAGGACCCGGCTAAGAAACACTCAATATTTCCCCCTCTGGACACACAGAGCGGCGCTTCCCTTGACAAACGGCCTCATTCTATGTCCGAGACGCAGCACTCACACCGATTTGCTATCCCACCCCACCTCCTGGCTCCCGGCCCTCCTGCCCGGCTGTGGCAGAACCATCCGCGCGTCCACCCCAGGTCCCCATTGACTGGCCAGGCAAAGGTCAAGGATGAGGTCAAGAGGCCAGAGATTGCATCGTCTATGGAATTGTCTGAGGAAGTTCAACAGAGAGGCGCAGAAATTGCAAATATGTATAAAGCACAGCTGAAAGAGAGGATGGCCCAAAAGAGAAAGGAAGAGATTCTGAAGAAAAGGGTAAACAGAGATGACAAGAACGATGACACTGAGGCCTCCTGCTCCTCTGCAGTAGGACAATACAAGGCCCCCGAGTGCCTGGCAAGCCCAGAGGCCACCACAGATGCCACGCCAGTGGCCGTCCGAGAGGTCACTCAGGGGGCAACCCAGCAGGACCTGGCAGAGGTTGTGAATGTGCTCAAGGGACAATCTGCTGCCCAATACCTGCCTGACGACGTTAGTGAGGATTCACTCACGTGGATCTCCATTTACGGGGAGCTGTGCCCGCTCGCTCACAGGGTGAACTCAGAAACTGACTACATTAAGGCACTCCGCGTCAACACTGAGAAGGCTGTGACTCCCTCGTGCTCGTCTCAAGATGTGTCTCAGAGTGTGAGTGAGGACACAAGTGAGGAGGGGAGTATTGGAAGTGAGGAGAGCATGAGTGGACAACAGCAGAGATGTCTAGAGAATGAAGAACTTAATGCCATGAGCTACGCAGAGAGGATCAAATATTTCAAGGACGAGGCTAAGAAAAATGAAGAGATGTTGAAGACGGAAAAGGGGAAGGAAAAAGAAAGGAAGGCGAAGAAAGCCAGGGAAGAAGAGCTCAGAAAGTGGGAAAAGAGACAGAAGAAATTGGATGAGGAGAAAAGGAAAATGACAGAAAATATGGAAAAAAAGAAGTTAGAGGAGCAGATGAAAAGGGACAAGGCAGAGACGAAACTAAAGGTAGAACAAGAGAAAAAGAGACAAGAGCAAGAGAAAAAGAGAGAAAAAAAAGAAATGAAGAAGCAGGAGATGCAACAGAAGGCCTGTGAAAAAGAAGAGAAAAAGAGGAAGAAAAAGAGGGAAGAGGAGTTGAAAAAGATTGAGAAACAGAGGATGGAGGAGGAGAAGAACAGGGAAAAGGAGAGAACAAAGGTGCTGCAGATGCAGCGGAGGGCACAAGAGAAAGAAGACAAAAGGATGTACGAGGAGAAGAAAAGGAGGAACAAGATACAGCAGGAACAAGAGAAGGAGGAACACAAGAGGCAGAACAGGATATTGAAGATACAGCAGGAACAAGAGAAGGAGGAACAGAAAACAAAGAAAAGGATACGGGATGAGGATAAGAAGAGAGCAGAGCTTCGAAGAATAAAAGATGACGAGGCCAGGTTCAAGATGGAGATGGAGAAACTGTATGAGAGAGAAGAGAGGAATGCACAGATTGAAAGAGAGAAGAGGCGCGCGCTGTACAAGAAAAGAGGACAAACACAGAGCTAAACAGGTGGTGGCGTACCAGGTAGGTCACAGCGTCTACATCTGACGCCTCTGTGAGGAGGGAAGAGAGGGAGACCGCTCACGCACACTCTGCGAAGAGGACAACAAGGAGGAAGCAGAAGAAAGAGGCAGACGAGGCGTTGACAACTTTTGAGTAGATGACGGAAGAAAAGGGAGCTGACAAAATAAGAAAGAAATGTTCAAGTCAATGCTCCTAGGTATGTTAATAGATGTAAATAAAGAAAAACACATTTAAAAAATGTAAAGGCAAAAAAAACTAGAAAAGGAGCAAAAGGGGGAAACAATAATACAGGTTGAAGAGGAGAAAACAGGAAGAGAGGAGGAAGGGAGACCAGAGTGGTTCATCAGGAGGGAAGTAGGAGATATAGAATTCAAGTTCTGATGGACAGAACTAGGAAGGACCATGGGATAAAAGGTAAATGAGATTAGCATTAAAGAAGAGCTAAGTGGATCAAAAGAAAGTTATGGAAAACGCAAAGGGGGAGGCTATACTCAGAGGCAGAAGAAGACAAGATAAACAGAGACCAAGAGAAAAGAGGTGAAAGTGTTTTTATAAGAGTAATAGAGAGGAGATGGAACTAGAATTCCGATGGACATATGGGCAAAATAGCTATCCCATTTCAAACCTAGCTAATGCATTCCGTCAGTTAAGAAATCGCCCAGATTAACTTCACTGTTTATGCTCACATGGAGGTGAAACCCAATCCCATGACAAACTATTAGTGTTGACAGAAGTGCAATTATGCAATGTCTTTCAACTCAAAAACTACAGTTCCTAATCTCATGTGATTATTCACCTAATTGAGTGGGCTTTCGGATGTTTTCTTTCTTCCTGAAACAGATTGTGGTATATGAGGTCACTTTAGCTGTTGAAGCATCAATAGGAAAGGATGAAAGGGAGGGAAGCAAGAAGAGGAAAAGACAGAAGAGCAGATGAGGTAAGTGCTTGGGCTTGTGATGAGAGGATGGGGGCTCCAGAAGTGGGCTTCATAATTGAAAACTCTCAGACAAATGTATTACTGTGAATCCCATTCGTTCAATGACTGTTTGATTAATTCCTGACGGGATTATTGTTTTACAGGATCACTCTATGTTCTGCTTCCGTGTGGATTGACAGCATTGCTTTAATGTGCTGCTGGAGGACACCATGGAGGAAGAGGGAGAGCGTCCATGATAGGCAGTTTGCCATGGTCCTAAATGGGCTTTTGAATGTACTGTACATTTTTCCTGCTTTGTATCATACAACTTTACAATAAAAATGAATTGCAAGCATCAGCCTTTTCTGTATTGAGTGTGATCAGTGCAGTAGTTGTAGGATTGGTGTAAACCCAAGCAATATTCTGACACTAATGTTCAGTTGGTATAAAATAGTGTGATAAGAAATGATCAACATGTTGTGAAAACAATATGGAGATAGAAATATCAAAAGTACTGTTGCATTTATTTAGAGAATGGTCCACCGACAAAAGCATGTGTACACACATACACACATCAGACTCTGGTGGAGGTTTCTTTGCATCTGCATCTTGAGCAGTCTGTGTTGTATCAAATAAAATAAAATCAAATGTATTTATTTATAAAGCGCTTTTTACATCAGCCGATGTCACAAAGTGCTATACAGAAACCCAGCCTAAAACCCCAAACAGCAAGCAATGCAGATGTAGAAGCAAAGTGGCTAGGAAAAACTCCCTAGAAAGGCAAAACCTAGGAAGAAACCTAGAGAGGAACCAGGCTCTGAGGGGTGGCCAGTCCTCTTCTGGCTGTGCCGGGTAGAGATTATAACAATGGCCATTAAGGCCAGTTCTTTCTCCAAGATGTTCAAAGGTTCATAGATGACCAGCATATAAAGTAGATGACCAGCAATAAAAGTAGTTGTGGAGGTTGCAATAGGTAAATACATCAGGAGTGAATGTCACTTAGAGCGAGAGCGAGATGAAAACAGCAGGTCTGGGACAAGGTGGCACGTCCAATGAACAGGTCAGGGTTCCATAACCACAGGCAGAAGAGTTGAAACCGGTGCAGCAGCACGACCAGGTGGACTGGGGGCAGCTAGGAGTCATCAGGGTAGGTGGTCCTGAAGCATGGTCCTCCGGGAGAGGAGGTAGAGTGGGAGAGAGAGAGAATTAGAGGGAGCACACTTAAATTCACACAAGACACCGGATAATAACATCAGATTTAACAAACTGACCCTATCCCCCCGGCACATAGACTATTGCAGCATAGATACTGGAGGCTGAGACAGGGGGGGTCAGGAGACACTGTGGCCCCCTCCGACAATACCCAGACAATTCCCCCGGTAAGGGCCAAACCAGGTAGGATATAACCTCACCCACTCTGCCAAGCACAGCCCCTACACCAATAGAGGGATATCAACAACCACCAACTTACTACCCTGAGACAAGGCTGAGTATAGTCCACGAAAGATCCCCTCCACTGCACAAGCCAGAGGGGGTGACAAACCTGACAGGAAGTGACGCACCCCTCCTAGGGATGGCATGGAAAGCAGCAGTAAGCCAGTGACTCAGCCCCCGTAATAGGGTCAGAGGCAGAGAATCCAAATGGAGAGATGGGAACCGGCCAGGCAGAGACAGCAAGGGTGGTTCGTCGCTCCAGAGCATTGCCGTTCACCCTTGCACCCCTGGGCCAGACTAAACTCAATCATAGGACATACTGAAGAGGTGAGTCTTCAGTAAAGACTTAAAGGTTGAGACGGAGTCTGCGTCTCTCACATGGATAGGCAGACCATTCCATAAAAATTGAGCTCTATAGGAGAAAGCCCTACCTCCACCTGTTTGCTTAGAGATTCTAGGGACAATAAGGAGGCCTGCGTCTTGTGACCGGAGCGTACGTGTAGGTATGTACGGCAGGACCAAATCTGAGAGATTAGTAGGAGCAAGCCCATGTAATGCTTTGTAGGTTAGCAGTAAAACCTTGAAATCAGCCCTAGCCTTAACAGGAAGCAAGTGTAGAGAGGCTAGCACGGGAGTAATATGATCAAATCTTTTGCTTCTAGTCAGGATTCTAGCAGCCGTGTTTAGCACTAATTGAAGTTTATTTAGTGCTTTATCCGGGTAGCCGGAGAGTAGAGCATGGCAGTAATCTAATCTAGAAGTGACAAATGCATGGATTAGCTTTTCCTCATCATTTTTGGACAAAAAATGTCAGATTTTTGCAATGTTACGAAGATGGAAAAAAGCTATCCTTGAAATATTCTTGATATGTTCATTAAAAGAGAGATCAGGGTCCAGAGTAATGCCAAGGTCCTTCACAGTTTTTTGAGAGACGACTGTACAACCATCAAGATTAATTGTCAGATCCAAAAGCAGATCTCTTTGTTTCTTGGGACCTAGAACTAGCATCTCTGTTTTGTCAGAATCTAAAAGTTAAACATTTGCCGCCATCCACTTCCTTATGTCTGAAACACAGGCTTCCAGTGCAGGCAATTTTGGTGCATCACCATGTTTCATCGAAATGTACAGCTGTGTGTCGTCCGCATAGCAATGGAAGTTAACATTATGTTTCCGAATGACATCACCAAGAGGTAAAATATATAGTGAAAACAATAGTGGCCCTATAACGGAACCTTGGGGAACACCGAAACTTACAATTGATTTGTCAGAGGACAAACCATCCACGGAGACAAACTGATATCTCTCCGACAGATAAGATCTAAACCAGGCAAGAACTTGTCCGTGTAGACCAATTAAGGTTTCCAATCTCTCCAAAAGAATATGATGGTCGATGGTGTCAAAAGCAGCACTAAGGTCTAAGAGCACGAGGACAGATGCAGAGCCTTGGTCTGACGCCATTAAAAGGTTGTTTACCACTTTCACGAGTGCAGTCTCAGTGCTATGATAGGGTCTAAAACCAGACTGAAGTGTTTCGTATACATTATTTGTCTTCAGGAAGGCAGTGAGTTGCTGCGCAACAGCTTTTTCTAAGATTTTTGAGAGAAATGGGAGATTCTATATATATCCTTGCTGGACTCGTCTTCAACACAGCACATTATCCCCTGAGATGCCAAACTCGGACACAGTCCTAGAGACATCCTGGCTATGAGAGGACAACCACTCATGATGTATCATGGACAGTAGCTGTGAAGTGATACACATTGTGACAGTGTGGTTTTTACTATGTTTATGAGCTTACTACTACAAAATATACTGTATTTCAACCATAGAAGTAGGTTAATTGGTTAAGGTAATTGAAAATAGGCATATATGGCTCCAGTGATTTGTTGTCTGTCATGATGGGTATGGCCTCCCATGGAATCACAATACATCACATTCGTGATGTCATAAATTACCTAAATGGTTTGCCATAGCATTACTGTCACATTATGGCAACACTTACAAGTTAAATTCAGGGTCAAAATCATTGCTATATTTTGGATGGTTATTCTTGAAGTGCTTGGTGGTTAGTAGTTGTAACCACTTGTGATTTAGTGTAAGTAGGCCTACTTTGTGGCACAATTTAATTGAGATTGTTTAAATAATATAATAATATTTTTAAGCAGGATTCCAGTAATTGAGGAAACTATGGGAAAGTTCTCCTTTCTCATCATAAGAATTGATGTCCTAAATATCAATATCCTAAAGTCAATAGCGAATGTGACTATGTATATATTTATTTGCCGTTAACGTATTGAAGACCTATTTCAACAAGTTAACCAAGTTTTTTCTGGCTTAGCTAGCCATGTTGATGATGAGCTAAATAGCAATGTTGATCACTGCACTACAATGTCACGCTAGCTATTGCTAGCAGGTGATTTATTGAAATATTAAGTGAATGTTTATTTTCTTACTACCTTAAAAGGTTTATATAAAAAGGGTTGTACTTGTGCTCTGTATTTATGGATTAATATCACTTCACATTGAGGGTATGTATTACTACTGTTGCACCTATCTAAAAGATATATTGTGTCCTACCTAACCAGTGAACGTGTGGCTGTGACCGTCCTGTCAATGCCTGTCATCACTGTTTGATATATTTTACTGCAGGTATGCTTTTCTGTATTTTTGTTATTTTCTAAACACAACGCATGTATACTATACACTTTGTGGACTCAGTCCGAGAGAGATATTCTGAGAGCAGTGAACGTGTGGCTGTGACCGTCCTGTCAATGCCTGTCATCCCTGTTGGATATCTTTTACTGCAGTTAAAAACCGAGTCAACCTGAAGTGTGGGTGTCCTTGTGCCTTTCTTCCAGGGGGCTATGTGAAGTTGGTTACACTTGTATCATGATTACCTCATTACTGACGGTATGTTTGTCATAATTTTAAACTACCGAACTCCACAGGGATAGAACACACCAGCCTCACAACTCCTCGCAACTCCCCAGCTTTAGTGTAAGTCCCATCTGCAGGCTAAATCTATGAACTCTAAATTGGTCCAGACTAATAATTTATGGCCAATCAGTGTAAACTTTGTAGGCAAATAATAATCCAATGAGTTTGTCATCATTTTAATTGCTAGCCATGGACATCCTGGCTATGAGAGGACAACCACTTATGATGCATCATGGACAGTAGCTGTGAAGTGATACACATTGTGACAGTGTGGTATTTACTATGTTTATGAGCTTACTACTACAAAACATACTGTATTTCAACCATAGAAGTGGCTTAATTGGTTAAAGTAATTGAAAATAGGCATATGTGTTTTTTGTCAGGGTGGGTGTGGCCTCCCATGGAATCACATGACATCACAATCGTGATGTCATAAATGACCTAAATGGTTTGACATAGCATTACTGTCACATTACTGCAACACTTACAAGATCAATTCAGGGTCATTGCTATATTTTGGATGGCTATTTTTGAAGTGCTTGGTGGTAAGTAGTTGTGAACACTTGTGAATTAGTGTGAGTAGGCCTACTTTGTGGCACAATTTAATTGAGATTGTTTAAATAATATAAGAATATTTTTAAGCAATGTATCTTTTTCAGGATTACATTAATTGAGGAAACTATGGGAAAGTTCTCCTTCCCAAAGCTCATCATAAGAATGGTTAGAATCCCTTTTCTCTCACCACCCTCCTAGTCAAAACTCCAGTGCTTTAAAATCACTTTGACATATAGGCCTGAGCTTTTCTAAGATTGAAAATAACAAGCTTGTATCATGATAACCTCATTACTGACCGTATGTTTGTCATCATTTTAATTGCTAGCCATGGGCAAATCGGACTGCACGGGACGATTTCTGCACAGGAACTACCGAACTCCACAGGGACAGAACACACCAGCCTCACAACTCCTCGCAACTCCCCAGCTTTACTGTAAGTCCCATCTGCAGGCTAAATCTATGAACTCTAAATTGGTCCAGACTAATAATTTATGGCCCATCAGTGTAAACTTTGTAGGCGCATAATAATCCAATGAGTAAAACTAAATATACCATGTTCTATTCTCAATATCTCTACTGCCCCAAAGGTGTGTAGGCAGGGCAAGGAGAACACCGATTCAACCCTGAAGAAGAGCCAAAAGAAGCGTCTCAATGAGAAGGGGACCCAGGTTGAACTAGGCATGCGGGAGGATATCCATGACCTGGAGCTCGCCCATTGGAGATTGGCTAAAGAGACATGGAGAATTGAGCGAGGAAACATGAGGGAGATTAAGGCACTGTATGGAGAAATATTTAAGCTGCACAAGCTGTTGGAGGAGGTAACAAGCGCAGTTTTCTTATATCAGACTTTCATATTAATAGATATACTGTAGTTGCTTTGTGATGTTCCCAATCCTGATACACGTAAATGAGATCTAAAAAGTTAGAATAGTGAAATAAGACTGCAAGAAAAAAACTGCACACTGGTAGTATTCTGAGGAAGGAATGCATTCTGCACTGGTAGTATTCTGAGGAAGGTCTGCATTCTGCACTAGTAGTCATTTTAGGAAGGTCTGCATTCTGCATTGACAGTATTCTGAGGAAGGTCTGCATTCCGCACTGGTAGTATTCATAGGAAGGTCTGCATTCTGCACTAGTATTTTTCTGAGGAAGGTCTGCATTCTGCACTGGTAGTATTCTGAGGAAGGTCTGCATTATGCACTAGTAGTATTTTGAAGAAGGCCTGCATTCTGCACTAGTAGTATTCTTAAGAAGGTCTGCATTCTGCATTGACAGTATTCTGAGGAAGGTCTCCATTCTTCACTGGTAGTATTCATAGGAAGGTCAGCATTCTGCACTGGTAATATTCTTAGGAAGGTCTGCATTCCTAGAATAGAGTTGAAAAAGAATGGGAGGATTTCTGAATTGGAAAAGGTGTGGACCTTCACATTTTCCTAATAGAATAATAAATAGAAATAAAATGTTTTTTTCTCTGTGATATTTACTACCCATACACATAGAATTGTTTTAAGGAATAACATGGACCATCAAGCTATTAAGTAATAAAAATGTGTCTGTCATCACACAGATTGGGGTAGATAAAGGGGTGATCCGGCAGTGCTCCACCTCCTCCATGCTTTGTCCCGTCTCCCCGACACTGCCAGCTTTCACGAGGTACAACCTCCACAGGTCCCTCGCCAACAGCCAATCGGCGCCTGACCAGCATGCCGCACCGACCCAGAAGGACCCGGCTAAGAAACACTCAATATTTCCCCCTCTGGACACACAAAGCGGCGCTTCCCTTGACAAACGGCCTCATTCTCCGTCTGAGACGCAGCACTCACACCAATTTGCTATCCCACCCCACCTCCTGGCTCCCGGCCCTCCTGCCCGGCTGAGGCAGAACCATCCGCACGTCCACCCCAGGTCCCCATTGACTGGCCAGGCAAAGGTCAAGGATGAGGTCAACAGGCCAGAGATTAAATCGTCTATGGAATTGTCTGAGGAAGTTCAACAGAGAGGCGCAGAAATTGCAAATATGTATAAAGCACAGCTGAAAGAGAGGATGGCCCAAAAGAGAAAGGAAGAGATTCTGAAGAAAAGGGTAAACAGAGATGACAAGAACGATGACACTGAGGCCTCCTGCTCCTCTGCAGTAGGACAATACAAGTCCCCCGAGTGCCTGGCAAGCCCAGAGGCCACCACAGATGCCACGCCAGTGGCCGTCCGAGAGGTCACTCAGGGGGCAACCCAGCAGGACCTGGCAGAGGTTGTGAATGTGCTCAAGGGACAATCTGCTGCCCAATACCTGCCTGACGACGTTAGTGAGGATTCACTCACGTGGATCTCCATTTACGGGGAGCTGTGCCCGCTCGCTCACAGGGTGAACTCAGAAACTGACTACATTAAGGCACTCCGCGTCAACACTGAGAAGGCTGTGACTCCCTCGTGCTCGTCTCAAGATGTGTCTCAGAGTGTGAGTGAGGACACAAGTGAGGAGGGGAGTATTGGAAGTGAGGAGAGCATGAGTGGACAACAGCAGAGATGTCTAGAGAATGAAGAACTTAATGCCATGAGCTACGCAGAGAGGATCAAATATTTCAAGGACGAGGCTAAGAAAAATGAAGAGATGTTGAAGACGGAAAAGGGGAAGGAAAAAGAAAGGAAGGCGAAGAAAGCCAGGGAAGAAGAGCTCAGAAAGTGGGAAAAGAGACAGAAGAAATTGGATGAGGAGAAAAGGAAAATGACAGAAAATATGGAAAAAAAGAAGTTAGAGGAGCAGATGAAAAGGGAGAAGGCAGAGACGAAACTAAAGGTAGAACAAGAGAAAAAGAGACAAGAGCAAGAGAAAAAGAGAGAAAAAAAAGAAATGAAGAAGCAGGAGATGCAACAGAAGGCCTGTGAAAAAGAAGAGAAAAAGAGGAAGAAAAAGAGGGAAGAGGAGTTGAAAAAGATTGAGAAACAGAGGATGGAGGAGGAGAAGAACAGGGAAAAGGAGAGAACAAAGGTGCTGCAGATGCAGCGGAGGGCACAAGAGAAAGAAGACAAAAGGAGGAACGAGGAGAAGAAAAGGAGGAACAAGATACAGCAGGAACAAGAGAAGGAGGAACACAAGAGGCAGAACAGGATATTGAAGATACAGCAGGAACAAGAGAAGGAGGAACAGAAAACAAAGAAAAGGATACGGGATGAGGATAAGAAGAGAGCAGAGCTTCGAAGAATAAAAGATGACGAGGCCAGGTTCAAGATGGAGATGGAGAAACTGTATGAGAGAGAAGAGAGGAATGCACAGATTGAAAGAGAGAAGAGGCGCGCGCTGTACAAGAAAAGAGGACAAACACAGAGCTAAACAGGTGGTGGCGTACCAGGTAGGTCACAGCGTCTACATCTGACGCCTCTGTGAGGAGGGAAGAGAGGGAGACCGCTCACGCACACTCTGCGAAGAGGACAACAAGGAGGAAGCAGAAGAAAGAGGCAGACGAGGCGTTGACAACTTTTGAGTAGATGACGGAAGAAAAGGGAGCTGACAAAATAAGAAAGAAATGTTCAAGTCAATGCTCCTAGGTATGTTAATAGATGTAAATAAAGAAAAACACATTTAAAAAATGTAAAGGCAAAAAAAACTAGAAAAGGAGCAAAAGGGGGAAACAATAATACAGGTTGAAGAGGAGAAAACAGGAAGAGAGGAGGAAGGGAGACCAGAGTGGTTCATCAGGAGGGAAGTAGGAGATATAGAATTCAAGTTCTGATGGACAGAACTAGGAAGGACCATGGGATAAAAGGTAAATGAGATTAGCATTAAAGAAGAGCTAAGTGGATCAAAAGAAAGTTATGGAAAACGCAAAGGGGGAGGCTATACTCAGAGGCAGAAGAAGACAAGATAAACAGAGACCAAGAGAAAAGAGGTGAAAGTGTTTTTATAAGAGTAATAGAGAGGAGATGGAACTAGAATTCCGATGGACATATGGGCAAAATAGCTATCCCATTTCAAACCTAGCTAATGCATTCCATCAGTTAAGAAATCGCCCAGATTAACTTCACTGTTTATGCTCACATGGAGGTGAAACCCAATCCCATGACAAACTATTAGTGTTGACAGAAGTGCAATTATGCAATGTCTTTCAACTCAAAAACTACAGTTCCTAATCTCATGTGATTATTCACCTAATTGAGTGGGCTTTCGGATGTTTTCTTTCTTCCTGAAACAGATTGTGGTATATGAGGTCACTTTAGCTGTTGAAGCATCAATAGGAAAGGATGAAAGGGAGGGAAGCAAGAAGAGGAAAAGACAGAAGAGCAGATGAGGTAAGTGCTTGGGCTTGTGATGAGAGGATGGGGGCTCCAGAAGTGGGCTTCATAATTGAAAACTCTCAGACAAATGTATTACTGTGAATCCCATTCGTTCAATGACTGTTTGATTAATTCCTGACGGGATTATTGTTTTACAGGATCACTCTATGTTCTGCTTCCGTGTGGATTGACAGCATTGCTTTAATGTGCTGCTGGAGGACACCATGGAGGAAGAGGGAGAGCGTCCATGATAGGCAGTTTGCCATGGTCCTAAATGGGCTTTTGAATGTACTGTACATTTTTCCTGCTTTATATCATACAACTTTACAATAAAAATGAATTGCAAGCATCAGCCTTTTCTGTATTGAGTGTGATCAGTGCAGTAGTTGTAGGATTGGTGTAAACCCAAGCAATATTCTGACACTAATGTTCAGTTGGTATAAAATAGTGTGATAAGAAATGATCAACATGTTGTGAAAACAATATGGAGATAGAAATATCAAAAGTACTGTTGCATTTATTTAGAGAATGGTCCACCGACAAAAGCATGTGTACACACATACACACATCAGACTCTGCTGGAGGTTTCTTTGCATCTGCATCTTGAGCAGTCTGTGTTGTATCAAATAAAATCAAATCAAATGTATTTATTTATAAAGCGCTTTTTACATCAGCCGATGTCACAAAGTGCTATACAGAAACCCAGCCTAAAACCCCAAACAGCAAGCAATGCAGATGTAGAAGCAAAGTGGCTAGGAAAAACTCCCTAGAAAGGCAAAACCTAGGAAGAAACCTAGAGAGGAACCAGGCTCTGAGGGGTGGCCAGTCCTCTTCTGGCTGTGCCGGGTAGAGATTATAACAATGGCCATTAAGGCCAGTTCTTTCTCCAAGATGTTCAAAGGTTCATAGATGACCAGCATATAAAGTAGATGACCAGCAATAAAAGTAGTTGTGGAGGTTGCAATAGGTAAATACATCAGGAGTGAATGTCACTTAGAGCGAGAGCGAGATGAAAACAGCAGGTCTGGGACAAGGTGGCACGTCCAATGAACAGGTCAGGGTTCCATAACCACAGGCAGAAGAGTTGAAACCGGTGCAGCAGCACGACCAGGTGGACTGGGGGCAGCTAGGAGTCATCAGGGTAGGTGGTCCTGAAGCATGGTCCTCCGGGAGAGGAGGTAGAGTGGGAGAGAGAGAGAATTAGAGGGAGCACACTTAAATTCACACAAGACACCGGATAATAACATCAGATTTAACAAACTGACCCTATCCCCCCGGCACATAGACTATTGCAGCATAGATACTGGAGGCTGAGACAGGGGGGGTCAGGAGACACTGTGGCCCCCTCCGACAATACCCAGACAATTCCCCCGGTCAGGGCCAAACCAGGCAGGATATAACCTCACCCACTCTGCCAAGCACAGCCCCTACACCAATAGAGGGATATCAACAACCACCAACTTACTACCCTGAGACAAGGCTGAGTATAGTCCACGAAAGATCCCCTCCACTGCACAAGCCAGAGGGGGTGACAAACCTGACAGGAAGTGACGCACCCCTCCTAGGGATGGCATGGAAAGCAGCAGTAAGCCAGTGACTCAGCCCCCGTAATAGGGTCAGAGGCAGAGAATCCAAATGGAGAGATGGGAACCGGCCAGGCAGAGACAGCAAGGGTGGTTCGTCGCTCCAGAGCATTGCCGTTCACCCTTGCACCCCTGGGCCAGACTAAACTCAATCATAGGACATACTGAAGAGGTGAGTCTTCAGTAAAGACTTAAAGGTTGAGACGGAGTCTGCGTCTCTCACATGGATAGGCAGACCATTCCATAAAAATTGAGCTCTATAGGAGAAAGCCCTACCTCCACCTGTTTGCTTAGAGATTCTAGGGACAATAAGGAGGCCTGCGTCTTGTGACCGGAGCGTACGTGTAGGTATGTACGGCAGGACCAAATCTGAGAGATTAGTAGGAGCAAGCCCATGTAATGCTTTGTAGGTTAGCAGTAAAACCTTGAAATCAGCCCTAGCCTTAACAGGAAGCCAGTGTAGAGAGGCTAGCACGGGAGTAATATGATCAAATCTTTTGCTTCTAGTCAGGATTCTAGCAGCCGTGTTTAGCACTAATTGAAGTTTATTTAGTGCTTTATCCGGGTAGCCGGAGAGTAGAGCATGGCAGTAATCTAATCTAGAAGTGACAAATGCATGGATTAGCTTTTCCTCATCATTTTTGGACAAAAAATGTCAGATTTTTGCAATGTTACGAAGATGGAAAAAAGCTATCCTTGAAATATTCTTGATATGTTCATTAAAAGAGAGATCAGGGTCCAGAGTAATGCCAAGGTCCTTCACAGTTTTTTGAGAGACGACTGTACAACCATCAAGATTAATTGTCAGATCCAAAAGCAGATCTCTTTGTTTCTTGGGACCTAGAACTAGCATCTCTGTTTTGTCAGAATTTAAAAGTTAAACATTTGCCCCCATCCACTTCCTTATGTCTGAAACACAGGCTTCCAGTGCAGGCAATTTTGGTGCATCACCATGTTTCATCGAAATGTACAGCTGTGTGTCGTCCGCATAGCAATGGAAGTTAACAATATGTTTCCGAATGACATCACCAAGAGGTAAAATATATAGTGAAAACAATAGTGGCCCTATAACGGAACCTTGGGGAACACCGAAACTTACAATTGATTTGTCAGAGGACAAACCATCCACGGAGACAAACTGATATCTCTCCGACAGATAAGATCTAAACCAGGCAAGAACTTGTCCGTGTAGACCAATTAAGGTTTCCAATCTCTCCAAAAGAATATGATGGTCGATGGTGTCAAAAGCAGCACTAAGGTCTAAGAGCACGAGGACAGATGCAGAGCCTTGGTCTGACGCCATTAAAAGGTTGTTTACCACTTTCACGAGTGCAGTCTCAGTGCTATGATAGGGTCTAAAACCAGACTGAAGTGTTTCGTATACATTATTTGTCTTCAGGAAGGCAGTGAGTTGCTGCGCAACAGCTTTTTCTAAGATTTTTGAGAGAAATGGGAGATTCTATATATATCCTTGCTGGACTCGTCTACAACACAGCACATTATCCCCTGAGATGCCAAACTCGGACACAGTCCTAGAGACATCCTGGCTATGAGATGACAACCACTCATGATGTATCATGGACAGTAGCTGTGAAGTGATACACATTGTAACAGTGTGGTTTTTACTATGTTTATGAGCTTACTACTACAAAATATACTGTATTTCAACCATAGAAGTAGTTTAATTGGTTAAGGTAATTGAAAATAGGCATATATGGCTCCAGTGATTTGTTGTCTGTCATGGTGGGTATGGCCTCCCATGGAATCACAATACATCACATTCGTGATGTCATAAATTACCTAAATGGTTTGCCATAGCATTACTGTCACATTATGGCAACACTTACAAGTTAAATTCAGGGTCAAAATCATTGCTATATTTTGGATGGTTATTCTTGAAGTGCTTGGTGGTTAGTAGTTGTAACCACTTGTGATTTAGTGTGAGTAGGCCTACTTTGTGGCACAATTTAATTGAGATTGTTTAAATAATATAATAATATTTTTAAGCAATATTGTATCTTTTTCAGGATTCCAGTAATTGAGGAAACTATGGGAAAGTTCTCCTTTCTCATCATAAGAATTGATGTCCTAAATATCAATATCCTAAAGTCAATAGCGAATGTGACTATGTATATATTTATTTTGCCGTTAACGTATTGAAGACCTATTTCAACAAGTTAACCAAGTTTTTTCTGGCTTAGCTAGCCATGTTGATGATGAGCTAAATAGCAATGTTGATCACTGCACTACAATGTCACGCTAGCTATTGCTAGCAGGTGATTTATTGAAATATTAAGTGAATGTTTATTTTCTTACTACCTTAAAAGGTTTATATAAAAAGGGTTGTACTTGTGCTCTGTATTTATGGATTAATATCACTTCACATTGAGGGTATGTATTACTACTGTTGCACCTATCTAAAAGATATATTGTGTCCTACCTAACCAGTGAACGTGTGGCTGTGACCGTCCTGTCAATGCCTGTCATCACTGTTTGATATATTTTACTGCAGGTATGCTTTTCTGTATTTTTGTTATTTTCTAAACACAACGCATGTATACTATACACTTTGTGGACTCAGTCCGAGAGAGATATTCTGAGAGCAGTGAACGTGTGGCTGTGACCGTCCTGTCAATGCCTGTCATCCCTGTTGGATATCTTTTACTGCAGTTAAAAATAGAGTCAACCTGAAGTGTGGGTGTCCTTGTGCCTTTCTTCCAGGGGGCTATGTGAAGTTGGTTACACTTGTATCATGATTACCTCATTACTGACGGTATGTTTGTCATCATTTTAAACTACCGAACTCCACAGGGATAGAACACACCAGCCTCACAACTCCTAGCAACTCCACAGCTTTAGTGTAAGTCCCATCTGCAGGCTAAATCTATGAACTCTAAATTGGTCCAGACTAATAATTTATGGCCAATCAGTGTAAACTTTGTAGGCAAATAATAATCCAATGAGTTTGTCATCATTTTAATTGCTAGCCATGGACATCCTGGCTATGAGAGGACAACCACTTATGATGCATCATGGACAGTAGCTGTGAAGTGATACACATTGTGACAGTGTGGTATTTACTATGTTTATGAGCTTACTACTACAAAACATACTGTATTTCAACCATAGAAGTGGCTTAATTGGTTAAGGTAATTGAAAATAGGCATATGTGTTTTTTGTCAGGGTGGGTGTGGCCTCCCATGGAATCACATGACATCACAATCGTGATGTCATAAATGACCTAAATGGTTTGACATAGCATTACTGTCACATTACTGCAACACTTACAAGATCAATTCAGGGTCATTGCTATATTTTGGATGGTTATTTTTGAAGTGCTTGGTGGTAAGTAGTTGTGAACACTTGTGAATTAGTGTGAGTAGGCCTACTTTGTGGCACAATTTAATTGAGATTGTTTAAATAATATAAGAATATTTTTAAGCAATGTATCTTTTTCAGGATTACATTAATTGAGGAAACTATGGGAAAGTTCTCCTTCCCAAAGCTCATCATAAGAATGGTTAGAATCCCTTTTCTCTCACCACCCTCCTAGTCAAAACTCCAGTGCTTTAAAATCACTTTGACATATAGGCCTGAGCTTTTCTAAGATTGAAAATAACAAGCTTGTATCATGATAACCTCATTACTGACCGTATGTTTGTCATCATTTTAATTGCTAGCCATGGGCAAATCGGACTGCACGGGACGATTTCTGCACAGGAACTACCGAACTCCACAGGGACAGAACACACCAGCCTCACAACTCCTCGCAACTCCCCAGCTTTACTGTAAGTCCCATCTGCAGGCTAAATCTATGAACTCTAAATTGGTCCAGACTAATAATTTATGGCCCATCAGTGTAAACTTTGTAGGCGCATAATAATCCAATGAGTAAAACTAAATATACCATGTTCTATTCTCAATATCTCTACTGCCCCAAAGGTGTGTAGGCAGGGCAAGGAGAACACCGATTCAACCCTGAAGAAGAGCCAAAAGAAGCGTCTCAATGAGAAGGGGACCCAGGTTGAACTAGGCATGCAGGAGGATATCCATGACCTGGAGCTCGCCCATTGGAGATTGGCTAAAGATACATGGAGAATTGAGCGAGGAAACATGAGGGAGATTAAGGCACTGTATGGAGAAATATTTAAGCTGCACAAGCTGTTGGAGGAGGTAACAAGCGCAGTTTTCTTATATCAGACTTTCATATTAATAGATATACTGTAGTTGCTTTGTGATGTTCCCAATCCTGATACACGTAAATGAGATCTAAAAAGTTAGAATAGTGAAATAAGACTGCAAGAAAAAAACTGCACACTGGTAGTATTCTGAGGAAGGAATGCATTCTGCACTGGTAGTATTCTGAGGAAGGTCTGCATTCTGCACTAGTAGTCATTTTAGGAAGGTCTGCATTCTGCATTGACAGTATTCATAGGAAGGTCTGCATTCTGCACTAGTATTTTTCTGAGGAAGGTCTGCATTCTGCACTGGTAGTATTCTGAGGAAGGTCTGCATTATGCACTAGTAGTATTTTGAAGAAGGCCTGCATTCTGCACTAGTAGTATTCTTAAGAAGGTCTGCATTCTGCATTGACAGTATTCTGAGGAAGGTCTCCATTCTTCACTGGTAGTATTCATAGGAAGGTCAGCATTCTGCACTGGTAATATTCTTAGGAAGGTCTGCATTCCTAGAATAGAGTTGAAAAAGAATGGGAGGATTTCTGAATTGGAAAAGGTGTGGACCTTCACATTTTCCTAATAGGCTAATAAATAGAAATAAAATGTTTTTTTCTCTGTGATATTTACTACCCATACACATAGAATTGTTTTAAGGAATAACATGGACCATCAAGCTATTAAGTAATAAAAATGTGTCTGTCATCACACAGATTGGGGTAGATAAAGGCGTGATCCGGCAGTGCTCCACCTCCTCCATGCTTTGTCCCGTCTCCCCGACACTGCCAGCTTTCACGAGGTACAACCTCCACAGGTCCCTCGCCAACAGCCAATCGGCGCCTGACCAGCATGCCGCACCGACCCAGAAGGACCCGGCTAAGAAACACTCAATATTTCCCCCTCTGGACACACAAAGCGGCACTTCCCTTGACAAACGGCCTCATTCTCCGTCTGAGACGCAGCACTCACACCAATTTGCTATCCCACCCCACCTCCTGGCTCCCGGCCCTCCTGCCCGGCTGAGGCAGAACCATCCGCACGTCCACCCCAGGTCCCCATTGACTGGCCAGGCAAAGGTCAAGGATGAGGTCAAGAGGCCAGAGATTGCATCGTCTATGGAATTGTCTGAGGAAGTTCAACAGAGAGGCGCAGAAATTGCAAATATGTATAAAGCACAGCTGAAAGAGAGGATGGCCCAAAAGAGAAAGGAAGAGATTCTGAAGAAAAGGGTAAACAGAGATGACAAGAACGATGACACTGAGGCCTCCTGCTCCTCTGCAGTAGGACAATACAAGGCCCCAGAGTGCCTGGCAAGCCCAGAGGCCACCACAGATGCCACGCCAGTGGCCGTCCGAGAGGTCACTCAGGGGGCCACCCAGCAGGACCTGGCAGAGGTTGTGAATGTGCTCAAGAGACAATCTGCTGACCAATTCCTGCCTGACGACGTTAGTGAGGATTCACTCACGTGGATCTCCATTTACGGGGAGCTGTGCCCGCTCGCTCACAGGGTGAACTCAGAAACTGACTACATTAAGGCACTCCGCGTCAACACTGAGAAGGCTGTGACTCCCTCGTGCTCGTCTCAAGATGTGTCTCAGAGTGTGAGTGAGGACACAAGTGAGGAGGGGAGTATTGGAAGTGAGGAGAGCATGAGTGGACAACAGCAGAGATGTCTAGAGAATGAAGAACTTAATGCCATGAGCTACGCAGAGAGGATCAAATATTTCAAGGACGAGGCTAAGAAAAATGAAGAGATGTTGAAGACGGAAAGGGGGAAGGAAAAAGAAAGGAAGGCGAAGAAAGCCAGGGAAGAAGAGCTCAGAAAGTGGGAAAAGAGAATGAAGAAATTGGATGAGGAGAAAAGGAAAATGACAGAAAATATGGAAAAAAAGAAGTTAGAGGAGCAGATGAAAAGGGAGAAGGCAGTGACGAAATTAAAGGTAGAACAAGAGAAAAAGAGACAAGAGCAAGAGAAAAAGAGAGAAAAAAAAGAAATGAAGAAGCAGGAGATGCAACAGAAGGCCTGTGAAAAAGAAGAGAAAAAGAGGAAGAAAAAGAGGGAAGAGGAGTTGAAAAAGATTGAGAAACAGATGATGGAGGAGGAGAAGAACAGGAAAAAGGAGAGAACAAAGGTGCTGCAGATGCAGCGGAGGGCACAAGAGAAAGAAGACAAAAGGAGGAACAAGGAGAAGAGAAGGAGGAACAAGATACAGCAGGAACAAGAGAAGGAGGAACACAAGAGGCAGAACAGGATATTGAAGATACAGCAGGAACAAGAGAAGGAGGAACAGAAAACAAAGAAAAGGATACGGGATGAGGATAAGAAGAGAGCAGAGCTTCGAAGAATAAAAAATGACGAGGCCAGGTTCAAGATGGAGATGGAGAAACTGTATGAGAGAGAAGAGAGGAATGCACAGATTGAAAGAGAGAAGAGGCGCGCGCTGTACAAGAAAAGAGGACAAACACAGACCTAAACAGGTGGTGGCGTACCAGGTCACAGCGTCTACGTCTGACGCCTCTGTGAGGAGGGAAGAGAGGGAGACCGCTCACGCACACTCTGCGAAGAGGACAACAAGGAGGAAGCAGAAGAAAGAGGCAGACGAGGCGTTGACAACTTTTGAGTAGATGACGGAAGAAAAGGGAGCTGACAAAATAAGAAAGAAATGTTCAAGTCAATGCTCCTAGGTATGTTAATAGATGTAAATAAAGAAAAACACATTTAAAAAATGTAAAGGCAAAAAAAACTAGAAAAGGAGCAAAAGGGGGAAACAATAATACAGGTTGAAGAGGAGAAAACAGGAAGAGAGGAGGAAGGGAGACCAGAGTGGTTCATCAGGAGAGAAGTAGGAGATATAGAATTCAAGTTCTGATGGACAGAACTAGGAAGGACCATGGGATTAAAGGTAAATGAGATTAGCATTAAAGAAGAGCTAAGTGGATCAAAAGAAAGTTATGGAAAACGCAAAGGGGGAGGCTATACTCAGAGGCAGAAGAAGACAAGATAAACAGAGACCAAGAGAAAAGAGGTGAAAGTGTTTTTATAAGAGTAATAGAGAGGAGATGGAACTAGAATTCCGATGGACATATGGGCAAAATAGCTATCCCATTTCAAACCTAGCTAATGCATTCCGTCAGTTAAGAAATCGCCCAGATTAACTTCACTGTTTATGCTCACTTGGAGGTGAAACCCAATCCCATGACAAACTATTAGTGTTGACAGAAGTGCAATTATGCAATGTCTTTCAACTCAAAAACTACAGTTCCTAATCTCATGTGATTATTCACCTAATTGAGTGGGCTTTCGGATGTTTTTTTTCTTCCTGAAACAGATTGTGGTATATGAGGTCACTTTAGCTGTTGAAGCATCAATAGGAAAGGATGAAAGGGAGGGAAGCAAGAAGAGGAAAAGACAGAAGAGCAGATGAGGTAAGTGCTTGGGCTTGTGATGAGAGGATGGGGGCTCCAGAAGTGGGCTTCATAATTGAAAACTCTCAGACAAATGTATTACTGTGAATCCCATTCGTTCAATGACTGTTTGATTAATTCCTGACGGGATTATTGTTTTACAGGATCACTCTATGTTCTGCTTCCGTGTGGATTGACAGCATTGCTTTAATGTGCTGCTGGAGGACACCATGGAGGAAGAGGGAGAGCGTCCATGATAGGCAGTTTGCCATGGTCCTAAATGGGCTTTTGAATGTACTGTACATTTTTCCTGCTTTATATCATACAACTTTACAATAAAAATGAATTGCAAGCATCAGCCTTTTCTGTATTGAGTGTGATCAGTGCAGTAGTTGTAACCTTGGGGAACACTACAATTGATTTGTCAGAGGACAAACCATCCACGGAGACAAACTGATATCTCTCCGACAGATAAGATCTAAACCAGGCAAGAACTTGTCCGTGTAGACCAATTAAGGTTTCCAATCTCTCCAAAAGAATATGATGGTCGATGGTGTCAAAAGCAGCACTAAGGTCTAAGAGCACAAGGACAGATGCAGAGCCTTGGTCTGACACCATTAAAAGGTTGTTTACCACTTTCAGGAGTGCAGTCTCAGTGCTATGATAGGGTCTAAAACCAGACTGAAGTGTTTCGTATACATTATTTGTCTTCAGGAAGGCAGTGAGTTGCTGCGCAACAGCTTTTTCTAAGATTTTTGAGAGAAATGGGAGATTCTATATATATCCTTGCTGGACTCGTCTACAACACAGCACATTATCCCCTGAGATGCCAAACTCAGACACAGTCCTAGAGACATCCTGGCTATGAGAGGACAACCACTCATGATGTATCATGGACATTAGCTGTGAAGTGATACACATTGTGACACTATGTTTATGAGCTTACTACTACAAAATATACTGTATTTCAACCATAGAAGTGGGTTAATTGGTTAAGGTAATTGAAAATAGGCATATATGGCTCTAGTGATTTGTTGTCTGTCATGGTGGGTATGGCCTCCCATGGAATCACAATACATCACAATCGTGATGTCATAAATTACCTAAATGGTTTGCCATAGCATTACTGTCACATTATGGCAACACTTAAATTCAGGGTCAAAATCATTGCCATATTTTGGATGGTTATTTTTGAAGTGCTTGGTGGTTAGTAGTTGTAACCACTTGTGATTTAGTGTGAGTAGGCCTACTTTGTGGCAAAATTTAATTGAGATTGTTTAAATAATATAATAATATTTTTAAGCAATATTGTATATTTTTCAGGATTCCAGTAATTGAGGAAACTATGGGAAAGTTCTCCTTTCTCATCATAAGAATTGTTAGAATCCCTTTTCTCTCACCACCCTCATAGTCAAAACTCCAGTGCTTTAAAATCACTTTGACATATAGGCCTATGAGCTTTTCAAATATTGAAAATAACAAGCTTGTGTGACAAAGTGAAAATGTAGAGTTTCCATCAACCTCGCGTGCAATGTAGATATCAAAGAATGCTGCAGTTCGCGGTTTTGTAGTGGGTGAAACCATTCACTTCTGAAAAAGGGGTGATATAAATAAAGTTTCCTTTCATTATGTGTTTCTGAATTCATAAGAATATTTGCTGCCATTGTAGTAAGGCTGGTAATAAGAGAGGTTGTCGGCCTTACCATTTTTGTACTATTGTCTTTGAAAGAACAACTAGTGGGTTTTGAGTGCTTCTCCCCTATTTGGGAAGTTGGTCTGCCTGGTCCTCAGTCGAAGAGAGATATTCTGAGAGCAGGTTTGTGTCTCCTTCCTCTGTATATAAAAAATGTTTAAAACTGTATAACACAATAGTGTTTTTGGAAAACGGTTCATATATCCTAAAGTCAATAGCGAATGTGACTATGTATATATTTATTTTGCCGTTAACGTATTGAAGACCTAGTTCAACAAGTTAACCAAGTTTTTGCTGGCTTAGCTAGCCATGTTGATGACGAGCTAAATAGCAACGTTTGTCACCGCACTACAATGTCACGCTAGCTATTGCTAGCAGGTGATTTATTGAAATATTAAGTGAATGTTTATTTTCTTACTACCTTAAAAGGTTTATATAAAAAGGGTTGTACTTGTGCTCTGTATTTATGGATTAATATCACTTCACATTGAGGGTATGTATTACTACTGTTGCTCCTATCTAAAATATATATTGTGTCCTACCTAACCAGTGAACGTGTGGCTGTGACCGTCCTGTCAATGCCTGTCATCACTGTTTGATATATTTTACTGCAGGTATGCTTTTCTGTATTTTTGTTATTTTCTAAACACAACGCATGTATACTATACAATCACTTTGTGGACTCAGTCCGAGAGAGATATTCTGAGAGCAGTGAAAATGTGGCTGTGACCGTCCTGTCAATGCCTGTCATCTCTGTTTGATATCTTTTACTGCATATAAAAACAGAGTCAACCTTTCTTCTTGGGGGCTATGTGAAGTTGGTTACACTTGTATCATGATTACCTCATTACTGACAGTATGTTTGTCATCATTTTAAACTACCGAACTCCACAGGGATAGAACACACCAGCCTCACAACTCCTTGCAACTCCCCAGCTTTAGTGTAAGTCCCATCTGCAGGCTAAATCTATGAACTCTAAATTGGTCCAGACTAATAATTTATGGCCAATCAGTGTAAACTTTGTAGGCAAATAATAATCCATTGAGTAAAACAAAATATACCATGTTCTATTCTCAATATCTCTACTGCCCCAAAGGTGTGTAGGCAGGGCAAGGAGAACACTGATTCAACCCTGAAGAAGAGCCAAAAGAAGAGTCTGAATGAGAAGGGGACCCAGGTTGAACTAGGCATGCGGGAGGATATCCATGACCTGGAGCTCGCCCATTGGAGATTGGCTAAAGAGACATGGAGAATTGAGCGAGGAAACATGAGGGAGATTAAGGCGCTGTATGGAGAAATATTAAAGCTGCACAAGCTTTTGGAGGAGGTAACAAGCTCAGTTTTCTTATATCAGACTTTCATATTAATAGATATACTGTAGTTGCTTTGTGATGTTCCCAATCCTGATACACATAAATGAGATCTAAAAAGTTACAATAGTGAAATAAGACTGCATTAAAAAAACTGCACACTGTTAGTATTCTTAGGAAGGTCTGCATTCTGCACTGGTAGTATTCTGAGGAAGGTCTGCATTCTGCACTGTTAGTATTCTTAGGAAGGTCTGCATTCTGCACTGGTAGTATTCTGAGGAAGGTCTGCATTCTGCACTGGTAGTATTCTTAGGAAGGTCTGCATTCCTAGAATAGAGTTGAAAAATAATGGGATAATTTCTGAATTGGAATAAAACCAAAAGTGTGGACCTTCACATTTTCCTAATAGGCTAATATATAGAAATAAAATGTTTTTTCTCTGATATTTACTACCCATACACATATAATTGTTTTAAGGAATTACATGGACCATCAAGCTATTAAGTAATAAAAATGTGTCTGTCATCACACAGATTGGGGTAGATAAAGGGGTGATCCGGCAGTGCTCCACCTCCTCCATGCTTTGTCCCGTCTCCCCGACACTGCCAGCTCTCACCAGGTACAACCTCCACAGGTCCTTCGCCAACAGCCAATCGGCGCCTGACCAGCATGCCGCTCCCACCCAGAAGGACCCGGCTAAGAAACACTCAATATTTTCTATCCCACCCCACCTTCTGGCTCCCGGCCCTTCTGCCCGGCTGAGGCAGACCCATCAGCATGTCCACCCCAGGTCCCCATTGACTGGCCAAGCAAAGGTCGGTTAAACACTGCAGTATTTCTCTGCCATCGACCTGTATAGTATAGTTAACCATCCAACATCCACCAATGTATAGTGTACATATTCAGCCAACCACCCCATACTATGCTATGTCTTTTTTATAGCTTTTATTTTTTTGCACTCCAGATATCTTGTATTTCTATACTTTTTCATACTGCCGCTCTATGTATCATGTTCTATCTATCTATCTATCTATCTATCTATCTATCTATCTATCTATCTATCTATCTATCTATCTATCTATCTATCTATCTATCTTAAATGCAGGTAAACTGCCAGAATTTGGTAAAAACTCTCTCAAACAGCTAGACATGCCATGTTGATCCATTTTTATACATGCCACAGAGCATAACAGGATGTTAATTGCTTAATTTTATCATGCAGTACACCAATGTTGAAGCATCTGCATTCGTTATGTTCCTCTATATTACATCCCCCTGAGCCTCACAGCTTCATTTTATACCGAGTAGTTCGCATCCTGAATGCTGATTGACTGAAAGCCGTGGTATGTGACATCACTTTTTTGCGTTTGTTACCAGTTTA
Source organism: Thymallus thymallus (assembly GCA_023634145.1). NCBI lineage: Eukaryota > Metazoa > Chordata > Actinopteri > Salmoniformes > Salmonidae > Thymallus > Thymallus thymallus. The sequence continues at coordinate 10,102,564 of CM042403.1, read as the reverse complement.
AAATAGCTAATTGTTTGTGATATATTTCCATTATAATAGAGCTAAGTGCTGTATCCAGGAGCTCCGCAATGCGCCTTGCCTAGGAACAGCACATAGTTGTGGTATATTGGCCATATATCACACCTGGTCATGCTTTATTGCTCACATATAACTACGCTTTCAGGATATCAGCATCCTGGGCCCAAAGTACCCAGTTTATAATCTTTAACATTTGCATAATGTGTTTTGAAATACATGACCCATCTCCTCTGTCAGCTCAGTGTGAGACAATGCCATATTCACCCTGTAAAGGAGGGATAATAGTTGATCATGTTAGAACGGTGTTCCAAATGGTACTCTACCCTAGACAAGACTATTAAATATGTAGTGTAATCTAAGTCTAACTACTTTGGTACCCTATAATGGGGGTCTATCTACAAAAAGTGCAGTAATTTGTACATATTTAATTTAATTCAATATTTTGGAAATACCCTCAAAGAAAAATCTGTCACTGTGCATTTGTTTGAACTATTCACTGTAGAGTTCAGTGAATAGTTCAATAGTTTAAAATAGGTCTAAGTGTTCATAATAATAACAACAATAATAATAGACATTGAGTAATCAGCCATTGCATTTATGCTCCTCTCCAAAAACATCCTGATCTGCTAGGATTCTGCAAGCCTTCGTCTCCATCGATTACAAAAATATACTGTATATACTTTACTCATTTAGCAGACATTAGTATTAAAATCGACTCACACTATTAATGAGTTAAGTGCCTTGCTCAAGAGAACAGTGACAGATTTTGTTTAACCATGACGGCTTGCGGATTTAAACCAGCAACATTTTGGTTACTAGCCCGATGCTCTTGATAACTAGGCTTGTTTTATTATATACAAATAGACTACTATAAACTCTTAAGTCACTAAAGGGATGTAACCTAACCACAATGAGATATCTGTCTTGGAGCCAAATAGCACTAGACAACTTCTGTTTTTGACAGTCTTTGCAGTAGATCTAACTTGAGCACGTGCAAATTACTGGAACCAATAGCGAGTTGATTCCTATTAAATCCTAGAGTCTGGTTCAAGTTTAGAAAGAAAGTTTTAAAAAATCGAATGACGATGTAATGTCTACATATACTATATTCATGGATAGCAGCTCGGTCACTGACATGCTATAGATGCCGCAGCCATTTTAATGACCCAAAGTTAAACAGTGTCTTGACAATGACTAATTAAGTAGGGGCTAATTAACGTTTTGTCTAAATTAAACTATAGGGACTTGAAAATCAACAACATAATTAACATTAGCTAACTAAAATGTGGTTGGCTCCCTCAATATTAACTCGCTAATTAACGTTATAGCTACTGCATCTAAGCTAGCATTGAGAATTCACAAGAATTCTCAGTTGGACACCCCCAAAACAAACGTTCACAGTATTTTGACGAAACGTAAAATCCATGAATATTGATGTCAAATCATATAGCTAGAATTTCTACGCTATCTTCAGGTTTGGTTCAAATTATGTTAGATGTACATTACTGTTTCAAACGCTAGCTACGCTAGCTTAAAATACCTAGCTACAATCTAAACGTATTGGGTGACTAACATTAGAAACATTTTAATGGTCTAGCAATAGCAATAGCCAATACAAATGTACAGTGTTGCTACTATGGTATCAATATCAAGCCAAATGTATTCACAATTTGGCATGATCATTTTCCCACGAATGTAAATCACCAATCCACAAATATAAATGACTTTCCACAAATGTAAATCACTATCGACAAATTCAATTCACTATCCACAAACAAACACCTTTTAATTTGTATTTGTAAATCGATATATTGCATTAGAATTTTTTATAACTTCAGATATGCTGGTCATTTCCAAGGGCCTTAAGTAAAATGACTGCCATTAAGATTTGCACATATGCGCAAAAAGTTCTCACGCATAGAAAGCGGTTTGTAGTCATAAAATGAAAAAAAAAAATCTACAAATTGCTTTCTACACCTGAGACCTTCTTGTATATTTATTGTTGTCAAATCCCTGCCAAAAGTCAGGTGACCTAAGCGCTTCCAAATATGGAGTTATAGAAAGCGATTTCTATAAGTCGCTGGCAGCCTCTCGTTCGGCCATGTTGATGCCTGCCTTTCAAGGCTGCAGAAATTATAGTATGGTAACCATAGTATGTCTAACGTAAATTATCTAAACCCTAGCCCTAGATTAGTCTATATTTGCAACACTATTGCAGTGTACACCCGTTCATCGCCCAAATAGTTGAATTAGCTGGCCAGTGTGAAAGCACCACTAAATGTGAAAGATATGTCATACATTGTAAGTGATTATAATCCATCCGCTGTCTCATGTTGCACAGACGATGAGCATTAAGGAGACATAAGTATTCCTGAGGTCTTTAACTGTTTCCCCAGGAGAGGCATGCAAAAGGTAGAGGGAAGGTGTAGGATATGGGATCAGACCAACAACCAGGGCTTGACATTAACGTTTTGGCTCACTAGCCAATGTGGCTAGTGGGTTTCCAAAGTTACTAGCCACACAGCATTTTTACTAGCCACATTTTTGTTGTTGTGAAATTACCTGATAAAAGTTGACTATGGCGTGCTAAAATTTACTTGAACTAGATTTACAACCCTTTTAAATGTAAAACCACTGTACACACCCAAGACTACCCAAGACTACATAAATGTATAACAATACAGGTCATTATCATTAGCTCTGATAAGATTGTGTGTAAAGCTCCTTTTTTAAAATAAAACCATGTATTAAGATAAAGACATAAAAAAGTAGCTTCTTATTGCATAATAAAAGTGGTGCATGGATGTAGAAGATTAATAAAAAAGATAAAATACTAAACTGAAAAAACCTTTAGCATTAGAAACACTGTCTGTTTAAATATCAGAATCAGACTCAGAATTACTTTATTGAGCCACAATGGGAAATTCTTTGTTACAAGTTGCAATGGAAAGTAGGTCAGTCTCGAAACCTCACGAAAAATGCATGCCAAGTTGCTTTTATCTTCATTAAAATTTGAGGGGAACGTTCCTCTCATCATAAAGGACACATTTCAGTTTGTGTCATTTTTGTGCTCAGGCCCTAATAATGACTACTGGTTAGGTTGACAAGAAATGGATAGAAATATACAATGTAAATGTAAACACTCCTTATCATCAACAACAGCAGTAAACTGCGCCATCCTTAATAATATGGAGAAACCCTCGGGCCTTTGCCTTCTGTGTTTCATTCCCAGCTCCTCCAGGTGACTGTGCCTGACATGATAAATGTATAGAATGTAATTAGTATAAAATAACATTTAAAAATATTGAGTAATTATTAAAATGAATGAATACACACTTCAACTACATTAAACTAACACACTTCTCCTGTACTGTTTCCAGGCCCTGACATATTTCTACATTTGGGAAATATTGCCACCATAACTGTCTTTTTCCTACCTGTACTAGCCTACTATACCTACTCTAGGTGGTGCATGAGTCCCTTGTAGCCTTTCAAAAAGTTTTCAAGGGCTCGCAGGAAATGTGAAACCCACCGGGTTCCTCCTATCCTTGTCGGCATCAGATGCCTCATGCCAATCTCCTCGAAGCTCCCCCTTAAGTTTGCCCTGTTCTAGTGTTGTTTTTGGCGGCCTGTTTTACTTTTAGTTTTAGTCTAGTCTTTGTGTCAAGCTGTCATTTTAGTTTTTATTAGTTTTAGTCACGTTCATACTCTTTTTAGTCTAGTCAAGTTTCAGTCGACTAAAAGTCTGAGCATTTTAGTCTAGTTTTAGTCAACGAAAACTGATGACATTTTAGTCTAGTTTTAGTCAACGAAAACTGATGACATTTTAGTCTAGTTTTAGTCAATGAAAATTTTATTTTAGTCTCTTTTTAGTAATGCAATTCTATTTAACCCAGTCAATATAGTATAATAAGTACCTAGTAGTTTAGACGAAATCAATTTTAACTTTAAGCCAAACCCATGTCAAAGGTTTTCTTATTATATTATTGTTACCTTTTAGACTCAAGAATACATCCATTCCAGACACGGAAGACGCTCTGATTTGAATTTACAACATATTTATTTTACCAACCAAATATGTTGCACACACACATACATTTAAATAAAATAAAAACAATAAAATGGCATCACATGACATTGACACTGCCAGAATAAAATGAATACATTTAAGTTTAACAAAGAGAAACAAAGTGCTTGAATGCTCAAGCTACAATAACATACTAAAAAGTGCAAATAAAATGTGCGTGTCTGTTACTTGTGTTGCTTGTAAATTGAAGTCAGATTTTGCATAATAAAAACGGTTTAAAGATATAACACTACAAATGATTTAGACCTGCATACAGTGGAATTTGTTGACAGAAAAGAACAAACAGTACTGAATTATGCCAACTACTGAACTGAACCAAATAACCAGCAGTAAGCAACTACATAAACTGTAACCTCCTGGATGTGTTATTTTAAGACTGGCTGTCTGTCACAAACAAAAAACAAAACTCTCCGCTTTCAGCAGTTAACACTTCTTAACACTTCTGTATTGGCTTGAACTTACCTGAATATATTTTTTCCACGAATAAAACCTATCATTTTGTGTGTGTGTGTGTGTGTGTGTGTGTGTGTGTGTGTTACATACATGTCTGTTCGTGTAGTACATACATGCTTCGTGCATGTCTGTTCAGGCCAGCCATTAACTACTACTTAGGCTTGTTTACTTTGAGGAAAGCGCTTCTTTCCAAAATGGTCCTAGCCCTGTTCCTGCGGCCACAAGAGAGGTAACCAGTTACACTGAAGACCCTCTCTGTAAATGCCTGAGAGGCTGGCATTGCCAGGAGGTCCAAGGCTAGAGGTTTCAGTGTTGGAAACGCAGTGGAACAATGAGTTAACCAATACTCAATGCCGGATTCCTCAACCTCAGCACTGGTAGCAGCATACTGGTGGGACTCGGACAGCCCCTCTTTATACTTTAATATCTCCTGCCTAATGTTTGTTGTCTTGGCTGCCTTGGGCCTCGATGGACGATTAGCACTGAAGAACTTAAATCTACGCCGTTTTGCGGAGGTTGAATCTGGAGCCTCATTTGTGACTTGCTCATCATCGGTCAACTGCTCTTCTCGAACTTGCACTCTTTGTGGTACAAGATGAGCAATGTAGTCCTCTGCCTTTCTGACAAGATTCTGTACTTCGTCGTCATCATTTTCCAGAAGGGTTTCAGCGACACAAGGGTCCACAAAGCATGCTGCTGCAGGAAGTGGTGAGAAGTTTTCAGCCGTTATGTCAAGAAATACACTAAAGCGCCTATCCATGCTGGACAGCATCTTCTGAGCCAGAGTAGCTGCATCTTTGTAGGTTCGCCCATGTGCAAGCGAGAACTCTGACAGGTGGTTTTTGAGATCCAGGAGTGCTGGCACAACAAGGGAAAGTGATTGAGTGTCACTTTCAAGTGACTTAGTGTGCTCCGCAAATGGCAGAAGAAGGTCTCTCAGCATCCCGATCTTCTGCCACTCACTGGGCTGCAGACTGTCCCAGCCCATGGACTCAGCCACAGCTGTGAGGTGCTCCTTGACTTCAAGACAGCGTGACATCATAGCAAAGCAACTTGACCACCTGGTGGGACAGTCTTTTACCAGAACCAGAGCACACTTCTGCAGTAGCCGCTCTGTGGCAACAGATGACTTCCTAAATTTGTTCACCAAGTGCCTCACTTTCTCCAACAGCCTTCGGATTGGGGGTTCCTTCTGGACCATATTCACTACAAGCTGTACGGTGTGAACCACACACGGGGTCCTCTCTATGGCTCCGTAGTCGTATCTACATGGAAAAAACAATTGTACATATTTAACCATTTTAGCACTTACATTATTGAACCAAATGAAATGGTTCTTAAATTAACTTCCTATGTTCTTATTTAGTCTCATGTATTTGAAATTAAATCATGACTAGTTTCATAAATGCTGAAGGAATTAATAACATAATTAACTTTTTAACTTTCTATGGAATTATTTTTTTATTCATAAAAAATATATATGTTGAATGAATTATATTGTATATAGTATTTTTTATGTTTCTTATGGTCCCCTCTTTATTTGTAAAGTGTTTGTCATGTACTTTGAGAGCAAAGACTAACCGGAGTCAAATTCCTTGCCAATAAAGCTGATTCTGAATTAATAGCATAGTTTTATATACAGACTAGCCTTACCTGTCATGCTCCCCTTCCTGATGCTCATAGTCATCATTGGCATCGTCGTGCTCCTCCTCTGAGTCCTCTTCAGAAGTTGTGGCGACTTCTGCATGTGTGTGGCTGTGGAACGAAGCCACCATATTGCTGCCATTGTCAGTAATCGTTGTGAGGACCTTCTCTCTAGGGATCCCCCATTCTTCCATTGACTCCTCCACAAGTGTACTAATCGACTCTGCAGTGTGAGGGTGAACCATCTCCTTCAGGTTCAAGAGTTTGTGTTCAGCCTTGTTGTCCTCGGGGTTGAAGTAGCAGGCGCTAACTCCCAGGAAGGATGCTGTAAGCCCCTTTTTAGTCCAAATATCCAACCCTGTTGTTATCCTGCGTGCTGTGGCCAGGTTTTGTTTTATCTTTTCTTTCTCTTCTTTGTACATTTTTTCGATCAAGTTTAAAATTTTATGTCTTTTTGGCACTTTGAACTTTTTGTCCATTTTTGCCATCATGGCGATAAACTCCTCATCTTCAACAATTTGTGCTGGGACTCCTGTGCGGCCTATCCACTGCGCTATACCCTCCTCTTTGTTTCGTTGCTCTGGGGAGTTGTCATTGTACCTCCATGTGGCAAAGAAATCATGAGCACTAGTTTGCTTGTCCACTTTCTTGGGTGGGACTTGCTTCAGTGGTGCTATTTCTGGAATCTAGCACAGGAATAGATACAATGTCAGGACAGATGCAACCTCTGGAAAATTTAAATGTGGTAAATATTAAGTAGCATAAATCCTTGCTATGATTTTTACCATAAATCAACCTCTAGCGTTAGTAGTGACTTGACTGTCCGTAAAAAAAAAAAAAAAAGTCTACATAATCAAAACAGAAGTAGTCTAACGTTAAGCAGAAACCTCAGCAGGCATGTTAATGCCAACACCATTTGTTGAAATGTATGTATTTGTTTAGATTAGATTTAGATTAAGGATTCAAAGTCATGTTGTTGATACCAAATTCAGTGCATTGTGACTACACTACACACACACACACACACACACACACACTCTAGTCACACACATCTCAATCGTTTTCAGCTCCAGTCGCTAACAGTTAAAGCTAACATTGAGACACATTAACCACAGCCTCATGAGTTGGCATGAGCTTTCTAAATAGAAGGTAACGTTACGTTTAAGTCTTGACTTACCTCAATTTCATTATGGAATGCCTTGAGATGTCTCTTAAGGTTCGTGGTGTTTTTTCCTGTGATTTTGTGGCCGCATTTCTCCCCATCTTTTTCCACAACACATTCCGTTTTCTTTTCCACTTCTATGTAGTGAAAGTTTTTCCAAATGTCGTTTCTTCTTTTTCTCCCAAAGACGAACCCCGGCTTGCCGGCCATCGGGCTCTTTCTCTGTGTCAAAGACTTAACTTAACTTTGTTGTCGTTAACGCTAACTAAACTCACCGCAGCTGCATCTTCGAAAATCAAATAATGCCGCGTCACAGCGTGGGGCTTGAGGAAGTGACGTCGCCTGCGCCTCTGAATGCGTCTTAAAGTGAGACACAGGAAACAGACATACTGCAAAATAATAATCAAAAACGACACTAATCGAGACGAAATAACATTTTAATATTTCGTCTCGTTTTGGTCAACGAAAATGAAAAGATATTTTAGCATAGTTTTTATTTTGTAAACCACATTTAGTCTCGTTTTTATTCGTCAACAATAGTGCATTATACATTTAGTTATAGTCATCGTCATGTGACCAGCATTTACGTCTCGTCTCGTCTCGTTTTCGTCCCTTGATGAAGGTTCGTTGACGACGATATTTAGTCAAAATTTTCGTCGACGAAAGCAACATTACCCTGTTCACACAACTCTTGTGATAGAACGTATACAGGCCACTCAGCAGGTCATTAACTTTCCTTGCCAGCTTGTTATGGGACACGGCATCGGAGTAGGCCAACTCCAGCCGATGAGACATGCAGTGTATGCCCAGATTCTCCACTCTGTCTCCACGCAGCTGGCTAACTACACCTTTCTTGACCCCTGTCATGACAGCAGCGCCGTCTGTCCCACACGCTACCAGTTTTTGTAGCCACTGTCCTGTCTCATCTTCGCTCCCTGACACGGTCTCCATTATTGAGGATATGGCCTCAGCGATGTGGCTAGCATCTGGTTTGTCCACCGATTGGATACCAACAAAACGCACCTCCATCTTCCCTGCTGTTGCCCACCTGACATACACCAGCTCCTCTTCCATCACTGCACTGTCTGTCGAACTGTCACTCATTACTGACAGGAACTTTGAGGTGGCTAGAGCTTCTCTCAGTTTTATTCTTTCAGCCTCAGCAATGTAAAACGTGAACTCCTTAGCTCTGTTTGAGTTCCTATATGTACTTCCAACTTTCAGACCTTTTTTCTCATCGACCCTAAAACACAAATTGAATAACGTTATGAGTCATCATGACTAACCTAGCTTTCTAACAAATTAATTAACAATCACAATACTTACTCGCACATCCACACGTAGTCCATGAAGGGCCAACCTTTCTTTCCTATAGTGTGTACGTTGCGAAACAGCATCCCCATCTTCTCAAACTCGGCCGACTTCATGAGGACCAGAGATTTCACCGCCACACTGTCTTGTAGCGAACCAGCTGCCTTTACCCGTTTAGTCGAAATGCTTCCGATATGACCAATGGATACTTCATGGTCCTTTACGGTTTCGACTTTAAAATTGCTTGTCCCAACCACAAAAGATGCCCCCTTTACCTTTTCACCGCCGTACGCCCTACAATCGGAGCAATACATGATTTTGTTGGCTGGATCATATACCAGCCATTCTCGACCTGACTTCAACTTTTCGTTGAAAAGTCTTTTGTTTTTCTTTGTCTCTTCTTCCTTTTTGGTTTCATCGTCAGGTTTTCTCTTGTGTGTTGTCTGCTCACCGGGTTTTGTTACACCTTTTATATGTCGCCACATAGCTCCACCGGCGTCCAACGACGTAACTCCAGCAGGGCAGCTAGCTGTCTCTTCGTTTCTGTGTTGTCGGTCACTAGCGCGCAAGCGCAAGGCAACACTGTGTGCATGTAATACTCATAGGAGTTGTAGTGTCGTAGTGTCACAATGCAATATGGCTTATTTCAGATGCCTTTTGAAAAGACTACAATTATTCAACCCGCCAAAGTGGCTAGTTGGAGTGACTGTGTTACCCGCCACGAGCAAAATCCACCCGCATTTGGCGGGTTGGCGGGTGTTAATGTCAAGCCCTGCCAACAACACAGCTGCCAACACTCAAATGTCTCAGCTGTGGCATTCTATTTCCCTTATGTCCCTGTTCCCATTGCAAAAGCCCTTAGTTGTAATGTATCCTTACAGCCTAAATGACGTTATTCTCATCATAGCTATGCAAACAAGGTTGATTTCCGCGACAATTTCACTGTTTAAACAAGTTTTGTGCCATTTCTATAACTCCATATTTGGAAGCGCTTAGGTCACCTGACTTTTGGCAGGGATTTGACAACAATAAATATACTTTTTGGTACCTTGTTAACATCACAACATGAAATCCATGTCTTAAACCTTGCTTTGTTTCGGAAATGCGTGTAATCTGCTTGACACATTCAAGTTACTTACCTTACAGATCACAAAGTCAACTAATTTCCACTCCATTCATATGCAAATCTGTTTGATTCATACACTGGCTTGTCGGGCTGTCATGGTATTGTTTTAACGTGCACTTCCCTTATCCACACTGAAATAATATAATTTCAGTAGTCCTCTATTATGGGTTTACACCAATCCTACAACTACTGCACTGATCACACTCAATACAGAAAAGGCTGATGCTTGCAATTCATTTTTATTGTAAAGTTGTATGATATAAAGCAGGAAAAATGTACAGTACATTCAAAAGCCCATTTAGGACCATGGCAAACTGCCTATCATGGACGCTCTCCCTCTTCCTCCATAGTGTCCTCCAGCAGCACATTAAAGCAATGCTGTCAATCCACACGGAAGCAGAACATAGAGTGATCCTGTAAAACAATAATCCCGTCAGGAATTAATCAAACAGTCATTGAACTAATGGGATTCACAGTAATACATTTGTCTGAGAGTTTTCAATCATGAAGCCCACTTCTGGAGCCCCCATCCTCTCATCACAAGCACAGGCACTTACCTCATCTGCTCTTCTGTCTTTTCCTCTTCTTGCTTCCCTCCCTTTCATCCTTTCCTATTGATGCTTCAACAGCTAAAGTGACCTCATATACCACAATCTGTTTCAGGAAGAAAAAAAACATCAGAAAGCCCACTCAATTAGGTGAATAATCACATGAGATCAGGAATTGTAGTTTTTGAGTTGAAAGACATTGCATAATTGCACTTCTGTCAACACTAATAGTTTGTCATGGGATTGGGTTTCACCTCCAAGTGAGCATAAGCAGTGAAGTTATTCGGAACATTTCTTTCTTATTTTGTCAGCTCCCTTTTCTTCCGTCATCTACTCAAAAGTTGTCAACGCCTCGTCCGCCTCTTTCTTCTGCTTCCTCCTTGTTCTCCTCTTCGCAGAGTGTGCGTGAGCAGTCTTTGGCCACTGCTCCCTCTCTTCCCTCCTCACAGAGGCGTCAGATGTAGACGCTGTGTTTGCCCTCTTTTCTCGTACAGCGCTCCTCTTCTCTCTTTCAATCTGTGCATTCCTCTCTTCTCTCTCATACAGTTTCTCCATCTCCATCTTGAACCTGGTCTCGTCATCTTTTATTCTTCGAAGCTCTGCTCTCTTCTTATCCTCATCCCGTATCCTTTTCTTTGTTTTCTGTTCCTCCTTCTCTTGTTCCTGCTGTATCTTCAATATCCTGTTCTGCCTCTTGTGTTCCTCCTTCTCTTGTTCCTGCTGTATCTTGTTCCTCCTTTTCTTCTCCTCGTTCCTCCTTTTGTCTTCTTTCTCTTGTGCCCTCCGCTGCATCTGCAGCACCTTTGTTCTCTCCTTTTCCCTGTTCTTCTCCTCCTCCATCCTCTGTTTCTCAATCTTTTTCAACTCATCTTCCCTCTTTTTCTTCCTCTTTTTCTCTTCTTTTTCGCAGGCCTTCTGTTGCATCTCCTGTTTCTTCATTTCTTTTTTTTCTCTCTTTTTCTCTTGCTCTTGTCTCTTTTTCTCTTGTTCTACCTTTAGTTTCGTCTCTGCCTTCTCCCTTTTCATCTGCTCCTCTAACTTCTTTTTTTCCATATTTTCTGTCATTTTTCTTTTCTCCTCATCCAATTTCTTCTGTCTCTTTTCCCACTTTCTGAGCTCTTCTTCCCTGGCTTTCTTCGCCTTCCTTTCTTTTTCCTTCCCCCTTTCCGTCTTCAACATCTCTTCATTTTTCTTAGCCTCGTCCTTGAAATATTTGATCCTCTCTGCGTAGCTCATGGCATTAAGTTCTTCATTCTCTAGACATCTCTGCTGTTGTCCACTCATGCTCTCCTCACTTCCAATACTCACCTCCTCACTTGTGTCCTCACTCACACTCTGAGACACATCTTGAGACGAGCACGAGGGAGTCACAGCCTTCTCAGTGTTGACGCGGAGTGCCTTAATGTAGTCAGTTTCTGAGTTCACCCTGTGAGCGAGCGGGCACAGCTCCCCGTAAATGGAGATCCACGTGAGTGAATCCTCACTAACGTCGTCAGGCAGGTATTGGTCAGCAGATTGTCCCTTGAGCACATTCACGACCTCTGCCAGGTCCTGCTGGGTGGCCCCCTGAGTGTCCTCTCGGACGGCCACTGGCGTGGCATCTGTGGTGGCCTCTGGGCTTGCCAGGCACTCGGGGGCTGTGGCAGGGGTCTTGTATTGTCCTACTGCAGAGGAGCAGGAGGCCTCAGTGTCATCGTTCTTGTCATCTCTGTTTACCCTTTTCTTCAGAATCTCTTCCTTTCTCTTTTGGGCCATCCTCTCTTTCAGCTGTGCTTTATACATATTTGCAATTTCTGCGCCTCTCTGTTGAACTTCCTCAGACAATTCCATAGACGATGCAATCTCTGGCCTCTTGACCTCATCCTTGACCTTTGCCTGGCCAGTCAATGGGGACCTGGGGTGGACGTGCAGATGGTTCTGCCTCAGCCGGGCAGGAGGGCCGGGAGCCAGGAGGTGGGGTGGGATAGCAAATCGGTGTGAGTGCTGCGTCTCGGACGGAGAATGAGGCCGTTTGTCAAGGGAAGCGCCGCTCTGTGTGTCCAGAGGGGGAAATATTGAGTGTTTCTTAGCCGGGTCCTTCTGGGTGGGTGCGGCATGCTGGTCAGGCGCCGATTGGCTGTTGGCGAGGGACCTGTGGAGGTTGTACCTCGTGAAAGCTGGCAGTGTCGGGGAGACGGGACAAAGCATGGAGGAGGTGGAGCACTGCCGGATCACCCCTTTATCTACCCCAATCTGTGTGATGACAGACACATTTTTATTACTTAATATCTTGATGGTCCATGTTATTCCTTAAAACAATTATATGTATATGGGTAGTAAATATCATAGAGAAAAAAACATGTTATTTCTTTATATTAGCCTATTAGGAAAATGTGAAGATCCACACTTTTGGTTCTATTCCAATTCAGAAATCCTCCCATTCTTTTTCAACTCTATTCTAGGAATGCAGACCTTCCTAAGAATACTACCAGTGCAGTATGCTGACCTTCCTATGAATACTACCAGTGAAGAATGGAGACCTTAGATCTCATTCATGTGTATCAGGATTGGGAACATCACAAAGCAACTACAGTATATATATTAATATGAATGTCTGATATAGGAAAACTGAGCTTGTTACCTCCTCCAACAGCTTGTGCAGCTTAAATATTTCTCCATACAGCGCCTTAATCTCCCTCATGTTTCCTCGCTCAATTCTCCATGTCTCTTTAGCCAATCTCCAATGGGCGAGCTCAAGGTCATGGATATCCTCCCGCATGCCTAGTTCAACCTGGGTCCCCTTCTCATTGAGACGCTTCTTTTTGCTCTTCTTCAGGGTTGAATCGGTGTTCTCCTTGCCCTGCCTACACACCTTTAGGGCAGTAGAGATATTGAGAATAGAACATGGTATATTTTGTTTTACTCATTGGATTATTATGTGCCTACAAAGTTTACACTGATGGGCCATAAATTATTAGTCTGGACCAATTTAGAGTTCATAGATTTAGCCTGCAGATGGGACTTACAGTAAAGCTGGGGAGTTGCGAGGAGTTGTGAGGCTGGTGTGTTCTGTCCCTGTGGAGTTCGGTAGTTCCTGTGCAGAAATCGTCCCGTGCAGTCCGATTTGCCCATGGCTAGCAATTAAAATTAAAAACATACGGTCAGTAATGAGGTTATCATGATACAAGCTTGTTATTTTAAATCTTCGAAAAGCTCAGGCCTATATGTCAAAGTGATTTTAAAGCACTGGAGTTTTGACTATGAGGGTGGTGAGAGAACAGGGATTCTAACCATTCTTATGATGAGCTTTGGGAAGGAGAACTTTCCCATAGTTTCCTCAATTAATGTAATCCTGAAAAAGATACAATATTGCTTAAAAATATTCTTATATTATTTAAACAATCTCAATTAAATTGTGCCACAAAGTAGGCCTACTCACACTAAATCACAAGTGGTTACAACTACTTACCACCAAGCACTTCAAAAATAACCATCCAAAATATAGCAATGACCCTGAATTGATCTTGTAAGTGTTGCAGTAATGTGACAGTAACGCTATGTCAAACCATTTAGGTCATTTATGACATCACGATTGTGATGTCATGTGATTCCATGGGAGGCCACACCCACCCTGACAGACAACAAATCACTAGAGCCACATATGCCTATTTTCAATTACTTTAACCAATTAAGCCACTTCTATGGTTGAAATACAGTATATTTTGTAGTAATAGGCTCATAAACATAGTAAAAACCACACTGTCACAATGTGTGTCACTTCACAGCTACTGTCCATGATACATCATAAGTGGTTGTCCTCTCATAGCCAGGATGTCCATGGCTAGCAATTAAAATGATGACAAACATACCGTCAGTAATAAGGTTATCATGATACAAGCTTGTTATTTTCAATCTTTGAAAAGCTCATAGGCCTATATGTCAAAGTGATTTTAAAGCACTGGAGTTTTGACTAGGAGGGTGGTGAGAGAAAAGGGATTCTAACCATTCTTATGATGAGCTTTGGGAAGGAGAACTTTCCCATAGTTTCCTTAATTAATGTAATCCTGAAAAAGATACAATATTGCTTATAAATATTCTTATATTATTTAAACAATCTCAATTAAATTGTGCCACAAAGTAGGCCTACTCACACTAAATCACAAGTGGTTACAACTTCTTACCACCAAGCACCTAAAAAATAACCATCCAAAATATAGCAATGATTTTGACCATGAATTGAACTTGTAAGTGTTGCCGAAATGTGACAGTAATGCTAAGGCAAACCATTTAGGTAATTTTTGACATCACAATCACTTTATTTTCACTGTAATATCCTCCTGAGCCTTTTTAAGTGCTATATTCACATTTTCTAAGAGGTCCTCAGTCAGTTCATAAAATGACGGAACTTCATGTTTGTTTTTTTTCTTTACACAACACACCTCTGCTCTCTGGCTGCCTTTACACCTGTTCAACATGTACTGCACAGGAATTATCCCATTGGCTGGTAGTAATTGGGCTATAAATTCTAGCCAGATTTCACAGGGGCCACGCCCTCTCCTATGGGACGTGAAATAACAAAAGTACTTGGACTTAAACCAGCGAATGCTAGCAGTGGAAATAGCACACAAAAACATAGTTGGTATGCAATAGGTTGAAAACGTCATCACTAAATTATGTTGTTACAGAAATTTCATGAAGCAAATCCAGATAATGAGAACATTTTATTTCATTTGAGAGAATTAATATTTAACAAGGATAGTTTCTACATCCGTATCCTCCTAGTATATTCAACGCAGTTTGGTCATTGCGCGTCTAAATGAATGAAGACCTCAAATAACCAATATATATTATAGACGGACACATACATTTAAAATTAATTGTTGATGAATGTTTTGTTCTTGTTATCAATTTGTTTTTTAAAATCAGGACACTCGAAAACGAGATGGTGCATCACAATAGTTTTATCTTGCAAAAATGTTAAATAAATAAATCGTTTTGAATATTGACATGATTACATTAAATTTTTTTAAAGGGTTTTAAAGGAGGACATCATTTGTATAATCAGCTAGTTAATTTTTTTCTGATGAGCATTCCCTTTCTGCGTCGTGGGGGTGTACCTGTCATGCTGCTGGTGTGTGAAAAATACTGCAACTTCCTCGACTATCAAAGCTTGCTCGTTGCTTTCAAGCTCCTGGACCTGTTTATTCGAGCAAACCAGGAATGGCCCGATTGCTGCTGGAAATGACTTGTAAGTAGCATATGGGATCAATATCATGCCAAATGTATTCACAAATGTAAATCACTTTCCACAAACAAAGACCTTTTGATTTGTATTTGTAATTCGATATATTGCATAAGAATTTTTCTAAAACAGGTCATTTCCAAGGGCCTTAAGTAAAATTACTGCCATAAATATTTGCACATATGCGCAAAACGTTATCACGCCTAGAAAGCGATTTGTAGTCATATAAGAAAAAAAACTACAAATTGCCTTCTACGAGTGAGAACTTCTTGTATATTTCTTGTCGTCAAATCCCTGCCAAAAGTCAAATGACCTAAGCGCTTCCAAATATGGAGTTATAGAAAGCGATTTCTATAAATCGCTGGCATCCTCTCGTTCGGCCATGTTGATGCCTGCCTTTCAAGGCTGCAGAAATTATAGTATGGTAACCATAGTATGTCTAACGTAATTAATCTAAACCCTAGCCCTAGGTTAGTCTATATTTGCAACACTATTGCAGTGTACACCCGTTCATCGCCCAAATAGTTGAATTAGCTGGCCAGTGTGAAAGCACCACTAAATGTGAAAGATATGTCATACATTGTAAGTGATTATAATCCATCCGCTGTCTCATGTTGCACAGACGATGAGCATTAAGGAGACATAAGTATTCCTGAGGTCTTTAACTGTTTCCCCAGGAGAGGCATGCAAAAGGTAGAGGGAAGGTGTAGGATATGGGATCAGACCAACAACACAGCTTCCAACACTCAAATGTCTCAGCTGTGGCATTCTATTTCCCTTATGTCCCTGTTCCCATTGCAAAAGCCCTTAGTTGTAATGTATCCTTACAGCCTAAATGACGTTATTCTCATCATAGCTATGCAAACAAGGTTGATTTCCGCGACAATTTCACTGTTTAAACAAGTTTTGTGCCATTTCTATAACTCCATATTTGGAAGCGCTTAGGTCACCTGACTTATGGCAGGGATTTGACAACAATAAATATACTTTTTGGTACCTTGTTAACATCACAACATGTAATCCATGTCTTAAACCTTGCTTTGTTTCGGAAATGCGTGTAATCTGCTTGACACATTCAAGTTACTTACCTTACAGATCACAAAGTCAACTAATTTCCACTCCATTCATATGCAAATCTGTTTGATTCATACACTGGCTTGTCGGGCTGTCATGGTATTGTTTTAACGTGCACTTCCCTTATCCACACTGAAATAATATAATTTCAGTAGTCCTCTATTATGGGTTTACACCAATCCTACAACTACTGCACTGATCACACTCAATACAGAAAAGGCTGATGCTTGCAATTCATTTTTATTGTAAAGTTGTATGATATAAAGCAGGAAAAATGTACAGTACATTCAAAAGCCCATTTAGGACCATGGCAAACTGCCTATCATGGACGCTCTCCCTCTTCCTCCATGGTGTCCTCCAGCAGCACATTAAAGCAATGCTGTCAATCCACACGGAAGAAGAACATAGAGTGCTCAGGTGTAGAAAGCAATTTGTAGATTTTTTTTTCATTCTATGACTACAAATCGCTTTCTATGCGTGAGAACTTTTTGCGCATATGTGCAAATTTTAATGGCAGTCATTTTACTTAAGGCCCTTGGAAATGACCAGCATATCTGAAGTTATAAAACATTCTAATGCAATATATCGATTTACAAATACAAATTAAAAGGTGTTTGTTTGTGGATAGTGAATTGAATTTGTCGATAGTGATTTACATTTGTGGAAAGTCATTTATATTTGTGGATTGGTGATTTACATTCGTGGGAAAATGATCATGCCAAATTGTGAATACATTTGGCTTGATATTGATACCATAGTAGCAACACTGTACATTTGTATTGGCTATTGCTATTGCTAGACGATTAAAATGTTTCTAATGTTAGTCACCCAATACGTTTGGATTGTAGCTAGGTATTTTAAGCTAGCGTTTAACTTTGGGTCATTAAAATGGCTGCGGCGTCTATAGCATGTCAGTGACCGAGCTGCTATCCATGAATATAGTACATGTAGACATTACATCGTCATTTGATTTTTTTAAACTTTCTTTCTAAACTTGAACCAGACTCTAGGATTTAATAGGAATCAACTCGCTATTTGTTCCAGTAATTTGCACGTGCTCAAGTTAGATCTACTGCAAAGACTGTCAAAAACAGAGATTGTCTAGCGCTATTTGGCTCCAAGACAGATATCTCATTGTGGTTAGGTTAAATCCTTTTAGTGAGTTTATAGTAGTCTATTTGTATCTAATAAAACAAGCCTAGTTATCAAGAGCATCGGGCTAGTAACCAAAATGTTGCTGGTTTAAATCCGCAAGCCGTCATGGTAAAACAAAATCTGCCACTGTGCTCTTGAGCAAGGCACTTAACTCATTAATAGTGTGAGTCGATTTCAATACTAATGTCTGCTAAATTAGTAAAGTATATACAGTATATTTTTGTAATCGATGGAGACGAAGGCTTGCAGGCTCCTAGCAGATCAGGATGTTTTTGGAGAGGAGCATAAATGCAATGGCTGATTACTCAATGTCTATTATTATTGTTGTTATTATTATGAACACTTAGACCTATTTTATACAGTGAACTCTACAGTGAATAGTTCAAACAAGTGCACAGTGACAGATTTTTCTTTGAGGTTATTTCCAAAATATTTAATTAAATAAAATATGTTTTGTAGATAGACCCCCATTATAGGGTACCAAAGTAGTTAGACTTAGATTACACTACATATTTAATAGTCTTGTCTAGGGTAGAGAGTACCATTTGGAACACCGCTCTAACATGATCAACTATTATCCGTCCTTTACAGGGTGAATATGGCATTGTCTCACACTGAGCTGACAGAGGAGATGGGTCATGTCTGTGGTCTGGTTATCAAACTGACTGAAATCCCAAGGAAGGTATCCCACGAGCAGATCGTCAGTATTTCAAAACACATTATGCAAATGTTAAAGATTATAAATTGGGTACTTTGGGCCCAGGATGCTGATATCCTTAAAGCGTAGTTATATGTGAGCAATAAAGCATGACCAGGTGTGATATATGGCCAATATACCACGACTATGTGCTGTTCCTAGGCAAGGAGCATTGCGGAGCTCCTGGATACAGCACTTAGCTCTATTATATTGGAAATATATCACAAACAATTAGCTATTTTAAACTGGTAACCAACACAAAAAAGTGATGTCACATACCACGGCTTTCAGTCAATCAGCATTCAGGATGCGAACTACTCGGTTTATAATGAAGCTGTGAGGCTCAGGGGGATGTAATATAGAGGAACATAACGAATGCAGATGCTTCAACATTGGTGTACTGCATGATAAAATTAAGCAATTAACATCCTGTTATTCTCTGTGGCATGTATAAAAATGGATCAACATGGCAACAGGAGAAGATCTAAATGAGGGTTCATTATTGGGGTACCGATGGCAGGAGCTTCAGTCACAAAGAACACTCAACTTGCTAGTGTTTCAATAGGAGCAGTGACTAAAATGATGTCTGCATTTAGATCTATGGGAAAGAAATCAGTAAATAGAGTCTGAAATTGGTTGAAAGCGCACATTTGATGACCATGTTGGTCATGTATTACTGCGACATGTAAGGAAAAACAGAACATTTTCCAGGTGACTGAGAATGTCAATGCAGGACCTGATCAAACTGTGTCAACAAGAACAGTCTGTTGGGAACTACACAAAGAGGGATATTAAGTGCATTATATTATATTATATTATATGATATAGATCCAAATAAATGTTTATGACAAAAATATCCTATCTGTGCTATTAATGTTATATGGTTTTGCAAATGAACTGCGGTCTGTGTGCAGCTGAAAGTTTAGCTTCCTGCTCTGTTCCTGTCTCCAAACCCGGCTCAAAACATGAATCATTTGCTTTTCAAAACAAATGACCTCCCTTCTGTGCAGTGAATGTTTTTTGAAAAATACAATGTTTTCCCTTAACCATAGTATATACAGTTGAAGTCGGAGGTCACTTAGGTTGAAGTCATTAAAACATATTTTTCAACCACTCCGCAGATTTCATGTTAACAAAGTATAGTTTTGGCAAGTGGTTAGGACATCTACATCTACCTAAGTAATTCTTCCAACAATTGTTTACAGAAAGATTATTTCATTTATAATTCACTATATCACAATTCCAGTGGGTCAGAAGTTTACATACACTAAGTTGACTGTGCCTTTAAACAGCTTGTAAAATTCCAGAAAATGATAAAGTCATGGCTTTAGAAGCTTCTGATAGGCTAATTGACATAATTTGAGTCAATTGGAGGTTTACTTGTGGATGTATTTCAAGGCCTACCTTCATACTCTGTGCCTCTTTGCTTGACATCATGGGAAAATCAACAACAAAAAAATTGTAGACCTCCACAAGTCTGGTTCATCCTTGGGAGCAATTTCCAAACTCCTGAAGATACCACGTTCATCTGTACAAACAATAGTACGCAAGTACAAACACCATGGGAATACGCAGCCGTCATACCGCTCAGGAAGGAGACGCGTTCTGTCTCCTGTTCTGATCAAAATATGCTTACTGTATCTTTCACTTAAATGAATTGCCTCCTTATCAACAAAAGGTGAATTGTGTGTTAGTCTAGCTGTTTGAGACCGTTTTTACCAAATTCTGGCAGTTTACCTGCATTTAAGATGTCTATTAACATTTCTAAGCTATAACATACATGTGGTGTGCAACTATAAGCTAGTTTCAGTGGAGAAGTTGATAGAGCAGTCAGAATGCAACCGGTCACAGTTTATCCACCCCTCCCCCAATTGATCTAGCCACAGTGAGGGAAGATGGATCAGGTGTTAATCCAGCTGTTTGAGACTGTTTTACCAACGTCTCAAGCTTTTTACTTGGTTATATATTGTTTCATTTACATTTTAGTCAGACCATTTTTTTTGCATAAGAAATGTGAACATTTCTAAGTTTTCAACATACATGCAGTATAAGCTAGTGACAGTTGGGGAGTTGATAGAGCAGTCAGAATGCAGCTGGTCACAGTTTATCCACCCCTCCCCCACTTCCAAGTTAACTGGCCACAGTGAGGGAAGGTGGATTTAGTGTTGCCAACTCCTCAGTAAGGAAAGTAGCTTTTGGCTGTCCTAAAAGTCGCTAGAAGTCGCTAAACGACGTCGTCACCTAATTTGCATAATTGGCCATGGTGGCCATGGTACATTTTTTTAACCATAAATGGCAGGTTGTTTTGGGTGGAACTGTTATAAGGCTTTGCCTTTTGAGTATGTTTTTGAGTTGTCATGTGTTTTTTTACATCACTAAGTTTGGCGTAGAAATCAGCCTTATAATACAGGCAGTATGCCCGTGTATCATCTCCAATAAACGGCTTCAACCAGCCTTTGAATTCAGGGTTTGATTCCCACTCCTTTCTGTATTTTTTAGAGTACAGTTTAGACTGAGACATGATGAGCTAGCCAGCTAGATGTTTAGCTCCACATGTGATTGGCGCCACCCTGAGTGGTCGCCTGTTAAGCAGCTCCCGTTGTTCGTGCATAAATTGTTGTTTTAGTTCGTTTTTTTTAGTCTCTTTTCTATAGTTTTCTTTTTTATTTTGCTACAGTTGAACTATAATAGTTCAGGATTATGGATTTTATCGCAGCTCAACGTCGACAGGACTCGTCAACTATTATTATTTACAACAGAGCCCAGCTCCTGGATTTAGCCCACGCAGCGCTGCTGCTCCCCAGGGAAAAGTTTGATATTCCGGACGAGTTCAAAAGGCGACGCCGTGGACGCATGGCGGGATTTAAATGTAAGGAAAGCGGAGGAAGTACAAGTACAAGCCTGTCTGTTATTATGGGCCACGTGAGGTCACTACATAACAAGATGGACGAGCTGGAGGGACTTGTCCGTGGACAAAGGGATTATCGAGAAACGAGCCTAATGCTTTTCACGGAGACTTGGCTGAACGATAACATCTCCATAGAGAACGTCACTATCGACGGTTTCCAGACCATCAGAGCGGACAGGGATTGCGTCTCTTCCGGTAAGAGCAAGGGTGGTGGGCTGGCTTTATTAGTTAACAACAGATGGTGTATTCCGAGCCATATTACTGTTAAGGATCAGTTTTGTAGCCCGGACATTGAGCTGTTAGCCGTTAGCCTGAGACCCTACTATTTGCCGAGGGAATTCACGGCGGCCATTGCTGTTATTGTTTACATCCCGCCCTCCGCTGACGCAAACACAGCATGTGACGTCATCCACTCTCTTATCGCGAGGTTACAGACAGCGCATCCCAGTGCTTTCTTTGCCATTTCGGGGGATTTTAACCATGCATCTCTCTCTTCAACGCTGCCCATGTTCAAACAGTTCGTGAAGTGCCCAACCAGGAATAATACAACTCTGGACTTGTTATATGCTAATGTGAAGGATGCATACAACTCCACTGCACTCCCTCCCCTTGGTAGATCGGATCACAACATTGTCCACCTCAGCCCACTCTACAGGCCTTTGGCCCAACAGCAGCCTGCGACCACCAGGACCATTAGGAGATGGTCCCCGGAGGCGAATGAGGCCCTACAGGACTGCTTTGAAACAACAGACAGGGATGTGCTCTGTGAGGCTCATGGGGAGGACATCGATGGACTTACTGACTGCATAACAGACTATATAAATTTTTGTGTAGACAACACTGTACCCACCAGGAAGGTACGCAGTTTCCCAAACAATAAACCCTGGGTCACCAGCGACCTGAAGGCCCTGCTAAATGAGAAGAAGAGGGCCTTCAAGGAGAGGGACAAGGACAAGGACAAATTGAAATGCGTCCAGAGGGAGCTGAAGTTGCGGATTGCTGAGGGAAAGAGAGTGTATAAGGAGAAGATGGAGGACAAACTGAGGCGGAGCGAGGTGAGAGAGGTGTGGAAGGGTATGAGAAATATCACTGGCTTCAAAAAGTCAAACAGTGGGCAGACGGAGGGGACCCAGGACAGAGCCAATGAGCTGAACCAATTTTTTAACAGGTTTGATACTGGCCCTGTCCACCTCCCTTCCAGCTCCCCAGACCACACACCCTCACGGCTGTCCCACCCCCACTTTGCTCACAACACCTCTGCTGAGACAATCAGTGACCCCACCTCCGCCCCTGCTCCCCCTGGACTGATCCTCAACACCCCCCACCCCCCCACCTGGGCTGGCTTTCACCACCAACCAAGTGAAGAGAGAGCTGGAGAGACTACATCAGTGGAAAGCGGCGGGCCCTGATGGCATCAGCCCAAGGGTGCTTAGGGTCTGTGCTGACCAACTGTGTGGAATACTCCAGCGTCTCTTCAACCTTAGCCTGAGCCTAGAAAGGGTCCCTGTGCTGTGGAAACAAGAAGGCACACCCCACTGTCCTGAATGACTTCAGATCTGTAGCGCTAACATCCCACATCATGAAGACCCTGGAAAGGTTAGTCCTCGCTCACCTCAGACCCCTGGTGTGTACATCACTGGACCCCCTGCAGTTTGCATACCAGCGCAACATCGGGGTGGATGATGCAATCATCTACCTTCTGCAGAGGGCCTACTCTCACCTGGACAACGCAGGTTGCACTGTGAGGGTTATGTTTTTTGACTTCTCCAGTGCCTTCAATACCATTCAGCCCCTGCTACTGGGTGAGAAGATGAGGAGGATGAAAGTGGAAGCACCCTTAGTCTCCTGGGTCACGGACTACCTGACCGGTAGGCCACAATTTGTGCGACTACAGAGCTGTGTGTCAGAACGGGCAGTTAGCAACACAGGGGCCCCCCAGGGAACGGTCCTGTCCCCCTTCCTGTTCACCCTCTACACCTCAGACTTCAGATATAACTCTGAAACATGCCACCTACAGAAGTTCTCGGATGACTCTGCTATTGTAGGGTGCATCAGGGGTGGGCAGGAGGAGGGGTACAGGAGCACAATCAGTGACTTTGTGTTGTGGTGTGAGCAGAACCACCTTCAGCTTAACATCAGCAAAACAAAGGAGATGGTGGTGGACTTCAGGAGAACCAAGGCACAACTGACTGCAGTCCCTATACAGGGGATGGATGTGGAAATGGTTGGGTCATACAAGTTCCTGGGAGTCCATATGGACAACAGGCTGGAATGGGCTGGTAACACCGGGGCCCTGTACTAAAAGGGCCAGAGCCGACTCTACTTTCTGAGGAGGCTCAGGTCCTTCAACGTGTGCAGTAAACTACTGCATACCTTCTACCAGTCTGTGGTGGCCAGTGCCATCTTTTTTGCAGTGGTGTGCTGGGGAGCAAACATCAAAGCCGGTGATGCTTCTCGGGTAAATAAGCTGATCAGGAAGGCTAGCTCTGTCCTGGGGATGAGCCTTGACACTCTAGAGGAGGTGGCGGAGAGACGGATCCTGGCCAAACTGCTGGCCATCATGGACAACGTCACCCACCCTCTGCACACTATGGTTATGACGCAGAGGAGCACTTTCAGTCACAGACTGATCCCACCATGGTGTGCCAGAGAGCGCTACAGGAGGTCCTTCCTGCCGGCGGCTATTAGACTATATAATTCCGTGCCGTCGGCAACATAGATCTGGAGCTGTTGGGGTGTTAGGACCTAGTTTAACAATAATGCATCCATCCGTGAGTAACTCGGGTCCGTCAGCACTCATTCACTCAGGACCTATTTATTCATGCAGGTCTGTATATACATACTCATGTACAGTTGTTATATCATATCACGTGCAATATTGCTAGTAATTCTTGGACCTAACTTACGTAGTCATTCACTCAGGAATGCATATTAGTATCCTGTCAGTTGCACCTTTTCTCATTGCTTTTAGTATATCGAATGTGCAATACGTGCAGTTGTCTGTAATTAAACCCTGCGCACTAAGGACTGTATTTTAAGGGAATTACTATTATTACCCCAAATTATATCATACACACATTTAGCTATTAAAGTATCTCTTCCTGTCATTTACCTGTACAGTTTGTGTAACCATGCAAGTATTCACTTATCTGTAAATAAAACTGTATACTTACCTGTACAGCTAATTTAACCATGCAAAATGTTCACTTACCTGTTCATTTAGCCAGTCTGTCTATTAAGTAAACTATTATTATTACCTTCGCTCATATCATACGCATTTTTAGCTACTGAAGTATTTCTCTGTATAGTAGTTAACCATCCAACATCCACCAATGTATATTCAGCCAACCACCCATACTATGCAATATCTTTTATAGCTTTTTTTTGCACTCCAGATATCTTGTATTTCTATACTTTTTCATACTGCCGCTCTATGTATCATGTACCGTGTATCTGTCTTTTGTGTACTTTCGTTGTGGCATTTTGCACCTGCCCTGTGTTTTGTTGTAGCTGCTTGACAATGAAATCTACCTACCTACCTACCTACCTACCTACCTACCTACCTACCTACCTACCTACCTACCTACCTACCTACCTACCTATGTCACAGAGAGGCACACACACAGTGGACGAGGTGAGTAAGTGACTGAGGCTGTGTGAGTCAAATGCAGTGATTTATTTTTGTGAAAGTAGATTTTTGTGAATCCCGCCCTGAATGTAAGCCAGGGCGGGATCAGTCAGCGGCGGCTTCCCTCATGCGCGATTCATTTGCTGTCTGGATGCGGAGGGATGAACATCTCCTGCTCTGACTGCAGCTGGTAGGGACTGCTGCTCGAGGACTGGGCCGCCTGTGAGTGCTTTGGGACGGGGTGGGGGCAGCACCCGCTGCTCGTTGAGAAGAGTAGGAACCATACGTGCTTTCACATTAGTCTCCAAAAGTCTCCAATAACACCAGAAAAAGTCGCTAGATTTGTCGCTAGTCACTTTTTTGAAAATGTGTCACTAGAGGGGTCTGAAAACTCGTTAAATATAGCGACAAAGTCGCTAAATTGGCAACACTGGGTGGATTGTGTTAGCCCAGCTGTTTGTTGGTTTACCAATGTCTCAGGCCTCAGGCCTTTTCCTTGGTTTATGCAGTGTTTAATTTACATTTGATCATTAAGCAGACACAACTTATAGTAGTTGGTACATACATTTTCATACTTTTTTTTATACTTGTCCCTCAGGGGAATGAAACCCATAACCCAGGCGTTGTAAGTGTGTGCTAGTGATGATTGAGAGTCGGATGAGTGCAGAGATAGTTGATCGTAAACAAAACATCACTAGGTTGGGACCAAAAAAACCTAATAGAGAATGTCTGTCTCTAGTCAGACAACCACCTCTATTCAAACAGAGAATATTATGTGAATCATGGGTATCTCTGATCCGGTTTTAAAATGTTCCTCATTACATGTCAATATGGTAAAATACTGTTGTTATTTAAGGTAATAGTAACAGTTCTATAAATGAGGATCCTTCAACACAGTATTTACATGTTTAGATGTTGAGCGAGCCAATAAATACAAATGGGTACATGTGGGCTGTTGTTTTAAACCCTCCATGGGAACCCATATACAGTCAGCTCAAGGAGTATTGGCAACCATCATGAAATTGAGCAAAAGTGAATGCAAAAAATAAACAAACAATTTGTCATTTTGGCCATAAACAATAAATAAATTGTTTGTGTTGGTTATTTTTTAAATTCACTTTTTAAGGGTGCCAATAGTTTTTGAGTTGACTGTTTTTTCATCAACCATTAGTGTGGCCTGGGTTGGTCCAGCAGTCTAGGCTGCTGTCTCTGTCACGACTCCCTCCGAAGTCGTCCTCTCTCCTGGTTCGGGTGGCTTTCGGCGATCGATGTCACCGGCCTTCTAGCCACTGCCGCTCCTCATGTCATTTTCCATTGGTCTTGTCTTGTCTTCTTTCACACCTGGTTTAGCTTCCATCATCATTATGTGTATATATACCCTCTGCTCCCCCCATGTCCTTAGTGCGTGATTGCTGTTTGTCAGAGTTTAATTCACACTGGAATCTCGTGTTTCTCCGGGTATTTTACACCCGTGTTTGTTTCCGGGCCTTGTCGTGCCTATGTTATTATATTGTTGCTGGACGCTGTAGTGGAAAATAAAAATAAAGCACTCTCAAAGTTTGGAAAAGTAACATAGACTTAGGCAGGGCAAGGAGCCGAGGAGCCTCCGGAGACCACTGATCTTCCCAGACTCATCTCGCTCTTTTTATACAATTTTGTGGTTACATAGCATACATAGTCCTCCCCCCTTGGGTAGAATGATTAACACCTCTTATCCGTCTTCCACTATTGTTTCAAAACCTTTCAATTCTGGTTCGTCTACATCCTCTTCATGTTGGCAGTTAAACCTTCAAGATATAAAAACACTCTTCCGTTGGCAATAAAACCTTCAAGATACGAAACAATAGTGGCGACCCCCTAGCAATGGTGCAAAGATAAACAGGCATGCATCCATAAAGATAACCAGCCGCACCCTCATAAAGATAAACAGACATGCACCCATAAAGATAACCAGCCACGCACTCATAAAGATAAACAGACAGGCACCCATAAAGATAACCAGCCGCACACTCATAAAGATAAACAGACATGCACCCATAAAGATAACCAACTGCACACTCATAAAGATAAACAGACATGCACCCATAATGCTTAGTGCATGTTAAAACCTGTTGAAACCATAGCACAATACAGACACTATTTTATTCAACTATTCTAGTCATTCATATATTATAGCTAGTGTGTGTCTAAGTGTACCCTGTAAAACCATATGATTATCTTCTCTTGGTCTTCACTGACTGCGACTGTTGGGCTTTACTGATTGCTTCTGACCTCTATTCTGTTGCTATCCTATGCCACTTTATACGTTTACAGAATAACCTATTGTGGTTTCTAATTTAAACAGAGGAAAATCTCCAAACTTCTGTTGTAACCTTCAAATTCTGTTCTTTGGATCATAGGCCTAAAAATATTGAACAAAAGCTTAAAAATATTCAACAACGCTTGTACGTCTTCTGCTCTCGTGTGACTATTAAACTACCTTCCGTTGGGACTTCTCTCCTGCGCCTAACTCCCTCACACCCACTACACCTGACAGTCTCCGGTACACATATACGGCTGCAGCACTTTTGTGGCCAATAGGGCATAACAATGCCAGAAAAAAATATATTTAAGAGGACTGCGTCAAAGGACACAGAGTTAATTTAACTTGAAATGTTTGTTTATTGGATAGCAGGGTTGTCACTGTAACCAGCTACACATGCATCAAAATCTCCCCAAATTTAGTCAGATGTTCAGAATATAACATGGTTCTGGTCATGCAAATAGATGAGAAATGTGTTATTTTAGAAATGTTAAAATCTTAGCTAGATTCGTAGGTGTCATTATCAAGATGCTTGTTATGCTTTGTAGTACATGAACTCCCGCCATTACCCCTCCCCCAGTTACCCAGGTAGTCTGCATGGGCGTGGGAAACTGACGATGACGCACCCAGGTGCGAAAGTAGCTTTTCAGTTCATTTCCCGCGAGCTGTTCAACATAGTCCGACAACCACCACCACATTACTGCCAAAATCATTTTAATAAACAGGAAAAACGACATGTACACCATGAAACGAGATGTCTACAGTCTCAATCAGAAAAGGTAAGACAGAAACAAATATTTGTCAATATTTTGCTAGCTAGCTTATTTATGGCATGGCGGGCGTTTTTAATCACCGAATAGATAATTGCATACTAGCCATACTGGCTCAAATGCGTGTTAGCAGTATTCTTACAAGTGGTTTAAATAGTTGAAATGGATTAATTTTAATGTGGTATTTTCAAGGTTGTGAAAATGAATTGTCTCGTTATCATGATACAAGCTTGTTATTTTCAATCTTAGAAAAGCTCAGGCCTATATGTCAAAGTGATTTTAAAGCACTGGAGTTTTGACTAGGAGGGTGGTGAGAGAAAAGGGATTCTAACCATTCTTATGATGAGCTTTGGGAAGGAGAACTTTCCCATAGTTTCCTCAATTAATGTAATCCTGAAAAAGATACAATATTGCTTAAAAATATTCTTATATTATTTAAACAATCTCAATTAAATTGTGCCTAAGTAGGCCTACTCACACTAATTCACAAGTGTTCACAACTACTTACCACCAAGCACTTCAAAAATAACCATCCAAAATATAGCAATGACCCTGAATTGATCTTTTAAGTGTTGCAATAATGTGACAGTAACGCTATGTCAAACCATTTAGGTCATTTATGACATCACGATTGTGATGTCATGTGATTCCATGGGAGGCCACACCCACCCTGACAGACAACCAATCACTAGAGCCACATATGCCTATTTTCAATTACCTTAACCAATTAAGCCACTTCTATGGTTGAAATACAGTATGTTTTGTAGTAGTAAGCTCATAAACATAGTAAAAACCACACTGTCACAATGTGTATCACTTCACAGCTACTGTCCATGATACATCATAAGTGGTTGTCCTCTCATAGCCAGGATGTCCATGGCTATCAATTAAAATGATGACAAACATATGGTCAGTAATGAGGTTATCATGATACAAGCTTGTTATTTTCAATCTTAGAAAAGCTCAGGCCTATATGTCAAAGTGATTTTAAAGCACTGGAGTTTTGACTATGAGGGTGGTGAGAGAAAAGCTTTGGGAAGGAGAACTTTCCCATAGTTTCCTCAATTACTGTAATCCTGAAAAAGATACAATATTGCTTAAAAATATTCTTATATTATTTAAACAATCTCAATTAAATTGTGCCACAAAGTAGGCCTACTCACACTAAATAAAGTGGTTACAACTACTTACCACCAAGCACTTCAAAAATAACCATCCAAAATATAGCAATGATTTTGACCCTGAATTGAATTTGTAAGTGTTGCCGTAATGTGGTTACAACTACTTACCACCAAGCACTTCAAAAATAACCATCCAAAATATAGCAATGATTTTGACCCTGAATTGAACTTGCAAGTGTTGCCGTAATGCTATGGCAAACCATTTAGGTCATTTATGACATCACAATCACTTTATTTTCACTGTAATATCCTCCTGAGCCTTTTTAAGTGCTATATTCAAATATTCTAAGAGGTCCTCAGTCAGTTCATAAAATGACGGAACTTCATGTTTGGTTTTTTTCTCTACACAACATACCTTTGCTCTCTGGCTCCCTCTACACCTGTTCAACATGTACTGCACCGGAATTATCCCATTGGCTGGTAGTAATTGGACTATAAAGTCTAGCCAGATTTCACAGGGGCCACGCCCTCTCCTATGGGACGTGAAATAACAAAAGCACTTGGACTTAAACCAGCGAATGCTAGCAGTGGAAATAGCACACAAAAACATAGTTGGTATGCAATAGGTTGAAAACGTCATCACTAAATTATGTTGTTACAGAAATTTAATAAAGCAAATTCAGCTAATGAGAACATTTTATTTCATTTGAGAGAATTAATATTTAACGAGGATAGTTTCTACATCCGTATCTGTCACGGTGCGTAGTAGATAAGGGACGATATACAGAGCGCTGGTGAAGTGTCATCCTTTTTATTCAATGAGGTGTTCTCACGAAGCATTCAAATAAAAGAGGAGAGTGAAACAAATGAAAACACAGTGACTTCTTTGAGTACTGGCAGTGCAGTCAAACAAAACAAACAATGATCCACGCACAGGTGGATGTGGAGGACAGCTAAATACTCTCCCCAATCAGAGACAACACTATACAGCTGTCTCTGATTGGGGATCATTAATCCTCCCTCACTGAAGTGAGGACTGAGTTGTGGCTCATCCACTCACCCCGATGGGAGTTAGCGGCTTCACCACTACCCAGCCCTTACAGTATCCTCCTAGTATATTCAACGCAGTTTGGTCATTGCGCGTCTAAATGAATGAAGACCTCAAATAACCAATATATATTATAGACGGACACATAAATTCAAAATTTATTGTTGATTAATGTTTTGTTCTTGTTATTAATTTGTTTTTTTAAATCAGGACACTCGAAAACGAGATGGTGCATCTCAATAGTTTTATCTTGCAAAAATGTAAAATAAATAAATCGTTTTGAATATTGACGATTACATTACATTTTTCTAAAAAGGTTTTAAAGGAGGACATCGTTTGTATAATCAGCTAGTTCATTTTTTTCTGATGAGCATTCCCTTTCTGCGTCGTGGGGGTGTACCTGTCATGCTGCTGGTGTGTGAAAAATACTGCAACTTCCTCGACTATCAAAGCTTGCTCGTTGCTTTCAAGCTCCTGGACTTGTTTATTCGAGCAAACCAGGAATGGCCCGATTGCTGCTGGAAATGACTTGTAAGTAGCATATGGGATCAATATCATGCCAAATGTATTCACAAATGTAAATCACTTTCCACAAACAAACACCTCAATATATATCGATATATTGCATAATAATTTTTCTAAAACTTCAGATATGCAGGTCATTTCCAAGGGCCTTAAGTAAAATTACTGCCATAAATATTTGCACATATGCGCAAAAAGTTATCACGCCTATCACGCCTAGAAAGCGATTTGTAGTCATAGAATAAGAAAAACTACAAATTGCCTTCTACGAGTGAGAACTTCTTGTATATTTCTTGTCGTCAAATCCCTGCCAAAAGTCAGATGACCTAAGCGCTTCCAAATATGGAGTTATAGAAAGCGATTTCTATAAATCGCTGGCATCCTCTTGTTCGGCCATGTTGATGCCTGCCTTTCAAGGCTGCAGAAATTATAGTATGGTAACCATTGTATGTCTAACGTAAATAATCTAAACCCTAGCCCTAGATTAGTCTATATTTGCAACACTATTGCAGTGTACACCCGTTCATCGCCCAAATAGTTGAATTAGCTGGCCAGTGTGAAAGCACCACTAAATGTGAAAGATATGTCATACATTGTAAGTGATTATAATCCATCCACTGTCTCATGTTGCACACACGATGAGCATTAAGGAGACATAAGTATTCCTGAGGTCTTTAACTGTTTCCCCAGGAGAGGCATGCAAAAGGTAGAGGGAAGGTGTAGGATATGGGATCAGACCAACAACACAGCTGCCAACACTCAAATGTCTCAGCTGTGGCATTCTATTTCCCTTATGTCCCTGTTCCCATTGCAAAAGCCCTTAGTTGTAATGTATCCTTACAGCCTAAATGACGTTATTCTCATCATAGCTATGCAAACAAGGTTGATTTCCGCGACAATTTCACTGTTTAAACAAGTTTTGTTTAGCTAATTAAATGAAAACATTCATTTTAACTACTTTTTGGTACCTTGTTAACATCACAACATGAAATCCATGTCTTATATTTCTTGTCGTCAAATCCCTGCCAAAAGTCAGATGACCTAAGCGCTTCCAAATATGGAGTTATAGAAAGCGATTTCTATAAATCGCTGGCATCCTCTTGTTCGGCCATGTTGATGCCTGCCTTTCAAGGCTGCAGAAATTATAGTATGGTAACCATAGTATGTCTAACGTAAATAATCTAAACCCTAGCCCTAGATTAGTCTATATTTGCAACACTATTGCCGTGTACACCCGTTCATCGCCCAAATAGTTGAATTAGCTGGCCAGTGTGAAAGATATGTCATACATTGTAAGTGATTATAATTCACTTGGAACAGACGATGAGCATTAAGGAGACATAAGAATTCCCCAGGAGAGGCATGCAAAAGGTAGGATGTTTTTTTTTTGTAGGGTAGCCTAGCAGTAACCGAAAGGTTGCTATTTCGAATACCCAAGCCGACAAGGTGAAAAACTTGTAGATGTGTCCTTGAACAAAGGCACTTAACCCTAATTTGCTCCATGGGCTGACCCTGTAGGTCGTCATTGTAAATAATAATTTGTTCTTAACTGACTTTCCTAGTTAAATAAAGGTTAAAATTAAATTATTAAAGGATATGGGATCAGACCAAAAATACAGCTTCCAACACTTCTCTGTCCCAGCTGTGGCATTCTATTACCCTTATGTCCCTGTTCCCATTGCAAAAGCCCTTAGTTGTAAGGTATCCTTTGATGGGATTTATTAGTTCCAAATTATTACCTGTTGTGTCCTAGGACCTAAAATAGATACATATACTGTATATTAAACCACAAGGGTGTACTCATGCGCAATGCGAGAGATTTTATATCATAATAGAGGACTACTGAAATTATATTATTTCAGTGTGGATAAGGGAAGTGCACGTTAAAACAATACCATGACAGCCCGACAAGCCAGTGTATGAATCAAACAGATTTGCATATGAATGGAGTGGAAATTAGTTGACTTCGTGATCTGTAAGGTAAGTAATTTTAATGTGTCAAGCAGATTACATGCATTTCCGAAACAGCAAGGTTTAAGACATGGATTTCATGTTGTGATGTTAACAAGGTACCAAAAAGTAGTTAAAATGAATGTTTTCATTTAATTAGCTAAACAAAACTTGTTTAAACAGTGAAATTGTCGCGGAAATCAACCTTGTTTGCATAGCTATGATGAGAATAACGTCATTTAGGCTGTAAGGATACATTACAACTAAGGGCTTTTGCAATGGGAACAGGGACATAAGGGAAATAGAATGCCACAGCTGAGACATTTGAGTGTTGGCAGCTGTGTTGTTGGTCTGATCCCATATCCTACACCTTCCCTCTACCTTTTGCATGCCTCTCCTGGGGAAACAGTTAAAGACCTCAGGAATACTTATGTCTCCTTAATGCTCATCGTGTGTGCAACATGAGACAGTGGATGGATTATAATCACTTACAATGTATGACATATCTTTCACATTTAGTGGTGCTTTCACACTGGCCAGCTAATTCAACTATTTGGGCGATGAACGGGTGTACACTGCAATAGTGTTGCAAATATAGACTAATCTAGGGCTAGGGTTTAGATTATTTACGTTAGACATACAATGGTTACCATACTATAATTTCTGCAGCCTTGAAAGGCAGGCATCAACATGGCCGAACAAGAGGATGCCAGCGATTTATAGAAATCGCTTTCTATAACTCCATATTTGGAAGCGCTTAGGTCATCTGACTTTTGGCAGGGATTTGACGACAAGAAATATACAAGAAGTTCTCACTCGTAGAAGGCAATTTGTAGTTTTTCTTATTCTATGACTACAAATCGCTTTCTAGGCGTGATAACTTTTTGCGCATATGTGCAAATATTTATAGCAGTAATTTTACTTAAGGCCCTTGGAAATGACCTGCATATCTGAAGTTTTAGAAAAATTATTATGCAATATATCGATATATATTGAGGTGTTTGTTTGTGGAAAGTGATTTACATTTGTGAATACATTTGGCATGATATTGATCCCATATGCTACTTACAAGTCATTTCCAGCAGCAATCGGGCCATTCCTGGTTTGCTCGAATAAACAAGTCCAGGAGCTTGAAAGCAACGAGCAAGCTTTGATAGTCGAGGAAGTTGCAGTATTTTTCACACACCAGCAGCATGACAGGTACACCCCCACGACGCAGAAAGGGAATGCTCATCAGAAAAAAATGAACTAGCTGATTATACAAACGATGTCCTCCTTTAAAACCTTTTTAGAAAAATGTAATGTAATCGTCAATATTCAAAACGATTTATTTATTTTACATTTTTGCAAGATAAAACTATTGAGATGCACCATCTCGTTTTCGAGTGTCCTGATTTAAAAAAACAAATTAATAACAAGAACAAAACATTAATCAACAATAAATTTTGAATTTATGTGTCCGTCTATAATATATATTGGTTATTTGAGGTCTTCATTCATTTAGACGCGCAATGACCAAACTGCGTTGAATATACTAGGAGGATACTGTAAGGGCTGGGTAGTGGTGAAGCCGCTAACTCCCATCGGGGTGAGTGGATGAGCCACAACTCAGTCCTCACTTCAGTGAGGGAGGATTAATGATCCCCAATCAGAGACAGCTGTATAGTGTTGTCTCTGATTGGGGAGAGTATTTAGCTGTCCTCCACATCCACCTGTGCGTGGATCATTGTTTGTTTTGTTTGACTGCACTGCCAGCACTCAAAGAAGTCACTGTGTTTTCATTTGTTTCACTCTCCTCTTTTATTTGAATGCTTCGTGAGAACACCTCATTGAATAAAATGGATGACACTTCACCAGCGCTCTGTATATCGTCCCTTATCTACTACGCACCGTGACAGATACGGATGTAGAAACTATCCTTGTTAAATATTAATTCTCTCAAATGAAATAAAATGTTCTCATTAGCTGACTTTGCTTTATGAAATTTCTGTAACAACATAATTTAGTGATGACGTTTTCAACCTATTGCATACCAACTATGTTTTTGTGTGCTATTTCCACTGCTAGCATTCGCTGGTTTAAGTCCAAGTGCTTTTGTTATTTCACGTCCCATAGGAGAGGGCGTGGCCCCTGTGAAATCTGGCTAGACTTTATAGTCCAATTACTACCAGCCAATGGGATAATTCCGGTGCAGTACATGTTGAACAGGTGTAGAGGGAGCCAGAGAGCAAAGGTATGTTGTGTAGAGAAAAAAACCAAACATGAAGTTCCGTCATTTTATGAACTGACTGAGGACCTCTTAGAATATTTGAATATAGCACTTAAAAAGGCTCAGGAGGATATTACAGTGAAAATAAAGTGATTGTGATGTCATAAATGACCTAAATGGTTTGCCATAGCATTACTGTCACATTACGGCAACACTTGCAAGTTCAATTCAGGGTCAAAATCATTGCTATATTTTGGATGGTTATTTTTGAAGTGCTTGGTGGTAAGTAGTTGTAACCACATTACGGCAACACTTACAAATTCAATTCAGGGTCAAAATCATTGCTATATTTTGGATGGTTATTTTTGAAGTGCTTGGTGGTAAGTAGTTGTAACCACTTTATTTAGTGTGAGTAGGCCTACTTTGTGGCACAATTTAATTGAGATTGTTTAAATAATATAAGAATATTTTTAAGCAATATTGTATCTTTTTCAGGATTACAGTAATTGAGGAAACTATGGGAAAGTTCTCCTTCCCAAAGCTTTTCTCTCACCACCCTCATAGTCAAAACTCCAGTGCTTTAAAATCACTTTGACATATAGGCCTGAGCTTTTCTAAGATTGAAAATAACAAGCTTGTATCATGATAACCTCATTACTGACCATATGTTTGTCATCATTTTAATTGCTAGCCATGGACATCCTGGCTATGAGAGGACAACCACTTATGATGTATCATGGACAGTAGCTGTGAAGTGATACACATTGTGACAGTGTGGTTTTTACTATGTTTATGAGCTTACTACTACAAAACATACTGTATTTCAACCATAGAAGTGGCTTAATTGGTTAAGGTAATTGAAAATAGGCATATGTGGCTCTAGTGATTGGTTGTCTGTCAGGGTGGGTGTGGCCTCCCATGGAATCACATGACATCACAATCGTGATGTCATAAATGACCTAAATGGTTTGACATAGCGTTACTGTCACATTATTGCAACACTTAAAAGATCAATTCAGGGTCATTGCTATATTTTGGATGGTTATTTTTGAAGTGCTTGGTGGTAAGTAGTTGTGAACACTTGTGAATTAGTGTGAGTAGGCCTACTTAGGCACAATTTAATTGAGATTGTTTAAATAATATAAGAATATTTTTAAGCAATATTGTATCTTTTTCAGGATTACATTAATTGAGGAAACTATGGGAAAGTTCTCCTTCCCAAAGCTCATCATAAGAATGGTTAGAATCCCTTTTCTCTCACCACCCTCCTAGTCAAAACTCCAGTGCTTTAAAATCACTTTGACATATAGGCCTGAGCTTTTATAAGATTGAAAATAACAAGCTTGTATCATGATAACCTCATTACTGACCGTATGTTTGTCATCATTTTAATTGCTAGCCATGGGCAAATCGGACTGCACGGGACGATTTCTGCACAGGAACTACCGAACTCCACAGGGACAGAACACACCAGCCTCACAACTCCTCGCAACTCCCCAGCTTTACTGTAAGTCCCATCTGCAGGCTAAATCTATGAACTCTAAATTGGTCCAGACTAATAATTTATGGCCCATCAGTGTAAACTTTGTAGGCGCATAATAATCCAATGAGTAAAACTAAATATACCATGTTCTATTCTCAATATCTCTACTGCCCCAAAGGTGTGTAGGCAGGGCAAGGAGAACACCGATTCAACCCTGAAGAAGAGCCAAAAGAAGCGTCTCAATGAGAAGGGGACCCAGGTTGAACTAGGCATGCGGGAGGATATCCATGACCTGGAGCTCGCCCATTGGAGATTGGCTAAAGAGACATGGAGAATTGAGCGAGGAAACATGAGGGAGATTAAGGCGCTGTATGGAGAAATATTTAAGCTGCACAAGCTGTTGGAGGAGGTAACAAGCGCAGTTTTCTTATATCAGACTTTCATATTAATAGATATACTGTAGTTGCTTTGTGATGTTCCCAATCCTGATACACGTAAATGAGATCTAAAAAGTTAGAATAGTGAAATAAGACTGCAAGAAAAAAACTGCACACTGGTAGTATTCTGAGGAAGGTCTGCATTCTGCATTGGCAGTATTCTGAGGAAGGTCTCCATTCTTCACTGGTAGTATTCATAGGAAGGTCTCCATTCTTCACTGGTAGTATTCTGAGGAAGGTCTGCATTCCTAGAATAGAGTTGAAAAAGAATGGGAGGTTTTCTGAATTGGAAAAGGTGTGGACCATCACATTTTCCTAATAGGCTAATATATAGAAATAAAATGTTTTTTTCTCTGTGATATTTACTACCCATACACATATAATTGTTTTAAGGAATAACATGGACCATCAAGCTATTAAGTAATAAAAATGTGTCTGTCATCACACAGATTGGGGTAGATAAAGGGGTGATCCGGCAGTGCTCCACCTCCTCCATGCTTTGTCCCGTCTCCCCGACACTGCCAGCTTTCACGAGGTACAACCTCCACAGGTCCCTCGCCAACAGCCAATCGGCGCCTGACCAGCATGCCGCACCCACCCAGAAGGACCCGGCTAAGAAACACTCAATATTTCCCCCTCTGGACACACAGAGCGGCGCTTCCCTTGACAAACGGCCTCATTCTCCGTCCGAGACGCAGCACTCACACCGATTTGCTATCCCACCCCACCTCCTGGCTCCCGGCCCTCCTGCCCGGCTGAGGCAGAACCATCCACTCGTCCACCCCAGGTCCCCATTGACTGGCCAGGCAAAGGTCAAGGATGAGGTCAAGAGGCCAGAGATTGCATCGTCTATGGAATTGTCTGAGGAAGTTCAACAGAGAGGCGCAGAAATTGCAAATATGTATAAAGCACAGCTGAAAGAGAGGATGGCCCAAAAGAGAAAGGAAGAGATTCTGAAGAAAAGGGTAAACAGAGATAACAAGAACGATGACACTGAGGCCTCCTGCTCCTCTGCAGTAGGACAATACAAGACCCCAAGCCCAGAGGCCACCACAGATGCCACGCCAGTGGCCGTCCGAGAGGACACTAAGGGGGCCACCCAGCAGGACCTGGCAGAGGTTGTGAATGTGCTCAAGGGACAATCTGCTGACCAATACCTGCCTGACGACGTTAGTGAGGATTCACTCACGTGGATCTCCATTTACGGGGAGCTGTGCCCGCTCGCTCACAGGGTGAACTCAGAAACTGACTACATTAAGGCACTCCGCGTCAACACTGAGAAGGCTGTGACTCCCTCGTGCTCGTCTCAAGATGTGTCTCAGAGTGTGAGTGAGGACACAAGTGAGGAGGGGAGTATTGGAAGTGAGGAGAGCATGAGTGGACAACAGCAGAGATGTCTAGAGAATGAAGAACTTAATGCCATGAGCTACGCAGAGAGGATCAAATATTTCAAGGACGAGGCTAAGAAAAATGAAGAGATGTTGAAGACGGAAAGGGGGAAGGAAAAAGAAAGGAAGGCAAAGAAAGCCAGGGAAGAAGAGCTCAGAAAGTGGGAAAAGAGACAGAAGAAATTGGATTAGGAGAAAAGAAAAATGACAGAAAATATGGAAAAAAAGAAGTTAGAGGAGCAGATGAAAAGGGAGAAGGCAGAGACGAAACTAAAGGTAGAACAAGAGAAAAAGAGACAAGAGCAAGAGAAAAAGAGAGAAAAAAAAGAAATGAAGAAGCAGGAGATGCAACAGAAGGCCTGCGAAAAAGAAGAGAAAAAGAGGAAGAAAAAGAGGGAAGAGGAGTTGAAAAAGATTGAGAAACAGAGGATGGAGGAGGAGAAGAACAGGGAAAAGGAGAGAACAAAGGTGCTGCAGATGCAGCGGAGGGCACAAGAGAAAGAAGACAAAAGGAGGAACAAGGAGAAGAAAAGGAGGAACAAGATACAGCAGGAACAAGAGAAGGAGGAACACAAGAGGCAGAACAGGATATTGAAGATACAGCAGGAACAAGAGAAGGAGGAACAGAAAACAAAGAAAAGGATACGGGATGAGGATAAGAAGAGAGCAGAGCTTCGAAGAATAAAAGATGACGAGGCCAGGTTCAAGATGGAGATGGAGAAACTGTATGAGAGAGAAGAGAGGAATGCACAGATTGAAAGAGAGAAGAGGCGCGCGCTGTACAAGAAAAGAGGACAAACACAGAGCTAAACAGGTGGTGGCGTACCAGGTCACAGCGTCTACATCTGACGCCTCTGTGAGGAGGGAAGAGAGGGAGACCGCTCACGCACACTCTGCGAAGAGGACAACAAGGAGGAAGCAGAAGAAAGAGGCGGACGAGGCGTTGACAACTTTTGAGTAGATGACGGAAGAAAAGGGAGCTGACAAAATAAGAAAGAAATGTTCAAGTCAATGCTCCTAGGTATGTTAATAGATGTAAATAAAGAAAAACACATTTAAAAAAAGAAAACATTTAAAGGCAAAAAAAAAACTAGAAAATGAGCAAAAGGGGGGAAAAATAACATGTTGAAGGGGAGAAAACAGGAAGAGAGGAGGAAGGGAGACCAGAGTGGATCATCAGGAGGGAAGTAGGAGATATAGAATTCAAGTTCTGATGGACAGAACTAGGAAGGACCATGGGATAAAAGGTAAATGAGATTAGCATTAAAGAAGAGCTAAGTGGATCAAAAGAAAGTTATGGAAAACGCAAAGGGGGAGGCTATACTCAGAGGCAGAAGAAGACAAGATAAACAGAGACCAAGAGGAAAGAGGTGAAAGTGTTTTTATAAGAGTAATAGAGAGGAGATGGAACTAGAATTCCGATGGACATATGGGCAAAATAGCTATCCCATTTCAAACCTAGCTAATGCATTCCGTCAGTTAAGAAATCGCCCAGATTAACTTCACTGCTTATGCTCACTTGGAGGTGAAACCCAATCCCACTACAAACTATTAGTGTTGACAGAAGTGCAATTATGCAATGTCTTTCAACTCAAAAACTACAATTCCTGATCTCATGTGATTATTCACCTAATTGAGTGGGCTGTTCTTTCTTCCTGAAACAGATTGTGGTATATGAGGTAACTTTAGCTGTTGAAGCATCAATAGGAAAGGATGAAAGGGAGGGAGGCAGGAAGAGGAAAAGACAGAAGAGCAGATGAGGTAAGTGCTTGGGCTTGTGATGAGAGGATGGGGGCTCCAGAAGTGGGCTTCATGATTGAAAACTCTCAGACAAATGTTTCCATTCGTTCAATAACTGTTTGATTTATTATTGTTTTACCGGATCACTCTATGTTCTGCTTCCGTGTGGATTGACAGCATTGCTTTACTGTGCTGCTGGAGGACACCATGGAGGAAGAGGGAGAGCGTCCATGATAGGCAGTTTGCCATGGTCCTAAATGGGCTTTTGAATGTACTGTACATTTTTCCTGCTTTATATCATACAACTTTACAATAAAAATGAATTGCAAGCATCAGCCTTTTCTGTATTGAGTGTGATCAGTGCAGTAGTTGTAGGATTGGTGTAAACCCAAGCAATATTCTGACACTAATGTTCAGTTGGTATAAAATAGTGTGATAAGAAATGATCAACATGTTGTGAAAACAATATGGAGATAGAAATATCAAAAGCACTGTTG
Organism: Thymallus thymallus; assembly: GCA_023634145.1. Taxonomy (NCBI): domain Eukaryota; kingdom Metazoa; phylum Chordata; class Actinopteri; order Salmoniformes; family Salmonidae; genus Thymallus; species Thymallus thymallus. Next base: position 10,062,065 of record CM042403.1, on the reverse strand, counting down.
CATTTATTTAGTAATAGCTATTTCTCACTCATAGAGAATTGCGTCCTTGTTGTGATCAGTTTACTGACAAATGCATGTATGCACACACACTCACACATAGAGTTAATCATGATTTTCCTGAGTCATCAGACTCTGGTGGAGGTTTCTTTGCATCTGCATCTTGAGCAGTCTGTGTTGTATCCTTGCCGGACTCCTCTACAACAATCTCGAAGGCCGCCTCTCCTTGTACCCTCTTCACTGTCTCCCCTTTTGCTGCAAGGATTTCCTCAATGTTCCTAAAAAAAAACATAATTAAGAAAAAAAAATACTCAGGAATAATACTCCAGTCTTAAGCAGGCTACACACTACACACATGCAAACAGAGCAAAGGAGCGTTGTATATGGTCCGTTCCAGTCAGACAAACGTACCTAGAACTACATGTGAAAATTATGCTGGGTTTGCGTAAAGTGTGTACAGCCTATTAATACGGGATTTACTTATGATTCACTACGACTGCAGTTCCCTTTCTCTTCTGTGCATGTCACTATCAATATGGATAATACATAACATTGTAATACTGTAGAATGCATGCATGTAAAATGTTCACTACTACATTAACTTCGCCACCAACCTCTTTCCCTTCAGGTCAGAGAACCAACCCAAGTTGTCAGCAATAATGTGGTGCTTTTCACATCCTGGGCAGGTCACTAGCACAACACCTTTATGATAGGCTACCTTGGATATCCTCTTTGTTGACCTGGTTGAGCACACCTGCATACAGATCATTGACAGTAAAATAATGATACAGTTTATTAGAAGAGTCGGGGTGAAGAGTCAGTCTAAACTTTATAAACTCGTATCCATACAATATTATTCATTATTATCTAAAAAGACAAAACTGATCCATCAGCACTCCTACTTGGAGATGCTTTGTGGATACGGGCCCTGAGTACCAGTGTTCTGATAACTTCACCAACCAAATCTTGATTGACAAATCATGCTATGACTGTCACTGTAGAAACATGATGCGAAAAAGAACTGATCTTCCATTTAAAATCTCATCCATTACCTTGCATGTGTAAACCAAGTGGTAATGCGTAGAATGGATCTTTCCAATGGCATCGCTGCAGACGTGTGTGGTGGAAGAGAACTCTTTATGTAGAGGTACATCTCTTCGATACTGTCTGAAAGCAACTGGCAAAGTCGAACCACTGCTGTGTCTTGACTGTGAAGTGGGCCATTGACTGGTTCCTGATGCAAGAGGTTGTAAGTGCAGTAGTCTTGTCCTTGATAAATGAGGCCATGATCTCGACAAAGTATAACTTCTATGACAGTGGCAAAATATGCGATTCGTAACCCGAATTGTATTATGTTGAAACATTGAGGAAAATTGCTACGAAAATAATTATTCGTTACTGTCAAGCTTCTGTTGTCCTCAACGTGGTTGAGTCGCAATCTAATGACATTTTAGAAAATGGTTGATTGGTTTCGAATAGAAGCCAATCGTTTGTTTCCATTTTGGGCACGAAAATCATGTTACACCAATGAGAGACCACACCTTGAAGAAGGCGGGTCATCACGTGAACCAATTAAATAATCGCAAACGTTACCGCTACCGCTTTAGCTTAGTTAGCTAGGTTATTTGAACGTTAACATGGCTGTTTCTATGCGTTGGTAGCAGATAATAAGCAAAAATGAGCAACGAAGCTGTTTTTGAAACAATTGAAGAGGTCAATAAGCATATATCGCACGTCGAAGAGTCAACCTGTGTGAAATATATTTCTTACCGTGTGGATAAGCGCTTCAATGACCAAGGTAAACTAGCTAACGACGTTAGCCAAAGAGTGTGCTGGCTTTAGGAAACGTGCATTGATCAAGCAACAGACAGTGCAAACAATCACCAGAGTGACAAGGCTATCTTTTATCCCGTCCATACTATTTAGCTAGCTACATAGTATTTATCTACCTACATGGATTAATATTCTTACTTAGTGATGTATCCTCCACAAACTACTGGTTTATTAATTAGTCGGATTCCGTTGAAAAACGTTTTGTCTGTTGCATTTTGCAATGGAAACCGTTTACGCCAAAAAGGAAAACAAGAGTTTCTATTGGACAAATTCAGGTAAGTCCCTCCCTGTTTTAGTTCCGTTTGCTCAGTTTGCTTCTATTTGGTTCCTAGAAAGTAAACTGCTTCCGTTGCAAAACGTTTTGCAACATACTTTTTTTGCTGCGGAATCCGACTAATGAATACACACCTGGACTCATGTCCCTTTCAATGTGTTCTGCTTTATCAGGTTGGAAACCACAGGACCACAAGAACAGGCTGTACTGGGAATGGAAGTACGGCAAGGGCACTCCCTCTATTCCCTTTGATGGGGTACCCTTCATGTTCATCGGACACAAGCTGATGGGATGTCACCGGGGCCGGGCAAAGTGTGGAATCAAGAAGAGGCAGGAACTTGAGGATCAAAGGGTGCTAATATCTATGATATTCTGAAACCGCTTAGAAGTGTTCCATGTAGCTACAGATTGTTACACTAGATAATGTGATCTAACAAAATATTTTTGATATCCATCACTGGGAGTTACAGGTAAGATACTGTTTGGTGTAGCACAGACCTTTCAACTGACCTTAGCTTGGCGACGCTGTCCTCATCCTTGAATCTTTGGTTAAATCACATTATCAGGTGTAACAATCTGTAATTAGGATGTTTGCATCTCAACCTGAATTGAATTCATTAGGTCACACCATGGAAAAATGTTTCAATGCATTGTGCAACGGAAAATATAAAGGAGTTTTTCTTATTGGAGTTCTGGTTCACCCTCCCTATTTTAGTACATTTTCTTCCATATGGTGCTTAATGAATACGACCCTGGTTCCATCAATGCTTCTAGGTAGTTGTGGGGAATCTCAACAATTCCATTCTTACCTGCCACTTATTTTCTCCAAAATCCTCAAAGTTCTACAGCTGCACCATTGAGAGCATCTTGACTGGCTGCATGACAGCTTGGTATGGCAACAGCTTGGCATCCGACCGCAAGGCGCTACAGAGGGTAGTGCGTACGGACCAGTACATCACTGGGGCAGTGCTCCCTGCCATCCAGGACCTCTATACCAGGCGGTGTCAGAAGAAGGCCCTAAAAATTATCAAAGACTCCAGCCTCCCCTGTCATAGACTGTTCTCTCTGCTACCGCATGGCAGGCGGTACCGATGCATCAAGTCTGGAACCAACAGGACCCTGAACAACTTCTACCCCCAAGCCTTAAGACTGCTAAATAGTTAACCAAATAGCTACCCAGACTATCTGCATTGAACTCCTTTTGACTCAACACATACGCTCCTGCTACTGTTTATTATCTATCCTGTTGCCTCAACCTATATGTACATAACTACCTCTATAACCTCATACCCCTGCACATCGACTCAGTACAGGTACACTGTGTATATAGCCAAGTTATTGTTACTCATTGTGTATTAATTCCTTGTGTTATGGTTTTTCTAAGATTTTTCTCTGTATTGTTGGGAAGGGCCCGTAAGAAGGGCTCCCAAGTAGTGTAGTGGTCTAAGGCACTACATCTCAGTGCTAGAGGCGTCACTACAGACAACCTGGTTTGAATCCAGACTGTATCACAACCGGCCATGATTGGGAGTCCCATAGGGTGGCGCACAATTGGCCCAGCGTCGTCTGAGTTTGACTGGTCTAGGCCGTCATTGTAAATAAGAATTTGTTCTTAACTGACTTGCCTAGTTAAATAAAGTTTCAATTAAAACAACATTTTATACTTTTTTTTTAAAGCATTAAGCTGTTGGTTTACACCAGTTTCCTAAGCATGTGACAAATAACATTTGATTTGAATTTGATATTTCAGGAAAAAGATGGCAAGGAAAAAAGAAACCTGTTGCTGAAAACCAAGAAGGTAGCATGCCCCGCTGTGTTCACAATCAGCCGCATTGTCAAGTTCCCTGGATTCAAGGTACAGGTGAAATAGAGTCAAACTGTTAATATGATGCGTGTATGTTTATTATGTAACGCCAGTGACCACGCACCTCAGACTAATGCACTTAATTCTATCTCTGTGTGTGTGTCCGCACGCTCGCACCACACTGCATCAGTTGGAGAAGGACACATCACGGTTGAGGAGGGTAATGTCTATTTCCATCAAACAAGCTCTCCAGACAGACCCAGCTTCGGTGCAGTGGAAGATGCAGTATTTCCTCAAAATACCCAGTGTCACTGACCACAAGGGCCATCCTATTGGAAAGGTATTACTATACTATTACCATGGGATCTATTGTATTGGACTCTCTTTAGGCTACATATCTAGTATCTGTATGTCTGTTCAGTACACAGATGTAATAAAACCGTAATCTCTTAAAATTCCCTGTAGAATACAAGTATCTGACCCTGTAACAGTGGTTAAGGGTATTTTCTCCCTACTTAACAAACACCACTCTCTCCTTGCTCCCTCAGAGTGCAGATCAGGTGGACGACAGGGTCAAAGGTTACATCCGAGCGTTGGTGCAGCAGGGGGTGAGGAAGGTGAAGGAGGTAAAGAACCAGATGGTCCAGTACGTGCGGACGGAGCTGTTCCGAGACACGACCCCGCCGCCGCTGAGGCGCTTCTTCCCCACAGAGAAAACCATCCATGCCGTCATGGCTCAGGTCATCGCAGAGGAACACTACAGCAAAATAGACCTGGTCAACCTGCTGGTGAGAAGTCTCCGCTGCGCTCCACTATCACACCTATTCGTCAGATATTTGGATTGTCTTCTTAGATAAAGCCTTTGGGGCTTGTGGTGTTAGCTGTATGTTTTCAATGCAATTTATGAACAGTTTGTATGGATGTCACCCACCATATTTGAAACTCTTGGTTAAAGGGGCATTTTACTCACTATAGTTTCATTAGTCTACTTTTTGATATAGTCCCAAAACATTCAACGACATTCATATTTTCTGTATATATTGCTTTCAGTCTCCTGATGCCCAAAATAAGCAAGTGAATATGTTGGGTAAGGATAAACAGACAGTTGTGCTGAGCACATGAGGCATTAAGATGTTATATTCTTCTAGAAACAATGGGTAAATATCAATAATTGAAATGACATTTGAATAGCTTCCCAAATCCCAATCTGTAGCTTTAAGTTTGGATGATTGTGTGTTAGTGCCTGTTTCTGTGCATGATAGAGAGATTTAACACAATACAATTCAGGAAAACACATGCAGTTTTCCACAGAAACATTAAAGTAGTACTCCATGACAAGTCATTCAAATTTGGGGTTGTTTAAGGCCATGGGAATATCACTGCTGTAGTTTAGAATAAGACAGTGACATGCTATAGCAAAAGTCAAGGTTCACTACCATTTATAAAGCTCACGTTGGCGCAAAAAAATAGTTTGGTTAGCACTTATATCATTGAAAGGATGCAAAAGTTGCACCTCAGCTATTAACCATGTACAGCTATTATGATTACCAGCTCTGTGACCCTAAGATGACCCCAATCTTTGTTTTACTCTCTCTCCCTTAGACCCTGACAAAGAATTGGAAGGCGGAAGCTCCTAGAATCAACTTCCTGCTTAGGGTCCAATCAGAGAGCGAGAACCTGTTGCTGTGCTACCAGACGGACTGGCAGCGCTGGCTGCTCCGGCAGTATGGCAAGGAGGTGTGCTTCCTGGACTCGGCCTACAAGAGGACGCGCTTCCCCCTGCCACTCTTCTTCCTGTGCGTGCGCACCAATGTGAGCGTGGCACCCGTGGGCCTGTTTGTGGTGCAGTCAAGGAGCGCCGAAGCCTTGGGGGAGGCGCTGGGGGTGTTCAGGCAGTGGAACCGGGGCTGGAGCCCGGCATACATCCTCACTGAACACTGCCCTGTGGAGATGAAGGCGGTGGAGGCTGCATTCACAGGTGAAGAGTGATGTGGTTTTAATGTTAACTGTGGGTTTCAGGATATTCTTTTGAAAAGACCTGCTCGTAAAGAAAATGTTTACCCTATTACAATCTAAGTACTAGAGGATGAGGGGTTTAGAGTTAGCTAATTATGGACTATTTCTCATTCCAATCTCAGGTGCTCAGGCAGTCTTCAGCGATCACCTGCGGGAGAGGACCTGGACCAAGTGGCTGAGCAACCGGTCCCGAGCCATCACCAACCAGGAGGGGATCTTTGATATGATGAAGGCCATCGCTGGAGCCCTTACCAGAGAGCAACACCAGGAGGCAGTAGAACGACTACAGCAGAGCCCCATCTGGCTGGAGAAGAGACAACTCTTCAAGAACTGGTTCACTAACAAGTGGCTGTCAGAGGAGAAGGTTTGTAGTTTACATGTCAATTAATGACATCACAGGGTCAATGGGGTCAGGTCCTGGACCTGCTCTGTCTTCACCTGCTTATTAATGAAGGTCAGGGTGGTTAGACAGAAAGCAGATCTTAGAGGTGCTTTCATCCTGAAGCAGACAGCATGTTTAAACCACACATACTGTACAGTATGTAGACAGTAGTCTGTCGAAGTAACTCCGCCGTAGCAAGTGTGTTATGTTTTTGCTAGCTATATCCATGATACGGCATCCAGCTATAGATCCGTAATATGCTAACTAGAGGTCCATAATGTGCATCCTAGTCTAATGATGGTGCATACAGAGGTTCGCTACTTGCTCTTGTTTTTGTTCATTCAGAGATGGGCGAACGCTGTGAGGGTTGATATTGTCAACTTTGTGTCTATGGTGAACGGAGGTCTAGAGATGCAGAGCGACTTTTTCACACATAACAACATGAAGGTCCATAAAAAAGACACCCTGAGCCAAATGCTGCAGTTTGTTGTTGACGATTACTTCCCACAGATGCACCAAAGGTTAGTCTGTTTTGGAATAGGATTCACTTTTATTTAAAATAGGATTCACTGTCATTTGGAATAGGATTCACTGTCATTTGGAATAGGATTCACTGTCATTTGGAATAGGATTCACTGTCATTTGGAATAGGATGCACTGTCAAAAGTGGTCTTCTTTTGAGATATCTGCAAAATGAATGGAAGATAAGCACCATATAATTTCCAGATTTGCGGTGCTTATCTTTTCCATTCATTTGGGGTTAAGATGTGTAGCTTGATCTGCACAACCAATTGCATAGGATGTGGACTCATCTTGACATTAGACTACTTTTGAGGTTTGAAAACATCTGAACTTTATTTTGGCGTGTAAGGCCCCTTTAATATAAGTGTTTTGATGTTTGGTCAATCGAAAAACCTGCTACACTCCCTGAACCTCCAGGTACACAGACCTCAACAGCCAGTCCTCCGTTGAGTACAGCCCTAACTCCACTGTGCCTCCGTACCTGTGGCATCGCCCTTTGGGTGTGGTGGCCCTGGTGATGGACAACATGTCTGCTGCCCTGCAAGACTCCGACATCGTGGTGGAGCAGGCCAGCGACTTCGCTGATGGCACCTTTCGGGTGAAGAGTCAGACAGAGACCACGGTGGGGCAGTCAAGGCGGTCCTATGCGGTTAGCTTCGGTTCAGAGTCCACCTGGCCCTCCTGTGAGTGTGAGGTGTGGAGGGACCAGCGCCTGCCCTGTGAACACTTCTGTCACGTCTTCAGGTCTGAGCCTAACTGGACCTGGGAGCACCTCTGTCCCAAATACAGGGACCACCCTCTGCTCACGCTGCATTCACACGCCACTCATACCACAACGGAGGAGGAGATAGAGGAAGCCCTCAATGGTCTAATGCATCTCTCCCCAGCTTCCCCAGTCTCTCTTCAGTGGGATGGGCCTGAAGAAACAGTGCCACTGGTGCAAAATCCTCAAACTCCACAGTTTCAACTGCAAAGCATACAAACACAATGGGTGACCCCACAGGCTTCACAGTGTCTGCGGGAGAGGGAGGAACTGCGGAGGGAGGAACTGCAGAGAGCGTGTGTGGCTAAACTCAAATCCATCATGGAGAATGTGAGTGGGATCAACGACATTGACCACCTACAGGAGCTCAGGCAGAAACTGGAGGTTCTCCAGGCTCAGAGTGAGAACATGGTGGTTCAGAAGGACGCTAATGTCCAAACAGAGCCCACCCCCAAGGGGAAGAGAAAGCGGGCAGGGGTGGAGATTATCGTGGCCATGCCCAAACGCATCAAAGTGCTCACCTGAGCTGATGTAGAAAATATTCAGAAATAGTTTTTTGCTAAAGAGGGAAAATAATGAATGTATGCTATTAAAGGGCAACTGCCACTTTTAACATGTGGGTTATTATGAAGTATTGTGTTGTCCTTCAGTTTTTTTATTTAATGTCTATTGACTCTTTAGTGATGAGCAAAACTGGAAATTGCTTCTCTGTGACGTTTTGAGTAAAATCCCTGAGATTACTAAGAAAATAAATTATGGCCAGTCATTTTCAGCCATCTATATAGCCCATCAAGTTTTCTGATCATGTGAACGCCATGCTATATGTAACTGGTTGTTTTCGTCTTATAAAGGACTCTTTGTTAGGATGTGGTGACATTGTGTTCAGGTTCACAAACCTTTCCATAACACTTGAATAAATCCGTTATTGAACAAAGTGGTTTGGAAGTTAAAGTTGTTTATTTTGTGATCGGTTAATACGCACACTAGTTTGCTCAGCCTGATTATCATGAATAGTAGGCATCATCATTCATTTCAATCAACGCATTTCCCTTCAGTGAATAAATTGCGTCATTTTTACAGCTTTCCAAGGGCTCAAGTGTGTACGATGAAGCAGAGCTGACTCGGCTAGCACCGGATTTTTGTGAGTGTATACGCTGTACTGAACATGCACATCATGTCGACATTACAAATTGTATGGATTGACCTCAAACGCCTCTACTATATGGGCGGTGGCTAAGCTAGCCAACTGTTACCAATGTCGGCACTGTGTGAAGATGGGCAGAAACTGCTTCTCCAATAGAAATCCCCGATCACACTTGTAGGCGATGTCATGGCAACGTTTGCTAGTTAAACTAATGTAGAAACCAATATAAACCCTGGATTGCTGATGCTGTGTATTGCCCATTGAAGGGCTTTGAACCACCGGTCGGAAATTATAGACCTTTTGCAGAACGTAGCAAAGCCTACTTCCGCTCAACTTCCTACCCGCTACACAGCTTCCTCTCCCGATCTCGTCCCATACTAGCCTCGAAGTCGCTCGTTTTGTCATTAATATAAGGAGGTAATCAGTTTATTGATATATTTCTTTCGCGTTTTATCATTATTGTTGAAAAATATCCGTTCAGTTAGTGCTTTTTTAAATTCAAGTATTGTGTTCTGTGTCTGGTGCTACTTGTGTACATGCAAAAGTTCTTAGTCAGGAAAGACTAAACTACGGAGAGGCTCCTTTATCTTTCAATTAATGAAAGAGAAACACAACTTCACAAGAGGCCCACACTGGTAGTTTGTGAGAAGGCTAGCCACTGCCCAGATGCAGGTGATGCTTCTCATCAGTGACATGGGGATCTCTGACTGAAACGGCCTGTTCAGTTTAATTCAGCCAATTAATCTTTCAATGTGGACTCTAAGATGGGCAATCTATTGCGGTTGATCTGTGCTGCTGGCATTTGGCTCTGTTTAGACAGAAAGGGTGGACGGTAGACCTTGCTTGGCACGCAGTCATCAATCAGGAACCCCTTGTCTGCCATCACTGCCATGTCTTCAGTGAGCAAGCCAGTCAGAGATCCCTATGTCGCTGATAGGAAGTATCAACTACATCTGGGCAGAGGCTTGCCTTCTCACAAACTACCAGTGTGGGCCTCTTGTGAAGGCATGGGCCAAGGAGCAATGAGCTGCTACTGCAATGCATCTTTCCTTTTTTTGCTGTGACCATCCGTCTAACACTGTAGCCCATTTATTGTTAATAAACACCACTGCTTATACTCCAAACCAAAAATGTGTTTATTTTATTTACAGTGACAAGAAAACAGAATAACTGAATTATTTTAAATTCTGTATTTATTAATTAGTTGCACAGACAGATTTGTTGGTTTGTTTCTCTTTCATTAATTGAAAGATAAAGGAACCTGTCCGTAGTTATTTAGTATTTCCTACCTAAGAACTTCTGCATGTACACACACTGTATAAGTAGTACCAGACACAGAACACAATAATCGAATCACTAACTGACGGATAAACACAATTTTAAACAACGCAATAGTAATATTATTATATTAATATACCGATTACCTCAGTATATTAATGATAAAACGAGCGACTTCGAGGCTAGTATGGGACGTGATCGGGAGAGGAAGTTATGTATCGAGTAGGAAGTTGAGCGGAAGTGGGCGTTGCTACGTTCTGCAAAAGGCAGTCCTCCATAGGAATTAATGGAAAATACTTGTATATATTTTTGTATTATTATGTTAAGCTCACATTATATACCGAACAAAAACAAACAACAATTGCAACGAGTACAGCTCATAAAGAAATCAGTCCATTGAAATAAATAAATTAGGCCCTAATCCATAAATTTCACATGACTGGGCAGGGGCACAGCCATCCAGAATGGGTATTTCCCCACAAAGGGCCTTTATTACAGACAGAAATACTCCTGATTTATCAGCTGCCTCAGACAATCCCACAGGTGAAGAAGCTGGATGTAGAGGTCCTGGGCTGGCGTGGTTACACATGGTCTGCGGTTGTGAGGCCAGTTGGTTGTACTGCCAAATTCTCTAAAACAACTTTAGAGGTGATATGCCACACCTGTCAGCTTCTTGATATGCCACACCTGTCAGGAGGATGGACTATCTTGGCAAAGAAGAAATGCCCACTGACAAATCAAATCAAATTTCGTTTGTCACATGCACCGAATACAACAGGTGTGGACCTTACTGTGGAATGCTTAGTTACAAGCAATGCAGTTCAAGAAATAGAGTTAAGAAAATATTTACTAAATAAACTAAAGTAAAAAAATACAATAAAATAAAAAACAGGGATGTAAACAAATTTGTGCACAGCATTTGAGAGAAATAAGCTTTTTGTGCATATGGAACACTTCTGGGATCTTTTATTTAATCTCATGAAACATGGGACCAACACTTCACATTTAGCGTTTTAATAGTTTATGCATTAAGGTGTCTCTAATAGAATAAATGTGGCAAAAACGAATGTAGACATTAAAGGAGCTACATGTAGAATTTTTGAATTGTAATTTTAAAGTATATCTGCAGTAATAGTGGAATGATAGTGTTTAACAATATTTAACACACATTGTTTTGGGGGGGCAATACAAAATCACATTCTAAAATGCAGACTTTCTATTTGACAAGAAAAGCCAGACCAGCTTCTGTTAAGATGGGAAAACTGCACCCTCCTTCTGTGACACTAAAAGACGTGTGATCTCCTCCTTGAGCACAACGAACAATGGCAGATTCGGGCAAGCAGATTCTTATTATACCTTGTGGGGCAAACGGCTGATGTAGAAATTGCTGTCATGACCTGGTTGCTACAATTCTACACTCTCAATCAATCAATCAAATGTATTTATAAAGCCCTTTTTACATCAGCCGATTTCACAAAGTGCTATACAGGAACCCAGCCTAAAACCCTAAACGGCAAGCAATGCAGATGTCGAAGCACACTTCGCTCAATTTCAGTTTGTGAAAAATCAATCACTGAATAGTGAAGGGAATCATTGTACCATCTAAATAGCTATGACATACAGTCATTAACAAAACATATATGTTTTTACTGCTGTTTGAGGTTGGTGGACTAAACTTAAAATAAAAGAGTCTCCTCATGGTCCATTCTATCCGGGGTCCTTGGGAAGTAACTGCCATGGTTCATACTATGGTGACTCTGGGATGTCGGATAGCACTAACCTCTCCACTGTGTTGCAGGGAAATGTGATTGGAAAAGTGGAGAGAGTTGTTTATAGTCAGCGTAAGTGTTGTTGCAATTCACTTAGCTTCCACATAAGTGAGATATTCTACAGGTAGCACCTTTAATAAATTAATTTCTAAAGCCTCAAAAATATTTTTTTATGACGGTAAGGGCGTGTCAAGATGGAGGCACAGTGGCTTCAACACCGCCCCTAATTCTCATCTAGTGTATATATAAATCATTGGTAGAAACCATAGACATGCCTCATTTTTTTTATTTAACCTTTATTTAACCAGGTAGGCCAGTTGAGAACAAGTTCTCATTTACAACTGCGACCCGGCCAAGACAAAGCAAAGCAGTGTGACAAAAAAACACAGAGTTACACATGAGAATAAACAAACGTACAGTCAATAACACAATAGAGAATCTATATACATTGTGCAAATTTAGTGCAAAATGCAGAAAGGTTAGGAAGGTAGGACAATAAATAGGCCATAGTGGCGAAATAAGTTACAAATTAGAATTAACACTGGAGTGACAGATGTGCAAATGATGATGTGCAAATAGAGATACTGGAGTGCAAAATGAGCAAAAATAATAAATATATCTGTGCCATTATAGCGTCTATGACAGCATGGGCACCTTCAGTGAGGCTAAAACCCATAGAAATCCCCACACAGTTGACTACATTAAAATGGCCGAAGCATGGTGGAAGCCCTCAATGGCGCTGCCCATGCTACAACGGCCAGTTGGCCACTAGAGGCCTCTATCATTCTCTATGGTAAAAACACTTCCGCGGTTCTAACGGTCGTCTCGCGCCGAACTGCGCCTGTGCAGGTCGTCAAATCCTTGACGAAAATGTCAGTTTGTCACTTTCATGAGATTGGAGTAATAACATGTTCAACTACTTAAGACATTGGCTCGAATCTAGGTTGTGCCTTTAGATTTCGAGAAAATTAACAACTAAGGAATAATTTGCTGACGTCTCAAACCTCAACCCCCACCTGGTCAGTCTCGCAAACTTTCCCGGAAGTCTCGCGATGTTGCGCCTCGGTTCCGAAACTCTGTGCTGGGACTTAGCTAGGTCCATTATTTGAATGTTTACATGACTGTTTCTCTGCGTTGGTAGCAAAAATGAGCAACGAAGCTGTCTTTGAAACAATTGAAGAGGTCAATAAGCATATCTCACACGTCGAAGAGTCAACCTGTGTGAAATATATTTCTTACCGTGTGGATAAGCGCTTTAATGACCAAGGTAAGCTAGCTAGCTAGCAAGCTAAAGAGTGGCACAGATAGAACAATGAGCCAGATATTTCACCGGATATATACATGTGAAGGATCCGGTTGGCTTTTCCACTTACTACCAAATATGGGGATGAGAGGAAGCCCAGTGGCCGGTAGTGGGAGAAGATGGATTTTGGCCAACAGTCTGCTCATTTTCTCATCGATGAAACATTTGATCTCCATACAGTTGTATTTTTCCAAAACTATTATCTGTAACAGAGTGGGCTGCGTTTTGTAGACTTTACCCTTTGCCCAAGTGTTTTTTTTTGTATTAAGTTGTTTAGAAGTGCACGGGCGAATTTAGTTATTTCACACGCGCACTTCACAGAGTAGTCGTTCCTTAACGGAAATATGTAAATAAATGCTAGAACGCGCCAATAGGATTTCACTAGCTCGTGCTTGGCTCTGCCCACCTCCGTTTGCTCTCATTGGAAACGACAGGCTCTGGTCTATCTTGGGTTAGTTATAAAACATCTTTGAGAGTTGTGTAACAAACTTGCATTGATCAAGCTACAGACAATGAAAACAATCACCAGAGTGGTTGGCTATCTTTTATCCCTTGTATACTATTTAGCTACCTACATTGATTGATTGATTGATTGACAACCTGGTTCGAATCCAGACTGTATCATAACCTGCCATGATTTGGAGTCCCATAAGGCGGTGCACAATTGGCCCAGCTTCATCCGAGTTTGGCCGGTATAGGCCGTCATTGTAAATAAGAATTTGTTCTTAATTGACTTGCCTAGTTCAATAAAGGTAAAAGAAAAGTTATGTATATTCTGACAACTACTGGGGTGTATTCATTAGTCAGAAACCTTTTACTCCTAACGTGAAATGTTTTGCAACAAAAACAAGAGTTTCTATTGGACAAATTCAGGTAGGTCCCTCCCTGTTTCATTCTGTTTGCTTCCGTTTGGTAACTAGACAGTAAACGGTTTCTGTTGCAAAACCTTTTGAAGCAGAATCCAACTAATGAATACACCCCTGGACTCATGGCTCTTTCAATGTGTTCTGCTAAACAGGTTGGAAACCACAGGACCACAAGAACAGGCTGTACTGGGAATGGAAATACGGCAAGGGTACTCCCTGTATCCCCTTTGACGGCGTACCCTTCGTGTTCATCGGACACAAGCTGATGGGATGCCACCGGGGCCGGGCAAAGTGTGGAATCAAAAAGAGGCAGGAACTTGAGGATCAAAGGGTGCTAATATCTATGATTTTCTGAAACAGCTTTGAAGTGTTCCATGTTAATGATTAGGACGTATTGAGTATCTAATATACTTTATTTAAAAACATGTGAAATGTCAGAATAATAGTAGAGAGAATTATTTATTTCAGCTTTTTTTCCCCCCAGTGGGTCAGAAGTTTACATACACTCAATTAGTATTTGGTAGCATTGCCTTTAAATTGTTTAACTTGGGTCAAACATTTCAGGTATCCTTCCACAAGCTTCCCACAATAAGTTGGGTGTACTTTGGTCTTTCCTCCTGACAGAACTGGTGTAACTGAGTCATGTTTGTAGGTCTCCTTGCTTGCACATGCTTTTTTCAGTTCTGCCCACAAATTCTCTATAGGATTGAGGTCAGGGCTTTGTGATGGCCACTCCAATACCTTGACTTTGTTGTCCTTAAGCCATTTTGCCATAACTGTTGGAAGTATGCTTGGAGTCATTGTCCATTTGGACCCATTTGAGACCAAGACTGATGTCTTGAGATGTTGCTTCAATATATCCACATAATTTTCCTTCCTCATGATGCCATCTATTTTGTGAAGTGCACCAGTCCCTCCTGCAGCAAAGCACCCCCACAACATGATGCTGCCTCCCCGTGCTTCACGGTTGGGATGGTGTTCTTCGGCTTAAAAGCCTCCCCCTTTTTCTCCAAACATTTTGGCCAAACTGTTCTATTTTTGTTTCATCAGACCAGAGGACATTTCTCCAAAAAGTACGATCTTTGTCCCCATGTGCAGTTGCAAACCATAGTCTGAATGAATACGTATTCAACCATAATGAATACGACCCTGGCGGTTTTGGAGCAGTGGCTTCTTCCTTGCTGAGCGGCCTTTCAGGTTATGTCGATATGGGACTGGTTTTACTGTGGATATAGATACTTTTGTACCTGTTTCCTCCAGCATCTTCACAGGTCCTTTGCTGTTGTTCTGGGATTGATTTGCACTTTTCGCACCAAAGTACGTTAATCACTAGGAGACAGAACACGTCTCCTTCCTAAGCGGTATGACGGTTGCGTGGTCCCATGGTGTTTATACTTGCATACTATTGTTTGTACAGATGAACGTGGTACCTTGAGGCGTTTGGAAATTTCTCCCAAGGATGAACCAGACTTGTGGAGGTCCACATTCTTTTCTGATCTCTTTTTCTGATTTCTTTCTTTTCTTTTTATCATTATTAATGTAACCAGTGATTCCATGTCTATAGGCAGCAGCCTTTAAGATTTATACATTTTTTATTTAACCAGGCAAGTCAGTTAAGAACAAATTCTTACTTACAATGACGGCCTACCTACAGGGTCAGCCCCTGGAGCAAATTAGGGTTAAGTGCTCAAGGACACATCGACAGGTTTTTCAACTTGTCGGCTCGGGTATTCGAACCAGCGACCTTTCGGTTACTGGCCTAACGCTCTAACCGCTAGGCTACCTGGCGGACTAAGGTCCAGGGTTGAGTAACCGGGTGGTAGCCGGCTAGTGACTAAGTTCTGGGCAGGGTACTGGGTGGAAGCCGGCTAGTGAAGGCTATTTAACCGTCTGATGGCCTTGAGATAGAAGCTGTTTTTCAGACTCTCGGACCCAGCTTTGATGCGCCTGTACTGACCTTGACTTCTGAATGATAGCGGGGTGAACAGGCTATGGCTCGGGTGGTTGATGTCGGGTGGTTATGGCCCTTGATGATAATGAATACGACCCTGGTTTCATCAATGCTTCTAGGTACTATCTCAACAATGCCGCTCATTTTGATCTTTCAGGCAAAAGATGGCAAGGAAAAAAGAAACCTGTTGCTGAAAACCAAGAAGGTAGCATGCCCCGCTGTGTTCACAATCAGCCGCATTGTCAAGTTCCCTGGATTCAAGGTACAGGTGAAATAGAGTCAAACTGTTAATATGATGCGTGTACGTTTATTATGTAACGCCAGTGACCACGCACCTCAGACTAATACACTTAATTCTATCTCTGTGTGTGTCCGCACGCTCGCACCACACTGCATCAGTTGGAGAAGGACACATCACGGTTGAGGAGGGTAATGTCTATTTCCATCAAACAAGCTCTCCAGACAGACCCAGCTTCGGTGCAGTGGAAGATACAGTATTTCCTCAAAATACCCAGTGTCACTGACCACAAGGGCCATCCTATTGGAAAGGTATTACTATATTATTACTATACTATTACCATGGGATCTATTGTATTGGACTCTCTTTAGGCTACATATCTAGTATCTGTATGTCTGTTCAGTACACAGATGTAATAAAACCGTAATCTCTTAAAATTCCCTGTAGAATACAAGTATCTGACCCTGTAACAGTGGTTAGGGGTATTTTCTCCCTACTTAACAAACACCACTCTGTCCTTGCTCCCTCAGGGTGCAGATCAGGTGGACGACAGGGTCAAAGGTTACATCCGAGCGTTGGTGCAGCAGGGGGTGAGGAAGGTGAAGGATGTAAAGAACCAGATGGTACAGTACGTGCAGACAGAGCTTTTCCGAGACACGACCCCGCCGCCGCTGAGGCGCTTCTTCCCCACAGAGAAAACCATCCATGCCGTCATGGCTCAGGTCATCGCGGAGGAACACTACAGCAAAATAGACCTGGTCAACCTGCTGGTGAGAATCCCAGTCTGTAGCTTTAAGTTTGGATGATTGTGTGTTAGTGCCTGTTTCTGTGCATGATAGAAAGAGAGATTTAACACGCCTTTATTATACAATTCAGGAATGTACATTCAGAGTTTTCCACAGATTCAAGAAAATGTTTTATTCATAACAGCTTTGTGGTGCGTTATCCTTACATGGGGAAGAGCAGGAAGCCACTGAAGATGTTTGTTCATCCCACCCAGAGCCTGGAGTCTTTCCAAAGACTCATGAAGACCACATCTCCTTTCTCAAAGGCTGTGTTTACACAGGCGGCACAATTCTGATATTTCTTTCACAAATTGGTCTTTTCACATCAGACCTTTTTCAGAACTGATCTGATTGGTCAAAAGACCAATTAGTGAAAAAAAAGATCAGAATTGGGCTGCCTGTCTAAACGCAGCCAGAGTCACTTAATTGGATACATAGTCATTGCCTCCATTGTGATTGTATTTATATTTTAGTCATTTAGCAGACGTTCTTATCCAGAGCGACTTACATGAGCAATTAGGGTAAAGCGCCTTGCTCAAGGGGCACAGACAGATTTTTCACCTAGTCGGCTGATTCGACCCGGCAACCTTTCTATTACTGGCCCAACGCTCTTAACCGCTAGGCTACCTGCCGTCCTACTTGTTGACAGTAGATGCTGGCCATTATTATGTAAATCTACAACAACTGGGTTGACTGATGTCATTCTCTCGGACCCCACCACTCTCTCCCTGAGCTCATTCCCCAAACAGACAGAACAGCAACATCAGCAGAGCTAAAGCACCCCTCATTCTGCAACACCTTTTTTAGAAAGTATGTAGTCTGAGACTAAGTCCCCATCTACACACTGGGTGATGGTGAACTAATACATGGGAACTTTAAAAGGTATCCTCATTTTGAGGACATAGCGTGTGATGTAACAGAGCACAGATAAATAGTACTCCATGACACGTAATTCAAATTTGGGGTTGTTCAAGGCCATGGGAATATCACTGCTGTAGTTTAGAATAAGACAGTGACATGCTATAGCAAAAGTCAAGGTTCACTACCATTTATAAAGCTCACGTTGGCGCAAAAAAAGAGTTTGGTTAGCACTTAAATAATTGAAAGGATGCAAAAGTTGCACCTCAGCTATTAACCATGTACAGCTATTATGATTACCAGCTCTGTGACCCTAAGATGACCCCAACCTTTGTTTTACTCTGTCTCCCCCTTAGACCCTGGCAGAGAATTGGAAGGCGGAAGCTCCTAGAATCAACTTCCTGCTTAGGGTCCAATCAGAGAGCGAGAACCTGTTGCTCTGCTACCAGACGGACTGGCAGCGGCGGCTACTCCGGCAGTATGGCAAGGAGGTGTGCTTCCTGGACTCGGCCTACAAGAGGACGCGCTTCCCCCTGCCACTCTTTTTCCTGTGCGTGCGCACCAATGTGAGTGTGGCACCCGTGGGCCTGTTTGTGGTGCAGTCAAGGAGCGCCGAAGCCTTGGGGGAGGCGCTGGGGGTGTTCAGGCAGTGGAACCGGGGCTGGAGCCCGGCATACATCCTCACTGAACACTGCCCTGTGGAGATGAAGGCGGTGGAGGCTGCATTCACAGGTGAAGAGTGATGTGGTTTTAATGTTAACTGTGGGTTTCAGGATATTCTTTTGAAAAGACCTGCTCGTAAAGAAAATGTTTACCCTATTACAATCTAAGTACTAGAGGATGAGGGGTTTAGAGTTAGCTAATTATGGACTATTTCTCATTCCAATCTCAGGTGCTCAGGCAGTCTTCAGCGATCACCTGCGGGAGAGGACCTGGACCAAGTGGCTGAGCAACCGGTCCCGAGCCATCACCAACCAGGAGGGGATCTTTGATATGATGAAGGCCATCGCTGGAGCCCTTACCAGAGAGCAACACCAGGAGGCAGTAGAACGACTACAGCAGAGCCCCATCTGGCTGGAGAAGAGACAACTCTTCAAGAACTGGTTCACTAACAAGTGGCTGTCAGAGGAGAAGGTTTGTAGTTTACATGTCAATTAATGACATCACAGGGTCAATGGGGTCAGGTCCTGGACCTGCTCTGTCTTCACCTGCTTATTAATGAAGGTCAGGGTGGTTAGACAGAAAGCAGATCTCAGACCTGTGCTTAGAGGTGCTTTCATCCTGAAGCAGACAGCATGTTTAAACCACACATACTGTACAGTATGTAGACAGTAGTCTGTCGAAGTAACTCCGCAGTAGCAAGTGTGTTATGTTTTTGCTAGCTATATCCATGATACGGCATCCAGCTATAGATCCGTAATATGCTAACTAGAGGTCCATAATGTGCATCCTAGTCTAATGATGGTGCATACAGAGGTTTGCTACTTGCTCTTGTTTTTGTTCATTCAGAGATGGGCGAACGCTGTGAGGGTTGATATTGTCAACTTTGTGTCTATGGTGAACGGAGGTCTAGAGATGCAGAGCGACTTTTTCACACATAACAACATGAAGGTCCATAAAAAAGACACCCTGAGCCAAATGCTGCAGTTTGTTGTTGACGATTACTTCCCACAGATGCACCAAAGGTTAGTCTGTTTTGGAATAGGATTCACTTTTATTTAAAATAGGATTCACTGTCATTTAGAATAGGATTCACTGTCATTTGGAATAGGATTCACTGTCATTTAGAATAGGATTCACTGTCATTTAAAATAGGATTCACTGTCATTTAGAATAGGATTCACTGTCATTTAGAATAGGATTCACTGTCATTTGGAATAGGATTCACTGTCATTTGGAATAGGATTCACTGTCATTTAGAATAGGATTCACTGTCATTTAGAATAGGATTCACTGTCATTTAGAATAGGATTCACTTTTATTTAAAATAGGATTCACTTTTATTTAGAATAGGATTCACTGTCATTTGGAATAGGATTCACTGTCATTTAGAATAGGATTCACTTTCATTTAAAATAGGATTCACTGTCATTTAGAATAGGATTCACTGTCATTTTGAATAGGATTCACTGTCATTTAGAATAGGATTCACTTTCATTTAAAATAGGATTCACTGTCATTTATAATAGGATTCACTGTCATTTAGAATAGGATTCACTGTCATTTAGAATAGGATTCACTTTCATTTAGAATAGGATTCACTGTCAAAAGTGGTCTTCTTTTGAGATATCTGCAAAATGAATGGAAGATAAGCACCATATAATTTCCAGATTTGCGGTGCTTATCTTTTCCATTCATTTGGGGTTAAGATGTGTAGCTTGATCTGCACAACCAATTGCATAGGATGTGGACTCATCTTGACATTAGACTACTTTTGAGGTTTGAAAACATCTGACAAACCTTTATTTTGCAGTGTAAGGCCCCTTTAATGTAAGTGTTTTGATGTTTGGTCAATCGAAAAACCTGCTACACTCCCTGAACCTCCAGGTACACAGACCTCAACAGCCAGTCCTCCGTTGAGTACAGCCTCAACCCCACTGTGCCTCCGTACCTGTGGCATCGTCCTTTGGGTGTGGTGGCCCTGGTGATGGACAACATGTCTGCCGCCCTGCAAGACTCCGACATCGTGGTGGAGCAGGCCAGTGACGCCGCCGATGGCACCTTTCGGGTGAAGAGTCGGGCAGAGACCACGGTGGGGCAGTCAAGGCGGTCCTACGCGGTCAGCTTCGGTTCAGAGTCCACCTGGCCCTCCTGTGAGTGTGAGGTGTGGAGGGACCAGCGCCTGCCCTGTGAACACTTCTGTCACGTCTTCAGGTCTGAGCCTAATTGGACCTGGGAGCACCTCTGTCCCAAATACAGGGACCACCCTCTGCTCACGCTGCATTCACACGCCACTCATACCACAACGGAGGAGGAGATAGAGGAAGCCCTCAATGGTCTAATGCATCTCTCCCCAGCTTCCCCAGTCTCTCTTCAGTGGGATGGGCCTGAAGAAACAGTGCCACTGGTGCAAAATCCTCAAACTCCACAGTTTCAACTGCAAAGCATACAAACACAATGGGTGACCCCACAGGCTTCACAGTGTCCGCGGGAGAGGGAGGAACTGCGGAGGGAGGAACTGCGGAGGGAGGAACTGCGGAGGGAGGAACTGCGGAGGGAGGAACTGCGGAGGGAGGAACTGCGGAGGGAGTGTGTGGCCAAACTCAAATCTATCATGGAGAATGTGAGTGGGATCAACGACATTGACCACCTACAGGAACTCAGGCAGAAACTGGAGGTTCTCCATTCTCAGAGTGAGACCATGGTGGTTCAGAAGGACGCTAGCGTCCAAACAGTGCCCACCCCCAAGGGGAAGAGAAAGAGGGCAGGGGTGGAGATTATCGTGGCCATGCCCAAACGCATCAAAGTGCTCACCCGGGTTGATGTAGAAAATGTTCAGAAATAGATTTTTTCTAAAGCGGGAAAATAATGAATGGTATTAATCAGGTTGTCGCTCTTATTTCTTTGGTGAAGTATAGGATGTCGTCACGTTTTATCAAGTTCTGGGAAGTGTTTGGCTGCTTGTTCACAAGGGTCAGCACGCTGCGCAGGTTCACAAACTTTTCCATAAATTAATAAATCCGTTATATTGCACAGTCCAGACTATTTAGAAA
Organism: Thymallus thymallus; assembly: GCA_023634145.1. Taxonomy (NCBI): domain Eukaryota; kingdom Metazoa; phylum Chordata; class Actinopteri; order Salmoniformes; family Salmonidae; genus Thymallus; species Thymallus thymallus. Next base: position 10,040,569 of record CM042403.1, on the reverse strand, counting down.
TGTGCCAAGTGTCTCAGCTCCACGCTGATTACATCTGCGGAGTTGAGTGGAGACTAGAGTTCTTGGAGTGAACCCCCAACTCCTTCGAGTCGCTGTACAATCGATACTTGTAAATTCTTAAACCCTTATCGTGTACCTTTTTTTGTCCTCTGTTGCTTTCTTTGTTTGCTGAAATCCATACATTTTTAATAAAAAGTTAATCAAATACAACCACCGACTGTTTCCTCGTTGACATTATATTGGCACATTTGCGCTGAGTGGCCATGTTAGAACAACAGCTAATGGCATCATGCCCATAGGGGGCACAAAAGCATTTTATTTATTTTTTAAACAAAACTTCAGTTTAAGCCCACATTTTATCATAATTATTTATAAAAAGATATTTCTGTGGTATTTTGCATCGGGAGCACTGAGCTAGCCTGCAACTTCACTTCCTGGAGTAGTTCAAACTGTGCATGTTATCAAATACAGTACAGTAAGAAGATAAGCAGAAACTGCTTCTCCAATATAAATCCCTGATATCGCTTGTAGACAATGTCATGGCGACGTTGGCTAGCTAACCTCATGCTCATAAAGAGTCATCGTGTCTAACGGTCGTGTAGGCCGTCAAATCAAAGGCACTCCTTCCATATAAAGGGTTTTTGGAGGAAAACGTATGCAGTTTGTCATTTTCACGAGGTTGGAGTAATAACTTGTTCAGACATTGGCTCGAATCTTGGTTGTGCCTTTAGATTTTGAGAAAATGGAACAACTAAGGAATAATTTTTCACCTCTCTCATTTACTTATCAAACCCAAACCCCGGCCTGGTCTGCATGGTCTGTTTTGCATGCGTTCCCAGAAGTCTGGGGATGTTGCGCCGCTGGTTTTAGAAACTCTGTAATGTTGTCTCCACGAGACACTATTTTAACCAACTTAATTTGGCTTCAATATGCTATTGAGTCTTCACTTAGGAATGAATGGTGTCACAAGATCGCTGGCTTTGTCCATTCATATATATAGTCATTGGTGTAGAGCAGGGGTCCAGAATTGCATTCAGCTGCAGGATGATTTATTTTCGTGAGCGGATGTTCGGGTGGCCAGAAAATAATTATAAATAATTTGTACATTGCAAATTGACCGCAAGAAACCCAAACAGATACAGTCGTATGAAAAAATTTGTGCACCCCTCTGAGGCTGCATAATAATTTACTCTGTTGTCACAGAAAATGATCACAGTGGCATGCCATTCATTTTCTAATAAAAGCTGAGTACTGGGGTATTGTCCAGACAAATATTTTTTGTGTAGCAATATTAAGTTGTATGAAATTAAATCAGATGTGAAAAATAGGCTATGCAAACATTTGGGCACCCTTGTCATTCTGTTGATTTGAATACCTGTAACTACTTAGCACTGATTTAATTGGAACACACAATTGGTTTGGTGAGCTCATTAAGCCTTGAACTTCATAAACAAGTGCATCCAATCATGAGAAAAGTTATTTAAGGTGGCCAATTGCAAGTTGTTGTTCTCTTTGACTCTCCTCTGAAGAGTGGCAACATGGGGGCCTCAAAACAACTCTCAAATGACCTGAAAACAAAGATTGTTTTTTTTTTTCTTTATTTAACTAGGTAGGTCAGTTGAGAACAAGTTCTCATTTGCAACTGCGACCTGGCCAAGACAAAGCAAAGCAGTGCGACAAAAAACAACACAGAGTTACACATTAAACAAACAGTCAAAAACACAATAGAAAATCTATATACAGCGTGCAAAATGTAGTTGTTGTTCAAAAATTGTTCAACATTATGGTTTAGGGGAAGGCTACAAAAAGCTATCACAGAGATGTAAGCTGTCAGTGTCCACTGTGAGGAACATAGTGAGGAAATGGAAGACCACAGGCACAGTTCTTGTTAAGGCCAGAAGTGCCAGGCCAAGTAAAATATCGGAAAGGTGAAGGATGGTGAGAACTGTCAATAACAGCCCTCAGACCACCTCCAAAGACCTACAACATCATCTTGCTGCAGATGGTGTCACTGCATCGTTCAACAATTCAGCGCACTTTGCACAAGGAGAAGCTGTACGGGAGAGTGATGCGGAAGAAGCCTTTTCTGCACACACATTTGGTGGGGGTTCCATCATGCTGTGGGGCTGTGTGGCCAGTGCCGGTACTGGGAATCTTTTTAAAGTTGAGGGTCGCATGGATTCCACTCAATATCAGCAGATTCTTGGGAATAATGTTGAAGAATCAGTCACAAAGTTGAAGTTATGCCGGGGCTGGATATTTCAACAAGACAACGACCCAAAACACTGCTCAAAATCTACCCGGGCATTTATGCAGAGGAACAAGTACAATGTTCTGGAATGGCCATCCAAGTCCCCAGACCTGAATATCTGAATATCATTGAGAATCTGTGGGATGATTTGAAGTGGGCTGTCCATGCTCGGCAACCATCAAACCTAACTGAACTGGAGATGTTTTGTAAGGAGGAATGGTCCAAAATACCTTCATCCAGAGGCTATAGGAAGCGTCTAGAGGCAGTTATTTTAGCAAAAGGAGGCTCTACTAAATATTGATGTGATTTTTCTGTTGGGGTGCCCACATTTATGCACCTGTCTAATTTAGTTTTGATGCATATTGCACATTTTCTGTTAATCCAATAAACCTAATTTCACTACTGAAATATTACTGTGTGCATCAGTTATTTGATAGATCAAAATGAAATTGCTGATCCAAACACCCAATTATTTATAAATGGAAATCATGGAAATTGTCAGGGGTTCCCAAACTTTTTCATACGACTGTATAGTATTTGACAAAAACATAATCATTTCAACCTTGATTGCATTGGGAAATAGATTTCTAAATTAAAATCACTTTGAGCTGATTTCCTGGTGTGTGTGTGTGTGTGTATATATATATATATATATATATATATATATATAGATATATATATATATATATATATATATATAGATATATATATATATATATATGTGTGTGTGTGTGTGTGTGTGTGTGTGTGTGTGTGTGTGTATATATATATATATATATATATATATATATATATATATATATATATATATATATACACACACACACACACACACACACACACACACACACACACACACACACACATACATACAGTGGGGAGAACAAGTATTTGATACACTGCCGATTTTGCAGGTTTTCCTACTTACAAAGCATGTAGAGGTCTGTAATTTTTATCATAGGTACACTTCAACTGTGAGAGACAGAATCTAAAACAAAAATCCAGAAAATCACATTGTATGATTTTTTAATAATTAATTTGCATTTTATTGTAGATGTCCTAACCGACTTACCAAACCTATAGTTCGTTAACATGAAATCTGTGGAGTGGTTGAAAAATGAGTTTTAATGACTTCAACCTAAGTGTATGTAAACTTCCGACTTCAACTGTACATAGGCGTACAGAGGCCCATTATCAGCAACCATCAATCCTGTGTTCTAATGGCACGTTGTGTTAGCTAATTTTAAAAGGCTAATTGATCATTAGAAAATCCTTCTGCAATTATGTTAGCACAAACTGTTGTGCTGATTTAAAGAAGCAATAAAACTGGCCTTCTTTAGACTAGTTGAGTATCTGGAGTATCAGCATTTGTGGGTTCGATTACAGGCTCAAAATGGCCAGAAACAAATAACTTTCTTCTGAAACTCGTCAGTCTAGTCTTGTTCTGAGAAATGAAGTCTATTCCATGCAAGAAATTGCCAAAAAACTGAAGATCTCGTACAGCGCTGTGTACTACTCCCTTCACAGAACAGCGAAAACTGGCTCTAACCAGAATAGAAAGAGTAGTGGGAGGCCCCGGTGCACAACTGAGCAAGAGGACAAGTACATTAGAGTGTCTAGTTTGAGAAACAGTCGCCTCACAAGTCCTCAACTGGCAGCTTCATTAAATAGTACCCGCAAAACACAAGTCTTAACGGCGACTCTGGGATGCTGGCCTTCTAGGCAGAGTTGCAAATTGGCCAGTCTGAGATATGGCTTGTTCTTTGCAACTCTGCCTAGAAGGCCAGCATCCCGGTGTCACATCTTCACTGTTGAGATTTCTGAGCAATTTGGTGTTATTTTAATGGACAAACAATTTGCTTTTCTTTCAAAAACAAGGACATTTCTAAGTGACCCCAAACTTTTGAACGGTAGTGTATTTAATAACGATGACTATGGGCATTTCTGCTTACTTTTTTTTTGGTTCTAAATAGAGACAGCTAGAAGGGCCATGGGCCATATTAGATTATGTAGAAATGCAGGAAATAAGCTTTAGATGCCCCAGAAAATTTGAGCACCCCCAGACCCCCCATCTAGTTATGTTACGCCCCTGCAAAAATATAAACGCAACATGTAAAGGGTTGGTCACATGTTTCATGAGCTGAAATAAAATATCCTTAATGTTGCATATGCACAAAAAGCTTATTTTGTTAGCACAAATATGTTTACATCCCTGTTAGTGAGCATTTCCCCTTTGCCAAGATAATCCATCCACCTGGCAGGTGTGGCATATCAAGAAGCTGATTAAACAGCATGATCAGCCACTCTAAAATGTACAGTTTTGTCACACAACACAATGCCACAGATATCTCAAGTTTTGAGGGAGCATGTAATTGACAAGATCTCTTGCCAGAGAGTTTAATGTTAATTTCTCTACCATAATCCATCTCCAACGTCATTTTAGAGAATTGAATAGTCCGGCCTCACAACCGCAAGCCACGTGTAACCACGCCAGGCCACGTGTAACCACGCCAGCCCAGGACCTCCATATCCGGCTTCTTCACCTGCGGGATCGTCTGAGACTGTGGGTTTGCACAATGGAAAAATATCTGCACAAACTGTCAGAAACAGTCTTAGGGAAGCTCATCTGGGTGCTCGTCGTCATCACCAGGGACTTGACCTGACTGCAGTTCGCCGTCCTAACCGACTTCAGTGGGCAAATGCTCACCTTCGATGACCACTGGCATGCTAGAGAATGGCCACTGGCATCCAGGTTTCAACTGTACCGGGCAGATGGTAGACAGCGTGTATGGCATCGTGTGGGTGAGCGGTTTGCTGATGTCAACATTGTGAACAGAGTGCCCCATGTTGGTGGTGGGGTTATGGTATGGGCAGGCATAAGCTACGGACAACAAACAATTGCATTTTGTCGATGGCAATTTGAATGCACAGAGATACCGTGACGAGATCCTGAGGCCCATTGTCATTCCATCACCTCATGTTTTCAGATTTTAGGAAATAGCTGCCCCCCCCCATCCGCATGTATTTTGTGCCCCTCTAAAAGAATGTGCATGACGCCCCTGGCAACCGCAATGAGGAAAAATGTGGTTGTATTTGATTGTTTTATTAAAAAGTATGGATTTCAGCAAACAAAGAAAGGCATGCAACAACAGAGGAGGAAAATAGGTAGGTCCACGGTAAGGTTTAAACATGTGTATTTTTTAAGTATTGACTACACAGAGGAGGTTAATTCAAAATACTCTTGTCTCCACTCAACTCTGTGGATGAAATCATCATTGAGTTCATATACTTGGTTATTTAGAAATCAGATAATAAGCACATTAGTTTTCTCAGCCTGATTGTCATGAATAATTGGTATCATCAATAACATCAATCAATGCATTTCCCTTTTAGTGAATTAATTGCTTCATTATTACAGCTTTTCAGGGATCATGTGAATGGGCATGTTCGAGCGGATCATTTTTGTCAAGTCGGTGACCATCGTTAGTCACCGCCTTCCAAAGTGTGTTGCATTATGGGGATAAAAATAGTCAGACTTGCACGACTGGCTGAACTTTACAAAAACAATGTGATCAATGGTCATGAAGTAGGTGACTGCAGTCGACTGCAAATTTCTGCAATGGCTCTTCACCAATTACATCCTGCAGCCATCACCTGCATTGTGGGAGGCTCTATTGTCAACCAATGAGGGGATTTGATTATGCTGAGCCATGGGCACTGGTCTATGGCCCCTGACATGAACATGCAAAGGCTGTGGGGGAGGAGCACCCTTCTCAAATCTAACAGTAATCTGCGCAGCTCGCTCATGTTGTCAACAAGGCAGCATGGTGCGTCGTCCAGAAACACGTATCTTTTCCATAAAATATATGTTTGAATTTTCAAACTAGTTTTCATTGGAAAAGCAGATGAAGTGTTTTTATCAAAAAAGCAATCACTTTTCCATGTGAAAACACATAATACTATTAATTATTCCACGTGCTTAATTACGTCACTTTTTTTTTTAGCTTACTTCACCATGGGCTTTGAAAGGGGCACCTGGCTCACGCCCGGGCCAGATTAATCGAATCCCGTTAATCATTTCGGGTGTTTTTGTTTGAACCACCCGAACATGACCAAAAACATGACTGAAAGAGGGACTCCTTTTTCTGATGATTCATGTAATTAGTGGATATGCAAATTCATCTGATATTTGAGGCTCTCTCAGTAATTGATTGTGCAATCTACACACATATGATATGAGGGTGTGATATGGGGGTTGGATACATGTATATTTCGACATTATCACCTGCATTGTGGGAGGCAACACTGCCATGTTGATCTGAGGCTTGCTGTTGGAAAACCACAGTATCCGATTGTTGGCTGTCGCAGAAACACCTCCCCTGACATCACTCCTCGACTTTCGTCTACAGGCGGTTGCTTTAGACTTACCACTCAAACGCGCCCAGTGGAAACCCTCTGGTACTGTGTTATTGTGATCCAACTTCCTGGGTGGAGACAGCAGCGCCTCCCGAGTCTTTTCTGTTGCTGCGAATGGTGTGTGAACCTGAATATTTCCATTCTGTGAAACATTAAGACATGTATTACTTATGTGCGGAAGAGAAGAAAGACAGTTATTGTAACACATTAGGTGAGTACGGACGTTCTACATTATGACAGTCTATATCGCAGCATGTTCATAGAGGAATGTCGACTTGTAAATACATCTTTTCTGCCGCCCTAGGCGACACAAAAAAATTGCCGCCCTCCAACGCAAAACTAGAATAGTGTAGCCTATCGTGCGTGCCGCAATGGAATTTTATGAATGCCCATCCATGTAGTAGGCCTATCGTTTGTAAAGTCGGCAGTTGCATTGGCTTTATTAGTACTCATTTATGTGACTAATCATTTTGGTTCTGAATATCAACTACCCAACTTTATCAGGCGTTATCCTGAGAATCCATGAATTCAATGTCTTTACACTGGGAGAAATGCAGAAGTCTTATTTTCGCTATGATGCAGTTCGTCAAAAATGTATAAATAGGTCTACAAACCTGAAATCACTGATTTATCATGACAATTTAGCCCACGGAGCGAAATTCCTGGACAGCTTAGCCGTTATGAGTATCCTTATTTTTTTCCATTACAGATATTGTCAATTTTACTCTGACCTGTCCTGTTTTTAGGATAGGCCTATATTGTTTGGTAACATTACATTTTCACATCGAATCGCTTTTTTTATTTGATTGGGCGCCATTTAGGTTAGGCTATTTGATCGAAGAAACGTGCATGATGTAAAACGTGTATGATGATATTGTCATTACATGTAATTCTCCAGCCTGTAAGCTACAGAAAACGCCACTCTTTTTACCGTAGACTAGTAGGGGTTTTCAAACTTTTTGGGGCCAGGGATCCCTTTTGCGATTGCAAATTAATCATCCTCATAATCAACACAACTCGAGTGAGATGAAGCATACAAGGAGTACATGACCAGAAGAACCAAGTCTCTCGGACCCTGGGAAGAACGTCTTGAAAATGTATCATTTTTCAAGCCAATTTCCTGCAATTCTACACATTTTGCCACACGGCAGAGAAACGTTTTGTTGTTGCAGCTGTATAACTAATAACCCGCAATTCTACACATTTTGCCATAAGGCAGAGAAACGTTTTGTTGTTGCAGCTGTATAACTAATAACCCGCAATTCTACACATTTTGCCTTGAGGCAGAGATCATTTAGCAGTTTTAAAGCTTAAAGTAACTGTCCAGTGTTTCCAGGTTTCTATGAAATATGACTTATAATTAGTTACAATATGAGTGAAATCGTTTTCCTTCCAAAAAATAGCAATTAAGTATGATAAAAAGCATATTTTATTTTTTGGAATGGTGTGGGTGTACCCCAAGAACAGAATGGTGTGAGCTTATTCAGGTCATTCAAAATATTCATGCGAGAAGACTGCTGATTGGCCAGCATCATCTTCCGTTTTAGATACAAGTTTTCTCCAATTTATGATTTGGCCACCAATTATTTGGGTATGAGTTTTTCACCACTGGAAAGTTACTTTAAATTACAGTGCATTATGTATTTAAAACAAGAATAATTGGGGGAATACAGAAAGTATTGAGTTAAAATGTATAACTGGCAGAGTACTGTGGATACCAATATCCCTGTGAGCCTCCTAGGCCCATGTTTCCAATGGTTAAGAACATAAATTGTAGATTAATAATATTGTATTGTTTTACACCCTCTAAACATATTCCACGGATCCCTTGGCCCTAATTTGTTTAATCTGTTGTTAGTAATATTCATTTACAAATTATTTTTTAAATTGTATATTTTGAGATCTGGCTTAAGACCCCCTGCAGGACCTCGTCCGTGGACTCCACTTTGACTTATGTTGGATAATTTTTTGACGCAACATTGGTGGAGCACCGCAGTGGTGCTTCTCTTCAATAGCACCCTGGAGAGGCACGCTGGGCATGGGCAATATTTTGCGCCCCTGCCTTTGACAAAGTTGGTACTGCTTATTACGGGGTTGGCATCAGTGTTCAACTAAATAGCCCATATGCCGCTGGTCATATTTTTTTACACCCTTTTTCTCCCCAATTTCGTGATTACGATCTTGTCTCGTTGCTGCAACTCCCCAACGGGCTCGGGAGAGGCAAAGGTCGAGTCATGCATCCTCTGAAACATGACCCTTCAAACTAGTCACCTTAAGCGAAATTCGCAGTTTTTCATCCAAAATAGGTGACCTACGTGATTCGTGTAGATCGATGAGAAAGGTTTGGGGGAGGGGGGCTTTGATCACTACTGTCTGTAAGCGAACGAGTGATGCGCGTTTGGAGCATTACTGGCTGTACCAAGGCTCAGCCAATCGTTCATATAACAACAGAATGCAGCACGCGACTGAAGAGCGAAGTTACAACCAATTTGCTAGTTACAGCATACAGCTTTCTCTCTGGAAAGAGCGCACTCTCTGGACAGCAGAGAGTAGAAAGGCAGTTTACTAGTTACAGCACAGAGTCCCGTGAATGATAACTAAGAGGTAGGTGAGAAGCCTGACAACGGAGACGAGGGTGAGAAAGTGATGAAGCTACTGTACTTAACGAGCTGTAACCGAAAAACAACTGCCATTTGGAAAGTTTGAGGTGTGATGGAAGAAGTATTATTAGCATGATGCATCTTGCTAGCTGGATCGAATTCTCTGTTAGCTCGACAGATAAATGTTGAGCAACATTAGCAAACTTAACGGATCAAATAATTGAGTTTATGGTGTGAAAATTAGCTGGCTAATAAAGTCAGACAGCTAATGTTAGCTAGCTAACGTTACAACATCAGATTAACTAACGTTAGTAACCTAAACAAGTTACTATAGTATTAACTGGTAACGTTATACGACTCCTTGCCGTTCCTCAAGTTATAACGCGTTAGTTACTTACTGGACCCTGGCAATCTGTGAAACTACTACTACTAACTACTATCTGTGAACTAATGTTTTCCCTCTACAGTATGTGGTTAATTTTTAGAATGAGAGAATTAGGTGAAAATGAGGCATTTCTTGTTAAACAAGTGGATTCAGGGATCAAGTGTAGCTGGAGCTGGGCCTGGCTTAAGCTGGGTGCCACTATAAAGGTGAAAGGAACACCACACACTTTCCCTCTTTCTCACTTTTTCAATACAGTGGATAAAAAAGGGTATGCCAGGTGTTCTCTCTGCCTGAAAGAGATAAATTATGCAAAGGGTATCATGCTCTGCTGGCACATTGTAGAACAGATGTCCACAGGCAGAAAGTGTACAATGTAATAATGTGCAGTGTAGCCCAAAGATATTGCTTTTGTTGTGTTGAACTTGACAGTAACACTTGTGTGTGAGTGAGGGGGGATTGTTTCATTCTATTTCTACTTTTTCCCCCCAAGTGCAATATTTACATGTGTGTGGTCACAAGCGTTCTATTATAAAGGCTGTCATGGCTAACTGCAATATTAGTGTTTTAGTTTTTTCTCAAAACTTGAGTGTCATTTGCAGTAAAGTCTAGGCAACAAATTACATTGGATTGCTTTCTTACATTTTTTTTAGCTGTGAGTTAGGTTCACATTAACCACTTTATTTTACACAAAGAGACTGATAATGTAAATAATATTATTTGTTGTTTTAATGAGTTAAAACCTGCATTTCCCCCTAGCAGGGATTTTTTGCATGTTTCGGTGCAAAAAAAAAAGTCACCTTTTTGGGACCAGTTTGCATCCCTGATCAATGTGTCGGAGGAAACACCATTCAACTGATGACCAAAGTCAGCCTGCATGCACCCGGCCCGCCACAAGGAGTCCCTAGAGCGTGATGAGCCAAGTAAAGCCCCTGCGGCCAAACACTCCCCTAACCCGGGTGACGCTGGGCCAATTGTGCGACACCCTATGGGACTCCCGGTCACGGCCGGTAATGACACAGCTTGGGATCAAACCCCAGGCTGTAGTGACACGGCAACACTGCGATTCAGTGCCTTAGACCGCTGCGCCACTCGGGAGGCCAACTTGTATTTTTTTCAACCTAGATGTCGCCCACTGTGTTCAGCCAGGGGTAAACATCTGATTTAGGCAGTGTGCAACATCCGTAAATTGTCTGAAAATCCGAAAATTGTGGTGTTTTTTTTTTTTTCCACCGACGGGTCAATAAATCGAGTTAAGGACTGGTCCACTGGGGGACACAAGTGCATTAAGTCCAGAAGATAGTGGAGAAATGTGCCCAATAGTGGCTGCTAACCAGAGATGTGTATCCATCAAACTGACTTATTGCAGATAAAAGGCTGTGCGTGATGATGTAGTGCAATTAAAAATGTTGCGGTTAAATTCCCATGTACCGAATAACAAATGCAAGTTAAATAGGTTTACATCACATTTTCAAACCTATTGATGGTTTTGTCGCAAAAACTGTTACAAAAAGTGTTATACAGTATATCAAATGTGCCCACTCTGGTCTTGGCACGTGCGCTCTAGCCAACAGCTCGATGTGGGAAGGCTACCTACATGAGATTATTACGGATTTAAAAAAGGAGCATCAAGCTCATCACGTGCACTTTCACCACCTTGTGAAGTTTATCATAATTTATTCAATCTGTAGCCTAATAAATAGCGTGCTTTCCCGAGTCGTAGTGGGAGGACCACACAACATATCATCGCACGACTCAATGTTTACTTCAGTATGATGTTATTATATCAATATTTGCTCATAAAGGCATTTACATTTATTTTACCAACACAAAAATATCCCACCATGTTGAATCAACAAATTATCTGTCAGCATTTCTACAATTGTACCGGCATTTCCTGTTTCCATCAGCCCGGTCGTGACTTTTTTCCATAGACATTAAAACCAGTAGATAGTGATAGTGCTGATGTCATCCAAGTATTCCTTTGGAAAACTCTCGATGGTGCATAAAGCCAGAAGTAGGGTTGCACATTTTGGGGAATATTCAGAGGTGGAAACTTTCCGTGGAAATTAACGGGAATATATGGGAATGAATGGAAATATATGCAAATTAATATTAATACCATTTAAATGTAGATGTTTTTTTGTATTGGATATATTTACCATATCATATGGAGACAGAAACATAAACCTTTTACCTTATCATAAGTAGACATAATTGCAAATGATTAAATCCTTCCAATAGGAATAAAAAAATGATTTAGTTGCGAATTGAACTTTAATTAAATGAGTTGACTCTTCACATGGGATGATTTCACTGAAGAACAAAAGGAAGGGAATATTGAATGATCCCCAATGATCCATCGCATCTCCCAAAAACGTTTTCAACATACATCTGTAAAATGGTCAGCCTGTTGCGTGCTTTGGTGTGTGTGTTCGCTCTGAGGCGGCTGATGTTGGTGGGATTTGGAGGATGATGGAGGCAACGGGAAAGAGCCTCAGATCCACAAAGTCCCTTCCACCAGGTGGCTGATGAGATATGTTTGCACGACTGCCATATTGCATCTCCATCCCAAAGCCCTTGCTTGTTTTGGCATTATTTTCAGTGCCATGATGTCCTTGAGGAGCAGATTCAATGCATGAGCAGCACAGCCAATGGGTGTGATGTGAGGGTAGGACTCCTCCACTTTAGACCAAGCAGCCTTCATGTTCACAGCATTGTCTGTCACCAGTGCAAATACCTTCTGTGGTCCAAGGTCATTGACTGCCTTCAGCTCATCTGCAATGTAGAGACCGGTGTGTCTGTTGTCCCTTGTGTCTGTGCTCCTGTAGAATACTATAATTGTCTTATGTGTATCCCACAAAAAAGGTTCACTGTTATAAGCTAACATTTTTGATGAATTTAAGCAAAATTCCCAGGGCTTAATTTCATATGGAAAATGTCCTAAAATTTACCGGAAAGTTTCCAACTCTTTGCAACCCTAGCCAGAAGTATTTGAATTTGAAGCGTTCCAAATTGCTGAATAGGGCTGACTGGCACCAAAAAATTGTTAAGGATCATGGTGAAAGTGGCCGTAACTAGCAAAGGATCATGGTTAATGTAGTCATTTTCATCCTGCCCGAGAGTCAACCGGGAGCTAATCTCAGTTAACCAGAAGTAACATTCTCGCAAAAGTTATCATGTCCCGTTTATTAACCAACAGATTAACCGGGAGCCTACTTGTAGCTTGCCGGCCCGTGATTGGTTAGTGTCAGCATGTGGTCTTGTGTGACGATAAATTTAGTAATCAGAATGCCTCACTATTTCATTAAATATTTAGATTTGTCGCAAACTTTGAAATAATTCACTGTGGGGATGGAACTGGATCATAATAAACACATTTTTGAGCCCAAAACATCCATCTGCATTTTTTGTTTGGCCTTTCTGACGATTGTAACATAGTCTTTCTAGGGCAGACCAGGGCTTTTGGCACTGCTAGGTTGCTATGCAGTAGCCCACCAGCATAGCTCATGACTTCACTCTCCAGACTGAACACTGAGGGCCTGCTTTTTTTATGTGTTGGGTAATTCATCCACATTAAATGGTTGGATTGAAACCTGACTGGTCCATCCAATTTGCCACAGATTTTCATGCAAATATGATAAAATCTGCTTTAAAACATATGCGTATTTACCCACCAGAGGTGTTTCCACCAGACTGACTGTTGCGGATTAAAGGCTGTGCATGATGACGTAGTGCACATAAAACACTTTTGAGTTTTACGTTTTTCATGTAGTGAATAAAAAAACATGAGTTGAATGTGTTTCCGTTGAATTCTCCACTCTACCGATTAGTTTTCAGACAAACTGTTACGATAAATGGCAAACTTGCCCAATCTCTTTAGACAACTGTTTGCTGATTAAGTGGACATTGGCCAGATTAGGTTATATGATGAGATGGATAAGTGGCAGCTAAGCATCGGTCATCTTGTCACGAGCATACAAATGAAGGAGCATCAAGCTCATGACTGTGCACTTTCATCACCCTGTAGCCTAAAATGTGCAGGCTTTTCCTAGTCACAGCAAGTAACCAAGGCTGCCGCACGTGGAAGGACGCTGTGGGCAGCTTGTTTTCATTGGTTGAGGTGCATTCACATTCCACCACGCTCAACACTACAACACAAGCTTGCCACTCTTGCTAGCTAGTTAGCTGGCTAACATGATTTAAAAAAAAATGTTTTACAGAGTCACATCTAATAAAATAATTGGTTTCTAATCAAATTTTGGGTTAATAATTTCTGTTGCCAGTAAATACTTTTTATGCATGTTGGATCACTTTGTATCAAAGTGCCGTGAAAAGTGTGTCCTTTGATTTCTCTCCCTGGGCCCTTCTGTACTTTGCTTTCAGCTTGCTGCAGCCCAGAGGATCATATTACCTCAATCTGTCCACCTTGGGAATAACATTAGTTAGATTCTACAATACCTGCCTAAACTTGAATACTAACCCAATTCCATGTCAGGCAACTGTCAGGGAAACACTTTGATATGGTAAAGTTAAAATGCAGTTGCAGTTCTATCAGACATTATTGGAGTTTTTAATTATGTAGGTGTGCCAGGGGACCAGACAGAGAGGAGGGATGTTGGGTGTACTGTTGTTGGGCGGAAGTCCATATGTTTTATACTGTCTGATCCTGAACAGACTGGACACATCTTGGTTACTCTAGCAACGTAAATTATTTATCAAACTGCCATATAGTGATCCATGTGACCTGCCCTTAGTACCCTTACAGTGTCAGATCTGCCAGATAGTGCTCACTGTGAAGCTACTGTATGTGCACTGTGTGAACTGAAAGGCTGTGTAACGGGCTTTGAGTCACCCGGGCTCGCACACATGATCAATAATCTATGTGCTCTGAGACAAACCTAGAAGACTACGAATGGAAATCTGAGCAAACGAAAACGTCACTTTCTAAGCAACTTGATTCGGATAAAAAAAATACAATAATAAGAGTAGAGAGAAACAGAGAAGAGACTTGTTTTCGTTCGGTCTCAGTCAGTGTTGTTTTAACTAGACTTCTGACAAACTGGGAGTTGCTGCATGAGAGGGCAGCGATCCAAAGAGAGAGAGGCAGACTTAAGATGGCTACACGGCTCAGGCTCTCCTGCCTGGCATACTGGTTTGGACTGGATGAGCCTCTGCTACCGTCAGTCAACCACATTCCAAGGGGAGGGGCACATGGAGAGAGGGAGAGCCAGACTTTATAAACTAAAGTCTACACCACCCACTCCACCACATCTGACCTCACGCATACAAAGAGGAAACAGGAAATCTCTTTCAGCTGATTAGATAGCCTGTGATACTACGAGGGTTGTTCTGCTGAGGGTGGACACTCTAAGCTTCAGTATGTTCTCTTATACCGCACTGTTTCCCCGATATGCATTTATGCCGCTGCTAAATCGTGGCAGCCACAGATTTTGAGAGATATATATATATATATATATACTTTCCGAGCGCGCTGTATATGTATGTGTGTGTGTGTGTGTGTGTGTGTGTGTGTGTGTGTGTGTGTGTGTATAAATGTATGCATACATACATACAGCGGGTGAAATAAGTATTGAACACGTCACCATTTTTCTCAGTATATATTTCCAAAGGTGCTATTGACATGAACGTTTCACCAGATGTTGGTAACAACCCAAGTAATCCATACATACAAAGAAACCAAAACAAATAAGTTCAGAAATTAAGTTATGTGTAATAATGGGAAATGACACAGGGAAAAAGTATTGAACACATGAAGAAAGGGAGGTGCAAAAAGCTTGAAGCTCTCCACAAGTAGTCCTTGGCTCTTGGACAACTCTTCTGATTATTTTTTTCACTCCTCTGTCAGTAATCTTGCGAGGAGCACCTGGTCGAGGCAAATTTATGGTGAAATGATTGTCTTTCCACTTCCGTATTATGGCCCCAACAGTGCTCACTGGAACATTCAGAAGCTTAGAAATGCACCTATAACCAATGCCATCATTATGTTTTGCAACAATTAGGTTGCGAAGGTCTTGAGACAGCTCTTTGCTTTTACCCATCATGAGATGTGTCTTGTGTGACACCTTGGCAATGAGACCTTTTTGTAGGCCATCAGTTGGGACTGAACCAGCTGATACTAATTTGCACTGACAGCGGGCTGGATTGCTTTTTAATTACTGATAGTTTTCAGCTGTTGTCTTGGCTTTCCATGCCTTTTTGCACCTCCCTTTCTTCATGTGTTCAATACTTTTTCCCTGTGTCATTTCCCATTATTACACATAACTTAATTTCTGAACTTATTTGTTTTGGTTTCTTTGTATGTATGGATTACTTGGGTTGTTACCAACATCTGGTGACAATTTCATGTCAATAGCACCTTTGGAAATATATTTACTGAGAAAAATGGTGACGTGTTCAATACTTATTTCACCCGCTGTACATACATATACAGTGCGTTCGGAAAGTATTCAGATCCCTTGACTTTTTCCACCTTTTGTTATGTTACAGCCTTATTCTAAAATGGATTAAATAATAATAATAAAAAATCCTCAGCAATCTACACACAATACCCCACAATGATAATTGTTTTGCAAATGTATTAAAACAGAAATACAGTATTTACATGAGTATTCAGACCCTTTGCTATGAGACTCGAAATTGAGCTCCGGTGCATCCTGTTTCCATTGATTGGAGTCCACCTGTGGTAAATTCAATTGATTGGACGTGATTTGGAAAGGCACACACCTGTCTATATAAGGTCCCACAGTTGACAGTGCATGTCAGAGCAAAAACCAAGCCATGAGGTCAAAGGAATTGTCCGTAGAGCTCCGAGACATGATTGTGTCGAGGCACAGATCTGGGGAAGGGCACTAAAAAATGTCTGCCACATTGAAGATCCTCAAGAACACGGTGGCCTCCATCATTCTTAAGTGTAAGAAGTTTGGAACCACCAAGACTCTTCCTAGAGCTGGCCGCTTGGCCAAACTGAACAATCGGGGGAGAAGGGTCTTGGTCAGGGAGGTGACCAAGAACCCGATGGTCACTTTGACAGATGGGAGAACCTTCCAGAAGGACAACCATCTCTGCAGCACTCCACCAATCAGGCCTTAATGGTAGTGGCCAAACGGAAGCCACTCCTCAGTAAAAGGCACATGAAGCCCGCTTTGATTTTGCCAAAAGTCACTTAAAGGACTCTGCCCATAAGAAACAACCTGGCACCATCCCTACAGTGAAGAATTGTCGTAGCAGCATCATGCTGTGGGGATGTTTTTCAGCGGCAGGGACTGGGAGAATATTCTGGATCGAGTGAAAGATGAACGGAGCAAAGTACAGAGAGATCCTTGATGAAAACCTGCTTTAGAGCGCAGGACAATGACCCTAAGCACACAGCCAAGACAACACAGGAGTGGCTTCGGGACAAGTTTCTGAATGTCCTTGAGTGGCCCAGCCAGAGCCCGGACTTGAACCCGATCGAACATCTGGAGAGACCTGAAAATAGCTGTGCAAGGACGTTCCCCATCGAACCTGACAGAGCTTGAGAAGATCTTGCTTTGTCATTATGGGGTATTGTGTGTAGATTGATGGGGAAAAAAACAACAATTTAAATTTTAGAATAAGGTTGTAACGTAACAAAATGTGGAAAAAGTCTGCAGCTCTGATTTGGTTATGGCACACCGGTCTGTGTAGAGTACAGGCCTGATTCGTGCCTGTCAATGCAATAGAATCCTACTTTGATGCGTTCTACCAACATCAAAATCTCTTGCATAGTTTCGGTATGTTGCATTGAAAGGGGCTAATATTGCGTTGATTCGATTACAATTCTCACAGTAAAGGGACACGGGAAAAACTCTATAAAGTTGAGTGAAGTTCAATCTCGTGCTTTTCTGCGCGGGCTGATATTTCTTCTGCGCTGAAGTCCCAGGGAACATTGAGCATAAGCCATGGTAAAATGTGTTTAATTGCAGAAAAATTGCTTTAAAACAACAAAACGGTGCCATTGGCCATACCCCTCCCCCGCTAACGCTGCTTAAAATAATCCTAGGGGAAACACTGAAACGGTACAGATGCAGAGGACTTTGTGTAAAGGACTGGTTCATTTCCCAAGGAATATCCTATTAAACGGATGGTTTTCCCTGTACACTGTAGCAGTAGGGCAATTCCACAGTAACGGAATATCTTAAACTTTTGAAATCAATGGTCTCAGTGTAAATCCGTTACAGTGGAATTGCCAAGTAGTAGTACATTTTCCTGACCAGAAAAAAATGCAAGTAATTAATAATAGGCTATAACTACAGCCAAGAGTTTTGATCACTTGATCAGGAAAAACTCCTGGTCCCAACAATATCATAATAAATTGGTTATTTTCCCGTGTCTGAGAGATCACTGGTGGTGAATTATTTGTTTATTTTATTTTGTACCTATTATTTAACTAGGCAAGTCTGTTAAGAACAAATTCTTATTTACAATGACGGCCTACCCCAGCCAAACCCTCCCCCTAACCCGGACGACGCTGGGCCAATTTTGCGCCACCCAATGGGACTCCCGATCATGCCCGGTTGTGATACAGCCCGGGATCGAACCAGGGTCTGTAGTGACACCTCTAGCACTGAGATGCAGTGCCTTAGACCGCTGCGCCCTAATACTGAGCTAGACCTAACAAGCCTTTTCTGGCAAAACAACATTGCAGCTGAGTTAATGGATTCCTCTTTGGTTTTATTATAATCAGACAGGCTCTCTGTGACATTTCGCTGTTGCCCCATTGAATACCATCATTCATCCACACGCATTGAGTAATATTTATTCAGAAAGTAAACAGGAAGAAACATGTTCACTTGCAATGAGTCACTGTTTTCTTAATGGAGTTTAAATGCCAAAGTTCTCAAATGCTCTCCTTCCTTACAAAGTCCTCCTACCTGATGGGTTTGTCATTTTTTATTACTTTGTTTTTTAAGTGTGAGTCACAATGATTTCACATTTTTGTGACGGGTCTTCTCACAGAACATTGATTCAGATGTTACTAACTTTCGCATGTGTGTCCGTGCTTATGTGCTGTGTCATGTTCTTTTCCCCTCTTTATCCAGCTTGCTCTGAATTCTCTGAGTGTCTGCTCACAGGATGTCTGGGTTGTACCTGATGAGTAGCAGAATCTCCATAGCTGGGAAACATAATAACTGCTTTCCCTGCACCAACCTGGCAACCCACAGACATAATGCCCCTAGTCAGAGTTCTGATCATATTTCCCATAATAAGCATTCTAATCAGGTTTCCTGGGGTTTTGCATTCTGATATAAATAAGATGTGGGGTTACAGAATATATAAGAATATATAATAATTGAAGCAATTGTGAAGTTGTTGTATTAGACATCGTTGAATGTAATGAATGGTCTGTGTTGAATGAGGCCAGGTAACTGATTTGGTTTTGGGTGCTGAGGGTTAGCAAAGGAAGTCACGTTTAATATACGTAGGAGGTCTATGTGTTACTTCACTGGACCCGAAATAGTATCCACACACAGGCAGGTGGGTTTGTGTTTAGCTGTCTGCAGTTGTGCCGAAAAATCAGTGGTTGAAGAAAATGTATAAGTTCATAGAGACAACGCATGCCGACACATGACGTGTCTCCCCACAAGAGTCACAGAGTTTCTGATGAGCAGTGTCTGTGGTTCGATGAGCAATGTTTGTTGTTCAAGATAAAGCATGTTGTAGCAAACCTGTGAAGATTTTGCTCTAATGAACTTTGTCACAAGTATATTTCAATATGAATGTCTTGCATTACATTTTTTCTCTATCTTCATCTCCCTCTCCATAGGTAAACCATCATGATCCCCATCACAGAGCTCCGGTACTTTGTTGACACCCAGCCGGCGTACCGCATCCTGAAGCCATGGTGGGACGTCTTCACAGACTACATCTCCATTGTCATGCTCATGATCGCCGTGTTCGGGGGCACGCTGCAGGTCACCCAGGACAAGATGATCTGCCTGCCCTGCAAGTGGGTGGTCAACAAGTCCTGCGAGTACCTCAATGTGAGCTTCCCAGACCCATTTGCCACTGAGCCCAAAGGCATCCAGTATGAACTTGACCGGCACCAGTACAACTACATTGACGCGGTATGCTACGAGAACAAGCTGCACTGGTTTGCCAAGTACTTCCCCTACCTGGTACTACTGCACACCCTCATCTTCTTGGCCTGCAGTAACTTCTGGTTCAAGTTCCCCAGGACTAGCTCCAAATTAGAGCACTTTGTCTCCATCCTGCTCAAGTGTTTTGACTCGCCCTGGACCACCAGGGCTCTGTCCGAGACGGTAGTGGAGGAGAGCGACCCCAAGCCCCTGGGGAAGATGAACGGTTTGGTGGACAAGAAAGCATCTTGTGTCAGTGAGGACGTGGAGGCCAGCATTCCCATGCTCCAAAGGACTAAGTCTCGCATCGAGCAGGGCATCGTGGACCGCTCCGACACCGGCGTCCTGGACAAGAAGGAAGGCGAGCAGGCCAAAGCTCTGTTCGAGAAGGTGAAGAAGTTCCGGATGCACGTGGAAGAAGGGGACATTGTTTACCGGCTATACATCCGCCAGACCATCATCAAAGTCCTCAAGTTCATCCTGATCATCTGCTACACGGCCTACTATGTGCACTACATCAAGTTCAGTGTGATCTGCATGGTGGACATTGAGAAGCTGACAGGCTATAGGATGTACCACTGTGCTCACCCCCTGGCCACCCTCTTCAAGATCCTGGCCTGTTTCTATATCAGCCTGGTGGGGATTTATGGTCTCATTTGCATGTACACTCTCTGCTGGATGCTCAGCCGCTCCCTCAAGCGCTACTCTTTTGAGTCGATCCGTGAGGAGAGCCACTACAGCGACATACCCGACGTGAAGAACGACTTTGCCTTCATGCTGCACATGATCGACCAGTATGACCCGCTCTACTCCAAACGCTTTGCCGTTTTCCTATCGGAGGTGAGTGAGAACAAACTGCGTCAGCTGAATCTCAACAACGAGTGGACGCTGGACAAGCTGAGGCAACGCATCACCAAGAACTCCCAGGAGAAACTGGAGCTGCACCTGTTCATGCTTAGCGGAATCCCTGACACAGTGTTTGACCTCATAGAACTGGAGGTGCTCAAGCTGGAGCTCATCCCTGATGTCACCATCCCCCCCATCATTGCCCAGCTGGTCAGCCTGAGAGAAATGTGGCTCTACCACACACCGGCCAAAATCGAGGCCCCAGCTTTGGCATTTCTGAGGGAGAACCTCAAGTCCCTCCACATCAAGTTCACAGACATCAAGGAGATCCCTCTGTGGATCTACAGCCTGAAGAACCTGAGCGAGCTGCACCTCACAGGGAACCTGAGCGCAGAGAACAACCGCTTCATCGTAATCGACGGGCTACGGGAGCTCAAGAGGCTCAAAGTGCTCCGTCTGAAGAGCAACCTGACCAAGCTGCCTCAGGTGGTGACGGACGTCGGGGTCCACCTCCAAAAGCTGTCCATCAACAACGAGGGCACCAAGCTGATGGTGCTCAACAGCCTGAAGAAGATGATGAACCTGACAGAGCTGGAGCTGTTGCGCTGTGACCTGGAACGAATCCCGCACTCCATCTTCAGCCTGCACAATCTGCAAGAGATCGACCTGAAGGACAACAATCTCAAGACCATCGAGGAGATCATCAGCTTCCAGCACCTGCACCGGCTGGTGAGCCTGAAGCTGTGGTACAACCAGATCGCCTACATCCCCATCCAGATCGGCACCTTGACGAACATGGAGAGGCTCTACCTAAACCGCAACAAGATTGAGAAGATTCCGGGCCAGCTCTTCTACTGCCGCAAACTGCGCTTCCTGGACCTGAGTCACAACAACCTGACCAGTATACATGCCGACGTGGGCTTCCTCCAGAACCTTCAATACTTTGCTGTGACGGCCAACAGGGTGAGTAGATATCTAGTATTTGAGTATCCCTGAGCAAATGTTAGCTACGCACCAGTGGAGGCTGTTGAGGGGAGGACGGCTCATAATAATGGCTGGAACAGAGGGAATGGAATGGCATCAAACACATGGGAACCGAATACCCATACTAGCGCACTAGTATGCAGAAAAATTATATTTTATAGTATGTGAAATTAAAAAAAGAGTACTCTGAATGTGTCATCTAATGCACGACTGCGTTGACTCCTGCCATTCATTCATTTTGGTACAGCGCATCAATTTATCTGATTTATCAGCTGTTGTTAAACACGTGAGTCGGAAAAGACGAGTAAATTCTACTAGATCAAACCCTAAAATGAGGATATGCAGTTTAAGTATTTAGTACGCTACTATGGGTATTCGGATGGGGCCACAGTATTTTTGTAATGGTGTTATGGTAAATGTCACTAATCAAACTACATATAGAGATGTTTTTAATGATTTTATTGAAAAACATACAACTGCCTTGCAATGGTTCATAATTGTATTATTTTATTAGGGTTGTCGCAACAGTTTGTCACTAGCCCATTCCTCCATAAATGTTTTGGGCTTGTAGGAAAAGTCTTCATGTGGGATACAATAGGGATAGCCCTCTCATAAAGCTGCCATCTGTTAGACTATTCAAGGAGAGTTGGATTGAAGCATTAGGTTGCTAGGAGAAGGACTAACTGAATTGCTTTTATGGAGGACTGTCTTGACTTGTGAGAGTGATCACACAATTTATTTTCATCATGAGCAAAAGATATTGGCTTTCTACCCAAGGTTGCAAAAAAAATGTTTTGATGCATTTAAAAATGCAAGAGACCATCAAAATTGATAAAAGGGTGTGGCAGTAGCAGGAACAGCAGCATCTACTGGGCAAAACCTAGTACTTTCACAATAATATATGGTAAATATTGCAAGCGACACAGGGAATATATTACATAGGATGAAGAACCAATACTCCAAGCCACAGCTCCATACTACTTGTCAGACATAGAGACCTAATGACCTTGTGTACATATTTTAAAGTACACATTGTAGAGTTGTGTAGTAGACTGGAATGTCTACACATAGTTAGTGCCATTGAGATAAACTGGTCACTTGAATACTTCAATATTCTGAAAAAGTAACAGCCTACCCTGCTAATAATATGTTTCAAATGAGTTAAAATAGGGGAAACTGACAGACATACTACACACTGTTGGTTGACTGAGGCAATGTGCCAGTGTTTTAAAAGTACACAAACGAGCAGTTCTATAATGCTAATGAGTTTGTCACACTTCTGGCTACAGATCAAGCGGTCCTGTCCCTGGGGTGATTTTAACTTTTTTCATTCTGTATAATTTTTTTGTTGTAAAATTAAATTGTACTACTCCCCACCCTTGTTAGATGCAACTCATTTTTGTTAAGCAGATGGCTGGAAAAGGTTTAGTGTGTCCTGTACAGAATAACAACAGGGAGATGCTGTCTTACAAACAATTCACAAAACTCCCGAATGAGTCTGAGATCATTAACATGAACTTTGACTTGTGTGAATTCTTGTCTAACTGAGTGCTGACTTCTAGAGTTTTGAGAATAATGTAAGTGTAGGCTAACTCTTGGAAGTGTAACACTTGTAAGTGAAAGTGTCATATGTAAATGCGTAATATAGGATTTCATATCTTTTAATTGTGTAAATGTGAAGTGACTCCGCTATAGCAATGGGCATTTGTGTTGGCCGATTTGTGCATTTTGCATGAACGACACTCTGACCACTGTGACTTCCTGTACATTCCTGACAGACTGATCATTGTTTATCACTGTTCATTAACCGTTGGGTTAAACGCAACGTTCATCCAATACATTTTTTTACGAATACAGTTCACAGTGTGAAAAATAAGGTCTTGCAAGGAATTCTGGTTATACATCATTTTACCTGTTGTGTACTGGTGGGCATCTGCTGTGTGTAGAATCAGATGGTTTGAGTAAACGATACTATTATTATTATTTTTTTTTTTTTACTGAACTCACTCACCCATATACGTAGTTCCATACTGAGAATAGGCCACTAACAGGGTGGTATGCAGCTCAAAATAGCCCCGTTTACAAGGAACCCCTCTGGTGTGTTCTGTGTTTTTACGCCCTTCTCTAGAGTTTTCTCTTCGCCATTAGTACATTATCGACCCAAATGAGTTGTGAAATTTGTAAAACGTTATTCCCAGGTGGGCCCCTAACGAGGACCCGATGCTCACCACTGGACGCCAATGTTCTAAATTGTTCTAGGTTTTTGTTTTTCTCTTGAAGAACAATGCCTGGGTAGCTCTAACCGCCTCTCACATCTTCAGTGTTTGAAGCTAAGAAAAGCATTTGTAATTTGATAAGGCTATTGCAAGCTCAGTGAATCAGCTTACTCTGATCATATTTTGGCTTAAATGAACAGCATCTATGAAAGATGTTGCCTCAACAGATGACTGAACTATTAATAACAGGTGTTGGTGTCGGCATGAGCATTATAGTCATTATACAAATATGTACATGTTTGGTACTCTAAGACTGACTCTTTGTCTGTACCTCTATGGCTCGATTGGCTCCCTGCTTTAGGGCAGAGTGTCTGCGTTTGTTTCTGATTGGCTTAAAGTCCTATAGGCTGGTGTGACTGTTTTTTCGATCGGGTAGCTACGGTAGGAACAGTATGTACTGAACTCTCCTTTCTGCCCTCTTTTGCCAAGTCGGTTCTTGAGAACATAGCTGTTCACTGGGGAGGAGTTAAATTTGAAGCACCTTTCACAGCCTAAAGCAATAAACAGTATGCCTGTTTATACCATACACTATAGTATACATAACCTATGCACAAATACGATTAAATTTGTCTTTTATGAAGTCAAAAACAGCGAAAATAAACCTTTCTCCTATTTCAACATTTGTCCTCTCTCTGTTCCTTGTCCCTGTCAGATCGAGTCGCTCCCGCCGGAGCTGTTCCAGTGCAAGAAGCTGCGCACCCTGAACCTGGGCAACAACTGCCTGCATACTCTACCGTCGCGCTTCGGCGAGCTGACAGGCCTGACCCAGCTGGAGCTGCGGGGGAACCGTCTGGAGTGCCTGCCCGTGGAGCTGGGGGAGTGCAGGCAGCTGAAGAGGAGCGGCCTGGTGGTGGAGGAGGACCTGTTCAAGACACTGCCCACAGAGGTCAAAGAGCAGCTGTGGAGGGCCGACAAGGAGCCGGTCTGAGGAGAGAGACCAGAGAGAAAGAGCCTAAGAAGAGGAGGAAAGAGGGAGAGAGGATTGGGCAGTGGAGGATGATGTCACTTTCAATCAGAGCCAATTCTCAAATTTCTCCCTCCTTCCAGCCTCCACTGGTATGGGGTGGGGTAGGAGAGGTCGGCGGTGTGTCTGTATTGCTGGACATGCATCCAGAGAAGGATGGATGGTTGTTGTCTTGGCTCTCCTGGCTGAATTAGTTTTCTTAGGGCCACAAGTAGGACTGGCACAATTACAGTATAACCGTGTAACCGATGGTTAATTTTGAATAACCACAATGCAGCAGCAGCACACATAGAAATATAATGAATAGAACAGGTGTGGACCCTCTAACCCAGACAATCTGACGGGTAAACGTATAAGTACACTTGCAATGGCTGCCTGATATTGTGATGCAATAATTTCCACGGTAATGTAGAATGTTCATTCAAATGATGTTAACTGACGTAGCTCATGCAATACATTTTTTGTAACATCAGTTGAGTTGAATCAACAAATCACAGCACAAATTACTTCCTGCTTTGAAACTATGGGTACACTCGCAATAGCCGCCACTCCACCCATTATGCCATCTTTTATTTGAATGGGGATGCCTGTTCTATTCATGATATTTCAATGGCAGCACATGCAGTCCGGAGCGTAGGAGGAGAAAATGTAAATCTACAAATAAATATTTTAGATATTGCTATTCAAACGTTTCTTACGGTGGCCGCGGTCATTTGGTTGGCCAATTACCGTCATCCAAAATTCCATGACCATCAAGCCCTAGTCACAGGGTCACAAGATGTTCTTTAACAGACTAACCAAACGGAGACCTCTCCTCGACAAATTTGTGGTTCTTCCCCCGCCCTTTGTTTAAATGAAACGATGTGCAAAGTCGATCCTTGTCTAATGCTGATTAGGAGAGAGGTTGAGATAAACAGACCGATATTAAACACTTTTCAGTATGGATCAGCGGTGTTAAACTCATGTTCCCTCGGGGGCCACATTCGGACTTCGAGGTCAATCCTCCCGTACTGTCTAGCTTTCATTTCAGTGATTTTATTAGCGAGCTGGAGACAGTCAAGAAACTGTATGAATTTAAGTCTATTATAATTTCTACACAGTTTTAATTTTAAACTATATTGAGTTTGTCCCCCCCCAAAAGAAAACAATATTTATATATATTATTTTCTCAAACAACCGGCGGGAAGTATGTTTGACACCTCTGGTATAGACAGTGGCCACAGAAGGACAAGAGATTACAAAACCGAGCAGTACCCCTACGGTGCCCGCATGTGGCGAAGACGCAAACAAACTTGTAGAACTAGAAAATATTATCTTCTGCCTAACTGATTGCACTGCTGGAAAGCCATCAGTCAACATGAAAGCCAACAGTCAGCATGAAAGAGTTGGGGGGAGTGGAAGGCTACAAAGCAATGTGTTTTTGCTCTTTTTTCCTTCTTCACAGTCCACAAGTCTGTTTATCCAAACGCCAGTGAGAGGACACAGGATCTGACTTGTTAAATTAAACACTATGGCCAATGCAACCAAAGCAGGGCCCTGTTTATTAGGCACCAGATAGTGGGAAATGGACAGAAACTACCTGAACACTATTTTTTGTTTTCTGCAAAACATTTTAAAATGTTTGTTACCGTGTGCCCCAATGAAAACAACCCATATATTTGCACTGCAAAACAGTGACCATGGATACGTCATTCACTTATACAGAACACGTTTGTGCAGTATTTTCTGCATCAATATCGAAGAGACACTTTTATTGACAGGACATTTTCAGTAGACACCATTATTTAGAGGTGAATTGCCACCAAAGGTGATTCCTTTAAGACCAGCCAGGCAACTCTTGTTACTAATATGGCCTTACCTTTTGGGTGCTGTACTGTTTGTCCCACGCTGTGTGTGATTACAACCATCATGTTCATGATTTTGCTAAATATGCAGACAAATGTATAGCTTATAATGTTGTACATTTTACGTTTCGAGAATTGACATGGTATTATTATTCTCACCAGCTGTTCCAAGTTATTTTAAAAGGAGAGGGAAGCCTCACTTTGGAGGAAATGTTTTTCATTTATGTAATAACTAATTTCATAACTGCCCTTTTGTGCAAGGCTACCAATGGGTGTTTTTGAATCCAGCTCTGTTCTGAAAAGGCCTCAGTCTTGGATTTGTTAGTAAAGGCTAGAGCCCAGCTCTAAAAGGCTGGGACAACGCTCACAGAGTAAGTGTGCATCAGAAAAGAGCAAACGATCCCAGGGCAAAAGCTCGCTGGTCGAGACTTGGTTGGTTGAATAGAGAACTACTGTAACGTCAAAAGTATTATTCTCTGACTTGTTCCATACTTTTTGGAACATTTGAAAATAGGTTCCACCCCAGGCCATTCCTTAAACGGGCTGTTATTATTGATGTCGTTGAGCTATCTTAACATAAAACTGATCTGAGAGTTACCATAGGACCATCTCAGGGCT
The DNA here is from genome assembly GCA_023634145.1 of Thymallus thymallus. Lineage (NCBI taxonomy): Eukaryota > Metazoa > Chordata > Actinopteri > Salmoniformes > Salmonidae > Thymallus > Thymallus thymallus. The sequence continues at coordinate 10,013,267 of CM042403.1, read as the reverse complement.
TCACTGGAGAGCTCATTGATTCACAGCTTTAACATGGCGCAGGCTTGAAGGGGTGAATATGATAACAGTTAGCGCTGACTGAATCAGAGCAGAAAATTGAGATTCTGCTAATAGAACCGGATAATATATTTCAGAATATATTGCTCTGCTGCTGCCATATATATTTTTGTATATAATTACTGTCATTTCTTTAAAAGCCATACAGCATCATAAAGAATCCCCCTCTGCGTGTAAGCCTCTTTCTGTTCAGCTATAAATGTATTGTTTTTACACTGAACTATTTGTATCTAACGCTCCAGCTTTTTGTCCTTTTCATAGCCCTCACCCAAAAAAATGAAAAATAATATCTGTTTTTGTTCTGACCTGTACTTGTATTGACCTTTAACACAGTGGGAACACTGTCACAAGATTACAGACATTCCCCCTTAAAAAGCACATTGAACTTTGTTTCTAACTTATGTTTCACAACCCAAACCCCCCCCCCCCCAGCATGTCGCCATGGAGGAAACAGGCGGAGGGTTAGGTCAGCCAAGTGTTTACCGAGCAGTGGAACTAGGAAGTGTGGTAACACTTTATTTGGATTGTCCATCTGTAGATGTTCTAAAGACTATAAGTAACATTTCAGCTAACTATCTGCTAGCCCTAACCATTTACATAACATTTTAGTCATTTACCAGATCGACATACAGCAGCAAATAGGGTTAAGTGCCTTGCTCAAAGGCACATCGGCAGATTTTTTTACCTAGTCGGCTTGGGAATTCAAACCAGCGACTGGCCCAACGCTCTTAACCGCTAGGCTACCTGCCACCCTAACTTTAACCCTTATCCTAACCCTTAACTTAGACCTAACTCTTATTCTAACCCTAACTGTAACCTTCACAAGCAGTTGCTTATCTACAGTTTGTTGATAGTATGACTATCTATCTGGGCTCCCATGTGGCGCAGTGGTCTAAGACACTGCATCTCAGTGCTAGAGGCGTCACTACAGACAACCTGACAACCGTGATTGGGAGTCCCATAGGGCGGTGCACAATTGGCCCAGCGCCGTCCGAGTTTGGCCGGTGTAGGCCGTCATTGTAAATAAGACTTTGTTCTTAACTGACTTGTGTGACCCGCAGAAAATGCTCTCCCTGATCACATGATGAGGTCACTATAGGAACGGTATCTGTTCGACTCAAGGTACATGTTGCTTGGGCTAGGGTCATATTGCAGGACCCTCAATTATGAGCTTAGTCATTATGGAGATGAAATAAGATCTGATCCTGCATCAGTGGTTGGAGACTGCTGTACCTACCCCCATCTGTATAGCACTGTGCCAGCATGTTAGGTAGTTAGTCATGCAATGGTCACGACAGTTGACCACAAGGGTAGGAAGTAGCCTAGCGGTTAGAGCATTGGGCCAGTAACTGAGCCGACAAAGGTGAAAAATGTGTTGCTGTGCCCTTGAGCAAGGCTCTTAACCCTAAAGGGCTCCAGTGGCTGACCCTGTAAAACAACACCTTTCACTGTACATATCCTATTTTTATTTTATTTTCATCCTGTCACTTTTGTTATCTCCCATAACCAATGTGACGGTTTTGCATGTTATTTTACATACGTGTATGCATCCCAAAATTCCTTGAACGTGTTTCTACAGATTTACTGACTGCTTGCTTTCACAAGAAACTTTCAAGTTATCATAAACGTAGTCAGAAATGTATGGTCTTCAGTGCTCGCCTTATTTCGACAGTCCTCCTGTGCGTCCAGTGTGGGTGGAGCGCCCCCTTGTGGGGGTTTTGAGTAACAGGAAAGTGTTCACTGTCATTTTCTCCATTTTGTAATATTAAGAAAAATGCTGCAAGGTTGGGTGTATTACCATCACAATATTATAATTTCCCGAATATTTTAATGGCCAGTCATTTAACCGCATTGTCTATAGGGGGATAGTTTCTAGGTTAAAACTCGTATTGCATTTTTTAATAGGGGGTTCATGATACTAAACGATATGGTTCATGATGGAGTTCAAAAGTTATTGGTAAAAAAACAGTATAGAAACCCTTCATGGAGTCTGAGATAGAGAAATGCTTTTTATTACATATTGTACTTAGCTTAGCTGATGATAACATGGCATTAGTTAGGTGATAGCCAAGTTATCATTAATCATTGTGGCTACGGAAATGCACATTGTCTTTTTGTCAAACAATGCTTTTTATTTCTTATAAGTCATACTTCTTTGGGTGGTCGACAGGACAATGGTACATATTTCTGTCAGCCGACAGAGTTGGTACAAGCCTGTATCTTTCTTTGACGTTTTGTTTACTGGCGTTTGCTGGCTGGCATTGTAAGAGCCCTGATCTGTGCTCGCTTGTTTGCCAGGCTCACATTCTGTACGCCACCCGCAATAGGCGGCACTATAATGTTGCTCTTGTTTCATTTAAGTGTAAAAATATAACATGGACCTGTCAAAAGTTAATGGTCAAATAACAATCTGTATCTCTTCTACGTCATCACCATCATCATTGTTGCCCATTTAATGATAGGTCTTCACTTTTTGTTGCCAAAATGAGTGAACACTGTCAAAGTGGAGAAACGATGAATGCCCCAGACTTTTGTAACAGTGGAATATTTTAGGCTTGACAACACCACGACAGATGTTTTACTACTGTTTTTTTTACTATTCTGATATAAATGATAAAGTAAACACATCACCAATCTGTCTCTTTTATTTCCATTAATAACTTAATGATATCGACCCCAATTCAAAAAAATTGAATCCCCATTTAAAGTACCTTTTTTTTTTGTCCAGAATTTTGCGCCTAATCTGGGTAATTGGCCCTTGGCATCTCAGTAACAGCCAATGTACAATATTATTTCAGAATGCCCACGACGCAGGTCAAGCGTTTGGATTGGATGGCGTTTCAATTGCAGATACAGTTAGGCCTAGGTCCTGAGCAGGAGCAGCGAAATGGTTAACATCGAAAATCCTATTATTACTTCACTACCGTTACATTTTAATCGAGTTAGACGTCTACATCACGTGGTACTTCTAACCCGTTTAGACCAGGAGAACCCGGATAAATCCTATACGGAGCTGAATTTTGAGTTTTCAGCATGAACTTTCTAACAGATCAAGATGCGAAAAAGGTCCGTTTAAAATGTAAATGTTTATAACTATGTTTTATTGTATTTAATGTCAAACCTGCGTAGCAATGTCTCTCATAGGGATGGCTATCGTCACTTGTATAATTTCAGTAAATCTGTTACTTATCGTGTAGGCTGTACAGATATCAGAAGCATTTACAGTGTAGGCTACATTTTAATTTGTAGGATACAGCAATGTGACATTTGTTTCATCCAGTGAAAATGCAACATGCATGCACGTGATTCAAGTGATTTACAACGTTGCACATGCAGCCCACTCACTGAATTAATTGTAGGCTATCATCGACCCTTACATAACTTACATAGACCTCCGCTACAATTCTAATTAAAGAACAAACGAAACTAACGAAAACACATTTTGTGAAAAAACAACTAACAGACAAATAATGAATTTCTATAGGACTCTAGTGTGCATATGCTGTGGTGGTGAATACTTTCTGCACCTTTTCAACAGTACCAGGAGGACGGGTACCTAGTCCTGGACGGGCTCCTCAGCCCGGCGGAGTGTGATGAGCTCCGGCTGAGGATGGGAGAGATCGTGGACCGGATGGACGTTCCAGAACATTGTCGGATCCAGTTCTCCACCAATCACGACGAGCAGCTGAAAACACAGGTAACATCCCACTGGGCAAAAACTGGTTGAAGCGACGTTACTTCCACATAATTTCAAGAAAAACATTCTATATGATGACGTTGAATCAACTTGGAAAACTGATTAGATTTGCAAAAAGTAATGAACGTAAGGGAATTCCGTATTTTTTTCACACAACTTGAAAGAATAATTGTTTTTTATTTCAAGTTTAATTCTCATTAGTTGACAACTTAACCAAATGTAAATCAAAACTAGATGAGCTGACATCTGTGCCCAGTGGGATTGCACATGAATTGATTATGTCTGCTGTGGCCTTCATTGAGTGAACTGGTTTGCTATCTGCACCATTTGACCCCACCATTTTTTTCTCCATGCCTACCCTTTCAAATTATAAAGATGCAGGTAAGGTTATTTGTCCCCTCTTATGCGTGCCTGCCCCGATTTACTGTAATTGAACTGTCACTTCCCATTGCTTTTAGTGGCACATAATTCTCACATTTAGACATTTCCTCCCTCTAGACTTGTCTTTTTAATAATTGTCAACGTTCATGTGTGACTCTGGCTGTCACGTGTGTAACATTATCTTATAGCTGGATCCGGTTATCTATCTGTCCCTTATCTATCTGCAGGGAAACGCTGAATACTTTATCACCAGTGGAGATAAGATCCGTTTCTTCTTTGAGAAAGGAGTTTTTGATGATAAAGGTGAGGCCTTCTTATGAATAAAGGTTCTTACCTCTCTGAAATCTGATACATTATAAAATATGTGTTGGATTTATTTGACATTGATTGACAGGTAAGTGTCTCGCTTTATAGGAGATTTCACCGTGCCAAAAGAACGCTCTCTCAACAAAATTGGACATGGTGAGTTTCAAATCTTTGATTAGATGTTGTGCTTATCTTTCAAAACTTTTTGACAAGACTCTATAAGATTGATCAAGTATCCAGTAATCTACAGTATTCCTGATACTGTTTTGTCTCCAATAGCACTCCATGCCTATGAGCCTTTATACAAAACTGCCACTCATTCACCCAAGATTCAGGTGAGAATTCCTTCATTAGCTAGTGAGTAAAGGACACAACAGGTTAACTGTTACAGTTAGACTACCACTGAATAATACACACTGCTCTGTTTACGTCCCCCAGGGTATTGCAAAGAAGCTTGGTCTGAAGAGTCCTGTGATTTTGCAAAGCATGTACATTTTCAAGGTAGAGTGCACACCAGCTTTTAACCTTTCACTAGTCTGACTTTTGCTTTAGAATGTGTGTTAACTGGTTCTGACTTGACTACGTTGTGTTTTTCAGCAACCAGGGATCGGTGGAGAAGGTAAAAAATAAATGACTGAAACAAAGAATACTGTAGTGTTTGTGATTGTGTATTTTGAACCCCATATGGCCCTCTGCCTGCCTGTTTGTCAGTGACGCCCCACCAGGATGCTACATTCCTCCACACGGAGCCCCTAGGCAGGGTGATGGGTGTGTGGATCGCCCTGGAGGATGCCACCCTGGACAATGGCTGCTTGTGGTTCATCCCCGGCTCACACAATAGTAAGGCACTAATGACAATCTTTGACCCATGTTAAAAGGCCATTCATTATTCATTGCTGCCAAGACCCGGTACTGGTGATTTATCTCAGCTCCTCCCTTTGAGATTTCAAAACAAGTTCAAGTAAATTGAGAACCACTGCCTTTGTCAGTCTCAACCAGATTTTGAATTACAGGGTTGACCCCCCCCACCCTAAGGAGTCAGCATGTAAATCAAACCATGGTCTCATTTGTATCAACTTGACTCCCCTTCCCTCTAGATGGTATCACCCGACGTATGGTGCGGACACCTGAAGGCACCTATCCTCTGACAGACTTTGTTGGGAGGGAGGCAACCTATGACGAGAAGCTGTTCATACCTGCGCCTGTCAAAAAAGGTACATGGCTCACTTCTACTGCTGACTGTCAACTGGCCTGTAATGGTGGGTCACATAAGACTTACATAAAATAAACCAAAGTGTGTCTCGCTATTGACATCAGGGACACTGACCTCAAAGGGGTTGGTTAATAACTGCAAAACAGAGCTCAGTGTGTAGTGTCTGCACTGTTATCTTTCCCACTGTGCTAGAGAGAGCAGGGAGGTTGTAGGGGGGAGTGGGGGTCAAAAAGTACTGAGTGGTACAAACTGAAGCACACAGCCAGTTAACACTTCATTGACTTTAGTCTTCAGTAACCGTTACAATCAGAATGTATGCACATTTAACTTGAAACTGTTCTGTCAGGTTCATGACTGTTCTGTAGAGAAACATTGATAGCAGGTTAGTATAGTAACTAATGTCCAACTATTTTGTCTCTGCTCAGGTGGGGTGGTTCTGATCGATGGAGAGGTTGTCCATAAAAGTGAGCAGAACACGTCAGAAATGTCACGCCACGTCTACACTTTCCACATCATGGAGTCTCAGAAGACAAAATGGAGCCCTGAGAACTGGTGAGTGCATGACAATGTTTCCTTCCTACGAAGTCACACACATTATCCAGGAAAATATGTCATAGAATAGAGTATGTCCTGCATAGTCAATGCTCAATTATAAACGGGGTAGTTCGAGCCCTAAATGCTGATTGGCTGACAGCCGTGGTCTATCAGACCGAATACCACGGGTATGACAAAGCATTTTATTTTTACTGCTCTAATTACGTTGGTAATCAGTTTATAATAGCAATAAGGCACCTCTGGGGTTTGTGGTATATGGCCAATATACCATGTCTAAGGGCTTAAGAACAGCCCTTAGCCGTGGTATATTGGCCATATACTACATCTCCTCGGGCCTTATTGCTTAAATATACACCTTTTTATTGGTTAGTGACAGCGATCCAAATGTATCTTTGTCAGATCTTTCACAGAATAGCACACATATTGAGGCATTGCTGTACACTTCTGATACATTTTGAATAAATACAATAAGAGATTAGGGGGGATATAAGCAGATGTAAAAGGTAAAGGCGTTCCTCTCTCTCTCTTCTGACAGGTTACAGCCCACAGAGGAGCTTCCTTTCCCTGCCCTCTACACCAAGTAATCCTAGTTCCCTCCGTCGGCCACTACACTGAATGGATGGACAGAGGCAGACACCTTCACTTGTCCTAGAGATCTTCGGTCAAACAGGACTAACAAACACATTATCAGTATTCAACCAGCAGAAATGAGATGCGATACAAGACCTGTCTATCAGTGAAGAATTAACATAGCATATTTATGTCACCCAATACAAGATGTCTACAAGGCAGGTGACGGTGAGTGAAGGATAACAGTCATAGTGCGAATGGATGATTTTATATAGCAATGGGCCAAAATGTGATGCTGAAAATGTGATTTTACATATGCTAACTGACTCCCTCCCACATTATGAATTTTAATACCAGAATAATTTGTTAAATAAACTGTGAAATTATCCACTCTGGATTAAGTGTTGTTTTTGACACTCTTTTCTGGTATTATACATTTTTCTACCACTTTTCTGCAACTTGACAGCAAAAGTGAACATTTAGTAGTGACACCCTAAAGTGATCAATGAACCAACGAGTGTGTGTGTGTGTGTGTGTGTGTGTGTGTGTGTGTGTGTGTGTGTGTAGAACAGTATTAATTCAAATCATAATCATTATGTTTTAGCAGTTCTTCATCTCATTCAGATCCCCTTAAGTATCCAACACATCTTCTACCTGATCAGAAATACATATTTGCCTCATCAAGGTACGTCTTCCTGATAGATCACTGCGAGACATTATGCCCACAAATCTACCCTGCTACAGTATCTCTGGATGAAAAACAGACAAACATCTAGCATAAAATGCCTTTAATGATGCATCAATCTACCATGCAATACCAGTGTTTCCCGTCAAAGGCATGAACGGGGACAAAAACACCAGAGGACAAAACAAGCTCAGAAATTATCATTACGGATTATTAGAGAAGGTAACAAACAAAATACCACTTATTTATTACAGATTCATCAAATACTGTGTCGGTTCCATGCTGAAAAAACAAGTAAACAAACATTATAGAGAAGAGAAGGTCTCCAGAATGCACAGTAAACTGGAGGATGGAGAATTGGAGCCTGGCTGAACCAGACTCAACGTGCAATCACCATTGTTTGAGGATTGCAGAGGCGCCTATGGACCACAGGAGGTTGGTGGCACCTTAATTGGGGAGAACGTGCTCGTGGTAATAGCTGGAGCGGCACAAGTGGAAAGGTATCAAAAACATGGGTTCTACGTGCTTAACGCCATTACATTCGCGCCGTTCCAGACATTATTACGTGCCGTCCTCCCCTCAGCAGCCTCCACTGCTATGGACAGTTGTAGTTTGACATGTCTGACTCAGACGCTGCGTTTACACAGGCAGAGCAATTCTCATATTTTGCCCAATTATTGGAAAAAGAGCTGATCTGATTGGTGAAAGAACGAATTAGTGAAAAAAGATTCGAATTGGGCAGCCTGTCTCAACAGATAGCAAAATATGCATCTACAGAGAACTAGTATAGCATCTATCAATGTTAGTTGACTTAATTTTAAAAAGGTACATGTAATTACTTTCATTACAACATAAATACATACCTTCCTTCAGCTTATAAACACTGGCAGGAAATGAATTTAATAATTTCTAAATTAAACAAAACATGAATTAAATATGTTCATGATACATGTTATATCATCTCTAAAATGTATTTCCAATATACAAATCGTCAGATTTTTGGGGTATGAACGTTAAGGAAATACATGTATATTTTGGAGAGGGTTCCATCAAACCACACGGATAAAAGACAAAAAGAAAAGGATTCCTACAAAACTGAAAAGATACTGTAGGCTCATTTCTGTATACATGTTACAGTAAAGGATTTCTAAATGTTTAATGTCATGCTATAGTGTATAAACTGCTACCATATTGAAGTATCAACCAGCCTACTTTGACACAAACCATGCTGTCAGCTAGAGTATCTACAGTACTAGGTAATGTGATACAAAATATACTTCTTTAAGGCAAATATGTCCAGCAATTAGTCCGTAATATTGCCACAACAAGAAATGCAAATTATAGTCAGATGAAATTGTTCATAACGACAACAAAAATGCTCCGAAAAACGAATTGTTGTTCTTCAAAAGGCTATACAAAAGGTAGCTTTCCTTTAGCAAAAAAAATAAAATACCCATCACAGTTTGAAACATGCCATTCAACAATGTCTCCCACAACAGCTGATCAGGGCAGGGAAACTTAATTCTGGCTAAAATACATTTTGTTCAATTTACTGAACTCCATCTCCTGTTGTATAATTCAGGAGTTTGGAATTTCAGAGTGTTACCGTGATTCAGGGACATTCATCCTCTGTCCCTCAGGGGAATTCCCCTACCTCCCCATCAAGACAGAGCTGGGTCATATTAATTAATAATAACAATAATATGGTGGGTTCTTATATTTGTCCCATTTCACACATGTACAAGTGTGTATTAATACGCAAGTGTGAATTGGAAATGTGTTTTTTTTTGCATATCCCAACTCTACCTAAGACACCTTTGGAGAGTGAGGTCACGGCCAGGGTCAGCCATTATCAACAGCAGTTAGGCACCAAACAGAAGAAAACAGACTGAAACAAGGTGGGACTACACCGAACTTGTCCAATAAGGAATGCTAATTGTCCGTTGCAAAACATTTTGCTACGGTGTGCCCTAATGAATACGACCCTGCTCTCAAACAAAATGATTTAAATAACCTCCCTTATCTTCACCAAGCAACTTATATTACATTTTTAAAAACAGTAGTGTGCATGTTGAACTGACATGTTGTATTCTAGCTGAACATCACTGATTCTATTGTCATGCTCTGTAGTCCCACAAAATTAAGAGCAAAATCTGGAGTGTATGTACCATCTTCATGTTCTCATAAATGTATGCAAGCTCATTCCCTAGCTAGCAGTGCGATCAGATTGTAGATCATCGTTCTTTTGTGCCAGCCATATTGATTTTCCCACCCGCGGACTTGTTGGGGGGGGGGGGTATTTATCAATGCAGCATCAATACAAGTGATCATAACTATTACTCTCACAAAGCAAAAAAAAAAAAAAAAATCCTCAACAGTCATCCGATTCCCTTAGATGACTTTAAAAAAATCAGCAATTACATTAGTTAGCCTTTCCACTCTGACCTCTGGTCAAGAGGTCACAGTGTGGCTGTGTTTAAGTGCATCTGCTCAGCCGCTGATCACAGACTGAGAAGACCGACTGACCTACAAATCACCTTTCATCCAAAACGGATACCCACTAGGATTTGTAGATCTGTCAGTCTGCCGCCCGGCCTGCGTGCGGTGCTCCACACGGGTCATCAGAGCAGCAGCAGGATGAAGAGGTATAGTGGTAGCAGCAAGTTGTCTATCTGCGTGGTGTAGGCCTCCAGCATGGCTACCATGGTGATGGAGCCCACAATCCATGAGTAGGTGGAGTTCAGGTTGATGGTGGGGTCGAAGATGAGGAAGATGGCCACGGCGATGATCTGGGCGAACACCGACGTGGCTGTGCCCTCCACTGTCTTCTTGGTGCCCGGCCAGCGGATCTCGCCCATGCTGCTGCCGAACACAGACGCCACCGTGTCCCCCACACCCACCGCCAGCACCCCGGCGTAGGGCACCAGGCCCCCAGCCCCAGGCAGGATTCCTTTGGGGGCGCAAGGCCCCGGGAACAGCCAGATAGGCAGGGACATGCCCAGGAGGAGGTAGATGTGGGTGAGGATGAGAGGTCCAGAGTCACGCTCGTCCAGGAACAGGGTGAGTAACTGACGGAGGAGTTGACCCAACGGGCGGATGCGGAAGTAGCGCACGTACTCCAGGAGCAGGAAGGCCCCCAGGCATCCCACGGACGCCACGTGGAGGAGCTGACGGTCATACACCAGGCCCGGGACAAAGGTGGCTACTACAATGAGGTGGAAGTACTTTCTGACTACCGTAGAGGCCTGGTGCTTCTTGGAGCCCGACTGGCGCTGGTGGTTCTGGTGCAGCACCACCAGGGTGGCCAGCGTGGCCAGAAGCACCCAGTAGCCCAGCAGGCACAGCCGCATGTCGTTCAGAGTCACAAAGTCCAGCAGCCACATGATGGGGTGGCGGCGGATGAGGAGGGAGAGCCAGGGCATGAGGATCCCCAGACCCAGCACTGCTGTCATCATGTGGAAGAAGAGTGACGACACCCAGGTCTCAGACTCCATGAAGCAGAAGAGCAGGGCGAAGAACACCCCTAGGAGAAGAGATCCTACCACCACCACGGGCAGGAAGTAGTGGACCGGCTCCCCTTTGACCTCAGCCAGGTTGAGTGAGCGCTTGATGAGCTGGTTGACAATGAAGCTGATACCCCCGACGATGAGGAGGGCCTCGCCGGGCGTGAAGCAGCGCGGCAGCAGGTAGAGCACGATCAGACTCAGGTAGACGAATATCAGCAGCACCTCCAGAACCTCAATCACCTCCGACACTGTCAGGGTCTGCTTCACCGTGTACAGGATGGCGCTGCTAGCCACGCCCGCGATCACGCACGTGTTGGTGGGCACGGGCCGTGTGATGCCCAGTGCGAGGAGCGACAGGAACAGCGCCAGCATCATGCCCGTCACCGTGACCACCATGGAGAAACGCTCAAAGTAGACATTCCCCGAGGCGGCGCACTTCTCCCGCAGCGCCACGCCCAGCAGCGGCATCACCATGACGGCTGGGACGATGCCGCTGTTGGCTGACAGGCGCCACTGAAAGACGGCGTTGCCATTACGGAGCAGGCGGTCCCACTTGTGTTGCACATAGAAGGCCTGGATGACCAGGGCCACGCAGCACCAGGAGTGCTGGTTCCACACGGCCAGGTGGACACACATTACCACAGAGAAGACCACCGCAGACTCCACCAGTACCGGGTTGGTCTGCATGGCTGCAATAGGGGGAGAAGACAGGGAGGGAGGGCGGTTGACGGCGGAGGACTCCAGCTCGAATACAAATGTCTTATTCAAAGGACTGTCAATTCCTCTCTGGAGGCACACATCATGGTTAGTTCTTCTTTTAGTCCACAATCTTAGGCCTGTATCTGTGAAGACAAAATAGCAAAATGGCTGAGGCAAATCACAGTGAAAAACAATCTAGACTTGATTAGACAGTAGAGTCAAGAAAATGCATATTTCTGTATTTAATGAGAATCAAACGTTGAATATATTAGAAATATTAAACCATTGACGTTTTCCATTATACTCACACTTATTTCAATAGACCCACACCGACTGTTCAAATGGCACTGAACCTTGTCCCACTGACTAATGCCGCGTTCAGTTACTAGTCGGAACTAGGAAACTCGGAAATGTCCGACTTGCTAACTTGTTGAGCATGGCACGTGTATAACTACAACTGGAAATTTCCGAGTTTCGACTTGCACGTGAGTGCAACATAATGCCCATGACCGATTGCCACACTTAACTTTCACTCCCAAATTAACTGGCAAGTAGCTAAAAGAGATCATGCCTAAATGTGGCTAATAAGTGCTATGTGTGAATTATTTACTAGAAAATGTACTAGACAGAGAAAAGTATAGAGATGACAATACAAAAGGGCAAGTCTAGACAAGAAATGCCTTAACTCCAACCTTTTTTTTCATGTAAGAGGTGGGGGCGAGGGTTGAAATTATTTGTACGGTATCTTTAAACGAACGATTGATGGTAGCAATCGTTAATTCAAGATCATTCGAGATACCGAATAGCTTTTTGGCTAGATGCATATAAACTGCTAAATAACGTGGCCTTGCTATAGATTTCTCACTGTAGTGAGAAATGCTTGAATGCAATTTCAGCCGACCAAGGATGCCGATACAGCGACCCAGCATCCTAGCTAACGTTAGCAAAAATTCATCTGACAAATGTACCGAGTTGAGTTCTCATGCAGATAGCCGGTATTCGACCATGTAAACGGTTATTTAAAATGAATTTAAAGCATTACAAATAGACTTACCCGGTAAATACAGCACATATCAGGATAAATGAATAAAGGATAAATGAATAAAGCGATATCGATATATGATCTTTCGACTATAATATTCTATCCAATCAGCTGGCGTTCCTCATACCCAGTAGGAGATGGCCATATTGACAGCCAAGTCACGTGGTACATGGAAACCTTTATATTTCTGAAAGCACGATGTGCGATATTTTCTTATTATATATTTGATTTAATGTGAACGGTAAATGTTGATGTTTGGTTTTTATATGTATTTTAAATCATAACTATAAAATTAACTTCTACAGATCACGTGATGCGGGTCCCATGTCGCAGACAAGTTACGTCACGTTGCAGGGAGAAGATGGCGGAGTCGGAGATGTGTGTGAGGTAACCAAATGATAGACAAGTTATGTCTATTTTGACCATTATAGCGCTCAAATTCATAAGTAAAGTTTAAGATGTGCATTCATTTAGACATTTTGCTCACATTTTCACATTAATGTGAACGCTTCCCTTGGAGGGAACTAGTTGCTAGCAGTAGCAAGCTGTTAGCCAGTTAACATGCTTGCTAACTACATTTGAATGGCAGGATAGCGCGGTCTCCTACACATTTCCAAGCGCATGACAACAACGACATGTGAACTAGCTAGCTAGCTAACTAGCTAACTTAGTTAGCGTACAATTGCAAGCTTAGTTAGCGTACAACTGCCATTTGAGAATATATGCACTTTAAGACATGTATTCGTAATGAAAAAGAATACTTGATAATTTAGCTAGATAACTAACTCAACATATAACAAGGCTGATGTTGCGTATTATGCTATCTGATACAGCTAATTAGTTAGCTAGCTAGTCAGCTGTAGGGGGTTGACAGCTGGTTCACAAAAACAAACATCTTAGCACGCTTGGTAATAGTTAACTTTGCTCTAACTGTGACCACTCATTGCACTTTTATGAAGCTACGTTTTAATAGCTATGTGTAACTTAAACCATATTTGCCATTATGCCATAACTAAAATTTGAACAGTTAACTGTGGGTTTAACCTGGAAAGTACTAGCTAGGGAACTATGGAATTGTTCTGCTTTTGCAGGAGCAGCCGAGAATTATGGACTATCTTACTGGGGAGATCTGCATTGAGGGAACCGGTATGTAGCGTGTAGCCTTTTTATTTCCTCACCTATCATATATATTTTATAATTCAACAAAGTCTTACCATGTGTGTGTGCTTTTTTTCTCCGTTATTACATCAATCCTTGATGATGAAGGCTCAAATAGAGGACGAACTAGTCCGAAATTGGGAACGATTACTTCAAGGACTGTGTTACTACAAAACACCCAGGTATGCTGTGCAAGAATCAAACTATTTAAAAGATCCAATACGAAATGCTTAATCTTGTCAATAGACCAAATTATGGTTGCCATTTTTCCTTGTTTTAGTTCATCATCTGCGGAAAAACTGAAAGCTGACAAAGATGTGGCCCAACCATTGAAGGACTTTGGTCTGAGGATCAGTAAACTACTGGTAAGGAATGCTGAAATGATCTGACCATATATTGAAGGAAGTCATATATACTAATACTTCCACTGATACTGTATAGTGTAATGATGCATGGAAAAAACAGGCATTATCTTCAATACTGTATAGTTTAATGATGCATGGAGACACAACAGGTATTAACTTGAATACAGTATATGAACAGGTTATGATTAACAGTTTGTTGTGATTATTGTCCTGTGTGGATATTTATAAACACTTGTCTTTTTTTTCAGGGGCTGGATCAACAACAGAGTGTACAGATTTTGCAATGTTACCTACAAGAAGATTACAGAGGGACCCGCAACACACTGAAGGTAATTTCTCTCTGTCTCTCGGTTGGTAGTAGATTCAGAAAAAAATATCAGATGCTTGACTGAAGGAAATCTATACTACTGAATATTGATGTCAGTCTAGACACATGTACCTTGACTAGATAATCTTATCTGCCCTCATAGGTTGTTCTTCAGGATGAGAGACAGAGCCACGCCCTACTTCTGAAGGTTAGTACAAGCTTCCAAAAGCTATCTAAGTTTGCTGGTATTCTATTTCACCAGCTTATAAAGCATAATCAGGTCAATTGATAGGCTTATACACTGATTCTTTGAGTGTGTGTGTTCAGATCGTTGACTATTACTACGAGGAACGTGTGTGTCATCTGCGATGCGTCCTCCTCCTGCTGACATACTTCCAGGATGAGAGACACCCTTACAGGGTAAGGAGCTCCTTTCTGCTTGCTAGGACTTACGCTGTGGTGCTGTGTTATACAGATGGGTCTATTGTGTGTAGGGGTAAACTATGTTTAATTGTTACTCTATTTAAATTAGTCATGTAACAATTAACTCTTTAGGAATTTGGGGCACTACGGAAGAAGTTGATTTAATGACATCACAAAATAATAAACAATATGACATGATTATTCTTTAGATCCCCAATGACCATTCTTAACATTTGGATGTCAGAAATAATGTTCACCTTTTTGGAGAAAAGGTTTTGGCGGCAAAAGTCTCTTTCTACACAAAGACATTCCGGTCTCAACACTAGAAGGTGGAAAGGCCCTTTTGCTGCATACAATTTATGATCAGGTGTTAAGGTGTCAACTGGCACATCCCCCTCTCCTCTCCTGTCAGCCATTTGCCAAGCTGATCTGAGGCCTTTGATCCTCACCAAGAGAGAGTGTCATGACACAGTACAGGTCAATGTTCCTGATTGGCTACTTGTAGTTGCTATGATCTTTTACAGTATATCTGACACATTGTGACCTGTGTGTACATTTATTGATACGAATTATGGGAAACAACAGTGAAATGTACAATGATACACTTTGGTACAATTTGTAAGATTACAAAAGGTACAGTTTAGACATAGACGTGTGTATAAAAAAAAAAAAAAAAAAGTTATGACAACTTTGAATTAATTCAGGTTGTTTTGATTGCTTTGGGTGCAGGCGGAGTACTCGAACTGTGTGAACAAGCTGGAGAAGGACCTGGTCAACAACTACCAGAAGCAGTTTGAGACCCTGTTCAAAGCTGAATCCCCGACATGGGAGACACACGGCAACCTCATGGTTAGAACTCAATTCTTTACTACCCTATTTCAAGTTACACATTGAGTTTGGGATCTGATTGACTCGTCAGTGCTTGAAGTCAATATGGCTATCTCAAACGTTCAAAACTTCTTATCCTAATGTTGCAACACGATCTTGTGAAAATGTTTCCACCGATTTAACCCAATTGTTATATATTATCAATTGTTATATATTAGGGATGCACCGATCACTTTTTTCAGTCTTCAAAATGTTATACTTTTTATATGTATATTATTCATTAAAGATACATTTTTATTCCAGATAAACTCAAAATTTGTGGTGAATTGAAAGCCATTTTATTGACAACTAGCAAATGCAGTAATGCAGGCTATAACCTGACAAAAATTGACACTAACTATTATTTACGAACAAAACAGAATAACCTGACAAAAAGTGACACTGACTATATTATTTTAGCAACAAAAGAGTTTATATAATAGGCTGATCAAAATATTTTTCAGCATAACAAATGGGCAATAAAAGGAAACAATTAGTAGTGTTTTTGTAAAAAAATTGCCACAAGGCCGACACGTTGAGAGCTTTACTGGCGCAAATCAACTCTTGGCTCACGTATTTTACGTCAAAGATCGGTTTTCTGTATCGGCCATTAGAAAGGAAAATCGGACTACCACCGATCTCGTATTTTGAGTGGAAATCGGCCGATTCCGATCTCTTGCCGATCGGTGCATCCCTATTATATATAACATTTTCTTAATCAATCAATCATGTTTCACTCTGGTCAGACGGAGAGGCAGGTGTCACGCTGGTTCCTGCAGTGTCTGAGGGAGCAGTCCCTGCTGCTGGAGATCCTGTTCCTGTACTATGCCTACTTTGAGATGGGCCCCGGGGACCTGCTCAACTTCACCAAGATGTTCAAGGAGCAGGGCTTCGGCCTCCGCCAGACCAACAGACACCTGGTAGACAAGAGCATGGACGTCCTGGTCGACCGCATCGGGTCAGTCACAGCACTTATACACTGGAGTGGATGGAAATATTCATAGCTAGCTACAGTTGAAGTCGGAAGTTTACATACACTTAGGTTGAAGTCATTAAAACTCATTTTTCAACCACTCCACAGATTTAATGTTAACAAACTATAGTTTGGCAAGTCGGTTAGGACATCTACTTTGTGCATGACACAAGTAATTCTTCCAACAATTGTTTAGACAGATTATTTCACATATCATTTAGAAGCTTCTGATAGGCTAATTGACATAATTTGAGTCAATTGGAGATGTACCTGTGGATGTATTTCAAGGCCTACCTACAAACTCAGTGCCTCTTTGCTTGACATCATGGGAAAATCAAAAGAAATCAGCCAAGTCCTCAGGGAAAAATTATTGACCTGGTTCATCCTTGAGAGCAATTTCCAAACACCTGAAGGTACCGCGTTCATCTTTACAAACAAAAGTATGCAAGTATAACCACCATGGGACCACGCAGCCGTCATACCACTCAGGAAGGAGACGTGTTCTGTCTCCTAGAGATTAACGTACTTTGATGCGAAAAGTGCAAATTAATCCCAGAACAACAGCTGAGGACCTTGTGAAGATGCTGGAGGAAACGGGTACAAAAGTATCTATATCCACAGTAAAACTAGTCCTATATCGACATAACCTGAAAGGCAGCTCAGCAAGTGTTTTGGAGAAATGTCCTCTGGTCTGATGAAACAAAAATAGAACTGTTTGGTCATAATGACCATCGTTATGTTTGGAGGAAAAGTAGGGAGGCTTGCAAGCCGAAGAACACCATCACAACCGTGAAGCACGGCGGTGGCACTGTGGGGGTGCTTTGTGGGGGGACTGGTGTATTTCACAAAATAGATAGAATCATGAGGAAGGAAAATTATGTGGATACATTGAAGCAACATCTCAAGACATCAGTCAGGAAGTTAAAGCTTGGTCTCAAATGGGTCTTCCAAATGGACAATGACCTCAAAACATACTTCCAAAGTTGTGGCAAAATGGCTCAAGGACAACAAAGTCAAGGTATTGGAGTGGCCATCATAAAGCCCTGACCTCAATCCTATAGAACATTTGTGGGCAGAACTGCAAAAGCGTGTGCGAGCAAGGAGGCCTACAAACCTGACTCAGTTACTCCAGTTCTGTCAGGAGGAATGGCCCAACTTATTGTGGGAAGCTTGTGGAAGGCTACCCGAAACGTTTGACCCAATTTAAACAATTTAAAGGCAATGTTACCAAATACTAATTGAGTGTATGTAAAGTTCTGACCCACTGGGAATGTGATGAAAGAAATAAAAGCTGAAATAAATCATTCTCTCTACTATTATTCTGACATTTCACATTCTTAAAATAAAGTGGTTATCCTAACTGACCTAAGAATTTCTACTACGATTAAATGTCAGGAATTGTGAAACTGAGTTTTAATGTATTTGGCTAAGGTGTATGTACACTTCTGACTTCAACTGTACTTCTTGTTTTTCTCTATATTGATCTGGGGTTTGGGACATGACCTAAAGTTTAGAAGATTGCAAACTACATTTGTTTCCTCTAGCAATTAATTTGTGAACAGAATGACAGAACACTAACAAATGCACCGTAGTGGATGGAAATATACATAGCCAGCTAGCTATTTCCTAACCGCGCCTTTATTTGTCAGACAGATTTAATTAGGTTACATATTCAGAATAATGGCTACATTTGTTCCTTGGGCAAGGGATTTAGCTTAATTAAAGTACAATCATATTTTCTGAAGGTATTCCCACTTAACGTATCTCTCCTTCTGTATTGCAGGTACTTCAGCTGTCTGATCCTGGTGGAAGGCATGGACATAGACTTCCTCCACAAGTGTGCGCTGGAGGACCGCACAGAGCAGCACCAGTTTTCCAACACCCCTGCCATCAGCAAGGTAAACACTGAGCACCTTTACATGTACCCCCCATGTACTGTTGGAATTGTATACGCTTTGTTATAAAGCCATCAGAATGAGCTAGTACAGATTGAACTGTTGTTTTGATGATCAGTTCGATGGGGGGGAATACTTTGCAATTTATCAATGAGTGACACTCTTTATTGTAAACGTTGTCACCCACCAGGAGATGGACCAGATGTTGCTGACGTTTGGTGACATCCCCCACCACGGGCCGGTGCTGCTGGCCTGGGTCCTTCTGAGACACACCCTGAGCCCAGATGAGACCAGCCCCGTCATCAGACGCATCGGGAACACCTCCTTGCAGCTAGGGGTATTCCAGTATCTCACCACCATGCTGCAGGGCCTGGGAGGCACTGGGAATAATGTAAAAACACACACATTATAACAAAAAAACACACACACACACAAAAAAAATATATACATATGTACACACAAAATGCACATATGTACACACAAAATGCACATATGTACACACAAAATGCTCATATGTACACACAATGCACATATGGACACACAAACACATATTTTAACCTGCAAAAAGTATACTTCATCAACACATAATGTTCCAGAAATATGCTGTTTTCATTTGACCATGTTATGTTTCTTCCTTCCACAGTGCACAGCCAGTACAGCCAGGATGTGTATCTACGGCCTCCTCTCCTTTGTCATTACTTCCTTTGAAGAGGAGACGCTGGGCAGCCAACAGGTACCAGGCCTTGCTATCTCACATTGAGTCTCCGACAACTAATGATTAAGACGGGTTGTAGCTGATCAATAATTATCAGTGATATCACAGTTTCATGACTTGAGAAATCTGCATAGTTTCACGTTCCTGATGATGCTGATGGATAATATCACAGATTAACGATTGAATGGTACTTTTCCCACCATAGCATCTGATCAATGCAGCGTGTGAAGTCCTTTCTGCGCCCAGTCTGGCTGAGCTCTTCTGGGAAACGGTGAGGAGAAATTAATAAAACCACTTCTGTTTCATGAAGGATGTGAAATCACTCCAAGAATATGTCCCTAGGTAAATTCCCTAATATATGGCTTTTTTACTGCTTTTCCCAGAAGCCCACTATGGGGTTGGGAATGATCCTGGATAGCGCTATGGGAATGTTCCCACACAAGACTGGTCTGCTGTTGCAGCTACTCACCGCACTCCTGTCCGACAAGTCCACCGCAAAGAAGGTATTAATCACACACACACACACACACCTTTCTGCTGGTCTGTGGTTACACGTGATTGATGTGTCTGTGTGTTAGGTGTATATTTTCCTGGACAAGATGTCGTTCTACACCGAGGTCTACAAAACGAAGCCTAATGACATCATCTCTAGAGACGACGAGACACTGTGGAGGAGACAAGCACCAAAACTCCTCTACCCTCTCGGTGTGTGTTTAGGCTGCTTGTGTGTGTGTGTTAGTCTGTTTCCTCTAATGGGTGCGCATGAGTATTTTTGTAATGTTATAGTCTCTGTAATTCATTGTCTTTCATTACATTTATTCAAATATTTGTGATTTTAAATCTTATGGTCTGTTCCTTGTCTCCTGTGTGTGTCCTTCAGGCCTGGGCCAGACTAACCTGCGGATGCCTCAGGGTGTTCTGGGCCAGGTGGCTGTGGGGGAGCAGGGCTACATGGTGCGCTGGGACTACTCCTACAGCGCCTGGATCCTGTTCACCTGTGAGATAGAGATGCTGCTACATGTTGTCTCAACCGCAGGTAACTAGATAAATACAGGCACTTTTACAGACTCGCACACATACTTACACAGCTAAAGTCATACTGTACACCCAAATGCATCCTCAAACATACAGTACATACTCAAATAATGTATCTATGAGCATAGATCCAAGAGAGCTTTTGTTTCAGAATATATGTATGTGTATATATATGTATGTGTGTGTGATTCTCTCCCTGGTTCAGATGTGATCTTACACTGTGAGCGTGTGAAGCCCATCCTGGACCTGGTCCATAAAATGATCAGCACAGACTGGACCGTGTCTGACTGTCTGCTGCCACTTACCTCGCGCATCTACATGTTACTGCAGAGGTGAGACGCAACACACACACACACACACACACACACACACACACACACAATCTCTTTATCACTCCATGGACAGTAATCATATATTTCACATGGGATAATGATAAGCTTGTTTGGGCTCTCTGCAAGGTTGATTTGTAAGTATTTTGTATTTGTTGGTACTTTGTATTAATGGATTATTTGAGAATATTGTGGTATCTTTCTTTGAGTTAGGTTGACGTCAGTCATCAACCCTCCAGTGGATGTGATAGCGTCCTGTGCAAACTGCCTCATTGTCCTGGCTGCTAGGATGCCTGGCAAGGTGGGTTACAGATGGTCTTCTAGAGCAGGGTTTTCCAAACTCTGTCCTGGGGCTCTCTGGGTGCACGTTTAATTTTTTGCCCTAGAACGACACAGCTGATTTCAAATAATCCAATCTTAATGAGGAGTTGGTTATTTGAATCAGCTGTGTAGTGATAGGGCAAGAAATACCCGTGGGGATCCCCAGGACCAAGTTTGGGAAACCCTGCTATGAGGGGCCTCATAGCCTCCAACAGACTTAAAGGCCCTGTGCGGTCAAACAATTTCCTGTGTTTTTATATGTTTCCACACTGAGGTTGGAATAAAATTTTGAAAAAGATGATAATGCCCTTTTAGTGTAAGAGCTTTTTCAAAAGAGCACCTAAAATGTTAGCCTGGTGG
Source organism: Thymallus thymallus (assembly GCA_023634145.1). Classification (NCBI taxonomy): domain Eukaryota; kingdom Metazoa; phylum Chordata; class Actinopteri; order Salmoniformes; family Salmonidae; genus Thymallus; species Thymallus thymallus. The sequence continues at coordinate 9,991,808 of CM042403.1, read as the reverse complement.
GATGGAGTTTTGGCCTGCCTGGTGATATCACTAGGCAGTACATTACTTAATAGACCAATAAGAAAGAGTTACAAACCTCTCTGCCAATAACAGCTGTTTTCAGTTTTCCCCTCCCAACTCAGACCACTCCTAGCAAGATTCTTGTTTGAGAAATTGCTCTTTGCAATTTGACCATTTCTAATTGAAAACCATCACAGGTACTTAATTGTTACCCAGACATTATTTGTTATTGAGATAAAAATTGACCTTTAAACTTTCATTAATGTGTGTGTATTATGCCCCCTGTTATTTCTGAGTAGGTTTGGTCCAGTTTGCACCACACTGGTTTCCTGCCCTTCGCCTCCTCCCCTCTGACCAACATGGCACAGTCCATCAGGTAGGTTGGGTTACGCCATATCATATTCAAAGGGGGTGTTCTTTGAGGGGTCTTGTTTTACCACAATCATAGTTAATATATGTATTTGTGTATATCCAGTGCTGAGGGGATGAAGGCAGGTAACTACGGCAACCTGCTGGTCCTGATAGAGCAGCCCAGAGGGGAGTACGCTGTGACCATCGCCTTCCTGCGACTCGTCACCACCCTGGTCAAGGTCTCTCTCTCTCTCTCGCGCTCTCGGTCTCTGTCTCTCGCGCTCTCTGTCTCTCGCTCTTTGTCTTGCTCTCTCTCTCAATCGCTCTCTGTCTTTGTCTCAACAGTGTAGTATTGGTTCATCAACCCCAAAGAAAACAGCTTACACCTATCCCAATGTCTTTATTTTACATGGGGCATTATATAGCCGTTTCAAGTAAACCTGTTTTTAAAGGGAAAAATAAAATAAGCATACAGACAAGACATTAGCATAACACTTATCCATGTCTCAATCTCCACAAAGGCCTAGTGTTTAGGGGCTGGGAGTTTATTTGGCATTGAGCAACTGGCTGACTGACTATCAGTAGTTGTACTGATGGTGTGTGTCCCCCTCATGACCCCAGGGCCAGCTGGGCAGCACCCAGGACAAGGGCCTCATCCCCTGTGTGCTGCTGGTGCTGAAGGAGATGCTGCCTACCTACCACAAGTGGCGCTACAACACCCACGGAGTCCGAGAGAGGATTGGTGAGTGCCTACACAAGTCTATGGTGGTCAACTACATCAGTTATATCCCTTTCAGAATATGTGCATTGTGTGCCTGCGTCTCAAATTGCACTCTTCCCATTATAGTGCACTACTTTTGACCAGGGCCCACAGTTGACCAGGGCCCACAGTTGACCAGGGCCCACAGTTGACCAGGGCCCACAGTTGACCAGGGCCTACCGTCAGACTGAAAAACAATCTGAATCCTCTTTCTCACTACTTTCTTCCTTCTTCTTCCTCCTTCTTCAGGTTGTCTGATCCTGGAGTTGGTCCATGCCATCCTGAACCTCAGTCCAGAGGGAGAGGCTAGTGGCAGGTAGGGCTGTGCATATCAAAACAGCATTCCTTATTCTACGTAAACTTACATTACTAAGAAACTAAATGCTTGTCGTCCATCTGAATTGCTGGTATTGGGACTGAGTAAAACGCACATCGTATAGTGAGTTGCAAACTGCCAGAACTCTGTAGACTCCGATGGAGCCTAACCCCATACTATTAGTATCAAAGTATTTTTAAAATCATATTTTAACCTTCATCACTGTTCCCTCTTGCCGTCTCTCCCAGCACTCCAACCCTCCAGTCTCTGTGTATCTACAGTCTGGCTAACACCGAAGCTGGCCAGGCGGTGGTCAACATCATGGGGGTGGGAGTGGACACCATAGACGTGGTCCTGGTTGCTCAGCCCAACAGGTAACACATCACTCACACTCTTTCACCTTGACGTGTCTACAGCTGACCACTCTGCTACACTTGCTACGCACCAGTGTCTCAGGAGGGGAGACGTGTTTAGAACATTGCATGCAGGTAGAAAAGCACTGTATAAAGTTGAACACCGGTTTCTTTTTATAAAGTGTTTATTGGATAAGAAATAGTTTGCTGAAATACAGTGTAGCAATGAAACGGATTCAAACCCATGCTGTATATGTGCTTCAGAGGCAGCAGCTTCGACCGCTTGACCATCCTAGGCCACTTACGTAAACAGAATTCACTGTAAGCACATGGGCCCCATTATATGTTCTATTGTTTGGGAATTGGAAACTGCTGATTTCCATGTTAATTTAAACTTCTCTGTGTCTCCCTCTAGTAGCGGCTCAGAGGGCCCGGGTCAGATCCTCATCCAGACGGTCAAGCTGGCCTTCTCCGTCACCAACAACGTGATCCGCCTCAAGCCACCGTCGGACGCCGTGTCTCCCCTGGAGCAGGCGCTGACGCAGCACGGCGGCCACGGCAACAACCTAATCGCCGTGCTTGCCAAGTACATCTACCACAAACACGACCCGGCCCTGCCGCGCCTCGCCATCCAGCTGCTCAAGAGGCTCGCCACGGTAACTCAACACACATTGCACATACTATAAGAGCAATCAAGTAAGGTAGTGAAAATCCCAACATAGTACTAGCAGCATCATAAGTTATACTACTCTCTGTCGGATAGTGTTTGGAGTTTAGCGAGCTAAAAACATGAACCAATCAAATGTATCAATAGTTTTTTACATCACCAGTTGTTAAAGGGCTTAGAAGTAGAGCGTAAGAAAAGGCAGATGTCCACATTTCTGTTGACTAAACTACAGAACTAGTCTATCAAGATCCTGTGTAGTATTTACGTAACTTTCTGGTTTCCAGGTGGCTCCCATGTCGGTGTACGCCTGCCTGGGCAGTGACGCTGCGGCCATCAGGGACGCCTTTCTGACGCGGCTACAGAGCAGGACGGAGGACATAAGGATCAAGGTGATGATCCTGGAGTTCCTCACCGTGGCCGTGGAGACCCAGCCGGGCCTCATCGAGCTCTTCCTCAACCTGGAGGTCAAGGACGGTGCAGAGGGGTCAAAGGTGAGAGCTTGGGGGGGAGGTGTGTGTAAGTGTAGGACAGGAACATGTTAGGACTTGTTTAGACTTTGTATGTTGATGTTTGATACATATAGTTATAAAGTTTATTTTTCTTTATACCAGATTAACTCCTCTCTTCGCAGACTCCGTTCAATCATTTAAAAGTATTTTCTTCTCTCCCCTCCCTCCCAGGAGTTTCTGCTGGGTGAGTGGAGCTGTCTGCAGGTTGTGTTGGACCTGATTGACTCCAGGCAGCAGGGGAAGTACTGGTGTCCCCCCTTGCTGCATCGCGCCTCCCTGGCCTTCCTCCATGCCCTGTGGCAGGACCGAAGAGAGAGCGCAATCTCTGTCCTACGCACCAAGTGAGTGAGCTATGACACTACCTGGGAGCATACACACACACACTACATGTTCACGTGTTAAATGTATGTAAAGTCTTTTCTCTCTTATGTCTTTTACGTTATGTGTCAGACCCCAGTAGGACTAATGTATTAAATCTATGATGTTTACTCCCACAGAGACAGGTTTTGGGAAAACCTGACCACGCCTCTGTTTGGAACCCTCCCCTCCCCCTCAGACATCACGGAGCCTTGTGTTCTGGAGACCTGTGCCTTCGTCATGAAAATCATCGGCCTTGAGATCTACTATGTGGTCAGGTAACTAGGCTACATGTTTCTATAGCTACATACAACAATTCAAGCCAGTATATTTGGTGGATTGAGTTGTTACTGGTATCAAAGGCTTCCTCTACTGAATTGCACATAATGTGTCAAGCTGTCTGTATCAACCTGGTCTCAGAGCATTACGAATTATTCTGTATGTAAATCTAGGACATTCCATGTTTTGTACGGTATGTATTAATTTGTGGATGTCCATCGGTTTTGTATGATGTTACAAATGACAATTCGTATGATATCTTAGGAATTTGCAAAACATACAATATCGGTGCGATTTCAAAGCACTCTCGTCTGAGTGTGCCAGAGCGCAGAATAACTGATGAATTTGCAAATGCGCGACATGACCAGTGTCAGTAAACGTCTGCAAAAAAAACGAATTAAATTCTTGCTAGCAGCACAGTTAGTCACCAACGCTCTAGGTAACATGAAAACAGCCTAACCAGCTCTGCTAGGGTGACTGAAATGGTCAGAGTGAGGTGTTCTCTAATTTGTGTCGAAGTAGCTAGCAAGCTAGCCAACTTTAGCCAGTTAGCTTGGGTGCTTGACTGCCGTTCTGAGGTCAGAACGCTCGGATCAACCTTAGTCTCTGGGCAGAGCATCCAGTGTACACTGAACGCTCAGAGAGCGAAACACTGAGTTTACAAACGGGCAATCTGACAATGATCTGAATTTACTAACGCACAGACTGCGCTTGGTGTGCACTCTGGCACCCCAGAGTACATTTACGAACACAACCTATCTTACCAATTTTCAAAATGTATGTGAAACCTGATCTCAGCATGTCATATTATTCTTTATGTAATCCCGAGACACACCATTTAGTATGATGTGTTACTTTTCATATGGTATATATTAATTTGTGGATGTCCATCATCTATTTCTCATGACATGTTACGAATTACAATTTGTTGTTGCTAATGTTGGCTAGGTGGCTAACGTTAGCCAGCTAGCTAACGTTAGGGATTATGGTTTGGAGTTAGGTTAAAGGGAAAGGGTTAGCTAACATGCTAAGTAGTTGCAAAGTAGCTAAAATGCTAAAGTTGTCTGTGATGAGATTCGAGCACACCTTTGGGTTGCTAGATGTTTGCGTTATACGCCCACCCTGACCAACCCCCCTCCTTATGTTTTTGCCTTATGTAACCTTAACAAACGTAACATATCATACTTATTTGAGTGTCCCAGATTTCCATTTACTATGCTACATCTAGTCTGAGACCAGGCTGGTGTGAATTGACGGTGCGAAATGCTATACAAATTCCTTTGAAAATAAATGAATAAAATAGACTTTGAGATATGAAATAAACTAGTCTAAATCTCATTTAGACTAGTTTATTTCATATCTCAATGTCTATTTTATTCTGTCAAACTTTTGAAATGTAATGGATAGGTCAGACTCTATTCCCTTTTCTACCTGAAGAACATTCATATTTGTTGACAGAGTACATTTCTATCTGAATGACCCTCTTTTCCCCAGTGGCTCTCTGGAGCGGTCTCTGAAGGATGCACTGCAGAAGTTCTCCAGCGGGCGGCGCTATGAGTACTGGTCTCAGTATGTTAAGTCCCTGGTGGTCCACGTGGCAGAGACGGAGGAGGAGGGCGTGCACTCGTTCTCTGAGACCCAGATGGTCATCTCAGCCTGGCGCATGCTGCTCATCCTCTCCACCAGTCATGTATGTCACACACCACACCACACGTCACTTAAACTAGGTGGTTTGAGCCCTGAATGCTGATTGGCTGACAAAACATTTATGTTTACTGCTCTAATTACGTTGGTAACCAGTTTATAATAGCAATAAGGTACCTTGGGGGTTTGTGGTGTCCAGGCACTCCGCGATTCGTTGTGCGTAAGAACAGCCCTTAGCCGTGGTATATAGGCCATATACCACACCCCCCCGTGCCTTATTGCTTAAGTTTAATTCTGTCACACATGGCAGAGGAAGTCGTCCTATGAGTTCCATGATGAAGGCTCCCGAGTGGCGCAGCGGTCTAAGTCACTGCATCTCAGTGCTAGAGGCGTCACTACAGATCCTTGTTCGATCCCGGGCTGTAACTGGCTGTGATCGGGTGGCGCACAATTGGCCCAGTGTGGTCCGGTTTAGGGGAGGGTTTGGCCTGGGTAGGCAGTCATTGTAAAATAAAAATCTGTTCTTAACTGAGGTTAAAGAATAAAAAAAATGAATACATGCATGAGCGATAAACAATACCCCATAAATATGGGAGGTAAAAAAAAAAAAAAACTATGCTGATGAATCAGTGTGATTGGTTGGTTGATTCATTGATGTGTTCTGTTGTCTACAGTCGGATGTGATGCAATTAAAGGAGGACTCTGCCAGACTCAAGCTCTTCATGGACGTGCTGGATGGGACCAAAGCTGCTGTGAGTTAGTCACCATGACAACTGCTGTCTTCTCTATTTAATCTCCATCCTCTTCTCACTCACTAGCTTTCACCTTCCCCTTCACTTTCTACTCGCTCTAGTTGCTGGTGCCCATGTCTGTACCGTGTCTACGTCTGGGATCCATGATGGCTACTCTTCTGCTGATCCTGCTAAAACAGTGGAGAAGGTTTGTGTGGATTGATTTCCATTGTGTCCAAAAACGTTGAAATATCAGGATACTCAAAGATGTTATTATTCTAATTCATTGAGGTAGTACATTGGTTGTGTGGCTACCGAGTGGCTCAGCAGTCTAAGGCATCTCAGTGCAAGATGCTTCACTACAGTCCCTGGTTCGAATCCAGGCTGTATCACATCCGGCCATGATTGGGAGTCCCTTAGGGCGGCACACAATTGGCCCAGCGTCGTCCGGGTTTGGCCGGGGTAGGCCGTCATTGTAAATAAGAATTTGTTCATAACTGACTTGCCTAGTTAAATAAAGTTAATTCTCTTTCTGTACATCTTAGCACTAACACCTTTCAAGTCTTTCCCCCGTCCTGTTTACCCCTGCAGTGTGGTGGCCACGGCCCCTGACGTACTGGCCCCCCTCTCTCTGATCCTGGAGAGTGTCCTGCAGGCTGACCAGCAGCTGATGGAGAGGACCAAGGCCAAGGTGTTCTCTGCCCTCATCTCTGCACTGCAGATACAGGGACTCGACGGTGAGGGGGACTGACCGCTGTGTATGCAAATCAATATTAGGAAGGTGTTCTTAATGTTTTGTACACTGTCTCGTCCAGTGCTCTTAACAGTATTGCTCATTACATTGATCAGGTGGGGAGATCTCCCAGCTGCCCCAGCTGCTGCTGTGTGTGTGTGAGACGGTGCAGGATGAGACTCTGGCACTGATTGACAGCACTCGTCACACAGCTCAGGTGAGGGACGTCCCGGAGGACAAAGACAGCATGGAGACTGACGCCGTCCGCAGCGTCCAGAAGGACCAGAGAGACGGGGTGAGTCGCACAAGGCCGCCATTTTAGAATGCAAAGAACTTTATTATCCACGCAATGTGGATATTTCTCTTCAGCTTCACCACATAAAAACAGACAATCAATACCTGAAGAATTGTACTCTTCTAAACAGACACACAGTGCTTAACTGTTGCTCCAATTGTGCTGAAAAAGGGCATACCTAACCAAATGGTGAGATGCAATGAATTACCTCTGCCTGTGCTGAATAAATTCTAATCTCAGCAGTCACAATGATCTATGTTACATGTCTTTGCTGGATCGTCTCTACCGTTGGTTTATGTAAAGCAAGAGTTCAGTCAGAAGTTTTGATTTAAAGAGATTTGTATTAATTCATTCCCTACATTTAACTCAAATGTGACTAAGTGATCAGGCTATTCATATTCTTAGAACCCCTCTCTCTCTCCCTCTTCATCCCACTCTCCCTCTTAATCTCTCTCTCAGGTGTGTGTGCTGGCGTTACACCTGGCCAAGGAGCTGTGTCTTGCCGACGAGGACGGGGAACACTGGGTTCTAGTGATGAGGAAGATTCCTGCTCTCCACTCTGTTCTCAGCGCTCTAGAACTCAGCCTGCGCTCCAAACAGAACCTCTACTTCACTGAGGCTGCCCTGCACCTGCTGCTCACGCTGGCACGCACACCACAGGTACGTACACGCGCACACACACACGTACAGTTGATGTCGGATGTTTACATACACTTAGGTTGAAGTCATTAACTCATTTTTCAACCACTCCACAGATTTCATGTTAACAAACTATAGTTTTGGCAAGTCAGTTAGGACATCTACTTTGTGCATGGCACAAGTAATTCTTCCAACAATTGTTTACAGACAGATTATTTCACTTATAATTCACTATATCACAATTCAAGAGGGACAGAAGTTTACATACACTAAGTTGACTGTGCCTTTTTAAAATTCCAGAAAATGATTTCATGGCTTTAGAAACTTCTGATAGGCTAATTGACATCATTTGAGTCAATTGGAGGTGTACCTGTAGATGTATTTCAAGGCCTACCTTCAAACTCAGTTCCTCTTTGCTCGACATCATGGGAAAATCAAAATAAATCAGCCAGGATCTCAGAAAAAGAATTGTAGACCTCCACAAGTCTGGTTCATCTTTGGGAGCAATTTCCAAAGGCCTGAAGGTACCACGTTCATCTGTACAAACAATAGTACGCAAGTATAAACCCCATGGGACCACACAGCCGTCATACCGCTCAGGAATGAGACTCGTTGTCTCCTAGAGATGAACATATTTTGGTGCGAAAAGTGCAAATCGTATCTATAGCCACAGTAAAATGAGTCCTATATCGACATAACCTAATAGGCCACTCAGCAAGGAAGAAGCCACTGCTCCAAAACCGCCTTTAAAAAAGCCAGGCTACGGTTTGCAACTGCACATGGGGACAAAGATTGTACTTTTTGGAGAAATGTCCTCTGGTCTGATGAAACAAAAATAGAACTGTTTGGCCATAATGACCATCGTTATGTTTGGAGGAAAAATGGGGAGGCTTGCAAGCTGAAGAACACCATCCCAACTGTGAAGCACGGTTGTGGCAGCATCATGTTTTGGGGGTGCTTTGCTGCAGGAGGGACTGGTGCACTTCACAAAATAGATGGCATCGAGGAAGGAAAATTATGTGCATATATTGAAGCAACATCTCAAGACATCAGTCAGGAAGTTAAAGCTTGGTCGCAAATGGGTCTTCCAAATGGACAATGACCCCAAGCATACTTCCAAAGTTCTGGCAAAATGGCTTAAGGACAACAAAGTCAAGGTATTGGAGTGGCCATCATAAGCCCTGACCTCAATCCTATAGAGAATTTGTGGGCAGAACTGAAAAAGCGTGTGCAAGCAAGGAGACCTACAAACATGACTGTTACACCAGTTCTGTCAGGAGGAATGGGCCAGAATTCACCAAACTTATTGTGGGAAGCTTGTGGAAGGCTACCTGAAACGTTTGACCCAAGTTAAACAATTGAAAGGCAATGCTACCAAATTCTAATTGAGTTGATGTAAACTTCTGACCCACTGGGAATGTGATGAAAGCTGAAATAAAATTATTATTCTGACATTTTAACATTCTTAAAATAAAGTGGCGATCCTAACTGACCTAAGACCGGGAATTTATACTAGGATTAAATGTCAGGAATTGTGAAAAACTGAGTTTAAATGTATTTGTCTAAGGTGTATGTAAACTTCAGACTTCAACAGTACACACAGGTACACAAGGTACAGGTACACGTACACACACTCGCACATGTACACACACACTCACAGGTACATGTACACGTACACACACAGGTACACGTACACACACAGGTACAGGTATGTACACACACACAAACACACACAGGTACACACACACACTACTACAATGTTACCATGTAAATTACTAAGACAGATATATTAGACATGATCTCTAATGCAAAAACCACAATACTTAAACGCTATATCAACCACATTAGTACTAAAGGATATTTCATCCATTGACCATGTATGTCCTGTCCTCCAGGGTGCAGCAGCAGTAGCCGGGGCCGGTGTCATCCAGAGTATCTGTCTACCTCTGCTCAGTGTCTACGAAGTGCCCTCTAACGGAGCCTCACAGGTAACAAACCAGCACAACATGGCTGCGCCCCAAATCTCACCCTATTCCCTATATAGTGCACTACTTTTGACCAGTGCTTATATGTCAGGGAATAACGTATCCTAAACCGATCATTAATTGACACTGCATTGAAGTGTTAGTCTCTCTCTGGGTGTTACTATAATGTTAGTCTCTCACTCTCTCTGGGTGTTACTATAATGTTAGTCTCTCTCTCTCTCTCTGGGTGTTACTATAATGTTAGTCTCTCTCTCTCTCTCTGGGTGTTACTATAATGTTAGTCTCTCTCTCTCTCTCTGGGTGTTACTATAATGTTAGTCTCTCTCTCTCTCTCTGGGTGTTACTATAATGTTAGTCTCTCTCTCTCTCTCTGGGTGTTACTATAATGTTAGTCTCTCTCTCTCTCTCTGGGTGTTACTATAATGTTAGTCTCTCTCTCTCTCTCTGGGTGTTACTATAATGTTTCTCTCTCTCTCTCTCTCTCTCTCTCTCTCTCTCTCTCTCTCTCTGGGTGTTACTATGTTAGTCTCTCTCTCTGGGTGTTACTATAATGTTAGTCTCTCTTTCTCTCTCTCTCTCTCTCTCTCTCTCTCTCTCTCTCTCTCTCTGGGTGTTACTATAATGTTAGTCTCTCTCTCTCTCTCTCTCTCTCTCTCTAGGTGTTACTATAATGTTAGTCTCTCTCTCTCTCTGGGTGTTACTATAATGTTAGTCTCTCTCTCTCTCTGGGTGTTACTATAATGTTAGTCTCTCTCTCTCTCTGGGTGTTACTATAATGTTAGTCTCTCTCTCTCTCTCTGGGTGTTACTATAATGTTAGTCTCTCTCTCTCTCTCTGGGTGTTACTATAATGTTAGTCTCTCTCTCTCTCTGGGTGTTACTATAATGTTAGTCTCTCTCTCTCTCTGGGTGTTACTATAATGTTAGTCTCTCTCTCTCTGGGTGTTACTATAAAGTTGGTCTCTCTCTCTCACTCTCTGGGTGTTACTATAATGTTAGTCTCTCTCTCTCACTCTCTGGGTGTTACTATAATGTTAGTCTCTCTCTCTCTGGGTGTTACTATAATGTTAGTCTCTCTCTCTCTGGGTGTTACTATAATGTTAGTCTCTCTCTCTCACTCTCTGGGTGTTGCTCTCCATCTCCCTGGCCAGGGTTTCTCCCGTAAGTCCCAGGATGCTCCCTGCTGGCCGGGGGTGTACCGCCTCTCTATGTCCCTCATGGAGATCCTGCTCAAGACGCTGCGTTACAACTTCATCAACGAGGCCCTCGACTTTGTCGGAGTGCATCAAGAACGCATACTGCAGGTGTGTGTGTGTGTGTGAATTGTCATCAGTGTGTGTACACAATCTCTCTGTTCCTTTCTGAACATAGAACCTAAAGTATTTTTCTCTGTTTCTGTCAGTGTCTGAATGCGGTGCGGACGGTCCAGAGTCTGGTGTGTCTGGATGAGGCTGACCACACAGTGGGCTTCCTTCTGCAGCTGTCCAGCTTCTGTAAGGAGTGGCAGTTCCACCTGCCCCAGCTGCTCCGAGATGTACAGGTCAGTCAGCACTGAGCATCATCATACTTCATCTATAATAGTGAGTGAAATGTCCTATTATATTTTATTGAGATACTTTTTTTTTTTTTTTTTAGCTTATAAAAATAAGTCACGTTTTTGTCTACCTGCAGATCAATCTGTGTTACCTGTGCCAGACATGCACCTACCTCCTCCACAGCAGGAATATGCTTCATCACTACCTTCAGGTAAGACACGGACAGACATCACCATGGTGTTACTGGGATTATAAAATATCATGTTATCCCTGGTTGAATTAAAATAATGTCCAGAGAACTCTCATTATGTCCATTTATTTTACCGGACGTCTGTCATCGTCCCCCAGGCTAAGAATGGGGAGGCGCTGCCCTCAGGCCCCCGTGCCCAGAGAGATCCTCAGACACCCTCCAAAGCTGCAGCCGAAGGAGGGGGCGGGGAAAGGGAGGAGGCTGAGCAGAAGGCCCTGCTGACAGTACAGTGCAGCCTGCTGAAGATCCTCAGTAAGACTCTGGCCACGCTGCAGCACTTCACCCCCGACTGTTGCCAGATACTATTGGACCAGGTGAGAATAACACACTTTTGTCTCGAAAAACTCTCTGCACTGTTTGAACCGTGACTCCTATCATAACCACAACTCCCTGTTAGAAGATAGAGCTAACGCCTTACCAAACACCCACATCCTGCACGATCAGCCTCCATACACCTGAAGAATGTTTGAACTGCCTTTAAGTGAAAATGTGTTAGCATATGTTCGCTCATTATTGAAATGACTTCACTGACTGAGATTGTGTGTTAGTGTATGGACCTGGCTGAGTACAGGACCCTGTTTGTGCTAAGCTTCACCACCCCGGCCTTTGACTCTGACGTGGCGCCCTCTTTTGGAACCCTACTGGCCTCCATCAACGTGGCCCTAAGCATGCTGGGAGAGGTTGTTGTTTTAGTTTTTTCCCTATGATTTCAAATCAATTCAGTTCCATTGGTTCGATCCAAGTTCATAAGCTTTACTGACATAGTGCTGGCATTGAAAGTCTTATTTCGCTGACTTTCTGTGTTCTGTCAATATTTAGGTGGAGAAGAAGGAGCCAGCCTCTCTGTGTGTGACCTCCCTGGCCTCGTCAGAGGAAACCGTAGCCCTCAAGTAAGGAGACCGACAGAAACATAGTTGTTCTCACTGGTGGTAATATTGGTAATTTCTAACTTGTGTGACTGTCCTTCCAGGTCTCTGCTGATGTTCACCATGGAGAACTGTTTCTACGTGCTTATCTCCCAGGCCGTCCGCTGTCTGAAGGACCCCAGCATCGCACCCAGAGACAAACAGAGACTCAAACAGGAGCTTGGATCTGAACTGGTGAGTCATTCTTCTCATTCAAACAACTCGCAGCATCATTAAAGTATCGCCAACTAGTTTACTTTGTCCTATTCTGCCATTCCAGTCTAGTCCATTCTGCTCTTGTCAACTGTGTCATGTTTCTAATAGCCTTAAATTGAAACTTACTTAAAAAAATAATTATACATTGCATGAGGTGGTTTATGACTGAACATGTGATGCCTGTCTCTCCCCTCCAGAGCACCCTCCTCTCCAGCTTGTGCCGTCACTTCCGTCGTGGCTCCCCCTCGTCCCCGGCCAGCAGCCTGCTGCCCTCCCCCCAGACCAAGCCCACCACCCCTGGCTCCAAGGCCAGTCACGAGGGTCAGGAGCCTTTCATCCAGCTGGTACAGGCCTTTGTACGCCACATACAGAGATAGACCCACCACGGGGAGCGTACGACTAGGGCCAGGAGGTTTTCTTGATGAAAAGGAATTATGGGTTTGATAATGTCTTGGCACACGTATCGTATTCTGCTCACACTCTTGAGGTTGACTATATACTGACACAGCACCTTCACCATTCGCTTTGGGTGAAGATTCAGCGTACTTGTAGCACGTAACCGATCTCTTCTGAATGTGTGTGCTGAAGGATACTTTTCACGGTGCAACAGTGTCTGTTCATTCTCTTCAGTTTGAAGCGATGTTTTTCAAGCCAGTCACTATTAGAATCTGTTGTGCGAAGTCATGACGTGTCTATAGTCATTTGGGTCAGATTCTAAGCCAGGGTACTGTAACATCGGTCTTTGTGCGTTCAGAAAATGCTCCCATATACATTGGTCGTATCTTCAGCTTGTAGCCTAATATACCTGTGGCAATGTCAAGAGGATACAGCTGCTTATAAAGGGCCAGCTAAAAAAAGTAAATTACCTTTAAGGGAATCATTAGTAACAGATCTTGGTGCTATTGAACATCAGTCTTGTTGACTGTGTCCAGTCTTCCCACTGGCCTAGTTTTATAGGCCATTTCTAACAACAGTTGAGGCAGACCTTATGGTATTGAAAAATCAACCCATTATATCATTTTGAAGCCATTTAATCAATTTATACATTTGTGATAAACTTGTCTACAGCTTGCCTAAATGAGCTGCCTAGTTTGTATGTATCCTGTTTTCTACATGATTTATAAACGCTTGGATTGAGGGATGTCTTTTAAAAAATATTCTTTGTGCTGTGAAGTTATTTGCATCTGCTTGGATTTTCTGATCATTTGTGCGTCAAGTACCGATATTACAAATGCTCTGGTCATACATGAAAAGGAACTGCCAAGATTTGTAAAAAAATGTTTGATAATAAAGGACCTTAACTCTACATGTTGACTCATGTTATGCATTACGAGGACACTTTAAAGCAAAGCTAATTTAATGCATTTGCACATTAAACAACGCTCAGAAGCCCAGGACAATATTAAACATTGAGGGGAAAGACTTTGCATAAAATAAGTCTAATGTATAAAAAGGAAATTAAAAGCTGAAGAAATTTAAGGGGGAGGAGACATTTACAAGAGGGAAAGAAAGTTACATTTCCTTTTACAACTTTTGTACCGAAAATAGCTTTCAAGATGTGCAAGTTCAGTACAATTTCCCAAAATATATTTGCATATCTCAAGGTAAGGTTACTCAAAAAGCAGACAATATTAGAGCAGGGATAAATGGGAGGGGCCTGACAGGTCAATTAGGTAGCTATAAAGGCAGTGTCTCCCTTACAGTTGAGGTGCATCTCAAAAGTGCAAAGTGGCTTCCTCTCCTTGTCCCTTTTCCTTAATTTGAACAGATCAGGAGAAAACCAGAATAACGCTTTTGCTATACTGTATAACACCTGTCAAATTTCACATCAGCGCAGACAAAAGAAAGATGACGAGGAGAGGAAGGCACCGTAGGCTGTTATTGAACTCCATCCATTGGACTGGCAGATCTAGAAGCTGCAGTGGGATGAGGTGTCGCTGTTCCTCTCCTCTGTGGATTCAGCATGTCTGGCAGGGCTAAGGACGGGGACGCTCACGCCCTCATCGGGGGATGCTGAAGGGCCGGCAGTCACTGACCATTGACCGGGACCTCCTGTAGAGGCAAGGACACGTCAGTTACCCACACACAGATCAGCTATTGTTAGGACGTTGCATTCGCCAATGTGTCTCTTCTAAAGGTCTCATTCTGATCCATGCAGATTATAGCTTTATCTGCTTTCAAGTTGAGTTAAAAAAACAGTAACAAAAAGCCAGTGGAATGTCCCTATAATTCCAACGGATTTCCCCACATAAATTAATTTTTCCTGCTAAAGAATTTGCCAAGCAGGAGTGGTACATTTTAGACAACAGAACATGCAATATACAGTGGGGAGAACAAGTATTTGATAACCTGCAAAATCGGCAGTGTTTCCTACTTACAAAGCATGTAGAGGTCTGTGATTTTTATAATAGGTACACTTCAACTGTGAGAGACGGAATCAAACAAAAATCCAGAAAATCACATTGTATGATTTTTAAATAATTAATTTGCATTTTATTGCATGACAAGTATTTGATCACCTACCAACCAGTAAGAATTCCGGCTCTCACAGACCTGTTAGTTTTTCATTAAGAAGCCATCCTGTTCTCCACTCATTACCTGTATTAACTGCACCTGTTTGAACTCGTTACCTGTATAAAAGACACCTGTCCACACACTCAATCAAACAGACGCCAACCTCTCCACAATGGCCATGACCAGAGAGCTGTGTAAGGACATCAGGGATAAAATTGTAGACCTGCACAAGGCTGGGATGGGCTACAGGACAATAGGCAAGCAGCTTGGTGAGAAGGCAACAACTGTTGGCGCAATTATTAGAAAATGGAAGAAGTTCAAGATGACGGTCAATCTCCCTCGGTCTGGGACACCATGCAAGATCTCACCTTGTGGGGCATCAATGATCATGAGGAAGGTGAGGGATCAGCCCAGAACTACACGGCAGGACCTGGTCAATGACCTGAAGAGAGCTGGGACCACAGTCTCAAAGAAAACCATTAGTAACACACTACGTCGTCATGGATTAAAATCCTGCAGCGCACGCAAGGTCCCCCTGCTCAAGCCAGCGCATGTCCAGGCCCGTCTGAAGTTTGCCAATGACCATGTGGATGATCCAGAGGAGGAATGGGAGAAGGTCATGTGGTCTGATGAGAAAATAGAGCTTTTTGGTCTAAACTCCACTCGCCGTGTTTGGAGGAAGAAGAAGGATGAGTACAACCCCAAGAACACCATCCCAACGGTGAAGCATGGAGGTGGAAACATCATTCTTTGGGGATGCTTTTCTGCAAAGGGGACAGGACGACTGCACCGTATTGAGGGGAGGATGGATGGGGCCATGTATCGCCAGATCTTGGCCAACAACCTCCTTCCCTCAGTAAGAGCATTGAAGATGGGTCATGGCTGGGTCTTCCAGCATGACAACGACCTGAAACACACAGCCAGGGCAACTAAGGAGTGGCTCCGTAAGAAGCATCAAGGTCCTGGAGTGGCCTAGCCAGTCTCCAGACCTGAACCCAATAGAAAATCTTTGAAAGTCCGTATTGCCCAGCGACAGCCCCAAAACCTGAAGGATCTGGAGAAGGTCTGTATGGAGGAGTGGGCCAAAATCCCTGCTGCAGTGTGTGCAAACCTGGTCAAGAACTACAGGAAACGTATGATCTCTGTAATTGCAAACAAAGGTTTCTGTACCAAATATTAAGTTCTGCTTTTCTGATGTATCAAATACTTATGTCATGCAATAAAATGCAAATTCATTCAAAATCATACAATGTGATTTTCACAGTTGAAGAGTACCTATGATAAAAATTACAGACATCTACATGCTTTGTAAGTGGGAAAATCGGCAGTGTATCAAATACTTGTTCTCCCCACTGTATGAATCCAAAAACCAAACAGAAATATCACTCAAAACAAAAGAGCCTTGATGGCTGAGCTAGAATGGGCCTGTGAGCTGAGAATGACAAGCATGCATTTGGGCCAGGTGGGTCTGTTCCTTTTCATGCAACACAAAAGTCCATGGAACAAACCAAGGCTGGGATTCAAACTGCACCTGACTTTTAAAGGCAATTTCCTTGAAGTCCGGAGATTGCATTTGCATTAAAACGCAGCGGATGTCGGCTCAAGCATCATTATTACTTTAATAGTGAAGTACAGTGCAAGCAAACCAAGTCATAAAATCTATGGAACAAACCGAGGTCACGGAACAAACCAAGTCATGCATCAGAACACTCAAACCCTGTCCTCTCACACTATTACCTTCCTCTGGTCCTCCAGACAGGCTTTTCAGCCCAAAGACGGTATAATAATTTGTCTGAGATTGGCCCACATTTATAGACAAAGAGTGAGAGAAGACAGACAGATGCTACAGAGTTAGTCTATTCCTTGATTGGTCTGACTGACAATACTTGTCGGTGTCTTGTCTGAACTGGTTACTGATTCTTTCACTCACCTCTAGATTTCCTCTGGCCTTCTTCAGCACTCCGTGGGTTAACGACACTGGTTTGAAAGAATAACACATGTCAATTAAATGTTTGGATCCGAATCAGTTAAGTTAATTCTAAATAAAAATGCACCATAATTATTATCTCAGAATAGGATCTGAATAAGTTACACTGAACTAAAATATAAACGCAACATGTAAAGTGTTGGTCCCATGTTTCAGGAGCTGAAATAAAATATCCTAGACATTTTCCATTCACACAAAAAGCTTATCTAAAATGTTGTGCACAAATTGGTTTACATCCCTGTTAGTGAGCATTTCTCCTTTGCCAAGATATGCTACCACTGTCAGGTGGATGGATTATCAAGATGATGATTAAACAGCATAATCATTACACAGGTGCAACTTATGCTGGGGACAATAAAAGGCCACTAAAATGTGCAGTTGTCACACACCACAATGCCACAGATGTCTTGAGGGAGTTTTGAGGGAGCGTGCAATTGGCATGCTGACTGCAGGAACGTCCACCAGAGCTGTTGCCAGAGAATTGAATGCTAATTTCTCTACTATAAGCCACCTCCAATGTCATTTTAGAGAATTTGGCAGTATGTCCAACCGGCCTCACTACATGTAACCACGCCAGCCCAGGACCTTCTTCACCTGCGGGATCATCTGAGACCAGCCACCTGGACAGCTGATGAAACTGTGGGTTTGCACAACAAAAGCAGGCATAAGCTACGGACAACGAACACAATAGCATTTGAATGCACAGAGATAGCGTGACAAGATCCTGAGACCCATTGTCGTGCCATTCATCTGCCGCCAGCACCTGTTGTTTCAGTATGATAATGCACGTCCCCATGTCGCAACAATCTGTACACAATTCCTAGAAGCTGAAAATGTTCTTCCATGGCCTGCATACTCACAAGACGTCACCCATGAAGCATGTTGGGATGCTCTGGATCGACATGTACGACAATGTGTTCCAGTACCCGCCAATATCCAGTAACTTTGCACAGCCATTGAAGAGGAGTGGGACAACATTTCACAGTCCACAATCAACAACCTGATCAACTCTATGCAAAGGAGATGTCACGCTGCATGAGGCAAATGGTGGTCACACCTGATACGGACTGGTTTTCTGATCCACGCCCCTAATTATTTTTATTTTTTGGTATGTGTGACCAAAAGATGCATATCTGTATTCCTAGTTATGTGAAATCCATAGATTAGGGCCTAACGACATGTATTTTTAACCTCACGCTTGATGTTAAGGAAATCTCGAAGTTATGGATATCTGCTTTTGTACTGCCTCTCCTGAAAGGAGACTTGACAACTATCGACACATATCTAAATTATCTGTACTGTAAGGTACTCGAGTCATAAGTTAGTAGGCAGCTGAAGGCCTACCTCCAAGAAAACAACATCTTAAATGGAATGCAAATCAGGTTTTAGGTCTAGCCACAACACTGTTTCAGCAACATTGATGGTTTTAAATTACATCCACTGTGCTCTTGACAAGAAGTTACATTGCGTCTGTCTGCTTTATAAGTTACTTATCAAATCGTACCAATGTTACCAAGTCCATTGAGTTGTGCTCAGGTGTTCCTCAAGGTTCTATTTAGGGCCCACTGTTGTTTATTTTGTATATAAACAACATTGGGGATCATATTGAAACAGCGGATGTTCTTTTTTTATGCAGATACTGTTCTCTATTCAAGTGGTAGTAGTTTATCTTTAGCTTAAGAAAATGCCCAATGAGCATTTAACATCATATACCAGAATCTGTATGATTTTGAAGCTGGTTCTGAATTTGGGTAAAACAAAATGCATGGTATTTTCAAATGCCAGGCACGTTACTAATAATGTCATTGCTACATTGGATGGACATACTATAGAGCAAGTCACAGTGTACAAATATTTGGGAGTGTGGGTGGATGACAAGCTGAGCTTCACTGTACATGTCGAGAACTTGATAAGGAAGCTCAAGCTGAGAGTAGATTTTTATTACCAGTATAAGGCGTCCTGGGCTCCAGTGTTTTTCTCTGGAGCCCAGGAAGGAGCTGGTAGGATGTATATTACTGGCGGTTTTAGATTTTAGTGATGTTATATACAGTTGAAGTTTACATACACTTTTCAACCACTCCACAGATTTCATGTTAACAAAGTATAGTTTTGGCAAGTCGGTTAGGACATCTACTTTATGCATGACAAGTCATTCTTCCATCAATTGTTTACAGACAGATTATTTCACTATATCACAATTCCAGTGGGTCAGAAGTTTACATACACTAAGTTGTATGATAGGCTAATTGACAATTTGAGTCAATTGGAGGTCTACTTGTGGATGTATTTCAAGGCCTACCTTCAAACTCAGTGCCTCTTTGCTCGACAACATAGGAAAATCAAAAGAAATCAGCCAAGACCTCATGAAAATAATTGTAGACCTGTACAATTCATCTGTACAAACAATAGTACGCAAGTATAAACACCATGGGACCACGTAGCCGTCATACCGCTCAGGAAGGAGACGTGTTCTGTCTCCTAGAGATGAACGTACTTTGGTGCGAAAAATGCAACTCAATCCCAGAACAAGAGCAAAGGACCTTGTGAAGATGCTGGAGGAAACAGGTACAAAAGTATCTATATCCACAGTAAAACGAGTCCTATATCGACATAACCTGAAAGGCCGCTCAGCAAGGAAGAAGCCACTGCTCCAAAACCGCCATAAAAAAGCCAGACTACGGTTTGCAACTGCACATGGGGACAACGATTGTACTTTTTGGAGTAATGTCCTCTGGTCTGATGAAACAAAAATAGAACTGTTTGGCCATAATGACCATCATTATGTTTGGAGGAAAAAGGGGGAAGCTTGCAAGCCAAAGAACACCATCCCAACTGTGAAGCACGGGGTGGCAGCATCATGTTGTGGGGGTGCTTTGCTGCAGGAGGGACTGGTGCACTTCACAAAATAGATGGCCTCATGAGGAAGGAAAATTATGTGGATATATTGAAGCAACGTCTCAAAACATCAGTCAGGAAGTTAAAGCTTGGTAGCAAATGGGTCTTCCAAATGGATAATGACCCAAGCATACTTCCAAAGTTGTGGCAAAATGGCTTAAGGTCAACAAAGTCAAGGTATTGGAGGGGCCATCACAAAGCCCTGACTTCAATCCTATAGAACATTTGTGGGCAGAACTGAAAAAGCGTGTGCGAGCAAGGAGGCCTACAAACCTGATTCAGTTACACCAGTTCTGTCAGGAGGAATGGGCCAAAATTCACCCAACTTATTGTTGGAAGCTTGTGGAAGGCTACCCAAAACATTTGACCCAAGTTAAAAAATGTAAAAGCAATGCTACCAAATATTAATTGAGTGTATGTAAAGTTCTGACCCACTGGGAATGTGATGAAATAAATAAAAGCTTTATTAAATAATGCTCTCTACGATTATTCTGAAATTTCACATTCTTAAAATGGTGGTGATCCTAACTGACCTAAGACAGGGAATTTTTACTAGGATTAAATGTCAGGAATTGTGAAAAACTGAGTATAAATGTATTTGGCTAATGTGTATTTAAACTTCCGACTTCAACTGTATAGGCAGGCCTCAACCACTACCCTGAGAGCACTTGATGCAGTATATCATGCGACCCTCAGGTTCATTACCAATCAAAACGTCTAACACATCATTGTGATCTCTACAGGGCCGTTGGCTGGTCGTCACTGACCTTGCGTAGGCTTAAACACTGGTATACAGTGATTTATAAGGCCTTACTGGGTAAAATGGCACTTTATCTATGATCTTTTTTAAATCAGGTCAGTAAAAAAAATATAAATTACGGTCCCATTCTCACTAGAACAGGTCATGGTAGAAATAGTTTTAGTTACTCAGCTCCGTGGTCCTGGAATTCTATTGTGAAAATGTAGAAATTTGATGATCTAGTCATGTTGGTGGAGTTTAAACACTTGGTTGATGTAAATATCATAGAAGAGTGTAATTGTCTTTAGGACAGCTGTTTTTTTTTTTGTTATGACATTCGTGTTTCTTTACGTAATATGTAATTGTTGTACTGTAGGTGTGTCTATAGTTTTGTTCAATGTTGTTCTAGTGTATGTAAGTTGTTTTGTCTGAAACTGTTCTCGCTGCTGCTGTTGGACCAGGTCTCTCTTGAAAAAGAGATTTTATCTCAATGAGAAAAACCTGTATAAATAAAAGGTTCAATACATTTTTTTTATTATTTCAATTGACTGATTTTCTTATATGAACTGTAACTCAGTAAAAATCTTTGAAATTGTTGCATGTTGCGTTTATATTTTCTTCTGTATAATATGAAAGCATTGCGTTGATTCTCAATCAAATGCATTATCATTATTCTGTCAAGCATGGAAGGTGAAGTGAGTTCTTACGCTGGTCAATAATGACCCTCTCCATGCCCTCTTTGAGCTGGTTGGTGGTGCGAAGCCGTTTGACCGCACCGCTCAGCATCCGCTCCTGCTGGGACAGACGGCTCTTTAGACTCGCTATCTCATTCTTCAACAGCTCATCCTGAGAGAGGGAAGGAGGTAAGGAGGGAGGAATGGGTGGAGGGAGGGCGAGAGGGATAGAGAGAGAGGGAGGAAGGAAGGAAGGAAGGAAGGAAGGAAGGAAGGAAGGAAGGAAGGAAGGAAGGAATTGCTACTTCATGACTGAGTCACCCTCAACATTTACACTGGTCTTATCAGTACCCCCTAGTACGCATGGAAAGTGGATTGATTACGTCAACGTCAGTCAAATGTAAACACGACAGACACCCTGGAGCTGTATAGATAGCAAAAGTGTAGCGCCAGCAAACATGATGTATGCAGACTCCAGAACTGATAAGGCGTCTCCACTAATGTTCACTTTTGAACCTTTGTGACGTCTCCACTTTCCACATGTATTGACCAATTAATTAAATTGCCGTCATTCTAATTACATTTCTGTGTGTATAGATTTTGTGTGGACAGTATTAATATATCTATTTATAATGTGTGGAAAAAAGGTATTATGCATGTCTTGTTTGTGTATTGAAGACTGCGTTGAGAGGGTGTGTGTACAACTGTGGTGTGCGTGTGAGTGAGCGTGTGTGACGTGTGTACCTGCTGGTTGCTGCTGCCGTCTCCTCCTGCAGTCGCGGTGCCAGAGGGCAGGGACACCCTCCAGACCAGTTTGAGGAGCCGGCCAGCCTCCTCCAGGACCTGCTGCATGGTGTTCACACTGCTGGACAGAGCATTCATCTGACCCTGATCCACCACCTGTACAATAACACACAGAACACTGGCTCGATCACTAGAGAGTTTTGAAGAAATTGTAAATGAGAACACTCGCATATGAAAACTGGAAATGTGTTCATCAGATTCTTCATCTAAACCATTACAGCATTTTACTGCATGAATGTCTATCAAATACTATATGCTAAAGGTAGTTGTCTGAACTTCACCGGAGCAAGGAACAGTAAAGTCTGACATGTATTAAACAAGGGAATGTGCTCATCAGAGACTGTTATACTTACCCTGTTGTCAGTCCCCTGCTGGCTGAGTGCGCGTACACACTCCTGCAGGTGTGTGTCCATGGTGCGGGTGAGCCTCCTGCCCTCGGAGATCTGCTTCCGCAGGGCATTGTGGTCCTCGATAAGGCCCAGGATGTGGCGCCCTTGGCGGTTGGCCCACAGGCGGTGGCCGGGCACCAGTCGGGACAGAGGGGGAGCCGAGCCAGAGACACTGTCCCCAGAACTGTTACTACACTGGGACACGGCGTCCATCTCTGACTGGGCTTGGCGCTTCAGATCTGGCAGAGAGAACACAAATTACATATATATACACACACACAACCAGATGTTATATACGCTGTTACTGACTGATAGCTATCTGACAGAGACATACATTGATGTTACACTGTACACAGTTACTCATCTTTAACTCATTGACATTATACACAACAAACCTTAAAAACAACTACCTCCTGAGAGAGAATAACATTTATAAATGTGTGCCTACATGCCAGTGACATACATTGTGGATTGGGTGTACTGTGGGTTCTCACCGTGAGAAGAGTAGTGGCGGGGAGGATCACAGCCTTCACGACCAGGAGACCTACCTGTATCCTCTGGAACACACAACATAGGACAAATGTTTATGCCACGGGACTTTGTGTGTGCAAATAGGTGTGTGTGCGTTCAGTGAGAGAGTGAGTACATATACACTGGGGGCCATAAATTTGGAATATTACACCTGGAAGGCTTTTTCATCAGTCTTGAAAGAGTTCCCACATATGCTGAGCACTTGTTGGCTGCTTTTCCTTCACTGCGGTCCGACTCATCCCAAACCATCGAAATTTGGTTGAGGTTGGAACCCAAAATCTCACATTTCCACCGGTCTAATGTCCATTGCTCGCCTTTTCTTGGCTCAAGCAAGTCTCTTCTTATTACTGGTGTCCTTTAGTAGTGGTTTCTTTGCATCAATTCGACCACGAAGGCCTGATTCACACAGTCTCCTCTGAACAGTTGATGTTGAGATGTCTGTTACTTGAATTCTGTGAAGCATTTATTTGAGCTTTACACCAATCCAGCCGACCCTTGGCATTGTGCATGGTGATCTTAGGCTTGTGTGCGTTTGGAACTCGGTAGTGAGTGTTGCAACGGAGGACAGATGATTTTTACGCACTACTCGCTTCAGCAGACAGCAGTTCTGTGAGCTTGTGTGGCCTACCACTTCGCGACTGTTGTTCCTAGACGTTTGCACTTCACAATAACAGCACAATTGACCGGGGCACCTCTAGCAGGGCAGAAATTTCACAAACTGACTTGTTTGGTAAAGTGGCATCCTATGACGTTGCCACTTTGAAAGTCACGGAGCTCTTCAGTAAGGCCAGTCTACTGACAATGTTTGTCTATGGAGATTATATGGCTGTGTGCTCAACTTTATACACCTGTCAGCAACGGGTTTGGCTGAAATAGCCGAATTCACACATTTTAAGGGGTGTCCACATACTTTTGTAATAAAGTGTATATACAGTGAGCTCCAAAAGTATTGGGACAGTGACACATCTTTTGTTGTTTTGGATCTGTATTCCAGCACTTTGGAATTGATTGAGACAATGACTATGATGTTATAGTGTAGACTGTCAGCTTTAATTTGAGGGTATATCCATATCGGGTGAACCGTTTAGAAACGACAGCACTTTTTGTACATGCACTGAACTCTGCTCTTTCCATGAGCGACTGACCAGGTGAATGCTATGAACCCTTATTGATGGTACTTGTTAAATCCACTTCAAATCATTGTTGATGAAGGGGAAGAGACAGGTTAAAGAAGGATTTTAAAGCCTTGAGATAATTCAGACAAGTATTGTGGATGTGTGCCATTCAGAGGGTGAACGAGCAAGACAAAATATTTAAGTGCCTTTGAACGGGGTATGGTAGTAGGTGCCAGGCGTACCAGTTTGTTTTAGGGGACCAAAAATATTTGGACAAATTCACTTACACGTGTATTAAAGTAGTCAAAAGTGTAGTATTTGGTCCCATAGCATCAATCTTGTGATTCTACAAACTTTTTGGATGCATTTGCTGTTTGTTTTGGTGGTGTCCAATAGAAATGAATGGTAAATAATATATTGTGTCATTTTGGAGTCACTTGTATTGTAAATAGGAATAGAATATGTTTCTGAATACTTCTACATTAACGTGGATGCTACCATGATTACGGATAATCCTGAATGAATTGTGAATAATGATGAGTGAGACGCACAAATATCATACCCCACAAGACATGCTAACCTCTCACCATTACAATAACAGGGTATGATATTTATGCCTCAAACTTTCTTAATGTAGAAACATGTTATATTCTTATTTACATGAGTGAATTTGTCCCAATACTTTTGGTCCCCTAAAACCGGAGGGGACTATGTACAAAAACGACAGTCTGCACTTTAACCTCATAGCCATCGTATGATTTCAAATCAAAAGTGCTGGAGTACAGAGCCAAAACAACAAAAGATGTGTCACTTTTCCCAATACTTTTGGAGGTCACTGTACCTGAAGTAGACAGTAGATAGTTGATATTGATGGTATCTGGGCGGTTGGAGCCTCTGAGCAGCTGTTCCTCCAGTCTCTGCCTCAAGGACGTGTTGGTCTGGATGCTCCTCTCCAGCTGCAGCCTCAGGTGGCGGATCTCTGACAGCAGCTCCCCCAGGTCCACTTGGTTCGACCCAGACCCTGAACCAGGACCAGACTGTTGGGCTGTACCACTGTACTCTAGAGAAGGGAGCGAAATGTTTAGAAACAACTAAACGACAAGTGTGTGTGTGTGTGTGTGTGTGTTTGTAGGACAGTACCTGTGTGTTTGTGTGTCCCAGTGCTGGTGTTGATCTGTTCGTAGACCTGCAGCTCCACGCGTAGAGACTGGAGGAGGTGTTGACTGTCTGACAGCTGCTGTCTCTGCATCTTCACCTCACACTGCAACCTAGAGGAACATGTGTAGGATGGGTAGTTAGCAAGTTAGCAAGCAAGTTACACACACACACACACACACACACACACACACACACACACGTAACCCAACGAAACACCCAAATTTGCCATCACATCTACACTGCATTAGTGACTGTAACACATCACATCTACACTGCATTAGTGACTGTAACACATCACATCTACACTGCATTAGTGACTGTAACACATCACATCTACACTGCATTAGTGACTAACACATCACATCTACACTGCATTAGTGACTAACACATCACATCTACACTGCATTAGTGACTAACACATCACATCTACACTGCATTAGTGACTAACACAAGAGACAATACAGAGACCAGTCGCAGAGACAAATCAGCACCTCAATCTCTCTATGCAACAAATTAACCAAATGCATGACATTGTACGTTCATAATTACCATAACCACCACATTACACATCATTACTGACAACACCATTACACTCTGCAACCTGAGAACACACACACACACACACACACAAACACTAATGTGGAATCCCTTACATGACCCATGACCTTGGTCTCCTAGTGAGGATGACACTCAATACCAGGAGTCTAGTTTTCCACAGCAGTATCATCTCTCCTCTCCCTTTCCCCGCTGGGTTTGTGTGTGTATGTGTTTGGTACTGTGTGCCCTGTGTAAGTGTGTGTTGATGCGCCCTGTGTGTATGTATTTAGTGTTGCGTGTCCTGTGTGTGTGTGCGCCTCTGTACATTACCTGTGGATCTCCTGGCGGCTGTAGCGCAGTGTGTCCTGGAGGTGTGTATGTTCCTGGCTGCTCCTGTCCAGGCGATCCTCAAGTCCTATGTGTTCCTGTCTCAGGACCTCACACTCCTTCCTGCTCTGCTCCAGCTTGGCTGTCCGTCTGGCCAGCGCCTCACGCAGCTTCTCATTCTCCTTCTGCTTGTCTGGAGAGATCATAATAATATTTAAATTAGATGTAATATTTATAGGATAGACAACAGAATGGCCTATTATTCTCCCTCTCTTATATTGGGGACATTTTGTGGCTCAGTTGGTAAGAGCATGAGGCTAGCAATGTCAAGGTTGTGGGATCAATCAATTCAGGAACCACAAACACACTAGTATGTGGGGGAAAGCAGATACTCGTTAGTGGTACCTCTGGAGCCCAGGTTGAGCTGCTCCTTCAGGGCCTGGTTCTGTCCCCAGAGGAACCGCAGCTCGCTGGTCAGCTGGCCCTGCTCCTCCGTACCGTGGATGAAGATGTTTGTGGCTGCTGGGTATTACATACAGTCAGTTCATCATTGAGAAAGAAGTCAAACACAATATTATCTGTGTGAGTATCCACCTCCGCCAGTCAGTGTGACTCTATGCAAGGTTGAACAGAGAGAGGGGGCGAGAGATACAGTAGACAGAAGAACAGAGTGGGAGAGAGATACAGTAGACAGAAGAACAGAGTGGGAGAGAGATACAGTAGACAGAAGAACAGAGTGGGAGAGAGATACAGTAGACAGAAGAACAGAGTGGGAGAGAGATACAGTAGACAGAAGAACAGAGTGGGCGAGAGATACAGTAGACAGAAGAACAGAGTGGGCGAGAGATACAGTAGACAGAAGAACAGAGTGGGAGAGAGCGAGGTAGAGGTATGTGTACCTGGGTCTCTCTCCACCTCGCCCAGTCTCCTCTCCAGCTGTTCTCTGAGCCGGTTGTTGTTGTAGATGGTCTCCTCCAGGCGCTGTCTCAGGGCTCTGATCTCCAACAGGTGCTCTGCTAACAGGTCTGATAA
Source organism: Thymallus thymallus (assembly GCA_023634145.1). NCBI lineage: Eukaryota > Metazoa > Chordata > Actinopteri > Salmoniformes > Salmonidae > Thymallus > Thymallus thymallus. The sequence continues at coordinate 9,964,582 of CM042403.1, read as the reverse complement.
AAATGTCAGTCAAAATAAACACACACACACACACACACACACACACACACACACACACACACACACACACACACACACACACACACACACACACACACACACACACACACACACACACACACACACACACACACGTTTTTCTATCATTGTAAGGACAAGTGTCACTAACACATACAGCTTCAATGAACATAGCATTAGAAACAACTACAGGCCCATAATGCCCATACAGACGTGACGATCACCACCCCCTCCCGGCTCTGTACCTGGGTTCATGCTGCGTAGCTGGGCAGTGTCCTGCTGTGAGGCTGGGTGTCCCTCTCCCCTCTGGTCCTCAATCCTCTGTGGTGACCCCCCAGCCTGTCCCTGGCTCTGCCCCAGCCCTTCTCCCTGGGTGTGTAATGGCGTGGAGATCCCCTGGACCAGGATAGAGCGGTGGAGGTCCAGCTCGCTGCGCAACGTGGCGTTAAGCTCTTCGCTGCTCCTCAGATGCTCCACCAGGCGCCCATTCTCCCTCTGCAGGCCCCGGAGCTGCCCGGCACTCCCTTTACGTCCAGACACTCCCCCATGGCCAGACACACCCTCATGCTTAGCCACGCCTCCAGTCTGCTGGGCTGCAGACTCTGGAGCCGTCATTGAGGACTCTTTCATTCCTGGATGGACGAAGTATAGGATTAGAGGAAATCTGAACAAGTTTAAATATCTTTTAGTTATTTACGACATTTTTTAGCCTAAACATTACTCAAACAAAATCCTATATCCCTATGTACCCATGCATTCATCTTTGGTAGCTTCAAGTGCCATTTTCCACCGTCCTCGAATGAAGTAATTTGTTTCCACTTTCTCCTCCTGCTACTCTGACTGGCTGAGCGACAGCTCTGATGGTTAGCCTAACCTAGCTACACTGACTGGCTCAACGACAGCTTTGATGGTTAGCCTAGCCTAGCTACACTGACTGGCTGAATGACAGCTTTGATGGTTAGCCTAGCCTAGCTACACTGACTGGCTGAATGACAGCTTTGATGGTTAGCCTAGCCTAGCTACACTGACTGGCTGAATGACAGCTCTGATGGTTAGCCTAGCCCCTTCAAACTAATACTACAGAATGCTCCCCATTAGCTTAGTCTCCATGCATAACAAACTCGTCACCAAATGAGCCTCCGCTAAGTTAGCCTAGCCTATGTACACTTCGCCCAACACTCAGGAGCCCTATAAGTAAAAAACTGCAACGTGCTAGCATCTGCAGTGCCGCAGGACTAAGCTAAATGAGGGTTCTTCTTCAGTAACCCTCCTCTCTCACCTGTCCTCCCACAACACATCATCTATCTCCGTAATAGCCCTCATTGTCCACACCCAAAGTGAAACACAATTTGAAGATTAAACCAGATAGGTGCTACTACTAAATAATGCAGTTTTAAGTAGAGAGAGGTGGGGATGGAGGGAGGGTAAGAGAGGGGGTAGTAACGGGTGTAACCGGACACCCATACTGCCCTTAGCCACCCCTCTTTGTCCTTTCGAGACGCCTGACTGGTCCACAATGGGCCTGAGTGGAAAAGAAGTACCATTAGACTGACTGGGATTCAAAGGCAATCTCAACCCCACGGGCCCGGCTGGGCCGCCAGAGGGGGGAAAATGGCACCAGCCCAGAATAGCTTAACTCTGCACTACTCACATACCACACCTGGTTCATATTTATTAGGCACTGAAAGGAAGAAAATCTGAAACAGAGAAGAAGTAGTTGGACTTGGTCCAAAAAGTAGTGCTCATTTTCATTTTCTGTTGAAACGTTTTTCAATGTGTAATAAACACAATCCTGGCAAAAACTTAGAGGGAGAAGGAGAGACTCGGGGACAGTGACAAGACCAGGGTGACATTCAAGAGTGGCTTCTCTTTAGCATGGACCTTGCTCTGCATCCCTGCACCCGATAGCTAGTCTGGGGACATTGGTTGAGCTCATTCTGAACAACTGACAACTTGATGACGAACTGAAAACTGTCTGGGTTTTCAGCTACACGTGGCATAATACAACAGCATAAAGTTATTTTGTCTGTTCAGCATGTCATAACTAGTAACTTGATGATATTTTACCATGATAGGCTTGGTTGCCATGGAGTTTGCTGCAGGCTGGTAGGGTGGGGCTGTTGTGGTAGGAGGCCGTGGCCTGGTTAGAAGCCCTGTCCGACAGGTCCGAGTCTGAGCTGTGGTGGCTGCTAGGAGTTTGGCCTCGCAGCTGAATCTGTAGACTCTGGACCAGACGGGTCTTCTCATGTAACTCTTTAGACAGCCTGGGAGGAGAGAGGAGAGAGGGAGAGAGAGAAAGGGACAATTTTAGCAGGTTATAAGGCCACAGGGGGAGGCCGCTGTGAAAAAACACAGTCAGAAAGAGGGGCGTGAGCGCCCCAGAGAGAAGTGTTTCTTTCACATGACTGTAGATGTCTGTCGAGAGAACAGCTACAAGAACAGCACTCAAAAAAAAAACACACACAGAGGACCCAAAACACAACACACCAAGAGGGAAACGCCTACTATTTTGAAAGGGTCTATTTTGACAGGTCTCGAAAAATTATGGAAGAAATGACTAGCTGAAGGAAGACATGTCGAAAGAGTCATAAGTCAGCAAACTCGTGCTTCCAACCTCGCAGAATCCCTCTCGGTGACCGGCCACTCACAGATCTAGCTGCTCCCTGGCGCACTCGGCCAAAGTCTGGTTCTGTTGGACCAGGAAGCAGACCTGTTGCTGCAGCAGCTCTCTCTCGCCCTCTAGCTGCAGCCGCAGGTACTCTATCTCCTGCTGCAGGCTGGTAGTGGCGGGGCTATCTGGCTCCTGTGGCTCCCTGTCACTTTCACCCTCTAGATGGGAACGCAGGTACTGCAACTCCTGATGGAGCACGGTGTGGCTGTCCAGTAATAATGTTAAGAGAAAATATTCCTCTAATGTTGACACAACCACACAGTGTTGAGTAAGACAGCTGTAAGTCAACGGATGTCTGTGAAATTTGAGTGTATTAAGCAGCTGAGGTAGAAGAAACAGGCCAGTGACAGTCAGGGCTGTCTAATAAGGTCAATAGAACTTGGTTGGCTGGATAAACATACATCTCAGAAAAAGCCTGAGAGGAGAAAAGGTGATGGAGGGTGTGTGTGTGTGTGTGTGTGTGTGTGTGTGGTACAGGAGGGAGGGAGACACACACACACACCTTTGCGCCAGCTCCAGTGCTGCCCCGTCCTCGTTATCCAGTTGAGCGTCTCCTAGAGACATGGAGAGAGAGGGAAGGTGAAAGGCCTGTCTCTTTCAATCTATCACACCACACTGCTCTCTCACGCTTCTATTTTATCCTTACCTTCTATCTGTCATTCCATTTCAACCCCCTCTTTTCTCTCATAACCTTTTCAGGTAGACTATGTTATGTGTCCTTATGGTGATCACACATCCTTAAACTTAAAATCCTATTACTATCATCAATGACAACTATTGCTATCGTCAGTGTCTACTATTGCTATCGTCAGTGTCTACTATTGCTATCGTCAGTGTCTACTATTGCTATCGTCAGTGTCTACTATTGCTATCGTCAATGTCTACTATTGCTATCATCAATGTCTACTATTACTATCATCAATGTCTACTATTACTATCATCAATGTCTACATACAATGTCTCCTACGTCGTACCTTTCTCCAGCCGGCCCTCCAGCCTCTCCAGGACGCCCAGGCTCTTGTCCAGCTGCTCTCGGAACACCTCTCCCACGTAGTAGTCCATGTTGCTGGCCTGTAGCAGCTCCTCGAAGGCCTGCGACAGCTCCTCTAGCTGCATCCGATGCAGTGCCCCCAGGCCCCGGCTCTCCTGAATCTGACGACGCAGCTGGGACAGCTCCCTTGCCTGCGACTGCACCAGGGAGTCGATCCTGTAGGGGACAGAGGAGATCATTTTTAAAATACTTTTTAACCAAACAGAGAGGTTTAATGGTGATGATGATAATAGCTAGATTACCTAGACAGAATTATCTGATTATTCTAAACGAATACACTGCAGAGAGCTGACCTCACAAATTAGACCCCAGATTTTAAATCTTAACAAAACTACCCTGGTTAAATAAAGGTTAAATAAAATTAATTAAATTTGGGTCCATAATAATTGAACAGCCATTCAGAGTTCAACTCCTCACCATGTCAAAAAAACATCCATAGTACTTTATAACGAAGAAAGTTAACATCATTTACATTTTAGTCATTTAGCAGACGCTCTTATCCGGAGCGACTTACAGTTAGTTAGTACGTACATGTTCATACTTTTTTTGTACTGGTCCCCCGTGAGAATCGAACCCACAACCCTGGCGTTGCAAGTGCCATGCTCTACCATCTGAGCTACACAGGACCTTGGACAAAGTTAAGAAACAACTACTGAGTAGCAACCTGGCAGGTGAGGCTGATCGACTCCGCTGCTGGGCATGCAGCAGCTGCTCGCTCAAACTCCTGTTCACGCTCCTCTCCCTCTCCAGCTCCAGCTCCATGCTCATACTCTTCATCTTCTCATTCGTCGCCTCCCCCTCTCCCTCCAGGCTCCTCTCCTCCTTCCCACCCTCCTCTCCCCTCTCGGAGTTCGTGTGACCTCCCGTGGCAGTGTGCGAGTCAGATGTGGCGGTCAACAGTTCGCTGGACAGGGAGGCGCGGCGGCGTAGCATGTTCTGCAGGTGGAGGATGACCTGGTGTTGGCTCTCTAGCTGGGTCTTCAGCTCCCTCACCTGGGCCTTGAGCTGGGCTGGGTCTTCAGACAGACCGTAGGAATCAAATGTCTGGAGGCTCTTCAGACTCACCTAGTGAGAGATGGGGTGGAGAAAGAGAGATAGAACAAGAAAGCACGAAAGTGAGGGAGGATAAAAAGAGAGAGAAAGAAAGAGATGAATGTCAATACAGCCAAGACAATACAATACAATCAAACCAAACACAGGACGAGAACAATGTCCAATAAAAATGTGAAAAGCAGTAATAGGGAGGCAGTACCTTGGGGGAGCTGAGAGTGGGGGAGCTGGGGTAGGAGGCACTGGAGGCCGTGTCTAGGTTCTCTGTGGAAGAGAACGAGGGCTCCTCCTGGTCCTGCTTCAGCATGCAAGGCAGGCTGCTGTTAGCACTGCCAGGGACAAGCTGCATGTCTGGAGGGATAATCACCACCCACACACACAGAACATTATCAAAACAGGGGTCTACAATATATACTTAAAATAAGCAAATCTGACGAAGATGATACAATGTGAAATGAGAGAGGATAGGTTTTGTGCCGATGTTTTACAGTTGACCGTGGTCAAATTAGGAGGAGTTATAGTGTCCCATAGAGCAAGCCATTCCAGAGTACAACAACCAGAGTGCACACATGCAGGAGAGACACAGGCAGAGAGAGACAGGCAGAGAGAGACAGGCAGGCAGAGGCAAGGGTGTGCTATACAAATCAGTGCCCGGATTAATCCAGATAGGAGAAGGTGTTTGACTATCAGACCCATACAACACACAGTGGGGTTATCATCACAATGTTCCAGCCCAGTGTTCATTCCCCATGCAGACTCTAGGGCTAAGTCTCAATAGTCTAAAGTCGCATCCTTTCCTTGTCTCCTTACCTCTATCTGCACTGACCTGAAAACACAGGCTAGAGGAAAACAAAATGTCGGACGCCCGAGAGTTGCTTTCACCTGTCCAGTTCTTTTTATGTCAGAGCAGATGAAAGAAGAGACGAAGCCACTTTAGACTATTAAGACTAACCCGGACGATGTGTGATTATCAGACCAGAAAAAGCACAGTGGCGTTATTATCAAACAGTGTTACAGCCCAGTGTTTATCATTCCTCATGCAGTAGACGCCACTCCACCACTGATTATTAGTGTCCACTTGGCAGACAGACAGACATGCTCCATCTAGACGTGGTCTAGACGTTGTCGTCTACCTGTGCTACTGCTCTCCTCCCTATCCACCTCGGCCTCACTCTTGCCACTGGTTTCGTAACCCAGGTCTTGCAGGTCCACCTGCACGCCCTTGTCTTCCTGCTCCAGAGGGGGCGCTAGAGGCAACACGCAGGCAGGCGGGGGTTAACAAGAGAAGGTTCAGGTTCTCCGTTTCTTTCGGCTTGATCAGATGCTGGTGATGTCATCATTGCATTTGGATTGTGTCGTTTCAACGTCGTCAAACGTTGTCATTTGATGTAACAATTGAATCACACAGGCAGTTGTTTAATTCTGCAAAGAGCCCGTCACTGTCATTCGTTGTCATGCTATGCGAAGCTCCCTTTAGTGCGTCAAAAACAGCAACCGAAAGGCTTGGCTGTCATGCGACACACCAGTACATGCACTTCTTGCAGTAGAGGTCTATGCACATTTATAAAAACACAGCTCAGCAAAGTGCATGTTGCACACATTCCCTCTAAGAACGTACAGTGGGGAGAACAAGTATTTGATACACTGCCAATTTTGCAGGTTTTCCTACTTACAAAGCATGTAGATGTCTGTAATTTTTATCATAGGTACACTTCAACTGTGAGAGACGGAATCTAAAACAAAAATCCAGAAAATCACATTGTATGATTTTTAAATAATTAATTTGCATTTTATTGCATGACATAAGTATTTGATCACCTACCAACCAGTAAGAATTCTGGCTCTCACAAAACTGTTAGTTTTTCTTTAAGAAGCCCTCATGTTCTCCACTCATTACCTGTATTAACTGCAACTGTTTGAACTCGTTATCTGTATAAAAGACACCTGTCCACACACTCAATCAAACAGACTGCAACCTCTCCACAATGGCCAAGGCCAGAGAGCTGTGTAAGGACATCAGGGATAAAATTGTAGACCTGCACAAGGCTGGGATGGGCTACAGGACAATAGGCAAGCAGCTTGGTGAGAAGGCAACAACTGTTGGCGCAATTATTAGAAAATGGAAGAAGTTCAAGATGACGTCAATCTCCCTCGGTCTGGGGCACCATGCAAGATCTCACCTCGTGGGGCATCAATGATCATGAGGAAGGTGAGGGATCAGCCCAGAACTACACGGCAGGACCTGGTCAATGACCTGAAGAGAGCTGGGACCACAGTCTCAAAGATAACCATTAGTAACACATTACGCCGTCATGGATTAAAATCCTGCAGCGCACGCAAGGTCCCCCTGCTCAAGCCAGCGCATGTCCAGGCCCGTCTAAAGTTTGCCAATGACCATCTGGATGATCCAGAGGAGGAATGGGAGAAGGTCATGTGGTCTGATGAGACACAAATAGAGCTTTTTGGTCTAAACTCCACTCGCCATGTTTGGAGGAAGAAGAAGGATGAGTACAACCCCAAGAACACCATCCCAACCGTGAAGCATGGAGGTGGAAACATCATTCTTTGGGGATGCTTTTCTGCAAAGGGGACAGGATGACTGCACCGTATTGAGGGGAGGATGGATGGGGCCATGTATCGCGAGATCTTGGCCAACAACCTCCTTCCCTCAGTAAGAGCATTGAAGATGGGTCGTGGCTGGGTCTTCCAGCATGACAACGACCCGAAACACACAGCCAGGGCAACTATGGAGTGGCTCCGTAAGAAGCATCTCAAGGTCCTGGAGTGGCCTAGCCAGTCTCCAGACCTGAACCCAATAGAAAATCTTTGGAGGGAGCTGAAAGTCCGTATTGCCCAGCGACAGCCCCAAAACCTGAAGGATCTGTATGGAGGAGTGGGCCAAAATCCCTGCTGCAGTGTGTGCAAACCTGGTCAAGAACTACAGGAAACGTATGATCTCTGTAATTGTAAACAAAGGTTTCTGTACCAAATATTAAGTTCTGCTTTTCTGATGTATCAAATACTTATGTCATGCAATAAAATGCAAATTAATTACTTAAAAATCATACAATGTGATTTTGTGAATTTTTGTTTTAGATTCCGTCACTCACAGTTGAAGAGTACCTATGATAAAAATTACAGACCTCTACATGCTTTGTAAGTGGGAAAACCTGCAAAATCGTCAAGACAAACATGTTTTCCTGACAGTGTTGTTGTTCTGTCTATATGTAGATCTGTGCTTTAAATTAACCTTGAAAACAAGTAGCCAACAGATCCAGCTCCAACGGCCATATAAGAAATAGTAAGAAGGAATGTAATTTTAAAATGTATGTATTAATCTTATTAACAATTTCACCTCAGCTATTGTTGCCTTACCTCTCTGTGTTGCTACATGACTGGTCTTCTTGTTCTGCAGGGCTATGATGGACTGAGCCGTGGCCAGCTTCTCCTCAAGGCTCTTACAGGCCCTCTTCCTCTCCTTCAAAGCCTTCTGAAGGCTCTCCAGCTGGGCCTGGACATCTCGTGGTGGTACCCAAGCTCCAGGCTCCATCGTCTGGGCTTCCCTCTCCCTGCGTCCCTTCTCCTCCTGCAGGCCGTAGAAGGCCTTCTGGAGGAGGCAGATGTTATGATGGAGCTCTAGGGGAGAGGGGATTTCAGCCCCAGGAGTGGTGTGTCGGGTGGGAGTCCTAGTGATCTGTTGGTGGGTGGGTTCGGTGGAGCCCAAGTCGTCCAGTGCTTCTCTCTCCTGTAGAGCTCTTTGTAGTCTGTCTAGCTGCTGTTGTAAGTCAGAGTTGGTTTGAGCTGCTCTGGTCGTGCTAGAGGTGCTAGTGCTCGTGTTGGTACAGTGATCTGTGAGTGAGGCTATGGCCGACTCAGCTGCTCTGAGACACTCGGAGAGACACTTGGCAACCTGCTCAAATCCTAGGCTTCTCTTCTCGTCGGACGCCATCTTGCTTCTTCCATGATGTTCTCCCCAACCTCTCTGTCCCTTTGTTTCATTCCCTCTCGGAAACTCATTCAGATCTTCATCTAGCTGCCTTCCGTAGTTGCCCTCCAGGCCTGCGGGGGCAGTGCTGGCAGTGCCCTGCTGTGCTACGACAAACTCCTCAGCTGCCCTCAGCTTCTCCTGCAGTTCAGTGTTCAGCCGGCTCTTCTCCCACAGCGCTTCCTGCAGGGAGTCCGCTTTCCGCTGCAGCTCTGCGTCGTGGCCCAGGGGGCCACCCAAAGGCCCTGGGGCTGAGGTTTTCAGGACCAGAGGGTCAAGAGAGGCGCTGACCTGCCGTAGGGCCGCCTCCAGCCTCGTGCACAGCTCCTGGGGGTCCAAATGACCGTCCAGGGCTTTGGCGGATGACAAGGTGGCGGGGAGCGAGGCGATGACCGCCTCGACCATGTTGAGACACTCTACCAGCTGGGTGTTCAGTCTCTCTCTCTCCTCAAGGGCTTTCTGGAGCTCAATGCACTGTCTCTGGAGTTTGTACTCTGAACCAGAGGACCCAGAACCTAGTACTTCACCCTGGCTGTTCCTGTCCAGGTTGCAGGCTGTAAGATAAGTGATGGTGGACTCGGCGGCCTGCAGGGCTTGCCCGTATTGATGGTTTAGCCGGTCCTTCTCCCGGAGCTGGGCCTGCAGTTCGTCCCACTCGGCCATCTGCTCCTCCAGACGGTCTATAAGCTGCTCCTTGTCCTGGCACTCCTGGTGGAGGAGCTCCAACTGGGACAGGAGTTCGGCGTCGGTGGGGGCCTGAGCTCGGAGGAACTCCGTCTCCAGGCCCTGTCCAGTGGTCCCCTTAGTGGTGCTGCTGTGGTTAGAGCCCGGGCTGCAGTGCTGGGCGGCTCTAGGAGACATGTGGGAGTCTGAGGTTTGCTGGTCATAGTGGTGGTCCAGGCCTAGTTGATGTAGTACATCTCCTCTCAGATGTTCAGAGAACTCGTCTGAGGCCTGGTTTACCGACTCCCTGCTGCCAGCAGCGTCCGTTTTGTTGTGTCGCATGGGGACGGGCAGGCGAGATTTGACACCAGCCTACAATACAGAAACAAACAGTAGAGCAGGAATATTGCATGTGCAAGTCTCCTCTTTACTTCGTGTTTCTTTCTAGTTTCAATGACAGTACTTACCCCATGTTTTGCGATGCGATATGAGTGTCCCTTGGCAGGCTGTGTGTGGCTGCTCCCCTGTGTGGCATGACCATCTCCCTGTGTTTTCCCGCTCTCCTCTCCTTCAAGCAGTTTCTCTCTACCGTGCGCTCCTCCCTCCTGCTCTAAACGCAGCCTCTCCATCTCCCGGGTCATCGTGACCATGTCCGACTGACCACCCGACTGGGTCTCTACGTCCACCACCGCTTCAGTCCCCTCCAGCTGCTCCTTCAGCAGCTGGATGATCTTGCGGTGACCTTTGGCCTCTGACCTCAGCCTCTCCACTGTCTTGCGGAGGTCGCCATGTCCGTCACCCGAGGTTTCGGCGCTCTCCTTGGACTCAGTGGATTTCTCCTCCTTTAATTGACCTCTCAGGTCCACGTTCTCTGACCGCAACCTCTGGAGCTCCTCCCTAAAAATACAGAATTCTTAGTGGAAAAGCACAATCGCTTTCCTCCTACTTAGGAAAATGTAACCACCACCCCTAAAACACAGGACATTCAATTGAATAACCTTCATAAACTTTATTAGTGTGTAAACTGGGCAAATGAGTAGAGCAAGCACAATACACGTGGCTGAATCATCTGTCCATGTCAGTTCAAATAAAGCTAAACACAGTACATAAAGCCTAAGACAGTCCAGTCTGAACTACATAGAAGATGGAGGTGACTCACCTGAGGTGGGTGACTGATGAGCCCCCACAGTCGGACAGGAGAGACCCAAGCTGCTCCCAGTCTCTGTCCCTCTCCACCTCTCCCTGCTGGCTGCTCTGTGACTGGCTCTCACTGGTGGCTTTGGAAGACCAGGGAGGCCATATCCCTCTCTGGATCTGGGCAAGGGTACTGCTCACAGTCACATCACCAGACTGGTGGCCGTCATTCAGACTTCCATCTACCACCTGAAAGCGTGTATGAGAAGTACAATATGTGGTATGGTGCATAATGCTCAATGTATACTCGTATCAAAATTACAAGGAACTCGTCAGATTAGGAAACACATACCCACAACCCATATTTAATGTGCACTAGTTGCTACGGTTCTTTAAGATGCATAGAACAAGAGACTTTTATCCCCCCCCCCCCCCCCCCATCTTTTATAAATCACCCCTGCTTACCTGTCCAAGGCCGCTGTCCGTCTGGCTTCCTTTGTCCTGGCCAGAGTCACTGTCGCCTCCGTCACTGGGCTGCGACTTTTTCTCCTGTCTCATCTCTAGATGCTGCTATAGTAATGGGATGGGAGGCGTATGTGACACACATGGCTTTGTAACGGAAAAAAATGCAATGAGGGAACAGAATCCATAAGACAACACGGCACCACAGCAAAGGCAGAATGGCGTGACAGCGACGTGTCTAATGTGGCATGGGGTAAGAAAAGACCGTTTCATGGGACACAGATAAGAAAGAACAGGGACTGAGTTAGGAGGGGTGGAAAGAGAGATGGTAAATGTTCTATACTACAGAGACATAATGCATTAGTTAAGAGAAAAAAAAACAGATATCGGACAACAGTACTGTAGATGTAAAAGTGTTTAGTAAAGAGACAGAACAAACTAACGTCAGTGAGGGTGCAGGGTCAAAGGTTAGGTCAGTAAGAGGTTAGGGGGAGGATTAGGATGAAGCTGTGCCCAGGGCTCTAAATTAAAATGTTTCATTGGTGCTCCCAATTTTTGTTTTTAAGTTAGGAGCACCACATGAAACGAAGGAGCACCAGAATGTTCTTTTTGTATTGATTGAGATACAGCCTATATTGGGCCTGTATGCATTCTAGCTACTTTTAAAGCACATTGTACCCTAGAAACAAATATGTAACACTGTAAATACATTTGTTTATTATAAAAGCTAAAATCTTGATATGAATACCGGTCATTGAAATTACAGTCATTTGTGGAATTATATGTTTCTACAAAGCATCTAGTTTCCTATTGAGATGAACATTTTACACAGTCTCTTTAAAAATGTCAGGTTTGTGATGAAGACATGCAAGAGATCTGTCATTAATTCATTGATCTTCCTTTCCTTTCTTTCTATGCCCCCAAATGTTTGGATATACTGGTCAAGTTACCTGGTTGTTAGCTGGCTAGCCAAATGGGTAAACAAAATGGTAGAGAGACCCGACGCATGAGTAGTTTTTGAACAACGTGGTTTTTGAACAACATGGTTTATGAACGTAAAATGCGGTCCCAGCGAACCACTATATGAAGAGAAAAATGTGGGGCAGATCTTTAGAACAGCTTGGGCTAGAAGCCAGCCGTTTTCGCTGTAGTAATGGTGCAACCGTGACGCTAATTAATCTGTACTCGCTTGCTTCTCTTAGGCCTCATCATTACAATTATAGATCAGGTTTTTTTTTTTCCTTCAGTCGCAGTGCTCCCAAAATAAAACTCCTGGTTAAAACTCATAGATCTACACGGATCTGTCAGCTACACAAACAAACAATACAGTAATAACTTAACCTTCCTCTCTGAAAGGATTAGATAGAATTTCCACCATATTATATAGATTTTTTCAAGAATTTATGATCTACAGAAGTGTTAAGGTGCCTGCCAAAGGGTTGATTTGAAATTGGACATACCTCTTTCCCAGAGCTACTTTGTGATCGGTTGTGGTCTGAGCCCTTGGCCAATGAGAGTGTCCTCTGCAGGTCCCCATTCACAGCCTGTAGTCTACTGACATAGTCCTGCAGCTCCATCACCTACAGGAGAGACACTGACGTTAGCAACTCATCAGTAGTGATGTACACCCTGCATTAACCAATAGCATTGGATTACTTAGAAACAATAAAAAACTATTTAGAAAATGAGTTTCCCCTCCAGTTTAGCTCTTCGGCTCGATGCCAGAATAAAACTAAATTATTTACAGGAAAGAGGTATGATAATGTATGAATAAAATGACAAAGTATGATTATGTATGAATAAAATTACATTTGAAGTATGATAATGCAGTGAAGTGAGAGCTGACCTTCTGTCGGAGCGCCTCTACAGACAGATGGTCCAGGCCCTCCCCCTCTCCTACACAGATACTCATGTAGGACGTCTGGTCGGCCATGAAACTACCCAGGGTGTCAACTGGAACAGAGGAGAGTTACTTACTACCAATATACAGACTGCACTTTAACTTCAGGTATGCTGCACAATATATTTCAAGGATCACTCCTTGAAATATATAAACCAGAGTTGTGCACTCTAAAGAGTCACACCGCAGTTCAAGCGTCTACCAGAGTTGCCCATCCAGGCTCTACTGTGCTTGTCATTGTCAGGGTTTGTGATGATGTGATAGCACAGTATCCTGGTTCTCACCGGTGTCGTTGGTGGCGCCCACACCTCCCCCGCGGTTCTGGATGGCTCCAAGGCGGGCCTGCAGGGAGGCGTTCCAGCGCTGGGCATCCTCCAGCTGATGCCTGACACTCTGCAGCTCCCTGGGGTCAACGTGGCCCTCGCCCTGGCTCTCACGGCCTGCAGAGAGACACGAGTGGGTTAGAGAGAGACAGAGGGCCAGGGTGTTCTTTAGGCACTAACCTAACGTAGCATGGGTAAAAGAAAACGTCTGAGTGGAGTTCCCACATCCGGTTTTCAGTGGAAAAGGATGCTAGGTTGAATTAGCTGTATCCATGAAAACCGAATACATCCAGTAGCTGGCAACTCTGCAAAGGGTGTTTAGGCACCAAACCAAAGACTAAGGACTAAAACAGTTTGTGCTAATGAATACACTGCAGATGTTTCTGCATTGTGTCTCATCTTAAAGCCATGTGAGAGTTCTTGGTCCACTAAAAGTGAGTCATATTTCTAACCATAATCTAGTCTTTATCTAACCGCAAACTAAGAGTGACTGGCTGCAACCCACCAACCCATGATTTGGGTGATTCCTAGTTCAAGAGAGACCAAGTTAATAAAGCATCTGTTCTTCTTGTACGTTTGGTCACCACACTTAATTTAAGATCACCTCTGGGATCAACACACATTAGCTTTTTCCCTTTCCAGTTCCTACGTTACATTTGGATGTGAATATTTTGTTTGTTTTTATCAAGATCATATAATCGAGCATGAATAGAAACCTCATGCACAGGTGAACCGAAATATCAACACTCAACAGCTTGGGGTTTGAGTCACTGCATGTAGAGTTACATAAGGAATGAGTCAGCGGAATACATTTTATTTACAATACATAATATACACAGGTTCATTCAAATCATTCTACATGCTGTATTGAATTCAACCACCTAGATAGATATACACTGAGTATACCAAACATTAGGAACACCCCCCTTTTGCCCTCAGAACCGTCTCAATTCGTCAGGGTGTCGGAGCGTTCCACAGGGATGCTGGCCCCCGATGACTAATGCTTCCCACAGTTGTGTCAAGTTGGCTGGATGTCCATTCTTGATACACACAGGAAACTGTTGACCGTGAAAAACACAGCAGTGTTGCAGTTCTTGAGGCAAACCGGTGCGCCTGGAACCTACTACGATAACTTGTTCAAATGCACTTAAAATCTTTTGTCTTTCCCATTTACCCTCTGAATGGCACACATACGCAATCCATGTCTCAATTGTCTCAAGGCTTAAACATCCTTCTTTAACCCGTCTCCTCCCCTTCATCCTTGTGGGGCGGCAGGTAGCCGATGTGGTTAGAGCGTTGGGCCCGTAACTGAAAAGGTTGCCGGATCAAATCCCTGAGCTGACAAGGTAAAAATCTGTTGTTCTGCCCCTGAACAAGGTAGTTAACCCACTGTTCCTAGGCTGTCATTGTAAATAAGAATTTGTTCTTGACTGACTTGCCAGGTTAAATTTTTTTTTTTTTTTATAAAATCCTTAAAGTGGATTTAACAAGTGACATCAATAAAAGCAGATGTTCTTAAAGTCACTCTTACAATGTATCCAATTTCAGTTTGTGTGGTTGTTGATTTAGCATTCCGTAACTTTGTAGCAAGTATGGTCTGCATGTGTAGGCGCATATTGCGTCATGATTGCAAGGTGTCCCAATATCTTTTCCAATTGTCCCATTATCGGGTGTTAATGTCCATTCTAGAATGCCAATTATAAAATGTATCATGTATACTGAACAAAAATATAAACGCAACATGTAAGTGTTGGCCCCATGTTTCATGAGCTGAAATAAAAGATCCCAGAAATGTTCCATATACACACACAAATTTGTTTACATCCCTGTTAGTGAGCATTTCTCCTTTACCAAGATAATCCATCCACCTGACAGGTGTGGCATATCAAGAAGCTCATAATAACAGCATGAACATTACACAGGTGCACCTTGTGCTGGAGACAATAAAAGGCCACTAGAATGTGCAGTTGTTACACAATACAATGCCAAAGATGTCTCAAGTTTTGAGGGAGCGTGCAATTGGCATGCTGACTGCAGGAATGTCCACCAGAGCTGTTGCCAGAGAAGTGTTCATTTCTCTACCATAAGCCACATCCAACGTCGTTTTAGAGAATTTGGCAGTACGTCCAACCAGCCTCACAACCGCAGACCACGTGTAGGGAGTTGTGTGGGGTTTGCTGATTTCAATGCTGTGAACAGAGTGCCCCATAGTGACGGTGGGGTTATGGTATGGGCAGGCATAAGCTACAGACAACGAACACAATTGCATTTTATCTATGCCAATTCGAATGCATAAAAATACTACATGAGATCCTGAGGCCCATTATTTTGTGACCAACAGATGCATATCTGTATTCCCAGTCATGTGAAATCCATAGATTAGGGCCTAATGAATTTATTGCAATTGACTGATTTCATCATACAAACTAACTCAGTAAAATCTTTGAAATTGTTGCATGTAGCGTTTATATATTTTTGTTCAGTATAAATATAAAGCCACTATAAGGAGCAATTACCTCCCTCTACTGAGTAGCACTAAATATGAGCCCAGGGTGTCTTACCTATATTTATAGAGCCGGCTCTCTTTATAGGGGAGGGAAGGAATGAACTGGAATGCAGATGGGTGCACGCACACACAGGTTGCACCATAGATTAATAAATCATCAGGTTCAGACTGTCTCTATAAACTGCTGCCACACGTTTATAGAGTTCTACAGTCTCACAGGCACCAGGCCTCATCAATCAAGGTCTTGGTATGCGTCCTAACACTGCATCCACTGAAGCATTGCACTAGACATTGGATGCGTGACACTGATTTCCTGTGATATGCGAGTGAAGTGATGCAACGAGACAGACATGGCTTTTTAATGGATTAACAAAAAAAATGTAAAGTACAAAAAAAATAAAGAAAAAGAAAAAAAAAGGTAGAAGAGAAGATAATGAGTAAAGATAAGCTGTAAGTGAGAAAGACAGATGGACAGACACACATGAATTATGTTTTATTGTGCAGAGTAGCTCATAACCAGGACAAAGGAAATGACTTTACATGTGAGAGGAGGAGTTTATAGCAGGTGCCAGGCAGTGGTGACATTAACATGGGCAGAGGAAGAACGCAGGCTACTGCAGTCTTGTTTTAGACATGCAGATGGAGAGGATGCGAATGATGAAGATGACGGTGAACAGAAGACAGCAAACGGAGATGAAAAAATGACCAGGTGGACAGCAGGCTTGGCAACAGCAGGCAGTGTTAGAACATGCAGCGACAAAACTGACCATGGTTGATAAGGGGGGGGGTGTGTGTGTGTGAGCGTGCCTCTCCCTCTTTCTAAGAGAGTATGCATAACTTCCTATAAATGTACCATAAATCAATGTTAGTGTTGGACATTTTAAAAATAGTATAGAGGGTCTCTACTTCCTCAACTCAATACAGACATTGTTCATTCACAGCTGAGCTTTGGCCAGCTGTCTAATTTAGGAAACAAAGGATCAGAACCCTTCCTCTTCCCTCTCTAGTCTGCCCCTCCTTCTCCTCATCTGTGCCCTTCCTAGTTCCCTTCATTCTTCCCCCTCTCTCTAGTCTCCCCCTCATCTTCGGTGTACTACTACTGCACCTTCTCTTGAGAGCTTGGCTCTGGAGATCTCCCTGTCCAGGTCTTCTCGGAGCTCCTCATTGTTCCGGATGCCCTCTTCCAGCTGCTGTCTGAGGAGCGTCACCGCCGTCAGCTCCATCTGGAGGGCGTGAAGACGCTGGGCACTGCAAAACACACAGCAAAATGTATACATTACTATTCCACATATATACACACACAAGTAGACAAATCTAAATTGTATTTGTCTCATGCTTCGTAAACAACCGGTGTAGACGAACAGTGAACTGCTTACTTACAGGCCCTTCCCCCCCCCCCAAAAAAAATTATAACACATGGAATAAATACACAATATGCGATAACGTTGCTATATACACGCCATACCAGTAGACAATATCTATCTATGGTATTGCAACAAAGACATTTTGACTGCCACACCAACCAAAGCGTATAAAAAAGGACTGTTAAGATTATTTCAATTGCATGTCAATAGGATATGATGTGAAATAAATCATATCTGTGATCATCGTCCCGATACCTGTCCTGTTCTTTGACGGTGCGAACCAAGCTGGAGTAGAGCTGCTGCTCGGCCCTCAGGGCTCGGTTCAAAGAGCGTTGCTCCACCTGCAGGTCAGCCAACAAGGGCAGGACCTGGGGAGGGAGGGGGGCACAGGTCAAAGGTCAGATGCCACTCAATCAGTTGCGGTACAAGGGTCATATTCATTGTGCATGCAATCGGAGAGGTTTTAAAACATTTTGCAATGGAAAACCAAAATGAGTGATTGTTATTGGACAGATCCAGGTAGTCCCGCCATGTGTCAGTCAGTTTTGGTGCCTAATGAACAGGACCCAGGTCATTGGGTTTATTCTCATGCTTGACTGTTTTTGACATGCAGACCAAAGAGTGAGCCTTTTCAAATTGTGACTTTATTGTGTTGTTGTTGAAAACTTTATTTTCACAAAATTAAACCAGACATCACAAAAGGTTGTGACATTATTGATTTAACACTTGACTATGGTACATTCAGACATGGCCATTTTTCTGAAGATAGATGGCACACTACAGCTCATAAACACGTTTCAGGCAGGGCTTGCTTTTGCGTGGCGCTACCTCTTGCTGGCTGTCACCCCCGATGATGGTCCTCTCCCTCTGAGGGAGGCCAGGGAGCGAGCACTCCACCACGGCTTCGGCAACCTGATCTTGGGGCTCCCGGGTCTGACTGTCCCCTCTCTGGCCCAGACGCTGGTGGAGGTCCTGTCAGCGCACACACACACACCACACACCCACACACACACACCAGAGAGAATTTGAGGGAAACTAGTTACAGCAAATTAAAAAGCCCTCGAAGGGTTAAAAAAACTAATGTATTGAAGTGAATGTATCGCTCAGATGTGTAATTTACAATGACTGCAATAGATAGCACAGGTGGTGATGGCCAAAATCAATTCATGGTCAGCCAGGTGGATTAACCCTGTGCAAGCTACCCATTAAACCAAATGGCACCAGGTAACCTCCTGAGACTGCTTGAGTGTGTGTATGAGTGTCTGTGTAGATTAGTAGTAGTGTGTGAGGAGGCCACTGGCAATCGACTCACGTTTATAATCTCGTCCTTGGTGTACAGGGTGGTGGTGAGGGAGTCTATGTTGGCCGCCTGGCCCTCGATACTCCCCTCCAGCTCAGATAACACTGACTGGAGATCAGCCAGGGACATCTGGAATACAGGAGAACAATGGGATAGACTGAAGACATTGACCCACGGTCCGTTTTCTATTATCCACCTAATAGTCAGGATTTGGAGGGTAATCTAATGATTCTGATCTGTGGCCAGAGGTTATTTTTACCAAGAGCAAAGGGAAAAAACGATGTTAACTCAAAGACAAACCAACAAAGGATCAAGAAAGTAAAGGTGAATGTGTCTTCCACATTTATCAGAGATCGGGGGGCTCCCTTAAATCGACGTCCACATCATCGGCACCCGGGGGAGCAGCTGTTGTTGGGGGTAACCTGACAGATTTCAACTGGCAGCTTTTTCCACCTTGCCAGCTTGGGATTCGAATAAGCTAACTTTTGGTTACTGGCCCAACGCTCTTAACCGCTAGGCTGCAGTATGTACTGTTCTCACCTTGAGCCCGTTCTCCCTTTTCAGAGCCTTGTTGAGAGCCTCAGTCTTCTGAGACAACTCCTTCTTTAGGATGACCACAGTCTTCTTGATGAAAGGGACCTTCTCCATGCAGTCTTCATTGTTGTTCCTCACGGAGAGGTCACCTACAGACAGAACAAAACCAGTAGAGGACATTAGTGGGGGTCAGGGTGTAAGTGAACAAAGACAGTGTGACAGTTTGTACAAACTCCTTTTTTGCTCATTGCCATGCAAAAAACGGTTTAGCACAGCTTGCGGCTTTAAGAAGTAAAGCCTCTCACCTTCCCTCTCCTCCAGTCTCTCCTGCAGCACCTTGATGGTCTGTCTGAGCTCCAGCATCTGGGATGGCGCAGGTTCCTTCTGCCTCAACTCAGCCAGGAACTGGTCCCTCTCCTGGCCACGCTCCAGAAGTTTCTGGAAGAGGAAATCAAGCTCTCTAGTTCATAACCTTGCAATTAACTTTATTCAACGTTATTCTACCAAGACAAATCAAGGACCGCTAACTGCGTGCAGGTTTTGATCTAGCCCAGCATTAACACAAAAATGCCCAAACGGCCTTCCATTTCGAGCAAATAATTTGCATCTTATTTTTTACTTGTGAGGAGCGTTAGAGCTTGGTTGGAGAAACATCCTCTCTCTGTCCAAACTCACATTGATGGTGGATTCCTTCTCGGTCAGCAGGGCCCTGAGCTCGGCAGTCTTCAGGTAACCCTCCTGTGTCGCCGTGGAACTGAGTTTCTCGGCGGAGGCCAGCTGCTGCTGCCGGGTACACAGCTGTCGCCTCAGCTCCTGGATCTCCTGGACGTGCTCAGACAGTGTCCTGTTATAATGCTCCGCTGACTCCTGGAGGCACAGGAGAGAAAACATGAGATCATAAAAACTAAACCTCCTGGAAAAATATTACAACATTAAGACGAATAAGAATGTGAGTGTGGATGTTATTAGAAAGAGACTTTCTCATCACGATAAATCAACCAGTAAAAATGCATCCAGTGTGTGTGTGTGTGTGTACACCTTGAGCAGCTGGTCCTTGCTGCTGATTGTGGCCAGCAGGCCCTCCACGGCGCTCTCGTTGTCCGCCACCAGGCTCTCACGGGCCTTGACCGCGTCCACCAGCATGGCCTCTGCCACCTTTAACCTCTGACCAATCTGCTCCGCAAGGTCACGGGCCTGAGACTGGGACTGGCTCAGCAGGGTACTCGCCATTGCCTACACAGAGAGAGTGAGAGAGAGACACAAAGATCGGGAGAACAAAAGAAAAGGGTTTGTCAATCTTTACTTATCCAGCTTTTCCAAGAGACACTAGGTCAATGTTTGGCCTGTGTTGTAAGAGTCTTTATGTTCAGGTAATGTTTTGGGAGTGTCAGCTAGTAATACAGGAGAAAGTACTGCATTCCTCAGTATGCATCTTCCTACCTCCATGTCCTTGGTCTTGCCCTCCAGGGAGAGCTGCAGCTGTCGGATGATGGAGTCCTTCTCCCTGCAGGCTCGGTTCAGGTTGTCCTCCACATCCTGCTTGGCCCGCTGCAGGTTCTTCAGGGTGTTGGCCAGGTGCTGCAGCTCCACGTCCTTCTCCTTGATCAATGTGTCAAAACTCTTCAGGGAGCGAGGGAGAGGGAGTGTGTGAGACCAGTGTTGTAGACTCTCCATTCAACTTGTTTAGCCTAGCAGTCCGTGCAACAACCCCGTATAGGAGGTAGTGTGTGACTTTATTAAATATGATATGCAGGGGTTGGTGTCAATTTCATTTCAATTCAGTCAATTGAGTGAGTAAATTGAAAATCCGATTCTCCTCATTGAAAAGCGATGAGTTAAAATTTTTGTTGAATCCCTAAATTGACTGAATTTAAAATAGAAGCCTTACATTGATGGTGTCCTCATTGTGAGACAGCAGGTTGTTGAGTCTCTCCAGGTCCCTCTCCTTCTCCCTGAGTGACAGGTGCAACTGGTGGATCTCGTTGTCTTTCTCTTCTAGTGCCGCAAACTTGTCATCCAGCGCTTGCTGTGGAGGAGCCATACAGGATGTTGAAATTAGAGACCAAAGGCTTACAATGTTCATCAGATCAGAGCGAGAGAGAAAGAGCAACATTGTCCTGGTTTGTGACAATCGTCATTATTTTTAATGAGGTTGTTAATTAATCATTCCATTTCCAATGTACGCTTCGGCAATATGTACATTTTTACATCATGCCTAGAGAGAGAGATTTTAAAACCTCCAGAGCCTTCTCTTTTTCTTTCAGTCGTTCTCGCAGCTTTGACAGCATGGTGTCGCTTTCCTCAGGACCTCGGCTCTGCTCCATGTCTCTCATCATGTCCATGTACTCCTGAGAGAGGGAATAGAGAGAGATAAGAGGAGGCAGAGACAGAGATTGGAGGGAGAGAAAGAGACAGCAAGAGAAAGAACAAGATCGAATAGTGGGACAGAATTATTTTATTTTTTTAAATAATTTCTATGGTTTCAATTTTAGTTTCTTGAGCATCTACCTGTAGCTGCTGCTCCTTGTCAGCCAGGCAGGTGGTGAGGCGCTGGATTATGACCTCGTGACTCTGCAGCCTCCTCTTTGTCTGCTCCAGCTGCTCCTGGTACTGCTGCTCCAGGCTGCTTTCCCTCTCGCCTAGCTCCCCGCTCAGCTTCTTTAGCTGGTTCTGCACTTCCTGCATGGCGGAGATAGTTGACCCAGTAAGCACAAGACGTTGAAAATACGCATTTACATGGTAATGAAAACAAGCAGCCGTAGTAAACCTACAGAATGGGTTAAACTTTTATTCCTGCTCCCAGCTTGCCCATTGCCAATATCAAAGCTTTTCCACACAATGAACAAACTAGAGCTGGGCACTATAGCCAAAATATCATTTCACTGTATTTTCTAATTTCTTACGGTATTTGACGCTCCTGAATAATACAAGTTCTAAATATGCTTTATGGGTAGGGCATGACCCTAGGATGGCAACAAATTAATTCTAAGTGGTTTTATTAATGGGTATTTCTGGTATTCTATTTGGCAAGGTTGCCCTCCTGAAGTTGTTCACTTGTTGTGATAGCAAGTTAACTATTCATTCTCAGATGTTATTAGTTTCTTACTGGCGATAAAAACAAATGATTGCAATAATCTTTGAGTCATTTCAGAATTATTTAATGTAACAAATCAAACATTAAAATACTGCTATAGAAGGTAAAGTAAAAATCCAAACCGGATTGTATATATGCCAAAACTCCTTTATTTTTCCTCCTATAGATCAATAGACTCGGGACGATTTTATCTTGAGTGGATGGTCGGGGGGCCAGAACATAATTACAAATTATTTGACCAAAACATAATCATTTCAAATCTTGCTTACATTTGCATATGATCACGTCTCTATTATGTGTAGAAATACTTGGGCACAGATTTCCAAAAGTAATATCACTTGGAGGTGTTTTTACAATATTTTATGTCCAACAATTAACATTTATTTGAATAAATGTTTTACTTGCGGGGCCACATAAAACCACCCGGGGGCCACCAGTTGGGGACCCCTGCTATAGCTTGCTCTCCATCTTCTTTTTAAATAGTGTGCCAACTTGTTTTTCCAGCACTATTTCCATGACTGATCAAAACTCATATACTCATGCTCTCTCGTCTCTCTGCAGCAGACATATAGTGAGCAAAATCGCAATAAAATCTGTTTCGAATCGCAATACATATAGTATCAGCACCTAGGTATCGTGATAATACCGTATAGTGAGGTCCCTGGCATTTCCCAGCCCAACAATAGATATTCCTCCTGGGGCCTTACATTGAGAGCCTTGTCCCCCTTCTTCTTCTGCTGCTGCAGCTCCTCCAGCTCCTGGTCGAGCTGCTCCTTGGCCTGCTGCAGATCGGCCAGCTCCTGCTCCCTCCTGCTCAGGGAGCGCTGCAGCTTCTGGGCCTCCAGCAGCCTGGTGTGGTGCTCCCCCTGGAGCTGGGACAGCTCCGCCTGCTTCTCCATCAGCAGAGACTGGTGCTCCTCCGCACCCTGGGGGGAAAGCATGGATATAAGTTAGAGAAGTAGCAGATTTATTTTTGTATTTTGAGTGTGTGTGTGCGCAACGGAGAAGTCTGTATTTATGTGACCTCTGGCAAACACACCGATACAGACATTACAGCAGAGTAGCTAGACACACTGCAGTAGACTGCCAGATCTCTCAACACCTTTAATGGTGTTTAACTAACATCATATGACATAGCATTTCGATGCCAGACTGCGCAGTGAATGACGTGGCACACAGCCATTGGTTGATGCATGCAGCGCGACTGCAATGTAATGGGCCTGGAACGCATGTCCGATCTGACTTGCCTGGTATTTCTGGAGCTGGGCTTTGTGCGCTGCCTCCCTGGCTTTGGCTAAAGCCTCGTCCCTGTCCTCAATCTCATGGCACAGCTCTTCAATCTGTAACACAGACGGGTTGGTGAGACAAATGTTACATAAGCCATCAATCAAATCAATCAAATGTATTTATAAAGCCCTTGGTACATCAGCAGATGTCACAAAGGCCTCAGTCTGCGTAGCACAGAGACGGCATAACATATGAGGCGATTTATTTTTCAGTGGTTAACATTTTCCATTCATAACCGTGAAAAAAGGTTGGTTATAACAGTATGTTATCAAATAAGGTTATCATTGTACCACATTTATTACAGAGTGAATATAATCAAATCAAATCGCACCGCTTTCTCCTTTTCTTTGAGCACCAGAGTGAGTCCCTGGATGGTTTTGTCTCGTTTCAGAGCGTTCTTCTTCTCTGAGCCCAGCTCGTTCTCAGTCTCCTCCAGCTTACCAGACAGCACCTGTTAAAAAAAAACAAAAAACAAGTGGTCCTCTATAGCTCAGTCGGTAGAGAATGTCGCTTGCAATGCCAAGATTGTGGGTTCGATTGCAGGGCCACCCATAAAATGTATGCACACATGACTGACAGTCACTTTAGACAAAAGCTAAATTGCATATGATTAAGTATCCAAAACAACACAGGAAATTAATATTTCTCCGACATGTTAGATTAAATCACAATGGTACATTTTGAATCCACCCTTAATAAAGTGCCTACTACCCCATAGCCATTTATGTAAAACTGGAAGGATTGTCTAGGTGTATTGTGAAAATTCCATGATGAAAACATTTACACACACACACACACACACGGGTTTTTCTTTTCACTTTTGCACTCTTTTTTACATTGTAGAATAAAAGTGAAGACATCAAAACTATGACATAACACATATGGAATCATGTAGTAAACAAAAAAAGTGTTAAACAAATCTAAATATATTTTATATTTCAGTCTTCAATGTAGCCACACTTTGCCTTGACAGCTTTGCACACTCATGGCATTCTCTCAACCAGCTTCATGAGGACCGCCACAGGAATGAAAGACCCAGAAATACCTCTGCTGCAGAGCATAAGTTCATTAGAGTTAGCAGCCTCAGATTTCAGCCCAAATAAATGCTTCACAGAGTTCAAGTAACAGACACATCAACATCAACTGTTCAGAGGAGACCTTCATGGTAGAATTGATGCAAAGAAACCACTACTAAAGGATACCAATAAGAAGAAGACTTGCTTGAGCCAAGAAACACGAGCAATGGACATTAGACCGGTGGAAATTTGTCCTTCGGTCTGGAGTCCAAATTTGAGATTTTTGTTTCCAACCTCAACCAAATTTAGAAGGTTTGGGATGAGTCGGACCGCAGTGAAGGAAAAGCAGCCAACAAGAGCTCAGCATATGTGGGAACTCCTTAAAGACTGATGGAAAAGCATTCCAGGTGAAGCTGGTTGAGAGAATCCCAAGAGTGTGCAAAGCGGTCATCAAGGCAAAGGGTGACTACTTTGAAGACTCAAATATATTTTTTATTTGTTTAACCCTTTTTTGGTTACTACATGATTTCATATGTGTTATGTCATAGTTTTGATGTCTTCACTTTTATTCTACAAATGTAAAACAATTAGCAAATAAAGAAAAACCCTTGAATGAGTAATATTCCAAACTTTTGGCCCCCTGTGTGTAATATATAAAAACAATTTGCTCCCCAGTTTCTCTTTCCCCCCCCAAATCACCTTGTTGTCATTCTGGATGTCCTCAAGTGTCTTGGAGAGGTTCTGGTTGGTTGCTCTGAACTGGTTTATCTCCTCACTCAGCTGCCTCTGGGCTTTTTCCAGCCTGCTCACCTCATTCAGCTGCTCAGTGAAACCCTGGGACATGAGTCAACAAAGAGGATGAGTTTGCTAAGAAAGGAAAGAAGAGGACAACAAGCGGAGGAAATAACTGTCACAGAACACCTGTGAATCCCTTTAATTGATTCACTGATTTATTAAAAACAGATACATTTTCGTTGAGAATGGGAAATAAAGTATCCTTTTACTGTCACAATATCCAACCTCACGACTGATTGATTGATCTTTATTAGTGAAATAATTATCAAAATTCAGTCTAAAGCTACATTTCCATGGCCTTCTGATCCTCTGTTCTGTACAGAGGATCGGTCTGAGGTGAGATGAGCGGACTACCTCAGCTCTGAGAGGCATGTAACCGTCATTAAACTCCTCTGTGAGGTCCTGGAGGGACTTCCACTCAGCCTCCTTCCGTCTGCGTCGGGCCCCAGGGGTGATGCTGCGTCCTGGGGGGAGAAGCTGTCCCACCCCGGGCATCCTCCGCAGGACAGGAATGAGGCTCCCGGGGGTCCCTGGAATTGGTCGTCTGGGGATGGAGCGCAGCAGCTGCAGCAGGTCGGAGATGGGAGGCTGGGCTGGGGAGTGCCCTCTCTGGGATCTGATGGTGGCAGCATGGCCCACTGAAGGAGAGCATTCCCTCACTGAGATCTGTGACTCTCTGCACGGTCTCTGTGACAGGGGGCCCAGGGGTCCAGTCTGGTGAGGGTGGTCAGGGTTGAGGGACTGAAGCGAGGTCGAGCGGAGCCTGGAGCCAGGGGAGGAGAGGGCGCCTTTGCGGTAGACCAGGTCCAGGTACATCATGCTCCGGGAGCAGAGCCGCGCTGACTGGAGCCCAGGGTTCTTTGCCGGGCATGCCGGGCAGGGATCCCCACCGGACTGCATCCTCCTGGGGGCTGAGCTTGACCGACCTGCGGCTCCTACTGGACCACCTAGGAGGTCCATACTCACAGAGCGCCTCACCCGCCCATCCCCCTCCCCTCCATCTTCCTTCCTCTGCCCTTCTGACATAAGCGGTTCTCCCCCGCACTCATTAGGGCTTCCACCTTCGGAGGACCTCCAGAGGGGGGTCATAACGGTGCTCACCTCCCCCACATCGGGCCTCTCTGACAGGGGGTTGTGGCGTCCGTAGACGTGTGCCACACACTGCTTCAGATTCTCTCTCTCCTGCTGCAACCGCTGCACCTGGGCAGCATGTTCCACCTGCAGCCTGCCGATCTGCACGTCGCACTGCACTACACGCTCCAGCGTGAACACGCACTTGCCACACAGGAACTCTGACACCTGACCTTCGGGGTTGCGGTCGACCTGGCGCCCCAGCACATGGGACAGGATGACCTGGAGCTGCCGTTTGCCCGATGGGTTGAAGAGCCAGCGGCACTGGCTGCCAATGAGACGCACGCCGCATACGCGGCATGGGTCCTTCATGGTGATGACTAGAGATTATGGTTTAGTCCAATAGAGAAACGCACTCAGATGGGCTCCATGTATAAACACTCCGATCTCCCGCAGTGGTCAGCTTGCCAGCCATGGCACAGAGTAAATGCTCTTTCCTTTTCTGTGACAGGAAGCTCACAGTTTAGTCCAACAGTTAAAAATGCTCCTTACAGACCCTAAACACAAAAAACTCCATGGCATTCATCAGCCATGGCATATAGCGGACTCTCCTGCTCTGATTGAAGAGGAGAGACTGACAAAGCTCTTCCTAGTGAGAGCAGCGTAAGCGTTAAGCCCCATCCTCTAATCCCTCCTCCGCTGTCCCACACATTCAATCAGACCAAATCCCCTGGACTGAACCTGCGGTGATCTCCTGCGTTACGGCTGGCTGCTGGCCTCGTAATCCAGCCCCATCAGACCGCAGGACTATCTACCCATCCTGGCTGCCCCGATAAGGACAGTAGGGTAGGGTCTAGGTCTACACAGGTGAGGCGACATTGACTGGGGGCGGGTTACGGTGTGTTGGTCTCCTTGGCAAGGCTAAGGTAAATCTGATTTGAGATTAAGAGATGGCCTCACCTGGTCCTCAATGCCACCACCTGCCTCACCTCAGAAAACATGATAGAGCTAAAGTGATGAACTGCCTGACCCCTTAGACCTCTATGTGTGTGTCTCTGCAACACACACTACAGATCTAACAACCCAGAGCCTGGACTCCTTTTACCCAGCTTTACCCCTCTTACAACATGTAATCTGACATACAGTCCAGACAGAATCCAATAGAAACCTATAAGGGCTGTAGTTTTTTTTTTATATAAAGTTAGTCCATAAATAACCCCAAGGGCAACTCTCTCCTGCCGGGATGCTAATCCTGTATTAACACAGAAACCTGGGCCGAGAGAGGACGAAACATGGGCCCTGCCGGACAGACTGACAGCTTCCGCTTTATTTATTTAACTAGGCAAGTCAGTTAAGAACAAATTCTTATTTACAATGACAGCCTACCTACAGGGTTAGCCCATGGAGCAAATTAGGGTTAAGTGCCTTTCTCAAGGACACATCAACAAGTTTTTCACCTTAATGGCTCGGGTATTCGAACCAGCGACCTTTCGGTTACTGGCCCAACGCTCTAACCACTAGGCCACCTGCCGCCCACTGTCAGACAGCAAAGAATAATAATACTATATTTGTCCGTCTTGCAGATGAAATTCATCTTTTGATCTGCACTGCTACCAACAGTGCTTAATTTGAGCTGGATCAGGAAAAATGTTCACTGTATTTAATTTTTAATTTAATAATTAAATTTTCAAAGAGTTAATTCAATTTAGCCTCCTCTGTAATTCTCCTGCCCCCTAAAAAATGTAATGTGAAAATAATTGATATTCTAAAGAACTGATGTGTTGGGCCGACCCGGGTTTATGGTTTGCGAAACATTGTAGTCTATAAACAAACACGTGGCCATTGCTGTGGTGAGAGAGAAGCGCTCCTGTATCTCACAGAATTAGAATGATATTCACTTTCCATGATCTCTCTCCGCTCTAATAGACATGAGCCTGCAACTGATCTCTCCAGCAATGCACTTCATCTATTTCCTTCTAGAATCCTAGGCGCGGGAAGGGTGCTGTAGGTTCCGCAACTACTCTGATAAATTGAAATACATTAGCCAAAGTTATAGAATTACTGCTGTCTGTTCGGAAAGAAATGAAATTATTCTGAATACTACATCAGGAGAAGACCTATAATTTAGCCACAGAGAATCATTGGCTTTTTTTTTCTCCCCTTCATAGTCTAGCTGTGGATTGCTTGTAGCCCAATCACAAGGCATGCCTACAGTTGGGAACACACAGCAAATCTGTCATTGAACAGCATGCAGCCAAAACAGGCAATTTCTGTAAGCGCCTCTACTCTACTGCTCAATGCCAGCATGCAAAAGCAATGATAACGCATGCAATGCTTATTATAAAATTATATATTTTTCATGCATTCTGGTACAGTCACCCACCTCTCAGCTCACTTTGATCTTTGCATTATTACATACAGCCAGAATTAACTTTTGGATTTAAGAGAGGCAGTGAATACGACTTTCCTGAATTGAATACCTTCCAAGGCAATTGAACTTATCCCAGAGGCTGCTCCAAGACGGCACCGGCGGAGAGGAGGTATTAGGAGTAGACCTTTAGTCCGACTCAGGAGGTGTGCACACCATACACCGCTTCCGAGTATATTACTCGCTAATATTCAGTCCCTGGACAATAAAGTTGATGAGCTCAGGGTGAGGATCTCCTTCCAGAGAGACATCAGGGACTGTAACATACTCGGTTTCATGGAACCATGGTTCTCTCAGGATATACGGTCCCCGTCCAGATGGGTTTTCAGTACATTGTGTAGATAGTAATAAAGAACTCTCCGGGAAGAAGAAAAGCAGAGATGTATGTTTCATGATTAACTACTCATGGTGTGATTGTGGTAACGTACAGGAACTCGTCCTTTTGTTCACCCGACCTAGAATACTTCACAATCAAACGCAGGCCGCATTACCTTCCTAGAGAACTTTCTTCGGTTATCGTCACAGCCGTGTATATCCCCCCTCAAGCCGATACCACGACAGCTCTCAAGGAACTACACTGGACCTTGTGCAAACTGGAAACTGCATATCCTGAGGCCGCATTTATTATAGCTAGGGACTTTAGTAAAGCAAATCTGAGGAAAACGCTACCAAAGTTCTATCAACACTCGCGCTTTAAAAACTCTCCCTTCCGGGATGTCTACAAGGCCCTCCCAGGAACCTGCCTTCGGCAAATCAGATCACGACTCCATTTTGCTCCTCCGTTCCTATAGGCAGAAACTCAAAACAGGAAGTACCCCTGCTAAAGTCTATTAAACACTGGTCTGACCAAATCGGAATCCATGTTCCTGGTTGCCTCAGAATAACATAGGGGATGTTGTTCCCACTGTGACGATTAAAACCTATCCAAACCAAAAACGCGAACCACCGCATTTCACCACGGCAAGGTGACTGGGAATATGATTGAATACAAAACAGTCCAGTTATGCCCTTCATAAGGCAATGAAACTAGCAAACCGTCAGTACAGAGACAGTGGAGTCGCAATTCAACGGCTCAGACGCGAGACGTATGTGGCAGGGAATCCAGACAATCACAGATTATAAAGGGAAAACCAGCCACGTCGGGGACATTTTGCTCCCAGTCAAGCTTAACACCTTCTTCGCCCGCTTTGAGAATAACAGTGCCGCCGACACGGGCCGCTCCAGAGGACTGCGAGCTCTCGTTCTCCGTGGCTGACATGAGTAAGACATTTAAGCGTGTTAACCCTCACAAGGTCACTTGTTTGGTACTGCCCATATGTAGCTTGTTTTTGGTCACAGGAATGGCTGAAGAATAACAACATTTACCTGGAGCGAATGCTGCAAATAGCGCTGCTGGGTGATTTGAAAAGTCATAGTCAATCAATACTCCTAGCAAAACATTTTATCTTTAAAATGTACAATCTGTAGGAACTATGAGAATAAAAATAAAAAAAACATCACAGCACAGTTGTGGCTAAATATATGGCTAATGGAAATCAAAACTAGATGTTCAGAGATATTTGGGAGGGGTTGTGGGGAGCTTAAGGGTGGGACTAAAAATAAAACTAATGTAAAATATACTGTGTCCGTAAAATGTATATAGTATGTATAAGCTGGAAGTAGAAGCCTAAGTATTGTTGTCAATTAGTTTACTCCAATTAGGGGAGGGATGAAAGGGCTAGGGGAAAATAATAAAATTAGAAAAACATGGTGGATTGGAAATGATGCAATATTGCATTGATAGAAGCCACAATCTATCTGCAATATTAAAGCTGATTGCCCCACAACAAAAAAATGTAAAAGACTCGCAAGGCTGCCGGCCCAGATGGAAACACTAGCCGCGTCCTCAGAGCATGCGCAGACCAACTGGCTGGAGTGTTTACAGACATATTCAAACCCTAAGCCAGTCTGTTGTCCCCACTTGCTTCAAGATGTCCACCATTGTCCCTGTACCAAAGAAAGTGAAGGTAGCTTAACTAAATTATCATCATGAAGTGCTTTGAGAGGCTAGTTAAGGATAATATCACCTCTCCCTTAACCGACACCATAAACCCACTGCAATTTGCATACCACCTCAGCCTTCAACACCATAGTACCCTACAAGCTAATCATTAAGCTTGGCGCCCTGGGTCTGAACCCCGCCTTGTGCAACTGGGTCCTGTAGTTCCTGACGGGCCACCCCCAGGTGGTGAAGGTAGGCAACACCACCTCCACTACGCTGATCCTCAACAGTGGCCCAACAAGGGTGTGTGCTCAGCCCCCTCCTGTACTCCAGTATCTATGTGTGTGTGTGTGTGTGTGTGTGTGTGTGTGTGTGTGTGTGTGTGTGTGTGTGTGTGTGTGAACACACACACACACACACAGCCAAATACATTTAAACTCAGGTTTTGCAATTCCTGACATTTAATCCTAGTAAAAATTCCCTGTCTTAGGTCAGTTAGGATCACCACTTTATTTTAAGTATGTGAAATGTCAGAATAATAGTAGAGAATTATTTATTTCATTGGATTCCCAGTGGGCCAGAAGTTTACATGCACTCAATTAGTATTTGGTAGCATTGCCTTAATTTTTTAACTTGGGTCAAACATTTCGGGTATCCTTCCACAAGCTTCCCACAATAAGTTGGGTGAATCTTGGCCCATTCCTCCTGACAGAACTGGTGTAACAGTCAGGTTTGTAAGCCTCCTTGCTCGCATATGCTTTTTCAGTTCTGCCCACACATTTTCTATAGGATTGAGGTCAGGGCTTTGTAATGGCCACTAATATCTTGACTTTGTTGTCCTTAAGCCATTTTGCCACAACTTTGGAAGTATGCTTGGGGTCCATTTGGAAGACCCATTTGCGACCAAGCTTTAACTTCCTGACTGATGTCTTGAGATGTTGCTTCAATATATATCCACGTAATTTTCCTTCCTCATGATGCCATCTATTTTGTGAAGTGCACCAGTCCTTTTTGCAGCAAAGCACCCCCACAACATGATGCTGCCACCCCCGTGCTTCACGGTTGGGATGGTGTTCCTCAGCTTGCAAGCCTTCCCCTTTTTCCTCCAAACATAACAATGGTCATTATGGCCAAACAGTTCTATTTTGTTTCATCAGACCAGAGGACATTTCTCCAAAAAGTACGATCTTTGTACCCATGTGCAGTTGCAAACCGTAGTCTGGCTTTTTTAATGCCGGTTTTGGAGCAGTGGCTTCTTCCTTGCTGAGCGGCCTTTCAGGTTATGTCGATATAGGACTTGTTTTACTGTGGATATAGATACTTTTGTACCCGTTTCATCCAGCATCTTCACAAGGTCCTTTGCTGTTGTTCTGGGATTGATTTGCATGTGCAGTTGCAAACCGTAGTCTGGCTTTTTTAATGCCGGTTTTGGAGCAGTGGCTTCTTCCTTGCTGGGCGGCCTTTCAGGTTATGTCGATATAGGACTTGTTTTACTGTGGATATAGATACTTTTGTACCCGTTTCATCCAGCATCTTCACAAGGTCCTTTGCTGTTGTTCTGGGATTGATTCGCACCAAAGTACATTCATCTCTAGGAGACAGAACGCATCTCCTTCCTAAGCGGTATGAAAGTTGCGTGGTCCCATGGTGTTTATACTTGCATACTATTGTTTGTACAGATGAATGTGGTACCTTCAGGCGTTAGGAAATTGCTCCCAAGGATGAACCAGACTTGTGGAGGTCTACAATTTTTGTTCGGAGGTCTTGGCTGATTTCTTTTGATTTTCCCATGATGTCGAGGCACTGAGTTTGAAGGTAGGCCTTGAAATACATCCACAGGTACACCTCCAATTGACTCAAATTATGTCAATTAGCCTATCAGAAGCTTCTAAGGCCATGACATCAATTTCTGGAATTTTCCAAGCTTTTTAAAAGGCACAGTGAACTTAGTGTATGCAAACTTCTGATCCACTGGAATTGTGACATAGTGAATTATAAGTGAAATAATATGTCTGTAAACAATTGTTGGAAAAAGATTACAAAGTAGATGTCCTAACTGACTTGCCAAAACTATAGTTTGTTAACATGAAATCTGTGGAGTGGTTGAAAAACGAGTTAATGACTTCAACCTAAGTGTATGTAAAATTCCGACTTAAACTGTACACACACACACACTCTACAGAAATACTAAATATTCTATCCATAATGTCTATACATCACACACACACACACACACACACTAGACTCAGACACTGCGCGTCTTAATTCCATTATTTTACTTAGATGGAGTACAGATGTATGTATTGTGCATTGATAGATATTACTGGACTGCAAGAGCTAGGAACACAAGCATTTCGCTACACCCGCAATAACATCTGCTAAACATATGTATACAACCAATACAATTTGATTTAGGTCATTTAGCAGACGCTCTTAACCAGCATGACTGACAGTCAGTGCATTCAACATATTATAGCAATAGATGATAGTGTTAGCTTGTTGTTGGTTGAGAAGAATAGAACAGACATCTTGACAACTCTCCTCTCCCTGGGGAACCAATCACGTCAGCTTACTCTGATGACGGCAACTTATATAAACTACAAAGCCCTTGCCTGGCCTGCCACAACAAAGCAGAACACACACAGAGAAATCAACAGAAACCAACAGCACTGTAAACAACAAAGGACATAACAGGAGGCATAAGGACGTATAAAGGGAAACACAGACAATAATCATGTCAGAACGCATTTCCTCTCATAGAGCAGATTCAGAGTCAAACCGCCTGACAGATTGTGTCTGTTCCGTGTCACACAGAGTCAGATATATGGCCAGAGGACGTGTGTGTGTGTACATTAATGCAGGAGGCAGCTAAGAGGGTAGCTAATGCCTGTTGGGCTTATCGTGACCCGCCACGAACAAAAGGAGTACCCTACAACCCAACAACCACAAGCGAGTGCACTCTAGTTGAACACTCAGAGAAGTCTAATACGCATCAGTGTATGCACTATCAGCCTCCTCTCCTTCTCAAAACCCATTGGAGGAAAAGGTCAGAGGGGAGGGACCTCTGGCCTTCTTGTCCAATGGGTTTTAAGAAGGAGACGAGGAGAAAAGACGCTTTATTGAGATCTTCCCCATGGCACCATCCAAAAACAACCTCAATCAGCTGAGCGGTAGATTGCGTTAGGCAATATGGTAGATTGAGATATTGAGCTGATATGCGTTAGGCAATATGGCGATAGAAATGGAGACAAAGACCCACCTGATGGTCCCTCTCCATCCCGCCCTTCTCTCGGCCCAGCTCAGCCCTCAGAGTCTGCAGTTCCTCGTCCTTCTGGCCAATGATAGCAGAGAGTTGTCGTGTGTGCTCTGTGGTTGGTGCATCCGTCCCCTGGTCTCTGGCAGTACTTTGTAGCTGTTGGATCACAGCTTCCTGGTTCATCAAGGAGATCCTCAGTTGATCTATGACACTGGAAGGAACAAAAGTAGGCTACGTTATATCTACATTATCTAAACATTTATCCCCATCATAAACAAATCGCATGTTGTCCTTACATTTAGGTGCCATTGGGATAACACAAAAGTACTAGGTGTACTTTTGAAATGGAAGAGATGGAGTACATCAGGGCTACATAACCATCAAATTCCTCCATGATCAACATGTTGGTGTCAGTGTAGAATATCGCAGCAAATATTACATTAAAGTACATGGGCTGCATCTCAAATGGCTTCCTATATAGCGCACCACTTTTGAATGGTGGACGCAGCCAAGGTTTTACACTTTGTTGAAAAAAAACCTTTGTAGCTGTCTTTACCAGTTTTTCTCCTGTAGAGCCTGCTGCAAGTCGTGGCTGGGAATATGGACGGGGGTGAAGGTTCCTGACAGGCCCAGGGCCAAGAGCTGCTTCTCCATACCGATGCTTCTCACCTTCTCCTGCTCGGCGATGGCGGCCATCTTGTCGACTTCCTCCTCGGCCGCTCTCAGACCCTGACATGAAGGAGGAAATTGACGTGAATGTTCCAAGACTAGTCACTGATCTTTTCCAATAATGTGCCTTTTCATTATCACCTAACTTTGACAAAAGTCTTAGACACATGGTAATACCAGTGGAGGCTGCTGAGGGCAGGACGGCTCATAATAATGGCTGGAACGGAGGAATTGGAATGGCATCAAACAAATGGAAACCATGTGTTTGATGCATTTGATACCATTCCACTGATTCCGCTCCAGTCATTACCACGAGCCCGTGCTTCCCAATTAGGGCACCACCAACTCAACTTTTGAGTGGAACTCCACTTTAGATAGATAGGTACTTTATTGATCCACAAGGGGAAATGTCTTCGTCAAGCAGCTACGAAAAAAACACAGGGCAGGTGCAAAATGCCAGAACGAAAATACACAAAAAACAGATACTTTTTCATACTGCCGCTCTGTGTATACAAATACAAGAAGTCTGGAGTGCAAAAAAGCTATAAAAAGACATTGCATAGTGTGGGTGAATATGTACACTATACATTGTTACAGAGTGTTAGGTGAAAAAAATAATAAAAAAAAGAGTATTTGCATGGATAACTATACAGGTCGATGGCAGAGAAATACTTAAATAGCTAAAAGTGCGTAAGTGAGGATAATAATAGTTTACTTAATATACAGTCTGGTAAAATGTACAGGTAGGTGAATATTTGCATGGTTACATTAACTGTACAGGTAAATGACAGGAAGATATACTTTGTGGTGGCCGGAAGGAAACAGTCCTCCACAACGCAGCACGGTCACCTGCAGCACCATGGAGAGCACCATCAGAGGAGGACACAAGGTCTGGGCTAAACAGTGTTCAGGACCAAGGACAGCACTAACACAGGTGTGCACCATTTTCCCTCTGACAGGGTGCCACAGCTGCAGGCTGTTGGACCCAATTAGGAGCCACATAAAAAGAGAACAAGGAAGCCACAGTGGAGAGAGCAGCAGGAGAAGAGAGAAGGCACAGGGAGTTGGATGTACCCCAGCCCAGCCCAGCCCAGCCCAGCCCAGCCCAGCCCAGCCCAGCCCAGCCCAGCCCAGCCCAGCCCAGCCCAGGCATTGGACCAGTCATAACCTGACCACCCTCTTGAAGATAGAGGCCTAGTTGACAACGTGAGTAAAATGGATCACCTAAACTAATCCTACACCTCTTCTTGCCTCCCTTCCAGAAGTAGACTGAGGCATCAAGGAGCAACCTGAGAAAGAGGAATTACCTGAGTTACCGTTCTCTCCCTTCCCCCTTTCCCCTGCTTTATGGAAAATAAAGAAACTTAAGTTTTGCTCCACTGAAATGCTGCCCAGTGAATGATTTCCTTCAACCTCCAGAGTTTAATCCTCCCAGTCTTGTGTATGGAGGTTACAACTTAAATAGCTAAATGTGTGTATGATATAATTTAGGGCAATAATAGGAATTCCCTTAAAATACAGTCCTTAGTGCAGGGTTTAATTACAGATAAATGCATGTATTGCACATTCGATATACTAAAAGAAATGAAAAAAAGATACAACTGACAGGATACTAATATGCATTCCTGATTGAATGACTACATAAGTTCAGTCCAAGAATTACTTACAATATTGCACGTGATATGATATAACAACTGTACATGAATATGTATATACAGACCTGAATTAATAAATAAGTCCTGAGTGAATGAGTGATTACAGACCAGAGTTTCTCACGGAGGGATACATAATTGTTAAACTAGGTCCTAACACCCCAACAGTTCCAGGACTGTGTTGCCGACAGCACAGCACCCCGGTGAGGCATTAAACAGTCTAATAGCCGCCGGCAGGAAGGACCTCCTGTAGCGCTCTCTGGCACATCGTGGTGGGATCAGTCTGTGATTGAAGGTGCTCCTCTGCGTCATAACCATGGCATGTCCATGATGGCCAGCAGTTTGGCCAGGATCCGTCTCTCTGCCGTCACCTCTAGGGTGTCAAAGCTCATCCCCAGGACAGAGCTAGCCTTCCTGATCAGCTTATTTACCAGAGAAGCATCACCGGCTTTTATGATGGCTCCCCAGCACACAGACTGGTAGAAGGTATGCAGTAGTTTAATGCACACGTTGAAGGACCTGAGCCTCCTTAGAAAGTAGAGTCGGCTCTGGCCCTTTTTGTACAGAGCCCCGGTGTTACCAGCCCATTCCAGCCCGTTGTCCATATGGACTCCCAAGAACTTGTTTGACCCAACCATTTCCACCCCCTGTATAGGGACTGCAGTCAGTTGGGCCTTGGTTCTCCTTAAGTCCACCACCATCTCCTTTGTTTTGCTGATGTTGAGCTGAAGGTGGTTCTGCTCACATCACAACATAAAGTAATTGATTGTGCTCCTCCTCCTTTCCACCCCTGATGCACAGTCATCTGAGAACTTCTGTAGGTGGCATGTTTCAGAGTTATATCTGAAGTCTGAGGTGTAGAGGGTGAACAGGACCGTTCCCTGGGGGGCCCCTGTGTTGCTCACTGCCCGTTCTGACACACAGCTCTGTAGTCGCACAAATTGTGGCCTACCGGTCAGGTAGTCCGTAACCCAGGAAACTAAGGGTGCTTCTACTTTCATGCTCTTCATCTTCTCATCCAGTAGCAGGGGCTGAATGGTGTTGAAGGCACTGGAGAAGTCAAAAAACATAACCCTCACAGTACAACCTGCGTTGTCCAGGTGAGAGTAGGCCCTCTGCAGAAGGTAGATGATTGCATCATCCACCCCGATGTTGCGCTGACACGCGAACTACAGGGAGTCCAGTGATGTACACACCAGGGGTCTGAGGTGAGCGAGGACTAACCTTTCCAGGGTCTTTATGATGTGGGGTGTTAGCGCTACAGGTCTGAAGTCATTCAGGACAGTGGGGTGCGCCTTCATGGGCACTGTGACCAGGCAGGATGTTTTCCACAGCACAGGGACCCTTTCTAGGCTCAGGCTAAAGGGTCACTGGAATATTCCACACAGTTGGTCAGCACAGACCCTAAGCACCCTTGGGCTGATGCCATCAGGGCCCGCCGCCTCTTTCCACTGATGTAGTCTCTCCAGCTCTCTCTTCACTTGGTTGGTGGTGAAATCCAGCCCAGGTGAGGGGAAGGGGGGTGTTGAGGATCAGTCCAGAGGGGGCGGGGGCGGAGGGTCGCTGATTGTCTCAACAGAGGGGTTGTGAGAAAAAAGTGGGGGTGGGACAGCCGTGAGGGTGTGTGGCCTGAGGGAGCTGGAAGGGGGGTGGACAGGGCCAGTATCAAACCTGTTATAAAATTGGTTCAGCTCATTGGCTCGGTCCTGGGTCCCCTCAGTCTGCCCACTGTTTGACTTTTTGAAGCCAGTGATATTTCTCATACCCTACCACACCTCTCACCTGGCTCTGCCTTAGCTTGTCTTCCATCTTCTCCTTATACCCTCTCTTCCCCTCAGCAATCCGCAACTTCAGCTCCCTCTGGACGCATTTCAATTTGTCCCTGTCCCCCTCCTTGAAGGCCCTCTTCTTCTCATTCAGCAGGGCCTTCAGGTCGCTGGTGACCCAGGGTTTATTATTTGGAAAATAGCGTACCTTCCTGGTTGTTACAGTGTTGTCTACACAAAAATTGATATAGTCCGTTATGTAGTCAGTAAGTCCATCAATGTCCTCCCCATGAGCCTCACAGAGCACATCCCAGTCTGTTGTTTCAAAGCAGTCCTGTAGGGCCTCATTCGCCTCCGGGGACCATCTCCTAATGGTCCTAGTGGTCGCTGGCTGCTGTTGGACCATACGCCTGTAGAGTGGGGTGAGGTGGACAAAGTTGCGATCCGATCTACCGACAGGAGGGAGTGCAGTGGAGTTGTATGCATCCTTCACATTTGCATATAACAAGTCCAGAGTTTTATTATTCCTGGTTGGGCATTTCAAACTGTTTGAACTTGGGCAGCGTGGAAGAGAGAGATGCATGGTTAAAATTCCCCAAAATGGCAAAGAGTTGATGACGTCACACGCTGTGTTTGCGTCAGCGGAGGTCGGGATGTAAACAATAACAATGGCCGCCGTGAATTCCATCTGCAAATAGTAGGGTCTCAGGCTAACGGCTAACAGCTCAATGTCCGGGCTACAAAACTGTTCCTTAACAGTAATATGTCTCGGATTACACCATCTGTTGTTAACTAATAAAGCCAGCCCCCCTACCTTACCCTTACTGGAAGAAACGCTATCCCTGTCCGCTCTGATGGTCTGGAAACTGCCGATAGTGACGTTCTCTATGGGAACTGTGGGGCCCAACAGGCCAGCACGTCAGTTTATTTTCTCCTAGCTAGCTTCATTTAAAGTTATTTTATACCCTCTGTTTAATGTAATTCTTAAGTAAGTGTTACATGCTTTATTTTCAGCACTTCCACCCAGAATATAGGCCATGGCTTTTCACTGCAGTCCAGTGCTCACCTGCTCCAGCTCAGCGATGCGCTTGTTGAAAATGTCTCTGAGTGCATCCATCTCTCTGTGGGCTCGCTCTCTCACACGCAGGGAGTCACCCGACTCTCTACCTGCCAGGCTCTCCAACGCTTTCCTGACAACAAGACAGAAGTGATCAAAGTTTATTTATTCAGATTTTTCAATATTTGACAGAATAAACAAGTTATTTGACAAGCAAAGGGCCCAAATATACAACTGGCCCTCTAACACACACACACCCACTTGGATCAATGACAGTCAATGTTTAACAACTAATGAACTAGTGATTCATCAAAGAGTGAAAAGTGAGTCAGTGATGTTTAGAACAGTCATATTTGAATACCAGTTAGGACTATTGATGACCGAAATGACTGAGTGTTACTTGACAGACAGTGTGTGGGTTGTCAGTAGTCTGACCCCACGGACCGATAGCGCCAGTAGTCTGTCCCCACGGACCGATAGCGCCAGTAGTCTGTCCCCACGGACCGATAGCGCCAGTAGTCTGTCCCCACGGACCGATAGCGCCAGTAGTCTGTCCCCACGGACCGATAGCGCCAGTAGTCTGTCCCCACGGACCGATAGCGCCAGTAGTCTGTCCCCACGGACCGATAGCGCCAGTAGTCTGTCCCCACGGACCGATAGCGCCAGTAGTCTGTCCCCACGGACCGATAGCGCCAGTAGTCTGTCCCCACGGACCGATAGCGCCAGTAGTCTGTCCCCACGGACCGATAGCGCCAGTAGTCTGTACTCAGTGGTCTGTACTCACGATGCAGACACCAGTAGCTCATGCTTCTCCGCCAGATCTCTCTTCATAGACTCCACCTCCACCTTCAGCTCAATGTTCTGCGGAAGACAATCATTCAATCAAAGTTCCATTCACTTTAACACAGATGTTTTACATGAAAAAACCTGGCACACTGTAGCTTAGATCCAATGGTTCATTCCTGCTTTGTATTTTGTTTGGAGTGGTTCCTAAAGCACTCCAAGTACGGTCTGAGAATATGTTGAGTATGGTCCTCAACTGCTTACGTCAACAATGTAATTCGCTTTGGCACTGGAAGCTATGTGTTCATACCGTAACAATGAGTAGGCGTGTACTCAAACACAGGTGGATAATCATAAAATAAAATTCATGAAAAAACAAAAAAGATTTTTCAATGAGGATCAAAGACCATGGTGCATCCGTTTCTCTCTCAGGCTGATACCATTATAGAGGGTAAAGTAAAAACTCAAAACTGTTCCATGCATCAATACCGGTATATAGTAAAAGACGGTATACCGCCCAGCACTAGGTGAAACAATGGCCTGTTGTATTCATGGCTGCTGGGGCCATGTGGTCATTGTTCCTAATTATGAATGACTGAGTCACATACTACATTATCATGGCACTGAAGGGCGTGAATGACGCAACACATGACCACACCCCCCCTACACACACACACACACCGTTTTGTAGATATCCTCTGTGGAGTCGTCGCATTTCTGCTGCATGCGCTCCTCCATGAAGTAAATACGCAGCTTCAGGTTGAAGTTCTCCTTCTTCAGAGTCATGATTTGCTGAGAATAGAAGGAGATGAAAATAAAGAAAAAAGAATGAAAACTAAAAGTTATGGCCATTAAAAGGTACTACGTTCTTGAAAATCAGACCATTGTTTAACTGTTTCACTGCCTAGACAGTCTATAACAAGGCTATTGCAAATACAGTAAATTAGGTCAAAATAACATAGCAGCTGAGCAATTTATCCCCGGAGAAAAACAGTCATTTCACATGCTCCAGTGGAGAAGCACACACACAGACAGAGCGAGGGAGGGGGGGCAGTGTAATAAGCCATGTTTGAGAGAGTGGTTGTGGTCTGGGGAATGGGAGAGAGGCATTCAGCTTCGTCAGACTGTGTATCATTGTGCTACAGGGCCTTTAACTGCACACATCTGGGGTGGGGGATTGGGCCAGGGAGGTGGAGGAGGAGGATGTTAGAGTCTAGAGGACCACTCTACCAACCTCTAATCATCCGGGGAGAAAGGAGAAATCTGAGTAAACTACTGAATTGCAGCAGGCTTCCCCTACTGTAGGCTTTCTCCCCTCACGCTTGGAACACAGGCTTATTCAAAAATGATAATATCCGACATGTCTTTCGCTGATACTGGGATAAGGCTTGGCTCCATAGTGCTTAGCCTACATGCATTCTGCAGTGGTCTGTATCTCCATTCAATGTTTGACCATGAAATTATGACGATTTTAAATGTAACATATTAGGATAAATAAATAGTTTGAGACAGACAATGCTGGTTAGAGTCCCAGAGGATCCTGACACACGAACGGCCATCTTTAAATTGTATCTCCAATGGTTAGAGACCTTGTCACACAAGGCAGAAAACATCTCCATAATAGGGGCGGGAGTGATAAATCACTCACATTCTCGTAGTCTTTTAGGGTGAGAGCGGCCTTGACAGGGGACATCTTATCAGGGAACGTAGGGGCTGTAGAAGAACAAGAGGGAGAATTGACATTAGTTCAGTTCACATTCTATAATGACCATAGAAACAAGAATGAATAGAAAGGCCATCTCCATTCAAGTCAATGATGGCATAATGTGTGAACTGGCAGCCATTTTGAGTGTACCCATACCAGGAAGTAAAAGCAGGAAGTGTACCCTGTGCTGTCGTTTGTTGAGTCAACTCAACTGACATTACAAAAATTACATTCCATTGCATGAGCTTAACCATCAGTTAGCATAATTTGAATTATTATTCTACATTAACATGGCAATATTGGCATCAGTTGATAGAACATTCCAAAATACTCTGGAAATTATTATATCACAATACCAGGCAGCCATTGCGAGTGTACCCATGAATTTGCCAGGGTTAGAGCTTCCCTAGCCCTTACTTTTTATTCTTGTTTCTATGGTAATGACATGATTAATCTTAAACCCTTTGTTACAGTACCAAGCTTTTACTCTGATAAACATCAGGGTAAATCTTAGTGATGATAAACGCACTCACACGTGTACACACAGAGAGATCAGAGGTGAAAGAGACAGAGTGTCATCTTGGAAAGCTGCCCCTTTAGCACTCCTGAGGTCAGTGAGCCAAGCAAACCACAGACCGACTGACTCCACCACTGCTCATATAACACTAAATAAATGAACAGCACATTTTTACACAACACTAACAACCTGTTCACAGCCCCACTGCTTAACATGGGAACTATCACTCAGTTTTGCAGTTTTTATTTTGCTTCTCAAAAATGACCAGTGGTCATGTTCAATCTTATGTTCATGTTCAGATGGGTAGTTAAGCGTCCCCCCCTGGTCCCAGAGGAGAGCGGAGTCTGCAGCCTGGAGTCACGGTGGCGTGTCAGCTACAGGCTGCAAAGAGACGCTATAATTGTCTCAGGTGTCTGGTTACCTAGGGGATTAGCACAGCTGAGCCAGACGGAAAGCGCTGCTAAATAAAAACAATTATAATAATACAATTTCTTTTTTTTGCAGATTCTCACCTGGAGTCAGTAAATCAATTGATTGTACAAAACAGTTGCTCTGCACGTACTCTATGATTGTTTGTTTGACAGAAAATAACTCAAAGAAAGTACAAAATCAAGCGGATGGTGGGCTTGGAGACGTAGAATAAGCTGTGTGTCGTCCATCTTTCTCTCTCGACCGCTCTAGAGATACAACACTTGTTTAAAGGCGGCAGATAGCCTAGTGGTCAGAGCGTTGGGGAAGTAACCGAAAAGGTTGCTGGATCGAATCCCCGAGCCGACAAGGTGAAAACCTGTCGATGTGTCATTGAGCAAGGCACTTAACCCTAATTTGCTCCAGGGGCGCCGTACTACTATGGCTGTCCCTGTAGGTAGGCCGTCATTGTAAATAAGAATTTGTTTTTTTAAGAAGTCGCAACACCCAAGGGTAGGTAACCTAGGTAGTGGTACCCAAGAGGAGCACACATGGTAAACCGTGTGCGTGTGTACACGGAAGCATGTACTGTACCTGTCATGTTGTCCATGGAGAAATCCCCGACGTCTATGGAGTCTGGGAGTTTGGAAATGCTACAGCTGGAGACAAAATTAATCCATTAGGGAAAGAGACAAACAGCCAGAGAACACAGACAGTCTGGATCCAACATGTGAAGACTGAACATTATAGGAAATAGGCTATATCAGTCAACACCACAATCAAAGATACAGAAAAGCTCCTCTCTAGCACAGTCAATGGAAAACTGCAATCATGCCCTGCTTTAAAAAAATATATATATATATATATATATAATAATTTGAAATGTCCTGATGTAGTTTAGGTATTACTCACGCTTGGCCCGCCTGTTCCCTAGCCCCTAAGGAAGCTCCATAAATAGCAGGAGAATTAGTCTCTGGTTCATTTGATTCACTCTGACAGTGCAATGCCTTTCTCTCCCAGGTCATTGTTTAGGTTATTCCTCCGTGTGCCATGCAGAGTAGACTGGACTGGAGAAAACCATGTGCCAATTGCAGGCTGGCTCTCAGGTCCAGAGCAGAAGGGACAGACTCAGAGGGCTTTCATTGCTAAACAAGCATCTACTGTGGACCTGCTCAGCCAATCATCACTCGGCCAAGAAGGGAACACAGTGGAGTCACAGTCAGGCACTCACAATGTTATATAGCCTAGCCTAGGCTAACTATTATGAATACGATAAAGAATGGCACAGCATGGCAGAATTAACAATTCACTGCCCCTACAATTGCCTCCAACATCTCTCAGGACTTCCTAACCCAAGTGAATATTACACAACAATTTGTAGAGAGAAGCCATGTCGAACTCAGTGTTAAAGAGTCCAAACACTCTTAGCCATTTAAGCTGCCCTGACTTTTGGCTCTAACAATATGACCAACTCTGTATTACTTCCTTCCATCTCTTCCCCTGGAAGTGTCGCTGATCCCATTCCCCAGTCTGGCCTCTGCCCAGAGCCCAGCAAACACTAATGTCCACAGCAGTGGTATGGTCTGCACACCTTGGGTTCCTACTGCCCAGTAGCAAGATTGTAGAATACGTGTCAACAGGTTTGAACTAAGACAGACAAAATACAAGTGTTAACCACAGGTCACCCACAGCAGCACTGACGCAAACTCAGGAACCCCACCACAGCAGACCCAGACATTAACAGGACGGTTCAGACAACTGCACTGACATAACACTGTGGCAGGACTCCACACAGACAGACCCAGCCTTTAACCACAAAGTCAGCGCTTAACCAACAGTAGAAGAGCATAAGATATAGCTATGAAGTAGTCATGTCACACACACACACAGTGAACATGTACATGTTATACCTCAGTGTCTATGGGAATAAAGTATACAGCACCAATGACTTGACCCATGTCAACTCCGTTAATCAGCGTACTATGAGCCAGAAAGAGGCAGCCAGTAAACATCGACTTCCTCTTTGTACATTTTAAACGTTTTCCTGTTTAGCGTTACAACGCCTAATATTACATAACTAGTAAGATTAGTTGTAGAGATCTTTGCTCTGGAGTCACCAAATTGCACTGTTTAATTGCTGACTTAAGAGAGTCAGGTTTCATAATTAAGTAATTTACACCACTCCTGTTGCTTACGTCTTGAATTACTGTGGTGACTTACCACCTGGAGGATCCTATTCTTTTTTTTGTAATTAAATTTTTTTTATACTAACAAGCTAAATATACACCCCACACACGGGATACATGAACACTACAGCTTCACTGAAAGGAATGAATACCACTGAAAACAGACATGTCAGATACAGACCAATAAGTAGTACAAAAAGAAACAAAACAAGAATTAATAGTTGTGACAGTGATAATAGCACTCACACGATTGTGCACTCATTCTAGCAACCGTTCTTTCACAGCGGTAATTGCACCTGGAGGATCCTATTCAACACATGCACCCACCTTGTTTATTGGTGGGCTACATAGTT
The DNA here is from genome assembly GCA_023634145.1 of Thymallus thymallus. Taxonomy (NCBI): domain Eukaryota; kingdom Metazoa; phylum Chordata; class Actinopteri; order Salmoniformes; family Salmonidae; genus Thymallus; species Thymallus thymallus. The sequence goes on along the minus strand of CM042403.1, from coordinate 9,919,597 downwards.
AAACAATTCACTGGCACAGACACACACAGCTGCTATTTTAACCTTGGCCAGGAGTCTAAGGATAGCATTATTGTCCAACAAACTACAACTAAAAACAAACAAGTAGGTTCATCTACAACTAGACTCTCTCTAGCTAAGAACGGGGTAAAATGAGAGGTACACCTACTAATATTAGACGGTGACCCACTTCATGGCAAGCATACAGGAAGAAAAAAAATAATATCCGTATTGGCTAGCCTAAACGTTACAAGGAAGAAGCATGCATGGTTTCCCCTTTTCAAGTGAACTCCCCAAAAATGATTAGATGGGAGGACTTTGCTGATTTGTTGTGACAGGGAACGACTCACCCACATGTGAAGTCATCATCCGTGGTGTTTAAAAATAGGCTAATATCACAAGCGCAAACAGCAAGACCTTGCTATTAAATCCATGACCAACTGTACTCAATAATAGAGCTAGCTAGTGTAGCTAATATGAAAGAACAAAATGGGGCTGATACCTCTGGTTACACAGTCGGAGATTAACATCATACATTTGTTTGGAAAATGTCCTCTCAAGACAGAATGTTGAATATCATTTAATTTAAAATGTAATATACTGTACCATTTACACGTGGTCTGCGGTTGTGAGGCCGGCTAGACATAATGCCAAATACATTTATTTAAATTATTATTTTCTCTTTATATAAACTATAACTCAGTAAATTTTTTGAAATTGTTGCATTTTGAGTTTATATTTTTGTTCAGTACAGTTATCCTAGTGATTAACTTTGTCCCAATTTTTTTTTGCATAAACACAGTGAATGTATCTAAATTATTTCGATTTTTTTTTAACTAGGCAAGTCAGTTAAGAACAAATTCTTATTTAGAATTGCTCTACAATAAACCTGGACTACGCTGGGCCAATTGTGCACCACCCTATGGGACTCCCAATCACGGCCCGATGTGATACGCCCCCTGCCTGTACTTCTCACAGAACCCCCCCAACACTTTTCCTGGTTGCCACTACTCTTTCTCAACTAAAAATAGTATCTGTCTCATCACAATTTTAAGTCACTCACAACAAATTATTTTGAGGTAGAGTGGCATTGTACCCCAAGTTACCCTACAATTGACAGGTGTTACATTTTGACCCATTTGACCCACTCTCCCCTATGCACTCACTGCTAATTGCAGAGCCTTAAAGTGCATAACCATGCCACTGCTAAAAACTCAGTTTAAAATGGTGCAGTTCGTGCATATTTAGCAGTTAAGAAATAAAGAAAGTAAGAATCGAAAGCTGGGATCCTCTTTTTTAAAATGGCCATTAAAACTGCTGTACTCGTGATTGCAAGACTTGTGCATTGACTGCATGTTTCCCTCCCTATGGCACTCGTAACTTGAATGCGCAACCAGAGGAATATTTATCTTGCATAGAACACACAAGCCGATGTAGGTAAATAGATAGACTATTCTACTATGGGGTTGTCAGATGTTTTATAATAATTACTCGTTTTATCAGGAAAAAGTAAAATGTGGACTATTCTAGCATTTTCAAAGTGCGCCTCAGCAGAAATATTTTTTTATGGTCCATATTGTTTGGTTGCGTGCCGGCAATTGTTTGCCCTGGTGCTGCACCACAGCAAAATTAGTGCGGCGGAAACACTGGTTAGTATGCATGCATGTTCTTCGGTCTTGTGCGCGTGCTTCAGGTGAAGAGCAAACAAATAGTCATAGCCACACACATAGACCAGCGTTTTGAAGTCGGTTTAATAATACTTTACTGTGGATATTTTGTCTCATATAAACCCACAAAAATACAAAATTAGCGGACAACAGGTAGAGTAAGTTGACAAATTGAATTGTATTCAACATTCGCGACAGAGGAGACGTATTGGATCTCATCAATACAAATTAACGTGACTGTTGTCCAAGGGACAGCATAGGAACGTCGGGGCTAGTTAACTTAGTTAAGGGAAGGCATAATAATGTTGCCATGCCTTGTCGTTTGTTTAGCTAGTTAACATTAGATAGCTATGTAACGTTACATTTTACCACAGCTGAGTGCATGAGTTGTTCAACTGTGGTGGCTTAATGAAATTGTATGTCACCTGCTTCGTAGACTAACAGTGAACCGCTTACTTACGGGTCGATTTCCAACATTGCAGAGTTATAAAATAGTGACACGAGGAATAAATAGTAAATAACGAATACAAGTAAAAAAAAAAAATTTTGTACAGGAAGTACCAGTACCGAGTCAATGTATTGGGGTACGGTAATTGAGGTAGTTAATTATGTACTGTACATATATTTAGGGGTAAAGTGACGAGGCAACAGGATAGAGAAGACAGCAGCGTATGTGGTGAGTGAACGTGTGTGTATCGTCAGTATACATGTGTTGGGGTGTGTGCATAGTCAGTGCAAGCTCAGGTAGTCCAGTAGTATTTAGACTTCTTTGAATTAACGTATGACAAACACTGGCAACAGCCGAGGCTAGCTAGCGTTACTAGTTGGCAACCAGCTACCATAAGATAAAGATTTGTAACAATAACTAAGTTATAACGGAAACACGTTAGCTAGTGTGTGCGCCAAGTCAAGTGAGGAGTTGAACTACTTGGGAAGCTAACTCTAGCCATTTAGTTGCAACACTATTTTCTTACCCGTCAAACAAATATTCCACAGACCACTTGAGCTAGTTATATTTAATCCTAGCGAGTTAACAAAATAACGTCTTATCAACACCAATTTGAACTAACGTTAAGTTAGCTAGATATGCTAGCTAGCTTTACTTGGCAGGCAAATCGCGTACCTTCCATTGATGTCAACGGGAAGCGTCTGATCATCTCCAACGACGGAATCCATCCTGAAATGCTATCAAATTCAGATAGAAGATTTCCCTTTTAATTAATATCCCATCTTTACGAGTAAATATGAAGCAGGTACAAAATTCAAAGCAGTCGTTACTACCGCCATTTTGATTATAACGTCATCATGGGTGTATTCAGTATGTCTTGCAACGGAAGCCGTTTACATTTTTAAAGAACCAAACGAAATGGGGAGGGACACACTTGTCCAATATAAACTATGGTTTTTATTGGAAAACGTTTTCCGTTTGTAGTAAAGTTTTTCAACAGAATTGGTGCAATGAATACACCCCAGTGCCACCTTGTGTGTAACGTTGGAAATTCTAGGGTGGAGACCAAAAGCAGGCGCGTAGTGTCCGATTGGTCAAAACAAATACACTTTTCTCAATGATTGGTGGGGAGGCTCATGGAAAATGTAATATTTTACGATATATATGAATCTGGCCTAGTTGTTAGGTGCACAAATACTTTAAAACAAAAACCATAAAAATGTTTATTAAAATAATCAGTTCACAATTATTGCTTATTATATTTGACCAATAGCGAATTGCATGGACACTTTCATAATGACACCACCAGTGATGTTATACATTTGAAATCACGCATATGGCTTTTCTTTTCCTTGATTCTTCGTCCTCTCTGTTCCCTTACAAAAAAATGTCGTGTGGTAGTATTACCACACGGTTTTAACATATTGATATTTTCCCAGTGGTAGCTCAATTTACTCAAAATGTTAACATTTTAGGTTTTACATATTCTAATATAGTGGCATTTGACGCCTCTACAGATTACAGCTGACTATGGTGGCAGCCTGGCATGAGTGGGGGAGTTTGGTGATGATGGTTTGGCCTAGGTTCATAGCACCCTCTGCTGACCACCTATGGGAATGCTTGCTTGCTTTAATTCCAGGTACAAATCAAACCTGATTCCGATGATCACCAAATTGAAACTGTGTAGAAATTATACTGGACCTAAATACAACCAGTTCCTTGACGGGCCAGCTCGCTAATAATCACTAGACATTCAGGGAGCATAGAAAAATCCCAAAACTATGGCTAGAGGACTATTTTCTACAAATTTTGATGGCAAGGATATACAGTGCATTTGGAAAGTTTAAGACCCCTTGAATTTTCCCACATTTTGTTGCGTTACAGCCTTATTCTAAAATGTATTAAATTGTTAGTTTTTTTTAATCAACCTACACTCACACAATACCACCATAATGACAAAGCAAAAACAGGTTTAGATTTTAGCAAATTAAATGAAAATACAAAAATGTAAATATCACATTTACATGCATATTAAGACCCTTTACTCAGTACTTTGTTGAAGACCCTTTGAAAGTGATTACAGCCTTGAGTCCTCTCGGACAGTTGTGTGCTGCCATATGAAACTCCCAATCACGTCCGGTTGTGATACAGCCTTGATTTGAACCAGGGTGTCTGTAGTGACACCTCTAGCACTGAGATGCAGTGCCTTAGAACGCTGCGCCACTTGGGAGTAGAGATATCTGTCAACACAGTCATACACATGATGTATAATCCTGTAATATGATTCTGGCCTGCGATGGAAAAGATATATTCTAATGTGGCCCTCCATGGAAAATAATTGCCCAGGCCAGCTGTAATGTAACAAAATGTGGAAAAAGTCAAGGGGTCTGAATACTTTCCGAAGGCACTGTATATGTGAATTCTCTTGTATAAATGATCTCTAGTTTCTCCTGCAATTGAAAAATAGGGCAGTGTTGCCAACTCCTCAGTAAGGAAAGTAGCTATTGGTAGTCCTAAAAGTCGCTAGAAGTCGCTAAATGACGCCATCGCCTACTTTGCATAATTGGCCATGTGCATGTCATTGTGATGGATGCTGTAGGAGAGAGGAATAATGTCGTGGGAGAGACAAAAAGTGAGTAAAAAACACCCCAAATATGTTTAGAACTACAAATGAACTTTCTTCTGTCGATTCTTTTTTTATGTCACAATTCCAACCCTCCTCCTTTATCCGGGCTTGGGACCGGCAAAAGTGACCCAAAAGAGACACTCTGGTGGATTATCATATCATTATTATTTATTTATTTGAGGTTTTTTTAGTTTAGTTTTCTTAAGCTTGGTTTTTAACCTTATGGTCCACTTAGGAGCCTACGACAAGTCACAGTAAAACATGAACATTTTTAACCATAACATTTTGGGAAAAAAAATTGTATACAATCTACATTAACAATCTAAATGGACCAAAAAGAGACAATAGAAAAAACTGTCAATGGCAATGTGAGAAAATGATGGTAACTAGTCTGGCCCTAATTCAGGTTATTTGTGGAGGTTTTCAGACCCCCCATAACACACACACATCGTAATTTTGGTCAAGGCTCTCTATGGCAGGTTCAGCAACTGAGGGAGCTGACTTAAATGAGTAAGCAGCTGATGTGCCAAAAAGCTTCAAAACATTATCAGGCAGCTGGTGCTCATAGCAAGCCTCACCAGACAGCTTCAGTCCATATCGAATGTACAGGATTGAGTTAAGGGTCTGCAAGGACATCCGATTTCTACGTTTGCTTTTTACCACACTCATCTGTCTGAATTCTCTCTCGACTTCAGCATTCGAGTGTGGCAAGGACAACACAGACACAGCAGCCATGGCAAGTTCTTGAAACGGGTTGATATCAGCTGCATCCCTGAACTTCCAAATCTCACTCCAGAAGCCTAGTGTGTTTTTTGTCTCATTCCATTTACTAAGATGGATGGCACGCCATTGCTGGACAATCTTGTCTATCTCTGCAGGGGAGTAGCCAAGGAGCTTGGTTATGTTTTCTATTTCTCCAGGGCTCTTATTGTGCTTTAGAGTTTCCTCCACATTGAAAACTGGCATGTACTGCAATGCTTTGATGTTGTCCGGCAGTCTCACCCTCAACTCATTAGTGAGGTAGATGGTGAAGGCTATACACCGCTTTCGGGCATTGTTTTCATCCTCAGGCGCATGGTGGAGCTCAGCTGCCTTTGACTCAAAAAGGTAACCAAGGTACGGTTTGGGACTGATGTATCCATCTATTGGCCCTTTGAGTACATCAACATTTGCCAGTGGATTCAGCACCCTGCTGCTCACAGACTTGATCAGGCTAACCAACCTGTCAAGTAGCTTAAGAGGATCTACTTGCTCTCCCTCAAAAGCCTTGATGGCCAACTGTACCTCACCCAGCACTGACTTCAAAAAAGTCAGATACAATATGTTTTGAGGATCACTGTACATGTATAAAACCTCAGCCATGTAGCAGTGTTCACTGGACCTGGTGACTGCGAAATGCAGCCTAAGCTCCTCCCACTGGTCCAAAATGCGTGAAACCGCAGGTTAAATGGAGAGCCAACGTGTGGCACACACCTTGGTTATCTGAAAGGTTTCTCCCCACAGTTGATGGTCTCATACAGTGGGGAGAACAAGTATTTGATACACTGCCGATTTTGCAGGTTTTCCTACTTACAAAGCATGTAGAGGTCTGTAATTTTTATCATAGGTACACTTCAACTGTGAGACGGAATCTAAAACAAAAATCCAGAAAATCACATTGTATGATTTTTAAATAATTAATTAGCATTTTATTGCATGACATAAGTATTTGATACATCAGAAAAGCAGAACATTTTCAGAAAGTATGGTGCTAGAACACCATTAATCATTTCTGTGCACTTTGTCCTGTGCATTTTGAAGTGGGTAGCAGCAGTGGAGTCTGAGAAAGCAGCTCTACATGCTTCTCCAATGTGATCACATGACAGCATGGAACAGTGTTCAGCGATAGCTAATGCCATGGTGGCCTCAGCCTAAGTTTGGCGTAAAAATCAACCTTACAATACAGGCAGTATGCCCGTGTATCATCTCCAATAAACGGCTTCAACCAGTCTTTGAATTCAGGGTTTGATTCCCACTCCTTTCTGTATTTTTGAGTGTACAGTTTAGACTGAGACATGAGCTAGCCAGCTAGATGTTTAGCTTATGTCACAGAGAGGCACACACACAGTGGACGAGGTGAGTAAGTGACTGAGGCTGCGAGAGTCAAATGCAGTGATTTATTTTAGACAAAGAACATTTTACATTTACATCCAGCCCTGAATGTAAGCCAGGGCGGGATCAGCCAGCGACGGCTTCCCGCATGCGTGATTCATTTGCAGTCTGGACGTGGAGGGGTGAACATCTCCTGCTCTGACTGCAGCTGAGAGGGACTGCTGCGCGAGGACTGGGCCACCTGTGAGTGCTTTGGGACGGTCTTACTCGTTGAGAAGAGTAAGTACGATACGTGCTTTCATGTCAGTCTCCAAAAGTCTCCAATAACAACAGAAAATGTGGCTAGATTTGTCGCTAGTCGATTTTTAAAAAATGTATCGCTAGAGGAGTCTGAATACTCGCTAAATATAAATTGGCAACACTGAGATAGGGTTGTCATGTGATATGAACATGTTAAGTTTAGTTATCGTTGTGCGCATATCGCTGTAATTAAGACTACCACAACAATGGCTGAGTAAAGCTAATGTTGATATTTCAATTACTCGAGAAGGAGACAAGTCATAACTCAGGACCAGGTGGAATTGATATTCAATCAAGCGATTTATTTGATGCAAAGATATTTGGTAACTCGTGCACGGGCTCGTTCCTTCAGCTCTTAGGGAGTCGTCCGGAACAAAGAGAGACCTCCTAAACACGTGGCACACATATTTATACAGAGCAATAGTAATAAAATGACGTAGGTAGAGTCTGGTAGATTCACACTCCTGACTGGTCGTTGTTATGGAGTTCAGTCCCTCCTCGGGCAGTATCGACTTCCCATTGGCTCTTGGCAGTGTTCTTTGTCCTCGGAGTCCAGCCCTCATAAATCTGTGTGTGTTTAGGATTAGATATTCTAAAAGATGTGTGTAATACAGGTTGTGTAATGTTTCGAGCTAATGTGTGTAATACAGCGTTGGTAATAAGCGACATCAAGAATATATTTATTACACTAATCTGAGATTTGGTAACAATAAATGTTGCACATCGAAGTCACTTAAATCCCCCTCTTTATGTGTTCTAGGCGGCAGCCCACAGGAAGTGATGCAGTCCAGAGGCATGTTGGAGCCACATTGGTAGAGAGCATGTGGCTACTGAGGATTGTGAAATGAACAGTTAAAATAAAATGGATGCCTGCTAGCTGGGCTGAACCACATTCTGTGCCTCAATGGCTGCATTCCAAACACGGGTGGAGATTTATAACAATACATGGCCATTAAGGCCAGATCTTTCTCAAAGATGTTCAAACGTTCATAGATGACCAGCAGGGTCAAATAATAATCACAGTTGTTGTAGAGGATGCAACAGGTAAGTACATCAGGAGTGTCATCAGGAGTTTATATGTTGAAATAGCAGGTGCAGTAGCGAGAGAGAGAGAGTTGAAAACAGCAGGTCTGGGACAAGGTAGCACATCTGGTGAACAGGTCAGGGTTCCATAGCCGCAGGCAGAAGAGTTGAAACTGGAGCAGCAGCACGACCAGGTGGACTGGGGACAGCAAGGAGTCATCAGGCCAGGTAGTCCTGAGGCATGGTCCTAGGGCTCAGGTCTTCCGGGAGGGGTGGGAGAGAGAGAGAATTAGAGGGAGCATACTTAAATTCACACAGGACACCGGATAATAACACCAGATATAACAAACTTACCCAACCCCCCGGCACATAGACTATTGCAGCATAGATACTGGAGGCTGAGACGGGGGGTCGGGAGAAACTGTGGCCCTGTCCGACAAAACCCCCGGACAGGGCCAACCAGGCAGGATATAACCTCACCCGCTCTGCCAAAGCACATCCCCAACACCACCAGAGGGATATCAACAGACCACCAACTTACTAGGCTGAGACATGCGCAAGCATGAGGAGGCAACAAACCGGACAGGAAGATTACATCAGTGACTCAACCCACTCAAGTGATGCAACCCTCCTCGGGACAGAATGGAAAGCGCCAGTAAGCCAGTGACTCAGCCGAGCAGAGAATCCAAATGGAGAGATGGGAACCGGCCAGGCAGAGACAGCAAGGGCGGTTCATACTTCGGATGATCTGGACAGCTAGAGAAATGGAGAACTCAAAAGCGCCATTGAGGGATTCCACCATTTTAAAGTAGTAAACTGGGTGGGACGTCCTATGGGTTAAGGAAGGATCAAATGATTCCATCCGGGTCATCAGGAGGGTTCTGCCAATGAATTATACTTGTGAGCAAACACTAGGTGGCAGTATGCACCCTTTCAGTTTGTTTACCAACACAGAATTAGTAGAAGAAAATGGACTACTTCAAAATGGAGATTGCCTCAATGGTGCTGCCCGAATGGAGATTGACTCTATCAGTGTTGTAGTACTTGAGGTTCGAAAACACATTAAGTGTGCCGGTCATGTTTCGGTGTCAGATACATTTGTACTCTGTCTTGACTCGGTCTCGGACCGTCAGGACTCGTAATTTCTTCCCGAGACCAGCGGAGTAAGAAACTCATAATTATCAGCTTTCTTCAGTCGGCGCATAAAAAAAACGCTTCGCCAGGCCAAATACAGTGCATTCGGAAAGTATTCGGACCCCTTGACTTTTTCCACATTTTGTTACATTAGCCTTATTCTGAAATGGATTAGATTATTTATTTTTCCTCATCAATCTATAAACACAATACCCCATAATGACAAAGCAAAACCAGGTTGTATATATATATAAAAAAGAAATACCTTATTTACATAAGTATTCAGACCCTTTGCTATGAGACTCGAAATTGAGCTCAGGTGCATCCTGTTTTCATTGATCATCCTTAAGATGTTTCTACAACTTGAGTCCACCTGTGTTACATTCTATTGATTGGACATGATTTGGAAAGGGACATACCTGTCTATATAAGGTCCCACAGTTGACAGTGCATGTCAGGACAAAAACCAAGTCATGAGGTCGAAGGAATTGTCCGTAGAGCTCCGAGACATGATTGTGTCGAGGCATAGATCTGGGGAAGGGTACCAAAATATTTCTGCTGCATTGAAGATACTCAAGAACAAAGTGGCCTCCATCATTCTTAAATGGAAGAAGTTTGGAACCACCAAGACTCTTCCTAGAGCTGGCCGCCCGGCCAAACTGAGCAATCGGGGGAGAAGGGCCTTGGTCAGGGAGTTGACCAAGAACCCGATGGTCACTCTGACAGAGCTCCAGAGTTCCTCTGTGGAGATGGGAGAACCTTCCAGAAGGACAACCACATCTGCAGCACTCCACCAATCAGGCCTTTATGGTAGAGTGGACAGACGGAAGACAAACCCTTCAGTAAAAGGCACATGACAGCTCTCTTGGAGTTTGCCAAAAGGCACCTAAAGAACTCTCAGACCATGAGAAACAAGATTCTCTGGTCAGATGAAACTAAGATTTAATTCTTTGGCCTGAATGCCAAGCGTCACGTCTGGAGGAAACCTGCCACCATCCCTACGGTGAAGCATGGTGGTGGCAGCATCATGCTGTAGGGATGTTTTTCATTGGCAGGGACCAGGAAAGAGGAACGGAGCAAAGTACAGAGAGATCCTTGATGAAAACCTGCTCCAGAGCTCTCAGGACCTCAGACTGGGGCGAAAGTTCACCTTCCAATAGGACATTGACCCTAAGCACACAGCAAAGACAATGCAGGAGTGGCTTCGGGACAAGTCTCTGACTGACCTTGATTGGCCCAGCCAGAGCCCAGACTTTAACCCGATCTAACAGCTCTGGAGAGACCTGAAAATAGCTGTGCAGTGACGCTCCCCATCCAACCTGACAGAGCTTGAGAGGACCTGCATAGAAGAATGGGAGAAACTCCCCAAATACAGTAATGCCAAGCTTGTACCGAAGATGACTCGAGACTGTTATCGCTGTCAAAGGTGCTTAAACAAAGTACTGAGTAAAGGGTCTGTATATTTATGTAAATGTGATATTTCAGTATTTCTAAAAACCTGTTTTTGCTTTGTCATTATGGGGTATGGTGTGTATATTGATGAGGGGATAAAACCTATTTAATCCATTTTAGAATAAGGCTGTAACAAAATGGAAAAAGTTAAAGGGTCTGAATATTTTATGATGATGAATTGTGTCTGTTGCTGCTTTTTACAAAAATGAAATTGCACAAAAATTTATGTTGCAATATGTAAGGAAATAGGTGTGAGATCCTGCTGACAGGTTAGCTATGGCATTGCCTTTCTTCACAGGAATCTTAGGTCGATGTGATGCAGCTGAATGGCTGTCACGATGTGGGTGTGGGAATGACCCCCCCCCCCCCAAGGGGCGGACTCCCGGACGCCAAAAAAACACACAAAACAAGGGGGGGTTAATGGGAGGGAAGACTAGTCCATCGGGGGCGGCTCACGCGAAGTGGACAGTTTACTCCCATGCCCCTTCTTTATAACCGGGCCCGGACTGGGTACCGGTGGGGCAAACGGCTCCGGCCATGGAGCGGGGAAAACAGCCGGGCCCGGACTGGGCACCGGTGGGGTAAACGGCTCCGGCCATGGAGCGGGGAAAACAACCGGGCCAGGACTGGGCACCGGTGGGGCGGACTGCTCAGGCTCTGGAGCGGAGCAGACGGCTGAACCCGGACTGGGCACCGTTGGAGCGGACTGCTCTGGCACTGGAGCGGAGCAGACGGCTGGACCCGGATTGGGCACCGGTGGAGCGGACTGCTCTGGCTCTGGAGCGGAGCAGACGGCTGGACCCGGATTGGGCACCGGTGGAGCGGACTGCTCTGGCACTGGAGCGGAGCAGACGGCTGAACCCGGAATAGGTACCAGTGGAGCGGACTGCTCTGGCACTGGGGCGGAGCAGACGGCTGGACCCGGAATGGGTACCGGTGGAGCAGACTGCTCTGGCACTGTGGCGGAGCAGACGGCTGGACCCGGATTGGGCACCGGTACGGCGGACTGCTCTGGCACTGGAGCGGCGCAGACGGCTGGACCCGGAATGGGCACCGGTGGAGCGGACTGCTCTGGCACTGGGGCGGAGCAGACGGCTGGACCCGGAATGGGTACCGGTGGAGCGGACTGCTCTGGCACTGGGGCGGAGCAGACGGCTGGAGGTTGCAGACCTTCACTGGAGGTTGCGGGCTGGGGACCTTCGCTGGAGGTTGCGGGCTGGGGACCTTCGCTGGAGGTTGCGGGCTGGGGACCTTCGCTGGAGGTTGCGGGCTGGGGACCTTCGCTGGAGGTTGCGGGCTGGGGACCGTCGCTGGAGGTTGCGGGCTGCGGACCTTCGCTGGAGGTTGCGGGCTGCGGACCTTCGCTGGAGGTTGCGGGCTGCGGACCTTCGCTGGAGGTTGCGGGCTGCGGACCTTCGCTGGAGGTTGCGGACCTTCGCTGGAGGTTGCGGACCTTCGCTGGAGGTTGCGGGCTGCGGACCTTCGCTGGAGGTTCCGGGCTGCGGACCTTCGCTGGAGGTTCCGGGCTGCGGACCTTCGCTGGAGGTTCCGGGCTGCGGACCTTCGCTGGAGGTTCCGGGCTGCGGACCTTCGCTGGAGGTTCCGGGCTGCGGACCTTCGCTGGAGGTTCCGGGCTGGGGAGGGCCGGCACATGACGTACCGGACTGGGGAGGCGCACCGGAGGTCTGATGCGTGGAGCTGGCACAGGACGCACCTGGCTGGGCGCACGCACTGGAGGTCGGGTGCGGGGAGTAGGGCAGAGGTCCGGACCCGGACTGGACATCGGTGAAGCGGATTGCTCTGGCCTGGGAGTGGAGACGACGACCGGACCCGGACTTGGCACCGGTGGAGCGGACTGCTCTGGAAGGGAGGTGGAGTAGACAACCGGACCCGGACTGGGTACCGGTGGAGAGGACTGCTCCGGCCTGGGAGTGGAGTAGCCGACCGGACCTGGACTGGACCACTCCGCCATCTCCCTCTCGACCTCTATCTCCACCAATTCCTCCAGAACCTCTCCAAAATGCTCCTCCAAATACTCCTCCTCCACCACCTTGCTCTGAGCCCCCCCATCTGTACTTCGGCCTCTCCATGCTCCATATGGGGAGTGGTACTGGCTCATCTCTTCGTGACCAGACCACCCCCATAGCCCCTCCCCGAAATTTTCTTGGGGTTGTTTGCGGGCGTTTCCCCGTCTCGCATAACGCGGCGGCACCTCCTCTCTCTCCCTCTCTCCCCAGTTACGCTGCTTGGTCTGGTAGTGGTGGGTCGTTCTGTCACGATGTGGGTGTGGGAATGACCAAGGCGCAGCGCAGGGATTATAGTAGTTTGACATCTTTTCTTTATTTTATACTATGCATAGCTCAGAAAGTAATACTATGTATAACAAACACAAAAATGACGAACTACTAAAAGAAACCAAAACACGAATTTCAAACGTTACGTTAAAACAAAGCACGATATTTTAAACGTAACCAAAAGCACACTTACTTTCACCGTGACTGCGACATATAACGATAACGACCCAGACCAGAGTGAAGGACAGACTTAACATATATAGGATCCCTAATTAGAGACAATGCGGTGCAGCTGCCTCTAATTAGGGATCCAACCCAAAACCCACACAGAAACAGAAAGGAAAGACACTGTCAGACTCTGACCATAGCTACATAGAGAAGCAAATAGGCTTATCTATAGCCAGAGCCTGACAATGGCACACAGCCAGGCTATTTTTCCGGACCTATTCACAATCTTGTGTATTTTGTAGATGGACAGTGCCATAAAACAAAAGGTCAGGAAACTCTCTATTATTAATAGACGGTAAAAGAGGGTCATTATGCTTTTGTCTACATAGAGCTGCCTTAATTTGCGCATGATAAAATACTTCATTTGCACCCACAACTCTGTCAATGAATTTGAGAGTGGTAATTGAGCAGCACGAGGATGAATCTGTTAATGCAAGACTTTGGGGATTTTCCCGGGGCACACATGCAGAGTTGCGTAGGCGGTAGCAGAACTATAAATTCTGATGTGTTTCTTTAAGAAGATATAAGCTTGCTTTAGACTTCGTGGTCGTGGTTTGATATGGAGGTGTGCGCAAGGAACGGCGAGATTCCTCAAGACACAGTGATTTCAATGGCGCAGCAAGAGTCTGTTTTTATTTTGCTCCAACACTGTAAAGAAATGAAGCGACAAGAGAGTCGCTTGCGTCTTGTAACGTTATTATTGGTTCTGGGTTGTGCAGCTGTATTTTTATTTACGCAGCGTGTGATCAGAGACCGTAATGAGAAGGTAAGCAATGGGACATCCAGGTGTTTTTTACGGGGCACACAGATGCCGTAGAGCTTTGGCATTGGATTTCAATGGAACTTTAAACTTTAAAATGTATGTGGGTCACAATTAATAGTTAACTTGACTTTGTGTTTGTAGGATTCATTCACACCTGCAGAATACTCAGGACAGCAAGATATAGGTATGTAACTATTTGCTATGATATGTCTTCCATAGTACTGCATTCCTTGGACTTTATGAATGAAGCCTCGAGAGAGGCGCGTCTATCAGCAGCTTAAAGCAAGCATGCGCTGATGGTTTTTTCTTTTTCCTACCAGATCGTCAAGGACAGAATCTGAAGCCAAACGCTCACCTGACAAGTAGGTCTTAGTAAATAAAGCGTGTTCTTATTATATAATGTTAAATATATACACTACCTACAAAAGTTTGGGGTCACTTAGAAATGTAATTGTTTTTTAAAGAAAATCACATTCTTTGTCCATTTAAAATAACATCAAATTGATCAAAAATACAGTGTAGACATTGTTAATGTTGTAAATGACTATTGTAGCTGGAAATGGCAGATTTTTTTTATGGAATATCTACATAGGCTTACAGAGGCCCATTATCAGCAACCATCACTCCTGTGTTCCAATGGCACGTTGTGTTAGGTAAACCAAGTTTATAATTTTAAAAGGCTAATTGATCATTAGAAAACCCTTTTGCAATTATGTTAGCACAGCTGAAAACTGTTGTGCTGATTAAAGAAGCAAAATGTGTTTTTCTTTCAAAAGCAAGGACATTTCTAAGTGACCCAAAACTTTTGAACAGTAGTGTATGTATGTATGTATGTATGTATGTATGTATGTATGTATGTATACGTGTATATATGTGTGTGTGTGTGTATATATATATTATATACAGCGGGTGAAATAAGTATTGAACACGTCACCATTTTTCTCAGTAAATATATTTCCAAAGGTGCTATTGACATGAAATGTTCACCAGATGTTGTTAACAACCCAAGAAACCAAAACAAATAAGTTCAGAATTTAAGTTGTGTAATAATGTGAAATGACACAGGGAAAAAGTATTGAACACATGAAGAAAGGGAGGTGAAAAAAGGCATGGAAAGCCAAGACAACAGCTGAAAGCTATCAGTAATTAAAAAGCAATCCAGCCCCCTGTCAGTGCAAATTAATATCAGCTGGTTCAGTCCCAACTGATGGCCTACAAAAAGGTCTCATTGCCAAGGTGTCACACAAGACACATCTCATGATGGGTAAAAGCAAAGAGCTGTCTCAAGACCTTCGCAACCTAATTGTTGCAAAACATAATGATGGCATTGGTTATAGGCGCATATCTAAGCTTCTGAATGTTCCAGTGAGCACTGTTGGGGCCATAATACGGAAGTGGAAAGACAATCATTTCACCATAAATTTGCCTCGACCAGGTGCTCCTCGCAAGATTTATGACAGAGGAGTGAAAAGAATAATCAGAAGAGTTGTCCAAGAGCCAAGGACCACTTGTGGAGAACTTCAAAAAGACCTGCAATTAGCAGGTACTGTTGTCTCAAAGAAAACAGTAAGCAATGCACTCCACCGCCATGGCCTGTATGCACGCTCACCACGCAAGACTCCATTGCTGGAAAAAAAAGCATGTTGAAGATCGTTTAAAGTTTGCTGCACAACATTTGGAGAATATAGTGTGGTCAGGTGAGAGCAAAATTTAACTGTTTGGATGTCATAATACACACCATGTTTGGAGGAGAAATGGCACTGCACATCACCCTAAAAACACCATACCAACAGTGAAGTTTGGAGGTGGGAATATCATGGTGTGGGGTTGCTTTTCAGCAAATGGTACTGGTAAACTTCACATAATTGAAGGAAGGATGAATGGGCAAATTTACCGAGACATTCTTGACAAAAATCTGCTGCCATCTACCAGGATGATGAAGATGAAACGAGGGTGGACATTTCAGCAAGACAATGATCCCAAACACACAGCCAAGGAAACTCTCAATTGGTTTCAAAGAAAGAAAATAAAGCTGCTAGAATGGCCCAGCCAATTACCTGACTTAAATCCCATTGAAAATCTATGGAAAGAACTGAAGATCAAGATTCATAGAAGAGGCCCACGGAACCTTCAAGATTTGAAGACTGTTTGTGTGGAAGAATGGGCCAAAATCACACCAGAGCAATGCATGCGACTAGTTTCTCCATACAGGAGGCGTCTTGAAGCTGTCATTACCAACAAAGGCTTTTGTACAAAGTATTAAATAAATATCAGTAAGTGTGTTCAATACTTTTTCCCTGTGTCATTTCACATTATTACACACAACTTAAATTCAGAACTTATTTGTTTTGGTTTCTTTGCATGTATGGATTACTTGGGTTGTTACCAACATCTGGTGAAAATTTCATGTCAATATCACCTTTGGAAATATATTTACTGAGATAAATGGTGACGTGTTCAATACTTATTTCACCCGCTGTATATATGTGTGTGTGTGTGTATATATTATATATATACACACACACACACATATATATATATATATATATATATATATATATATATATATAGTACCAGTCAAAAGTTTGGACACACCTACTCATTCAAGTGTTTTTCATTGTAGAATAATAGTGAAGACATCACAACTATGAAATAACTCATATGGAATCATGTAGTAAACAAAAAAGTGTTAAACAAATCAAATTATATGTTATATTTGAGATTCTTCAAAGTAGCCAACCTTTGCCTTGATGACAGCTTTGCACACTCTTGGCATTCTCTCAACCAGCTTCACCTGGAATTATTTTCCAACAATCTTGAAGGAGTTCCCACATATGCTGAGCACTTGTTGGCTGCTTTTCCTTCACTCTCATCCCAGACCATCTCAATTGGGTTGAGGTCTCAAAGACACGCGGTTGGAACCAAAAATCTCAAATTTGGACTCATCAGACCAAAGGACAGTTTTCCACCGGTCTAATGTCCATTGCTCATGTTTGTTGGCCCAAGAAAGTCTCTTCCTCTTATTGGTGTCCTTTAGTAGTGGTTTCTTTGCAGCAATTCAACCATGAAGGCCTGATTCACGCAGTCTCCTCTGAACAGTTGATGTTCAGATTGGGCTGCAATCTGAGGTGCAGTTAACTCTAATGAACTTATCCTCTGCAACAGAGGTAACTCTTGGTCTTCCTTTCCTGTGGTGGTACTCATGAGAGCCAGTTTCATCATAGCACTTGATGGTTTTTGCGACTGCACTTGAAGAAACTTTCAACGTTCTTTAAATTTTCCAGATTGACTGACCTTCTTTTCCTAAAGTAGTGATGGACTGTTGTTTCTCTTTGCTTATTTGAGCTGGTCTTGCTATAATATGGACTTGGTCTTTTACCAAATAGAGCTATCTTCTGTATACCAGCCTTACCTTGTCACAACATAACTGATTGGCTCAAACGCATTAAGGAAAACAATTCCACAAATTAACTTTTAACAATGCACACCTATTAATTTAAATGCATTCCAGGTGACTATACAGTCTTGCATGTGATTGTACCGGATATGTAGGTTTGCAACTTTGTACATTTTCTTTGATGATTGATACCAATTCTTCTTGCATTTATTATTCTCTTCTCTCCATCTTCTCCTACCTGCAGCATCATCAAGCTGCAACGCCGTGCCTAAAAACTACATCCAATGGGAACACCAGGACAACGGCTTGGTGCACATGCAGAATTTCACCTATGACGAGAAGAAGCAAGCTCTGGTTGTCCATAAGGGAGGCCAATACTTTGTCTACGTGGGGGTCAACTTTCGAATGCCGAATAAGGACAAGGTATCTGGCGAGGTCCATTTTCTTAGCCTGAATGTCCTGAAATTCTCCAATAACTACCAAGAAAATCAGCCTATCATGGAAGTTAAGGATAGCATACCAGACGATAGGAGAGGAGAGCGAAGGACCGTGTACACGGGACAGGTGGTCACTCTGGAGGAAGGGGACCTCCTGATGGTGTCCATTGATGAAGACAACTATGAACTGATTGACTGTTCGGCAGAGACCACCATGTATTTTGGTGCTTTTCTCCTCTAGACAAGGGCAACATGTCTATACCAAAAATATGCAGTCTGTTTATTTCCATGCTTACTTTTAGTAAGACCAGTGCATGTTTCAAGGCACATTTTAAAATCCTTGTGGATACAATACACCTGTAACATGCAGGTATTAGTTAAGGCTTTCCTTCTGACAAAGCTGACCTTGTTATTGTTTTAGTAAATGTTTTCATACATTGATTTCATAGTATGTACTGTTTGCTACACATTTCCTTTTTTGAATGAAATTAATTCAATTGTTGTTCAATAATTGTTGTTAAATTAAATAACTTATTATGATTTCATATTGGGGTCAATTCCTAACTTGAGATGAATGAACTCAAACTTTTGCCTAATTCTTAAACGCATGAGTTTTCTGCAAGAGTCAAGTTAGGATTTGAGCCTTGGGCTACAGCCACACAGAGACATATGACATTTGTAAAAAAAAAAAAAAAATTGTCCCTCAAAAAACTCAGTCAATTATTTTCAGACGAGTTGCATAAGCATGAAGGTTGATATACTGTGTGTTTTTTAGCATATTATGGACAATCATCTCTGTTGTCCATCACCTGAAAATGGATTACTCCCATTGAACCCATTGGCTCAATAAGCAATGTTCTAACACCAAATCTCTGTGTGGCCGTAGCCCTAGGGAGAGGTATTAAAGTCCCTTTACTGCATGTTATTCTGACTGGAGGCACCATTTCATAGATGTTATGTTAAAACTGCTCCTCAAAAGGATAGTAAACCCAAATTACAAAGTGACATATTGGTTTCCTTCCCCTGTAGGCAGTCTTACCTTGTCCATAGACTGCTTACAGGGTAAGGACACAAATGTAAATTTGTAATTTAAATATGTTAACATGTAAACATTTTATATTGACCTTTCTGTGAATAAAGTAATTCATTTCTGTAAAAAAAAAAAAAAAGTATTTCTACTTTGGGATTCTTCCTTGAATGAAAAGAGAAACATGAAGCAAAGCAGTCAAAGTTGAATCGATGACAACTGAACTAACCCTGTGCGTGGGATCCTAGGGTGAATCCTGGCCTGAAAAGATAACTTCCAGGGATGAGTACACTTTAGAATTAGAATTCGTAACATATCCTACATTTAGCAAATTCGTAACATATTGTATGAAATATAATTTGTAACATATCATACGAAATTGGTGATGGACATCCACAAATTAATACATACCTTACGAAATGTAACATATCATATGAATTGGCATTTCCCGGATTTACCTTTACTATGTCTACCCAGGTGGTGGTAGTAGGTTTTTACAGTACCCAAAATCAACTGAGATTGTATTTGACCATGGGAAAACAGCTACTGGTTTTAACTGAATTGTATGTTATTGCACTGTGCAACATTTTATCAATATTTCTAATCAGTGGCGTTGAATACTAGAAGGAAAAAGGTTAGTGTTCCCCTCTGTACACCAGAGGGGAACACCTTTTTCCATGCTTGAGTAGAGACAGAGGCTGACAATAACAATAACTATCCCATGACATTCTTGGCAATGTGTGCTTAGAGGACTGCAACACTTCTACTGAGCCACATTCCATTCACACACAACCCGTTTCTTTGAATGTAATTTCTTGTGTAGGGAAATGGTTCATGTGAATGTGATTTTTGAATCTGTACGAAAAACCATTTATAGACAAAGATTACCCATTTTGGACCCCTATGCTATGAGATCCATATCCTTATCACAGGATTGTCAAACTAAAATGGGCTGCATATTTTAATGTGTAGCCTTAGTTATCTAAAAACATGTTACATTTTTTACATATTTTTCAGTAAGCCAGTTATATTCTAGACTAGAGTTTTGCCTGGGCCAGCTTGCCAGGTATCAGATCATATGATCTATTTATCTGGATCATAGTATCAAAGAAAAAGATACTGTACATATCTATCTGTATATTTCACTTTAATAATAACTATGACATAAGGGAATTTTTAACTAATGACATCACTTGCACAATGGAACTACAAACAGCACTTGCAGTTCCAAACGCAGAGAATGTTAACTACACCCTAAGGACCAGTTGAAGTGGACAACGTCAGAGGTGATTGTTATAATGATGGAAAAACATGTTTCATTAACTTAGTCACAGTTGTCCAAGGAAGTGACAGTTGTCTGACATCTGGCCATTATTCCTTTCCCATAGTTAAACAATTAAAGCAAAAGGCAAACAATGAGCCTAGTTCTTAAAAATATCCCTGTGTGGCTATAATAGGGTTGCGTGAGTGAAGCCAAGCTGGTGGTATCTATAATGTCAGCATCTTTCTCTACTCAAGCATGGAAAAGGTTGTTCCCCTCTGGTGTACAGCACACTAGGTCGCTACAGACAACTTAATTATTACATTTTCATTAATCATTGCTGACATAACGATGTTTGATATATGGAAAGTTCAGAATGTCAGCAGCACCTTGTAACAATTAGTCTTATAGAGAAAGCCAGACTAACAACTTTCTGCAATAACAACACATGCAATTCAATGCCGTGAACGACAGTTCCTACACTACATTAACCTTTGACCTGGGTCTTATTGTTTTTTTATAATTCTTTATTTATTCAGGGGGGAAAAAAAACATTGAGAGCATGGTCTCATTCCCAAGGGTGCCCTGATCACAACAATACAACAACCACTACAATGTAAAACAAAACAGCAATCAATACAAAACACAACATTTATGAAAAACATTTACAGTCCTCAGCTACTAGGTCCTCAATTAACAAAACTGCAAGAGCGGCACCAGAACATCTAATTGTAATGAGTTCTGCAAATTGTTCCAGCAGTGAGGCACATTAAAACTAAAAGCGGATTTCTCTCATTCGGTGGAACCCAAGGAACCTCAAGAGTTAACCAACCCTGTTTTTATATTTCAACAATAAAGTTAGGTAAGTAGGAAGCTTGTGTAGTACAGCTTTGTAAACAAAAAGGAAATAGTGAAGTGATCAACAGGACTTTAATGAGGACCAGACAAGTATTAAAACTGTCACCTGTGATAAAGCAAAGGGCGCTATGGTAGATGGCATCCAATGGTTTAAGACTAGTGGTTGCTGCGTTTTGTAGTTTTGGTCAGTAGTTGTGTAGTCAGTAGGTTAGGTCAGTGGTTGTATTTTGTATTTATTATGGACCCCATTAGCTGCTGCATGAGTTACTTTATGTGGAATTGTGGAGTTCCATGTAGTCATGGCTCTATGTAGTACTGTGCGCCTCCAATAGCCTGTTCTGGACTTGGGGACTGTGAAGAGACATCTGGTGGCATGTCTTGTGGGGTATGCATGGGTGTCCAAGCTGTGTGCCAGTAATTCAAACAGACAGCTCGGTGCATTCACCATGTCAATACCTCTCAAAAATACAAGTAGCGATGAGGTCAATCTCTCCTACACTTTGAGCCATGAGAGATTTACATTCATATTATTAATGTTAGCTCTCCGTGTACAGTCGTGGCCAAAAGTTTTGAGAATGACACAAGTATTGGTCTCCCCAAAGTTTGCTGCTTCAGTGTTCTTAGATCTTTATGTCAGTAGTTACTATGGTACACTGAAGTATAATTACAAGTATTCCATAAGTGTCAAAGGCTTTCATTGACAATGACATTCAGTTTATGCAAAGAGTCAATATTTGCAGTGTTGACCCTTCTTTTTCAAGACCTCTGCAATCTTCCCTGGCATGCTGTCAATTAACTTCTGGGCCACATCCTGACTGATGGCAGGCCATTCTTGCGTAATCAATGCTTGGAGTTTGTCAGAAGTTGTGGGTTTTTGTTTGTCCACCCGCCTCTTGAGGATCGACCACAAGTTCTCAATGGGATTAAGGTCTGGGGAGTTTCCTGGCCATGAACCCAAAATGTCAATGTTTTGTTCCCCGAGCCACTTAATTATCACTTTTGCCTTATGGCAAGGTGCTCCATCATGCTGGAAAAGGCATTGGTCGTCACCAAACTGTTCTTGGATGGTTGGGAGAAGTTGCTCTCGGAGGATGTGTTGGTACCATTCTTTATTCATGGCTGTGTTCTTAGGCAAAATTGTGAGTGAGCCCACTCCCTTGGCTGAGAAGCAACCCCACACATGAATGGTCTCAGGATGCTTTACTGTTGGCATGACACAGGACTTATGGTAGCGCTCACCTTGTGTACTCCGGAAAAGGTGTTTTCCGGATGGCCCAAACAATCGTAAAGGGGATTCATCAGATAAAATGACTCTACCCCAGTCCTCAGCAGTCCAATCCCTGTACCTTTTGCAGAATATCAGTCTGTCCCTGATGTTTTTCCTGGAGAGAAGTGGCTTCTTTGCTGCCCTTCTTGACACCAGGCCATCCTCCAAAAGTCTTCGCCTCACTGTGCGTGCAGATGCACTCACACCTGCCTGCTTTCCTGAGCAAGCTCTGCACTGGTGGTGCCCCGATCCCGCAGCTGAATCAACTTTAGGAGATGGTCCTGGCGCTTGCTGGACTTTCTTAGTGCCCCTGACGCCTTCTTCACAACAATTGAACCTCTCTCCTTGAAGTTCTTGATGATCTGATAAATGGTTGATTTAGGTGCAATCTTTCCAGCAGCAATATCCTTGCCTGTGAAGCCCTATTTGTGCAAAGCAATGATGACGGCATGTGTTTCCTTGCAGGTAACCATGGTTGACAGAGGAAGAACAATGATTTCAAGCACCACCCTCCTTTTAAAGCTTCCAGTCTGTTATTCTGACTCAATCAGCATGACAGAGTGATCTCCAGCCTTGTCCTCATCAACACTCTCACCTGTGTTAATGAGACAATCACTGACATGATGGCAGCTGGTCCTTTTGTGGCAGGGCTGAAATGCAGTGTAAATGTTTTTTGGGGATTCAGTTCATTTTCATGGCAAAGAGGGACTTTGCAATTAATTGCAATTCATCTGATCACTCTTCATGACATTCTGGAGTATATGCAAATTGCCATCATCAACACTGAGGCAGCAAACTTTGTGGAGACCAACACTTGTGTCATTCTCAAAACTTTTGGCCATGACTGTACATCCAAGGGCCAGCCATGCTGCCCTGTTATGAGCCAATTGCAATTTTCTTCTTTGTGGCACCTGACCACACGACTGAACACTAGTCCAGGTGCCTGTAGGACCGGTCTTGTTGATAGCGCTGTTAAGAACGCAGAGCAGCGCTTTATTATAGACAGACTTCTCCCCATTCTAGCTACTGTTGTATCAATATGTTTTGACCATGACAGTTACTCCAAGCAGTTTAGTCCCCTCAACTTGCTCAATTTCCACATTATTCATGACAAGATTTAATTGAGGTTTAGGGTTTAATGAATGATTCCTAACTGATTCCTTGCCACCCATTCTGAAACTAACTGCAGCTCTTTGTTAAGTGTTGCTGTCATTTCAGTAACTGTGGTAGCTGACGTGTATAGTGTTATCATCCACATACATAGACACATTGTGTGGTCAGTAGTTTTGCGGTCAGTAGTTGTGGTTCAGTAGTTGTGTGGTCAGAAGTTGTGTGGTTGTGGTCAGTAGTTGTATTTTGGTCAGTAGTTCTGTGATTGTAGTCAGTAATTGTGGTCAGTAGTTGTGTGGTTCTGGTCTGTAGTTGTGTGGTCAATATTTGTGTGGTTGTGGTCAGTAGTTGAGGTCAGTAGTTGTGTGGTTGTGGTTAGGAGTTGTGGTCAGTAGTTATGTTCAGTAATTGTGGTTAGTAGTTGTGGCCAAGTGGTGGTGGTCAGTAGTTATGGTGGTCAGAAGCTATGGTGATTAGATGTGTGGTCATTTTATTTGTAGTTTTGTCCTTGAGCTGTTCTTGTTGTCTATAATGTTCTGTATTATGTCATGTTTCATGTTTTGTGTGGACCCCAAGAGGAGTAGCTGCTGCTTTTGCAACAACTAATGGGGATCCTAATAAAATAGCCCCAAAAATACCAAACACAATCTAAAACATAGCGTAGCAGCTGTGCTATGTCCAGGTCTAAAACCGGATTGGTGCACATTAAGAATAGAGTGAGTAGTAAAACAGTTCTTGGCCAGGGATTCGAAAACTGTCACTCTGTGATTGTCACCAATCTACTTAGGGGTGGAAAACATGATGTTACCATTGTAAAAACCTTGAATTCAGCATATTTTTACATCTCTAACAATTCCAATTAAAAAAAAAACTACATATGAAAGGGGAATGGGGTTTCAATATACTGTTGATTGGTAAAGAGGTCACATCTTTTTCTTGAGGTGTGACAATTTAAAACTAGAGAGAAAATATGCTAGGTTACATCTACTTGTGGATTGTGTTAGTATTTTCAAGCGAACAATTTAGCATGAAAATGTATGGACATCTTGCCAAAGCATAGCGATGCCTGTAACACATTAACTACTGCCATCATGTTTTTCTCACTCCCCATTATTCCACAAAGAAGCAGGGACATTCTTGCTTGCACAACAGTTGGCAGGACTAGACCAGACATGAGTAATGTGGGGGCGAAGAGAATTTGCTCTGACCTTTTTGGAATCTGGATGAAATTGGGTGGTGTGTTTATGAAAAGAGTTTAAGTAAGAGGGATTCTCTCAATGGTGTGACACATGGACACATGGTTTTAAAATAGAAATCCAGTGGGTTTGAGTGAAGCGAAGAGAGCAAAATGTGCCAGAATCTGTTTTGTTTAAACAGCATCAGCCAATGATGCACTGCTTATATGTGGGTGTTATGATGGCTTATTATATTACATTCATATGAGTAAAATCAGACAGATACTTTACAGACTGACAGTGTAGTGCAGATAAAACTGAAGTGATGTACTTGTGCCTTCTAGTGTTGGTTAAAATGCAAGTTGCAGTTGTAGGTTTTTAATAGTGGAATCTCTCTCTGAGTAACTGGAAAGAAGGGCATTGCAGTAGTCTAATCTATGAAAACAAATGCATGGACCAATTCTTATGGTGTCTAATTCTGAAAACGTTCCTGAGATTAAAGTACACCGTTTTGGACATGGTTTTTATGTGGTTGTCGAATGTTAGGCCCGGGTCAAAGGTAACACCAACCATTTCGGTGTAATGAGGAGACCATATATTTTAAGAGTAAGGTCTGACACTTTTTCTTTGTGAGTTTCTTATGGCCAAAGTGCATGTTGTCCTTACGGATGATATTACCAAGGCCAGGGTAGCATGTATAAGGTAAATATAAGGATTTCTACAACAGAACCTTGAGGAACGCCAAATTCAACCTTGGAACGTTCAGACGATTTGTTACCCAGCTGAACTAATTATTAGAGCCCATAGAGGTATGATTTAAACCAGTTAAGAACATGTCTTTGTAGACCAACCAAGCCTTCTTGTCTCTTAATAAGAATAGTATGATCAATAGTGTAAAAGGGAGAACTTAGTTTTAAAAGAACGAGAATAGAGACATGACCAGGGTCTGAGGACAGCAGTAGGTAATTTAATACCTTGACAAGTGCAGGCTCAGTGCTGTGACGTGGTCTCAAACCAGACTGGAAGGTTTCAAAGATCCCTTTTGAATTTTTGAGGTTTGTTTTCTTGAAATGTGGTTTAATTAGAGCCAATTTAAAGAACTCAGGAACTATATTCCTGACTGGAGAGATGTGTTTCTAATGTTGAGAATTGGTTGACCTGACCTATTACCTAGATCTAGTACCAGGAGTAATAATTTATTTAACCAGCTTTGAAGGTAAAGGGTCAAGTGCTGGGCTTGGAGCGCATGATAAGTTTAACCATGTAATCATAAACCAGGGGTGTAAAACAATCCAGTGTAGCTGTGGTCCCCTCTCCTCCTTTTTTTACATTACAGCCTTATAAAAAAAATGATTTATTAAAACATGTTTTTATATATATATATATATATATATATAAATAAATAAATAAATAATCTACACACAATACCTCATAATAACAAAGCAAAAACAGGTTTTTAGAATTATTTTCAAATGTAAAAAAACCAAAACAAAACACTGAAATATGACATTTACATAAGCATTCAGACCCTTTGTTATGAGACTCAAAATTGAGCTCAGGTGCATCCTGTTTCTATTGAGATGTTTCTACAACTTGATTGGAGTCCACCTGTGGTAAATTCAATTGATTGGGCATGATTTAGTATATCAGACAGATTAATTTAGATTTTATTTCTGGTAATTTTTGGTAATTGAAGAACATACTGTATAAGTATTACAGGTGAGGTTAGAAAAATACATATTGGCAAACTGAGGCCTGCTTCTTTGTGAGGCTGGCAATGGTGCTGAAGACAAATCTTGGGTTATTTTCATCTATTACTTTAGAGAAATAAGATGCACGTACAGAGGCTATCAACTTGAACCAGAGAAACTACACCTCACAGAAACACGTGGTTTATCGGTTGGCTGTTGCTAAGAATTCCATTTAAAACAAAAACACATCATTAGATGATGTGTAATTGTGTTTCTGTTGTTGGGTATCAGTGAGTGGGTGCTGTACTTCAATAACTCAAAATAAAGCTGGCTAGAATCCAGTAGAATCTCTTTTCCCGCATGAGTATGATGGCAGCGGCGCTCACGCGCCAACACCTGATTCCCATCCCGATTTCACACACCCACACCCTTTATATGTTTCCCTCCCTGTGGTGGAAGTGTGGATTCTTTTTCATGAGCGGTGACTCATTAGTGCGATATTAAAACTTTATGTATCGATTTCGTTCTTTCTTGTTTTCCTTTTTCTTCGACCTCCTCATTTTTGCGCTCACCGTCCTCGCACCGTCACATCACCCCTCAACTCAAACTTCAGTTGATGTTCAAGTTCAACTAGTCAATAATACAATTTAGTTCTTTATACTTTTTTTTTTTTTTTCAACCACCCTGGGAAAAACAAATGTGTGATAATAATCGATCAGCGTGTTTTGGTCAACATCTGAGCTCATATTTCCCCTTAACATGCGTTCGGATGTTAAGGGGTAAGACCAATGTCAGACCATTGGGTAAGTAATAGTCGCTTTCTCTTTAACAGAATGACAAGGTCCTGACTGACTGGGGAAGAACTTTGAACTTTCCAGGAAGAGATAAGAACAAAACACACAAGCTCAGACTCGTTCAAGTTCATTCATACGGATTTATTTTCGAACATTGGCCGGATTTGTCTGTGAGTAAATCTGAGGTTTTCTGAACTGTTTCTGTGTGACATATAATGCCTGGTGCCCCTCTATCCAAAAATTATAGTCAATGACAATACAAGAAGTCACTCTAGGCCCGGGATTGAATCTGATCAGTGGTAGATCAGCTTTATTACATTTAAAGCTAATTTCTGATTGAGCCGACATATGCAGCATTTACCATGAATATTCTACACAAACGCGGGAACATTGCCTTTAAAAATGTTCATAGGAGACAAAATAAGGGAAGCTTTCAATGATGTCTTGAAGCTACAATCCACATTTGGTGAACTAGCCTTTGTTATTGTTTATATAATATAATATAATTTATTCTCCTTCAGGATGGCGTACCATCTTTGGAGCATATTCTCATGTCTTCTTGTGACATGCTTCATGGTGTCTTTGCCAGCTTGCCACAGTGGGAAGGTGCTGGTCTTTCCTCCGGAAGGAAGCCATTGGCTTCACATGGACATTCTGATCAAGGCCCTTCACGCTCAAGGACACTCCGTGACCGTGGTACGAACAAACAAAAGCTGGTACATTAAAGAAGAGTCTTCATATTACAGCTCTATTACAGTACATGTCACTGATGGAGTAGACGAGGGCTTCATAACGCCAATTCTCAACAAAGTCCTCGATATAGAAAGAGGGAAAAGTTCAGCTTTAAATTTCTTCAGTTTGCAGGCGGAGGCCTTGTCATTCATGTCTAACGTTCCTAAGATGATGGCTGAAATGGTGACCAATATGATTGAAGACAAGGAGTTAATGAAGAACCTAAAGGAAACCCAGTACAATCTTGTCTTGACTGACCCGGCATGGGGAGCAGGTGTTCTGATGGCCCATTATCTTCAGCTACCTCTTGTCTACAACGTCCGCTGGGTCACTTTTGGAGAGGGACATCAGGTCATCGCACCATCCCCCATGTCTTACATTCCAATGACTGGATCTGGGCTGACGGACAAAATGACCTTCACAGAGAGAGTGAAGAATATGCTTATTAAATTGCTTGGACAAGTTCAGGACAGGTTCTTAGTGCAGCCCTATTACCAAGCGGTTTGTGATGAGTATTTCCAACCGGGTGTGGACTTTAATGAGTTATTACAGGGGGCTGACTTGTGGCTCATGAGAGTTGACTTTGTGTTTGAGTTCCCTCGTCCCACCATGCCTAACATTATCTACACGGGAGGGTTTCAGTGCAAACCGGCCAAGCCCCTTCTCCAAGACCTGGAGGACTTTATTCAGAGTTCAGGAGAACACGGTGTCATTATCATGTCTTTGGGGACTTTCGTCAAGGAACTCCCGAGTGACATAACAGACGAGATAGCGGCTGCTTTTGCCCAACTGCCTCAGAAGATCATCTGGAGGCACATTGGGAACAGGCCAGCGACTCTGGGAAACAACACCTTACTAGTTGACTGGATGCCCCAGAATGACCTACTAGGACATCCTAAGATGAGGCTGTTTGTAGCTCATGGAGGAACCAATGGAGTTCAAGAGGCCATCTACCACGGAGTCCCCGTTGTGGGTCTACCTCTGTTTTTCGACCAATACGACAACCTCCTTCGTCTGCAAGCAAGAGGAGGAGCAAAGATTGTGACCATAGCCACAGTAGACAATGACTTCCTCAAGGCCTTACAGGAAGTTCTTCAGGAGCCGTCCTACAGGGAGAACATGCAGAGGCTCTCCAAGCTGCACAGAGATCAGCCAATGAACCCCCTGGACCTCGCCATGTTCTGGATCGAGTATGTCATGAGACACAAAGGTGCTGCTCACCTGCGTACAGAGTCCTACAGAATGCCCTGGTACTCCTACCACTCTGTGGATGCCATGGCGTTCCTTCTAGCTTCTGTACTACTGATTCTGCTGACTACTGCTGCTTTCATCAGGTGTTTATGCTTCAGAATGTGTTTTAGACGGAAAATGAAACACTAGTAACTGAAAATAAGTGAAAACGGCGTGTGCAGTGGCAGGTATGACCGTTGGGCTAGTACCCAAAGGTTGCTGGTTTGTATCCTGGGGCCAACAAGGTGAACATTTTTATGCCTTTAAGCAAGGCATTTAGCCCCAATTTCTCCAGAGACTGAGGTAAATGGCTGACCCTTGCTCTGACTCTCCGTCTGTGTCTCAGGGGGAGTTGGGATATGCAAAAATAAATGTTCCAGTGACCATCCATATTCCTCAAATGGCTTTTTTTATGTTGATTTGGATAATAGAATTTAATTTAGGGGTAAGTGGCGATGCAGGATGTTTGTATCTGTTTATAAACAAGAGCAGCTGCCTTTCCATTAAAGTTGTGTTGCATCTGATAATGTATTCATCGTGAACAATGGATTAAAGTGAGCAAATAAAAAATTCATCGCTCTTTGGTACGACTCAACCCAGGGAATCTGACCTCCAACCTTCCAATCTCAGGACAGACACTATCCACAAGGACACCGTTTGTCAATGTTGGTTGGATGGAGTGCCTTCAGAAAACCACATCAGTAACTCAAACCGGAAAAGGTTCCAGTGAGTCACAGACCATCCTACTCTGTCTTTCAAAAACATTACATGTGACCTAGGTTGGTCTAGCGGTCTAAGCCCCTGCCACCGGGACACATGTACCGCTGCAACATTGGTTTGAATCTCAGTACACTCTTTCCTACATCTATACAAAAAATGAGAAGTGAGACTGCCCCATCACAAAAAAAAATATGTTGAAATGTCAATTGAAAATATTACACAAATAATTGTATATGATGTTATTCAGTTCAATGATGTTATGAATTAAAGGTTGTTACATTGTAATAAGTCATTAGATTATCCAGTGCTTATTTTTCTCAGTTTAAACAAGCGTTTTATTTTCTTCAAGTTCCATTCATACAACAGTCAAGGAACAGCATATTGTGCACACTGACAGGAGGAAAGGTTGAGGGGTTCAGGGAGAGATAATGATCCACACAGGGTTACAGGGAGATCAGAGAGGAAAGGAAACCACAGGTCGGAACTTATTACATACAACTACACCCATTTCAAAAAACATCTACAAATTCAAAAGACAAACATTTATTCCTGATAGCTAGTAAAACACACCCTAAACTCCACAAACATCCTGGAGAAAAACACACATTTTTCAGCAACCAGAGTGGATAACAAAAACAAAAATGACACACAAACATCAACAACGGACCAACCCACAGAGAGCAACTCAATACTTTGATTTGCATAAACCTTTGTTAGTTTAATAAAGTTACCATGTTTTTGTCCTTTTCCTCACAAATAGGGCAAAAGACGGAGGAACATTCTCTAAAAAAGTAAAGTGTTATCTAAGAAATAAAAGCCATGTAAATACAGTACAAAAATATAATATGTACATTAACAGAATGCAACCACAGTCAGAAAATTTAAGAACTGAAATTCAACTATACCTCTAGTCTTTCATCATCCGTTTATGGCTCAGTCAAGACACACAGATCGAGAGCAAAATATATGAGTCACCTTCGGTTAGCACACAGTTTCTTTCATTCAAAATGTATTATTTATGTTGTGATAGCCAGTGGCTAAATGGTACATTGAGAGATAAATATGAGTCACCTTATATTTGCATTACAGACCTACAGCTGGGGGATTTTATAGGCCTACAGCTGTTTTACATTTTATCATCAATCATGGCTTTGAAATGTCAAAGTTATGGTGACTAACTATGACAAAATTAACTATTATGTGGTAACACATAATTCAAAGATCAAAATACCTCAGAAGAAAGATTATTGATGCCCATGAGTCTGGGAGGGTTTACATACCATTCCATTTCCAAGCAATTCGAAGTACATCATTCCACTGTCCGACGCAAAATTCCAGACCACTGGCAAACTACCTAGGACAGGTCGTCCCACCAAAGTCAGCCCAAGAGCTGACCGAAAAGATGCTCATAGAAGTCTCTAAGAACCCCAGGGTAACATCAAGGGATCTACAGGCCTCTCTTGCCACAATCAATGTCGAATTGCATAGGTACACTGTCAGAAAGAGACTGCACAAACTTGGCCTACATGGGAGGTCAGGAAAGAAGAAGCCTCTGCTCTCAAAAAATTATATCAAGACACAACTGACCTAGGTGTTGTCTGGCAAAAGTCAGTTGTCTTGATATTATTTTTTGAGAGCAGAGGCTTCTTCCTTCCTGATCTCCCATGTAGGCCAAGTTTGTGCAGTCTCTTTCTGACAGTGTACCCATGCAATTCGACATTGATTGTGGCAAGAGAGGCCTGTAGATCCCTTGATGTTACCCTGGGGTTCTTAGAGACTTCTATGAGCATCTTTCCCCCAGACTCATGGGCATCCATAATCTTTCTTCTGAGGGCCTCAGGTAGGTCTTTTGATCTTTGAATGATGTGTTAACACACACCCATATGGTTAAGACCAAACCAGACCAACTTTCTTATCTTTATGGAAGGCTGGACCCTCTTGTTTTGGTACACCTAATTCTAGCCATTTTCTGTGATGTAAAGGTAGGGGTGTACTGACTTTTCCAAATAAGGAAAAGGCATTTTTGTATATTTTAATTGCACAACATTTGCAAAAACATTTTTTTTAATTGTGTATCCTTTATCTGTCAAGTGTTGAAGTGAAGATTACATATCCATCTGTCCAAATATGTAAAAAAAAAAAAAAACGAAATACATGACTATACATACACCCACATATAAACTGGTTGCTTCCAGCCCTGAATGCTGATTGGATGAAAGCACTAGTATATCAGACCGTATACCACGGGTATGACCAAAAATGACTTTTTACTGTTCTAATTACATTGGTAACCAGTTTATAATAGCAGTAAGGCATCTCTGGGGTTTGTGGTATATGGCCAATATACCACAGCTAAGAACAGCCCTTAGCCGTGGCATATTGGTCATATACCACACCCCCTCGTGCCTTATTGCTTAAATATGCCAACTTATTCGAGCTGGTCCTGTCATTTCTCAATGAGAAAGAGCGTACAAGGTAGATGGATTCCAAACAGCTAGTGGAAAAGAGAAACTATAGAGCTAGAATTCACTGTATTTTTATGACTGTTCCCCCTTCTGATGTGCTATAGAGACACTAATTTAGCTTTTGAATCCTTTTGCATTTGAATTGGCCAGAGACCAAAGTAAGCGCGTTGCGCACCATGAGACAGCAGAGGCTACGGAGGGGAGGATGGCTCATAATAATGGCTGGAATGGAGCAAATGGAATAGTATAATGTGTTTGATACCGTTCCACTCGAGCCATTACCATGAGCCCATCCTCCTCAGTTAAGGTGCCACCAACTTCCTGTGCCATGAGACCATAGAGTAGAGGCATGTTTATGTGTGTGCAAGCATGCGTGCGTGCTTTTGTGTGTGTCTACATGGGTCCATCTAGCTCAGCAGCTCCAGGTAGGTGACGGGTACCTTGCCCTTCTGGTTTCCTCGCTCTCCCACCAGCCAGTCTGGGTCCATGCCTGGCACTGTGTAGACAGTGATGAGCTGAAACAGAGCGGGCATGACATTAGAGAGGTAATACTACAGAGTAGGATCAAGGAGTAAGCCAGCTAACTTGCCTAAATAATATTTAGAAAGATAAGCTGGGTCTAATTGACTCAAAAACACATAGAAGTTTAGACTTCTTATTGAATCGGAAAATCAACAGTTATCGAAGTTAACTTGGTGAACCTGCTTTGCAATATTACCCCTCAGGCCTGGGCAAGGACTGTGCACACACACAACAAATTACTCTCCAATAAACAATTCCTTATATATCATATGCTAAAAAGATCGACAGGGCTGTAACTCGTTCAGGGTTTTCATATGTTCTTATAGAATTTAAATCACATTTATTTGTTTTCTGAAACAACAATTACATTTCCATTAAAAAGGCAATTTGCAGTTCGAACAAAAAAGGGGGCACCCCACCACTGATTTGGTAAACAGCTGAGGGATGGGGCTGTAGAAATGTACCCACTTCCAAACGCATGGACAGAGCTATGGATACAAGGACTGACCAGCCATGATATCAAAATTATAGTTTTAACTATGATTTGACGCTATAGTGTTTCTTTATATTGTTTACAAAATAGTAAAAAACAAGGTTATATTTTAGGCTCTGAAGGGGTAGGACAGTTGAATAAGCACATGAGGCATCGATAAGTGATATTCTTCAACAATCAATGGGTGTATAGCATGAATTTAAAAGTAAAAAAAAAAGTATAAAACAACTGCAGATTGCACCGTTAAAAAGGTTCTGTATGTGAGGAGTGGAATGTTAGGCTATCATTTTAACTTCACCCTTTGGAATTGTTTCGGAATGCATTGAAAAGAAATGGAACTGGCTGGCCCACATTCAACATGTCCACTAGAGCACACAAAGCCATGCTCTGATTGTTTCTGTGGCAGAGAATGTGATACAGCTAAACCTAATCAGACTTGCCTGTGTAAAATGACACAAATAACTTTGCTAGTGATGCGCACCCCTCAAATGATCATAGCCGCAGGAAGTAAGGGTGCTGCAGCACCCCCTGAAAAATAAATTGTGTATATATATATATATATATATATAAAATTGTATTATTATTTTAATTTTATTTAGATAGATACTTTATTGATCCCCGAGGGGAAATTTCTTCGCCAAACAGCTACGAAAAAAAACACAGGACAGGTGCAAAATGCCAGAATGAAAATACATAAGACAGATACATTAAATATGATACATAGAGCGGCAGTATGAAAAAGTATCAAAATACAAGAAGTCTGGAGTGGAAAAAGCTATAAAAATGCATTACATAGTATGGGTGAGGTTGTTAGGTGAAAAAAAATGATAAAAATATTGCAAGTTGATATAGATAAATAAGGAATATTTGCATGGTTAACTATACTATACAGGTCGAAGGCAGAGAAATACTTGATATAAGTGAGGGTAATAATAGTTTACTTAATATACAGTCTGGTTAAATTAACATGTAAGTTAATATTTTGCATGGTTAAATGAACTGTACAGGTAAATATAGTTAAATTTACAGGTAAGTGAATATTTGCATGGTTAAATTAACTGTACAGGTAAATGACAGGAAGAGATACTTAAATAACTAAATGTGCGTATGATATAATTTAGGGTAATAATAATAATAATTCCCTTAAAATACAGTTCTTAGTGCAGGGTTTAATTACAGATAAATGCACGTAAAAAAAAGATACAACTGACAGGATACCAATATGCATTCCTGAGTGAATGACCACGTAAGTTCAGTCCAAGAATTACTTACAATATTGCATGTGATATGATATAACAACTGTACATTAATATGTACAGTTGAAGTCAGAAGGTTACATACACCTTAGCCAAATACATTTAAACTCTGTCACAATTCCTGACATTTAATCCTAGTAACAATTCCCTGTCTTAGGTCAGTTAGGATCACCACTTTATTTTAAGAATGTGAAATGTCAGAATAATAGTAGAGAATGATTTATTTCAGCTTTTATTTATTTCATCACATTCACAGTGGGTCAGAAGTTTACATACAATGCTACCGAATACTAATTGAGTGTATTTAAATTGTTTAACTTGGCTGAAACGTTTCGGGTAGCCTTCCACAAGCTTCCCAGAATAAGCTGGGTGAATTTCGGCCCATTCCTCCTGACAGAACTGGTGTAACTGAGTCAGGTTTGTAGGCCTCCTTGCTCGCACACGCTTTTTCAGTTCTGCCAACACATTTTCTATAGGATTGAGGTCAGGGCTTTTCGGCTTGCAATCCTCCCCTTTTTCCTCCAAACATAACGATGGTCATTATGGCCAAACAGTTCTATTTAGTATTCATCATACCAAAAGGATATTTCTCCAAAAAGTACGATCTTTGTCCCCATGTGCAGTTGCAAACTGTAGTCTGGCTTTTATGGCGGTTTTGGAGCAGTGGCTTCTTCCTTCCTTAGCAGCCTTTCAGGTTATGTCGATATAGGACTCGTTTTACTGTGGATATAGATACTTTTGTACCCGTTTCCTGCAACATCTTCCCAAGGTCCTTGGCTGTTGTTCTGGGATTGATTTGCACTTTTCGCACCAAAGTACGTTCATCTCTAGGAGACAGAACGAGTCTCCTTCCTGAGCGGTATGACAGCTGCGTGGTCCCGTGGTGTTTATACTTGCTTACTATTATTTATACAGATGAATGTGGTACCTTCAGGCGTTTGGAAATTGCTCCCAAGGATGAACCAGACTTGTGGAGGTCTTGGCTGATTTCCTTTGATTTTCCCATGATGTCGAGCAAAGGGGCAATGAGTTTGGAGGTAGGCCTTGAAATACATCCACAGCTACACCTCCAATTGACTCAAATGATGTCAATTAACCTATCAGAAGCTTCTAAAGCCATGACATCATTTTCTGGAATTTTACAAGCTGTTTAAAGGCACAGTTAACTTAGTGTATGTAAACTTCTGACCCACTGGAATTGTGATTTAGTGAATTATAAGTGAAATAATCTCTCTGTAAACAATTGTTGGAATATTTACTTGTGTCATGTACAAAGTAGATATCCTAACCAACTTGCCAAAACTATAGTTTGTTAACATGAAATCTGTGGAGTGGTTGAAAAATGTGTTTTAATGACTTCAACCTAAGTGTATGTAAACTTCCGACTTCAACTGTATATACAGTCCTGAGTGAATGAATGATTACAGACCAGAGTTACTCACAGATGGATGCATAATTGTTAAACTAGTTCCTAACACTCCAACAGTTCCAGGTCTATGTTGCTGACGGCACGGCACCCCGGTGAGGAATTAAATAGTCTAATAGCCGCCGGCAGGAAGGACCTCCTGTAGCGCTCTCTGGCACATTGTGGTGGGATCAGTCTGTGACTGAAGGTGCTCC
Source organism: Thymallus thymallus (assembly GCA_023634145.1). Taxonomy (NCBI): domain Eukaryota; kingdom Metazoa; phylum Chordata; class Actinopteri; order Salmoniformes; family Salmonidae; genus Thymallus; species Thymallus thymallus. The sequence goes on along the minus strand of CM042403.1, from coordinate 9,883,519 downwards.
TCTGCATCATAACCATGGCATGCAGAGGGTGGGTGACGTTGTCCATGATGGCCAGCAGTTTGGCCAGGATCCATCTCTCCGCCACCTCCTCTAGAGTGTAAAGGCTAATCCCCAGAACAGAGCTAGCCTTCCTGATCAGCATATTTACCCGAGAAGCATCACAGGCCTTTATGTTGGCGCCCCAGCACACCACTGCAAAAAAGATGAGACTGGAAGAAGGTATGCAGTAGTTAGTTAGCCTCCTCAGAAAGTAGAGTCGGCTCTGGCCCTATTTGTACAGAGCCCTGGTGTTACCAGCCCATTCCAGCCTGTTATCCATATGGACTCCCAGGAACTTGTATGACCCAACCATTTCCACATCCATCCCCTGTATAGGGGCTGCAGTCGGTTGGGCCTTGGATCTCCTGAAGTCCACCACCATCTCCTTTGTTTTGCTGATGTTAAGCTGAAGGTGGTTCTGCTCACACCACAACACAAAGTCATTGATTATTCTCCTGTACTCCTCCTCCTGCCCACCCCTGATGCACCCTACAATAGCGGAGTCATTCTTCTGTAGGTGGCATGTTTCAGAGTTAAATCCGAGGTGTAGAGGGTGAACAGGAAGGGGGACAGGACCGTTCCCTGGGGGGCCCCTGTGTTGCTCACTGCCCGTTCTGACACACAGCTCTGTAGTCGCACAAATTGTGGCCTACCGGTCAGGTAGTCCGTAACCCAGGAAACTAAGGGTGCTTCCACTTTCATCCTCTTCATCTTCTCACCCAGTAGCAGGGGCTGAATGGTGTTGAAGGCACTAGAGAAGTCAAAAAACATAACCCTCACAGTGCAACCTGCGTTATCCAGGTGAGAGTAGGCCCTCTGCAGAAGGTAGATGATTGCATCATCCACCCCGATGTTGCACTACTATGCGAACTTCAGGGGGTGCAGTGATGTACACACCAGAGGTCTGAGGTGAGCGAGGACTAACCTTTCCAGGGTCTTCATGATGTGAGATGTTAGCGTTACAGGTCTGAAGTCATTCAGGACAGTGGGGTGCGCCTTCTTGGGCACTGGAACCAGGCAGGATGTTTTCCACACTTGGGCTGATGCCATCAGGGCCCGCCGCTTTCCACTGATGTAGTCTCTCCAGCTCTCTCTTCACTTGGTTGTTGGTGAAAGCCAGCCCAGGTTGTAAGGTGAGGGGAAGGGGGGTGTTGAGGATTAGTCCAGAGGTAGGGGGAAGGGAGGTGCTGCAGATCAGTCCAGAGGGAGCAGGGACGGGGAGGTGGACGCTGATTGTCTAAAGATGTGTTGTGAGCAAAGTGGGGGTGGTACAGCCGTTAGGGTGTGTGGCCTGGGGAGCTGGACAGGGCCAGTATCAAACCTGTTATAAAATTGGTTCAGCTCATTGGCTCTGTCCTGAGTCCCCTCCGTCTGCCCACTGTTTGACTTTTTGAAGCCAGTGATATTTCTCATACCCTTCCACACCTCTCTCACCTGGCTCTGCCTCAGCTTGTCCTCCTTATACCCTCTCTTCCCCTCAGCAATCCGGGCTACAAAAAACTGTTCCTTAACAGTAATATGGCTCGAATTACACCATCTGTCGTTAACTAATAAAGCCAGCCCCCCTCCCTTACCGGAAGAAGCGCTATCCCTGTCTGTTCTGATGGTCTGGAATAGTTACCGCCGATAGTTACGTTCTCTATGGGGATGTTATCATTCAGACATGTCTTTGTAAAGCACAATAGGCTAGCTTCCCGGTAGTCTCTGTCCATGGACCAGCCCCTCAAACTCATCCACCTTGTTATGTAGCGGTCTCACGCTGCCCATAATGACAAACTGTTTAGCCGGCTTGTACTTACTCAGCTTTGCCTTACATTCCGACCTGACCTGCATCCACGCCGTCGCCTTTTCAACTCGTCCGGAATATCAAACTTTTTCCTGGGGTGCAATAGCGCTGAGTGTGCTAAAGCCAGGACCTGGGCTCGGTTGTAAATAATTGAGGACTCACGTGTACGTTCGGGGCTGAGAAAAATAAAAAAAAAGTGCCTCAGTGATAAAAAGGACAGCTAAAACCTTCGTAAAACAGTAGCATAATCCTGAACTATTATAGTTCAACTGCTGCAACAAAAAAAAAAAACACGAAAAACATACTAATACAACAATTAACGCAAGAACAATGGGAGCTGCTTAACAGGCGACCACACGTCTTCACATTATAGAATAATAGTGAAGACATCCAAACTATGAAATAACACAAGGAATCATGTAGTTAGCAAAAAAGAGTTGAACAAATCAAAACACAGTATTTTAAATTTTAGAATCTTCAAAGTATCCACCCTTTGCCTTGATGACAGCTTTGCACATTATTGGCATTCTCTCAACCAGCTTCATGAGGTAGTCACCTGGAAAGCATTTCAATTAACAGGTGTGCCTTGTTAAAAATTAATTTGTGGAATTTATTTCCTTCTTAATGCATTTGAGCCAATCAGTTGTGTTATGACAAGGTAGGGGTGGTAAACAGAAAATATGTGTAAGGGCTATTTGACCAAGAAGGAGCGTGATGGAGTGCTGCATCAGATGACCTGGCCTCCACAACCACCCGACCTCAACCCAATTGAGATGGTTTGGAATGAGTTGGACCACAGAGTGAAGGAAAAGCAGCAAACAAGTGCTCAGCATATGTGGGATCTCCTTCAATAGTGTTGGAAAAGCAATCCAGGTGAAGCTGGTTGAGAGAATGCCAAGAGTGTGCAAAGCTGTCATCAAGAAAAGGGGGGCTACTTTAAAGAATCTAAAAATATATGTTACACTATTTTGGTTACTACATGATTCCATATGTGTTAAATCATAGTTTTGATGTTTTCAATATTATTCTACAATGTAGAAAATAGTAAAAATAAAGAAAAACCCTAGAATGAGTAGGTGTCCAAACTTTTGACTGGTACTATAAATAATTTTTACTAGGATTAAATGTCAGGAATTGTATATTGCACATTTTCTGTTAATTTTCTGTTAATCCAATAAACCTAATTTCACTACTGAAATATTACTGTGTCCATCAGTTATTTGATAGATCAAAATGAAACTGCTGATCCAAAAACCCAATTATTTATCAATGGAAATCATGGAAATTGTCAGGGGTGCCCAAACCTTTTCATATGACTGTACATACATACGCACTTACTTTTTCCCCCTCATAAATCTACACACAATACCCCATAACGATATCTATATAAGGTCCCACATTTGACAGTGCATGTCAGAGCAAAAACCAAGCCATGAGATCGAATGAATTGTCCGTAGAGCTCCAAGACAGGATTGTGTCGAGGCACAGATCTGGGGAAGGATACCAAAACATTTCTGCAGCATTGAAGGTCCCCAAGAACACAGTGGTCCAGCATCTTAAATGGAAGAAGTTTGGAACCACCAAGACTCTTCCTAGAGCTGGCCACCCGGCCTAACTGAGCAATCGGGGGAGAGGGGCCTTGGTCAGGGAGGTGACCAAGAAATCGAGTCACTCTGACAGAGCTCCAGAGTTCCTCTGTGGAGATGGGAGAACCTTCCAGAAGGACAACCATCTCTGCAGCACTCCACCAATCAGGCCTTTATGGTACAGTGGCCAGAAAGAAGCCACTACTCAGTAAAAGGCACATTACAGCCCGCTTGGAGTTTGCCAAAAGGCACCTAAAGAACTCTCAGACCATGAGAAACAAGATTTTCTGGTATGATAAAACCAAGATTCAACTCTTTGGCCTGAATACCAAGTGTGGGGATGTTTTTCAGTGGCAGGGACTGAGAGACTAGTCAGGATCAAGGGAAACATAAACAGAGCAAAGTACAGAGAGATCCTTGATGAAAACTTGTTCCAGTGCGCTCATGACCTCAGACTGGGGCGAAGGTTCAACTTCCAACAGGGCAACGACCCTAAGCACAACAGCCAAGACAACACAGGAGTGGCTTTTGGACAAGTCTCTGAATGTCCTTAAGTGGCCCAGCCAGAGCTGGAAATAGCTGTGCAGCTACACACCCCGTCCAAACTGAAAGAGCTTGAGAGGATCTGCAGAGAAGAACGGGAGAAACTCCCTAAATACAGTTGTGCCAAGCTTGTAGCGTCATACCCAAGAAGACTTGAGGCTTGAATAAAGTACTGTTCCACAAGTAGGCTAAAATAGTCAATACCCTATGTATGATGAAGTTGAGTAGTACATTGTTCACACCATTCCACAGATCTTTAAATCTAAATATTGCAGTGATGTCTGGGGGACATTTTGTGTGGTTTTTGCTGTTCTCCAAATAGCATTTTAGAGTTTTAAAATTGTGTAGTACCTACAGTAAATAAGCTTCAACTGGTGGTTGTATTTCTACACACCCCACTTTGCCATACCCTAGGGTTTAGCTGAACCCATGCCAATGTAACAACAGCCTGAGCGCACCAAACGATAGCTGTGCTGTAACCATGTGCCAATGTATTATCGGAGTGGTACTAGTGCTCTCAAATCAAAATTCCATGAGCATTCCACAGGTCATGTTTATAAGTGAGTAATTATGATTAGGAAAAGTTTAGCGACACACCTGAGATCCTCAAGGCACACCGGTTGAAAACCACTGCACTAGAGAGAGTAGGGATGAAAATCCCAGATGAAAAACAATAATCTGTTCTTTCAACCAATCAATATTTTTAAACATGTATTTTTCCATATACAGTGGGGAGAACAAGTATTTGATACACTGCCGATTTTTCAGGTTTTCCCACTTACAAAGCATGTAGAAGTCTGTAATTTTTATCATAGGTACTCTTCAACTGTGAGTGACGGAATCTAAAACAAAAATCCAGAAAATCACATTGTATGATTTTTAAGTAATTAATTTGCATTTTATTGCATGACATAAGTATTTGATACATCAGAAAAGCAGAACTTAATATTTGGTACAGAAACCTTTGTTTGCAATTACAGAGATCATATGTTTCCTGTAGTTCTTGACCAGGTTTGCACACACTGCAGCAGGGATTTTGGCCCACTCCTCCATACAGACCTTCTCCAGATCCTTCAGGTTTCGGGGCTGTCGCTGGGCAATACGGACTTTCAGCTCCCTCCAAAGTTTTCTATTGGGTTCAGGTCTGGAGACTGGCTAGGCCACTCCAGGACCTTGAGATGCTTCTTACAGAGCCACTCCTTAGTTGCCCTGGCTGTGTGTTTCGGGTTGTTGTCATGCTGGAAGACCCAGCCACAACCCATCTTCAATGCTCTTACAGAGGGAAGGAGGTTGTTGGCCAAGATCTTGCGATACATGGCCCCATCCATCCTCCCCTCAATACGGTGCAGTCGTCCTGTCCCCTTTGCAGAAAAGCATCCCCAAAGAATGATGTTTCCACCTCCATGCTTCATGGTTGGGATGGTGTTCTTGGGGTTGTACTCATCCTTCTTCTTCCTGCCGTGTAGTTTTGGGCTGATCCCTCACCTTCCTCATGATCATTGATGCCCCACGAGGTGAGATCTTGCATGGTGCCCCAGACCGAGGGAGATTGACCGTCATCTTGAACTTCTTCCATTTTCTAATAATTGCGCCAACAGTTGTTGCCTTCTCACCAAGCTGCTTGCCTATTGTCCTTTAGCCCATCCCAGCCTTGTGCAGGTCTACAATTTTATCCCTGTCCTTACACAGCTCTCTGGTCTTGGCCATTGCGGAGAGGTTGGAGTCTGTTTGATTGAGTGTGTGGACAGATGTCTTTTATACAGATAACGAGTTCAAACAGGTGCAGTTAATACAGGTAATGAGTGGAGAACAGGAGGGCTTCTTAAAGAAAAACTAACAGGTCTGTAAGAGCCGGAATTCTTACTGGTTGGTAGGTGATCAAATACTTATGTCATGCAATAAAATGCAAATTCATTATTTAAAAATCATACAATGTGATTTTCTGGATTTTTGTTTTAGATTCCGTCTCTCACAGTTGAAGTGTACCTATGATAAAAAATTACAGGCCTCTACATGCTTTGTAAGTGGGAAAACCTGCAAAATCGGCAGTGTATCAAATACTTGTTCTCCCCACTGTATAAGCACATCCTATGTGTTATAATCAAATCAACTATATGCACTGAGCTTGTCTGATGCATTAAGTGCAGCGTTTTATAAAATCATATTTGCAAAGCACTTCATCCGTTAGTTAGGGGCTCATAGTCCAAGTAAACCATTTTAAAGAACTCACTTATAAACATGACCTGTGGAATGCTCTTGGAATTTTTATTTGAGAGCACATGTAGCCTACGTTTAATATAAGCCGAAATCAGCGTGATAATACATTGAAATTAATTGTCATATGAGCTCCGCAAAACATGAATTATGATGGCCTTGTCAATTATTCTAATAATAGATCATGGGATGACTCTCTTGCTCCTTCTCATCTTTGTAAGTCAGCTTGATTTTGCAGCTGTATGTTTTATTAGTTTCTTTACGAAAATATTTAGCGAACTCCATGACAGTGGCTAAAGTAAGGGGCTAGAGCAGCACAGAAGTAGACTACAAATGCATGCTGGGCCAGGCATGCCCTGACCTCGTGAAGTAAGCACTACTGGAGCGGGCGTAGCACCTTAACCGAACAACTTCTGACCATAACCACACAATACTTTTTCCAGTCGACTAAATGGGGTCAGCCCCAACAGAGATACAGTCATATTTTGCCTGTTTAAATGTCCCAGATGTAACATGCCATTACCATTTGGCATTTGTAGACAAAAGATTGCCACGTATTTTGTGGCACGGAATGGACATTTTTACAAAATAAAGCTTGTTCCAAATGGTGCCCCATAGCAAATGTGGTGAACCATGGCTGCTCCTACCTCGTCGGCCAGTAGGGAGAGCTCACTAGTGTCGTGGGCGTCGTAGTCATACAGGACCTTGGCCTTGCGGTGGCCCGTGGAAGGCGGCTGCACATCCTGGATCTTTAGCGGGCCAGAAGGATCCCGGGCACTGCCAGGGGTGGAGGTGGAGGCCAGGCCAGGGGGTGAGACCCCTGGCAGAGTGACAGAGGAGACGGGGGAGGGGCAGGTGGCGGAGGTGTTGGCAAAAGAGTTTGGGTACCTGGGGTCGGGTTATGAGAGAGGGGAAGAAGAGGGGGTCATAAGTGATAAATTAGGGTGCTAAGGTGATAAAGAACATTCTATCCCACATCCATCCCCATCTCACTTAAGTGGTACACTTAGATCTGAAGGCATCGTGTAACCACAGCCAATATGCCAAAACCTCCACCTAGCCTATCAGATGGAGAGGTCAGGGGGAATGTTGATAACTCTTATCTTAAAACTAAAAGGAAACTGCCCAAACTACTGTGCCCACGCATAGACCTTCTACGCAAAAATATTTTGTCTAGGGTGGGCTCACTCTCAAACACAACTCTAGTCTAGTTTTAGGAAACCCCCAAAACCCCTGGGCACAAGTAAGTACATATTTAGAATGTACAGTACCTTCAGAAAGTATTCATTCACTTATTCAACAATTTGTTGTCTTACAGCCTGAATTCAAAATTGATTAAATATATTTTTCTCTCACACATCTACACACAATACCCCATAATGGCAAAGTTAAAGAAATGTTTGCAAAATGTATTGAAAATGAAATACAGAAATCTCATTAACGTAATTATTCACCCCCCTGAGTAAATACTTTGTAGAAGCACCTTTAGCAGCGATTACAGCCGAGTCTTTCTGGGTAAGTCTCTAAGAGCTTTCCACACCTGGATTGTGCAACATTTGCCCATTCTTTTTAAAATAATTGGTTGTTGATCGTTGCTAGACAACCATTTTCAGTTATTGCCATAGATTTTAAAGTAGATTTCAGGCAAAACTGTAACTCGGTCACTGTCTTCTTGGTAAGCAACTCCAGTGTAGATTTGGCCTTGTGTTTAAGGTTATTGTCCTGTTGAAAGGTGAATTAATCTCCCAGTGTGTGGTGGAAAGCAGACTGAACCATGTTTTCCTCAATGATTCTGTCTGTGCTTAGCTCCATTCCATTTATCTTTTATCCTAAAAAAACTCCCCAGTCCTTAACGATTACAAGCCCATACCCATAACATGATGCAGCCACCACTATTCTAGAAAATAGGTAGAGTGGTACTCAGGAGTGGATGCTCCTCCTCAGAGGAAGGGGAGAACCATCCTCCTCAGTGAATTTCATAAAAATTAAAATAGTGAAATATTTAAAAAAGTTATACATTTTAGATAAAACTATGCTAAATATATTCACGTCACCAAATAATTGATTAAAACACACTTTTTTGTAATGAAGGTCTACAGTAGCCTCGACAACACTCTGTAGGGTAGCACCCTGGTGTAGCCTGAAGAAAGCTTGCTTCTGTCCTCCTCTTGCCCATTAACCCTCTGAGTACAGCATGGACTGACATGGCCACCCAATCAAGGGATCAGAGAATGAATATAGTACGGAAAGCATAAGCTACAACTTGCTAGCACTGCAGTGCATAAAATGTGGTGAGTAGTTGACACAAAGAGAGAAAAAGACAATAGTTTAACAGTTTTAAACAAAAGAGAAGTAGAAGCAAGAGAGAAAGAGCTAGCTATATTTATATTTTTTTCATTTACTAAGCGAATGCAGCTAGCTAGTTTAGCCTACTCAAACAGAGAGGGATGCTATGTTATCTAGCTGGCTATGGCTATCCAACACTGGAACTCCTCCAAGTCAAGGTAAGCTTTTGGTTTTATTATTTTTTTGCCACTGGGGCCCGCCAGTGTAACTGCTAAACTGCTTGCTAACTGTACACTGTACTGCATGATTGCAGCGGGTTTACTAACTCATTAGTTCTAATAACTACATTATGTTAACTTGACGTTAGCTAATATTGTGACAACAATGTAGGCTGTGTGTAACGGATAGCGGTTATGATAAAAGTTTGGCTTGGAAAGATTTTAAATCGCCTGGTCTGACAGATTTTTTATTCTGTATAGGCTTCCTTCTTTTCCCTCTGTCATTTAGATTAGTATTGTGGAGTAACTACAATGTTGTTGATCCATCCTCAGTTCTCCTATCACAGCCATTAAACACTAACTGTTTTAAAGTCACCATTGGCCTCATGGTGAAATTCCTGAGCAGTTTCCTTCCTCTCCGGCAAGTCAGGAAGGACGCCTGTATCTTTGTAGTGACTGGGTGTATTGATACGCCATCCAAAGTGTAATTAATAACTTCACCATACTCAAAGGGATATTCAATACCTGTTTATCAGATTTTTACCCATCTACCAATAGGTGCCCTTTTGATGCATACAACTCCACTCCCTCCCCTCAGTAGATCGGATCACAACCTTGTCCACCTCACCCCACTCCACAGGCCTATGGTCCAACAGCAGCCTGTGACCACTAGGACCATTAGGAGATGAATGAGGCCCTACAGGACTGCTTTGAGACAACAGACTGGGATGTGCTTTGTGAGGCTCATGGGGAGGACATTGATGGACTTACTGACTGCATAACGGACTATATCAATTTTTGTGTAGACAACACTGTACCCACCAGGAAGGTACGCTGTTTTCCAAATAATAAACCCTGGGGTCACTAGCGACCTGAAGGCCCTGCTGAATGAGAAGAAGAGGGCCTTCAAGGAGGGGGACAGGGACAAATTGAAATGCGTCCAGAGGGAGCTGAAGATGCGGATTGCTGAGGGAAAGAGGGAGGACAAGCTGAGGCAGAGCCAGGTGAGAGAGGTGTGGAAGGGTATGAGAAATATCACTGGCTTCAAAAAGTCAAACAGTGGGCAGGCAGAGGGGACCCAGGACAGAGCCAATGAGATGAACCAATTTTTTACCATGTTCGATACTGGCCCTGTCCACCTCCCCTCCCCAGGCCTCACACACTCACGGCTGTCCCACCCCCACTTTGCTCACAACATCTCTGTTGAGACAATCAGCGACCTCCTCCCCAAGGGTGCTTAGGGTCTGTGCTGACCAACTGTGTGGAATACTCCAGCCATGCTTCAACCTTAGCCTGAGCCTGGAAAGGGTCCCTGTGCTGTGGAAAACATCCTGCCTGGTCCCAGTGCCCAAGAAGGTGCACCCCACTGTCCTGAATGACTTCAGACCTGTAGCGCTAACATCCTACATCATGAAGACCCTGGAAAGGTTAGTCCTCGCTCACCTCAGACCCCTGGTGTGTACATCACTGGACCCCCTGCAGTTCACATATAAGCGCAACATTGGGGTGGATGATGCATCTACCTTCTGCAGAGGGCCTACTCTCACCTGGACAACGCAGGTTGCACTGTGAGGGTTATGTTTTTTGACTTCTCCAGGGCCTTCAACACCATTCAGAAGATGAAGAGGATTTAAGTGGAAGCACCCTTAGTCTCCTGGGTTACGGACTACCTGACCAATAGGCCACAATTTGACTACAGAGCTGTGTGTCAGAACGGGCAGTGAGCAACACAGGGGCCCCCCAGGGAACGGTCCTGTCCCCCTTCCTGTTCACCCTCTACACCTCGGATTTAACTCTGAAACATGCCACCTACAGAAGTTCTCGGATGACTCCGCTATTGTAGGGTGCATCAGGGGTGGGCAGGAGGAGGAGTACAGGAGCACAATCAATGACTTTGTGGTGTGGTGTGAGCGGAACCACCTTCAGCTCAACATCAGCAAAACAAAGGAGATAATTCAACGTGTGCAGTAAACTACTGCATACCTTCTACCAGTCTGTGGTGGCCAGTGCCATCTTTTTTGCAGTGGTGTGCTGGGGAGCCAACATAAAAAGGCGGTGATGCTTCTCAGGTAAATAAGCTGATCAGGAAGGCTAGCTCTGTCCTGGACATGAGCTTTGACACCCTAGAGGAGGTGGCAGAGAGACGGATCCTGGCCAAACTGCTGGCCATCATGGACAACGTCACCCACCCTCTGCATGCCATGGTTATGACACAGAGGAGCACCTTTAGTCACAGACTGATCCAACCACGGTGTGCCAGAGTGCGCTACAGGAGGTCCTTCCTGCCGGCGGCTATTAGACTATTTAATGCCTCATCGGGGCATTGTATGTATGGATTACTTGGGTCGTTACCAACATCTGTAGAACATTTCATGTCAATAGCACCTTTGGAAATATATTTACTGAGAAAAATGGTGACGTGTTCAATACTTATTTCACCCGCTGTACATACTCCTGTACAGTTGTTATATCATATCACATGCAATATTGCAAGTAATTCTTGGACTTAACTTACGTAGGCATTCACTCAGGAATGCATATTAGTATCCTGTCAGTTGTATCTTTTTTTTCGTTGCTTTTAGTATATTGAATGTGCAATACGTGCAGTTATCTGTAATTAAACCCTGCGCACTAAGGACTGTATTTTATGGGAATTACTAGTATTAACCCAAATAATATCATACACACATTTAGCTATTTAAGTATCTCTTCCTGTCATTTACCTGTACAGTTACCAGTATGTAACTGACATACCAGTATGTCTATTAAGTAAACTATTATTACCCTCACTCATATCATATGCATTTTTAGCTATTGAAGTATTTCTCTGCCATCGACATGTATAGTATAGTTAACCATCCACCATTGTATAGTGTACATTTTTAGCCATTCACCCATACTATGCAATTTCTTTTTATAGCTTTTTGCACTCCAGACTTCTTGTATTTTTATACTTTGTCATACTGCCACTCTATGTATCATGTGTCGTGTATTTTCGTTCTGGCATTTTGCACCTGCCCTGTGTTTTTTTCGTAGCTGTTTGACAAAGAAATTTCCCCTTTGGGATCAATAAAGTATCTATCTTCATTGCGAGGCATTGGAAAACCTCCCTGGTCTTTGTGGCTAAATCTGTGTTCGAAATTTACTGCTCGACTCGGGGACCTTACAGATAACTGTATGTGTGGGGTACAGAGATGAGGTAGTCATTCAAAAATCATGTTAAACACTATTGAGTCCATGCAACTTATTATTTGACATTTTTACTCCTGAACTTATTATGGCTTGCCATAACAAAGGAGTTGAATACTTAGACTCAAGACATCTCAGCTTTACATTTATTATATTTGTACAAATGTAGAAAAATATAATTCCACATTTACATTATGGGGTATTGTATGTAATCAATTTAAAAATCAGGCTGTAACACAACACATTTGTGGAAAAAGTCAAGGGGTGTGAAGGCAGAGTACACAAAAACGCACAATACTTATCAAGAGTGGGATTTAACATTCCATTCTAAAATCCCTCTTAAACACAAACTCAACACTGCAAACACAACACTATCATCATCAACAACAACAACACTAGTTACTTACGTATCGCTGTTAGCACTGCCAGCAGAGAGCAAAAAAGAAGAGAAAGGTTGAAGGATGTAAACAGAGCCCCTTCGGCCCACTCATAAGGGTGATGATTTATGTACAACTGTACATCCATAGTAAAGGGCTCACCTGCTCAGTTCTTTTTGCAGCTCCTGCATGTACTGGTGGCACTGGGCATAGTACGTAGCCTGGGCCTCCACAAACTCATGCAGGCAGCGCAAGTGGTTGACCTACCAGGGGACAGGGTGAAAGACAAGAAAAAAGCCAGGATTCATACATTTAAATGGTTTTCACAATGACTTACTAAACCGCGACATTGCGGTTTACAATTGGCTGAATACTTATCTGTTTAGGCTCTAAAAGACCAGATCACAACCCCATCTTAGACACATAGGCTGTGAGAGCTGGTTAGAACCTGCTTTTGTTTGTTTGAATGCTTTAAGGGAGTAGAGCCAAGTACCCATTATCTCTCATGTAAGCTTGTCTCTCTCTTTGAGGGGTAAGCAGTTTCATCCGGAGGGTAAGCTTACCTGCAACTGCTTGAATAAACCGGTAAATTAGTTCTGCCTAATACTTGGAATACATCTTTCCTCAACACATTTGACAGTGTATAATTAAATATAATTACAATGTCATGTAATGGAAGTGCCATCATCCATGCCAGGCAAGCTAAAACGAGCCCACCTAAAATCCATGACAGGAAACTGGTCTGTTACAGTAGTTAGGGTTTGTTCTCTCTAGGCAGACGGGTTGTCTCAAACTACGTACCAATGTTCCAGCAAACACGTCTGTACCTGCATTAGTTGGGACATACAGTAGGGATCGAAACTGGTCCTGTGACGTCACCATTTTATTCACTTGTTCACGTATAGGTTATTTTTAATGAGTGCATTTCGCAAGTGACTATTGGAGTCATCTTCCTTCACTAAAACTACTGCATTTTTGCTTACAGGCTAGGAAAAGGGTTTGATTTTTCAGGTTTGGCCCGCCTACCAAAACTCGTGATTTGTTGAGAGAGTTGTCTGTCTGAAGAGGACCCTCTCCATAACAATGTTTCTTCCCCCTTTTCGAAATGTCCATGAGAATCTGGCATCCTCCCCAAACGTTCCCTAGGTCTGGGCTTTCCATGACTAGTGTGTGTGTGTGGTGTCTCTAGACTCACGTGTGTACTGCTGATTCCCTCCAGTAGCAGCCGGGTGACCTCGGCCTGTCTGTCAAACTCTGTCTGAGCCACACGCAGCTCCTGCTCCGCCTATAGGAGAAGAGTGGAGAGACCACATGACAGCCCTAATATTGAGTTGCACCCCCCTTTTGCCCTCAGAACAGCCTCAATTTGACAGGGCATGGACTCTACAAGGTGTTGAAAGCTGACCCATGTTGACTCCCAATGCTTCCCAAAGTTGTGTCAATGTTGGTGGACCATTCTTGATACACAAGGGAAACTTGTGTGAAAAACCCACAGCGTTGCAGTTCTTGACACACTCAAACCGGTGCGTCTGGCACCTATTACCACTTACATATTTTGTCTTAACCCTCTGAATGGCACACATACACAATCCATGTCTCAATTGTCTCAAGGCTTAAAAATCCTTCTTTAACCTGTCTCATCCCCTTCATCTACACTGATTTAAGTGGATTTAACAAGTAACCATAGCTTTCACCTTGATTCACCTGGTCAGTCTATGACATGGAAAGAGCAGGTGTCCTTAATGATTTGTACACTAAGTGTATATGCATACACATGAATGTACAGTGAGCTCCAAAAGTATTGGGACAGTGACATTTTTTTGAGGGTTCTGTACACCAGCTTTAATTTGAAGGTATTTTCCTCCATATCAAGTGAACCGTTGAGAAATTACAGCACTTTTTGTACATAGTCCCCCCCCCCCTCATTTCAGGGGACCAAAGGTATTGGGACAAATTCACTAACGTGTATTCAAGTAGTATAAAGGTATGTTTTTGGTCCCATATTCATAGGATGCAATAACTACTTTTGTGGCTCCAGAGTGGCGCAGCGGTCTAAGGCACTGCCGCTCAGTGCTAGAGGAGTCACTACAGACTCTGGTTCGATCCCGGGCTGTATCACAACCGGCCGTGATCGGGAGTCCCATAGGGCGGCGCACAATTGGCCCAGCGTCATCACGGTTAGGGGAGGGTTTGACCGGTGTAGGCCATCATTGTAAATAAGAATGTGTTAGCCGACTTGCCTAGTTAAATAAAAGGTTTGTTTTGGTTGTGTTCCAGATTATTTTGTGCCCAATATTAGTTAATGGTAGATAACGTGTCATTTTGGAGTCACTTTTATTGTAAATAAAAATGGAATGTTTCAAAAACACTATTCTATTGTGATTTACAATAAAAGTGACTATAGTGACAATACATTATTTGCCATTCATTTCAACCGATATGGATGAAAATACCCTCAAAGATGACAGTATAACCTTATAGTGAATGTATAATTTCAAATCCAAAGTGCTGGAGTACAAAAAATGTGTCACTGTCCCAATACTTTTGGAGGTCACTGTATAGAACTGTACAGACAGACAAACATGGACACACACACACCAAAAGCAGTCTATCACCTTAAGTATGGAATGACAATAGTGCCAACAATTTGTTGTAGAACACCAATCTTACTAAGTGATACTTACTTTGTCCACTTCCTCACTCCACAGCTGGAATAAGCAGCATGACAATAAGAAAGGAGACGAGAGCAATTCTCAGACAGTACACAGACTGCATGACAAAGCCCTGGGAGGTGCTCTATTAAGAGTTCGGCCAATCTGATGGGAAATATGCCCCTGGAATTCTAAGCAGCTAAATTGATTCTCGAAGGAGAAACACAAGAACACCTCAATAAGGGAAAACATGGGGGAGGATGTAAATGCACATAGTTTTTTGGTTACGAAGGGGATTCAACAATAACAACGGCTTACTAAACACAACCTTCTGTTTGAGAATTACAATTTCAGAATCTCTCATTATAGACAAAGACACACAAATGCACAACACTGATACAACAACTGACAAAAATAAATAATAGTCCAATGTGTTGGACTGAAAAGAGAATGCCAGGCACGTTTTCAGCGCTGGCATTCATCATAAACCCGACTACCACCAACAAACCCTTCTCCTACAATACAGACTGATGAATGTACCAGCGTTACCTAACCAGTAGCCATAACAAAGACAGTGACAACATCAGGAGCAAAACAGATCTATCAAAGTGGCACAGTGGACCCTTTTTGTTTGGCTAGCTGCATTGTGGGAAAAAATTAGGAAGATAAGTGATCTTAACACCTGCAATCTACTGGCCATCTGTCCACCAAAGGGCTACCTGGCTCCGGGCGTCATTCCTTGGAGACGAGGCCACCCCCCAATTCTAAATGAATAAACCTTTGTATTTGCATTCAGTCTACTGTTCATTCAGTTAGGCCTCCCCATGATTTAACTAACTAATCAAAACCGTTCTCAGACAAATCAGGTGCTTAAGTTTGACTGGATTCCATCAGAGCGTTGATGTGATGGGGGGGGGTCTATCACGTTGAGGTGATGGGGGATTCTCTACAATACATACACACCCGCTAAGGGCCTCAAGAGCGCAGGCCATGGGGAAAGTAACACCCTACTATACCACAGTACCATTGAGCTAGTAACTACACTGCTGAAAATAAAAGGTGCTTCATTGCAGTTCCACATAGCCATATATAATAATAAGCCATTTAGCAGATGTTTTTATCCAAAGTGACTTACAGTCATGCGTGCATAGATTTTATGTATGGGTGGCTCCAGCGGGGATTAAACCCAATACCCTGGGTGTTGCAAGTGCCAAGCTCTACCGACTGAACCACACTGATCTGTATGAAGCAAGCCATGGAACACTTTTTGGTTCTACTGTATACAGCACCATTTCTTCTAGCAGTGTAGGGGGGGGGGGGGGGGGGTTGTACCCCGTCTAGTATTGTTGATATGCTCTAAACAGTATAAACCTATTTATATATACCTTCCTCTGATCCATCATAATGGCCGACTCTTTGGAATCTTCCAGATCCCAACTATCCCAGCCACCACTGCTTTGCTGTTTTTAGGTTTAAATTTTAAGGTTTAATTTATTTGCACCAAAGAAAATAAGTGATAGACAACAATACAGATAAAACCAAATAAATAAAAAAAACGGTGAGCAGGTTGTAAGCCCAAGGGCTTATAGAAAAAGCGCATCACAAAAAATATATACACAATACATGAGTACAAAAATAAAGATTTAAAACAGATGACAAAACCTACTAATTATAAATGTAGAAAAGAACAGACCAGCAATCACAAAAAATAATAAACAGTATATGTTTTGTTTAAATGTGTGTGTGCATGTGAGTGTGTGAGAGTTGGGCTATGGGATGAGATTACCGAGTCGTTTGGTTTTTCAGGCTGACCCCCAGTCTTCGCTTGAAGTTATTGAGGGATGATGAGGTTTTGGCAATCTGATAGAGAAA
The DNA here is from genome assembly GCA_023634145.1 of Thymallus thymallus. Classification (NCBI taxonomy): domain Eukaryota; kingdom Metazoa; phylum Chordata; class Actinopteri; order Salmoniformes; family Salmonidae; genus Thymallus; species Thymallus thymallus. Next base: position 9,866,758 of record CM042403.1, on the reverse strand, counting down.
TAGTTTGAGGATAGCTTACTCTCTGTCTCCCTCTGCCTGTCTGTCTCTTCCTAACAGTCTCACCCAAGTTGTTATCCACAAAGACTGGATATATTTCATAAGACGTAGGCCATGAAATGCACTAAACTCGTGTTGAAAGACTAAAATAAAACAGAATGTGTGCATCTAATGCTGTGTGTTTGTGTGTGTGAGTCATTGTATATATTCTATGGAGTACAGCCTGTGTGTGTGTGTGTGTGTGTGTGTGTGTGTGTGTGTGTGTGTGTGTGTGTGTATGCGTGCATCTTTCAATATGAGTCTCTTTCGTCTGTGGGTGTCTTACCGCAGATGCGCTCGCAGACAGAACATAATTTCGAGGCCTAGTCTCCTGAAAATCGGGCTCGGCCTACAGGCAGAGGAGGGGGGTAACAAAGTCATACAGTCATGCATCGCATCAACACAAGCAGCTCCAACAAACAGCGCACTGAGGAAGAAGAAGAAGAATGAAAATAAGCTAGAAAGGGAGAAGGTATGAGAAGAAGAAGAAAACACGATGACAAACAAACAAAGTTCCCACAGGAGTCTGGATGGAGAAGCAAAGCTGCAGTTCATGGAAGAAGGGGGCTCCAAAGTGTCCGCCATACAGACAGAAGCTGCCTTAGCATGCTAAGCTAATTATGGCTACATATAGCTGCTCCCAGAGTTCTACAGACCTGGCTCTGACAGTAGCAGCCACTCGATGCCATGAGCATTCTCACATACAGAAGGCCTCAGCTCAGGCCCTGTATTTATAAAGTGTCTCAGAGTAGGAGTAATGATCTAGGATCAGTTTAGCCTTTTCGATTATAATGAATAAGATTAAAAGGACAGATCGTAGATCAGCACTCCTACTCTGTGATGCTTTGTGGATTTGGGCCCAGGACTGTGCAGTGCAAGTAGCAGTGCGGTGCGCAGCCTATGTTTATTTTATGATGTTAAGAGGAACTAGAGGCCTTGTGGATGGCATGAGTAACTTATATTTTGTCACGCAGAGCCAGTGATGAGGATGAAACACTACCTCCACACGACGAGGCGTGAACTGATTCAAGCGCCATGCACGTCATGTCCAATTTTCAGGTATCATTATAATGGTGGCAGACATTTTGGTTTTGCAAACCTGAACACAGAACCTGTGGAATGGACAGCAGACTGGCTGGATACTACCCATAACTCCCATCAGTCTTCAGGATGTGAGTGTGGGAATGAGCAGGGCTTTCCAACTGAGGGGCCAATGGAGTATTGTTTCGCACGGTCCAGAGGCCCCTGAATCAGTTTTCAGAGCCCCAGAGTATGAGGCGGGTGGACCTTGGAGATGGTAGTGGAAACACTGAGGTCACTTAAAACAACTGTCTAAAAATGTACAGTCTGTGTTACACATCATCAACTTTGTTACACTAGTGTATCATCCAAAGCATTTTGTTTGGTGAAGTCAACTGATAACATTTTTTTATTTTCCACCTTTCATATATGACCATCTCTAGGCGTCATTACTGAAACAAACCCATTCAACTGTTCTTTGGGGCTATACAGTATATTGTGGTGCATGGATGGTCTGAAAGAAGAGACAGAGGATGCCCCGAACATCACTCAATGACAAAAATAAAAATGGTAGAAAAGAGGCAAGCAAGATTCGCTGAAAATACAACACTCTCGTCAATACTTACATCTCCCTCACACTGCGCAAATGATAACAGAGAAACATGTTAGTCCATAGTTAGTCAGCAGAGGGCACTGTTGCTCTCCACATGCAAAACTGAAGGGAATGAGAAAGGTTGAAGGGTGATTAGTTTGGGCTAGACATTTGCCACGCCCCATGTAATGTTTGCAGAGAAGGTGAGTTAAACGTAGACCCCTAGACATTGATGATAATCCTCCACCAGCCATCCCCCAGCCCCGCCCACCCCTATGGCCATTTCTATTGGTGTAGCTGGTTTAATGGTCTATTGATTTCTGTTGATGTTCCAGTTGGAGTTGAAATACTATGACAGCACATTTGAGAAATCTTGGGGGAAGGACAAGCAGTGAGCTCATATTATGCGAGTTAAACTGTGTTGTGTTCATTCTCCACTCATAGGGCGGCAGGTAGCCCAGTGGTTAGAGTGTTGGGCCCGTAACCGAAAGGTTGCTGGCTCGAATCCCCGAGCTGACAAGGTAAAAACCTGTCGTTCTGCCCCTGAACAAGGCAGTTAACCCACTGTTCCTAGGCCGTCATTGAAAATAAGAATTTGTTCTTAACTGACTTGCCTAGTAAAATAAAGGTAAAAAAAAAAAAAGACCAGAGTATTTGTGGTAGAACACCAAAAGCTTTCAGTGATTAGAGGTAGTAGCTGTTGAATAACTAAATTGCCTTACTTTGAGTCAAAGTAACCCACAAGTAATACATGCTATACAGATACAGGGAAGTAAACAGAGCCAAGAGGACTAAAATCATTTTCATCAACTCTAGAATTGTATGTCAGGAATTGCATGTCGCATGTCAGGCCTGAAATCAATCAAACTGGGACCGGCAGTCATAAGGGGAGGCGCGTCTGAGGATGAGGAGGGCGAGGAAGACTCACCGCCGCTTTAGCCTCGGCCTGCTTGGCTTTCTTGACACGTGCTTTACAGATGTCCAGGTCCAACCGCCGGTTCTCCAGGAGACGTCTCTCTTTCTGCACCGGGGAGGAAGACAAGGAGAAAGTGAGTGACACAAAACCAGACCACCTCTACTTCTTGGTAACAGCTCCACTTTGCCCTCTGATATTGCTGGGTGGCATTTTTGGATGTTACTTATATTACGGACGTCATGTTGCTTATAATACAGACATCATGTTGCTTGCCTAGCGAGTACCACCCAAAAAGGTACCAATTGGATGGCTCCATCTGCAGAAGCGGTGCGTGGGCAAAAATCACCTGAGAAAGCCAAGCCACTAAAAAAAGCCATATTACAACCTATATTGTGATAATTGCGTTGTTTGCTCTATAACCCATTAATTAATACGCCACCGTGATATATACATTAAGGCTGTGACAACAAAAAGACAGTCACACAGAGGCAGAATACATTACATCTGTCCGGTGAAATCCACAAAGCAAATAGTTATATGACCTGCAGCATGGTCAAGCAAGTTAATGTTTGACAGTTTACTAAACAACTACTGATTTATGCTGGACAAAAATATAAAAAAACGCAACATGTAAAGTGCTGGTCCCATCCTTGTGCACAAATGTGTTTCTTCTTTGCCAAGATAATCCATTGACCTAACAGATGTAGCATATCAAGAAGCTGATTGAACAGCATGATCATTATACAGACGCACCTTGTGCTGAGGACAATAAAAGGCCCCTCTAAAATGAGCAATTTTGTAACAACACAATGACACAGATTGGCATGCCGACTGCAGGAAAGTCCACCAGAGCTGTTGCCAGATAATTGAATGTTAATTACTCTACCATCAGCCGCCTCCAACGTTGTTTTACAGATTACTTGTAGACAGTTGAACGCCAGATCTGTGCCTCAACACAATCCTCTCTTGGAGCTCTACGGACAATTCCTTCGACCTCATGGTTTTTGCTCTGACATCCACTGTCAACTGTGGGACCTTCTATAGACAGGTGTGTGGCTTTCCAAATCATGTCCAATCAATTTAATTTACCACAGGTGGACTCCAATCAAGTTGTAGAAACATCAAGGATGATCAATGGAAACAGGATGCACCTGAGCTCAATTTCGAGTCTCATAGCAAAGGGTCTGAATACCTATGTAAATAAGTATCCGTTTTTAATTGTTAATACATTTGCAAACATTTCGGAAAACCTGGTTTCGCTTTGACATTATGCGGTATTGTGTGTAGATTGATGAGGATTTTTATTTATTTAATCAATTTTAGGATAAGGCTGTAACTTAAAGCTTAAAACAGATTTTGACGGTGATATGTTAATAGTATTATGTTAATTCGATTTCCACGGGGGTGCTGTAGGATAAGGGTTAAGGTACATTCTTAACTCCATGAACACTTACACTTATCTAACCCCCTTAAGCTTGAAGTGCCTATTGGGTAGGGGCTAGGGATAAGGGTCTAGGAGTTGATTTGGGATTTCACAGTATACTCACAGATATGGTTCTCCAGTCTCCCTCCAGGAAGTTGCGGAGAGGAGTGAGGAAGTTGATGGCCGAGGTCTGGAGGAACTCCCGCTCCGCCCCTCCCAGTCTCCTCTGGTACTCCCCCACCGTGATCAGGGTACTGCCTGACACACACACACACACAGGGATGATTAGGTTGATGACAGGAATGGATGGTTAAGGCTGATGACAGTGAACATGACTGGGCATGAATAATATGGTCAATTCCTTTTTAATTCCAGTCCATTCAGGAGACGAATGGACATACCGGACCAGTATATTTAATTCCATGACATTCATTCAGTTTCCTGAATTAACAGGAAGTTAGAATGGAACTGAACCCAACTCATCAGAACTGCCCGGTAATTGAGGAGGTGATAGAGAGAGAGAGTCAGAGACTCCGTCCCCTCCACTCCCAGTGAAAAAACCTTCCAGTACAGTAATCGAATTCAACAATGCCAATAATGTTTTCAATTCAACTTTTGCTTTCAAAAGCAGCACAAACATAGAACATGTAAGAATTAACTATAGCTATTGAATTCTACCCTGCCGATATAACTTGCATTATAGTGAAATAATGCACACTCTAGAATGCCCTTCAAGCCAATCAGAAACAAGTACTCAACAATGGATTTAATGGTATAAACATGGTATAAAAAAATAAATAAAAAAAGGTATAAACATAAATCATTATAGCCATGCATTATACAACCCTCCCCCATCACTCCATACTTCACTGCATTAACCACACTTTACTGCCGCTATAAAGAATGGATGGATGGATAGATAGACATATAATCAATTTGAGAGACTGGGGATTTTCAGTAAGAAACTGCCGCTGGAGGGAGACTGTGGCAATAGTGCACACACACACACCCATCCAACAAACGTGCGTATGCGCGCGCACACACACACACACACACACACCGTGCTAAGCCAAGCTGCTAAATTGTGAGGTATTGTATCATCAAACCGCTGTGTGAAGGGTCAGACTGTTTGTGAAAGGAGTGGGCATCACGCCAGCTTCCTAGGTAATCAAATCAAATTGTATTTGTCACATGTGCCGAATACAACAGGTGTTACAGTGAAATGCTTACTTATAAGCCCTTAACCAACAATGTAGTAAAAAAAAAAAAAAAAAAAGTGTTAAGAAAAGAAAATGGATAAGTAAAAAAATTATAATAATTAAAGAGCAGCAGTAAAATAACAGTAGCGAGTCTATGCAAATAGCCTAGTCTTTTGGACCTAGACTTGGTGCTCCGGTACTGCTTGCCGTGCAGTAGCAGAGAGAACAGTCTATGACTAGGGTGGCTGGAGTCTGACAATTTTTAGGGCCTTCCTCTGACACCGCCTGGTATAGAGGTCCTGGATGGCAGGAAGCTTGGCCCCAGTGATGTACTGGGCCGTACGCACTACCCTCTGTAGTGTCTTGCGGTTGAGGCAGAGCAGTTGCCATAGCAGGCAGTGATGCAACCAGTCAGGTTGCTCTGGATGGTGCAGCTGTAGAACTTTTTGACAATCTGAGGACTCATGCCTAGGGTTGCAAAATTCCAGGAACATTCAATAAATTCCCTGGCTTTTCCAAAAATCCTCTTTGGAGGATTCCGGATTTTCTGTTTATTCCTTCCTGATTCCAGGATACCTCCAACCGGGATTTCGGAAAAAGCTGGGAATTTATTGAAAGTTCCCGGAATTTTGCAACCATACCCATGCCAAATCTTTTCAGTCTCCTGAGGGGGAATAGGCATTGTTGTGCCCTCTTCACGACTGTCTTGGGGTGTTTGGACCAATGTAGTTTGTTGGTGATGTGGACACCAAGGAACTTGAAGCTCTTAACCTGCTCCACTACAGCCGCGTCGATGAGAATGGGGGCGTGCTCGTCCTCCTTTTCCTGTAGTCCACAATCATCTCCTTTGTCTTGATCACGTTGAGGGAGAGGTTGTTATCCTGGCACCACACGGCCAGGTCTCTGACCTCCTCCATATAGGCTGTCTCATCGTTGTCGGTGATCAGGCCTACCACTGTTACATGGAAGAAACTTAATGATAGTGTTCGAGTCGTGCCTGGCCATGCAGTCAAGGGGGAACAGGGAGTACAGGAGGGGACTGAGTACGCACCCCTGAGGGGCCCCCGTGTTGAGGATCAGCATGGCAGATGTGTTGTTACCTACCCTTACCACCTGGGGGCGGCCCGTCAGGAAGTCCAGGATCCAGTTGCAAAGGGAAGTGTTTAGTCCCAGGGTCCTTAGCTTAGTGATGAGCTTTGAGGGCATTATGGTGTTGAATGCTGAACTGTAGTCAATGAACAGCTTTCTCACGTAGGTGTTCCTTTTGTCCAGATGGGAAAGGGCAGTGTGGAGTGCAATAGAGATTGCATCATCTATGGATCTGTTGGGGCAGTATGAAAATTGGAATGGGTCTAGGATAATGGTGTTGATTTGAGCCATGACCAGCCTTTCAAAGCACTTCATGGCTACAGACGTGAGTGCTACGGGTCGGTAGTCATTTAGGAAGGTTACCTTAGTGTTCTTGGGCACAGGGACTATGGTGGTCTGCTTGAAACATGTTATTACAGACTCAGTCAGGGACCGGTTCAAAATGTCAGTGAAGACACTTGCCAGTTGGTCAGCGCATGCTCGGAGTACACGTCCTGGTAATCCGTCTGGCCCTACGTGAATGTTGACCTGTTTAAAAGGTCTTAACTCACATCGGAGAGCATGACCACACAGTCATCCAGAACAGCTCTCATGCATGCTTCAGTGTTACTTGCCTCAAAGCGAGCATAGAAGTAATTTAGCTTGTCGTGTTACTGGCTGTGCTTCTCTTTGTAGTCTGTAATAGTTTGCAAGCCCTGTCACATCCCTAATCAAAGTCAGCATCAGAGCTATAACTCTGTCTAAGATAAGGGTCTGCTCCTGGCCTAGACACAACTATCCATTATCACACTGGCTAACAGTCTATGGGAGACAAAACAAGTTGGATTACTCCTGGGCCACAGTTACCCAAAGATCATCATCGATACACTGGCCCACTTGCTCTATGTCAGGGGTTCTTAAACCTTTTCAGCCAAAGGGCCAAATGAAAAAATTAGTGTCCTTCTGTGAACGAAATCATCCTCCAAAAGACCCAAACGAAGAAGAAATATTGTGTAATTATATATGTATTCTCCTAACTCAAAAGTACCTATCTATCTCGCGACCCACCTCTCACATGCCTAGAGTAGAGTTTAAGAGACCCTGCTCAAACAGACAGTACAACAGACAGTATAACCATTACTTAGATTGTTGAGAGAAAATCCCTGAAAAATGTGACTAGAAAGAGAAACATTAAGAGCTTCCACTTCACTTCAAGAATGCTCATATTGTGTTCAGGTTAACAACACATTCCTATTTCCTAATAGACTTGGGCATCCCCATCTGGACAGCTTGAGTCACTTTGGCCGTGGTCCACATCATGCGTTGCAGTTGGGCATCGGATTGCTATGTCATAAATGAGGATATCTGATATACTAAACATCTATTCAGGCGTTGTGAGATCTGGCAGGCGACTGCAACATGGTCGACCTGGAACACGACCATTATGTTCTTAATAAAAATGGAGGCCTGGGCAGCTGATGGAGGCTGATGGCATTTAGAACACTGGGTACTGCCATGTTTGTTTCTGTTCCAACCACACACAGACAGCTGAGCACCTGGCGCAGTGTGGGCAGCATTGCCAGCCCGCCCAGACACTTTGGCATCAATACATTATGTAGATCTCAATTATTGCTAAGGTTCAAGAATAATGCCTTTTAAAAACAAATGGGTGTTGTTGAACAAATAGCAGAATAGAGTGTTATGGCACCTTTTGATGAGTGTTTGTGAACGCATGTTAGACAGCCGCAAGTGAAACGACAAAAGACCCACACCTCCACTAGTTCCACCTACCATATGGGGTCCCTGGGCCAAAGTCTTTAGCAGCGTCCAGCATATACTGTCCCAGCAGCTCTCCATTGGTTGTCCTGGATGGGATCTTCTTATCTAACTTCTCATAGAAGAATTCCTCTATACGCGCACCTGTGTAAAAGTAAAGAATAAGATAGTTCACACCAGACAGCAATTGGATACCGTAATCAGTAAATGTAGCTCTTCTCCTTTGTGCCAAAAACCCAATAAATAAAAAACGATGCTAGGAAAAACTACCCAATTCAAGGTACAAATAAGCACAAGTAATATAATGATGTAACCCCCCCCCCCCCCCCAACATGAATCACCTGTCTTCTCAGCCTTTATCTATATCCTTTCAACAGAGGCATTCATTAATTAGCCTACATAATTCATCACGGGAGAAAAGTCCTTCAGGTGCCATGAAATTACCTGAACGTCTCTTCCATTTTCAAAGCGGTTTTAAAACCATACCCCAAAACAACTCTATTGAGCAACAACAATTCCAAAACGTACAAGTTATTGATTATAAAATTACTGATAAAAAGATTAACGTAGTAACGTACATATAGACAGACAATGAATAACAAAGACTTGACAGTTGACAATTCCTATCTACAATGTTATACTGCTTGTTGCTGGAAAGTGAAAGGCAACATTGATCAATGCACTACAGAAGAAGCCACAAAACAATGGCACAGTATGGGAGTGAAATGGAGGGGGTGGCAGTTCTCTCTGGAACATATCCAGCTTTCTACACAGAAAATGTAGCAGATAAACAAAGGCTTCTTTTTTTACCCCTCCCCCTTTTACAAGATATACACACAGACACGCACAACAGGAAAAGCACATCAACTATTACTCACACACGATGACACACACTCCTTTGTGAATGTGCTTCTTGATGAGGATAAGGGTTGAGGAGAGGTTGGTGGTTCCTTCAGAGACCCTACTCCCTATACATTGACTGTACAAAACATTAGGAACTCTTTTCATGACATGGACTGACTAGGTGAATCCAGGTGAAAGCTATGATACTTTATTGATGTTACTTGTTAAATCAATTGTTAAGCCTTGAGACAATTAAGATATGGATAGTGTATGTGTGCCATTCGGAGGGTGAATGGGCAAGACAAAATATTGAATTGCCTTTGAACGTGGTAATGGTAAGTAGGTGTCAGGCGCACCGGTTTGAGTGTGTCAAGAACTGCAACGCTGCTGGGGTTCACGTGCAACAGTTTCCTGTGTGTATCAAGAATCCAGCCAACTTGACACAACTGTGGGAAGCATTGGAGTCAACATGGGCCAGCATCCCTGTGGACCGCTTTCGACACCTTGTAGAGTCCATGCCCCGACAAATTGAGCCTGTTCTGAGGGCAAAAGGGGGTAAACCTCAATATTAGGAAGGTGTTCCTAATGTTTTGTATGATGTAGGACTTTGTTGGAAATAAGGTGCCATTTGGGTCCCTCCTCATCTGCATAGATGGGCACTAAACACAATTAGTCTTTCCTACCCCAGTTTACCTTGCCTAAATCATTACAGTCCCAAATCTGATTTGAGATTTGCACACATAAGTCTCTTCAACTAACCCAGAAGTCAAATTCTAGTTACAGTTGTAACTTCCTGTTTAATCTGTCCACGAGACATTCCTCTTCAACAAACTTTCGTGCAACACCTCAATTGAATTTGACATCAATGACACTATTTGCGCTGAAGTTTTCCTTGTGTATGCATATCTCAAGTCAGCGCAACCAAACAGGCCTTGGACTTGGCCTTGCATGGAACGTCACCATATGAATGAAAGTCCCTTACAGAGTGAAATTTGGCAGAGAAAGAGGGACCTAGCTAGTAGCTATCTATAACCCGCCATCACGGGATTGATCCCATTTCAGCACCTAGCCCCTTCCTCTTCACAGTTCAAAGATGTGAAAGGACTAAGAAAAAGTTGTAAACAATATGATAAAGTAGAGCATGCAACATTTTGCATTGACCTATACAGCTCTTTCAGATCTGTGATCACTGAGGGGGTGCAGTATGTTAAGTGTTTAGGTCCAAAATTAAAATCATTCAACACGTTTCAACTGACCCCCATAGGAAGTCTTATGGGGGTGGGAAGCCTCAAGCACACTGCAGATACTACTGCTACTACTACTACTGCTACTACATACTGAGAGTGGAGACAGACTTACCAGTGTGGTCAACTGTAGCATGGAGGGTCAGAAAGTCAACGGTTAAGAGTTTTCTAACATACTAGGTTTCTTTCCCGCAAAGGGACCAATGCCACAATGTACTGTATACCTCAACAGTACTTCTTTGGACATATGCATCTAAGCAAAACACAGCCAGAGAAAAAAATAAATAAAACTCTAGCTAGCTAGGGCTCAGAACCCAAAACACAAACACCATGAAGGCTTCTTTCAGCCTGGTCCCAGATCTGTTTGTGCTGTCTTGTTTGGCATTGGCAATGACCATGGGAGTTGGCAGGAAACAGATCTGGGACCCAGCTATAGGTTGCTTTTGGACTGGTTCTTACTTGGATTGGGCTGCAACAAGACCTCTGTTTGCCTGAAGATCTTCTCAGTCCAGTTCTTTGTGCAGTCGGCCCGGGCGATCAGATTCTCCAAGTGGGCATCAAGCTCAGTCTTCTCCGCAGAGCCCAACTTCTCTTCTGTGAACTTAGAGACAAAAGGAATAAATAATATTTACTGACAAAAAACAAGTCAGTGACAGTTGGGCAAATTGCGCCGGACCGGTTCTGTCTGGCTCTGAAATGTTTCAGTGAATGGCCCATTTTGAGCAGCTTGTGGCTGCTGGAGGCCTTCTAAGCCTAACCTCTCGAACTACAACAAAAAGCTACAAAACTAACCTAAGCTCAACCACCACGTCGTGTCTGTGTGGGTGGAGGGAGGAGCGGAACAGACAGACAGAGAGCTGCGAGGATAGCAGAGTACAGAAGCTCCCAGAGTGACTGCAGTTTAATTGGGCAGCAGCCAGGTGGTCCATCTGGCATCACAAGACGTCTTGAGCGCCCTCATTCCATCTAGCATCACAAGACGTCTTGAGCTCCCTCATTATGACTCATGATTACCCAATCATTTGAGGACTTAAAATGGCAACAAGAAGAAGAAGCCTATAATAAGGCAATAATAATTGTATCTTTGTTTGAAATACAACCTTATCTGGGATGACTATAACACCCAACCCATTTCAGTTTAGAAATATAAATTGAAATAGATACCGTATTTACTCCTAAAAAGTACTGCAACCACAACCACTCTAATGTGCTGACAATATCAAGCCATTTCAAAATCTATTTTTTTTTGGCAACTGGCAACTAATTGCATGTGGTTTGACATCAGCCACATAGCTATCACAGTAGGACTACATCAGACTTCTCCCGGGGGTGGGGGTTGGCATGTGAAGATAGGAACTGGACATGGCATAAAAAAGGGCTGTTACTGGTAACCCAAATCCAAACCATCAGAACATAGGAAAATGCTTCAGTGACTACCACCACGGATCACATGTGGTCGTCAACAGATGTGACTGGTGTGAACGAAACATCGGTTTCCTCTCGAGTGTCCCTGCACTTTAGGTTGAATCGCGGTTACTGATTCGTGGAAAAAGCCTGCACCTAGTAAAAAGCTGATGCTACTACTAGCCATATACAGTGAGCTCCAAAAGTACTGGGACAGTGACACAATTTGTTGTTTTGGCTCTGTATTCCAGCACTTTGAATAATACAATGACTATGTGGTTAAAATGCAGACTGTCAGCTTTAATTTTAAGTTATTTTCATACATATCGTGCAAACCGTTTAGAAATGACATGGCTGTCAGCCAATCAGCAGACAGGGCTCGTTAATAAACCACCCAGTTTATAATTATGCGTATAACTTTCTCACACCTCGATGAGTAACCTTTCATGAGACCTGAACACTTGCGTTAGCTTCCAGAGCGTAGGAGACCTGGTTTTGAACCCAGTCGGTCAGACTGAGAATGTATTCCATTTGACACTATTTAGCACATGATTAACTAGTATAAAAATAACCATGCCAGTGCATATTTCTCATGCTCGTCCATTCATTCCCTGGTAACCATGACAATTGCTGTAATAACCCGATCAGACATCTTCAGAAGCCATCTTCTCATCTCAATGCTGTATTGTTCACTAGGAAGGCCTACATTGTAGGCTATTCAATCTATTGGCAGCCATGTAAGCCCTGTGAAAATATCCAATACCTAGAAGCCAGAGACACACTCAAATCCAAGTAGGCCTACTTTATACCACTCCAACCTGAAAAAGTACTGAGCGTGGTAGCATACTAGACCCGTTGGCTGAATATATATATATATATATATATATATATATAGCGGGTGAAATAAGTATTGAACACGTCACCATTTTTCTCAGTAAATATATTTCCAAAGGTGCTATTGACATGAAATTTTCACCAGATGTTGGTAACAACCCAAGTAATCCATACATAAAGAAACCAAAACAAATAAGTTCAGAAATTAAGTTATGTGTAATGATGTGAAATGACACAGGGAAAAAGTATTGAACACATGAAGAAAGGGAGGTGCAAAAAGGCATGGAAAGCCAAGACAACAGCTGAAAACTAACAGTAATTAAAAAGCAATCCAGCCCCCTGTCAGTGCAAATTAATATCAGCTGGTTCAGTCCCAACTGATGGCCTACAAAAAGGTCTCATTGCCAAGGTGTCACACAAGACACATCTCATGATGGGTAAAAGCAAAGAGCTGTCTCAAGACCTTCGCAACCTAATTGTTGCAAAACATAATGATGGCATTGGTTATAGGCGCATTTCTAAGCTTCTGAATGTTCCAGTGAGCACTGTTGGGGCCATAATACGGAAGTGGAAAGACAATCATTTCACCATAAATTTGCCTCAACTTGTCAGGGTATGGACTCCAAGGTAAGGTGATGAAAGCATTGCACAGGGATGCTGGCCCATGTTGATTCCAATTCTTCCCATAGTTGTCAAGTTGGCTGGATGTCCTTAGGGCGGTGGACCATTCTTGATACACATGGGAAACTGTTTAGTGTGAAAAATGCTCAAGCCTCAAGACCTTCTTTAACCCTTCTCCTGCCCTTCATCTACATTGATTGAAGTGGATTTAACAAGTGACATCAATAATGATCATAACTTTCACCTGATCAGTTTATGTCATGGAAAGAGCAGGAGTACTTAATATTTTGTACACTCAGTGTATATATACACAGTGCACTCTTTTTTTTGCAAATGTTTTAAAATAAAAAAAATGTAATATCACATTTACATAAGTATGTAGAGCCTTTACTCAGTACTTTGTTGAAGCACCTTTGGCAGTGATTACAGCCTCGAGACTTCTTGGGTATGACGCTACAAGCTTGGCACACCTGTATTTGAGGAGTTTCTCCCATTCTTCTCTGCAGATCCTCTCAAGCTCTGTCAGGTTAGATGGGGAGTGTCGCTGCACAGCTATTTTCAGGTCTCTCCAGAGATGTTAGATCAGGTTCAAGTCCGGGCTCTGGCTGGGACACTCAAGGACATTCTGAGACTTGTCCCGAAGTCACTCCTGCGTTGTCTTGGCTGTGTGCTTAGGGTCTTTGTACTGTTGGAAGGTGAACCTTCACCCCAGTCTGAGGTCCTGAGCGCTCTGGAGCAGGTTTTCATCAAGATTCTCTCTGTACTTTAATCTGTTAATCTTTCCCCCGATCCTGACTAGTCTCTCAGTCCCTGCCACTGAAAAACATCCCCAACAGATGCTGCCACCACCATGCTTCTCCAGACGTGACACTCGGCATTCAGGCCAAAGAGTTCAATCTTGGTTTCATCAGTCCAGAGCTCTGTCAGTGACCATCGGGTTCTTGGTCACCTCCCTGACCAAGGCCCTTCTCCCCCGAATGCTCAGTTTGGTCAGACAGCCAGCTCAAGGAAGAGACTTAGTGGTTCCAAACTCCTTCCACTTAAGAATGATGGATGTCACTATGTTCTTGGTGACGTTCAATGCTGCAGAAATGTTTTGGTACCCTTCCCCAGATTTGTGCCTCAACACAATTCTGTCTCGGAGCTCTACGGACAATTCCTTTGACCTCATGGCTTGGCTTTTGCTCTGACAACTGTGAGAGACAGGTGTGTACCTTTCCAAATCATGTCCAATCAATTGAATTTACCACAGGTGGACTCCAATCAAATTGTAGAAACATCTCAAGGATGATCAATGAAAACAGGATGCACCTGAGCTCAATTTAAAGTCCCATAGCAAAGACTTTGAATACTTATAAATAAGGTATTTCTGTGTTGTATTTTCAATACATTTGCAAACAAAAACAAAAAAACATTTTGCTTTGGCATTATGGGGTATTGTGTGGAGATTGATGAGGGAAAAAAATCAATTTCATCCATGTTAGAATAAGGCTGTAACATAACAAAATGTGGAAAAAGGAAAGTGGTCTGAATACTTTCCGAAGGCGCTGTATATACACACATATAGGTATTGGAGAGGGGAGGTGTTGTGGGGGGTTGTGTGTCTTGCTCAAGGGCACAATTGCAGGTAATGGCATCTAGAATTTGATACCAGCAACCCTCTGGTTTCCAACTCACCAACAGATTTTTGCCGTCGGTCCCGGGATTCGAACTGGCAACCCTCCGGCTGCTGGCTCGGCTCTATAATCTCTAAACTACTGTACTTGCCGGCTAACAGGTCAATCCTATTTCGCTGTTAGAATAGGCCCAATGACTGAGGAATGAGACATAGGCTGCTACACACACACCATTATTAGACGCCACTCAATACAGCAATAATACAAAAATATGTAGCCTTTTTTTCAGTGACTACTAAGATGACAAGCAATGACAACCAGTGGCATGATGAATAGCCATGTATAGCAGACAGGTCTAGTAGCCTAGCCGGGTCGCAGTTGTAAATGGGAACTTGTTCTCAACTGGCCTACCTGGTTAAATAAAGATGAACTAAACAAATAAATAAAAGGATTCTCAGTAGCCTACAGTGAGTGTACAGTAGCGGTTAAGAGGAGTCGCCGCCCCGTATCCTGGTGACTGTCACATGCACCCCTCGGCGCTACGGTCGAGCACAGCCATAAATAATGGAGAAGGGCTTAACCCGAATTATCGGCTTACAATGACGTTAACGGTGAGAAAAACCTAAACGAACAACATTTCCTATTCATAAATACGTTTTAGGTAACCGTTTGTTTGGTGTTTGCAACGTTATATGGGAAGGACGACCCACTACAATCCGCCTCGGAATAAGATAATTACAACCAACGCACCTCGGTCAGAGCACGACAAAAACCATTATTCATGGTGTGTTAAATAACACATTTACTAAATACCTGGACTGCACGGGTGAAGAAAACTCCTGCATCAGAAGTAAGCTTTTTGAGATTGAAATCCATCATATCAGTGTGGGCACGGCTTCATCCGTTTGTTTCGTCCCCTGCAAAGGGAGTCCTCTCGCGCAGATGCGATGATGTAGTACACAAACCCACAGCCTGGTCTCAGACTAGACGTAACATAGTCACTCAAATTAGTATTATATGTTATGTTTGGTATGGTTACATAAGACAGAAGGTTACTTACAAATATTGACGTGTCAATCTAAGTAACATAATAAAAAAAATCCCCATCAAAATCTGTCAGTTTAAGATATAAAGTTCAGCTCAATCCACTGCATCCGCTTATGTCGGCCTTCCGCATCTACGGTGGGAGGTGGCTGAGCTACAGGTGTTTAGGTGTTTGTCAGACCATGAGACCTCCAGCAAATCGGTCTTCTCACGAAAACGTCTGTAGCATCCGAACAGCCTACAAATTATTATGACCACTCTATGGAAAGGGGAGAGACTCACGAACACGATGTTCTCCATTTTATTTTACGACACCCACAAGTGTCACAGGACTCGTCTGAAGGTAGCCCATACAAACAAATGGAAGTATGGAGGTACAGTAATTATGTGCCAACAAAAATAAGTGGTTAAATATGTGTCCAAAAAATATATATATTTCCTGGTCTTTCTTATATCTCCTAGATATAGACCCCTTTCTGTGTTTGCAAACATTGCCACAGGAGGGCGATGCGCTTGAGTTGGTGGAAGAACACAGGGGAGTTTTTATAAAACGCCAGCAGAAAAAGCGTCTATTTACATGATGCTTAGGAGGGCATTTCACACTACTTTTAGATTATAATTAGATTTTAAGGCTCATATGAATGTCCTGCTTAATATGATGTTTGTGTTATCATCGCAAATCAAACAATCAAAACACTTCAACCAGTAAAATGTCTCTTTGGCTAGCTTTTGCTACAGCCTATATCAATGACCGTTAGCATTCTAGCTAACAACTGCTGCATCTAATAGTTATTTTGCAAAGATCACAACCAAATATAATCTTAGCGACTGTTAAAGCAATAATCAAAACATAATTGTAAGCGTATGAGAACACCAAAAAAATATTTTGTTTAGAATATTTTAACAAATAATTTTGTAATATTTATTGGGGATACCTAAAGGGGTCATAATTTCTAAATCAAATAACTAAATGATCCATAGTATGACCATCTTAAATCTATTCCATGTTAGTTTAGTACCGCCCTCCCCCCAACGGCTTAGACTTAGACTAATGTATAGGGTGATTGGATGGGTGGGTGGTCATATAACGCGAATGTCTAGCTACCTAGACTGCGTTTTCGTATCTCTTTAGAATTTTAGCAAATTTTTTGCTAACCACCTAACTAACGTTAGCATTAGCCACCCAGCTAACATTAGCCACAACAAATTGGAATTTATGACCATTGCTTGACTTGGGCCGGAGCGCTGTACCGGTACCTCACATTTTGGGGGGGAATTGCATAAAACAAAGTAGCCTATTGCCGCCCAGATTCACACACCGAGGCAAAAAAGGTTGCTCAAAGCTGAATGAAGGCGGGATCTGCATTGAATAACAATGGAGAGTGGGCATTCATTTACTGATTCTGCTTTGTTCAAGTTTGTTTGCCGCTAGTCTGTGAATCTGTGCGTGGCAGTAGGCTGTTTGAGATTGCGCACATTGAAAATGTACCAGCCTGAATGCACATGATGTGCTGTTCCAAATGAGGGTTTGTAAGGTCATGAAAAATCATGGAAATTAGTTAAATAATTTTTGTTGATGTAATTCATGAAGGCACACTTTTTAAAATATTATCAGTGACTTAAAAATCTACATCAGCCATCATGGCAATGACCCTTCAGTGTGTGTCTGTGTGTGTGTCTGCGTGTGTGCCAGTACGAGTGGGCCATCACCCGAGGAGAGAGAGCGCAACATTTCAAATAATGACAGACAACATACTAACTAGCCAATTCAAAACATAACTGGTAGTAATAGTTAACTAGCGAGATAACTGCTAAGTAGCCTATCTTATCCATTTGATCCCTGAGTCGTTGAATGAGCGAATCATTTTATAAAGACAAAAGTATTTGGTTGTAATGTTGCAATATTTTATATCAAGGGTGGCAACCATCCTCCAGGATAGCTACTTGGTGTGCAGGCTTTTGTTCAAGCCTTGGTCTAACCACATTTGTATTTTGTATTTATTAAGGATCTCCATTAGCTGCTGCCTAGGCAACAGCTACTCTTCCTGGGGTCCAGCAACATTAAGGCAGTTATATACAGTTTAAAATATTACATGACATTACATAACACTTTACCCAATACATTTAGTGTGTTCCCTCAGGCCACTACTCCACTACCACATATTTACAATACAACATCCATGTGTACGTGTGTGTAGAGTGCATGTCTTATCATGTGTGTCTGTGCCTGTGTGTGTGTGTGTGTTCCTTCACAGTCCCTGCTGTTCCATAAGGTGTATTTTGATCTGTTTTTTAAATCTGATTCTACTGACTGCATCAGTTACCTGATGTGGAATAGAGTTCCATGTAGCCATGGCTCTATGTAGTACTGTGTGCCTCCCATTGTCTGTTTTTGACTTGGGGACTGTGAAGAGACCTCTGGTGGCATGTCTTGTGGGGTATGCATGGGTGTCCGAGCTGTGTGCTAGTGGTTTAAACAGATACCTCAGTGCATTCACCATGTCAACACTTACAAAAACAAATAGTTCATGTTAGCTCTCTGTGTACATTTAAGAGCCAGCCGTGCTGCCCTGATCTGAGCCGATCAGAGATCTCTCTTTGTGGCACCTGATCACTTAACTGAACAGTAGTCCAGGTGCGACAAAACTAGAGCCTATACGACCTGTCTTGTTGATAGTGTTGTTAAAAAGCTAGAGCAGTGCTTTATTATGGACAGACTTCTCCCCATCTTGGCTACTGTTGTATCAACATGTATTGACCATGACAGTTTACAATCCAGGGTTACTCCAAGCAGTTTAGTCACCTCAACTTGCTTAATTTCCACATTATTTATTACAAGATTTAGTTGAGGTTTAGGGTTTAGTGAATGATTTGTCCCAAATACAATGCTTTTAGTTTTTGAAATATTTAGGACTTGCCACCCATTCAGTGATTTCCCTCGCTGTAGTAGCTGATGTGTATAGTGTTGAGTCATCCACATAAATAGACACACTGGCTTTTCTCAAGGCCAGTGGCATGTCATTAGTAAAGATTGAAAAAAGTAAGGGGCCTAGATAGCTGCCCTGGGGAATTCCTGATTCTACCTGGATTATGTTGGAGAGGCTTCCATTAAAGAACACCCTCTGTGTTCTGTTAGACAGGTAACTCTTTACTCACAATATATAGTCCTTCCCTATAAGTGTGCTGAAAGTCTGTTGTCAATTTGTTTACAGTTTAATAGCATTGTATCTGGTCAAACACAATTTTTTCCAAAAGTTTACTAAGGGTTGGTAACAGGCTGATTGGTTGACTATTTGAGCTAGGTGCTTTCCAGATGGAGGGTTGACCACATGTTGACAACGTGACTAACAGTGCAGTTGTACTTTGTGGGGGATTAAGTCCCTTGATCAAGGGCACAACCGCAATAGATGGTACGCCTACATGGGATCAGACACAGCATCCTTCCAGTGTCAATAATGCTTACTTTTTCATGTAGGCTATAATAATGGTCATGAAAATGTGGTTAAATTTGGTCAAAAGTTTGGTGAAAATAGTCTTATAGACAGCTCCTGCAATTCTTTCATCCCAAGTCAAGCACTGCTTGTAACATATCATATGTATTTCAGATATTGCACAAATTGCAATTAGTAACATATTTTACGAAATGGATGATGGACATCCACAAATGAATACATACCATACGAAACGTGACATATCATACTAATTGTAGGGTCCCGAATTTACATTTACTATGTTACGTCTACTTCTTAGTCCAGGTTGAAACCCAGGACCAGCTACTGAATCCATTGGCTATGTTGTCAGAAATCCTCTACCTGCTTAGCCTTAAAGGAGTCCACCACCAATTTCCAACACCCAATTTTTGAGTAGATCTACACCTCACCTGTATGAGATTAATTGGCCTATAATGAATTGATATAATTATTCAATGCCATGTAAAAATGTCCAATAATTATTTTTAAATACCATAAACCCTATTGTAGTGATCTCTTTACGAGGTTCGGACCTCTTAAGGTGTTGTCTTGACAGTCGCTGGACTCGGTGTCGTGTCCCGGTCAGGGCTACCCCCTGAATTTTCTACATTGGTGTGAAAGGGCAGCCGGGAGGCGTGTACACGTGACGGACTTGGCATATACAGTGCGTTCTGAAAGTATTCAGACCCGTAGATTTTTTCCACATTCTGTTATGTAGTGGCCTTATTCTAAAATTGATTAAATTTTTTCCCCCTCATAAATCTAGACACAATACCCCATAATGACAAATAGAAAAAACAGGTTTTTAGATTTTTTTGCAAATTATTTAAAAATGAAAAGCTATAATATTACATTTACATAAGTATTCAGACCGTTTACTCAGTACTTTGTTGAAGCACATTTGACAGCGATAACAGCCTTGGGTCTTCTTGGGTATGACGCTACAAGCTTGCTACAAGCTTGGAGTACTTAATATTTTGTACACTCAGTGTATATATACACAGTGCACTCTTTTTTTTGCAAATGTTTTAAAATAAAAAAATGTAATATCACATTTACATAAGTATGTAGAGCCTTTACTCAGTACTTTGTTGAAGCACCTTTGGCAGTGATTACAGCCTCGAGACTTCTTGGGTATGACGCTACAAGCTTGGCACACCTGTATTTGAGGAGTTTCTCCCATTCTTCTCTGCAGATCCTCTCAAGCTCTGTCAGGTTGGATGGGGAGCGTCACTGCACAGCTATTTTCATGTCTCTCCAGAGATGTTCGATTGGGTTCATGTCTGGGCTCTGGCTGGGCCACTCAAGGATATTCAGAGATTTGTCCTGTTGGAAGGTGAACCTTGGCACCAGTCTGAGGTTCTGAGCGCTCTGGAGCAGGTTTTCATCAAGGATCTCTCTGTACTTTGCTCCGTTCAGCTTTCCCTCGATCCTGACTAAGTCTCCCAGTCCCTGCCACTGAAAAACATCCCCATAGCATGATGCTGCCACCAGTATGCTTCACCGTAGGGATGATGCCAGGTTTCCTCCAGATGTGACGCTTGGCATTCAGGCCAAAGAGTTCAATCTTGGTTTTATCAGACCAGAGTATCTTGTTTTTCATGGTCTGAGAGTTGGCATACTCCAATCGGGCTGTCATGTGCCTTTTTCTGAGGAGTGGCTTCCGTCTGGCCACTCTACCATAAAGGCCTGATTGGTGGAGTGCTGCAGAGATGGTTGTCCTTCTAGAAGGTTATCCCATCTCCACAGAGGAACTCTGGATCTCTGTCAGAGTAACCATCAGGTTCATGGTCACCTCCCTGACCAAGGCCCTTCTCTCCCGATTGCTCAGTTTGGCCGGGCGGCCAGCTCTAGAAAGAGTCTTGGTGGTTCCAAACTTCTTCCATTTAAGAAACTTGGGGACCTTCAATGCTGCAGACATTTTTTGGTACCCTTCCCCAGATCTGTTCCTCGACACAATCCTGTCTGTCTCAGAGCTCTACGGACAATTCCTTCGAAATCATGGTTTGGTGTTTGCTCTGACATGCACTGTCAACTGTGGGACCTTATATAGACAGGTGTGTGCCTTTCCAAATCATGTCCAATCAATTAAATTGACCACAGTGGACTCCAGTCAAGTTGTAGAAACATCTCAAGGATGATCAATGGAAACAGGATACACCTGAGCTTAATTTCGAGTCTCATAGCAAAGGGTCTGAATACTTAAAAAGTTTTTGCTTTGTCATTATGGGGTATTGTGTGTAGATTGAAGAACATTTGTATTTATTTAATCCATTTTAGAATAACTGTAACTTAACAAAATGTGAAAAAAGTCAAGGGGTCTGAATACTTTCTGAATGCACTGTAGAATACAATATAGTGCAGTATCTGTCTGATTTTTTTCACATATCAGTACAGCTTTTAAAGGAACATTGATTGATACATATTTTACATGTTGTGCAGGATATACTGTCTGATTTGGGCTACTATGTTTTTCTACTAGCCTAGTGTCTTATCTGATGTGCTTATGGTTCTGCGTTGTTTGCGCTTTGGGGTGTTAGGCTAGGTATCTGTAAAGCACTTAGTAAAAACTGCTGATGTAAAAAGAGCTTTGTAAAATAAATGTGATGGTTTGATTATTAGAATACCACACCTGAAGTTACCCCTGGTTAAGTATTATAATCTATTCTATTCAAACAAAATAAGCGTTTGAGTTCAGAAATGCAAAAGCTCCCTATATAGGCCTAAAAATCGCCCTTCTAAAGTTTCTCTGGTGTTGCAACGACTGCATGACTAGAGAGAGCAGTGGTTCCCAACTAGGGGTACTAGGAGTACTTGGCCTATCCACAGGGGGTACTTTAGAAAACTCATCAGGCCATAGGCCTACTGGTAGATTGCACATGAATGGGTACTTCAGTGGTACTCCGGGCAGAGCAAAATTCAGTTGGTGGTACAGTAACCGAATAAGGTTGAGAACCACTGAACTACCTTTAGAGAGAGGGTACCTTCAGAGAGTTAGATACAAGCCAGTAAGCAAAGTTCACACACACCTTAACTCTTAAAGTTCTTTATCTATTGAGCAAAGTTTTCAGCACACGCCTATTGTAGACAGAAGGCACAAACATGACTTTACCAGGAGTCAACAAGTCGAGCCAGGAGAGAGTATAGATGGTGGATTGGAGTTAGCCATCCACACCGTTACGAAGTAGCTTACATTAGTGAATATGTTGTGAAAATTACTACATAGCTTAGTCCTCAAATCAGGGTCTTTTATTTCCCCAACTTTGTGTTACATTCAAATAGGATGTAAAGTAAATTATATTCATGGACAGAATACATTTCTGTTTCCAGACAACTTAAACCCTGTAAATACAGTGCCTTACTTTGAAACAAAATTCAGACCCAGACAGTGTTGTGAAAACCCCCTAAAACAAATCCTTATATTTCCCTGACTGCACATTTGGGTCATATTTTCTAACAGCAAAATGAGTAGTAAGAACTAGAGGGCCCAAGTCTTTAGCCTACATTTCACCATAACAACTGGACAGTGTGAGTAATATCTCTTCTGAGGCAACATCACATTAAAGGGATAGTTCACAATTTGCGTTGTGTTTTCAACTTCCCTACGGTGTTACCTAGGGTGTCCAGGTTCTTCCCTAGGTAAGTCAAAAATAAGAAACAATTTACAGAAGTGAACTTTCCCTTTAAAGAAGTTGTTGGCCATCAGAAGAACCAGGCAGTCTTATAAAGGTTGTGTTCCCCTGTTCAGACATTGCATGCATCTACAAATGGTTGCGTGCCACATCATCGAATGTGCAGTCGAGCACCAGATTTCTATAACATATGATGTGGTTAGCTGATACGTAAAATACTTATCCAGCCACTGTAAGATCTGACATGCGTCTGCAATGTCTGAGCAGGGGAACACAACCTTTATGACTACCGTTTGTCATCACTTTTAAACAATAACCCTTTATACTGACCTTGCCATGACCACACAAAGAATACAATAATTATATATATATATATATATACACACACACTGCACAGTGGTATTAGGAGAGTATATTGACTTGGTCAGTTGAACAGTGAAAACACAGCTTTCAAAAATACAACAAAATTGTACAGGTATAAACACTTCAAAGTTAAATTGTAAAAATAAAATCCATATGAGGTGGCAAATTTGTAAAATCATTTTGGTTTTCAGCATTAATTCGCTAATTGAACTTCAACAATTAAAAAACTATTATATTTTGGATAATCAGCTAATCAATTCATAGCATTTGATTTTAAATGTTGCACCTCTTTCTTTGTTTGCTTAACGAAGGAAATCCATGTATTCGCGATGGTGAATATTATATTTCCATATAATGGTTTATGTTTTTTTTAGCTTTGGTCTGGACATGTGGAAACAAGAAAATAACAGCTCCTTGATCAATCTGAAATTACAGCACTTTAAAAGCATAGCTTCATGTCTCTGGTCAGTGTCCAAGTTGCTTGCGTGCATGCAAACGTGTGTGTTCCTTTTTCTGAGTCTACTTGGTGTGGTCCTGTACCCACTTGCAGAGCCTAAGGCAGTAAGAGGGGGGGCTGACGGTGGAGAAGGCCTGCCCTGGGTGCCGCAGTCTCTTCCACCAATGCTCCAGCCTCTTCTTGAAGCTGTAGACAGTGAAGATGTCGATGATGCCCACAAAGTAGCGATGCTCCGGTCCGTCGATGACATGTAGCGGGTTCTTGAAGTCGGGCAGCAGCCGGCGGTTCTGGGCCTGGAAGTCCCTCAGCTCCATCGAATCTGTGACCGACCCGGCCGGCTGTTCAGTGCAGGTTCTCCCGGAAAAGGCGCTGCCCGGGTCACTTCCTCCCCGTGACTCAGCAACGCTGCAACTTCCTGTCCCACCTTCCATCTCTGACACCATCAGGGTGGAGTCTTCCTCTGGGACCACCCCTGGAACAGTGGGCATGCCCACATGGGTGGGGCTTGAGCCAGTGATCACTGACCTGAGATGTTCAAGCGGAGCGGGGGTAACCAGAGTTATTAGAAACCAACATGGCCGCCTGAAAAGCTTAAAGAGGAAAGGTTAACATAGAGCTAGAAAGAGGACATACCTTCTATATTTGCCATGAACACTTCTGTGATAGCATGGGCAGTGTTTATTCTTCTATTCAATGACACTGCCCATGTTAAAACAGGCTTTGAGAGGTTAATGAGGGGAGGGTAAGAGCCAAGCGAGTGACCAGAGTGAGGCAGCAGGTCAACCTGACAATGACCAGAGGTGACTGATTTAGAGTAGACAAATACTGGACAGTTGTTCTTGTGGTGGTTAAGCATGTTATCATATAGCCAAGCAGTATACCGTATTTATGGCAACTACATGCCTGTAAGTAATTGGTTTTGTCCCGAAGAAAGATCAGGACCTGGGAACAAGATAGATCTCGACATTACACCATTTTTTAGGCCTGAAAACGTCACTTAAAGTGATGCTTTAAAGGTTTTGTATAATTTCAGCCAGTAGTTTTGAAAGTAGTGCCCAATTGTCATACTTGAGTAAAAGTAAAGATACCTTAATAGGAAATGACTCAAGGAAAAGTGAAAGTCACCCAGTAAAATAGTACTTTAGTAAAAGTCTAAAAGTATTTGGTTTTAAATATACTTAAGTATCAAAAGTAAATGTAATTGCAAAAATGTTCTTAAGTATCAAAAGTAAAAGTATAAATAATTTCTAATTCATTATATTAAGCAAACCAGATGGCACAATTGTTCATGTTTTTTTTAATTTACGGATAGCCAGGGGCACACTCCAACACACAGACATCATTCAGAAACAAAGCATTGTGTTTAGTGTGTCCGCCAGATTAGAGGCAGTAGAGGTGACCAGGGATTTTCTCTTGATAAATTCGTGAATTGGACCATTTCTGTCCTGCTAAGCATTCAAAATGTAACAAGTACTTTTGGGTGTTAGGGAAAATGTATGGAGTAAAAAGTGTATAATTTTAAGTAAAAGTAGACAAAAATATAAATAGTGAATTAAAGTACAGATACCCCAAAAAACGACTTAAGTAATACTTTAAAGTATTTTTACTTAAGTACTTTACACTACTGGTACTACGCCATCCATTTCGTATGGTACGTTACGAATCTGTAAGTGCTTAAGATCCCAGACTGCATCTTTCAATGTCAAGAACGAAAGAAACCTAAACGTCAAGAAAGAATGAAAGAAAAACACAATTTCCACCCACTTTTTTGTGCGCATGATAAGGGTGGCGAAGGAGAGGCCCTGGTGGCGTTCGTCCTGGTGCAGGGGCTGATGGGCCACCAGGAGGCTGTAGTCCAGCACGTTGAGTCTCTGCAGGAACGATGTGTCAATCTCCACCTGCCGGAGCAGCCATGGCCGCTGCTGGTCTATCAGCACAAGCATATACATGGCGTAACTGCATAACATGGGTTATTACAATGGATGTCACTCTGCTATAAGCATGACCAGACTGGCCTATCTCAATTACTACAACACACCTGTAAAGTCTACACATAACTGTCATAACGTTTGCTGTAACATACTATGACAGGAGTCGTTCCTCTTACCCAGAGTGATGTACTGGCCCTCGAAGTTCAAGTCCTTGAGGACAACGATAACCTGGCTACCATCTGGGGCGGGGTCTGTCCACCGGCTCACCTCACAACCCTTGATGTCATACCTGCAACAACAGACAACAGAGTCAGTATAACAGAGTTGTTACCACAGAGCCTGTAATACAGTCCCTACTCCAGACTCTTTGGTTTAACTCTGAAACTGGCTTACCTGGCATTGATTCGATCGTCGGGGTAAAAAACACTCTGCATTACAATAAAGTACTTCTGTGAAAAGGGTAAGATAAGGGATGAACAAACTAAGTTGTAGATAATAAATCATGATAATTATACACAATATGCCCATTAATAACAATCTATAATCGGTCAGTACCTTCCTCCTATGGGAAATGTTTATCCTGTGGACACCTTGAAAACAAACGGAAACTTCAGTCAGTCAAATGCAAAGCTATGGTAGGTAAGGTGACTAAAAACAGATACAAAGATTTCCCATAAGATGAGGGTCCATCCTGTGTGTCTTACCTAAGAACTTGACCAGCAGTGAATGGGGATACTTCTCTAGGTGCTCCATGTAGATTCTCAGGTTGGACAAGAGGAATTTCACCTCTCTCTTGTTCTGGGTCTTCAGGAAAAAACGCTTATCGTTCCTGGAAGAGAAAGACAGATGCAGAGATCAGCACAGGTAGTGAGTTAGAATATACACTCACCACTTCATGAGTTACACCTTTCGTTATCGCAAATATCTAATCACAGATAGTGAGTTATAATATATTTGGTAGTCTGGTAGTGTCGCGAGAGGGTGCATAGGGAGACCAAGGCGCAGCGCAGGGATAGTAGTTTGTCATATTTATTTCACTATACTATGTATATTATCAATACTATGTATAAAGAACACAACAAAAAACACGACTAAACGTCACGTTCACAAACACAAACAAACGAACGGACGTATGACATGTGCACACTTACTTTCACCGTGACTGCGACATATAACGACAACGACCCAGTGTGAAAATTACAAGCCTATGTAGGATCCCTAATTAGAGACGATGCGCTGCAGCTGCCTCTAATTAGGAATCCCACACAAACCACCACCAGAAACAGAAAGAATAGACCTGTCAGACTCTGACCATGGCTACATAGAGAAGCAAATAGGCTTCTGTATGGCCAGAGCCTGACAGGTAGTGAGTTATAATATATTTGGTAGTGAGGTAGTCAGGTAGTGAGTTATAATATATTTGGTAGTGAGGTAGTGAGTTATAATATATTTGGTAGTGAGGTAGTCAGGTAGTGAGTTTTAATATATTTGGTAGTGAGGTAGTCAGGTAGTGAGTTATAATATATTTGGTAGTCGGGTAGTGAGTTATAATATATTTGGTAGTGAGGTAGTCAGGTAGTGAGTTTTAATATATTTGGTAGTGAGGTAGTCAGGTAGTGAGTTATAATATATTTGGTAGTCGGGTAGTGAGTTATAATATATTTGGTAGTGAGGTAGTCAGGTAGTGAGTTATAATATATTTGGTAGTGAGGTAGTCAGGTAGTGAGTTTTAATATATTTGTGTGTGTGTGTGACCTTAATGTGCTTAGTGTGTATTGTATAAACTTAGGAAAGATATGAGTAACAAAGGAACTTTTCTATATGTGCACTATACTGTATGTCTCTGTGTGGTGAGAGAGATATACACTAGCGGAAAAGGAAGAGATGAGGAGAGGAGTAGAATGTGCTTACGCACGTGAGAAAGAAGTCAGCCTTGCTTTTGGAGTTGCTGATGAACTGCAGGTAGGAGCCGTCGGAGGAGAGAGAGTACTGATACTCCTTTTCTGTCACCCCCAGGGAGCGACGTAAGCTGGCAAACACTGGCCCTGCAAACGTCTCCATTTTAAAGTCCTACAGAGAGAGAGAGAGAGAGAGAGAGCGAGAGAGGGAGGGAGGGAAGAGAGAGAGTTCTTATGAATTCAGATCTGATTGGTATCATCAGCAAACAGTAATGTAAATAAAGTTGTAGATACAGCAGCAAGGTCATGGATGTAGGTCAGAAACAACCAAAGTACAAGAATAGATCCTTGAGGAACTCTACAAGCTACCTTGGCTTTATTAGATACCAGACAAACTCCTTTCTATCATATATACTGTAGATAGAGAGAGAGAGAGAGATTATTTACACATTTTTGGAAATCAACATACCTTATGTATTTGAGTGACTTCCAATCTATAATCATCTTCTGACAATTCATCCTATGATAAAAAAAAAAAAAAGAAACAGGACAAAGGCTACCTGTAAAATATACCAATCATTTGTGGATATGAAAGCAATAAACATTTCCAAATGGTCTACAATCACTGTGGGTCAGATACCTCAGATAACATTTGGCATTCTTTAGGTTAGGTTAAATGTTCTATTCACTACTCACATTCTGTGGATGTTCTGCACAGAGAAAATGTTAAAGATGAAAAAAAGACAATTAACAGCAATGACAGTCCACCAACCACAAAAAATGACAGAAACCTTTTCTGTTGAACTCCCCTCAACTTTTCATGAAATGTAAACATGGCGACACAAAATAAGCTAACGCGCTTACAAGAGGTGGATCAACAGGGTGTGTGTGGTGTGGTGTGTGTGTAAGAGAATACATTAATAAGAGACAACAGACTGGACACACACTGCTGAGTCAGCAGACTCCATTTGAATGTGCATGTGCGTGTGTGTGTGTGTGTGTGAGAGAGAGAGAGAGAGAAGAAAAGAAACTCTTATTCAGCACCATAGGATCCGGCACAGCAACCAAACGCCAATGTAAAATGGTTGCTGCAAATTAGATCTCATAATTACACCCAAATCAAAGTCCCACATGGCTCTAATATCAGCCTGGTGTCAGAATATTTCGTAGTATTATGTACGTAAATCCATGACACTCCTTTTAGTATTATATGTTACATTTGCAATGGTTACATAAAACAGATGGTTACTTAAGCCAAAGGTTGAGAATTCTAATCTCATCCCAGACAATTTCAACATTTTAGCTAATTAGCAACTTTTCAACTACTTACTACTTAGCATGTTAGCTAACCCTTCCCCTAACCTTAACTCGTTTAGCTAACCCTTCCCTTAACCCTTTAACCTAACTCCTAAACTTAACCCTAACCCCTAGCCTAGCTAACATAAGCCACCTATCTAGAATTCATAACATCATCATACGTTTAGCAAATTCGTAACATATAACATGTTTTGCAAATTCTTAACATATTGTATGTTGTGCAAATTCAAACATATAATACAAATTGTAATTCGTAACAAATCATACCAAATGGATGTTGGACGTCCACAAATTACTACATACCATACAAAACGTAACATATCATACTAAATTGAGTGTCTCGGATTTACGTACAGAATAATATGAAATGCTCTAAGACCAGGTTGCTAATATAATCCTATTCTGTCACCCTTCTCTTCTGTAGGGACAACAACGGTGTTTGTCAGTTAAACAAAGCACAAGCTACTAATAGCCACCTCCCCTAGCTCAGCCAAATACTCTGTTCCAAACCGGATACTTGCCCCCTTTTGCCTCTGCCCTTGGTGCTGATGATTTTTGTGGATCTGAGGGCAGCGGATAGGAGTAAGCACTATGGTAACGCCTCAACGCCTTCTCAGATCCTCAAGGGCAAGTTATCAGAGAAAATAGTAGGGAGCAGGTTTTCAGTTTGGAATCGAAAGACCCCTCAATAATGTGTAAAGTCTAAATTGGGCATACGTCTTAAACAAAACAATTGTTGCAGAGAACGTGACATTGTAGCTAGTAGTAAGCTAACAAGCGGCAAACAAACTATGAGAACCATAACAGTTTAAGCATTTCTTATTGGAAAGGTCCCGGTAGTCACTCCCTGTTTCAGTCCATTTTCTTCAATTTTCTGCCTAATGACCTAGGGTTCTTGTTTCAGGGGCCTTTAGCCATGAGTAATACAGGTGGATGGAACATGGCTCTCTCTGATGTTCATGTTCCATACCCACTCCTTTTGACCTTCTCATGGTGCTCTGGGGGAACTCAATGGGTTTATAACCAAACAAGAAAATGTTGGCAATGGCATATGATAGATGTATGTACGGTATATATTTTGTTTGTTTGTTTGGACCATTTAAAACATGTTTTTGACCACTGTACATGGTTATACACTCTGACAACAAGATGCCCAGTTCAAACTGTCTATCCCTTGTGGGCCCTGTAAAACATCTTAATCTACCAAGTGTTTGCACTGGGTGCGACGTTTGTACAAAGGGCATTAAACACAGAGAGTTAGCAAAAGAGGTAAGTGAAGACAGTCTTGTGTTGTAACTTTGTTTAGAGTGTTTTTAACGTGGTGCAAATATGCTTACTAAAATTAACTTAGAATACCTGCACCACACCTAATGTGACCCGTGGTTGGTGCTCACCGGTGGTGGGTTGTCGATGGTGGTCTGCATGGCTGCAGAGAGGCCTTCCTTCATCATAGAGGTGAGGTTGTAGAACTCGTGCTGCTGGTCGATCTCAAACAGGCCAAGTAGCTTCCACTGCTGCCTCAGGCCTCCCCACATTGTCCTCTTCACTGTCCCAGTCCTCCGCGTCCCGACTGCCGGACCCCCAGACATCTCCATCTGGGGTGGGGATGACACACACACACGCACACAGAGAGACCAGTTGGACCACAAAGATTGGTCTTCCTATCGATTAACATGCGTGGTAACTCGTTGCTGGGCAAACCAGAGGTCATGTCCTAGAGAGACCTGGGCTGCCTGTGGCATGCAGAAAATGACCACGGCAAAAAAATCGAACAGGCCACATTCATTTGACCACAGCAGTCTTTCACACAGTATGTTTGGAACAAGTGGGGGTAACTAAGGACTGTGAATATAGGCTAGTGTACAGGGGCGGACTGGGACCAGAAATCAACCCTGGCATTTCTAACACACCAGACCCTTTTTTTCCCTTGTGGCTCCCACACCGGCCCATTTTTTTCCTCAAGGCCCCTACACCAGGCCATTTTTTCCTTGAGGCCTCCATTATTAGCCAAATAATTATAATTTTGCTCAAAAAACCTGAGTTAGACAGGCCCGTTGGGCTGAAAATGAACTGGCCCATCTTGCGTTTTCCAGAATGCCAGATCGCAAGTCCACTCCTGCTAGTGTATCCCCTCCTTCACCCACTTGGGGTATGTAAATATGAACCACCAGTGATCGTGGATCACCAGCTGTCTCCTTGACAACAAGCAGGAGAGGAACAAGTCTGTTCAAGTCCCTAGGGCCTAGATGTAGCTGTTGCTCTCAATGGGCCCCTGCAAGCCCTAGGGGCACTTTATCTGTTCAAGCACAGTGGCTGTAACTAATGAGGTCTTCATTTTGGAGAGCACCCAGCTTTAAGCATCTATTAGCAAAATAACAGTTTAATTAGTAGTTATATGTTAAATCATGATGAATCAAGGACAAACCATTGATAAAACATAGGGAAGCAAATAGGTTGTTTTTATCAACGTGTCAGATTATTTGAATGAGGACTCCAATTTGAGTATCTGCACTGCTCTATGTTGACCCACTGACCAATGGAACCGACTAGACACCACACCACACCCACAGCAGTAGGCTATACCAGCATAATAAAGTACACCTTTCGCCATATAGTAATACCCTATACATGTAGGGTACACAATAATATCGGCAATTATAGGACTGTCCATACAATAAAACAAAAGGCTAAATGCGCATAACGGTGATACAGCCAACAACTCTGAAAATGTTGGCCGGATGGTTTGAATATGGTGCTATTCTTTGCTGTCTAGATTAAACTTTTCACACACAATTCGGATACATCATTCTGTTGCCTATCCGGTGCCTGTCATTGCGCGCATGGAATAGATACCGACGGGTAAATTTAGCACGAATAAAACAACTACAGTAGGCTACGTCCATATGGTCAAAAACACATCCTAACAAAATAAGCAATATAAAAAATAATATTTGCGTTAACATGAGTAATAGATATTCCAGAATATGAAGATTCTTGCCTCAGTTTGGCTCATCGATGCCGCTAATTCAGGTCCTCTCGTGTCCGCTCTATAGTTCCCGAGATCAGCGCATTCCTCCTATCCACGATTGACATCGCAATCCGTTCTTTCAATGAATGCGCTCAAGAGGGGTTGTAGCGATACTGACACTGCGCGGAACCCCCAGCAAGCTGCACCAGAAATCTCGTTTCACAAAGCATTAGCTCATGTTCGTGAGCTGTAAATACTCGGGCACACAGATTATATTAAAACGCTATATACGACAACTTTAATGAGGAATCGTTTGATATGATCAATGATATGACCTGAATATTGAATGTATAGACAATTCTAAACATTGAAATCCTGAATGAATTGTGCCAGAATGATCAATATAACATTTTTATTTTGTGAACACAAAGGACATTTGGCCTATACACCATCCACATTTTCAGACATTGTTTTGCTCAGACTTGAGAAAATGGGCTATGATATCAGATGCTGAGTGATCTTGTACTTGAACTAGCCAAGCATTTAACGGTATTTCAAAGCATGACAGATTCCCTAATTTGCCAAGTGCTTGTGTGGACATAATAAATATGTCCACACAAGCACTCTGTAGACTACAGTTACTTACTAAACAATTTACATTGGTCATTCTTAGCAACATAAGAACTCAAAATAAATATTTAAGTCTTAAAACAGTGTCTGAAAAGACAAGGTGAAAAGGGATGCCACAGTGAAATCTGATATAGTACACTTTACAAAATCAGCTAATCTGAATCCTCTCCACATTATGAAGCCAGTTGTTTTTATCTAGGGCTGACCACATACAGTGAAAGCAAATAGCAACGCATTGATTTCATCCCTGGCAAAGTGACAATGCTCCAAAAGGATAAATATAGCATCTGCAGCCATGCAGGGATTGACATTAAGGGTTGCCCTTTTGCCTGGGGCAAGTGAACTGAGCAGTCGCACAAGTTCGGCCTGCTCTGAGTTTGCCCCATTGGGCAAGTGATGAAAAATAAATACACATAGTAAACAACCGAATTGCAAAGAATTCCAGTAGCCTAAAGCTGATCTTTCTGGTTCATTCCCATTGTTTACACAAAAGACAGACAATTTATGGCAGTCAGGCAAGTTGAGCCTGCTCTGAGAATGTTTTTACCAAAATACAAAGGATTCCTCCTCTTTGTGTAGGTGAAAGGCAGTTCTGTGTGTAAATAACTAATTTACATTTTCAGGGAAGTAATCATAATCTTCTGGCAATGCCCCCCAAAAAACCTGACTTGCCCAATGGGCAAGTGCCTTTCAGACTTTAACGTCAATCCCTGCCATGCATTGCCAACAGCAAGGTTGTGGCTCTGAATAAGGAGACGGGATAGAAGGTGGTGGACAGCAGCTCTTCAAGTCTCGTCTTATTTCTTTCAGTCATTAGATGTTTTCATCAGCTGTCACAGAGAAGCAGTCCAGACTTTATTTTTGGTTTCTCCCGATGGAATGTTGGAAAGACGCTGGAACCAGGGGGGTTCTAGAGAAGCTACTGTAGCATAATGAATTGCTCTACATCCTGACCCGTCTAACAGCGTCTCTGTGACACCATCCCTCTTAGTCCACCTTAGGCTTGCGGTTCTTCCAGGTGACCACTCCAATGAAGGTACCTGAGGAGAGGAAAGAGAATGTCTGGAGGTTACTCTCTTTAAAGGAGAAGAATAAGGTCACTGTTCTCACCAAGACCAGACGGAACTACAGTGGTGGCCAAATATATCGGCACCCTTGCACTTTTCTTAATTAACACCTTTGTTGTATTGTCAACATTGCAGAACCAATGTTTTTTGGGGGAGGAAATGTTCATTAAGAAAATTTAAACAAATGGCATTTACAAAATTATAGGTTTTTGATGGGGTTCAGATACGGACTCGTCGCTGCCCACTCCAGAACAGTCCAGTGTTTACTTTTGAACCTTCTGGAACACCAACAACCTTCAACAGAGACCCAGTTTTTGGACACTGGGTTGAACAATACACTACAAAACACCTTGATAATCTGCTTTCATTATGTCTTACACACGTTCAAGGCCCCTAGTACCAGAGGCATCAAAGCAAAGCATTCAAAGCATTAGCGAACCTCCCCCCCGTTTGATTGTAGGGAGGGCGTTCTTTTCTTTGAATGCTTAATTTGGTCATTGGTAAACATAGGAAGACTCCACTGCTGAAAGAGACAAGCCCCATCTAAACATGCCTAAATCCTGGGAAAATGTTCTGTAGACCAATGAAACAAAATTAGAGCTGTTTGGCAATACATCAGCGCTATGTTTACCGATGATCAAATAAAGCATTGAAAAATGTTCTGGAGTGGCCAGCGATGAGTCCAGATCTGGATCCCATCAAAAACCTATGGGAAAATCTGAAAACAGCAGTTGGTGGAAGGCAACATTCAAAACAGCAGTTAGCAGCTAAAAAGGTGGCAAGATTCCCAGTAGAAAAGTATAGCAAGCTCAAAGATGGCTAAAATAGGTTATCTTCTACCCCTTTTTTTCTTCCCAATTTCGTGATATCCAATTGGTAGTTAGTCTTGTCCAATCGCTGCAACTCCAGTACGGACTTGGGAGAGGAGAAGGTCGAGAGCCGTGCGTCCTCTGAAACACAATCCCGCCAAGCTGCATTTCTTCTTGACACAATGCACGCTCAACCCGGAAGCCAGCTGCACCAATGTGTCGGAGGAAACACTGTACACCTGGCGACTGTCGGCGTGCATGCGCCTGGCCCGCCACAGGAGTGCCATTTGTTTAAATGTTCTTAATTAACATTGTAAACTTAAGTTTCCCACACAAAATATGGTTCTGCCATGTGACAATCCAATAACAACGCGTGGAGACAATGTTTTTTTTAAACTTATTTTTGAAGAAATGGGGAATTATTTTAGAAAGCTGCAAGGCTACCAATATATTTGGCCACCACTGTAGGTTCCACACATATTCACCAATTTGAGTGTATTGCATATGCATCTGTTCATGCCCAGTTAGGATGTTCTGTGATTTGTAGACCACCAGATAGTCATCTCAGCTGCACCTAGCTCAGGGAGGTCCTTCTGAACAAGCAGAATGCCTTATATCCTAATCCTTTCAGATGTACAGACTGAGGGTAGGGAACAGGGAAGGGAGCAAAACACTAGATTAGAACCCATCCTACGTAGCATTCTAGAACTCACCTACACAGAGCAGCAGTATCAATGCTGCGATCCCAGGTAGAATGACAGAGTACTCCCGTGGAAGGAAATACTGGTGGACCACATGATCGCTGTCCACGAAGGGCTGGAAAAGGTACAATATCCCAAATGAGTTAGTGGACACAAAAAATAAATAACATTATTGGATTCCTGGCAACGAGTTTAACTTGCAGATCTATAGCATGGTCCCATTATTGTTTGTGCTGTCTGGCCAGCTAATTGGCAAGCGTTGGGGTAAATCCATTCTAATTCAATCCCTTTTTGACAGCAAACCTTTTGTTTGTGTAGCACCCCATTTTCCTGGCCTGTGTCCCATAATGTGCCTGCATTCCATACAGAACCAGGCTAATAATGACTGGCCATCTTTTAAATTGTTCTTACATGATTTGGATATATTTACTGTAACAGCAAAGTTAAGAGACTTCAAATAAAGTGTAATGCATTATTTCATGCTAAATCCTCTAGAGGGCAGAATTTGGAAAAACGACACTTGTTACCAAAACGATTCCCCGGCAAAAAAATAAATACGCGGGGAAATGACTGATTTTTCCCTTTTTTTTTTTCTTCTTCAGGTTTTCGATCTAATTTTGAGGTCTGTAAAAAATGTGTGTAGATACCCTTTATTTATTTCAGGTGCACATCAGCCAGAGTGTTGTGTTTGACTAGCGGTGTTTCTGTAACCATAGAATGTTTCATAGCATGTTTCCAGTTTAGGGAAGCACATTTTCACCATAAAAATGCACGTTTATAATAAAGCATTCCATGCATCATCGCATTTGTAGACTTATGTCAAATATCTTACTATTCCTAATGTGATGAGTAGATTAGATAGTTATATTATTAGCTTAAATTATGACTATCACTTCCCCAAAAATAGACTGTTCAATGAATGGCTGAGCGCGTAGAGATGTAGAGTAGGCCTAGGCTATAACGGAATTGTTTCTTGGCCATTTCTAAACACATTTCATGCAATTCTATTACACTTTAAATGACTGGAGACATTATCAGAATGTTTTTTGATATGACAAAAACTGCAGGGTAGCCTACTCTGCTGACACTGACAAACAGATCAATAAAAACAAGGTTGTCTGATCCATATATTAGGCCTACGAGAAGGGGCGACAAACAGCCTCGATATGACGTCCATTTAACCTGGAGGAGAAAATGATTGTCCTTAAACGCATTTTCAAATGGCATTGACCCAACAATGATAAAGAGTGAATATGCACACTCACCGGAGAGAAGGCCGATGCTCTCTGCTGGTGCTAATAAGATATGCTATACTGTTCAATCAATGAAGTTGAGAGTTTTGATAACTATAAAAGACTGATTAGAGTCTTTTCATTGTCTTCTGTTTACAGCAATAGCCATTTGCTTTCCAAACTGATGAAATATTGCTATATGCCTGGCTGGGCCTCTGCTTTTCACTGACAGGCATAACTCAACAAATTGCGTGCCCTTCCAACTGTAGGCAATGCGATTAAAAACAAAAGTTTTTTTAAATAAGCTAATGATCCTGTGGCCAAATCATGCTTCCTGGTGTAGTAGCCCGTTTTCAATGATTAAATGTATTTCTGTATAGATAGGAGTAGGCTAATTAGGCTATTTAATTTTGGCAATTTAATTAAATTTACTTTAGGGAAAGCTTAGCTTATGAACACGCCACCTTTGTCTGTAGCGAACTTTTATTGTTATTGTAATTTTTACCCCATTTTTCGTGATTACGATCTTGTCACATCGATGCAACTCCCCAACAGGCCTGGGAGAGGCGAAGGTCGAGTCATGCGTCCCCCGAAACATGACCCGCCAAGAGAATTTTCGACCAACCTTAGCAATACAGTCTTCGTCCTCAATTCGTGGAAACAGGAGGACGAAGCCAGTATCACCAAGCTTTGTAGAAAATGATCTGTGCTACACCAAACCGTACCTATCCTGTAACTCCCAGTAATGGATACCAAAAATCTTTGGTTAAATCACATTATCTGGTGTAACAATCTGTAGCTAGGCTATACCTATCACACAGGAGGCTGCTGAGGAGAGCACAGCTCATAATGTCTGGAACGGAGCAAATGGAATGGTATCAATCCTCCATGTGGTTTTATACCATTCCACTCCAGCCGTTACCACAAGACTGTGCTCCCCAAATAAGGTACTAACAACCTCCTGTGACCTACCAGTATGATGACCCAGATTGTGTAGTATATAAACAATAAGAGGCTGAAGCCAACCAGGCCCATGCCAACTGCTCGATCTGCCACTGTTGCCTGAAAGAAATGAAGACAAAACGTATGAGTGTGAGGTTAAACTGAGAAAATACTGTATCAAGCTATTGAGATAATAATAAAGTACCACATTATGAGTCATAATACCCATAAAACCTAGCAGTTAAACAGCGAAATGGTTTCAATCATTTTTCTGCCATTCATTTGTCCCATAGGGGATTTTAGAAACACTTAAATAAGGGCTGTGTTTCGTGTAGGCTTACCCTGGCGTGATGTTTTAATAACCATGTGAATCTCTCCATGACAAGGTTATTTTTTTATCAATATATTCGCCTGTATTTACCCTTAATTAGCTGCTAATGTGGCTATCATAATGAACTACAAATGCCATAATGATCTGGGCGAGACTGCCGAATCGAGGCAAAGGTAAGAATCTCTGGATTAACCGTCTAATGTTAGCTAAATGTAGTAATTAATACATTTGCGACATTTCTTTAAATGCACCTGTTAGCAAAGGTGCCAGCTAGAGATGACGCAAGGATTTGTAGTCTTGCGTGTATATTTTTATGCTAATTAAATAGCCGAGAATATTGATAAGTCACCTTGTCCGAACGTCATGCCAGAGTAAGCCTAGATGAAACACAGCCCTTATTTTAAGTGTTTCTAAAAAGAAATGGAGGAAAAATTGTAAACCTTTCCCTGTTTAACCGCTATAGGTTTTATAGCTATTATGACACCTCCACTGTGTGGCTCTATATGCTACCTATTACTAGAATAGCATTACGAGCAAGGTAGTTACAACGTTTCCTTTCATAATCTGTCTGGGTGATAAAATTAACCATCCACGACACATGAAAACGACGATAGTGTGATAGCTAGCTAGCTGTCTGTAACTACCATACAGCCATGTTTGAGTGATTTATAGCTAGCCAAGTAACGTTAGTATCTAGCCAACTTAAGTAACTAGCAAGTTCGTGCAACTCTTCTGGCTTTCACTTGGTCTCTGGATCTTCCCTAACGACATTTTATCAGCTAGTCCATAGACAATTAATAGGTTTGTGAATATAAAATAATAGTAACATTATACAGGCTATATCACAAAATGGCTAGTAGCCCTGGCAAATGTCTTTCACCATTTCTGACGTGTTGTTTCCGCGTTTGAATCACTTCCGCAAACTGCGAGCGTAACTCGGATGATGAAGAAAATAGGTAAATGTTCGGTTAGTGTTATTTAGAATCCTTGGAACGTCCATCTTCTTCTTTGGATTAATGGCGGATCGCAACCAACTGAAAGGTGCATACACCGCCACCTACTGTATCGTATTGTAAGGCCGATCACGGCCTCCCACCCCTAAATTATCGCACCCACACCCGTATCCTTGATACATTTCAACATCTCCCTCAACACTATCCTGTCACCACTCCCTCCTCCCAGCACCCCACCCATTCCCCAACTCCTCCCTTCCCTCCTGACCCGGTCATACAACCTTTCCCTCTACTCATCATACCGCTCGCAATACAGCAATACATGTTCCACTGTTTCCTCCACCATACACCCCTCGCACAATCCGGTCTCATGTCTCCCTATCATCTTCATCATCGCGTTCAGACCTGTATGACCAAACCTCAACCTACTCCGGATTACTTCATCCCTCCTACAGCCCCTATTCCCAACTTCCACCCTTACCGTTTTCTGTACACCATAATATCCCCTCCCTGTCCTGCACTCATCCCACTGTTTCTGCCATAATTCCAACCCCACCAACTTTATCATCGCTTTCACCTCCCCCCGTCCATACGATATCCTCACATCCACGCCCTCCTTCCGTGACGCACATTTCGCCACCCTATCCACCTCTTCATTACCATCAACCCTACATGCGCTGGAACCCAACAGAACCAGACCACCACCCCATCCTCTCCAACCCCAACATCTGCTCCATCAACTCCACTAACAAATCCCCTCTATCTGACCTACCCAACGTTATACTACTCAGCACAACAGCCAAATCCGTACACACCACCACCCTGAGCGGCCTAACCTCCTCCACCCAACACAGCCCCAAAATCATTGCCATCATCTCAGCAGTATATACTGACACATGATCAGTCACCCTCCTACCGATCCTTACTCCAAACTCTGGGACAAACACCCCTGCTCCTACCTTCCCACTAACTGGATCCTCAGAAATTCAATGTACCCTTCACTCACAAACCTCTCCACTCAACTACTGATGCAGTTTGCATCCCACTTTTTCTTCCTCTCCAACATCCTCATGTCAACATTCGGCACAGGAAACTACCAAGGTGGTACCCTTCCTAACGCGACCACCGGTCCGACATCCTTCCCCGTCAATCCATACTCCTCCACCTTCTTCTCTATCACCCACCCAAACGCTCTAATCTTTCCCCCTTCTCTCTCCCAGCACCTTCCCACAACCTCAACAGCAGGATGCCTCACCGAGCTCCCCTTCATCCTCACCCAATACGCTAAAGCCAGCTTATCCCGCCTCAACGCCAATGGCATCTCACCCGTCTCCACCTGCACCGCTGCCGTTGGCGTCGACCTACATGCGCCTAAGCACAACCTCAGCGCACGCGCCTGAATCCTATCCAACACCTCTAACACAGTCCTGGCTGCTGACCCATAGACAAAGCACCCATAATCAATCACCGACCTGATCAGCGCCTGATACACACTCAGCAATGCCTGCCTGTCAGCCCCCCACTTAAATCCCACCACCGCTCTCATAAGGTTCAACGCCCTTCTACACTTTACCTCCACAGCCGCGACATGCTTCCTCCACGTCAACCTCTCGTCAAACCACAGACCCAAGTACTTAAAGGCCGTCATCCTGCCTATATCCTGTCCATATATCTGCAAGCTCACATCTTTAACTGTTCTATTCGAATAGACCATGAAGCACGACTTAGCCACCGACATCCGAAAGCCCCATTTCATTGACCATTCTTCCACAGCCGTCACCGCACACTACATTTTCTCACACGAACCCACTCTGAGCTTCACTCACCAAACCCCTACTGTCAAAATAATACATCAACCTACTCACAATCATCTTCTCCATTAACTTACACAAATTCGACGTGAGTGCTATGGTTCTATAATTAGCGGCTTTTGTAGGATCTTTCCCCGGTTTCACAAACGGCAGCACCACTGCCCTCTTCCACCCTTCTGGCAGTACCCCACTCCTCCACACCATATTAAACAGTTCCAGTACCGCCTTCTTCACACTTTCAGAGGCATTCCTCACCCTCACATAACACACCCTATCTTCACCTGGGGCTTGGAACGTCCATACCCTACTCTACCCGTTTTAAAGTTCAATGCGGTGACGTCAGAGTTGGACGTCGCAAGGATTCTCTGCGCAAGCCAAGCAGACCAGAGCTGCTGCTTCTGCTTCTTCTTCTTTGGTGTTTTATGGCGGTTGGCATCCAACTTCAATGGTGCATTACTGCCACCTACTGTACTGGAGTGTGGACCAGAGATTGAAACCTATATCCTATCTGCCAGTCCCGTGTCCTTCAAGAAGCTAAATAAATGTGTACTAATGTCATTTTCCCAGTAATTCCCTAAGTGAATTCCCTTGCACCCCTAACCTTCTTATACCCTCTTTCAGCTTTATCCTTTCCCTCTCATATTTCTGACACTCAAACACCACATGTTCCACAGACTCAATATTATTACAAAATTCACATCTTCCTGACATATGCTTACCCATAATATGTAAATACTTATTTAACCCACAACTCTTAGCCTAGTAAAAATTACTTCTTTCCTCCGTTTCCTTCCAGCGACCCTCCCTGTCCCAACCTTTCTTTGTATTCTGTATAAGCATATCCCTTTCTCCTCTTTGTCCCAATTTTAGACCAGATTAGGGCCTTAGCTTCTGCTTTACTTATTGAAATTGATACTTCAACAGCTTCCCTTTTACTGGCTTTTTTAGCCAAACCATCCACCATTTCAATCCCCTCAACCCCTACATGTGCTGGAAACCATGTAAACTTTACCCTGATCCCCATCTGACCAATCCATGTGTGAAGTTCCAGTACCTCATATACAATGTTCTGCCTTGATTGTGATTTGAATGATTGCAAACTCTTTAAAACTGCACTAGAGTCTGAGCAAATTACAACTTTTTCTGGCCTAACTTCTTCTACCCACTGCAATGCCAACCAAATACCCACTAACTCCACTGTAAATATAGATAAATGATCCGACAGTCTCTTCTGTACCTTGACCCCCATCTTTGGTAATCCAAATACGGACCCAGTTTGTCCAGTCTGAGGATCCTTAGACCCATCTGTGTAAATGTCCAGATAGTCGCATTCAACAGACTACAAAAAACTTCAGATAAACCCCCCCCTCTCTACCCCCCACCCCCCCCCACCCCCCCCCCGCTCGCCCCCCAGTCCACTCCTGCCAAACACCTCATTA
Source organism: Thymallus thymallus (assembly GCA_023634145.1). NCBI lineage: Eukaryota > Metazoa > Chordata > Actinopteri > Salmoniformes > Salmonidae > Thymallus > Thymallus thymallus. The sequence continues at coordinate 9,825,171 of CM042403.1, read as the reverse complement.
CATTTAATACCTTTTTAAACTTTACTATAACCTTCTCTATGTGGCCAGCCCATGTAAACCTAGCATCAAAAACCACTCCCAAAAACCTAAAGGACCCTACCTTCTCCAGTACATGCCCATATAATTTAAGATTGATCTCTTCCCCCACCTTTTTCCTTGTAAAGAAAACCGCCTGTGTTTTTTCTATTGAAAATCTAAAACCCCATCTCAGTGACCACCGCTCTACTAGCTCTATTGTTTCCTGGACCTTACTAACTGTATACTTTATATTCCTTCCACAAGGCCCCGTCATCCGCAAACAAAGACCTTCCAATCCCAGGCCCTACATCCGAAAACACATAATTTATCATGATGGAGAAGAGCAAAGGACTAATCACACTGCTCTGGAGTGTCCCATTCTCTACAAGATAGCTACCAGATATATATTTACTAATTCTTACCCGAATATAACGCCCATACAGGAAATCCTTTACCCAGTTAAAAGCCCTACCTCCTATTCCCAAAATATCCATATATCATCAACCCCTCTTTCCACAACATATCATATGCCTTCTCAACATCAAAGAAGACTGCCACCACTGTTTCCCTATTGACCTGGGCTTTTCTTATGTCATCTTCCAGACAGAACACTGGATCCATTGTCCCTCTACCCTTCCTGAATCCACTTTAATATGATGCAATTCATTCCCTCTTCTCCAAAAAATAGCACAGTCTGTCCGTTATCATTCGTTCCATAATTTTACCCACGAGATGTTAACGCAATCGGCCTATAACTAGTAGGTTTTGTGGGATCCTTTCCTGGTTTCCTAATTGGGACTACAATTGCTTCCTTCCAACTCTTTGGAAGCTGTCCTTCCTCCCAAACTCTATTGTATAGATGGTACCTCACCCATAAAGACAACATGATATAACATATTTAATCTCCTCCTGGTGAGGTCAACCCTGCTCTAGCAATCGCTCTCTCCATCTCTACCTTAGAAAATGGTGCACTCAATATGCCTTCAATGTCCTTTCCCTTCCTTTTTTAAAATCCCCCTCCAGGTTACCAGAGCTGTGTATTGCCACAAAACCTTTAGTCATCATCTCTGCCTTCCCCTTGTCAGTCACTGCCTTCTCCTCCCCACTGACCAGTACAGGGTTGTCCCATTCCCTCCTTATGACACTCATCTTCCTAATCATCCCCTATACTTCTCCCACAGGTGTTTCTCTGCCTATTGAACTGCAGAACTGGCGCCAATCATTTCTCTTAGCCTGTCGTATGGTCTTTCTTACTAATGCTTGAGCCCTTTTATATTGTAGCAAATGCTCAAAATTATGAGTCCGTCTCAACAGCCTTAAAGCCCTATTCCTTCATCTTACTACTTCCCTGCATTCCTCTGTCCACCACGGAACCGCTTTCCTTTTCTTTATACCAGAACTCTTAGGAATAGTTTAATGCGCCGCACCTCTAATACGTTTTTGGAAACTCCTATACTCTCTATCAATATCCATATCTCTAACCTCCCCAACTAACCTTTCCTCATCAAACATCTCCCTCTTCCTTCTCCAGACTGTTTTTCCACCCTCATTCCAATTGTGCATAATATAGGAAAATGATCACTCCCTACTTACGACTCCTCCCATATCGCCCATTCACAAAGCCCTGCTATATCATTAGATGCGATAGTAAGGTCTAGTGCAGACTATTTTCCTGAAACCATTTCAATCCTTGTCCCTTTACCATCATTAAGACACACCAACCCTTTCAAATCCAACAACTCCTTCATCACCCGACCATTTTCATCTAACTTCCTCCCACCCCAAAGTGGACTGTGAGCGTTAAAATCCCCACAACACACTACCTTTCGTCTGCCCTGTCTCTCAACATCTTCCATTTTATCTACTTCCAATCTCCTACATGGATTGTAGAAGTTAATTATCGCTAAACTATCCAGTTCTACACACACCTCCACAACCACATATTCTAGCTCCTTTCCCACTCCCAGGATCCTGTTTAATAAATGTAGCACAGCCTCCTCCACCCCTTGTATTTCTATCTCGGCGAACCACAAATCCCTGTATCACAAAATCCAGATTTGGTCTAAGCCAAGTCTCCTGAATACAAATAACATCTGTTTTATACACCATTTAATCTATAAACCGTTTAAACTCTTGTCCATGTTCTACCAGGCTTCGAGCATTCCATTGTATTAATAACACCATGATTAATATCAACCAACCCATGACTCCTGACTAGACTGATGCTTGAGATCATCTCTCACTGTTTCCCATGTCAGCCCTGTTACATCCAAATGTCTTACTACCGCCATCACTATCAGCTGTATTCTTTCCGTCTTTGATTTGATATCTGCAGTGACATTAATCACACCAGCAATAAATGTCACTAACTTCCTTACATTCACTTGCGTCATATTTCCCTCTATCTGCTTTATTTGTCTTACTTCATGCAATCCCACATTATCCCCACTGCTACCTCCTGTTGCCTGGTTCCGTATGACACCTTCTGTCCCACCCTCACTTGGTGTACTTGTACCGCTTTCTTCATCATCGCACATCCTCCATAAGCCACACTATGAGCACCCCCACAATAACAACATTTAGGTGTCATACCTTCCCCACACTGACCATAACTATGATATCCTCCATATCTGGCACACCTTCTTGTCTCCTTGCACATTACTGCTACATGTCCAAACCCCTGGCAGTTATAACATCTAAGTGGTTTAGGCACGTGATGTCTGACAAAGTAAGTCATATAACCAATTGTTACTTTTCCTTGGAGTACCCCTCCCTCAAACTGTAGATAGATAGGTAGGTAGGTACTTTATTTATCCCCGAGGGGAAATTTCTTTGTCAAGCAGCTACAACAAAACATAGGGCAGGTGCAAAATGCCAGAACGAAAATACACAAAAGACAGATACATGATACATGTTACATAGAGCGGCAGTATGAAAAAGTATAGAAATACAAGAAGTCTGGAGTGCAAAAAAGCTATAAAAAGACATTGCATAGTATGGGTGGTTGGCTGAATATGTACACTATACATTGGTGGATGGTTAACTATACTATACAGGTTGATGGCAGAGAAATACTTCAATAGCTAAAGATGCGTATGATATGAGTGAGGGTAATAATTGTTTACTTAATAGACATACTGGTTAAATGAACAGGTAAGTGAATATTTTGCATGGTTAAATTAACTGTACAGGTAAGTGAATATTTGCATGGGTACATTAAGTGTACAGGTAAATGACAGGAGTAGATACTTAAATAGCTAAATGTGTGTATGATATAATTTGGGGTAATAATAGTAATTCCCTTAAAATACAGTCCTTAGTGCGCAGGGTTTAATTACAGATAAATACACGTATTGCACATTCGATATATTCCAAAAGCAATGGAAAAAAACTGAAAAAAAGATACAACTGACAGGATACTAAAATGGATTCCTGAGTGAATGACTACGTAAGTTAAGTCCAAGAATGACTTACAATATTGCACGTGATATGATATAACAACTGTACATGAGTATGTATATACAGACCTGAATGAATAAATAAGTCCTGAGTGAATGAGTGATTACGGACCAGAGTTACTCACGGATGGATGCATAATTGTTAAACTAGGTCCTAACACCCCAACAGCTCCAGGTCTGTGTTGCCGACGGCACGGCACCCTGGTGAGGCATTAAATAGTCTAATAGCGGGCAGGAAGGACCTCCTGTAGCGCTCTCTGGCACACCGTGGTGGGATCAGTCTGTGACTGAAAGTGCTCCTCTGCGTCATAACCATGGCATGCAGAGGGTGGGTGACGTTGTCCATGATGACCAGCAGTTTGGCCAGGATCCGTCTCTCCGCCACCTCCTCTAGAGTGTCAAGGCAATGCCGGTGTCAATCTGACCGGATTTACATATCCCACTCCACCTTCCTCCCGAAACGTAACTACTTTATACTCCTCGTCATCTCGTTCCTCTGGTCTAATTATATCATTCTCCTCACCACTCAGTTCCGAGTTACTACTTGTTCCTCGTGTGCTAACCTTCCTCTTCTTCACCTGTTCATTTCTACTCCCTACCTGCATTCCCTTTCCACCCTTCCCCTTACCTCGCCCTCCTCCATCTTCCTCCATTCTTTCTCCTCCCGCACATCTATCTCCTTCTTCCATCTCCGGTCCATTCACAGTACAGCCGTAGAGAACCGCCGTAACTACTGTTGTTTTAGTTTTCCTCCTTCTGTTCCAATGTTGATCGCCCAAAAGAACAGCTACTCGTGACCAGAGTGCCTTGCCAAACGTAAATACAATGTAAATCAATGATCTTCAAATTGTATCATTGATTATTTTATTATTAGGCCTGCTAGCTACATACATTGCTAGACCTACTGTTCTTCAAATCAAAATGTATTGGTCACGTACACAACGTGTTTATCAGATGTTATTGCGAAATGCTTGTGTTTCTAGCTCCCTTAGTGCAGTTATATCTAACAAGTAATATCTAACAAATTCACAACAATACACTAATTTAAAGGAATGGAATCAAGAAAATATATATATATGGACGAGCAATGTCAGAGGGGCATAGAATAAGATACAGTAGAATAGATAGTATTTGAGTGGAAACCTAAGTCATTGACAAACTATCAACCTATTGACCGCAGTTACCTGTATAAGAGTTCAATAATGCAATTTATAATCTAAAGAATGGATTTAAATCAACAAAATATTAGGTTTAGGCCTACCAATGTTGTAGTCTATTGCTCAGTGTGTAACCTAATTTTTATTGCATAGAAAAGGCACATTTAATAAATAAAACGCATCAAGCACAGCAGAGTAGGCAATTGGTTAATATCAATAATTGGTTACTATGTGATGCAAACTGTGACTATTAAGTGGGAATAACAGCAAGTACACTGATGAGGGCTTTGGCATTTTTGTATTTCCTGATGTCAAATGAGGACAACAAAAATCATACATACTAGTTTTAGGATTTGCAGCAAAGATTTGTACCATTATAACTGTAGAACAATTATTGGCCACTGATTAGATTCATGGCTTTATCAAAATGTGCGGATGAGACAACGCAACAATTTAAACAGGTAGAACAAGTAAATGGTCATACTTTACATATTATTTCAGTAGTTGAAAAAAAGTATATAAATATACATAAAATATTGTTGAACTACAAAGTTGTCATTGGTCATATTATTTCAGTGATTTAAAAATATAATATATAAATATACATAAAATATTGTTTTTTCTTAAAGTTTCCAAAATTAAAGACCAGTACAGTATAGTTATATTCTCTCACTTTTCAATTCATTATATCAATTTCAATGGATTTTCTTCCCCCAAGTTTTTCTGACCTTGTAAAAGCATACTCCCATAGTTTTTTGCGGGTAGCCACCACACTTCCCTCAACTCCCACCCCACACTTAGCCAAATTACTGCAAGAATGGCTGCAGCAAGGCTGTCACTCGATCGTCCTTGCGTGGCAGTCTCTCCATGAACTCTTGGGTGGCCTTGATGGAGTCATGCATCCCCCAGGTCTCCACCATCACCTCTGCAAGCTCCTCAGGGCTTTTTCGTCCTTCCAGAGCACTCTTGGTGACTGGCTTTTGCTCACAATGCCTCATCATTGACCTTAGCCTCTTCATTTCATCCTTTGACAGTTCTCGCAGTATTTCACACAGCGCCTTTATCCACTGCTGCTCAGTGAATCTTTTCACCTGAGCAGCATTATCTGCTGAAAGTAGGGGAGGAGACATGGTGAGAGCTGTGTGGCCAGGAATTTATTTAATACAGCAGACAGATGAGATAACATACAGTAGCCTACATTCTGAGAAGATGGTTATCAGATTGAAAGTAACGTAGGATAACGGTACAGGTTTAAAATTATGATAAAGAAAATATCCCGTATGACTGGTTGGTCAGAGGGAACCGGTTACCCGGTGGTGTGTTGAGAATTACTCGGCGAATCCAGCGTCTCCGTGTCTTTAGCTTTGTTGCCTCCAGAATTGTCATATTGAGTTCTGTGACACCACGGTTCAAGAAGATCTCAAAGGTGGGGTGTTGGTATGTGCAATATGAAATGTGAAAAGTGTATTTCTGAAAGGGTAAAAGAGGGAACATGTGAAAGAGAAAAAAGGAGAGATAGCGAGATGAATGGTATGGTTAGTCTTAAATGAAAGGCAGAATAACGTGACATTATTAGCAAGATGTCTCTGGTTTGCTGTTCCACTTACTTTGGGTTGGACAAGAAAGTCCTGTTCGAGGTCAGAAGTCACACTATATTTGGCTGTGGGGGTCAGCATACAGGATGAACTGGTCTTGATGAATGTGTACTCTTTGTGCTGATTTTCCACCTGTGAGAAAAATATTTTATGCAATGCTGAATCCCAAACCAGTCCCTTTATCTTCCCCCTTGCCCCTCCATTTGCACGTTCACACACGCCTCCGTCATATGCACAAATTATCGAGGGTGGCTGGGGCTAATTAGACCCTTTATTTGATCCCCTTGCCACTCTGGAAGTCACCCTCTGAGTTTTGTCAGCAACACGTGACAATGAAGGGAACTCCGAGCGAGTCAAGGGGCTGGGTTGGGATTCACAAGGCTTACTTTTTCTCCGTCATGTTACAATTTAAAACAGACTCAGAGATATGACGTTGCAACAAGTAGAAGGATGAACTGCAGATGAGGGTGATGCAAGACATTGAAGTAGCAAAAAATATGTGCACCACTGTTGCAACATGATTCCCGAGCGTTTCCCTGCTCAGATGTTGCATGCATCAACCAATGGTTGCGTTCCACGTCATCGACTGTGCCGTTGGCTATCAGATTGCTAGAACATATGATGTTGTTAGCTGATACGTAAAATACCTATCCAGGCGTAAGATCTGGCATGCATCAGCAACATATGGGCAGAGGAACGCGTCCAATATCTGCAGCAACAGAACAGCAGAGAAGTGTAGCCTCGCAATTCACATTCTTAGTTGTTGCGGAAATCGGCCCGATGTTGCAGTTTACTTTGTGCATCGCTGACTCTAACTCTAAGTGGAGTCAAAAATGAAAAACAATTGTTAGGATCTGGGCTCGGTTTCCCTGTAGCAAAGGACCTTAAGCTCACAAGTGTGCTAATGATGCAGCGTTCCTATAAACGGCCAGAGACGTCACATGCGTTTCCCAAAACACCAGAGAGAACGGTCGCTAAGTGCGTCGTTGGAGCATTTGTCAATGCTGATAGGATCGAAAGAAAGGGAGCGGTGCTCTCGGATCAGCTTTCTCCATTCAAATCTTACCTTTAACATTAGAATTATTCCACAATACTGGCGACGGATCAACTCCTAGATAGATATCACCTATGGCTCCAAATATTGAGGGAGCTTTTACTAATTCTTACCCTATAGGCAGACGCGTAAATATAGACAGTGCATCTATAACAAAACAATATGCTTATTCTACATAAACTATGAACACTATTCAACTAAATGAATAATTTCTTATTTTATTTTGTACTTCTTTCATATACAGAAATGCATTGAATGCTGGGTAATATGTATGTTGTCCAATGCCTATTCTCTATTTGATCATGACGAGATAGCTAGTTTAGGCGCCAAATCTGAAGGTCAAGACTGACAACCTGAGCACATCTGCAAGCCGAGTGAGCAGCAATCATGCCTTACAAACATAAAAGAGGCAGCAAGAAAATAATTGAGTGAAAAGTACAGGAGGAGAAGGTAGCAAAGGTTCCTAAATTGGATTCATTTGGTTTCTTTTATACTAATCTCCAGCCCACGCTGAATGGGCTGGCTATCCTGTCCATTGAATGCATCAGAGCCCGGGAGATTAACATTAAGGACATTGTCGAGGATTTTGCTCAACGCAAAGCTCGTCGAATGCCATTCACATAGGTGAGTACAAGTGCTTTTTCAAGAGGATTTGGGGTATCTGATGGGCTACCGTAGCCCCTATTTAATAGGTTGTTATTTCAGAGTCAGGTCACCGCCGAGCACCTGTTTCATAGTATGTGTTTTTAAGATCTGCGTAATTCCACTGTGTGTGCTGCAGCACATTGACCGTCTGTTTACGTTACGCGTGTCAAAGGGCAATCCATGGTCCTGATAGCTTTCTCTTTGACCTCTCTACTTTACCAATATAATAGTCTAAGTAACTCATTCAACTGTAAAATTCAACACATTGTTGGTAAAATATATACGCCTAATGGTGTGTGTGTGTGTTTCATAACTAACATTGTGCACATGTTGTTACACATCGTGAAATATATAGGGGCAAAATAATGACAGACAGAAGCCTATTTGAAAAATACATCTTGCAATGCAATTGGACACATCATCAGTGATGTAACCCGAGGTCATCGGGTGTTTCAACATCATACACCCTCGCCAAGGCGACCCAACAGGGGTTCATCAAGCCCCGACTTGTGTCCAGGTAGCATGCCTCTTGAGCCACATCCACATAGAGGCTCTTTCAGCTGCCTCTGTAGCAGTCTTGATGGCCTTCCTCCTTTTGGCGCCTGTGATGCCCAGTAGGCTATTCGCCTTATTCACCTACGTCACCATCTTAAACCAAAATGAGGCTGAGGGGTACGGAAGAAACGTTGGACCGCTTGATACCAGCAATGCCGCATCACTGCTGCGTTCCCAAATGTACCTCTTCCAAAAGAAATAAATCTTGTAGAGGTCAAACCTTCCATCGTTTCCCAAAGGATCCTGAACTTCGCCGTGAATGGATTCACAAAATAAGAAGAGTTCCTGGTCGCCATTTCAAGGTAAACTGTAACCCTAATAGCTATGGCTTGATTAGAACTACCACGCGCGGCAGTCATTTTGACTGTTTTTATTTTTGCAACTGTCCTTCTCCCATTTCAATGTATATCGTTAGTAACTATAAAACAGTAATTTATCTAACGTTACAGATCCACGTGGACACAAAAGTATGTTCAGATCACTTCACCGAAGAGTCTTTCTTGAATGCCCTGTCTTGCTTTGGTGACACATTGGAAACAAGCTATTTTGATTGATGGTTCCAATACTCTTTCAGCTAGTTATTTTTAGCCGAGCAGGGAAAGGTGAACTGTTGAAATGAACGATCAAAATGAATGTTCGATCGTTTAGCAAGCGGATATGTTCTAGCAGTGGCACCACTCTGCAAACTGAGCAGTTTATCCACAATCATGATATGTTGTAAGGCGCCTCATTTTTACGCATTGACCTAAAAGACCTAGCTCTCGCTCCTCTTGACTGTTGGTTAAAGAAGCTAATGTTAGCACTCAACAGAAACAGTCTGGTGTGGTTAGATATGCTAACATCGCCTAGCATCAGCTTTAAACCAGTCCAATTGGTTGAAAATACATATTGCATAGGTTCCAAAATCTGATAGGATTTTCTATTGGATTCTAATATGAACGTATACATACATACATAACATAACATAACATAACATACATACAGCGGGCGAAAAAAGTATTGAACACGTCACCATTTCGCAGTAAATATATTTCCAAAGGTGCTATTGACATGAAATGTTCACCAGATGTTGGTAACAACCCAAGTAATCCATACATACAAAGAAACCAAAACAAATAAGTTCAGAAATTAAGTTATGTGTAATAATGTGAAATGACACAGGGAAAAAGTATTGAACACACTTACTGATATTTATTTAATACTTTGTACAAAAGCCTTTGTTGGTAATGACAGCTTCAAGACGCCTCCTGTATGGAGAAACTAGTTGCATGCATTGCTCTGGTGTGATTTTGGCCCATTCTTCCACACAAACAGTCTTCAAATCTTGAAGGTTCCGTGGGCCTCTTCTATGAATCTTGATCTTCAGTTCTTTCCATAGATTTTCAATGGGATTTAAGTCAGGTGATTGGTTGGGCCATTCTAGCAGCTTTATTTTCTTTCTTTGAAACTAATTGAGAGTTTCCTTGGCTGTGTGTTTGGGATCATTGTCTTGCTGAAATGTCCACCCTCGTTTCATCTTCATCATCCTGGTAGATGGCAGCAGATTTTTGTCTCTGTAAATTTGCCCATTCATCCTTCCTTCAATTATGTGAAGTTTGCCAGTACCATTTGCTGAAAAGCAGGCCCACACCATGATGTTCCCACCTCCAAACTTCACTGTTGGTATGGTGTTTTTAGGGTGATGTGCAGTGCCATTTCTCCTCCAAACATGTTGTGTATTATGACATCCAAACAGTTAAATTTTGCTCTTATCTGACCACACTATATTCTCCCAGTATTTCACTGGCTTTTCCAAATGTTGTGCAGCAAACTGTAAACGAGCTTCAACATGCTTTTTTTTCAGCAATGGAGTCTTGCGTGGTGAGCGTGCATACAGGCCGTGGCGGTGGAGTGCATTACTTTCTGTTTTCTTTGAGACAACAGTACCTGCTAATTGCAGGTCTTTTTGAAGCTCTCCACAAGTGGTCCTTGGCTCTTGGACAACTCTTCTGATTATTCTTTTCACTCCTCTGTCAGAAATCTTGCGAGGAGCACCTGGTCGAGGCAAATTTATGGTGAAATGATTGTCTTTCCACTTCCGTATTATGGCCCCAACAGTGCTCACTGGAACATTCAGAAGCTTAGAAATGCGCCTATAACCAATGCCATCATTATGTTTTGCAACAATTAGGTTGCGAAGGTCTTGAGACAGCTCTTTGCTTTTACCCATCATGAGATGTGTCTTGTGTGACACCTTGGCAATGAGACCTTTTTGTAGGCCATCAGTTGGGACTGAACCAGCTGATATTAATTTGCACTGACGGGGCTGCATTGCTTTTTAATTACTGATAGTTTTCAGCTGTTGCCTTGGCTTTCCATGCCTTTTTGCACCTCCCTTCATGTGTTCAATACTTTTTCCCTGTGTCATTTCACATTATTACACATAACTTAATTTCTGAACTTATTTGTTTTGGTTTCTTTGTATGTATGGATTACTTGGGTTGTTACCAACATCTGGTGAAAATGTCATGTCAATAGCACCTTTGGAAATATATTTACTGAGAAAAATGGTGACGTGTTCAATACTTATTTCACCCGATGTACATACTGAAGAGGCTGGCCTTCTAGGAATTACTATTTTTTTCCAACTTTCCTCTGTCCGGTGTCTGTTCTTTTGCCCATCTTAATATTTTATTTTTTAATTGGCCAGTCTGAAATATGGCTTTTTCTTTGCAACTCTGCCTAGAAGGCCAGCATCCCGGAGTCTCCTCTTCACTGTTGACATTGAGACTGGTGTTTTGCGGGTACTATTTAATGAAGCTGCCAGTTGAGGACTAGACACTAATGTACTTGTCCTCTTGCTCAGTTGTGCACCGGGCCTCCCACTCCTCTTTCTATTCTGGTTAGAGCCAGTTTGCGCTGTTCTGTGAAGGGAGTAGTACACAGCGTTGTACGAGATCTTCAGTTTCTTGGCAATTTCTCGCATGGAATAGCGTTCATTTCTCAGAACAAGAATAGACTGACGAGTTTCAGAAGAAAGTTATTTGTTTCTGGCCATTTTGAGCCTGTAATCAAACCCACAAATGCTGATGCTCCAGATACTCAACTAGTCTAAAGAAAGTTATTGCTTCTTTATTCAGCACAACAGTTTTCAGCTGTGCTAACATCATTGCAAAAGGGTTTTCTAATGATCAATTAGCCTTTTAAAATGATAAACTTGGATTAGCTAACAAAGTGCCATTGGAGTGATGGTTGCTGGTTATGGGCCTCTGTACGCCTATGTAGATATTCCATTAAAGAAATCAGCCGTTTCCAGCTACAATAGTCATTTACAACATTAACAATGTCTACACTGTATTTCTGATAAATTTAATGTTATTTTAAATGAACAAAAAAGTGGTTCTCTTTCAAAAACAAGGACATTTCTAAGTGACCCCAAACTTTTGAACGGTAGTGTTGTCAGACTCTGGATGCTTCTCTATGTGTCTGACAGTTCTATGTGTTATACATCTGTGTAGTATTTTGTGTTGGATCCCTAATTAGAGGCAGCTGCTATTGCTTGTTTCTAATTAGGGATCCTACAACGCCATGTTGTGGTCCATTATCTACATGTCTGATACAGTAAGTGTGTTTACGTTCGTTGAATCGTTGTACATTTGTTTAGTTCGTCATTTTTGTAATATCTATTATTAAAAGTGATGTCGAACTATTACTGTGCTGCGCCTTGGTCTGTCCTAACACCCGATCTTGACAAGTGTATGTTTTAAGGTGGCGGTTGGTGCCAGAGATTATGAATATGAAGTAGATTATATTGTATTTTTTTATTTCCCTTTATTGATATAATTTTGGGAAACCGGGACAAGGTGACTAACCAGTCATTCATAAGTTGAGAAAATATTTTAAAAAGGAGAAGTTCATTGAAGGGACTTGAATGTACCTCGTTTGGCGGCATGTCTCGGGGCAGCAGGAACACCCAGAGCCTTTGCTCTTCTGAAGTTGCTTCAGGCTCAAGGAATAGTAGCACCTGTCCCTGGATATGTTTGCTGGTGGATTGTATTTTACGGGTGTTTCCATAAAATGAGAGCCCACTAATGCTTACAATCACGTGTGAGTGTGTCACCTTGGGTATTAAGAACTCAATGTTCTTCCTGCATATGTGGGCCACACGAAGTTTCTCAGCTGCGGACACTGGGAGAGGGGAAAAGAAAATGCATGAAACCAATTTCTCATAGTAATGTGTGGTGTTTTAGTGCAGATTGGTGGAGCCACAACAATTCACTCACCCTTAACCTCGCAGTGAGGTAGATGTAGTTGGTACATATGTCCCTCTGGACTACTGAGGTGAAACAAGGGGCCTGCAGGCTCATAGTCGGTGTTAGCAAGGATACCCTTGTCCCAGTGGACCACACTGTACTCCACGATTCCTGCCCCCCTCGTCCCAAAAATTAGCCCTGTAGCTCTGCACTGGAACCTGCCACGAGACTCACACTGGAACCTGGGGAGCACCATGAAATGTAGGGAGAGTAAAATAGATGTGGGGTAATTCTAAGAGTAACCAATGAGGGACGTGTCTTAAGATGGTGTCCTCCATGCACTTAACTACCACAAATGCCTCGTTTGCCAAGTTTTCTGTATTGCAGCTTGCTCTCATTACTCTTTTTTTGTATCTGGATTTGCAGATTATAAATTTATCCAATTCTAGCTCCCATGAAAGAGACTGTAAACGGGTGACACTGGCTGGTATTCAAGCAATTGCAAAGAGTGGGTTTCCAGATAGTGCTTTAAGAGGTGTGTTTGATGTGCACTGCAACAAGTCCTGGATGCATGGAAGTTAAAACTTGATTTAGAAACTGCCAGTCTCGTGGCGTGATTAATTCAGTTCTGACGACAAACCTGACTAAGAAGTCCTCCAGCACACAACCAGACAGACTATTTCAAATGCACTTAAAAAAGAGCTATCTGGAAACCCTCTACCTGCAATAAAACCCGACCATTGGCTTGCTTCAGCATTACAGAGAATCACAGAAAGAGATCAGGAGAAAACCTTAGGCTGTGTTTGGGCTGGGATTGGAAATAAAACATGAGCAGTAATTGATCATTAAACCCAAAGTAGTTACCTGTAGGTAATCCTCTTGTCTGTAATTGTTTTGTCAGGGTCAAATTCTTCAATGAGGGTTTTTGTCTATACAAGTGGAAGACAACAGTCAGGTTAGCATACGCAAACACATTATGTCTAAGTGAAAAATCCATTGTAAAATGGCAATCGCATCATGGGCAATAATTGAGATGGATGTCATATGGATTATTCATTTTGTGAAAACCCAGTTTGTGCTGTTCAATTTAAATCAATGACTCAACTGTTGCAAATACTTTAGAGGTCTCATTTGTCAGAGGTAGATCCTAGGGAAGTAATGCGCTGATCGTGCAACCCAGGCTCCACGTGAGCAGGCTGCAGTTTGTAGCGTTTGTCCGCCAATAAGATGTTCAACTCAGTGATCATGTTGTTGGAGAGCCTGTGGAGAAGAATTATTCTTCATTGTGACAGTTGTGGAGACAGGCAGAGCCATAGATTTAGATAATTCAACCAACTTTTAGAATGTACGCAATGTTAGCGCCTTCACTGTCAAACTTTACATTAGGAGAGCACCTCTGACCATTCCCTATGAAATGGCCTGCTGCAAACAGCAAAACAGAGCTGCAAATAATTTGTTATTCACTCCATTCTGAATTGGCTCTAAATCACTTTATTACTTTTTTTTTATCACTGTAGATAATCATGCCCCGTTAAAAAAACAAAAAAAAACTACTCATTGTGACAATGTATTGGATGTTGATGAGGGAATTTTACTGAATAATTTTGAAAATGTCGGTAAGGGTTTTTCCTTTCGGCAATTCACAGTCAATGAAGTCCTTGATGTGTTGTTGGCATTAGACATTAAGAAATGTACAGGGGCCGACCATTTAGATCCAGGTCTGCTCAAGTGTGCAGCGTCCCTCATTGTTGGCTCAATAACCCACATCTTTAATTGAACATTGTTATCAGGAAATATTCCTAAAGTGTGGAAATCAGCATATGTGCTGCCACTACATAAGGGAGGTGATTGTTGTGATCTTTACAACTATTGTCCCATATCAAGGCTTTCTTGTCTAGCTAAGATTCTTGAATCCTTGGTGAATGTGCAACTTTGTTCTTTTTTTTCTTTTTTATCTGTGAACTGTATTTTGAATGTACATCAATCAGACCAGGGCACAGTACTATTACATCAGTTGTAAATTATATTGTTAATGCTTTGGATGCTAAGATGAATTGTGCTGCCCTTTTTTTTATACAGTTGATCATTCTATGTTATTGATTAAGTGGTCTGTGTTAAGCCTTGGCACTGATGCCTGTTTGTTGTTTCAGAATGATCTTAGTGACAGAACCCAGGCTTTTATGATACAGGGTTAAATCCACATTTCTTAAAGTGCTTAAAGGGGTACCCCAGGGTTCTATTTTGGGGCCATTGTTGTTCACGTTGTATATAAATGACACTGGAAATACTGTTAACACCTGTAACATTCATCTCTACGCAGATGACGCAGTTATTTATTACTGTGCCTCTTCAGTGCAGCAGGCCATTCACGACCGTCAGCATGATTGACTCAATCCAAAAATTAGTGTTAAATGCAAATAAAACCAAGTTTATGCTGTTCTCTAGGTCTCGTAATGTTGACCCTAAGGACTTGCGTATTTGCACTTCAAATGGAGCAAGTTTCTCACTATAAGTACGTGGGTATCTGGATTGATGAAAAGTTGTATTTTTATACACACATTGAAAACTTGACAAAGAAGCTGAGATCTGATTATTTTTAAAGAAATAAATCCTGCCACAGTTCTGAAAATAGAAGGAAGATTGCTAAAACAACGCTTCTCCCTGTAATAGACTATAGTGATATTATTTATATGCACTCGGCAGCCTCTGTTTTGAAACCGTTGGGACTCTATATTCCATTCAGCAATACGTTTCTATTTTGGGGCCATTGTTTTATCACTAGGGACAGTTTTAGGACTCATCATTGTATTCTTTAAAAACGTGGGATGGACCTCTCCGTCTGTAAGAAGAGAGCTGCACTCGTATTTACAAAGCAGTCTTACAGAATTAGGAAAATCTGCTTTTAGGTTTTTTGTCCCTTGTGTGGAACAATACGCATAATTCCTTGCAATTAGATATTCTGGTGCCTTTCAGGCATTTTAAATTATCTATTGGAGACTTATGTTACAGAATGCGAATGCTTTTCTTAAATATGTTTAATGTTGTGTATTATGTGTTTTATTTGTAATGTATGTGTAGGGTTGTTGTGTTTTATTTGTATATATTCTTTTTTTTTTATACATTCATTTAACCAGGTAGGCCAGTTGAGAACTAGTTACAACTGCGACCTGGCCAAGATAAAGCAAAGCAGTGCGACAAAAACAACAACACAGAGTTACACATGGGATAAACAATAACAAAATAGAAAATCTATATACAGTGTGTGCAAATGTAGTAAGATTAGGAAGGCAATAAATAGGTCATAGTGGCGAAATAATTACAAATTAGCATTAACACTGGAGTGATAGATGCGCAGATGATGTATAAATAGAGATACTGGGGTGCAAATAAGCAAAATAATAACAATATGGGGATGAGGTAGTTGGGGTGGGCTATTTACAGATGGGCTGTATACAGGTGCAGTGATCTGTAAGCTGCTCTGACAGCTGATGCTTAAAGTTAGTGAGGGAGATGGTAGTCTCCAGCTTCAAGGATTTTTGTAATTCGTTCCAGTCATTGGCAGCAGAGAACTGGAAGGAATGGCGGCCAAAGGAGGTGTTGGTTTTGGGGATGACCAGTGAAATATACCTGCTGGAGCGCATGCTACGAGTGGGTGTTGCTATGGTGACCAGTGAGGTGAGATAAGGCGGGGATTTACCTACTAAAGACTTATAGATGACCTGGAGCCAGTGGGTTTGGCGACGAATATGTAGTGAGGGCCAGCCAACGAGAGTATACAGGTCGCAGTGGTGGGTAGTATATTGGGCTTTGGTGACAAAACGGATGGCACTGTGATAGACTACATCCAATTTGTATAGGGCTCTCTTGTAAAATAGTTTTCAATGTGACTAAATAAAGGTTAATAAATAAGTCTCTACTATGTGAAAGTGTCAACAAAATGCATATTTGCTTTCTCTGGACATTTTCAGAGGTTTCAAAGGCTATCCAGAACAAACAGCCCAACCTGAAAGTGTAAATGATCACTTAGCATCAGCCATGGAGGAGCGTTGGGCCAGTCATGGAATGTTCAGACAAACTTCAACAACCAAACTTTTAAAAAATCACACCTGGAATTTGAGCATGTCTATGACTATGCCTACCTCCAGAGCCATTTGGAGAGTTTGGTTAATGCGGTTTCTATGCTACCTAGCAATAATGCTAAGTTAGCTAGCTAGCTAACAGTTACATTAGCAGGCTCGCTATCAAACTTTTTTATAGTTGTTAACTATCTAGCTAACGCTGCTATGTTAGAACAACAAGCCAGACCATTTTACTCACCATACAGTTTCTGTAAAGCTATTGCCGATCATGTATAGGTTAAGCTTCCCAGCACCTTCGTCAGTGATTTTATTATTGCAAAGACTGAAAGAGAGAACATGGTGTAGTTTTACTGTCTTAAAAAGTGCAATCTGCAATAGTTATTGCTATTCAATTGATATTCCATTGGATATTGTCCTTACTTCAGGACTTGTACTTTGTGCAGATGTGGGAGCAGCACATCCAGGTGTGTGTCAGTGAGGTGGCAGTCACTGAGGTCCAGCTCGGAAAGCCCTTCAGAGTGTTCTAGAACCAAGGCAAGTGTTGAACAGGCCCTTGAGTCTAAAGGGCTCCGACTGAGGTCCACCTTCTTTTCCAGGGCTCTGGAGAGTAATGAAGCAAGCCTCACTGACCTTTCTCCATCTTCCACAAATTTCAAGTGCAGGATTTGCAGCAGAAGAGGTTTTCCAAAGCTATTGTGTAACAAAGTCGAACAATGTCATTAGCCTACTGGACGTTTAAATGTAAAGCACTCACAAGATCACAAAATGGTTGTGTGAGGTTACTATTTACTGCAGGAGTAAATGTTGGATTCAGGAGAGGACATTATATGTAGTCAGACAAATGTTAAAACAAGGAAGCTTTCTTAAGACAGCCATCTCACCTCATTTTAATCCTGTGCAAAACATGAAGCAGCTCCTCTAGTCCTGCATCCTCAACATGGCAGTCGTGTAGAATCAGCTCTGTGTCACCATCAGCTTCCTGGATGGCTGCGGAGATGACCCTACAGTCTCCAAAACTGAGTCTCAAAACAGTCTCTTTCTCCTGGCCAAACGGGTCCATCGCAGAGGAGCAGGAGAGGTCCAGTTTGCGATGCAGCACTGTCAGGAGTGCAGGTGCTGCCCCTCTCTTTGTTCTCAATCTTGCACCAGTATGGAGGAGCTCCAGCAATAGTTTCCTGTCGACCCTGTAAGGTAAGCATAAATCGGTGAACATTTGCAAATATTTACAACCGAGCCCAGCTCCTGGATTTAGCACACGCAGCGCTGCTGCACCCCCGGGAAAAGTTCGATATTCCGGACGAGTTTAAAAGGCGACGGCGTGGCTGCAGGGCAGGTCGGAAGTGTAAGGCAAAGCTGAGGAAGTAAAAGCCGGCTATCATTACGGGCAACGTGAGATTGCTACATAACAAGGCGGATGAGCTTGATGGGCTGGTCCATGGACAAAGAGAATACCGGGAAGCTAGCCTATTGTGCTTTACAGAAACATGGCTAAATGATAACATCTCCATATTTCCAGACCATCAGAGCGGACAGGGATAGCGTTTCTTCCGGTAAGAGTAAGGGAGCGGGGCTGGCTTTATTAGTTAACAACATATGGTGTAATCCGAGACAAATTACTCTTAAGGAACAGTTTTGTAGCCCGGACATTGAGCCGTTAGCCTGAGACCCTACTTTTTGCCGAGGGAATTCACGGCGGCCATTGTTGTTATTGTTTACATCCTGGAGGTTGGGTGGGCGTATAGTGTTGGGGACAACTTTAGCATCTTAGCTAATTAGGAACTTTAGCTAACCACAACCACAGCGGTTTGCAACTACTTAGCATGTTAGCTAACCCTAACCACGTTAAGCTAACCTGCTAGCTATGTTAACTTAACCTGATAGATATGTAAGCTAACTTGCTAGCTAACATTAGCATCAAATGCTAATGCAACAAGACGTATGAAACTGTAGACCGCTATTCCAAAAGTGCAATGCCACGGGACCATTTGCTACATATCATATGAATTAAAGGAACACCAAAAAAACATATCATGCAAATGGGTGTGCGACCAGGTTGTCTGTTCACTCCACTCAAAAACACAAACTTCAATCAAGTAAAAGACACATTCAAGGTAAGGGATGCTGATAGACAGTTAGACAGTGACCTGAGCTCAGAGACTCTGTGTAGAAGAGTCAGAATGCTCTCCATTTCCTCCTTTTGAATGATGGTCAACAAAAAGTTGAGTTTGACCCCGTCACTGTAGTGCAGGGCAAAACGAAGCGCTTCACAGTCATCATGGTTCAAGACCAGGTTGTTCAGATTGATCCATTCATCTGATGACCTCAGTAAACTGTTAACCAAGTGACCAGCACGTTGCTCATATATTTCTCTCAGAGCTATCCTCTCAAACTGGGCGCTTGTCCTGCGGACACAAAGGAAGACGATACCAAGTTATATAATTACCATAACAGGAAAACAACATTTTCATTTGTCATTTTTTTGATATAAACTAGAAATCAATATCTTGTCACCCAGACTTTTGAAAGTGAACATTCTTCAGCAAAGGGAGAAGATGAGGTATGTGTTGGTCTCTGATTCTGCTCCTCCTGAGGTTGATGGTGATGGGTTGTGTGGTGCTCTTCAGAAGGTAGTAAAGCACATCCCAGTCCAGTGTACAGTTAGACAGATCTCCATCTAACTTTTCCAGGAAGCATTGGGTCAGTTCCTCATCCTGAGCCTCATACACCACAACAGCCAGCTGCTGCAGAGTCTCCTTACTCAGTCTGTCATAGAAACACACACACAAATAAATAAATACCCATCTGCAATTTCAAAACAATAACTAGCCTCACAAAACAAAAGCATATTTTTTCAAGTGTGAAGATCTAGGAACAAAGAAACTTGCCTGATAGTGAGTGGACCCTGATGACACAACAAGGTAGTGAGAAGGAAACCCTCGATTGGACAGTTTATAAGATTTAAGATCCTTACAGTCCAAACTCTAAGGAGTGAAGCTAAACCACTGAGCACTTTACACAGCACCCCTTCTTTTGAAATTGGCCTAGACAAGACCAGAGTCAGCTCCTCAACGACCATTGGGTTTCGGCATGACGTTGACTTTGCCAATCTGGCCAGCTTTGCTGTTGACATTTCGTTAACCCTGGAAATCAATACAAATAAGAAGATTTATTCTGCAAATCATGATCAAAACGCATAATGAATTTGACAGGGTAAGTTATTAAAGCATTTTTTTTACCCCCACCATTCTACATTGTTAAAATACCAGTATCAAAATCATACCTAAGTTTGTGAAACTCTTTCACTTGTTTGAAGAGTACTGCAGCTCCTTGGAAAGAGATACTATCTGGGGTGAGACTGACGTTTAGTTTTTCTCCAGGGGTAGATTGGCCTAGGACTGCACCTACTGCCTTGCAGGTTACAGTGGGCAACCACCCTGACAATGTGATGGTGTAGTCTAGGGCCTGGAGGAGTGAGGAGGCTAGCTGTGCATCCCATTGTGAGCCGACAGGGAGTGCACCCCACAGAGATAGCTGGAACTGGTCATCACAGTTTAGAGAGCCCTTTCTCTCCGAGAGGTCTATGGACCAGACTTCAGGAGCTGACCGATAAACAGGCATTAATGCTTGACAAACTTTTCTGCCTGTTTGAGTCTCGTAATCTTTCCCATGTGAGACCAGATCTAATAAAAACAAGCACCTTTCTGGAGAGTCGTCTGAATGACCAAACCCAAGAACTAACAACAGTTCCTCAACAGAGCTCTGTCCTGTGTCAGTGTTGTCCAGCTCTCCATGATCAAGCAGGTGCAAAAGGAAGAATCTCTTTAGTTGCTCAGAAGTCAGTGTAGGCATCTTCACCCCTGTATCACTCTCATCTTGAGGAATAATCCTGCCAGAAAACAATGTGTTAGTCCATGAAAGGGTGGAACAACTGTATTCTCACCTACTGTATGTGTTTGAAAGGGACTGACCATTGACCTACCTCAGTTGTGAAATATACGGTAGGCACCCAAGAAAACTCCTTATTTTGCTTTTATCAGTTTCTAGCCAGCCCTTCAGTCGAACTGGTTTCTTTTCAGTTTGGAGTTTCAGCACCTCAAGTAGGATGGAGGCCTTGTCTGTACCAAGGTCGAGGACCCAAGCTGCAGGCTGAGCTGACTGAAAGACTGTCAACAACGATGGGAGAACTTGGCCGTCCAATTCAAGTTCCAACGACTTTGCAGAGGAGTACAAATCTAGCAGAAAATCACTCTGTTTGTCTTGGTTTCCACTGGCAAAGGGGAAGTTTGAGTAGCTGCATACTGTCGACAGCATCCTCAGTGTATCCTCTCCTGTCTCAGGCTGATGCTGCTTTGCAAAACAGAATAGTTTCAAAAGGCCTTCAATGGTTCCTTTAGTGTCATCATACTTGATCAGAATGCAGTCATTGAACCTGTTCATAGAGAAGAAAAAAAATGTATGACCTCACTCCATCAGGACCTTTATGCTAAAGCTGTAGACAATGAAAAGTGTTAGCCTCTAAATCACATAAACAAAATGAGTTTCAATCAGACAAAAAAACAAAACAAGACTGATAAACTTGCCTTAGCTGTGAAATATAAGGCAAACAATGAATGAGGCTCATGTCACACTCATCATTTGACCACCATATCTCCACTGGTTTCTTCACATTTTGGAGTTTCATCACCTCAAGGAGGACAGAGGCCTTGATGTCAGCGAAGTGTATGTACCAGACTGCAGGAAATGACTTGAAAACTGGCTGCAATGTTGGTAGAACTGCTTTACCTTCATCATTCTCATATTTCCCTATATGTTGGTACAAACTCAAAATGAATGTGCTCTGTTCCACTAAAGAATATGTGCTAGTCAGACAAAGCACTGCTTGCAGTTCCTCTACATATTTCAGTCCTGTCTCCATCTGGTACAGAGCCCCGTGCAGCAAGATGTCCTGCTGGAAGGACCTCACCTCCATTTTCCATGCCACAAACGATTGTTTCAGATCAACAGGTTCAACAAACCTAAAATAATGGTATTATACAATGGTTATACAGTTATCATAATGAGGTTTGAGCTCAGCTACATAATAAACAACCTACATATTGACCCTACAGTACATGTAATGTACCCACCTGATAGCCTCGATGCTTGGCAAACAGTCAAATATGCTCTTTCCCAAGGAAGCAGCTGCATGCAGTGAGTTGTCATCCAAATGTAGACAGAGTTTGACCTTTTCTGTTTTGCGCTTCAGGACCTCTCCCACTCTCTCCCACACATTTTGGTCCCGTTTCTCCTTGACTCTTAAGTGAATTTCATATTCACACAGTCTTAGCAAGCCTTCAGAGTCACTCGGGTTCCCTGAGTGAAGAGCAGCTTTCCACATCTGACATTGTGTAGTGGGATCCAATCTATTAATTTCAGTAACATAACTTGTGTTATCTAAAGGCAAGACGATAGTGTTAAAACCATGTTATGTACCATGTCAATGTGATACTTTCAGAATCTGTTAGTTTAAGTATTGATACAATATCTTACCAATTAGTATGAATATACTGTCTGAACTCTTACAGACAGAGCTGAGAGCATTTCCAAAGCTACAGTCATGGTCAGAAGTTTTGAGAATTACACAAGTATTGGTCTCCACAAGGTTTGCTGCTTCAGTGTTCTTAGATCTTTATGTCAGTAGTTACTATGGTACACTGAAGTATAATTACAAGTATTTCATAAGTGTCAAAGGCTTTCATTGACAATGACATTCAGTTTATACAAAGAGTCAATATTTGCAGTGTTGACCCTTCTTTTTCAAGACCTCTGCAATCCGCCCTGGCATGCTGTCAATTAACTTCTGGGCCACATCCTTACTGATGGCAGGCCATTCTTGCATAATCAATGCTTGGAGTTTGTCAGAAGTTGTGGGTTTTTGTTTGTCCACCTGCCTCGAGGATCGACCACAAGTTCAATGGATGTAAGGTCTGGGGAGTTTCCTGGCCATGGACCAAAATGTCGATGTTTTGTTCCCGAGCCACTTAGTTATCACTTTTGCCTTATGGCAAGCTGCTCCATCATGCTGGAAAAGGCATTGGTCGTCACCAAACTGTTCTTGGATGGTTGGAAGAAGTTGCTCTCGGAGGATGTGTTGGTACCATTCTTTATTCATGGCTGTGTTTTTAGGCAAAATTGTGAGTGAGCCCACTCCCTTGGCTGAGAAGCAAGGGAGACTTTCTTGGGCGCACTGACGCCTTCTTCACAACAATTGAACCTCTCTCCTTGAAGTTCTTGATGATCCGATAAATGGTTGATTTAGGTGCAATCTTACTAGCAGAAATATCCTTGCCTGTGAAGCCCTTTTTGTGCAAAGCAATGATGACGGCACGTGTTTCCTTGCAGGTAACCATGGTTGACAGAGGAAGAACAATGATTTCAAGCACCACCCCCTTTTAAAACTTCCAGTCTGTTATTCTGACTCAATCAGCATGACAGAGTGATCTCCAGCCTTGTCCTTGTCAACACACTCACCTGTGTTAACGAGACAATCACTGACAAGATGGCAGCTGGTCCTTTTGTGGCAGGGCTGAAATGCAGTGGAAATGTTTTTTGGGGATTAAGTTCATTTTCATGGCAAAGAGGGACTTTGCAATTAATTGCAATTCATCTGATCACTCTTCATGACATTCTGGAGTATATGCAAATTGCCATCATCAACACTGAGGCAGCAAACTTTGTGGAGACCAATACTTGTGTCATTCTCAAAACGTTTGACCATGACTGTACAAACATAGTGGAAAGGATCACTGATAGCAGACTTACCTGAGACATTGAAGATTTTTCAAAGAGCCCAGAATCAGCCTCAAGCCTGGATCAGAGAATGTGCAGTCATTCAGGTACAGATGGACATTCCTGTTTTTGGACTGGTTGATCACATATGATACGGCACAGCACTGTTGAGGATCAAGATATTGTCCACTGAGATCAAGCTCATACTCCACTTTTTGTAGGAGGAGTGAGCAGGCTTTGGGTGACTGGAGCTCATACAAGCACTGGCAAACGAAGAGGAGATCAGCATCCAACTCGGTATGGAAATCATCATGTCCCTGTAGTATTGCAGGGCTAAGGAAGGTGTCTATGATTTTCTCAAGGTATATGTCAGATATTTCCCTTATCTGGTCCTCTGGCACTACACAGTTAATCAATTCAGCAATGTCACTGGACAAGAGTCCACAAAGGAAGGACACAATGTACTTCAAGTACTTTCCATCTTCTGTCTGGCACTGTTGAAGGACGTAAGTGATGTTTCCTGGTGTCATCAACAGGAAAAGAGCAGCCCAAAATTCCTGCATCGTGTTATGGAGAAAAGCAAATGAATTGCCTGTTGACAATTCCTTTGCAGCACTGGATGTCAAGAACGCACGTAGAACACTACTGTCCTTGCAATCCATTCCTGTCAAGTTTACAGTTTTCGCAAGCAGTGCTTGGAAAGAGTTGGTAGCAATAAACTTGATGGTCCCCATTTTGTCATGAATGTACTTATCCAGACACTCAGCATTTGGTTCACCATGTCCTTTCATGCAATGACGAAAGATCCGCACATACATTTCTGTTATGGTGCATGGATGGTTATTAGCCTCAGAGGGATTAAATGAAATGCAGGCAGTCACTATGAAAGCGTACATTGGGACATGGCATAGACTGAATAGTGCGTCGTTGCTCACAACACTACAAACATAGTCATCCGCAGTGCCTAACATCCACTTTAGGTAAGCATGGATGGACTCACTGTTGAATCCTTGGACCTCCACTCTGTAAGTCGGCCAGTCAGATAAAAACTCGCTGTATTCTGCCTCTGGTCTGCACGTGGTCAGAATCTTGGCGTCACACAGAAGTTCTTTTGCCAAAATGTTATTTAGTACTGGGTTGCCAATCACATCCATGATCCCATCAAACACGACAATAACATTTTCAGAATTATTTTCAATATCACACAGCACCACATCCTCCGTGCCTTCCTCTGGCTTAAGGTATGTTTCAAACAGCAGAGACCTCAAGGATGAGGGCTGTGAAGAGTGAGACATTGATCTCATCGAAGGCTCATCAAAGTAGAACATATAGCTCTCACTCTCACTCTCTGCCCAGAGACTTAAAACTTGCTGAACAACAGTTGTCTTTCCAATGCCAGGTTTACCAACAAGTAGAATCTTTTCCTCATTGCTTTCCAGTAAGTGACCAGGGGACAGTTTTCCCTTGTCTCTTGGAATGTAAGTCTTAAGTTTCTTAGAGCGTGCTTTTTTGTACTTGCTTTTAGTTTTGGACAGCTCACTTGAGTCTGTGTCCAAAACGACTGGAATGTAAGTAAAGGGTTTGCATCTTGCCTCGTCTTTGAGGAAATTCATGTGCTGGTCCCATTTTGCATGAAGAAACTCAACGGCTTTCGATCGCAGCTGTCTTTTGTACCTCTCACAAGGCCCTAATTCTGGAGAGAAAACAGACAAGAACAATGAGAAAACCCCATTACATTTCCCCAATGACTACATCAAG
Organism: Thymallus thymallus; assembly: GCA_023634145.1. Lineage (NCBI taxonomy): Eukaryota > Metazoa > Chordata > Actinopteri > Salmoniformes > Salmonidae > Thymallus > Thymallus thymallus. The sequence continues at coordinate 9,799,852 of CM042403.1, read as the reverse complement.
CTTGTGACTCTACAAACTTGTTGGATGCATTTGCAGTTCTTTTTGGTTGTGTTTCAGATTATAATAATTTGTGTCATTTTGGAGTAACATTTATTGTAAATAAGAATATAATATGTTTCTAAACACTTCTACATTAATGTGGATGCTACCATGATTACGGATAATCCTGAATGAATCTTGAATAATGATGAGTTGGAGGGTCAAAGATCATACCCCCAAGACATGCTAACCTACCCTGTTATTGGTAATGGTGAGAGGTTAGCATGTCTTGGGGGTATGACCTTTGACCCTCTAACTTTGTCACTCATCATTACATTATTTACCATGCGTTTCTATTGGGCACAAACTCTGAAACAACCAAAACTAACTGCAAATGCATCCATCAAGTTTGTAGAGTCACAAGCTTGATGTAGTCATTGCATGCTAGGAATATGGGACCAAATACGAAACCGTTGACTACTTTATTTATAACAATCTTTAGGGGTGTCGATCATTTTGACCCATACCTTTTTAGAGAAAAAAAAGACTTGTTAAACAAAATCTCTTTCTCTGAGCATTAGTATAAAATAATAATTGCAAAAAAGAAAAAAGAGCATACAATATCGCTCAGTATTTGAATTATTTATTTTATACAGTCATTATTGCTCATCTTTATCAATGGTGTCAATAATGTTGAATTATTTTAACAAAAGCAGGTTATATCTCAACTCTATTGTCACATACTAGCAGCTGGATCACGTTACGTACCAGAGACAAGGTCACTCTGTAAATCTGGGTCATCCGTAAACGAAAAGCAGCTGATCCATTGATGTAAATCTGGCCGGTGAGGTTGATTCTGGGTAGAGTTTGTTCTTGGTAAGGTTTGGTTCCTTGTGTTGTACAATATTTTTAACAGCTCATAATTGGCATATTCCCCTTTCTTGATAACCATGTCCAGCATCTTTCTGTTTTTGCCACACCTCTTTTTATGGGATTTAATTTCTCGAACTTGTTTTTCGCTGAGGATGTTACGCTTTCTCAACTCATCAACGACCAAGGAGGGTTTCTGGAGGTGAGCCTCAAGAGGGACTCTGCCATTTTGGACATACTCAAAAGCAAACTGCTGTGTGCTTGCCATGTTGTGGGTTCTGCCTTTGTACCTGTAAAATACAGTGTAAGACATAATATTATGAAGCTACAACAAATCATTTTCCCTGTCTGTCTACAATGCCTATGCTTTTGCAGTCCATGTGAAGCTGATATGAAAAATGCATTGAATCTTAACATTTTGAGATTACAGGAAATTAAAAGCTACAAATACAATATGAGCAGCGAGGAACCTGGATGTGTAAACTGTTTGGATTTGGATTGTAGAGGTGCTCCTGAGTAGAATGAACCCCACTACTGCAACACAATGTACAGAAAATTGTGTATTGTGTAATATGTACACCGAGTGTACCAAACACCTGCTTTTCCCATGACATTGACTAACCAGGTAAATCCAAGTGAAACCTATGATCCCGTATTGATGTCACCTGTTAAATCCGCTTCAATCAGTGTAGATAAAGGGGTGGAGACAGGTTAAATAAAGATTTTTAAGCCTTGAGACATGGATTGTGTATGTATGCCATTCAGAGGGTGAATGGGCAAGACAAAAGATTGAAGTGCCTTTGAACGGGGTATGATAGTAGGTGCCAGGCACACCGTTTTGTGTCAAGGACAGCAACGCTGCAGGATTTTTCACACTCAACAGTTTCCCGTGTGTATCAAGAATGGTCCACCACCCAAAGGACCATCCAGCCAAATTGACAACTGTGGGAAGCATCCCTGTGGAATGCTTTCAACAACTTGCCCCGACAAATTGAGGCTGTTCTGAGGGCAAAAGGGGGCGCAACTTAATATTAGGAAGGTGTTTCTAATGTTTTATACACTCTGTGTATTTCATGATGTGTAACCTAACGTGTGTGCAATGATGTGCCACATCTTGATTTAGTGCATTTTTTTAGGGTAAGAATTATAATAAGCAGTCTCAATATTTGCAGCCATAGGTGATATCATCTTACTAGGAGCTGATTCGTCATCACTATTGTGGAATAATTCTAAAATGTTAAGGTAAGATTTGCATGGAGAAAGCTTATCCGAGAGCCGCGTTCTTTCATTCGATCCTATCAGTATGGACACATGCCTCAGCGATGCACTTAGCGAACCTTCTCGCTCTCCGTGGTGTTTTGGGAAACGCATGTTACATCTTCGGCCATTTATAGGAAAGATGTATAATTAAAAACACTCATAAGCCTAAATTCCATCCCTATCAGGAAACCGGGCCCTGATCAATATAATGGATAATCTGTGGTCAAACACGATAACTGAAATGTGTTAGTCACACGCAATATCTCAATTGGCCCAAGGGGGGATGCTGCATCATTTGTGGGGGAGGACATGTTTACTTTTGCCTTGTTTTCTAATTAATCCGGAAAATAGTATTTATAAAAATTTAAATAAATTATATTCAGTGTGTTACATTTTCAACTGTACCTCCAAATAGTTTGGAAATCGGAGCATATGCACCTGCAGTTCTACATCACAAGCATTGTAACCGTGGCATCACCCGGGAGATCCGTATTTTTTCCCTGCGGTAGATTGGAGCTTGGTTTAGTAAGGGTCCGGGACCAATGCGATTGGATGGGTGTTTGTAAAGAATCCTCCCTCATGATTAGAGTGGAGTGGAGTGGAGACCCGTCAGACTGGTCAGCCACGTTCGTTCTCCTCACTGATCAAAGTTTATTGACAACGCCACCAAACGTTAACATTAGCATTTTCTAACCAAAAAACTATTTAATTTGATGTCCCCCAGTTTGCATACTCTGAATAGTAACTTCAAACCAAGTCATCAAGTTTTGAGTGTGTATTCAACTTTAAAAGAATCCTGACGCCAATAATTCAAAATTGTATTCTGTGGGTGTCACAGAGTAGGCTAATAACCCCTTAAGGTGACTGCAGACTAGGTTCTGTTTGCTCTTGGCAGAACTCGGCTAGGCATAAGCGCCCGACTGTGCTTGCATACTCCCTTAACTCTTGTGTTGTCTTAATGGTAAAAAATGACCAACCCCCTAAATGATATTTTCTGAACTTGAAATTTGATGACTTTTCCTAGAGTGACCCCAACATTAGAAAAAGTGAAACATCGCCTTTGATCATATTTCCATGAAAGCTGTACACCACCAGGGTACAGAAATTGTCTTCGGGTCATTTTTGACCCTGCAGTTATCAAATCGTTTACACACCACAAAAACACAATGAGAAATGTAGATGGTGTGCTACTGATTGAACTCAAGACAAATCTAGAACTTTCTGGTGCTTGTGCAGCATCTCCCCTCCACGACCCGTCCCCCCCCCCCCCCCCCCCCCCCCACACACACACACACGACTCAAGTTCACAGACAAAATAAACATTTATTGAAAGCATTGTTTACTAATGGGGAATGCAGTCAAGAGGCTATAAACAGCTAAATAACATGGTCCTTGTCACCATATGACAACTAAGGCAGGATGGAAGCACAGAATGCCATAAGGATGACTCCAGGACCCACAAGACATGCAGTTGGCCACGCCCAGGACTTCGCCTCTACATTCTACATGTTAATCACACCAGCCATCGAAAAAGATCTTCCTGGAGATGGCGGTTTACGTAAATATGGAGACAACTGGAAAAGGATGGATGAGATTGACCTGTGTGCCTACATAGGGCTGCTAATCTTAGCGGGTGTGTATAGGTCCCGAGGCGAGGCTACATGTAGTCTCTGGGATGCAGAGAGTGGAAGGGCGATTTTCCGTGCCACGATGCCACTGAAAGTCTTTAACACTTTCTCAAGAATGTTACGATTTGATAACGGTGAGTCAAGACCTGCAACACGTGTGAGAGACAAACTGGCGGCCATAAGAGAGGTCTGGGAGAAGTGGGTGGAGCGTCTGCCATACCTCTACAACCCTGGGCCTGAAGTAACAGTGGATGAGCAACTGGTTCCATTCAGAGGTAAATGTATTTTCATATCTGTAATGTAAGTGATATTCACTGTTAATTGTATTATGTATTGCTGTAATATGTGATCGTTTCGTGACACTGATACTAATTACTGATAGTAATCTCTTTTGTCAAAAGGTTGCTGTCCTTTCAGGCAGTATATGCCCAGCAAGCCAGCAAAGTATGGCATCAAGATATGGGTGGACTGTGACGCACAATCCAGCTACGCTTGGAAGATGCAAGTCTATACAGGGAAGCTGAATAAAAAAGTTTTATACTAGTTGCAAGCGCCATTCTCTACCAACTGAGCTACACGGGGGATGCGGGTTGTGCTTGTTGTGACAGATTGACTGAGGGGGAAAAATGTCACGTGTGACAATTTCTTCACCTCTTATGAACTCAGCTAGCAGCTCCTGAAGAGGAAGATCACCATGGTTGGCACAGATAGAAAGAACAAGCCTGAGCTCCACCCTGCACTGTTTTTGTTTTGTATCTATTATCTTATTTTATTGTTATTTATTGTTGTTGTTTATACACCTTGTGGGTGGGGGTAAAATGGCAGAAGACTAGTATTTTGTATTTGAATTCCTCATTGTACAGTATATATGAATGTATCACTATGTTGCCAAAAATGTTCAAGACTGTTATTGTTTCCCTTCAATAAAATTCATTCAAAACTACTTTCTGCACATTTCTGCTACTTTCTTCGGCTATACAAGTGCTATCTCTTGCTAAAAAATGTGTTTACACCTATGCGGTACCTTTAGCAATAATAATAATAAACCTCTACTTTAGTAAAGAAAACAATTATGACAGGTGTGTTGTAATAAAAACGAGTGGTGTCCACTTATTAAAATGCAGTCTTTCTGCATTGTGAAGAGGGAAAACCCAGATATTCACAAAGTTTGTGATGAATGACAGGTTGTTTCTTCATGCAAATAAGTTTAAAATTCAATTAAGCTGCTTTATTTTAGGGGTTTAGTGAAGGCGGGTCATTTTGTACCTTTAAGACAAGGGGAATATACAGAATGTTAAGCTACACAAGGTAGACATTATCTAATGTTTGAGCAGAGTTGAGTAGCCTGCTAGATAACAATAGCTAGCTAGCTAGCTAGCTGGACCTTGCCACCAAACTTTGACTTCGGTTTTACCAATGGGAAGAGTATGATTTAATTTTGGACAAAAAGTTGTTTGATCAAAAAGATCTTTAGTTTAGTTGATTGGCTTGCTTTCTTTGCACGAGTGTACTGCTAGGCTAGCTTGCCAGCCAAGTAGCTAGCGCAATCAAAGTTCAAAGTTGTCGTTCTTCGTAATGTTTAATCCAAAATCCAGGTTGAATCAAGAAGAGAACTGCCAAACTTAAAAACAAACAATAACGTCACAACATTTTGTCTAAATATATGAGCGAAACAGCACACCACGTTTTGACTGGATAGTATGCCACGGCCTTTACATGGAACCGAGATCCATAGGTAATCATGTACACTGCATTAAGTATGCCACTTTGCAATGATGCAGTCCAATACACCAAGTGATATTTCAACTGATATCCATGTGTTTATTGACTAAATAATTAATTGTGTTTACAGTTGTGGCATGATTCCACCAATTTATTTTGTATCCGTTTACATCATCAATGCAATACTTTTATTTTGAAGCAAACGGCTGATTCCACTATTGTTGCTCATTACATTCGTAATGACTGGTTACTACATGATTCCATGTGTTATTTAATAGTTGATGTCTTCACTATTATTCTATACTGTAGAAAATAGTCAAAATAAAGAAAAACCCTTGAATGAGTAGTTGTGTCCAAACATTTGACTGAGATAGATCTCTATCTATCTATCTATAGTTGATGTCGGATGTTTACATACACTTAGGTTGAAGTCATTAAAACTCATTTTTCAACCACTCCACAGATTTCATGTTAACAAACTATAGTTTTGGCAAGTCGGTTAGGACATCTACTTTGTGCATGACACAAGTAATTCTTCCAACAATTGTTTACAGACAGATCATTTCACTTACAATTCACTATATCACAATTCCAGTGGGTCAGAAGTTTACATACACTAAGTTGACTGTGCCTTTAAACAGCTTGGAAAATTCCAGAAAATCATGGCTTTAGAAGCTTCTGATATGCTAATTGACATCATTTGAGTCAATTGGAGATGTACCTGTGGATGTATTTCAAGGCCTACCTTCAAACTCAGTGCCTATATGCTTGACATCATGGGAAAATCAAAAGAAATCAGCCAAGACCTCAGAAAAAAATTGTAGACCTCCACAAGTCTGGTTCATCCTTGGGAGCAATTTACAAACGCCTGAAGGTACCACGTTCATCTGTACAAACAATAGTACGCAAGTATAAACACCATGGGACCACACAGCCGTCATACCACTCAAGGAGACGCGTTCTGTCTCCTAGAGATGAACGCACTTTGGTGCGAAAAGTGCAAATCAATCCCAGAACAACAGCAAAGGACCTTGTGAAGATGCTGTAGGAAACAGGTACAAAAGTGTCTATATCCACAGTAAAACAAGTCCTATATCGACATAACCTCTTTAGTATATTTTTATTGAGCAAATCGTATACATGCATGAACAGCATTACCGCTCAGCATTTGACAGGTATGTAGGTACAGAACATGTCAAGAACAAAAGCATATACAGCTGAAAATATGTCGGGTGATAGAATGGACATCACATGACCGTATATAAACAGAAACAAAAAATACAAAATGTACAGAGGTACAAAAATAGCAAAATAATAAAATAATTCCCTTCTCATCCCACCCCAGCCCTCTATTACTCACTAGGAAGACAGTTCTTGAAATTGTTATTTGTATTTGGATTATGTAGTTGTGTTGTCAAGGTAATGAAGCAGGGGTAGCCAAGTCTTCTCAAACATAGGTAGGTTATCTTTTAGAACATATCTTATTCTTTCCAAATGTAGGGTGTTTGTCAGGTCACTGAGCCACATCTTAGTCGTGGGAGTGTCTCTACTTTTCCAAAACATAAGAAGCAGTCTTTTTGCTGTAATTAGACTATATGAGAGAAAGTGTTGCTGACTAGTCGTCAGCCTGTTTTGTGTTTCCGACACTCCTAGAATGATTAGGAGAGGGTCAGGTTCTAATTGGGTGTTGTATATGTCCGATAAAATCTTAAATATTTCTGTCCAGTACAGCTGTATCTTCGGGCACAGAGCAAAACTATGTAACAGTGTACCCTCTGCCGATTTACATTTTTCACAGGTAGGTGACACCTCGGGGTAGATCTTATGCAGCATTACTCTGGAATAATGAAGGCGATGCAGTATTTTCAATTGAATAAGCTGGTGTCTGGCATTGTTTGAGCAGATGTGAATGTTTCCCAAGCTTCTTTCCCAAATTTCTTCTGGAATAGGACATCGAAACTCCTCCTCCCATTTTGCCTTTAGGCCGTCCGACGATAGTGAATCAACTGACAATAAGATATCGTATATTAAAGGTATTTGTTTATCCGAGCTAGATGACCTTTCGAGGCACATGTCTATCGTTGAGCTACTCGAGTGCACAAATCCAGGAAGATGTTTTGTAACATAGTCCCTCACTTGTAGATATCAACAAAAAAAAAAATGGCTTCCGGGGAGACCATACTTCTGCAGTATCTGAGCGAAGGAGGCAAAGGAGCCCTCCAGGTATAAGTCTCCCAGCCTCCCTCCACAGTCTGAAGGCACCATCTAATTTAGACTGAGTGAACGTAGGTTTGTCGGCTATTGGGAGAGCAGGGGATAGGGGTTTAAGATTGAAGTGAGATTTGATTTGTTTCCATATTCGTATATTGTGTATTACCGGGCTAGAGCTGTATATCAATTTGTCAAGTTTAGTGGGAGACAATAGGACTGCCCCTATAGCATATGGATGGCATTCCTCCCGTTCCAACTCTAGCCAATCATGGATAGGAGTTGACCTATCCAAATAAAAGTTAAAGGTTTGTATACTTGACGCCCAGTAAAGAGTAGGAAGTTTGGGAGGGCTAACCCTCCAACCTGTGTCGATTTGCACAAATGTGTCTTAGCTATCCTATGGGTTCTGTAGTTCCACAGGAAGGGCACTATAAGGGAGTCTAAGTGCTTAAAGAATGATTTAGGAAGAAAGATTGGTATATTTTGGAATAAGTATAGAAGTTGGGGTAGGAAGACCATCTTAATGGCATTCACTCTGCCTATCAGCGATAGGGGAATAGACCTCCAGAATTGTATGTTTGTTTGCAACCTATTTATCAGGGGAGGAAAGTTAGCCTTAAATAAGAAGGAATAGCACTTTGTAACTCTAACCCCTAGATAGTGTTGGGTCGCGTCAATTCAAATCTGGTATTGGAACAAAAGGATTACTACGCTGTTTAAATCATCTATGTATTTTATTCTAACAAACCGTTCAATGGTAAATATGAAGTTCGTATATACAGGCTCACTGTGACACCACGCAGGGCAAACAGCAAGTCAGGGCATGGAAAAGAGAGAGAGAGAGAGAGAAAGAGAAAGACAAAGAGAGAGCGCGAGAGAGAGTCAGCGAGCAGCGCTATAGAAGCGCATAGCCTAGAGAAGAGCGAGTCCTATCCTTTGTTCTTCCTTAAATACTCCGACAGAATAGTTACCGCTCCTTGCTGGCCTGTCGGAGTAGAGGCTGAGTGTGGTTTAAACTTACTCAGCCTATCGTTGGCGTGCAGGCTGGTCCCAGCCTCGTGACGCAATCCAGTTGACGGAAGCAGATCCCTCTCAGCAGATGTCCTTATCTCGTGTTTACCACAAGACACAGTTCTATTGGGAAACCCTTAAGCTAGCACATTCTTTCCACATGGCTCCCCCACACACAAACCTACAGCAGTTCTACAGTTCTATGATCACACAATACATTCAGTTAATAACTCTTGTTGTAGATTAACATATTAATTAGCTAAACATATATCAGCCCTTACAGTAGGTAAATTGTTTTGGGATATTCTAAAATGGGAGAGTTTGCAGCCAGGAGGGACTTCTCGGGAGTATAGGCATGAGCTCACTCTTATGCCAGTTTATTCTGTGTAAGCAAAGTATAGAAGCATTCTACTTAAGGGATGACGTGAGCCGCATGACGACCGGGAGAAAACAGACAGTCACACGCAAGAAGGTAAAGATGCAAAAAAGGTTGCTCTGTGATACTTTGAAGAACACACACCAGGTGTCATATTCCTTTTTCTGCAGTCAAAGGCCATTTTGGGTTAAGGCACCCAATGAGAGCGACCGTGAAACCTGCCAGTGCAAGACACACGAGAACATTAAATTCATAAGTGATAGCCTTTTTAGCCATGGGCTTCTTTTCTCCAAGAATCTTGAGAAGATTGCAGATGCCACTGTGTGTAACCCAGGTGCTAAAGCCTGTGCCTATGGTGAGTGTGAAGTGTGCCACTCTTCCCCTGCTACCATGGTGAAACCCACTTCCAAAGATGACATCGCAAATCACCCAATGGACCACTGAGAGCACAAAAACAAATGAAGATGAAAAGAGGGCCAAGATCACTGTTAAGGAGCTAACAATGACTGAGGATGAAGCCGTTAACAAATTCCAAGTTTAAACGGCACCTTTTTAACATTCGTTGGCAATACAAGGCCTACAGGGACCTGAGGGAGAGCCTGAAGGACCATGAATGTCTAATCCACGTGGACTTCAGTGAGAACTAAGTGTGTAAATACACAAATGAGGTCCAGTCTGTGCATTTCGGTGGATCCCACCAACAAGCGACCCTCCACACTGGAGTCTTGTATGCAGGAGCCTTTTGCTCCATCTCCCCTTCAAGGAGACATGACCCGCCAGCCATCTGGGCACACTTGGATCCCATCTTAAAGATGGTGAAGGAGAAGTACCCCAAAGTGAATCGGTTGCACTTCTTCAGCGATGGACCTGCAACCCAATATAGACAACCCAGTATCTACCGAACCATTCAAAAGAGGTATCAATGACATCAGCTGGAATTTTTTCAAAGCCAGTCATGGCAAAGGGGCTCCGGATCATATTGGTTGGACCCTAAAGCGTTCAGCTGACAGGCTTGTGCGCTTGGGAGAGGATATCCAAGATGCTGAGGTACTCTTCCAAAAACTGAAGACTCAGGAATCATCAGTAGAGCTGTCCGGAAGGTCCGCAGCCCGGAACCTCCAGCGAAGGTCCGCAGCCCGAAACCTCACGAAGTCTGCTCCGCTCCTGAGCCAGAGCAGTCCGCTCCACCGGTGCCCAATCCGGGTCCAGCCGTCTGCTCCGCTCCTGAGCTAGAGCAGTCCGCTCCACCGGTGCCCAGTCCGGGCCCGGTTGTTTTCCCAGCTCCATGGCCGGAGCCGTTTGCCCCACCGGTACCCAGTCCGGGCCCGGTTATAAAAAAGGGGCATGGGAGAAAACTGTCCACTTCGCCAGAGCCAGAACCTCCACCGACAGACTAATCTTCCCTCCCTAATACCCTCCCCCCATGTATTTGTGTGTGTTCTTTGGCGTCCGGGAGTCCGCGCCTTGGGGGGGGTACTGTCAGGCTCTGGCCATAGAGAAGCCTATTTGCTTCTCTATGTAACCATGGTCAGAGTCTGACAGGTCTATTCTTTCTGTTTCTAGGTGGTGGTTTGTGTGGGATCCCTAATTAAAGGCAGCTGTAGCGCATCGTCTCTAATTAGGGATCCTACATAGGTTTGTAGATTTTCACACTGGGTTTTGGGTCGTTATCGATTATTTCGCAGTCACTGTGGCAGTAAGTGTGCAACTTTGTTACGTCCGTCCGTTCATTCATGTTTGTGTTCGTGAATGTTACGTTTCATTAGCGTGTTTGATTTTGTACGTTTTGACGTTTGTTCGTTCGTGTTTGTTTGTATTGTGTAGTTCGTTCATTTGTATAATTTATATACATAGTAAATAAATAAATAAACAATGTCGAACTATAATCCCTGCGCTGCGTCTTGGTCGAGGTATGCACCCGCACGTGACATAGAGACAATAAACTGTCGGTTCACACTAAACAAAACACAATGAACATGTATACAAAATTGTTTGGCAATTATTTTTTGTCAATAAACACATAATGCACAACAAAATGTAATTATTGTTATATATTAAAATGTTTAACACTTTGTGATTGTTATTCATATGCCCTAACAGGGTGGAATACTGTCATGGTCCATGTTTGAACCAAATGCCCATAATTATAAGGATTTAAGTGCTTGAACTTGGAAAATATGTTTTTCAGACAGTTAAACATATCCCTTTTCTGATTAAATGTTTAAAACATGAAACATCGGAAATATCTTTCTCAAAAGTTACCAGGTCCAAAAGGCACCGGTTAACAGGAATGACCCATCTACATTTAATTCAAACTGTACCTACATACATATACAGTCGTATGCAAAGGTTTGGGCACCCATCTGAGGCTACATAATAATTTACTCTGTCGTCACAGAAAATGATCACAGTGGCATGCCATTCATTTTCTAATAAAAGCTGAGTACTGGGGTATTGTCCAGACAAAGATTTTTAGTGTAGCAATATTAAGTTGTATGAAATTAAATCAGATGTGAAAAATAGGCTATGCAAAAATTTGGGCACCCTTGTCATTCTGTTGATTTGAATACCTGTAACTACTTAGCACTGATTAATTGGAACACACAATTGGTTTGGTGAGCTCATTAAGCCTTGAACTTCATAGACAAGTGCATCCAATCATGAGAAAAGGTATTTAAGGTGGCCAATTGCAAGTTGTTGTTCTTTGACTCTCCTCTGAAGAGTGGCAACATGGGGGCCTCAAAACAACTCTCAAATGACCTGAAAACAAAGATTGTTCAACATTATGGTTTAGGGGAAGGCTACAAAAAGCTATTGCAGAGATGTAAGCTGTCAGTGTCCACTATGAGGAACATAGTGAGGAAATGGAAGACCACAGGCACAGTTCTTGTTAAGGCCAGAAGTGGCAGGCCAAGTAAAATATCGGAGAGGCAAAGGCGAAGGATGGTGAGAACGGTCAAAAACAGCCCACAGACCACCTCCAAAGACCTACAACATCATCTTGCTGCAGATGGTGTCACTGTGCATCGTTTGCACAAGGAGAAGCTGTACGGGAGAGTGATGCGGAAGAAGCCTTTTCTGCACACACGCCACAAACGCACATTTGGACAAGCCAGCTTCATTTTGGAATAAGATGCTGTGGACTGATGAAACAAAGATTGAGTTATTTGGTCATAACAAGGGCCGTTATGCATGGCGGCAAAAGAACACAGTGTTCCAAGAAAAACACTTGCTACCCACAGTAAAATTTGGTGGGGGCTCCATCATGCTGTGGGGTTGTGTGGCCAGTGCCGGTACTGGGAATATTGTTAAAGTTGAGGGTCGCATGGATTCCACTCAATATCAGCAGATTCTTGGGAATAATGTTGAAGAATCAGTCACAAAGTTGAAGTTACGCCGGGGCTGGATATTTCAACAAGACAACGACCCAAAACACTGCTCAAAATCTACCCGGGCATTTATGCAGAGGAACAAGTACAATGTTCTGGAATGGCATTCCCAGTCCCCAGACCTGAATATCATTGAGAATCTGTGGGATGATTTGAAGCGGGCTGTCCATGCTCGGCAACCATCAAACCTAACTGAACTGGAGATGTTTTGTAAGGAGGAATGGTCCAAAATACCTTCATCCAGAATCCAGACACTCATTAGAGGCTATTGGAAGCGTCTAGAGGCTGTTATTTTAGAAAAAGGAGGCTCTACTAAATATTGATGTGATTTTTCTGTTGGGGTGCCCAAATTTATGCACCTGTCTAATTTCGTTTTGATGCATATTGCACATTTTCTGTTAATCCAATAAACCTCATTTCACTACTGAAATATTACTGTGTCCATCAGTTATTTGATAGATCAAAATGAAACTGCTGATCCAAACACCCAATTATTTATAAATAGAAATCATGGAAATTGTCAGGGGTGCCCAAACTTTTGCATACGACTGTATCTATTCCTTTGAAACTTCTGAGTGTAATGTTTACTGTTCATTTTATATTGTTTATTTCCATTTTTGCTTATTATCTATTTCACTTGCTTTAGCAATGTAAACATACACTACCGTTCAAAGGTTTGGGGTCACTTAGAAATGTCCTTGTTTTTGACTATTGTAGATGGAAACTGCAACATTTTTAAAATAGAATATCTACATAGGGGTACAGAGGCCCATTATCAGCAGCCATCACTCCTGTGTTCCAATGGCACGTTGTGTTAGCTAATCCAAGTCATTTTAAAAGGCTAATTGATCATTATAAAACCCTTTTGCAATTATGTTTGCACAGCTGAAAACTGTTTGCTGATTAAAGTTGAGTATCTGGAGCATCAGCAATTGTGGGTTTGATTACATGCTCAAAATGGCCAGAAACAAAGAACTTTCTTCTGAAACTCGTCTATTCTTGTTCTGAGAAATGAACACTATTACATGCGAGAAATTGCCAAGAAACTGAAGATCTCGTACAACGCTGTATACTACTACATTCACAGAACAACGCAAACTGGCTTTAACCAGAATAGAAAGAGGAGTGGGAAGCCCCGGTGCACAACTAAGCAAGAGAACATGTACATTAGAGTGTCTAGTATGACAAACAGACGCCTCACAAGTTCTCAACTGGCAGCTTCATTAAATAGTACCCGCAAAACACCAGTCTCAACGTCAACAGTGAAGAGGCAACTCCGGGATGCTGGCCTTCTAGGCAGAGTTGCAAAGAAAAAGCCATATCTCAGATAAAAAGAAAAGATTAAGATGGGCAAAAGAACACAGACATTGGACAGAGGAAGATTGGGGAAAAAGTGCCAGAATCCCCGGAGTTGCCTCTTCACCGTTGATGTTGAGACTGGTGTTTTGCGGGTACTATTCTAAGTGACCCCAAACTTTCGAACGGTAGTGTATGTTTCCAATGCCAATAAAGTCCTTTTAATTAAATTTAATGGTGCAGAGGGTGAGGACCGGAGGGGTGTGTGTGCGTTGAGAGCACTGGTTGAGAGTGCTGCAGCAGAGGCAGCTGAGGCTATTTAGATGGTCTCCGTAATGACCAATCGTTTTCCATAAAACATTAACACGCTAGAACTGATATAACGACGACAACGCATTGGAAAACGACGTTAGGCGCACTAGAGCTCTTTAGATAAATTCGCTCCGAGGTGGTTTAATGTGAACTGCATTCTAATGTCGACTTTTCTTATGGATAACAGCATCAAGCAAAGGGTTTTACTCATGCTCAGTTCTAGGATCTAGAACGCAGCGCAAGTAGACATTTGAAATGGAAGTTATGGAACTCCCTTGTGTTATGGGGGAAAAGTCCACAATGAAAATGATATTAAATGTGGAGAATGATAGTCTACATTTGTTGGCCATCAAGTAAGCTATTAATTTCTAAGCCATTGCAGGCTACTGTAGCCTACCATTTTAATACAATATCAATGGTGTCATTGCAAGTCAATTTGTGCCACTTGTGTAGCTACCTGGAGCTGGCAAACTGATTGAATAAATAAACTATGACTCAGTTTGTTATTGTAGCCTTGTGTTATATGTAATTATTAATAGTCATGTTTAGTTAATAAAATGTGAAGTTATCAATCGTGATCATGGTCACAGCTCTATCGCAAACGTATCATTCTCCGCATTTAATGTCAGTTTCATTGTGGACTTTCCCCTGAAATTAGAGGTTTGCATGTTGGCCTACCAGGGGCTATGGGCTACCTGCATCCATCTCATCAAACCATGGCAAAGTTTAAATGCAATTATAAACCCAGATTTGTGTCAGTAGCCTAAGCCTATTGAAATAACAAGTCAATCTAGCAAATAAGCCATTTATGACGGTTTGTAGTCTTTACATCTGGCACATAATAACAGCACAATTGCCAGAAAATAGCCTAACAGTTTTTTAAAGTTGGTCCAAGGTTTTCTTGCACAGAGATTTCAAGATCCGCTGTCCAACTTCCATTACTCAAACTCTTGTCGGATTTATCTATAATTATGCACATGCGCAAACGGGATTTATTTCAGCAATAAGGCACGAGGGGGTGTGTTATATTGCCAATATACCACGGCTAAGTGCTGTTCTTAGGCGTGACGCATCACGTAAATAGAGCAGTAAAAATACATGTTTTGTCATACCTGTGGCATACGTTCTGATATTCAACGGCTGTTATCCAATCAGCATTTAGGGCTCGAACCACCCAGTTTGAGCCCTGAATGCTGATTGGTTGAAAGCTATAGTATATCAGACGTGTACCCCAGGAATGACAAAAACATACTTTTTACTGGTCTAATTACGTTGGTAACCAGTTTATAATTGCAATACGGCACCTCAGGGGTTTGTGGTATATGGCCAATATACCATGGCTGTGGGCTGTCCTTAGCTGTGGTATATTAGCCATATACCACACTTCCTCTGGCCTTACTGACTTAATCATAGCAGTCAAAACAAGTTAAATCGACATACATTGAAGGAAAATTATCTGGAGAGTTTAATAAGGGCGATTTATATTTTCTCTTGCGACATATTCTTAAAATCGCAATAATTATTATTTTCATTGAAAACTGAATTTCGATTCTTAGCCTACATCATTACAAATAACCTCGATATTCCTTCTTAATTAGCTCGATAACGTTATGGAAAAAGGGTTTATTGGATAAATGTGGCAACTCCTCTCTCCTCTCAAAAAAAATTTGACCTAGTTTTCAGGCATTGTGGGCGAGTTCAGGTCATTGGGCTAGAAATGTAGCTAGACCTAGCAACCCTGCCCACTTCCCCACAACTAACATTTGGGGCTGCATTCCAAACACTTAAAAGACGCACCCTATCCACTCAGCCCTCAAATTAAGTGGACACTTCTGATGATGTATCATGACGTCTGACGAATATACACTTGCAGGCAAGGGCTGAGGGAGGAAGGAATGATTTTTAAATGGAGCGCCCTTGCCTGGAAAATCATCACTCGTTCATCCTGCGGTGATCGGCTGCGGTCCAAACACTTAAAAAAACACACCCTCGTCCACTTACCCTCGCCTTATGCCCTTGGGGAAATCCCCGTCGCCATCTTGAAGGGCGGTCCAAATGATTAGCCAAGCAAGGGAAGTTTGCAACGTAAGCCCCTCAGCCCTCGTTTTTAGTCGAGTTTGTGAGTGTACAATTATGTTCACTCCGGTACCTGAAACGCCCCATAACTCAATTCACAATGGTTTTACATCCGCTAAGAAAAGTCAGCCGAAACTCAACATCAATATGGAGAAGTCAACATACAAGTGTAAGTAAAAACAAATGTAAATAAGTTAGAAATTGTGCTACTAATGCACATGGCGGAACAAATACCTCTCGTAAAAGTAATTATGTTTTGTTTGGTTATCTTTTGGAAAATGTAGGCTATGCAGGCTAACGTTAGTAAGCTAATTAATATGCTAGCTATCATACTGTAGGCGTATATTAATAATTATATAGTTAATGTAAATACATATGCAATCATAATTTACTGTAGCACATAATAAGCACCCGTTGGCTGAAAACACAATCATCGCGGGATGAACAAGTGACACATTTCCGGGCAAGGGTGGTCCATTTGAAAAATAATTCCTGTCCTGCAAGTGTATACTCGTCAGACGTCATGAAACGTCATCAGAAGTGTCCACTTAATTTGAGGGCTGAGGGGATAGGGTGTTTTTTTTAAGTGTTTGGACCACAACCATTGTGTTCAGCCACCTGTCGCTTGTGGGGGCTTTATATGCGCTACAGTCAATTATGATTGCATGTCTACTTACATTAACTATATCATTGAATATACACCTACTGTATGATAGCTAGCATATTAATTAGTTTACTAACATTGGCCTACCTAGCTGGAACTTTTGAAGAAGTGTTTGTGCAGTCATGTGCATTAGTAGCACAATTTCTAACTTATTTACATTCGTTTTTACTTACACCTGTATGTTGACTTCTCCATATTAACATTGAGGTTAAGTTTCGGTGGAGTTTTTTTAGACTAGGGTGTGTCTTGTGAGGCATTCCGGTTTTCAGTTTCTCTTTTAGGTTGATTAACCGCAATGGTTTTCTCTCACTATTAAAACATGTCAAACATGTTATCTGACAGAATGCACAACAAAAACTTATCCCAGTACTGACTTGCATTGTTCACGAGTCTCTCATCTAGAGTCCAAGCCAAGTCTCAAGTCAATTGAACAAGTCTAAATCAAGTCACAAGTCATTTTCTTTCCGATTTAAGTGCGACTCGAGTCCGAATCTCAGACTCAAGTTTCCATCTGTGTCAAACAGATTAGTTACATTTTGAGTCGAATGAAAACTCTTATGCAGACGATTTACCTCGATATTAAATCATCCATTTAAAAATCTATCTATTAAAGTTGAGAGATATGTAATTTACAGTACTTGACAACAGAACTTGGCTACACGTATTTCAAATGAATCCCCCCTGCTCTCTTACCATTTCATCTCCATCAGTGCACTGAGTATAAAAGAAAAGTGATGGCGTTGACATTACTGTAAGTCGGCTAAAACAACTTAACTAGGTATCAATGATAGATCTTGCCTACCTTTTATGCTCAGGTTGTCCTGCCACCAGAATCCAATGTAAAGTTATTTTTGTGAGTGCCAAGACTAGATATCATCATGACGTCTGACGAGCACGTCAGAGAGTTCAGTTCGTCATACCCGGAACACGTCTTAACACTTGTAATTATAATTTTTTACTTGCTTTTTGTGTCAAATGTCATTTTTTGTACACGCATTCATTACACTTGTTCAGTGTGCATTTTCTGGTGATTAGAAAGCTTGTTATGGACATTTTTACACACGTTAATTATACCTGTTCAGCCCATTGGGTAAGGAATGGCGTTTTTGTAGTTGTTTTTGGATAATTGCCGAAAACAACTTATTTGGTAGCTAAAGTCTAATTTTGTGCTTTTTTTAAAGCATTTATGTATTGAAAAAAAGCACAAAGGCTTCATAATTCATAAAGTATTTTTTCATTTTAATTAGCTATCCATAATTTTTCCATGTCTGAAGTATCAAGCTAAGTATTGAGTACAAACATTAAAATAATTGACTTTCCATCCACCAGATGGGATTGTTTTGCGAATTATACCGATTTTTCCAAAACCCCATTAGTTTGATATATAAATTAAAGCAATAATAGTCACCATACTTTCCAAAACCACAAAGGCTGAATTAAAATGTTTTCTAGAAAGGAATTTATAAACTGTTACGGAGGCAGGCCCAGGGTGCACAACATTTCAGATAAGCTTCTTGTGCGTATGGAAAATGTCTTTATTTCAGCATGTGAAACATGAGACCAACACTTTACATGTTGCATTTATATTTTTGTTCAGTGTATAGCCTGGGCAGCAGGTAGCCTAGCGGTTAGAGCATTGGGCCAGTAACCGAAAGGTTGCTGGTTTGACTACCCGAGCCGACAAGGTGACAAACCTGTCGATGTGTCCTTGAGCAAGTCACTTAACCCTAATTTGCTTCAGGGGCTGACCCTGTAGGTAGGCCGTCATTGTAAATAAGAATTTGTTCTTAACTGATTGGCCTAGTTAAATAACAAAACTAACAAAAAAAAATATATATATATATACTTCCATGTGAAAATGTGGTGCAAACTGAGACGTCACCGCTCAAGTTGGTAATCCAATGTTTGGAAAATAGCTGGCTAGCCATCTGTCCAGCACATATCTAATGTTATCTTAAGGTTACCTCTGCACCGTTCCGTTTGTCATTGATAGGCTGTACATCTACCTACTTATTCCCTGACATTTTGCCAGTTCTGATTACTCATTAATACTCCCTTCCTCCTCCAATGTATTCCATATTACCCACTTCCTCACCAGACAGTAGCAACAAACTATTAAGAACTGGGCTAATTTCATTCATCAACAACATTTTAAAAAGGGTAGTAGACATTTACAGTATACATTTCCCCGATCATAGTCTAGCTCAAAACTAATGAGACTGTTTCAGCATGTAAAAAGTAACAGTACAAAACATACATTATTTTAGCAAACATAAAATAAGTGAGTTTTGACTAAATAATGTTTAATAAACATTTAAAAACAATACATTATACTATAGACCTGCTAAATTACTCACATCCAGCATAAAAAACATTAGAAACAGAATAAACTAAAGTAATTCTGTATTTATTTCAGATGTAACAATTGTTCATGAAGCAAACATTGTATGACTTGGTGAAGATGTGGTAGAAAGAAGCTGTCCGAAAGAACCTCTCCTTCATCCGTGGTGCTCCTTCAACATATCATTTTGGAGATTTCTGTGAACACCAACAGTCATAAACATGTAATTCTGAACAGGAACATCTTCCTAACAAAAATTTAGACCAGTTGACAATTCAACAGAATTCAATCTTGTTCATATTGATGATCGGTACAACATGAGACAGATAGCAAGACATGATATATCAGACCGTATACCATGGGTATGAGTCAATACTACTTGTTTACTGTTGGAATTACGATGGTAACCAGTTTTTAATAGCAATAAGGTACCTTGGGGGTTTGTGGTATATGGCCAATATACCACGGCTATGGGCTGTATCCAGGCACTCTGCGTTGGGTCGTGCGTATTAACAGCCCTTAGTGTAATGAATTTGTGGTATATTGTCCCCATACCACAAACCCCTGAGGTTGCTTATTGCTTAAATATAACACAGATTATGCGCATATGAGGTTTCAAATAATAATGTTACTACTTCTTGCTTGCTCTCTCCCTGCTTTTCCTGAACATGTTTATCTGATTTGGCTGGTTGTTATTGTTCTAGCTTGCTCATCCAAAGCAGGCTATTCTCCTCCTCGCTGGTCTTCAGATGCTTGACTACATGATCATCATGTTGTGGCTGTAACATGGACATTGCTTTAGAACAACAACTAGATACACTCTTAGAAAAAAGGGTTCTTCATCTGTCCCCATAGTATAACCCTTTTTGGTTCCAGGTAGAACCATTTTGGGTTCCAAGTAGAACCCTCTGTGGAAAGGGTTCTACATGGAACCCAAAATGGTTCTACTAAGAACCAAAGGGGTTCTACCTGGAACCAACAAGGGTTCTTCAAAAAGTTATCCTATGGCGACAGCTGAATAACTTTTTAAGTTCTAGACAGCACCTTTTTTTCTAAGAGTGTAGCTTTATCAGATAGACATTTTCAGGAAAAGCAGCTAATTTAGCAAGCCAATAAAATGTCTATCTGCTATAACTAGCTAGTAATTCTTGTTCTATACCATAGGCTTTCCTCCTCCTTGCTGGTCTGCAGATGCCTGAGTACTTGATTGTGATGTTGTGGCTGTAAAATCTTCCTGGACATAGCATAAGAAGAACAATAACTAGAACTAAATATTTTATCTGACTTATTGTTCAGGAAAAGCAGCTCATATATTGCATTGGTTCAACCTTGAAATATAGCTACTCAAGATAGAGATCTTACCTTTTATCTCTGTAGCAGTTTGCTCTCAACTCGTTTGGGCACTGCAACAGCCAGATCTTATTCCCCATTCTCTGTTGTCTAGATTCTGCAGGGAGCTAGCCTGTTCTCCTAAAACATGAGCTAATTGCTAAGTTAGCCAACTTGAGAAAATCAATCTCAGCTTGCTAACTAGCAAAGCCAACCAATTACACAAGAAATATACACAAAGTAAACAATTATTAACTAACTAATGTTAGTACAAAATAATGACAAGTACAAAGAACTATTGCTCTGTTCCACAACGTAACAACCATTAGTTACAGGCTAAATAGAAGAATATTGCTAGCTGGCCCAAACAATCGGAAAGGGGATTCAACAGAGAAAATGACTCTACCCCAGTCCTCAGCAGTCCAATCCCTGTACCTTTTGCAGAATATCTGTCTGTCCCTGATGTTTTTCCTGGAGAGAAGTGGCTTCTTTGCTGCCCTTCTTGACACCAGGCCATCCTCCAAAAGTCTTCGCCTCACTGTGCGTGCAGATGCACTCACACCTGCCTGCTGCCATTCCTGAGCAAGCTCTGCACTGGTGGTGCCCCAATCCCGCAGCTGAATCAACTTTAGTAGAGGGTCCTGGCGCTTGCTGGACTTTCTTGGGCGCCCTGATGACTTCTTCACAACAATTGAACCTCTCTCCTTGAAGTTCTTGATGATCCGATAAATTGTTGATTTAGGTGAAATCTTACCAGCAGCAAAATCCTTGCATGTGAAGCCCTTTTTGTGCAAATCAATGATGACGGCACGTGCACGTTTCCTTGCAGGTAACCATGGTTGACAGAGGAAGAACAATGATTTCAAGCACCACCCTCTTTTTAAAGCTTCCAGTCTGTTATTCGGACTCAATCAGCATGACAGAGTGATCTCCAGCCTTGTCCTCGTCAACACTCTCACCTGTGTTAACGAGGCAATCACTGACATGATGGCAGCTGGTCCTGTTGTGGCAGGGCTGAAATGCAGTGGAAATGTTTTTTGGGGATTAAGTTCATTTTCATGGCAAAGAGGGACTTTGCAATTAATTGCAATTCATCTGATCACTCTTCTTGACATTCTGGGGTATATGCAAAAAAAAGAGTCAGCAAACTTTGTGGAGACCAATACTTCTGTCATTCTCAAAACTCTGTACATATATGTAAGGGCGGCATTGGACTAAGATCCAGTGGCATAGTAAACTTTATAGTATACACATAAGAGATGATGCAGTATGCATAAGAGATGATTAGGTGACTAAGATACCGAAGAATAGTATAGTGTACAATTTAGACATATGAGATGAGTAGTGCAAGATACAGAAACATTATTAAAGTGACTAGTTTTACATTCCTTAAGTAGCCTGTGCTTCCTAATCTATGTCTTTAGGCAGCAGTATCTGATGTACTAGAGATGGTTGTTTAGCAGTCAATGGCGAAGTATAAAGTACAATACAGTATATTGTAGAGATGGTAGATGCCATATGTATCTGTCTTTTGTGTATTTTCGTTCTGGCATTTTGTACCTGCCCTGTGTTTTTCCGTAGCTGCTTGGCGAAGAAATTTCCCCTTGGGGATCAATAAAGTATGTATGTATGTATGTATGTATGTATGTATGTATGTATGTATGTATGTATGTATGTATGTATGTATGTATGTATGTATGTATGTATGTATGTATGTATGTATGTATGTATGTATGTATGTATGTATGTATGTATGTATGTATGTATGTATGTATGTATGTATGTATGTATGTATGTATGTATGTATGTATGTATGGCTATGTATTATTTCAGCCGTTAATGGACCGTTTTGAATAAGTCATACAAATAAGCATAGGATATTATATGCTCCAGAAATCAAATATTAATCTTTGACATTTTAGGGGGACTCACAACTCATAAACACATCATATTTTGTCTATGTAGAGTAAAATGATGGCAAGGATCTTCAACTAGTAGGCATACATTTTCTTGAAGGTTGGGTGATTTTGAGAAATTAATTGTTATAACAAGAACATGTTTTAAACTCATTTGGTAAAAAAAGAATCAGGGGTGGCCAACCCTCCTGGAGAGCAAGCAGTATTTTCTTTCAGTCTTATTGTAAAGAGATTGTTTACCCAAAATACAAAATGTTTGTGTCCTTACCTTGAAAGCAGTCTATGGACAAGTAGAATACAATCTATGATTTGGTTACCCACTGCCATCAACTGTTAATATTAGTATTTCTTGTGCAGAGCTTTGGTGTAGTTGTAACACTCCCCGGCACGTGTCACATACAGCTTTCCACCTGAGGTAGGGACCAGTCCCTGTAGCCAACCTTCCCACTGTTTCTCATATTTTCCTGTCTCCCCATCTCATGTAATTACTGTCTGAATAAAGGGTCAACCCCCCCCCCAAAAAAAGTATTAGCATACTCTATGTAACAGTCATCCTAAATACACCTGACCTGTGGTTAAATGTT
This sequence comes from Thymallus thymallus, assembly GCA_023634145.1. Taxonomy (NCBI): domain Eukaryota; kingdom Metazoa; phylum Chordata; class Actinopteri; order Salmoniformes; family Salmonidae; genus Thymallus; species Thymallus thymallus. Next base: position 9,776,888 of record CM042403.1, on the reverse strand, counting down.
CCACCCTGGTCATGGGCTTAAATCATGTCAGAATAAGTAGCTTTAAAACAGTACATTTTTCCTGGGGGAGGACCCCCAGTCTAGGGGTTGTGCCATTGAGCAATGAAATTCACATAGCAAATCTCACTCCAAGCTTGGCAGCCCTGAGCCTTCTTTAGATTATCTCAGATAGCCTAGGTTGGAAGCAGGTCTGGGCTTGGCCGTTCTGCCACCCTAAGCAAGACAAAACAATTGCTTTACCTACAAGAGTAGGCCCGACTAAGCAAAATGACGTTGAAGTTAGGTTAAATTTACGTTCTAAATGAAAGGTGAAAAGACGTCTTTTTCCAGACGTTGAAATTGGATCCATTTTCGGTTCAGAATGAAAGTTGAAAATAAGTCTACGTATTTTCGTGCCGTTGAAAATATGTATTTTCCACACATTGAAATCAGGTTTGTTTTTGGTACTGAATGAAAGTAGAAAAAATGCATAGACGTTAATGTTTGGGCCAAATCAAGGCTAGTCCAGACCGGACAAAATCTGAACCAAACATGCACCAAAAAACAACTTCTGTGGACGTGGAAATCAAGGTTTGTCCGGACTGCACCAAAAGAATATGTCCAAAAGGTGTCAGCGTCGGTCCGTGCTTACTGAGGTATAGCCTACAGCAGGGATGGGCAACTCCAGTCCTCTGGGGCCAGAGTGGTGTCATACTTTTCCTCCATCCCTAGTCAACACAGCTGAAGAAACTCATTTCATTCTAAACTGAAGATCATGATTAGTTGGTGTCAGATGTGTTAGCTGGCCGCAATGGAATTTGATGAATGCCCATCCATGTTGTAGGCCCAACATTTGTAAAACAGGCAGTTGCATTGGCTTTATTAGTCCTGATTCCTGTGACTTAAGCTCTGAATATCAGATACCCAACTTTATCAGGAGGGGTTATCCTGAGCCTATTTGCAATGTGTTTACACAGCGGGAAATGCAGTAGGATTTTCTTTTTCGCTATGATCAGCTCGTGAAAAATTGACAGATAAAAAAAAAACTTGAAACCACTGATCATTAGATGTTGCCCTTGGGATGAAACTCCTGGTCAGCAGTTGTATGTAGCCTGATTGTCCATTCCATATTGTCCATTTGACTTTGACCTGTCCTGTTTTTAGGATATGTTGTTTGTTAATATTTCAGCAAATTTTTAGGTTAGGCTATTTGATCAGAGAAACCTGTATGATGTAAAAAGTCTCCATCTCATTACATTGTCATACATTTTTCCAGCCTGTAGGCTACAGAAAATGCCACATACTCTTTCTACCATATGCTATATCTGCTACATGATTTATGTGAGATAATTTTTTGGACGGAATGTTGGTGAAGTTCAGCAGTGATGAGTCTCTCCAACAGCACCCTGGAGAGGCGTGCTGGGAATGGACGAGATAAATATTTTGCGGCCCCGCCTATGACAAAGTGGGCACTGCTTATCATAGGGCGGCATCAGCGCTCACCTAAAAAGTACATATGCCACTGGTTGAGAGAATTTGTCATTGTTTTTGGGCAAAATTATGTGAGGTTAAATTGTATACCCCAGTGAAACCATGCGTTTTTTATTATCTTTGAAATGCAAGAGAAAGGCCAGACAGGGATGTAGGATTCTAGATGATTTTATGGATTTTTGTTTTAGATTCCGTCTCTCACAGTTGAAGTGTACCTATGATAAAAATTACAGACCTCTACATGCCTTGTAAGTAGGAAAACCTGCAAAATCAGCAGTGTATCAAATACTTGTTCTCCCCACTGTACGTACATTATTTACCTTCAGAGGTGAATGTACCAAACCAGTTGCCGTGATAAATGTTTTTTGTTGTTGTGCACTATCCTAAAACAATAGCATGGTGTTTTTTTTGTTGCTGTAATAGCTACTGTAAATTCTACACTGCAGTTAGATTAACAATAATTTAAGCTTTCTGCCCATATAAGACATGTCTATGTCCTGGAAAGTTGGCTGTTGTTTACAAAACCATTCTAGTCACATATTACATATTGAGCATCAACCGCCCCGGTATAGGGACACCGATCCCGTAGCGGTTAAACTGAGATTAAGGGCTCTATTCAATCTGAATCGCAGAAGTTCAGTTTTACAGCGTGATTGAAATGTAAAGGCAATGTGGAGGGGAGGCCAACCACAAAATATCACGTGAAGCATCTCGGAAAATAAATGTAAACTGAGGTGGTGCAATAGCAGTACTTGCACACCATTGTTTATTGGAGTGCCAAAGAGCCAGCAAAGTGCAATAGACATACCTGCACATTGTAGTTTATGGGGGAGTCAAAAAGCCAGCAAAAGTACCAACCATGGTTTATCGGATTAAATGCGCAGTGATATGAAAATATAAATGCATTTTCTCCTTTCAATTTAACATTGCATTTTCAAATTGGCACTGATTTAACCCTCCATAGTAGCGTGATACCATGCCACCTATACATTTACATTGCAGTCGTTTAGCAGACGCTCTTATCCAGAGCAACTTTATATATATATATTTTTTTATTTAACCTTTATTTAACTAGGCAAGTCAGTTAAGAACAAATTCTTATCTACAATGAAGGCCTACCCCGGCCAAACCCTCCCCTAACCTGGACGACGCTGGGCCAATTGTGCGCCGCCATATGGGACTTCCAATCACGGCTGGTTGTGATACAGCCCGGGATCAAACCCAGGTCTGTAGTGACGCCTCTAGCATTGCAAGGCAGTGCCTTAGACCGCTGTGCCACTCAGCCCCCAAGTATATTAGCTATCAGCAAAGTAGATATAATCAAAGTCAGCTAGTAAGGGGGAAAAGAGTCAAGTGCAAGTGTTAGTTAGCTAAATATTTTTTTTCAGCAAAATGGGGAGGGGGTGTGAGGGGGGTTGCTTTGGGATTACTCTTTGAAGAAGTAGGGTTTCAGATATTTTTGGAAGATGGGCTGGGACTCTGCTCTCCTAGCTCTAGGGGGTACTGATTCCACCATTGGGGTGCCAGGACAGAGAAGAGCTTTGACTGGGCTGAGCGGGAGCTGCCCTCCCATAGGGGTGGGAGGGCCAAGAGACCAGAGGTAGCAGAATGGAGTGCTCAGGTTGGAGTGTAGGGTTTGAGCATAGCCTGAAGGTAGGGAAGGGCAGTTCCTTTTGCCGCTCCGTAGGCAAGTACCATGGTCTTGTAGTGGATGCGAGCTTCGACTGGAAGCCAGTAGAGTGTGCGGAGGAGCGGGGTGACATGGGATAACTTGGAAAGGTTGAACACCAGGCAGGCTGGAGAATATAACACATTAGATCTGGTAAAAGATAATACAAACAAAAAAACATGCGTTTTCTATTATTTTTTTGTTGCATCATATTTGAAATGCAAGAGAAAGGGCAGACATTGATGTAGGATTCTAGATGTAATGTAATGCTGTCCACCAAATGGCAGCAGTGTGTGTGCAAAGTTTCAGGCTGAACACCAGGCAGGCTGCTGCATTCTGGATAAATTGCAGGGGTTTGATGGCTCAAGCGGCGAGCCCAGCCAACAGCGAGTTGCGGTAGCCCAGACCGGAAATTACAAGTGCCTGGATTAGGACCTGCACCACTTCCTGTATGAGGTCGGGTCGTACTCTACGGATGTTGTAGAGTTTGTACCTGCAGGAGCGAGTCACTGCTTTGATGTTTGCAGAGAACGACAGGGTGTTGTCCAGGGTGACACCAAGGTTATTTGCACAATGGGAGGGGGAGACTGTGGAGTCAACCGTCATGGAGAGATCTTAGAGCATGCAGGCCTTCCCCAGGAGGAAGAGCAGCTCCGTCTTGTCGAGGTTGAGCTTGAGTGTTGGGCCAACATCCAAGCTGAGATATCTGCCAGGCACACAGAGATGTGTGTCGCCTCCTATATGAAATTGAGAGGTAGATTGCATTATGAATGTGTTATAAATCAGCCAACAAGTCTTTTCCAGATGCCCAACAACAGCTTTATTTCCCCAAAATATTACATTTACATTGTTCAAATAGACATTTTTTAATAGGAAACATTAAAATGTGTGTACAAATATTGTTTCATTTCATCATGTCACAGTGTCCCTCCACATGTGAGTTGAATGTGATAGAATAAATGCATTTTAGGAGAAAATTTAAGATGAGGAGAAAACTTTGTGTGTGTAAAATACATCTCTAAATAATTCTGGAAAATCAGAAAAATAGTCATTTCAATAGTCGTCTATTGATATAAATTCATTAACTGTATATATTTTTTTCCATATAAATTCTCTTATCTTTATTAATATTATAGTTCTAAAATCCCTTTACAAAGATGACAAAAATAAAAGAAATAAAGGATAAATAATTCAAATAGATAAAATGTTATGTCAAGTTAGTTGTCCAGACCAAGTGCTGTTTCAGATGGAGGAATGGCATATCTGGTCCCCATTCAATTCTGGTTCCCTGTTCTACTGAGCTGATGAGCCTTAAGAAAGGCCCATATGAGTTTGAAAATGATGATATTCAAAGAAATGTGTGATTTTTAGTCTCTGATTGAACCATGAAAGTAATTTACAGTACTCAGTCTTTCAGAGAGCAATCTGTCTGTTGACTGCCATTCTCTTTCCTATCAAGTTCTTCAACCCACAAAATGGAGGTGATATTGTGGTTGAAAAGCGCTGACAAATATCTGACGATATTGCATCAGAGAAACCCCAACCTCCACAGTGGTGTGTTGATTCATTCATATTTCAAATATGCAGGAGAAAATCCTTAGCTCTCCATCCATGACAGCAGAATCTCATGTTAACATATTGGTTCTACTCGTTTGTTAGAAAAATCACAGGTTACAAACAGTCAAGTATGAAGGAAAACAGAACCCAAACAATAGAAGGAGCATACAATGAGCCCTTCTTGTACAAATAAAAACAGCAGCAGAGGAATCAGAAATAACCAATCATTACAACTCTTTAGTGTATCATTTTTTTTTTGTATACTTGATTTTTCAATGTTTCAAAGTAGAGCATAGGTACAGGTTTTCCAATACATCTGTTAAATCTGATGTTATTATCCGGTGTCTTGTGTGAATTTAAGTGTGCTCCCTCTAATTCTCTCTCTCTCCCACTCTACCTCCTCTCCCGGAGGACCATGCTTCAGGACCACCTGCCCTGATGACTCCTAGCTGCCCCCAGTTCACCTGGTCGTGCTGCTGCACCGGTTTCAACTCTTCTGCCTGCGGTTATGGAACCCTGACCTGTTCATTGGACGTGCCACCTTGTCCCAGACCTGCTGTTTTCATCTTGCTCTCGCTCTACCGCACCTGCGCTCTATTGCACTGAAAAGCCAAGTGACATTCACTCCTGATATATTTACCTGTTGCAACCTCCACAACTACTTTTATTATTATTTGACCCTGCTGGTCATCTATGAACGTTTGAACATCTTGGAGAAAGAACTGGCCTTAATGGCCATTAATTGTTATAATCTCTACCCGGCACAGCCAGAAGAGGACTGGCCACCCCTCAGAGCCTGGTTCCTCTCTAGGTTTCTTTCTAGGGAGTTTTTCCTAGCCACTGTGCTTCTACATCTGCATTGCTTGCTGTTTGGGGTTTTAGGCTGGGTTTCTGTATAGCACTTTGTGACATCTGCTGATGTAAAAAGGGCTTTATAAAATACATTTGATTGATTGATTGATCTCCGCTGCATAGAAAAAATAAACCAGCTGAAAAAAAAAAAAAAAGTAAAATATGAATAAAGTGTTTTCCATTATAACCATTATCATTCATAAAATGCTTGGGACTAGACTACTACGAGACAGACAGTGTAACGTAATTAAAGAGGCCAAGTGAAAGAAAGTGATTTCGGTGTAAAAGAAGCTCCCGCTAAAATACACAGATTCAGTGTCTTACAGAGGGCTTGTATAATCAAAGTTGCTCAAATAGTGTAGAATGGTCCATATCAGTTTGACACATTAAAATAAAGCTAAGAAGAAAGTCTGTGTCTAACGTTTCCCCATGCATGTGTACTGTATGCACGTCAGTGAAGTTGAAGTTTATGCATTCATTGTTTCCTTCCCCACCCCATACAGTAGACCCATACAGTATGCACACAGCATCTACAGTGACAATGATGCAAGTTGGAGAGCGACGTATACACAAAAAAGCCCATAGCAACAGCACACACAGACCAATTTTATCTTTAAAGGGCCGGTCAGGAGTCTTGGACATTTTCTTTCTGTGCCTCTGAATGTCAACTCTCAGTATGCTGTGAATGTCTGTGTCCCAAATGGTACCGTATTCCCTATACAGGGCTCTGTTCAAAAGTACACTATGTAGGGAATAGGGTGCCATTTGGGACACAGACAATGTCTGTTGTAAAAAAAGCGTCCTTGTTAGGAAGCTATGTTGAAGTTACAGGTGTGTAGATAAAAGCCCATATCCTTTGAAAGACATTTCAACTGAACAGACTAAGGGCGAAAAGACATGCTAAGGCGCATTATGTCCGATTTCCTGCTGAGGGCTTTCAGATCAACTGAAAGTTTACTCAGGGGTCAAGAACCGTGATAGGCAAGTTCTTTTGGATTCAGCCCACATACAATTCACCTAAAAATGATATACGCACAAACACACATACAAGAGGACATTGTCATTTGGGGATAATAGTGGAGTTTCTACTCAAAACCCTCCATTGTTAGCTCTGATTGGCTCTGACTACACAATACCCACAATGCAATGTTCTTCTAACAGGATCAAAATCTGGGGGCGACAGAAATAAAATTACATTTCTCTCCAGGAAATAGAATAGCTTGGTCAATTAGGTGAAGATGACCAGATACCACTGTCAGTTGTATCATTAGAGCCCTTATTCAATTGTAAGTTCATTACGCTTGATAACGACTGGTGATATTGAGACTTGATTGGAAGGGCAACAGTTGGGACAGTTCTAGCCAAGCCCACATAGAAGGTATTTCACAAAGAAGGATTAATAAGTTAGCCAGCCAACTTCAGAAACCCACTTCAGTAACCTAACCACTTATGGACCGCCACTCAATAAAAATCAGTGGCCAGGTTTCAAAAACAATTTTCTCCTCTTGCAGTGAAAAAGCACATTTGAAATAATATGCGGTTGAGTTTCCTTTTGCATCACACTGTAAACATTGGTTTGTTGAAACACAAATCCAAAAAGGCTTTCTTGCAGCTCAAGAATATTTATTTTATAAATTTTTCTCCCATAAACCTAGTAACTGAGATGGAGGGATGTCATGGGCATGGTGACACAGAATAATTGGGTCTGACACACAGGACAAATGAGTGACAGTCAAGGGACAAAACTACTGAGACAGACAGACAGAAGGAAGACTGTCAACAAAGACAGAAACGCCCCCCTTTTTTTTTGAAAAAATATAAAGAAACATTTTTGTCTGATACTCTGACTTTTCCACTTACAGTATAGTCACCAAGCCAGCTGGTGAGTGTCTCACTTTACGGATGTAAAGAAGATTATGTAAAATTCCCAGGGGAGGAGAGGACCAAGAGCTTAGACTACAGTAATCGATTACCAATCCTGCCAGCATTTACCTAGACTACAGTAATCGATTACCAATCCTGCCTGCATTTACCTAGACTACAGTAATCGATTACCAATCCTGTCTGCATTTACCTAGACTACAGTAATCGATTACCAATCCTGCCTGCATTTACCTAGACTACAGTAATCGATTACCAATCCTGTCTGCATTTACCTAGACTACAGTAATCGATTACCAATCCTGCCTGCATTTACCTACACTACAGTAATCGATTATGAATCCTGCCTGCATTTACCTAGACTACAGTAATCGATTACCAATCCTGCCTGCATTTACCTAGACTAGAGTAATCGATTACCAATCCTGTCTGCATTTACCTAGACTACAGTAATCGTTTACCAATCCTGCATGCATTTACCTAGACTACAGTAAACGATTAAGTAATCAATTACCAATCCTGCCTGCATTTATCTATACGTGCGTAATCAATGAATGCTTTACCATGCAGTATGTACAGTTACATATGGCCAGCCATATGTGCACACCTTTCACTTTCTGAGGTCCATATTTCAACATGATCTATGATCATATTACACATAAGTCTATATTCTAAAACATTCTATAACTTATAATATATTCTATAATATATATATATATATATATATATCTGTATCATTCTATAATATATACACTGGAAGCCAAAAGTTTGGAATATTACTAATTCAAGGGTTTTTCTTTATTTGCACTTTTTTACATTGTAGAATAAAAGTGAAGACATCAAAACTATGACATAACACATATGGAATCATGTACTAACCAAAAAAGTGTTAAACAAATCTAAATATATTTTATATTTGAGATTCTTCAAATAGCCACCCTTTGCCTTGATGACAGCTTTGCACACTCTTGGCATTCTCTCAACCAGCTTCACCTGGAATGCTTTTCCATCAGTCTTGAAGAAGTTCCCACATATGCTGAGCACTTGTTGGCTGCTTGTCCTTCACTGAGGTCCGACTCATCCCAAACCACCTAAATTTGGTTGAGTTTGGAACCAAAAATCTAAAATTTCCACCGTCTAATGTCCATTGCTCATGTTTCTTGGCCCAAGCAAGTCTCTTCAAATTACTGGTGTCCTTTAGTAGTGGTTTCTTTGCAGCAATTTGACCATGAAGGCCTGATTCACACAGTATCCTCTGAACAGTTGATGTTGAGATGTGTCTGTTACTTGAGCTCTGTGAAGCATTTATTTGGGCTGCAATCTGAGGCTGCTAACTCTAATGAACTTATCCTCTGCAGCAGAGGTATTTCTGGGTCTTCCATTCCTGTGGCGGTCCTCATGAAGCTGGTTGAGAGAATGCCATGAGTGTGCAAAGCTGTCATCAAAGCAAAGGGTGGCTACTTTGAAGAATCTCAAATATAAAATATATTTAGATGTGTTTAACACTGTTTTTGGTTACTACATGATTCCATATGTGTTATGTCATTGATGTCTTCACTTTTATTCTACAATGTAAAAAATAGTGCAAATAAAGAAAAAACCTTGAATGAGTAATATTCCAAACTTTTGGCCCCCAGTGTATATATAATTCTATAACATGGATTCTTTGGGCTATACAGTAACTTTGACCCCAGGTCTAGTTTGGTTTCTGAAATCAGGTGATTGCAAGGGGTCATCAAATATAGAACATTTCACATTGAAAACCACCCATTCAAGCCTAGTTCAAATGGCCTGTTCAATTTCTCCATTTAGTAGTTCAAATGGCCTGTTCAATTTCTTCATTTAGTAGTTTGTAACCAAGTCTTTCTTTGCTTTATGAATCTCCCCTCATTTGAATTGATATTTGTTATTTCAATAACTAAATGATCCCCAAACATAATCATACACAGACATAACACAGTGTAGTACACATTGTTCAAAAATGATACACACAGGGTAAACCAGAACGTTCCTTTTTGAGGCAGCCATATTTGCCTCCAACGCAACCTGTGTGGCTAGCTTTTTCCTGATTTTCAGTGTTTCACTACCACTCCCACGATGCAATGGTTTCCCATTTCTCTCTCTATCAAGTAGTTCGCACACTTTACACCTACGGTCCCCCAGATGAAAGCATTGACATAAAAGCTTTTTATACACAAATGGATTATTCATAAGTTACACCTCCCACCACCATCACTGTAAATATCTGATTAAATATCTGATTAAAGGGTTACATCTGTTGTTTAGTGGTGTTCGTTGAAGTGGTGTAACTCAAAAGACAGACACACTCATCGCTAGTGGCTCTCAATCACCACTGGCTCAAAGACGCCAGAAGTCACCCTACAGCAAACACAAAAGAAGAGGAAGGGGTTAATTTCTTTATTTTACTACCATAAAAAATGCCATGTTTTTGATCATATAACAACATACTGTACATTCTGGCAGGCACAAACTCACCTATTCCCCAGTTGTAACCCACTTAGGGCTGTAGTCCCATCTTTGCTGACAAACAATCTGAGGTTGCTGTCTAGAAGCAAGAATGAAAGACAGAAAAAAGAGAGAGAGAGAGAGAGAATAGGTTGGAGAGAAAACAGGGAGGAGATGAGAGAGAAGCACAGTGTGGTCATGCTCACTGTTGTCATTTTCAATTAGATATTCCATCAACGTGATCTTCTTCTTCCCCTTACCTTCTTCGTGGTTGCTGACATCGGAAAAATTCTGGCTCTGGATAATTTTGTCCACGATGTCGTCGGCGTCGATGCGCGTGTCATCCACCCAGGTGGGGTGACTCTCAACCGAGTCCTTCTTCCTCCTGGCATTGTCACATGACAGGGTTAGCCCGACAACATCTGATTGAGGCTATCTCAGCCGTCATTGATTGTTGTGCAGTTAACCAACAATATCTGATCGAGGCTATTTCAATGGTCGTTGACTGTGGTGCAGTTAACAAACAAAATCTGACCTATTGAACGCTTTTCAGGTCATACTTGTCTCGATATTTGACGTGTAATGGGTTGTGGTGCAGGAATAAAGCACTTATTCATCTACTGTGTGCAGGCTTTTCTTTTCTTTATATTCAGTGTTTTTGGCCCAGCAACAATTTAGATTTTTTAAAAGATTTTTGGGAATAAATGTCATGACAAAGAAATACAAATCTCACTGGATATTTTCTCATTTTCGGACCATTCTCTGTAAACCCTAGAGTTGCAGAGAATGGTCTGAAAATATCCTGTGAGCGGCAGTTCTCTGGGCGAAAATGCCTTGTTGATGGCAGAGGTCAGAGGAGAATGGCCAGACTGGTTCGAGCTGATAGAAAGGCAACAGTAACTCAAATAACCACTTGTTACAACCAAGGTATGCAGAAGAGCATCTCTGAACGCACAACACATCGAACCTTAAAGTAAATGGCTTACAGCAGCAGAAGACCACACCGGGTGCCACTCCTGTCAGCTAAGAACAGGAAACTGAGTCTACAATTTGCACGGGCACACCAAATTTGGACAATAGAAGAATGGAAAAACGTTGCCTGGTCTGATGAGTCCCGATTTTCTGCTGCGACATTCAGATGGTAGGGTCAGATTTGAAAGCATGGATCCATCCTGCCTTGTATCAATGGTTCAGGATGGTGGTGTAATGGTGTGGGGGATATTTTCTTGGCACACTTTGGGCCCCTTAGTACCAATTGAGCATTGTTTAAACGCCACAGCCTACCTGAGTATTGTTGCTGACCATGTCACGCGCCATGTCGCAAAGCTCACATCATCTCAAACTGGTTTCACTGGATTCAAATGGCCTCCACAGTCACCAGATCTCAATCCAATAGAGCATCATGGATGTGCAGCCAACAAATCTGCAGCAAGATGCTATGTCAATATGGACCAAAATCTCTGAGGAATGTTTCCAGCACCTTGTTGAATCTATGCCACGAAGAATTAAGGCAGTTCTGAAGGCAAAAGGGGGTCCAACCCAGTACTAGCAAGGTGTACCTAATGAAGTGTATATTGAGTGTACAAAACAATAAGAACACCTGCTCTTTCCATGACATAGCCTGACCAGGTGAATCCAGGTGAAAACTATGATCCCTTATTGATGTAATCTGTTAAATCCACTTCAATCAGTGTAGATGAAGGGGAGGAGACAGGTTAAAGACTTATTTGTAAGCCTTAAAACAATTGAGATATGGATTGTGTATGTGTGCCATTCAGAGGGTGAATGGGCACGACAAAATATTTAAGTTCCTTTGAACGGGGTATGGTAGTAGGTGCCAGGCGCACCGGTTTGTGTCAAGAATTGCAACACTGCTGGGTTTTTCACGCTCAACAGTTTCCTGTGTGTATCAAGAATGGTCCACCACCCAAAGGACATCCAGCCAACTTGACACAACTATGGGAAGCATTGGAGTCAACATGGGTCAGCATCCCTGTGGAACGCTTTCGACACATTGTAGAGTCCATGCCGACAAATTGAGGCTGTTCAGAGGGCAAAAGGGGGTGTAACTTAATATTCATATTTTTTTACACTCAGTGTATATGTGTGGTGTGTGTTTATATGTGTGTATGTCTGTCTATGTGTGTATGTGTATGCTGTAGCTTGCCTGGAGGGTCTGTTGGAGAGCAGGATGGGCCGTGGTGGCCGCGGGGGTCTCTCACACTTGGTGCCCGGCTCTCCGGTTGTTTGGGGGTCTGCTGCAAGGGGGTGGGGGTGGGCGAGGGCGTGGAGGGTCTGGGTGGGGGTGGCCAGGCCCCCGGAGGTGCTACTGCTAGTGGAGGCGTTACGGCGGTGTGTGAGGTCTGTTAGGCTGGAGGAGCGAGAGTGCTCCGTGCTGTACCCTGGAGGAGAGGGGAGGAGGGGATGTTCAGTTAGACACACACACACAGAGTTGTCATTTAACCCCATGCCAGACTTGATATTATTTATCCATAATTCTCCTCCCCTGTCATGAAATCGTGGAATCTTTTAGATCTAATCACTCAAACCAAATTGAGTTTGTCCAGGGCTAAGATATAATCTATAGGAGAATGGAGACCCTAACTTGAGTAACTATGGCCCTGTGCCAATATGCTCCAGTGCGAAGTTTCCTCTAGGTACAGATCTAGGATCAGCTTCCCCTCCCCCAAACCTAACCTTAACCATTAGTGGGAAAAACGCAAAACAGACCCAAGATCAGCGCCTATGGGCAGCTTCACTCTTCTTCTACCAACATACACCATAGCACAGCATGGCAATCCAAAAGAGGCTGACAGACCTGATATCTTGCTCTGCTGGCTGGCATAGCTGGAGTTCCGGGAGTGTCCTATGTGGAAGACCTCATCTGGGCTGGACAGGCTCTGCTCCAACTGCTCAGGTAGACCTGGAGCCACAACACAACACACAGGATGATGTTAGCTTTCTGTGGCACGGAATTGAACTTTTTCACAAAATACACAGTAGCATGTTGCAAACGGCGCCCCATACAGACAACAAAGGAGTCAACTTATTGAAATGACAAGCAAACGATGAAATAGATAAAAATAAACAATGCGTCAACAGTCAGCTGTGATTGGCTGTGAATGTCTGTTGTACCAGAGTTGAGGGGAGCTGAGGGGAGTCTGGGTTTGAGGAGCCGTCCTGATGATGTCCTGATGATGCCCCCTGGGGGATTATTAGAGTTGGCATCAGTGCCCTCGCCCTTGCAGTCCAGCTGCAGGGAGGGGTCCTGGCCCGGGATCAAAATGGACTTGGCCGTGCTGGGAGGCCTACAAGGTCAAAGGTCATTGTTTAATTAAGTTCATAGTAAGCATTGAAAACACAGATTAAGGAAGTCATATTTGATCATATTTGTCACAGAAGAACTAAAAAGCCAAGGGTACTAAGAGAATGAAAATACTAAGTTGACAAAGGTTAAGAAAAACAAAATTTGTATGAGAGTGAGAAGGAGGAAATCTTGTAGAACTAGATCAGTGGTCAGAGTGTCTATGAGTGTTCCTTGTAGTGACTTCAAGAAACAATCATCTAGACTCTATATAGCGAACTACATTGATGGTATACGTTATATATTTTGTCCAAGAGGTGGCGCCAGAGGTCCAACTCACGTTTTGAAGCAGGGATCCCCCGATAAAAGTGTAATTCCAATAGTAACCTAGAAAAAATTATAACATTATCATAATCAACATCATTGTATATTGTTACAAAAAAACACTGCAGCCTTTGTATTATAAGAAGTACTGTTCACTTCCTCAGTGTAATACAATGTTTCTATGATCAAATGAAAGTATGTATGGCATGTGAGTAAGCTATATAAAAGAGTCAGGTTAGAAATAAGCCAAGAGAGGGGCACCTGGCAATATCATTATATTCATCCATCATCCACCCATCATCCATCATTCAACCTGAACAAGTCTCAACACGGTCTTGCTCGCTGTGTTTCACCACCACGTGTACAAAGGACACATCTTTGGGGTTTTGATAAGCTCATGTGAACGTGTGAGTTTGTGTGTGTGGTTACCTTGAGAATGGAGTTGTCCTGTCGAGTGTTCTTGGTGTCGTAGCCCTCGAGGATACAGCAGCGCACAGTGGAGCCTGAGCCAGCAAACTCCGCCATGTTGAGGTCAGCAAAGCCCAGCTGGAAGGAGAGAGAGAGAGAGAGAGAGAGAGTTACAGAGAGATGATGATGTTAAGAAATTTGATTGATGAAAACTGTGTACCATTGTCAGGTGTTAACACACCTGGTCCCCATTGTAATAAGGCTTTTTCCTGGTCATGTTGTATTTAGGCTTGTTTCATTTCAGTGTCGATGGTTTCAAACTAGCTACCCATGAGATATAGAGATAAGCACACACACACACACATCATGCATTTTCTATAAGCATGGAATGTATGCTCGCTTTCAGCGTGCCATTGCAGTCTTTCTACTTTACTGGGGGGTAAGTGAGCGAGGGGTTAACACACACACACACACACACACCCCACCCCCCCCCAATGTGCCATTACATAACTATTGGCATGTGAGGCTTGCGAGGTCACCCAACCGTAAAGACTCCATTAGGGCCAACTAATGTCCCTCACCTACTGTGTCTCTCAGTCTCCTTCCCCTTGCTGACCGGTTATGGTGCTGTTGTACCCTTGGTTCAACTAAGAGACAATTACAGCAGGATTTCAATGGCATACTATTTCCTTATAGTTGTTGTCTTCGGTATAAATTAGTTTAGCGTTCAGGAATCCACTCACTCAATTCTCTCTCAAATATTAATCAATCTCCAAAGTGCTCCAGAAAGCATCCCAGAGGTTTGTATAATAATAGAAATATATAATAGTAATGATTTATTGACTTAAAGGGATGTTCCACTCCAAAGATAAAAATCTAATCAAAGTTTATTTGTCACGCACACAGATTAGAAGATGTTAAAGCAGGTGCAGCGAAATGCTTGTATTTCTAGCTCCAGCAGTGCAGTCAATGTCTAACAGTACCTTGCTAGAAACAAGGTCTGTCGGCGCCATCTTGTAAGATTATATACAAAATGGCTGTGTCACTAAATGCAGCTTCAAACGTTGTGACAGCTTTCAAAACCATTACACAGACAAACTCAACCTTGGGTATACATGACACTGACTTTTTTAGCTGTTTCCCTGACAACATAGAGCCTTTGAAGTCATGTGACTCTCTCTCTTGTGACATAATTACGCACTTAAGGCACCATGGTCGCTTATGAGACCACAATCGACACTGTTAAACCAGAAACCATGACAGAAACTTCATTGTAGGTCCTTTTCTAGGCCTTGGTTTTATAGTGTAAGATAACTCTATTAAAGACATGTATTTGAGTTGTTAGGTGTCATAGCTTGACAGGAGATGTTATTACTGGTAATGTTATGTAATGTTATGACTGTGTAAAGTTGTCTTTATGACAGGCAAAACAGTGGGTGGCAGCAAAGCTCATCAGTTACGCATATGTCAACGTTTTTCCACTTTTCAGTAATGGTCATTATTGTTACAGGTAAGGGTGAGTCACTCCTGTTTGAGGACACATTTGGTGACCAAGTGACCCCTGGGAAAGACGACTGGTAGATAATAACGTTTCTAGCAGAAAGCAGCTTTAAAACTGGAGAGGGGGCTTAATGCAGTCACACACACACACACTCACAATCTTTCTGTCACAGCAACATGGTCAAAACACCATATGATTGTGTCGGTTTTAGTTCGGCTGACTAATGGTTACCAGTAAAAGAAGTACAGTGTTTAAATTTTTTCCTCCTTTCTTTTTTATATCCCCAGACTTCTGCTTTCGGGGTCTATAATCAAACCGTCTCGCCGGTCGTCTAAACTGTGAGTCATACAACAATCGACTTATTATTCTACTCCTTCCTTTTAATGTGGTCAGAAGACAAGGTTTCAAAGCAAAAACCTTGTCTTATTCTATCCACTATAGTATTGGAGCATTTTCATTCACAAGCTGTAAGCTTAGTCTCTTCCCACAGCCACTCTATCTCTGACAGACACTGGGGTGGAGTGCCATGTGTCTGGCACGCTAGACTGTTAGTTAGTTGGGCAGACATTGGCCTGTACTATTGAGAGGAAGGAGGACTGGACAAACACAATAGAACACAGAGAACTAGTGGTCCTTTTCTATAGTACTTCCTCTTGTCCGTCTGTCCCTCTGTGTCAAACTCCTACAGGCCCTGGGAGGTCAAAGACCTCCTATCCTCCCAAGCCACATGCCCTCTCTGTCCTATCCTCCCATGGCACATGCCCTCTCCCTGTCTCTGTCTTTGTCTCTCACTTTCTCTCCTTCTCTTTCGGCTGAGTCAGCGGACATTCCGGTGCGGTGCCTTCTTCCCGGATGAGCGGGATCAGCAAATATGGAGGAAACGAGGGAGAAAGGGAAGCACTAGCCCAACCATAACATCCAGCCTGCCTTAACACAGACACAGGCAGGCAGAGAGGCAGGCACACAGACACACATACATGTTCTTGAATTTCGTTGGCATTTGGGCATGGCATTTTGAAATATTTTTACTTCATAATGTTTTTTTTGTTTTTTTTTTGGGGGGGGGGGTACATCTTCCCATTCTAAATCAACTAATATAGTATCTTAATGACTTAAACATGTTTTTACCATTATGATAACATTGTGTCACCAGTAGGATTAGTAACACCTATGATAGTTACACCAATGAGATAATAATAATGGAGGCCACAAATGCTCAAATCTAATGTGTTAATCGTTTAAAAAAAATATTTACTGATTCCCCTTCATTTAAACGGACTAACACCAAGTGACACTGTATTTAGACATTAACTTATCAATGGAATCCACACATTTATGACATACTAAAAGGTGTGATTAGCTAATAATTATAGACTACTCCCATGATAACAGTTTGCCACTGGAGAGAATGCTCAAGGTCTTGTATATCTTTGCAATTAGTTATTTTCAAGGCGGTAACACATATAACATAAAACTGAGGGACACACATTATACTAGTAAATAAAAATAGTTATTGTATTAATACCCTTTGTTACTATTTTTATGAGTACAGTATATTAAATATGTTTGTTCACTTTCAGGCATTCAAAATAATAGATAGATATCTCTGAATCCCCAGAACATGCCAATTTGCTTACCCTAAGCACTTTAAACAATGCATAAACATAAGGTTTTGCAGTATAAAGGACTTGCATTATGTAACTATATGTCATTTGAAGTGTTTTTCATGGTTGCAAAGGCAAGGGACGCAAATGCCTACGCAATTCAAGAACGACCCTAAAGCAAAAGTCGTAAACCTTGACAAACTGTGAAAAGACGCAAGACTCGATGGCTATAGCTATGTTCAACAAGTATATTATTCTTCTGGCTTTATCTAGCTCCATTTACGATATTTTACCTTGCCTCGCTGGCTTGCTAGCTCGATAACCATGTGACTATGTGTTTCCTAACTTGCATGAACTGCATTTGAAGTTGCACGTGATCGTAGCCACTGCTAGCTAAATTAAGAGGTTTCTTAATTAACGTCCGGGAAATGGGTCTATTGGTAATGGTCCACCAGGTGACCAATCACTGACTGGGTCACCTGGTAGGCCACAACTCAAAACTTAGGTCAGGGTCACTGAATAGCTAAAAGGGTTCTTCGCACAGTTTACTATCAACTATAAACTATAAACACTACGGCTGGAAAACGTTGTCCACGTCACTGCACTGTTTTCCCCACCTTCCCCAAAAGTCCCATCCTGTGTCACAGGGCATTGTCACATGTACTGTACGTCATACTAGTAGGCTTGAGCTATGGACCCAATTCACTTTTACATTAGTCTTACATGACTTTTACCACAGTGGTTTTACCGTTATTGGAGCTGGACAGACACACTAACTCATCCGCTCCAGATATACTGTACATATGGTGTGAGTGTTTTTGTTTTTACTATCCTTGTGGGGACCAGAAGTCCTATGGGGACCAGAAGTCCTATGGGACCAGAAGTCCTATGGGACCAGACGTCCTATGGGACCAGAAGTCCTATGGGGACCAGAAGCCCTCACAAGGATAGTAAAACAAGGACAATTCGGACAAGTGGGAACATTTCGCCGGTCC
This sequence comes from Thymallus thymallus, assembly GCA_023634145.1. NCBI lineage: Eukaryota > Metazoa > Chordata > Actinopteri > Salmoniformes > Salmonidae > Thymallus > Thymallus thymallus. The sequence continues at coordinate 9,758,857 of CM042403.1, read as the reverse complement.
ACACAAGAAAAAAAAGCTATTTTATGCTTAGGGGTTGAGTTGAGGGTTAGGGTTAGAATTAGGGTTAGGAGTTTTTTTTTTGTCTTACCTTTGAAAACGTTTTTCCTCCTTTGAGCTCCTGCAATGACAAGAAGAAGTGGATGAAATGCATGAAGCACAAATACATTCTTTCCTTCTAAAGTCTATTATTGTATATAGCGTTATTTCAAGTGAATTCTAACATGAGGAGACTAAATAAAATGAAGGATTATAAATGATCATGTTAAGCTTGTCATGCTGAATAATCTTACAGAATGTGCCTTTAACAGTGAGCACGTGTATGCTGCGCTGTTGGAATCACAGTGTCCTGATCTGAGGACTCCATGTCATAGTAGCAGATACGGAGCTGTGTGATTATAGCCATGCCCTGAACTCCAATCAGCCGTTACTGATACATTAAAGGGAAAGGTTTCGCAATCCCCATATTTGCTGATACCATGGTAACTAGCATTGTAAACAACAAGCAACAAAAGAGTCCATGGAAAGATCTAAGCTGTCTGCAACCATGTGTAGATTTGGGAATGGGAACTAATCACATTTCAGACATTTAATAACACCTGCCAAGGTTGATCCAGTGTGTAGGTGTGTGAAAGGTGTAGGAAGGTCTCATTCATTTACCTCAGAGTTAGAGGTAAAGAGTTAGGGAATACAGGAGTAAGTATAGATGAATGACCTTGTATCATGTAATAATGTACCTATGATGCACTTTTGAGGCAGAGAGAGAGAGCTTGGGCAAAATATACAGTTGAAGTTGGAAGTTTACACCTTAGCCAAATACATTTAAACTCAGTTTTCACAATTTAATCCTAGTAAAACTTCCCTGCCTTAGTCAGGTTTGTAGGCCTCCTTGCTCGCACACACTTTTTCAGTTCTGCACAAATGTTCTATAGGATTGAGGGCAGGGCTTTGTGATGGCCACTCCAATACCTTGACTTTGTTGTCCTTAAGCCATTTTGCCACAACTTTGGAAGTATGCTTGGGGTCATTGTCCATTTGGAAGACCCATTTGCGACCAAGCTTTAACTTCCTGACTGATGTCTTGAGATGTAGCTTCAATATATCCACATCATTTTCCTTCCTCTTTTGTGAAGTGCACCAGTTCCACCGTCTTGCAAGCCTCCCCCTTTTTCCTCCAAACATAACGATGGTCATTATGGCCAAACTGTTCTATTTTTGTTTCATCAGACCAGTGGACATTTCTCCAAAAAGTAAGATCTTGTCCCCATGTGGAGTTGCAAACCGTAGACTGGCTTTTTTATGGTGGTTTTGGAGCAGTGGCTTCTTCCTTGCTGAGCGGCCTTTCAGGTTATGTCTATATATAGGACTGGTTTTACTGTGGATATAGATACTTCTGTACCTGTTTCATCCAGCGTCTTCACAAGGTCCTTTGCTGTTGTTCTGGAATTTTTATGACTTCAACCTAAGTGTATGTAAACTTCCGAAATGTTCCTTAGGAAAATATCACCTGTATAGTATCATTATTAGGCAGCGTAAAATACCTTGCGTACAGAGACCCTGCAGATGCAGGGGTCCAGGACTCCATTGGTGGGACTGGCACTCATCTTACAGATGAAGGAGAACTTCTTCTTCCAACGAACACAGTTCTGTTGGACCTCCTCCCTAGAGAGAGAGAGAGAGAGAGAGAGAGAGATGGTTAGGGTCATTCATCATCAATGCATTTTTAAAATCATTTCACATAATTGAAGTCATCAACATTATCATTCTCCTGATTGCTATGTTTATCATAATCATTGTTATCATCATCCTCACCATCAACATTATCATCATCAATCCTTATTCTTAGACAATTATCATTAGCAAAAGTGTCCGCTTCTGGAGCTGTGTTTATGGCAACCCTCTGGCCAAAGCTTACTGTACAGTACATAATCAAGACCCAAGACCAAAAGCACAGCAAATGAAAACCACCTGCTTTGCTGTTTTAAAGGGACTATTACACACTTTGGATACATTACCCTGCCAAATAGAGTTCTGCTGCGTGGAAATCCCCTTACTTTTAATGTTTAAGGCTACTACGCAGCCTCCAATGGCTAAGTAAAGATTGAAAGATTGAAAAGTCGGATTCCACACAACTTAAAGTGCATGCGTGCCGGCCTGCAGCCATTTCTGTGACTGTTCAGGTGCGTCTCTGGTCACTAAGTGAGCTTTTACTTAACTAAACCCCCTCTCTCTTTCTCGCTCTCCCTCTCTTTCAGTCTCTCCCTCTCTGTTTCTCCTTCCCTCGCTCTCTAAAGTCCTTCCATTCCTTTTGAGCCATGCCCACACACAAACAGATACAGTCAGAGTCAACAGTGTAGAGAGGGAGCCAGCCGGTGGAAAATCACTGCATTGTAGTCCTGCCTCAATGCCCATCAGTTTGTACAGGGGCCTTGAGAATGCCAGAGGACTGTGGCTGCATTCCAATACTCTTAAATGGCCTCCTTTCTTTTATGATCTCTTTATCACTAGTGATGTGAAACAACTGGATAGGTTGAAACAATGTTGCTTTCATCTGCCAAGAGGAGACGAGGGCTGTGTTCCGAATCGGGTACCGCCTGTTTAGTACTTGCATACTGCATGAGTATGCACTTTCTCAACTAATGCTACTAAGTACATACTACTTTGAATACTCTTTAGCATGTTAGCATTTACTTTCCCTGCAAACAATAATGAGTCATTAGGACGTCCCCGGGACATCATGAAATGGTCTGTCACGTCTTCTTCCGGGGCTGCCTCCTCTCCTGGTCCGGCGTTCGACGTCACAGTCTTTTTAGCCGCCACCGTTGTCATGCAAGTTCTGTTTATTCTTCATTAAGTGTTAATCTGTTCCCTCTGCCCCCCAGTCCTTGTGCGTTATTGTGTAATGTGTACGTGTGAGAGGTTGACCTATTTCTCGTTGTCAACCACACCGATATATTTCAGGGCTTTTGTCCCGTTGTTTTGGTTTACTGTGCTCGCCTGTTACGAGTGTACTTTTATTGCGGCTACCTGAATAAATATCCATGCTCCGTATCCTGCGCCTGGCTCCCTCCTTTCCATACTCTCACATGGTCGCCTAAAGTTGTCAGCGTGTTGTGTCATGGTCCCCTGGAGGTTTTGTCTAGCTCCCGGCTAGTCTCAGGGATGTCCCCAAGGATATTTTTAGGACGTTGTGTCATGGTCCCCTGGAGGTTTTGTCTAGTTCCTGGTTTGTCCTGGGGACGTCCCCAAGGATGTTTTTAGGACCCAGAGAGCGTTACCTTGGGACCATCATGAAACATCTTAAGGACTAGTAAAATGAAAGTCGTGAGAACCGCCTAAAAAGGTCTTGACATGCTCCTCAGTGATGTCCAGGTAACTTACAGGGAACTACACAAAGGTCCCCCAGAAAATGTTCCCTTGGGACCATCACGCAACGTCCTAAGGACTAGTCAAATGAAGGTCCTGAGAACGTCCTAAAAAGGTCCTGACATGGTCCTGACATGATCCTCAGTGACGTCCTGGGAACGTCAGTGGGATAACTTGCACCAAAACATAGTATTTATTTGTTGCTAGCCCCTATTCTCTGCTTTAACGATGGGAAAAACACTTCCTGGATAGTATGCTACTGTCTCATACTCATTTTTTCCGGCAAATGTGCCATTTCTTTCTCAGAACAGCTCACACTCCTTTTGTTCCCAGAAGAACCCTGGAGACTCCGCCCTCAGCCGTCAATCTCAGCTGTCAATCACAAATCAATCCGTTTCCCAGCAAATCAGATGCTGCGATTGCCCTCTGCCTTGTGCTATGCCAGCTTAGGCAGTAAAGACGTTATGCCGAGGTGATCTATTGCTCCCACTCTCTTTTTCTCTCATTCTCTCCATCTGAGTCACTGCAGCAGAATAGAGAAAGTGGGTCAGTGTGTCCTTTTCTCTCTCCACACACACACACACGCACACGCACACATACAGTAAACACATGCAACCTTAGGCAGACTGTAGTGCCCGTTTTATATTATGCTCTTTGAGAGAAAGAGGGAGAGAGGGAGAGAGGGAGAGAGGGAGAGAGAGGGAGTCATCCTAGGCTATAAAATGACAAGCTTAATCTAGATCCATATGTGATGCTTCAGTCATGCTTCACACACTAATGCCTTTAGAAAGCAACCACGGTCAATATGCTTAAACAGCAACAGAAATCACTCATTGGCAAATTCCATACTTGATGCAACGTGACAAAGCATGATACAGTATTTCCTACACCAGAGGAGTGAAAGAGGGAGAAAAATTGAACAGGGTTACTGTCATCACTTGGAGCTTCCTTCCTTCTAACTGCTGGCTAGTGTTGGGTCCTCAGTGTTTATACCCTCCTGGTGAGATCCAGCTGGACCATGATTCACAGAGAGGGAGAGAGGGAGAGAGGGAGGGAGGGAGAGAGAGAGAGAGAGTGAGGGAGAGGGAGAGAGAGAGGGGACAGAAATAACAGACACCCACTCTGCAGATCAAACTGTGAACAGTTTGTTGTTATGGGGATGGGGTGCAGCAGGACATGTTGTTATGGGGACGGGGTGCAGCAAACATGTTGTTATGGGGACAGGGTGCAGCAGGACATGTTGTTATGGGGACAGGGTGCAGCAGTACATGTTGTTATGGGGACATGGTGCAGCAGGACATGTTGTTATGGGGACGGGGTGCAGCAGGACATGTTGTTATGGGGACAGGGTGCAGCAAACATGTTGTTATGGGGACGGGGTGCAGCAGGACATGTTGTTATGGGGATGGGTGCAGCAGGACATGTTGTTATGGGGACGGGGTGCAGCAGGACATGTTGTTATGGGGACAGGGTGCAGCAGGACATGTTGTTATGGGTACGGGGTGCAGCTGGACATGTTGTTATGGGGACGGGGTGCAGCAGGACATGTTATTATGGGGACAGGGTGCAGAAGGACATGTTGTTATGGGGACGGGGTGCAGCAGGACATGTTGTTATGGGGACGGGGTGCAGCAGGACATGTTGTTATGGGGACGGGGTGCAGCAGGACATGTTGTTATGGGGACAGGGTGCAGCAGGACATGTTGTTATGGGGACGGGGTGCAGCAGGACATGTTGTTATGGGGACGGGGTGCAGCAGGACATGTTGTTATGGGGACGGGGTGCAGCAGGACATGTTGTTATGGGGACGGGGTGCAGCAGGACATGTTATTATGGGGACAGGGTGCAGCAGGACATGTTGTTATGGGGACGGGGTGCAGCAGGACATGTTGTTATTGGGACGGGGTGCAGCAGGACACGTTGTTATGGGGACGGGGTGCAGCAGGACATGTTGTTATGGGGACGGGGTGCAGCAGGACATGTTGTTTTTGGGACGGGGTGCAGCAGGACATGTTGTTATGGGTACGGGGTGCAGCAGGACATGTTGTTATGGGGATGGGTGCAGTAGGGATATCTAGAGCACTGACTCAAACCACCTCACTGCAGTCCCTTCAAGACCAAACTGAGCAGCCATGAGAAGAAGAAAAATAATGAGTCAAGTAATGTATATCACATCATCTATTTCTAAAGGACTTCCCCATGACACTATGGTTTCACAAACCAGGGAGAACAGGGTTTCACCTTCTTCTCTAGTCTTGGGTATGTTATGTTACTCAAGTGTCAACTTAATCTATGACTATTAACACACTGATGAGTCAGTGGGTGATTATGCCAGGACAGAGAAGAGCTTTGACTGGGCTGAGCGGGAGCTGACCTCCCGTAGGGGTGGGACGACCAAGAGATCAGAGGAGGCAGAACGGAGTGCTCGGGTTGGGATGTAGGGTTTGAGCATAGCCTGTACTGTGTTTAGTACTGTACAGGGCAGTTAATCATGTTTATTGACCCCTGTAAAATAGCACCCCCTATGAGCAACAAACACCAACACATCACCTTTAGCTATTGAATCACAGCAGTGCAGGAAGGGAGGAAGAGGAGAATACTATTGGTGCTACACTACCAATCTGACAACAACGGTACATCCATACACAGGCCACACTTTTCTATCAGAAAATGTTAACTTTCACTTATAGTGAGTGAGGTTTTGTTGTCAGCGAGGCCCTATCTTCCTCTATTTTATCATCCTAACTTTCTCTTTATTCCATCCTCCCCCTAGACAGACAGACACAAACAAAACCAGAAAGAGAGATACCAGCGACAGTGAGCCCAGATGTAAAACATATGTTTTTGAAAATGGCCAGATTCATAGCCAGATTCGTCATTCCCTTCATAAACCTTTGTAGAAGACCTATTGTTTTTTAGAAAATCTACAATGCCGGTGGAATTCAATATGGTTCCACGTATTGTGTACTTTGTGCCTGACCAAGAGGAGTTTAACTCAGACTAAGAGCTGTAGAATCAGACACTTATAGCCGCTCTGGATTCTTTCAGCCAGAGGACACACCCTTCAAGAGGACGAGAGCATCAGAGGACTGACATCTGACTCACTTCTAGAGTGACCACCACCTGTAAGAGGCCCAGGGAGTCTGACCCCTCAACTAATCCATGCTGCTGCCAGCTAGAGGGCAACCCTCTAAAGAGGAGGAAGTATTTAGAGGACAGTGTGTTAGCACCAAGTGTGCCCTCAGCCTCGCGGAAAAGGATCAGAGAAGAATCGGACCATAGCCTGGGAACCTCCGAGTCCGAGGGCACCGATCCAAAGAGACAGATGGCCCAGAGACAGTGACTCAACTCAATCGAAGTCAAACAATCTAAACCAAACTTTAAGTGCTGTTGTTGAGTGTTAAGTGTTGCATTTGTTTATTGCACCTAGTGAACTTATTTTTTTATTAATTAGGCTAATTGAAATTGGAAATAAACACATTTTATTTTGTGTCCCTTATATCTCAAAATAGGATTTGATGATTGCTCATTGATGTCAAAGCAATTAATATTCTAGTTACAACACACAGAAACACAAATACACAAATGATTATGAAAAGGTTAGAAATCCTAGGCATCAGTGGGAATAGCAGGGAGGAAAGAGAGAGTCTGTAGAGATTAGACAATCGCACACACACACACGCATCCACACACACACACACACACACACACACACACACACACACACACACACACACACACACACACACACATATACACACACACAGCGCAGATCTGCTGACGTGGCCATGCGATCCAGCAGGGCTGCTGCACTCACTGGGGACAAACCAGAGAGGAGAGGGGGAATAGTTTACACACACACGGACAGACGAACAAACGCACATACACATACTTTACCGTTCGCAAGAAAGACCCACACTGCATAACACAATGTACAGTAAGTACCTCTATTAGAGGTCAACAGTACATAGAAACAAAGCTTCATGTGCACAGACACGCAAAAACACGTGTGCACCCAAATGCAGATGGAACACATCTGTCTCCAATCTCAGCTGCCAAATTTAAAAGCTCATGATAGATTCCAGGGAACATCTGGATGAGAGAGAGAGAGAGAGAGAGAGAGAGAGAGAGAGAGGGCAAAAGAGAAAGAGAGAGAGAGAGAGCAAAAGAGAAAGAGAGAGAGAAAGGGAGTGCAAAAAAGAGAGAGAGCAAAAGAGAGAGAGAGACCAGACAGATCACCCAAATTCATCCGCTGTAGAGCCAGCCAACCTTTAGCTGGGGTGTATTCAGTGAGACGTTGTGTATTATGTGTAACGTTGAGCCCTTCTGAAAAGAACCCAGGAATCATTCCAAGTCTATTTAGACAATACATTTTCTTAAAATCTGATTTTAAACCTAACCTTAACCACATTGATTACTTTATGACTAACCCTAACCTTAAATGAACACCAAAAAGCTATTTTTTTCCCCAATATAGACAATTTGGATTTAGTGGCTGTGGTAACTAGTGACAACCAAGCGATAGGGGAAGAAGGGAAAGGAAGGGATTGAAATCGCTAACTACTATCCTCAAATGTGATTGGAAGAGAACCATGGGTGGGCGTGAATGAATGATTCAAAGGCTTTCTGTCCATGTTGGAAAACAGGAAAGATCACAGGAACACAGCTGTGGAACGATGACTCATGTATCTCTCTCTTTATGCTTCTGGTGGATGGAGGTAGAGATGGAGGGAGTGAAAGAATTAAGAATTAATAAGTGAAAAGTAGAGGAGCGTGTTCTGCTTCTTTTCCCATGCTCCATTGACCCTCTTCATTTTCTGACAGTTCATTCATGTCAGTTCTTCCATTTAACAGACGCTCTTTATCCAGAGCGACTTACAGGAGCAATTAGGCTTAAATGCCTTGCTCATTGGCACATCAACAGATTTTTCACCTAGTCTACTCGGGATTCAAACCAGCGACTCTTTCTCTCTCTCTAGGCCTTATTTTCTCTTCTCTCCTCTCTGATAGAGGTCTAGTCTAATAGTCAGAATCACAACAAGGATAACATTTATAAAACGTTCCAGTTCGGAAGAGTACTTTTCCAGGAACCACTTCAATTCCAGTTCCAATCTCTACTCCAAATCTATCTGGTGATTGTTATTGTTGAGAAAATCTAAACGACTCGGACAGGCGTTCATATACACACAGGGAGAGGAGAGCACGCGCCTTGACACTAACACCATGGAGGCACGCTAGCTATGTAGCTTGAGTAAGTGCTAAAGTATGCTACATAAACACTGCCAGCCACGCTCACTGATAGTCAGTACTCACAGCACGGTTATAGTGCTCTCCTAATCCTGACCTGACTATGCCATAAAATACCACGTGTCAGACACACACGCATCTACGCACGTGCGCATGCACACACACACACACACACACACACACACACACACACACACACACACACACCTGCCAAAAGAATGTGTCAGTTTGTCCAAGAAAAGCAAGGGAGAGTACAGTGAGGGAGAGTACAGTGAGGGAGGGTACAGTGAGGGAGAGTACAGTAAGGGAGAGACAGAAAGGGAGAGACAGTGAGGGAGAGACAGTGAGGGAGAGACAGAAAGGAGCAGACAGTGAGGAAGAGACAGAAAGGGAGAGACAGTGAGGGAGAGACAGTGAGGGAGAGACAGTGAGGGAGAGACAGTGAGGAAGAGACAGAAAGGGAGAGACAGAAAGGGAGAGACAGTGAGGCAGAGACAGAATGGGCCGTGAGAGACAGTAAGTGAATGTGTGTGTCTGTGAGAGAGAAAAAGAGTAAGAGAGACAGAGAGGGCGAGACAGAGACGGCGAGACAGTGAGGGAGAGACAGTGAGGGAGAGTGATAGGGAGAGTCAGTGAGGGAGAGACAGTGAGGGAGAGAGAGACAGAGACAGTGAGGGAGAGACAGAGACAGTGAGGGAGAGTGAGAGAGAGAGACGGTGAGGGAAGGGGAGAGAGTCAGTGAGGGAGAGGCAGTGAGGGAAAGACAGTGAGGGAGAGTGAGAGAGAGACAGTGAGGGAGAGAGAAAGGACGAGAAAGGGTGAGACAGTGAGGGAGAGACAGTGAGGGAGGGAGAGAGAGATGGTGAGTGTGTAGGAACCAGTGTTGATACTGTAGGTCTAGAGACCACATTACTCCTCTAAATATTTACAGTTCAACGTGGCACAGGCATCTTCATGAGAACTCGTTGGTAAAAGGCTGCCTTGGGACATACGCTCCCCCATCTCCCTACATTTCCCTATCGTATCACATTTCTTCCATCTGTTCACAATAGAATCCCCCCCTTTTTCAACTCCACCAAAGTAAACATCTGGACAGAAATAATGACTTTTACACCCTCTCCTTCTCCCTTCTCCTCGTCCCTCCTCCCCAATATCCCCCAAGGGGTTTGGCATCCCAAACGGAAGGAAAAAAAGATGGGGGGAGACTGAGAGGATTAGAGGAATAGAGAAAGGGACAGAGAGAGAGAGAGAGAGAGGTTTCTCTGGCACGAGCCTGTGCTATCATGTCTGCTCAAAGTAGATACACTGTATTTTTGGCACCAAATGTCTGAAGCACAGAATAGAAAAAAACTCCCATGTGAGACAGTGACCTAGATTTCACATCAGCTAACAAAATCGTCAAAGTACGCCTGAAAAGTGACAGCATGAAAATAACCGAAAAGGTGGCTACATTATATCCTAGCGTCGTCCCAGATCTGTTTGTGCTGTCTTGCCAACTCCTAGGGTCAATTGGCAACACATCTAGGACCAGGCTAGGATATACTGCAAGCGTTCCAATTGGGAAGTTGACATTTCCAAACACCTCATTTGTAGAAGAGTTCTGTCAGTGGCCATTGTCGTGGGTGTCTTTTTAGTAGCGTCTTGTGGTGTCTACTGGTTCCAAGGTTGGTCAGCCAGACTGGGCTTGATAGGTCAAGGTTTGGTCATGGAAGCACACGACAGTTGCATAACAGGTTCGCATATACTGTAACCTCAGCGCTCTCAGAGATGGTGATAGTATTACAGCAATGGGGCAACATACTTAGTCAGAACAGTCAGTCAGAGCTTCAGAATGGCTTCCTATATAGTGCAGTACACTACTTTTGACCAGGGCCCATTGGGCTCTGTGCACTTTGTAGGGAATAGGGTGCCATTTTGGGACACAGCCTGTCACTAATACCTAGAGGAGAGAACAAGAAAGATATCTAGAAGAGAGAGAAAAAAACCCTAAAGAGGAGATAGCGATTCAAAAACAAATGAGGAAGCAGCCGGAGGGAAGGTATACCAGTCTGTACAGGTACATGACAATCTTATTCAAATAAACATCCAATCCTTCAGGTCATGCCAAAGCCTACCAGGCATCTGTGACACAACTATCATGACCATGGGAAATTCAATCTGCACCCCTATTCCAATTTGATTTCAATAAATGTGTGTGTGTGAGTGTGAGTGTGAGTGTGTGTGTGTGTGAGTGTGTGTGTGAGTGTGTGTGTGAGTGTGTGTGTGAGTGTCCTTTGTGGTGCTGATGTATTTTCCCTCCCAGTAGACACTCCATTAACTTTTGGTGATTGTCTAGCCACACACACACACACACACACACACACACACACACACACACACACACACACAGACACACACACACACAGGACAGCAGCGCAGAACCACCCACGTGGCTGATTGATTACTTCATTAGAGGAGACACAGTTCAATAGATCCCAGCCTGGAGGCTAGCAAGGAGGACACACACACACACACACAGCTTGACTGACTGACAGACAGACAGACAGACAGACAGACAGACAAAAAAAAAACACAGAGACAGATCAAGTAGAGACAGAGTGGGAATAAACATACAATATAATACCAGGGTAAGTTCATTCTAAGCCCTATGCTTTTGGCCCAGTTACATCATGAGACCCACAGAACCAGCAATCTATTTATCACAGGGCCTCTGATAGCGTGCCAGTAATCTATTTATTACAGGGCCTGTGATAGCGTGCCAGTAATCTATTTATCACAGGGCCTGTGATAGCGTGCCAGTATTCTATTTATTACAGGGCCTGTGATAGCGTGCCAGTAATCTATTTATCACAGGGCCTGTGATAGCGTGCCAGTAATCTGTTTATCACAGGGCCTGTGATAGCGTGCCAGTAATCTATTTATCACAGGGCCTGTGATAGCGTGCCAGTAATCTATTTATCACAGGGCCAGTGATAGCGTGCCAGTAATCTATTTATCACAGGGCCTGTGATAGCGTGCCAGTAATCTATTTATCACAGGGCCTGTGATAGCGTGCCAATGGTTCAAATATCTAAGTATTTGGTAAAATACAGGTATATAAAGAAATAACAACACAGTCTTGTGTGGTTAAAGAGACACCTTGACTGGGTGTTGATTCTAGTCTACGGTATGTCCTGAGGGCATCTCGGTTGTGTTGTGTTGTTGGAGCTCACTCTGACAGGTGCATGGCAACACTGACTACCAGGAAGAGTAGAGCATTCTGGGAAAGTGGAGCATGTCACGCATAAGCACTCACACAGTTATTTAATTAGTTGTACAATGTGGGGATGTATTGTGTCATGCTGTGCCGAGTTTGACATTTTCTACTCTGACAGGGTCATATTAATTCGGCACCAAACTGAAGAAAATGGACTGAAACGGGGAATAAGATAGAAACTGAAGAAACTCTCTGTTTTTCTGAATGAATACGACCCAGGTCTTTCTTTAGGAAATAGAAAAACAAAAACGTGTTTTTAAATGATCATTGTTCATTACTGGCCAGAAGGACTAAACTGATTAAGACTAAATTGCTGGGGAGGACATAGTGAGGTGGCTGCCCTTGTGGTATAGTAGCATTGATTGCTAAACTATAATTAGCCTGCAGGAACAATGTGAGGACAGGGATTAGACAAACAGATAGTTCTGGGTCCAGACAGGGGGAGAGAGTGTCGTGTGTGCGTGTGTGTGACAGCACACTCACTGAATTATTGTGAGGTTGTTTCCTGTGTGTGTGTGTGTGTGTGTGTGTGTGTGTGTGTGTGTGCGTGTGCGTGTGCGTGTGTGTGTGTGTGTGTGTGTGTGTGTGTGTGTGTGTGTGTGTGTGTGTGTGTGTGCGTGTGCGTGTGTGTGTGTGTGTGTGTGTGTGTGTGTGTGTGCATGTGTGTGTGTGTGTGTGATGCGACTGCAAGGTCCAGTTATTTTATTGCAGAGTAGAGAACTGATACTTCACATTCATCTCAATCATTAGCTGAGATCAGAGACATATACAGTGCCTTAGGAAAGTATTCAGACCACTTGACTGTTGAGGAAAAAAACAATTTAATTAATTTTAGAATAAGACTGCAACCTAACAAAATGTGGAAAAAGTCAAGAGGTCTGAATACTTTCCGAATGCACTGTATTTAGAATATATATTTCTAAATATATGGCTCTGCCTGAGATGTATGGGATACAGGAACTTGCAGCTTTCTCACTGTCATGTCATTTTCCTACAGTAGTACTGTCATGCCCCAGTGCCATCTACAGTTAAATAGCATGTTCCTTCCCACACAGTCAAGTAACTACAGTCATGTAACTACAGTCATGTAACTACAGTCATGTAACTACAGTCAAGTAACTACAGTCATGTAACTACAGTCATGTAACTACAGTCATGTAACCAACTAGTCCAATAGTCCTTTCCCATACAGTCAAAGGAGATATGATCACCATGCTCAGGGCTGACAAACACACACACACACACACACACACACACACACACACACACACACACACACACACACACACACACACACACACACACACACACACACACACACACACACACACACACACAGAGACACACCATCTTATACAGCAGGAGTGTTATCTGAAAGGTTGGCTTGGCTCTGGCTTGCTCTCTAAACTACCATGCATTACCCTCTCTCTTTCTCTCTCTCTTTCACACACACACACATACACACACTTATACACACATATTCACACACATACACACACATATACACACACATATACACACACATATACACACATATACACACACCACAGTGACTCTGAGAAAGAGGGAAAATGTAGCATATAGAAAGGTGAAATATAACCAGAAAATATAAATTTCCTGAAAAAAATGTGTGTGCTTGCTTCAACTGTGTAAAGGTTATGTGGTAATTATCCTTCCCCTGGTTTGAGGGGAGGTAATGCTTGAGAATAACAGTTAACAGGTTATGCAGTTAGTGAAGTTTGTGGAATGGCACGATAGTCATGTTCAGACAGCTCTGGTAAATACAGATGTTATCAGTTACAGCCCAGCTCACCTCTTAGCACCCTGGATGATAAGGTCTAAACACCATGGATCCGTCCCAAATGGCACCCTATTCCCTATATAGTGCACTACTTTTGGACCAGGGCCCATAGCGCACTATGTAGGGAATAGGGTACCATTTGGGACTCGTCCCATTACTGGAGGGATTCAGAAACTATGCACGGGGCTATGTGTGTGTGTGTGTGTGTGTGTGTGTGTGTGTGTGTGTGTGTGTGTGTGTGTGTGTGTGTGTGTGTGTGTCTGTGTGTCTGTGTGTCTGTGTGACAGTGTTAGTGAGTATGTGTGTTGCCCGGAAGAAGTCAGGAACATGCAATCTCGGGTGGAACTAAAAGTTGTTCTTAAATTGTTCTTGAATCTCAATCTGAGAATAATCTTGTTCAAACTGCCATGGTATGCTTGATTTACATCGCTATATGATGGTTGGTTTAAAAAACAAAAATGAAAAGCCTTGATAACACACACTTACAATTGCACACACATGCACAGACCACAAACACACTGCACATATTTCACAGAAGCACCTCTCAAGGCAAAGCATCTCTCCAAATCATCAGCTCAGTCCTGGGGAATGTGTTAGGGCCCTCTGGGGGGATGGGGGACTGTGCAGGGTCAGGCTCAGGCATGTAGAGCACCCTCACTGAACTATGGTGATGCGCAGTATGTGTGTGTGTGTGTGGACGTGTTTAACTATACTTGTGGGAACCAGAAGTCCCCACAAGATTAGTAAACAAACTAAAAATGTACCAACTGGGGACATGTTGTTAGTCCCCACAAGGTCAAATGCTACTTTTAGGGGGTTTAGGGTTAAGGTTAGAATTAGTGTTAGGGTTAGAATTAGGGTACGGGTTAGGGAAAATAGGATTTTGAATGGGACAGAATGTTGTGTCCCCACAAGGTTAGTTGTACAGGACTGTGTGTTTGTGTGTGTGCATGCGTGCGTGCGTGCGTGCGTGCAGTCTGAGCACGTGTTAAAGTAAGCCACGTCTCAACTCCAGTGCACAGGGGAGTATGTTTGATCAATACCACATGGTGCTTGGGTTCTGGGCTGAGATAGGTGCATACGGCCCAATGGTGCAGTAGAATACAGCATATCACTGTCAACTCAATACAGCTCTGTCAACTGAATACAATGTCAACCAAAGCTATGCAGAATGTGAGCAGAGTGGGAAAAGACCCTTCCATCCAAGTTCTGTGTGCATTGAATTCCATGGGAATAATACGTTTGGATTTTTTTTTAAATTATAATAATTATGATGTATTTTCTTTCTGTTTTCACTCTCATCTAACCACGTTTCCTTCAAATGAAGAGGGACAGTGTGAGGTGTTCTTCCTATAGAAGCCGAGCAACTTGCTCTCCAACTTCACAAAAACCATCCAGGATTTTCCCTAGCGGTAAGTATAGCCATGTTGGCTCCCACACTGCCCTCTGCCCAAATCAATGGGGAGAAAGAGAGGGAGAAATTACAGGGGGAATGCACAGTAAATTAAAGGTAAAAAAAGAGAGGTTGATGAACAAGTGTATAACCCCATAAATCTAGTTCCAGTGGAGATATATGCCATTCCTGTGGTGAACTTGCACATGGTGAACGAATCGTTAAAAGCGTTTAGGCATACACTTTTACTCTGATTACATTTCAACGCAAGCAAATGTCGTGATTGAAAAGATCTATTCCACCAGTGAATAGGGAGTTGATTGAGTGTGGTTGATTGAGTGTGGTTAATTTCCGGAATGTACTACGTTTAAGTAAAAATCCATGCAGCAATAATGTAGAAGTATATGGCTATGGAGAAACTAATTATATTTCTAAAATATTGTTAGAGAGAGAGGTGTGCAACCCTAACGTCCTTGCATATTTATATAGTTCAAATATTTATTATTTGGATTCAAAATGGGGATTTGGGAACCCTTCCCTAGTCTGTGTATGAATAAGCACATAGTAACATACACCCCTACACCCCATTCCTGTGTCCGACTCCACATTCCTGTGTCTTTCACCCGATTCCTGTGTCCTACGCCCCATTCCTGTGTCCGACGCCCCATTCCTGTGTCTTACACCCCATTCCTGTCTTACACCCCATTCCTGTGTCCTACGCCCCACGTTAAATTAGGTTCTCTTTAATCACACTTTCCCTAGGAGACGGGCCTGACCAGGCAGAGAGGCAGGCCCAACATTACAGTCTTTAAATACAATATTCCTGCCGGAGCCTGCGTTGCTGGATTCCTTAGTAATGACAGAGGGAAGCCTCTAGTTTAACAGGAACATCGGCTGGTGGTGGAACGTGGAGCATCAGGCATCAGTCTGAGACTGTGTGTGTGTGTGTGTGTGTGTGTGTGTGTGTGTGTGTGTGTGTGTGTGTGTGTGTGTGTGTGTGTGTGTGTGTGTGTGTGTGTGCGTGTGTATACATTTGTGTGTGTGCGCACGCATGAGTCAAGTGACAGCAGGTGACCTTAGGTCATTTAATTTGAGTCTCTAATTTGGCTTTCTATGTGTAATAAACTTGTTTAACTATTTAGTAATGCATTAACTATCTATGCAGTCCTGAGTCTAACCTGACCTTTCCAACTCAAGTCCACTTATAACCAGTAATGTCCATGAGAACAGCCCACTTTGGATCAGGAAATGGCATTCCGAGCTGCCTGGAGGACGGATAAGCCCAGGGATGGGAATCTGAGCGTGCAGGTTCTAAGTGACTGGGAACGGGCGAGGAGAGAGGTCCGGAACGGCAGAACAGAGTGCGGCTCTAAGTGTTTAGTAAACACAAGATTGAAAAAGATCAAGAGACAGAGAGACGTCTCAGAGCCACTGGAGGGAGGAAAGGAGAGAGATGGGCCTCACTAAAAGAGACAACACAAAGGTTCAGACAGTTGAAAGAATTGGCAATCCTACTTCTGAGTGTAAGCTAATGGCTATAGCTACTTAGGAAGTTCTTTGTCTCCACATTAATATTGCAAACATGAAAGGCGAAAACTAAGACACATAACAAACAAACTGAAAATGTTTATGTGATCCATGTATCGTTTCTCAGTTGACAGACAGCTCTAAACATGAAGGTTGCCTCCTAACATAGTCTGTTAATTAACTCAACTCTGTCCTGGGGGCATAAGGCAAGGGTGCCCAATCTCCCCATTGTACACCTTGAAGAAGCCAGTCAGTCAGCTTGGGAAGTCGCAGAGGAGGAGGAGGCTCACAATTTCCATTTCCCAGCAGGCCTGTTGTTTTAGGAGATGTGTAAACTGCCCAGTCGGCACAGTCCATTTTCCTGTCCTCTAACAGTTAGAAAAGGGCTATCTTGACTGTGACAGTTTAACATACCCTTACTGCCCTACCAAGCAAAAAAGCAGTAACTGCTAATTTGGTTGAAAATGAGTTAATGTAATTTCTGCTATATTAAATACATGCATAATCATGTGGACAAGTATCCTGCCTCTATTGTATTGTGTTTTGGAGAAAATGGGGGTCATGTTAGCAGTAACTGCATAAGGTTACTGTGAATTCAAGGTATATAAAAGCCATTTTTCTTGGTAGGGCAGCATACAGAACAGTAATAATAATAATAAATTACACTTTTATAATGCTTTTCATTACAATCTCAAAAGTGATTTGATCAAAAAATAATAATAATTGAAAAACTTAAAAAAAATAGTTAATGGCCAATCGTGGCAGGCAGGGTAGTTCAATAATGGCTTGAGCAGTCAACGCCAGGAGGAAGTTCGGAGATGAAACGGACGGGGGTCACATGCAGGGGATTTCAGACTGGTCCAGAGCCGGTCATCATGGCAGCCACGCTGTCGCTAAAGCAGCGCTTCTCAGTTGTAGTCTCTGAAGTCAGACTCCATGGGTAGAATTCCCCCACTACCGATGTGTAGCAACCACCTGGGTGAATCCACGACAGCCGCAAAGGTGCCAGAAAAGCACACTGTACATCCGTCCAGAATAGTACACCTTGAAGCTAACCACTGGAGAAACTGCTCAAAGGTTCAACTTCAGCATCTTCAACAAGCCTGCCACTGCAAACACCATCTCCTTACTTTGAATCAAAACATAGCTAGCTAGTTTGCTAGGAAGTTAGCTAGCTGAGCTTCTTGATAACAGTGACACATTAGATAGGAGAAACCAACTGACTTGTCTGTCATGCCTTGCTGATAGCTAACAAATTAGCTAACAAAATCAAAAATGCTATCAAATGATTAAATATATTTACAAACTCTTAGACAACTCTTAGACAACACTCAACAAACATTTAGACAATGCTTAGACAACAGTTGTGTCAGGCTCTGGCCATAGGGAGTACCTTTTGGCCATGGTCAGAGCCTGACAGATCTAGATACCTAGATCTATGTTTTTCATTTTGTGTGGAATCCCCAATTGGAGACAGCTGTGAGACGTTGTCTCTGATTGGGGATTCTATTTAAGTTGCTCAACCCCACATGTTTGTGTGGGTCATTATTTCAATGTCATTATCAATAGTAAGTGTGTGGATGTTCACGTTTTTCTTACTCTGTTGTTTTGTATAGTTCGGACTAAGTTTAGTGTATTTGTGAATAAATCATGTCGAACTATCGCTACGCTGCGCCCTGGTCTGTCTCTACACACGATCGTGACAGAATGACCGACCAAAACGAGACCAAGAGACGCAGCGGAAAGAACAAGCGACGGACAAGAAAACAGCCTGGAGCCCAGAAACCCCAAACAGTTTTTTGGGGGGGGGCTATGGGGGTGGTCGGGGGTTGACGGTGAAGAGCCCCGGCCACTACACTCGTGGGGGATCCTGGAGGAGCCCCTACAGCCATGGGAGCAGAGGTACGAAGAGGAGTCGGAGGGAGACGACGACTATGTGCCTTTGTTCCCTCACTCGTGGGGGCTCCCGGAGGAGTCCTCACAGGAAGGGGATTGGCGATGGAAAGAAGATCGGGGCAGTAGCAGCCCTCCAACGCCAGTTCCCAACCCGGTGCCTCCAGCGCTGGCCCACAGCCCGGCACGATCCGTGCCGACTTTGCGCACCACACCATCTGTGCGCAGCCAAAGCACGGAGAGGATGGAGGAAAAGGATCGCCCACCACTTCGGATGCCAACGGTCCATGACCGAGAAAAACCCGAGGGTTTTTTTGACCGCCCGAAGGAGGAACAGATAAGGTGGTGGAGAGCGTGGGTGGCTCTTCCATTGGAGCAGCATACAGACCCGCTGCTAATAGAGATAGAGGAGGAGGAGGATTTCGGGCGCCGATACGCTCTAGTTACCAGGCTGATGGATATGCGGGAGCGGGCTTCTAAACCAGCCAAGGTCAGCAGCCCTGAGCCTCCAGCCAAGGTCAGCAGCCCTGAGCCTCCAGCCAAGGTCAGCAGCCCTGAGCCTCCAGCCAAGGTCAGCAGCCCTGAGCCTCCAGCCAAGGTCAGCAGCCCTGAGCCTCCAGCCAAGGTCAGCAGCCCTGAGCCTCCAGCCAAGGTCAGCAACTCTGAGCCTCCAGCCAAGGTCAGCAACTCTGAGCCTCCAGCCAAGGTCAGCAACTCTGAGCCTCCAGCCAAGGTCAGCAACTCTGAGCCTCCAGCCAAGGTCAGCAACTCTGAGCCTCCAGCGAAGGTCAGCAACTCTGAGCCTCCAGCGACGGTCAGCATCCCGGTGCCTCCAGCGACGGTCAGCATCCCGGTGCCTCCAGCGACGGTCAGCATCCCGGTGCCTCCAGCGACGGTCAGCATCCCGGTGCCTCCAGCGACGGTCAGCATCCCGGTGCCTCCAGCGACGGTCAGCATCCCGGTGCCTCCAGCGACGGTCAGCATCCCGGTGCCTCCAGCGACGGTCAGCATCCCGGTGCCTCCAGCCAAGGTCAGCAACTCTGAGCCTCCAGCCAAGGTCAGCAACTCTGAGCCTCCAGCCAAGGTCAGCATCCCGGTGCCTCCAGCGACGGTCAGCATCCCGGTGCCTCCAGCGACGGTCAGCATCCCGGTGCCTCCAGCGACGGTCAGCATCCCGGAGCCTCCAGAGACGGTCCGCCGCCCGGAGCCCAATCCGGGTCCAGCAGTCTGCTCCGCTACAGCGCCGGAGCAGTCCGCTCCACCGGTGCCCATTCCGGTTCCGGCCGTCTGCTACGCTCCAGAACCGGAGCAGTCCGCTCCACCGGTGCCCAGTCCGGGTCCCGTCGTCGGGACCGCTACAGGGCCGGAGCCGTTCGCCATGCTAGGTCCCATTCCGGGACTGGTCATCAGACTCAGGTCAGGGAGGAAATTATCCACTTCGCCGGGGCCTGAGCCGCCACCGAAGTGGATTGTCCCTCCTCACACCCCCCATGTCACGTAATTTTTTTGGGTTGTTTTTTTTTTGTGATTATCGCGGCCGGGAGTCCGCGCCTTAGAGGGGGGTACTGTCAGGCTCTGGCCATAGGGAGTACCTTTTGGCCATGGTCAGAGCCTGACAGATCTAGATACCTAGATCTATGTTTTTCATTTTGTGTGGAATCCCCAATTGGAGACAGCTGTGAGACGTTGTCTCTGATTGGGGATTCTATTTAAGTTGCTCAACCCCACATGTTTGTGTGGGTCATTATTTCAATGTCATTATCAATAGTAAGTGTGTGGATGTTCACGTTTTTCTTACTCTGTTGTTTTGTATAGTTCGGACTAAGTTTAGTGTATTTGTGAATAAATCATGTCGAACTATCGCTACGCTGCGCCCTGGTCTGTCTCTACACACGATCGTGACAAGTTGTGTAGATCTGAAAGGATTAGATGGGTATATGCAATACGGGAAACATTCCACCTAGCCAGGGGAAAGGTGGATCTACAGTACTACCACATTGATTAGTAACTAGACCTAGTCGCAGGTCTAAATTCTAGACTGAAGTTCCTGGGCTTAGGTTATTGGAGCCTCCCGGCAAAAGGAGGCTATGCATTGCTTTATACCAATCAAATTCCTTTCAGATATACATGAAGTGCCTTGGGGGGAAGGGTCTGTTAGGGGTAGTTTCTGGACTCTGAGGAGGAATGAGGGCTGAGGCAGAGCATTTGGGCGACACCAGGGAACCTCCACTCCCTCACAACCTGAGAACTCCCAGACTAAACAACAGAGCAGACAAGGAGAAGCCCATGAAGCCACGATGACTCAGGAGAGGTAGGGAAGCACACAGCCACTCCTCACATACTGAGAGAATGGATTTACTATTCAGTGGAGGCCTCTGAAAACAGTTGTTTTGACTTCCAGTGAGCCTCTGAAAACAGAATGGATTTACTTTCAGTGAGCCTCTGAAAACAGTTGTTTTGACTTCCAGTGAGCCTCTGAAAACAGTTGTTTTGACTAATTCGGCTCCAGACATTACCATGAGGTCTTGTCTCCCCAATTAAGGTGCCACCAACCTCCTGTGATTCACATGATAGGAGTGAGTGGAGCGAATCAAATGAGATCACCTCATTTCAGACAGGAGCGAAAATATTGTTTAATTGCCATCCATCTGAAGCTACTAGCTGTACTGTCATTTGTCATTCAATATCTTGCAATGACAAGGTCACACACACACACACACACACACATTTCATCAGTCCTACTTCCTTCCTATTTGTGTATGTTTATTTTCACGCGTTTCATCTCTTCCTCTTTTCTGTCCTGTGGGTGGCTTGACGACCCTTTCATCTTCTTCCCCTCCCAAAGTTCCTGGGGCCCCAGCACCACCCTGGAGGGAGCAACGCACCCAAAACAACTGTTTTCAGAGGCTCACTGGAAGTCAAAACAACTGTTTTCAGAGGCTCACTGGAAGTCAAAACTGTTTTCAGAGGCTCATTGGAAGTCAAAACAACTGTTTTCAGAGGCTCACTGGAAGTCAAAACAACAGTTTTCAGAAGCTCACTGGAAGTCAAAACAACTGTTTTCAGAGGCTCACTGGAAGTCAAAAGTGTAAAGCCATTCATTCTGTCTGTGCATCAGACAGTTATTAGCTTGCATAAGAACTACACAATAATGTGGCTCTCAAATGATCCTACACATGACCATGTCTCAAGACTGATTGTGGTCTATAGAGAGAACTCAGAAAAGTCTCTACACTTCACCACTGAACTGAATACAGTGTGTGTGTGTCTCTATAGACCAGTGTTTTTAAATGTATGTAAATTATAAAGTATTTTGTCTGTAATGTCTTTATCGTTTTGTGTCAGACCCCAGTAAGACTAGCTGTCGCCATTGGCGTCGGCTAATGGGGATCCTAAGAAATCTAAATAAATCAAATCAAACACACACAAACACACACGTAACAGCGGGCCTGGGAGAGAGTTATTACAGTCGTCAATATGCAGGTTGAGTGGCAATTTACTAATGGTAGAACACATGGTAGAGCTGCACACCAACCCTCATCCTCACCCACCCGGACCTAATGTAATGATGCTTTAAATTGACATGGGCTTGGGTGCCTATGGACACGTGCACAAGGACTTATATGCATGGACATGCGTGGACACACACACCTCCCTCGCTGCAGCCCCTATTAAATTTCTCTGTGAGAGCTGTTCCATTCTACACACACACACAACAGTGAAATAATACAGCATCAATATTCTCAGCATCAATAGGTTCCAGTGTAGGTCACAGTGTTCTCTAATAAGGCGTGCAGTAGGAGCCACATGCCATGGGACAATCAGCTGATGTCATTCCACTGGTTATGTCACTGCCAGATCACAGGTTAGTGACAGCCAATAGGGACAAAGAGACGCCACTACATAATGAATATTCATGTATATGTTGGTCTGCTACTATATTTGATTAAATAAAACAAATAATACACTGTGGAATAACCCAATAAAATACCAAATACCAAGTAAGTGCAGTTATGCAGTACTTATAAATGATGCAATAATGTCTTTAGTGTACTTGCATAGAACAAAAAAGGAAATAACAGCTGCATTGACATGCCTTATTCACTTGTAAGTGCTTCCTTCCCAGGAACATGAAAACTACACATCTCTCTGTGCCGTGCACGTCTATTGAGCCTGCGTGCCACCCCCCCGCCCCCAACGCCGCAGGGGGAGGGCAGCAAGGAAATGGGGCAATAGGCTAAAATGTGCAAATCTCTTCGGCAGACACACTGCCAAGCTAAACTCTACACAGGCACCCATCAACAAGACCAGCGAGATGTAATTAATAAATCAACATACAGTAAAATATGAGATAGAAATGCTGTTTACACATCAGCATTAACCAACAAGCACTATGTTTCCTAATCTCTTTTTCTCTCTCTCTCTCTCTCTCTCTCTCTCTCACCCTACCGAAGCAGATCAGACAGACAGACGCACACACACACACACAAACACTTCTCTTTCACTCAGCTGTAGCCAGGGAGGTCTAACTTACCAGAAGTCTTTAGCAACTGACATTTGATATGGTTGCAATCGCAACCCACGGCATGCTATGCATTTCACCCATTGTTTCTGAAGAGGTAGGGTGTGTGTGTACTCTAAGCCTTCAGATCAAGAGAGCTCTGAAGAGAATTCTAGGGTATGAATGATGTGTGTTTTTATCTGATCTAAATGATGTGTACTACATTAGAAATTATTTTGATCTAAGCATTATTTAACCAGGCAAGTCAATACATTCCAATACAACAACAGCCTGATCAGTTAAAACTGTTTAAACCAAAGCTAGTGCTCAAACCAACTCCCCTACTCCCCTCTTTCTTTAGCTGGCTCCATTCTCTGTCTCGTGTTGCTGGCTGCATCTCTCTCACTCCCTTTTTTCTCTCCCAGCTTATTTTTTTCTTGCAGAGGAATCTGTGGAATGTCTGCTGCTATACACTCTGGGCCTCCCACACACACACACACACAGATAAAGTTGTGTGTGCATTGTGTGTGTGTGTGTCTCGATTCCTCCTCCGAAACCCCTACCAATTAGAGGCCAAGCCGACCGAGTCTCACTGGTGTACCCCTGAGGTAAGGCTACACGTGACTAACCTGTCGACTTCCCACCAGGAGACCTCGTGAATTATGCATGAGCGGACCACGAATATGTAACGTGCCACCTGCTGTGTCTTCTACCTGTGTGGGCTTGGGATGCCAGAAGGCATTGTAGGATACTAATGGGCCCAGAAGACTGCCACTGTGGTGCATACTTCAGATGTTTATGCCAACCACCCATGATATGGTTAATAGGCAACAACTGTCCGATGCAGAGCCTTGGTGGTTAAAAAGACGCTGTTCAACTAATGTTTTCAGAGGCTCACTGGAAGTCAAAACTGTTTTCAGAGGCTCATTGGAAGTCAGAACAACTGTTTTCAGAGGCTCATTCAATTAATGTGTGGATATTATAATTTTTATACTAATTCAACTGTAATGTCATTGTGGAGGAAATGGTTGAGCCTTTTTCCTATTTGCATTGCGTGTCTGCGATGAACTGTGTTAATCGCGAGTCAGTGTGTGTGTGTGTGTGTGTGTGTGTGTGTGTGTGTGTGTGTATTTAGTAAGAGGAACAGGGCAGGAAGGAAAGCTGAGCAACAAGCACACAACGATGGATGATGATTACGGCAGATCAGAGACAGCCCATAGAGCAGGGATCATCATCTAGATTCAGCCGCTGGACAATTTTATGTTGAGCGGATGGTTGTGGGGCCGGAACATAATTACAAATAATTTGACTAGAAATTGACCACAACAATCCCAAACAGTTTGAGAACCCTGAGAACATTCAATACATGTGACTTAGTTTGGTCTGTTTTTGTAATATGATTGCAATGTAGCTTTAAATGAATATGAGTGCAATGTAGCTTTACATTTATATGAGTGCAATGTAGCTTTAAATGAACACAATCTGAACTATTCCACCTTGGATGGATGCCAGTTATATGACATGGGAAAACATAGGGGGAAAAACACCGATGTTTGGTGTTTTGGGTGTTGTTTTTCACCAAAGCTGTAACATTTATTTAGCTGAAACATGTTTCCTGTGAAAGTGGAGGAAAAACAAACACACTGAGAGGGGAAAGAACGAGAGAAAGGGAGGTAGAGGAGATTTGGGGCCCGGGTGAATGACAACGAAACTCCACAGGTGTCTCCATGGTAACTTATCCCCGTTGACCCAAACACAACACCAAGCATACTGGGTTATAACAAACATGACCAACAGACATGGGCATAATCACGTTATTATATGAATCAAGAGTCTCGGGTACACATGCAATGTCTGCAGTGCCGTTTCAGTGTAAGCTACGCACTCACTAGACTATATATACAAACCATATACACATTCACACATACTATATTGACACTCCCACACAAAACCCACACACATTCACATACACTACATACGCACACACACAGATAACACACACACACGCATACAGACACCACACAAACATTCGTACTTATTCACAAAAGCATCTGAATTTAGTTTAAAACACAAACAAAACAACAATACATTGAGAGAAGAAGAGTGTGATTCCCGTCAAAATTATATTGAGCTAATGTCTTCCTGCTATTCACTGCACTGTCAAAAGAGACAAGAGAGTGAGAGTGAGAGGGAGAGGGAGAGGGAGAGAGAGAGAGAGAGAGAGAGAGAGAGAGAGAGAGAGAGAGAGAGAGAGAGAGAGAGAGAGAGAGAGAGTACAGAGCTGCAATGTTCTGGGACATTTATGACATAACTCCCAGCGCCACCCCTTGTCCCTGTACACACACACAGTTGTTGAGACCAAGGATTGCCTGGTACAAGGAGATTGAGCCAATGCCACCAAGGGACTATGACAAACAGCAATACCCACTCTTTTGCTCACACAGTTCTGGAAAAACACATTGAAGCACACAGCTACACCCATGTTAAATTACCTTGTTAGATAAGTGTGTTTGAGTTCCAAGTTCCTGTGTGTACACAAGGAATATGTATACTGTGTACAGTCTTACAGTTTAACCATGGTATGGGTCAATACAGCTCTGTGCTCAAACATGCACAGACCAGACAATACCAGACAATACCAGACCAGACAATACCAGACCAGACAATACCAGACCAGACTATACCAGGCAATACCAGACCAGTTCTGTACTGCAACTTACTTCTGTACTGTTACTTTAGACCCGCATGTAAAACCTGTCTTCAACCTCATCCTCTATGCAAAACCCCAGCCTTTAACCTCATCCTCTATGCAAAACCCCAGCCTTCAACCTCGTCATCTATGCAAAACCCCAGCCTTCAACCTCGTCCTCTATGCAAAACCCCAGCCTTCAACCTCGTCATCTATGCAAAACCCCAGCCTTCAACCTCGTCCTCTATGCAAAACCCCAGCCTTCAACCTTGTCATCTATGCAAAACCCCAGCCTTCAACCTCGTCCTCTATGCAAAACCCCAGCCTTCAACCTTGTCATCTATGCAAAACCGCAGCCTTCAACCTCGTCCTCTATGCAAAACCCCAGCCTTCAACCTCGTCATCTATGCAAAACCCCAGTCTTCAACCTCGTCATCTATGCAAAACCCCAGCCTTTAACCTCATCCTCTATGCAAAACCCCAGCCTTCACCCTCGTCATCTATGCAAAACCCCAGTCTTCAACCTCGTCATCTATGCAAAACCCCAGTCTTCAATCTCATCATCTATGCAAAACCCCAGCCTTCAACCTCGCCATCTATGCAAAACCAGCCACCACAATCGGCTACAACAGGACAGCCATTGACACCTGTGTGTGTCAGAGAGCTTAAAGGGTTATATATAGGCGCCACACACCGGGTCGCTAGTAGTGGCATACGGTGAGACATCTGTCTACAACTTAGAGTAGAGTCCAACTGACCATCATTACCAGTGACAAATCCTTTGTTGTGTTTTGCCGAGTCCATACGGTCTAGGATGTAAATTAGGACACCAAGAACTCTACAAATACTACTACAGCGATTTTGACTTATGACTATGTATCTATTGTATATGGCAGTTAGGTGCTTTGCCTTTTGACATATTTACAGTTTGCACCCAGACTACAAATGAGGTTGGTTGGTTTGCAGACAAATCGAAGAGAAGCAACGTTAGGTCAGAGTCCTTTGATTCAGCGTTACCTTGGCAACATTACAGCAACATCTCGTCGCTGCTGCCAAGTAGCCAACTCAGTCTCTTCCAGAGTCGAGACACACATCAACGTCTCTTTTTCAAGTCAGGCCCTTTCATACAAGCAACATAGGCCCGAGAATCAGCGATGCAACAACAACCCTTTTAACAATGTCCCCGAGGGACGGCAATAACATTGGCCAGTTCTGTAGTATCTAACCTTGTATCTAATCCACTGTTTCAACCCTAAACCCCTGACAATATTACATGATGTGCTTTGATGTCAGAGTTCTCCATTAAGCAAGGCAAAGGCCTACCCGGGGGAAATGGGGAGGCACTGGGGAGACAAAACTGCATAATGTCCTGACAGATCTCTCTTACTCTCTCTCTCTCTCTCTCTGCAGAGGCTAATTAGACACTGGTGTCTTCATCTAAGACATGCTAGGGGAGATAGTGGTGGCTGAGATCACACAGTCAAGCATATTACCCAACATGGGATGAGAGGGGGAAGGAAAAAAAAACAACTACAGCAGAGGACTAAGACTATAGGGCTGTAGCAAAGGAAGGGCTATGGTGAGGGGTTAGGGTAAATGGACTTGGGCTAGTGCAGGGCTATAGTCACAGGGGTTATGTTAGGGTAAATGGACTTGGGCTAGTGCAGGGCTATAGTCACAGGGGTTACGTTAGGGTAAATGGACTTGGGCTAGTGCAGGGCTATTGTCACAGGGGTTACGTTAGGGTAAATGGACTTGGGCTAGTGCAGGGCTATAGTCACAGGGGTTACGTTAGGGTAAATGGACTTGGGCTAGTGCAGGGCTATAGTCACAGGGGTTATGTTAGGGTAAATGGACTTGGGCTAGTGCAGGGCTATAGTCACAGGGGTTACGTTAGGGTAAATGGACTTGGGCTAGTGCAGGGCTATAGTAACAGGGGTTACGTTAGGGTAAATGGACTTGGGCTAGTGCAGGGCAATAGTCACAGGGGTTACGTTAGGGTAAATGGAGGGGATGATAAACAGACTGCTTATCCCTGTTGTGTCACCACTACTTAACAGGCCACTACTATAAATCAAATCACATTTTATTTGTCACCTGCTTCGAAGACAACAGGTGTAGACTAACAGTGAAATACTTATGGGTCCTTTTCTAACAAAAAATAGAAATAGTGACACAAGGAATACACAGTGAATAACGAATACAAATAGCTTGTAAAAATAACATGGATATATACAGGAAGTAGAAAATAACATGGATATATACAGGAAGTAGAAAATAACATGGCTATATACAGGGAGTAGAAAATAACATGGCTATATACAGGGAGTAGAAAATAACATGGCTATATACAGGGAGTAGAAAATAACATGGATATATACAGGAAGTAGAAAATAACATGGCTATATACAGGAAGTTGAAAATAACATGGCTATATACAGGGAGTAGAAAATAACATGGCTATATACAGGAAGTAGAAAATAACATGGATATATACAGGAAGTAGAAAATAACATGGATATATACAGGGAGTCCATTAACACCCTCTAGGAGGATTACAGCTGTTATCCAGATGAGAAGGACTGTTAGGCTCTGGAGTTCCAGAGGTATCTATGGATTTCAACATATCCCCCACACCTGTGATATAAATCACTGCATTTCAATGTATCACACAATAAAAAAAATGGAGACACCCGCATGGTGAAAGAAGAGTGTAGGAATGCAATTAATTGAAATGAACCAAGCCAAGGAAGGCTAACTGTCTCCCAGCATCTTGTCGGTCTACATTTGACATTTAACTCAAAACAAATGAGTAGGGAAAGAGTTGTTTGGAAAAGGTCACTGCTACCACTGTGTGCCAACTTGAATGCTGAGTGTGAGAGGCAAAAGACAGGAACACTCACACACAATCACAGCAAGCCATGGAAACGCAATACACTGATACCATCTGTGGCATTTACCTACCTGCAGGTACTTATTCATAAATGTCTTGGAAAACCATTGCTGTCAAATGGCAAGTTTCAAAAGTACTCTGAAAAGGTTTTGTTGTAGAAATTGCGTTATTATTGAGTTATTATTATGTGTTGAATAGAAACAATGCATCTGTCACAATATGACACAGGTTAAAACTAACATATCCCCATATCATTCCATTAAACAAACTGCTAGAATTCGTATTTGGTGCCTGCACACAGCAAAGGATCAAAAACAAGCAAAGCGTGACAAATCTGCAACAAAGAAACAAATAACGCACGAGCCCTGACAAAACGTGTATTACATTTGTTGCAACTTTTGGCGGGGATCCAAGCAGCCAATTCACAGAGCGGGAGATCTAATTATTATTTTAAAGTTAGATACAAATAGGATAATATACACGCTTAGAAAAGGTGCTATCTAGAACCTAAAATGGTTATTTGGCTGTCCCCATATGAGAACCCTTTAAATAACTCGTTTTCGTTCCAAGTAAAGCCCTTTTGGTTCCAGGTAGAACCCTTTTCGGTTCTATGTAGAACCCTTTCCACAGACAGCCTAAGAACCATTTTGGAAGCTTTTTTTTCTAAGAGTGTTTGACGTTTAGAAAACTGATCTTACTTATAATAGCTACATAATTATCCTCTGTATACAATCGTGATAGGTGTGATCTACCGGTCATCTACTATGTAGGCCTACTCAGGCTAATCCCTCTTGTGCCTACATTGATCAAATCAAGCTTTCAGGATGTTTCGGCTCTTTTGACAACTCCTTATGGAATTGTCATGCAAAACATGGTAAGGAGTGCCAAGGAGTGGAATGATAGCTGAACAGACTGGTACTCAGGATAGCAATAGCCTACCCCATGCACAAAATGCACAGTGAAACGAGAAATGGGAATCGTTTTTACCTGGATGATGAGACGGCAAAGTCCCCACCGTCCAACAATCTGATCTTGCAAAAAAGTACCCCGTTGACAAAAGGCACGGCCGTGAGCTCCTCCAATGTAAAATGGATTTGAAACTTGAACCTCTTCTTTTTCATTAAAAACGCCATTGAGACGGTTGAAACAGGTGAACTGAAATATGTTGACAGGTTTATTCAGCAGAAATATTCCTAAATGAAACCTTTGGGATTGACCAACAAAAAGGATAGGAAATGAAACAATGTATTATTTTCGTTTTTAATCAGGAGCTTGCAAGTCCTTGATTTTTTGGCTCAGCATCTCTGATGACACAGTCTTGATTCGGACCTGTAGCAGGAAAAAACGAACAGGTGCTTTACGATCATATACTGAAGAGTACGAACACATTTTACAGGTTATCCCTAATTTATCTCACATATAGGTTATAAGCTTTTCATGAAATATCTATAACAAACATATTATTGTAGTGATATGCATAGCCGATTATTATAGTGATATTAATTCAGTGCAACAGCAGCGAAAATAGTTTGAAGGCATATCCTACACAATAACATGCTTTGTTAAGATTTTCTCTTGGTTTGTATTTACACCCTGTGTTGATTATGGGATTTAGACATTAGAGACGATCTACACCATTCCCCAAAGCATTCTATGCACACACGTTCATTCGCAGCTCGTGATTTTTAGGTAGTCAGCATCAGTAAAGTAGATACAAAAACGAAAGGGTAGTTCCACCCATGATCAATTCGATTGTTTTGCATTACATGAATCGTACCAAGTATTTATTGCCAACCCTCCACGCAAACACAAGCGTATGTCAACCAGGGAACGAGGTGAATTAACAGAAATTATACAGACACAAGTACAACTAAGACCCTCAAATATGTCAAAGAAAGTAATAGTTTTACCTCATATTCAAAGGGGACCACGGGACATCTCCTCAGTCCAGCAACACTGACATTCATACTTCACTTTGAACTATGGTGGGCTGTTCTTGACTCTTGTCCCTCCCTCTCTTCTAAATATGGATCTAAGCGCCGCCTTCGGCTCAGAGAAGCGTGTAAGTTACTTTTTGCAATATGTGTAATAAATAACACGAATTGATATACAGTATTCACAAACATAAACGCCTTAGACATTAGAATCACTTTATTTTATCCACTCAAAAGTGATATCATTTTCAGTTCATTAATACTCACACATACACCTATTATGAGAAGAAAATGATAGTGTTCTTCTACAGGCCTATTATCAATATGTGAAACCATCAAAGTACGTTTTTTGTGTAGAGTACTCGTGTAAAATAAATAACCTTCACACTGTCATGTCAAATTGTGATTAGTTAAATCGTAACATAGAGCGCCATCTGCTGGTAATTGTAACAATGATGTTGCATCCTCATTGATATTGAGTCAGTGTCAGCCAACATTTTACAGTCAGTGGCGCCACTCCCAGCTAACCGTATTTTTACATAAATTCCCTGGTAATCAGGCCTACCCATCGTCAGAAAACTTCATGATTGAGTTGGAGACGTGCGTGGCCACGCAGTGATGGATGAACAGGGACGACGTGGGGCCCAGGTATTAAAGATGAGCAGGGCGCTGGTGTTGTTGCCTACCTTCACCACCATGGGTCGGCCCGTCAGGAAGTCTAGGACACAGTTGCACAGGGAGGGGTTCAGACACATGGCCCTGAGCTTAGAGGGCACTGTGGAGTTGAAGTATGAGCTAGAGTTTATGAACAGCATTCTTACATAGGTATTCCTCTTTTCCAGGTGGGATCGGGCAGTGTTCAGTGCAATGGCGATTGCGTCATCCGTGGATCTGGAGGGGCGGTATGCAAATTGTAGTGGGTCTTCTAGGGAAAGGTGGGGGTGATATGAACACTTCATGACGACAGAAGTTAATGCTATGTGGCGAGTCATTTAGTTCAGTTACCTAGCTTTCTTGGGTACAGGAACAATGGTGGATATTTTGAAACAAGTGAATATGTCCGTAAACACTCCAGCCAGCTGGTCTGCACATGCTCTGATGACGCTGCTTGGGATGCCGTAGAGAACCATAAACACAGAGAACAGGTTGAAAAAGACTGAAGGAAAAACTAATATTTTATGGTATCATTTAAAAAAAGAGTTTATTTTTGTTGCTTTGATTTAGAAAATAACGAGCAAATTCTGCACAGAGGTAAAAACGTTATGTAAATATGGCCCATTGGCTGTAAAGAAAAAAAGTATTCCATTCCAAAATCATATGATAAGGAACAATAACTGAAATAAGAAAACAGCCTAGCCTGGGTCAATCTAGCCATGCTGAATTAGAAGGACAAGTTTTTTTGACAAATCTGTATACTCTTTTATAGTCAGTATGGCTAGGGTCAGTTATGCCAATCAAGAGCAGAAAATGTCAACTTTATTTTACAACCATTACAGTAACTTATCTCTATCTAGATAGTATGTCTTTTTAGAACTACAACCCTAAACCTACATGCTTGTTCTAAGGCAACTCATTACAGTTCTCTTTCTCTCAAAGTTCTCTTTCACACAAACAAGTTCACAAACGCATTTCATACACACTCTCTTATTCACACACGCACACAGACACACACTTTCTCATTCTCTCTCACACACACAAACAAACACACACACACACACACACACAGAGTCTTTATTAGCCTTCCTCTGCTGGCTGTGGAGGCGGGTTCTTGGGCCTCTGTTCTGAGCCCTCTGCAGCAGCCCCAGAGCTGTTGTTGGAGTTGTCAGTCCCGCTCTGGAGAAACTTCCTCAGGTCCTTTAGAGCTGGCCTCATCATCTGAACCAGGGCCAGCAGGGCTGCCTGGGTTCCCTCCAGGGCCTGGGCCTGCCTCTCCTGGGCGTAGGCCTGCGCCTCCTGGGACCTCCGGATCATCTGCAGCAGCTCGTTCTGGCCCTCCAGGTGCTGGGCGATCTGCCTCACATGCACGTTGGTGACCCGCTGTTCTTGGAGGAGCCGGGCTGAGTTGAGGGCGATGCGGCTCTTCAGCTCCTGGGGCTTGGCCTGGCTGTGCGGTGGAGAGGACGACACTGACGTCAGCATCTCCACCGGATGCGACTCCACGGCGGTCACCACGGTGGGCGTGACTTCAGTGGTGGTGCAGTACTCCACCACACCGCCTTCCTCCAGTGTGTGGTACGTGGTCTCGGCTGGTGGAAAGAAAGACAGTTTTGCCCATAAGGATAGGATTATTCACTACAGGTTCTGAAGATATTCAGGCTGATTCAACTATTCATCAAGACCTTGATTAGCTGAATGATTCAGCCTGAGAATCAGACTGGGTCCCATGTGGCTCTATTGGTAGAGCATGGCACTTGCAACGCTAGGGGTGTGGGTTTGATTCCCATGGGGGACCAGGATGAAAAAGTATGAAAATGTATTCATTCACTACTGTAAGTTGCTCTGGATAAGACTGTCTGCTAAATGACTAAAATGTAAATGTGTTAGTGCTGGGCGGGGGGTAAAGCCTGCACACCCAGTTGTTCACCTTGTGACTGCCTCAAGTAAAGTGCGAAATGAACTCACAAGAAATTAGAATTTCAAACCTTGCAATCAACTACTTACCATCTAGGGATTTAGTCTCCTCGCATGATGCTGAAGCTGTCTGAAGGCCTATAAATATCAGAGAAAGAAAAAGTCAGGAGTAGGAGAGGAAACTGTAGTGTTTTGAATAGATTAAGCAATGTATTGAAGCATGTTTTCCCTTTAATTTTGGGTGGCAACCTGCATAAATGGCTATTGTGACATAAATAAATAACATTATTTTACATATCTTCATACTAATAGTGTATAACATTGGAGGTCTGACGAACAGTAATCCACTCAAGCTTTTCTTGCCAATGTAATTGCAGTCGGGTTAAAAACTTGTGAAAAACGTACTCTCTGTGAGTGTCACGGTGGTGGCTGAACTCATAGTAACCGGTAAAGTTATATCAGCATCTGGGTCTCCAGTAGGTAAACTGATGATAGTCGCCTCTCCCAAGAGGTTACAAATTCGCTGCTGCATAGCGGTGAGGATGACGGAAACCGGAGTGCAGTCGGTAGTGGTCTCCTCAATTGCCGCCCTAGCTTGGGCCACTTTGCGCCTCACCTCGGTCTTCATATCCGACCACTTCTTCTTGACTTCGGCCAACTCTCTTGGGCAGGTTGTTACAGCGTTCACCTTCTTCAGAATTTCTATCCACGCGTTATTCTTTGCTATGTGAGTGACTCCAGCATTGAAGTGGTTAACGAGTGTGTGCTTTTGTTTCTCTATTTCCTCCACAATAATTTCGACCTCCCTCTCTGAAAAATTCATTTTTCTTTTTTTGGTATTCGATGCCATATTTGAATAAATTCCTGTTTTTAAAATATAATTGTGCGTATTGTACGCAAAAATAGTAGGATTTACTCAATTGATCTGCGCAACGTAATGGCTTCCAGAATCGGCTTCTTCTTCTTCCCACAAACAACGCTTACGTTCGTTGTGCTTAGACCTCCGCCCAACCAACCAATGTAGTGCCGTGATTGGTTACATTCTGAGGGTCCCTCCAGTTTTCTCCGCTGCCGTTGGCTAAACCAAATGCCAATCGTTAATCCTCTTAAAACGATTTCCCTTTGTAGTAAAAACAACAACAAATTGACAAAAGGGCAACATTGCATTACTATATACAATAGGCTTTGTTGTGATATGGATGTTTTGTCATGAGATGGTGAGTCTAACCATTATGTTTTCATTTATGCATTTAAATTCACCGGTTTCCTTGTGGGTCTGACAAATGTACATTAACGATGGTGATTGGCTACTAGACCTATCAATCATGCGCATTCCAACACCCTTCCCCCATTCAGACGTCACGCTTCTCCAGTCATACTGGGCGAGATTGTTTTGAATGGCCCGTTGACACGGGTGAGAGGAGTTTGCACGTTTTAGACCATGCCATCAAATATATTTATAACTAAGCCAAGATAGACCAGTGCCTGTCGTTTCCAAAGGGATCAAATTAATCATAGTGGGCAGAAAAAGCAAGGAGGTTGGCAGAGCCAAGCACGAGCTAGTGAGATTCTATTGGCGAGTTCTAGCGTTTATTTGCATGTTTCCATTAGAGAACGCCTACTCTGTGAAGTGCAATAACTAAATTCGCTCTTGCAATCCTTCGAAACAACGCTATTTTTATCAACTTTGGCAAAGAGTAAAGTCTACAAAACACAATCCACTCTGTTTGTCACAGATTTTAGTTTTGGAAACCGAAAACAGTATGGAGATCAAATGTTTCATCAATGGCAAAATTAGCAGAATGTCTGCTAAAATCCATCTCGCTCCATCTTCTCCCACTAGGCTTCCGCTCATCACCAAATTTGGCAGTGAGTGGAAACAGCAAGCGGTTGTTTCTCATTTATACATCCTGTGAAATATCTGGCTCATTGTTCTATCTATGATTCCATTGGTCAATTGGTGGAATTGCCACTCCCCCGGGGCACCGGGCCATGCAAAACGAACTTGCCCATTTCCTGGGAGGAACAGCCCTCTTACAATACCGGTTTATTTGGTTGCATCACTATCAGACCGACCGCCAATTCAAACGGGAGGAATTCGCCGGCACCTTAGCCAAGAAAGGAAGAAAGGAAAGTGGACCTTTTCACGACCAGTAGAAGGTATCTCTAAATTGACTTTCGTGGCACTAAAACGTGTCGAAATGGAATACATTCTAATCCGCGTGCGGCTCAGCATACACCTCCTAATTTCTCAACTGTAGCTAACGTTATTAGCTAGCTAACTAGCTAACTAATATGCCGGTTGCTAGCAAGCCAACTGAGTTAGTAAATCATTAATAAGTCAATCGTTTTGGACTAAACAGGCATAACAAGACATTTACATTGCTAAGTGTACAACATTTGACCGTTTTTTTGTCTGTAGCTACTAATTACTTTAGCAATCCTTCTTAACAATGTGGGGTTAGAACGCACGTGACCTGGTGGCTAAAATAGACAGCTAGCAAAGGTACTACACGTCACCTTACATTCCGATATTGTAAAATATCGTGATTGTAGTAATTTTACAATATTGGTTCCAGCCGTATGATGCACCAGCAAGGGACTTTCGTGTCTCCCTTGCTCAGCGGGGTCTTCTGTCAATGCCGAACAGAGGAGGCGCACCGGAGTTCTGACCCCAGTGGAGGGGTCGGAGATGCTGGGGACGCATCCTCATCATCTTTCACACCCTCACCTCCAACTCGAGAGCGTCCGTTGTCAGGAGAGATCACAGGTTCCTGTGATAACTCCTGTGAGCCATCATACCCATGCGAACTTTGTGGTGGTCCCGAGCAGGACCATAGACTGAAAGTGCTTTTTCAAGTCCTGGACGTGAATGGTGATGGGGGCATCTGCGTCAATGACCTGTCCATTGGGCTCAAGAAACTGGGGGTTCATCGCACTGAGCTCGAACTTATGGTAAGTGTGAGGTTTCATATCTGTTTATAGAGTAAATAAATAAATCACTTATTTTAAAGGAGAAGGTGAAAAGCAGCGAGTTCAAGCAAGCTATTTAGCACTGTGACAGGATTAACAGATTATGTTGACTTCCTGGTAAGTGTTTTACATAATAATCTTTTCTAGAACCATTGGCTATAGCTATAGTATCTAGAGACTCAAGAGCCAAGAAAATCAAATTGAGTTGGTGGGAAATATGAGTTTTCTAGCTCATAATGTCCTATAACTATAACTGATGTCTTAGTGCCTAATATGGAATATTGTATCCATTTGTATTTCCAATTTCTGTAGGTTCCCACTATGTTGTCCTTATACAGTGCATGTTCCTTAAAGATGCAGTGTGGGATCTTAAGCAAATTTGTAAAATGTTATGCAAATTGCAGGACGCAACATGGATGACATGGTACACATTTGTGCACAATTTTCAGGGACCCATTTTGGCTCTTGGGCAGTATTTTCAAATTTACTGGCTGAAATTATACAACTCTAGAGCATCACTTTCATGTGACTGTCCCTTTAATAATATGTTAAAGAAAACACCCCACATTTTTGCTCTGGTTTACATCAGTAAACTCTGAAATGCATAAATAAAGAAGTAACACCCACTGAATTACCAAGGTCTCATACAACACACCTCTCTGAACACCCCTCTTTAAATCAGGCTACTCTTATTTTCCAACCACATTCCCTTATTTGAACCTTAATGTTGCTTAAGTGATTATTCCCGGGTTGTTGTTTTATTTTTCCTGTTAGAGCCAGATAATTAACTTTTTTCATTTGGTGTTTGTCTGTCTGCTGATGGGGACATCTATGCCAAACAAGACTCCCATTGTTGTGTCTAGCCTAAGCTGATAACACAAAAACAAGAAATGAGCTCACATTTTGTTTTTTCAAGAATGTCAGCCCTGCCAGGGTTTAGTGACTTTAGTCTAAGATAAAGATACCATCTAACTTACCATTTCCAAAATTATACTTGTCCTCCTACACGCACACACACCTGCTCTAAGTAAGTACAGAACTAGGGAGTTGACACTGGCATCCTGTCATGACTCATGTCCTTCATATACAGATCTGGTGCTGAGATGGGGACTGGGGCTGGCAGAAACAAGTCAGGTGCTAGGAGAC
Organism: Thymallus thymallus; assembly: GCA_023634145.1. Lineage (NCBI taxonomy): Eukaryota > Metazoa > Chordata > Actinopteri > Salmoniformes > Salmonidae > Thymallus > Thymallus thymallus. The sequence goes on along the minus strand of CM042403.1, from coordinate 9,721,670 downwards.
AATCACACGGGAGAACCTGTGTAGGAAATACGAAGGGACGATTAACAGGAGGGTACAAGGTGCTCTAACCTATCGTAGCAGGTGTAAAATAAATTCCTGAGCGTAGTCCCCGCATCCAGTTTTCAGGGGAAAAGGAAGCTAGGTTGAAGATAATCTAACCATGAAAACGGGAGAGAGTCATGAAAAATGACGTGATTTGTGTTGTTGTATTGCCTCCTGAATAGAGCCAAATACCACACGAGTGACGCAAGAGGCATTGAGTCACGGCACTCCTAGGCACTGGCCGTAGGAATGTGAAACCCATAAATACCTCTGAAATGCTTTTAGGAATACGGGATAGCCCAGAATGTGACCTACTAAGCAAGTCACAACCTGTTATCAGCTATTTCTGGTGTCAGGCCTCTGTTTGGTAGTAGTCAAACCATGCTTCCACATCTCCATACTGTTTGAAGGTGAGAGAAAATACTAGGTCGGTTGTAATTTTAAATGTATATAAAAACAAGAGGGGCTAAGGAGGAATAGGCTATAGCAGTGGTCACCAACCGGTCAATCGCGGATGATCACCGAACGTTTATGTAGAAAAGCCAACAATAAAGGTTTGCGCTCCCAATTTTTTTTCTTCGTCTTGTCGGTGCACTTGATTCAGAAGCCCTGCGTGCCGGGCAGGCAAAGTGTTCCCATTTTTAACCATTTAATTTGTCTGAAGGGACATATTCCGCCTAGCCGGCAGACCAGTAGAACTGTGGCTAAATCAAGTACGCCTACTGCGCTGGCCAATCGGATAGCTCAAATCACTGTGCCTACAGCTTCCACGACCCCACAGCAAAGTTTGATACTAGCCTACGTGAGATATCAAAACTTTTTTTAAACCATGACCAGAAACACTGTCAAAGAATACAGCAAAGAGCTGCTGTTTTTGAGTGAGTTCATGTCTGTGTTTCTTCAGCTCTGTCAACCCTGTTTTTATTTGTATATGTTTTTTATCTTGATTCAAAAGTTGGTGACCACTGGGCTATAGCTTAGAGATGCCTCTTCCTATTTGTATGTTTCTACGTCAGGGGCGGGCAATAATTTGGGCTCGAGGGCCACATCAGGATTTCAAAATCCAGACCGATTTATTCGGCAAAAGTATTCAGACCCTATTTTCCACAGTTTGTTACGTTAAAGTCTTATTCTAAAATAGATAGATTTAAATAGTTTTCCTCATCAATCTAAACACAATACCCCATAACAACAAAGTGAAAATTGTGTGAAAATGTATTAAAAATAAAAAACTGATAGCTTATTTACATAAGTGTTCAGACCCTTTGCTATGAGACTTGAAATTGAGCTCAGGTGCATCCTGTTTCCATTGATCATCCTTGAAATGTTTCTACAACTTGTTTGGAGTCCACCTGTGGTAAATTCTATTAATTGGACATGATTTGGAAAGGCACACACCTGTCTATATAAGGTCCCACAGTTGACAGTGCATGTCAGAGCAAAAACCAAACCACGAGGTCAAAGGAATTGTCCGTAGAGCTCCGAGACAGTATTGTCTTGTGGCACAGATCTGGGGAAGGGTACCAAAAACATTCTGCAGCATTGAAGGTCCCCAAGAACACAGTGGCCTCCATCATTCTTAAATGGAAGAAGTTTGAAATCACCAAGAAAATCGCTTTGGATTAAAGGGTCTGCTAAATGTCGTATTTATGCTGAACAAAACTATTAATGCAACCTGTAAAGTGTTTTGTTTCATGAGCTGAAATAAAAAGATCCCAGAAATGTTTCATATGCACAAAAAGCTTATTTCTCTCAATTTGTACACATCCCTGTTAGTGAGCATTTCTTTGGCAAGATAATCCATCCACCTGACAGGTGTGGCATATCAAGAAGCATGATCATTACACAGATGCACTTTGTGCTGGGGACAATAAAGGCCACTAACATGTGCAATTTTGTCACAACACAAATTTTGAGGGAGCATGCAATTGGCATGCTGACTACAGTCATGTGAAATCCATAGATTATTTCAATTGACTGATTTCCTTATATGAACTGTAACTCAGTTGCGTTTTTATATGTTCAGTGTATATACAGTGGGTGAAATAAGTATTGAACACGTCACCATCTTTCTCAGTAAATATATTTCCAAAGGTGCTATTGACATGAACTTTTCACCAGATGTTGGTAACAACCCAAGTAATCCATACATGCAAAGAAACCAAAACAAATAAGTTCAGAAATTAATAATGTGAAATGACACAGGGAAAAAGTATTGAACACATGAAGAAAGGGAGGTGCAAAAAGGCATGGAAAGCCAAGACAACAGCTGAAAACTATCAGTAATTAAAAAGCAATCCAGCCCCCTGTCAGTGCAAATTAATATCAGCTGGTTCAGTCCCAACTGATGGCATACAAAAAGGTCTCATTGCCAAGGTGTCACACAAGACATCTCATGATGGGTAAAAGCAAAGAGCTGTCTCAAGACCTTCGCAACCTAATTGTTGCAAAACATAATGATGGCATTGGTTATAGGTGCATTTCTAAGCTTCTGAATGTTCCAGTGAGCACTGTTGGGGCCATAATACGGAAGTGGAAAGAATCATTTCACCATAAATTTGCCTCGACCAGGTGCTCCTCGCAAGATTTCTGACAGAGGACTGAAAAGAATAATCAGAAGAGTTGTCCAAGAGCCAAGGACCACTTGTGGAGAGCTTCAAAAAGACCTGTAATTAGCAGGTACTGTTGTCTCAAAGAAAACAGTAAGCAATGCACTCCACCGCCATGGCCTGTATGCACGCTCACCACGCAAGACTCCATTGCTGAAAAAAAAAGCATGTTGAAGCTCGTTTAAAGTTTGCTGCACAACATTTGGAAAAGCCAGTGAAATACTGGGAGAATATAGTGTGGTCAGATGAAAGCAAAATTGAACTATTTGGATGTCATAATACACACCATGTTTGGAGGAGAAATGGCCCTGCACATCACCCTAAAAACACCATACCAACAGTGAAGTTTGGAGGTGGGAACATCATGGTGTGGGGCTGCTTTTCAGCAAATGGTACTGGCAAACTTCACATAATTGAATGATGGATGAATGGGCAAATTTACAGAGACATTCTTGTCAAAAATCTGCTGCCATCTACCAGGTGATGAAGATGAAACGAGGGTGGACATTTTAGCAAGACAATGATCCCAAACACACAGCCAAGGAAACTCTCAATTGGTTTCAAAGAAAGAAAATAAAGCTGCTAGAATGGCCCAGCCAATCACCTAACTTAAATCCCATTGAAAATCTATGGAAAGAACTGAAGATCAAGATTCATAGAAGAGGCCCACGGAACCTTCAAGATTTGAAGACTGTTTGTGTGGAAGAATGGGCCAAAATCACACCAGAGCAATGCATGCGACTAGTTTCTTCATACAGGAGGCGTCTTGAAACTGTCATTACCAACAAAGGCTTTTGTACAAAGTATTAAATAAATATTAGTAAGTGTGTTCAATACCTTTTCCCTGTGTCATTTCACATTATTACACAACTTAATTTCTGAACTTATTTGTTTTGGTTTCTTTGTATGTATGGATTACTTGGGTTGTTACCGACATCTTGTGAAAATGTCATGTCAATAGCACCTTTGGAAATATATTTACTGAGAAATGGTGACGTGTTCAATACTTATTTCACCCGCTGTATACAATAACTTACGCTATATTAAATGGAGGCTACTGTGCCTGTTTGTTAGACCTGCCCTACTGTGTATTGTATAGTGAAATGGTTGAAATGGGAGTTATAATCCTGGGTACTTGGTGGTTTTGAACATTTGTCAGACTGATTTGGCACGTGACGGCCTACAATTGTCTAGTACTTTGCCACTGCTCTCTGAACAATGGGGAACTTTCCAGATGACCCGCATGGATCTGCTAACCCACTCTATTGGCTGCAGATAGGCAAAGGTCATGGGGTAATATTTTTTGCACTCAGTTTGCTGCCCTTGAAATCTACTTTATCTATGAACTTGCCTCACACTTTCACATAGAAAAGATGCAAAGTCATGCTCTTGTTCCTCTTAAATGGAGCACTATAACTTGTTTTCAGTTCTTGAATGTCTTCTGAAACATTTGGGTTAATATTAGCCTTAGTAAACATGCATTTGTTGACCCAAGTCTAACCACCACCTTGACGTCTTTTAGATAAGAGAGAACTTTTGCATATGGATTTGCTTTTGAACAAAAATATTGATTTGCTCTGCAATCTGTTTTGGCTGTTTGGCTGTCTAGTCAAGTTGTGATTCATGTTTGCAAGGTAAATTATGTAAAAATGCCTGCTGGGCAATTTTGCAAATGTCATCAATCTTATATCCAAGTGAGTTTTGGAAGAAAGGTAAAGGTTTAGTGCTTTAAAATGACTGTTTTATAATCTTGACGATAACACACAAAATGGCGGACAATAAACCAATCATTACAAGCATGGACAATCCACATACTCCCTTCACTGCTGCAGAGTCTGAGATCCACTGTCCTATGCACTTTTCTTGTCCAATTATAATGAGTGAGTTGGTGTGTGTTTTTCGCTTAGCTACTGTAAATGTAACTGGAGTGCCTCCCAAGGTCAGGGATTTGATCTCAACTTCTCTAAATGGGAATGAGAAGTTGGCCTTGACGCTAGTCATATACTGCATGGCCTTGTCCCTCCATTTACAGTCGTGGTCAAAAGTTTTGAGAATGACACAAGTATTGGTCTCCACAAAGTTTGCTGCCTCAGTGTTGATGATGGCAATTTGCATATACTCCAGAATGTCATGAAGAGTGATCAGACGAATTGCAATTTATTGCAAAGTCCCTCTTTGCCATGAAAATTTACTTAATCCCCCAAAAACATTTCCACTGCATTTCAGCCCTGCCACAAAAGGACCAGCTGTCATCATGTCAGTGATTGTCTCGTTAACACAGGTGAGAGTGTTGACAAGGACAAGGCTGGAGATCACTCTGTCATGCTGATTGAGTCCGAATAACAGACTGGAAGTTTTAAAAGGAGGGTGGTACTTGAAATCATTGTTCTTCCTCTGTCAACCATGGTTACCTGCAAGGAAACACGTGCCATCATTGCTTTGCACAAAAAGGGCTTCACAGGCAAGGATATTGCTGCTGGTAAGATTGCACCTAAATCAACCATTTATCGGATCATCAAGAACTTCAAGGAGAGAGGTTAAATTGATGTGAAGAAGCCGTCTCCTAAAGTTGATTCAGCTGCAGGATCGGGGCACCACCAGTGTAGAGCTTGCTCAGGAGTGACAGCAGGCAGGTGTGAGTGTATCTGCACTCACAGTGAGGCGAAGACTTTTGGAGGATGGCCTGGTGTCAAGAAGGGCGGCAAAGAAGCCCCTTCCCTCCAGGAAAAACATCAAGGACAGACTGATATTCTGCAAAAGGTACAGGGATTGGACTGCTGAGGACTGGGGTAGAGTCATTTTCTCTGATGAATCCCCTTTCCGATTTGTTTGGGCCATCCGGAAAACACCTTGTCCGGAGAAGATAAGGTGAGCGCTACCATCAGTCCTGTGTCATGCCAACAGTAAAGTATCCTGAGAACATTCATGTGTGGGGTTGCTTCTCAGCCAAGGCTCACTCACAATTTTGCCTAAGAACACAGCCATGAATAAGAATGGTGCCAACACATCCTCCGAGAGCAACTTCTCCCAACCATCCAAGAACAGTTTGGTGACGACCAATGCCTTTTCCAGCATGATGGAGCACCTTGCCATAAGGTAAAAGTGATAACTAAGTGGCTCGGGGAACAAAACATCAACATTTTGGGTCCATTGCCAGGAAACTCCCCAGACCTTAATCCCATTGAGAACTTGTGGTCGATCCTCAAGAGGCGAGTGGACAAACAAAAACCCACAACTTCTGACAAACTACAAGCATTGATGATAGATAGATAGATGGATAGATAGGTAGGTAGGTAGGTAGGTAGGTAGGTACTTTATTGATCCCCAGGGGGTAAATTTCTATGCAAGAATGGCCTGCCATCAGTCAGGATGTGGCCCAGAAGTTAATTGACAGCATGCCAGGGAAGATTGCAGAGGTCTTGAAAAAGAAGGGTCAACACTGCAAATATCGACTCTTTGCATAAACTGAATGTCATTGTCAATGAAAGCCTTTGACACTTATGGAAAACTTGTAATTATACTTCAGTGTACCATAGTAACTACTGACATAAAGATCTAAGAACACTGAAGCAGCAAACTTTGTGGAGATCAATACTTGTGTCATTCACAACTTTTGACCACGACTGTACAGTACGGTTGTGAAGACATGATCTCAAGACAAATGCCAGGACCGTCCAAGGGCAAGAAGTTGGTTTATTACAATAACAGCCAAATATGTTCTTATCACCATTTTAAACAGGATTGTTGGCCTATTTAGAACACAACATTATCACGTTTTCATAAGCATTATTGACCTATGTGAAGTTAAGCTTATATGAAATGGCAAGACCCCATTGTTTTCAGTAGTAGGGTACGTGGCCCTCTTTACAGCATCATGCTGTGTGTATCAATGCAGTTTAATTTGAGACCCTTTCTAGCTCACAAGCGCCCCTAGAGGCAGAAATGGAGGGCATCCTATTATATAGTGCATCTTTAATTGAATGGAGAATTAGCAAAAGCCCAGGAAGCGGCTAATGGTTTCGACACTTAGCCGAACCGTCACAGTAATGAGCCTAACTTTCACAGTAATGAGATTTGGGCTGATGGGGGATCATTGTGGAAGGAAGCGTGGCAATTCTCCCTGAGCTAAACTTCACACAGACATAATTCTGCCAACCTCTAAAGCTCACTCCATTAGCCACTCCATCTCTGTGAATGTCAATGGGATTTCACAGCATTTCATCACCATGAAGTTCATGACTTGTGGCCATTGTCTTGTATTCTGGCTAACACCAAACTCCCAAGTCTTCCTGACTTCAGAGTCCTTGATGTTGAAGGCACAATACGTAGATAATAATGAGGGCTGTGTTTTTTTTTTTTTACTGACGTGGTTCTCCTGACATTTTTCACTCAAACAACCACATGGACAACCACGCAGCCCCCGAGCGCGCCTCCTTCCAATACAACTGTTGGATTTTCAAATGTGAGATCCAAAGCTCAGCCAATTCCTGCACGAATACTGCATTTACTACAACACTCCTGTCCAGACCAGTATGCCACAGCTCTCCTACGCGGTGTACCACGAGAGTCATGTCAGCCAGGCTACTTGTCTTCTTGATAGATACTTCTTCTTATATTGTCCAGCAGGGGAGGCCCCATCTCTGACTCATTATTTTATTGAAAGAGGGGACATACTGCCCTTCTTCAGAATGCAAGCATTATGTCCATTTAAACCTGGAACATGTATGATATTAGAATTATTATTAAGATATTGTTTTATATGATCAAGACTAATTATGAGGGAGGGGTACAACATGATTGTGTGGTAATGAAGCAGTAGTATTCTGTCAATAGTTATTTCCTTGACATTTCCTTCTGTTATTAGCAGGTCAGGCCTAGGGCTGTGACGGTCATGGAATTTTGGATGACTGTTATTGGTAAGCTAAAGGACTGCGGTCACCGTTATAATTGTTTATTTCAATTTTTAAGATGCACATTTTCTCCTCTCCTCCATTCCTGACTGCATGTGCTGCTGTTGCCTAGGTAACCAACGACTTGTTTGCTACAACACATTGCTTGTTTGTAGAGTCCACAAAATCAACCGCATGAATGCAGGCTGTCCCGTCTTCAGTCAGCTGTTCATTCCACAAAAATGGTTAAACGGTTATGACAGACAATTTATTTTCATGACATGTCTTAATCCATAATCGTTGGCCAGCCTCATCTGTTCTGTCAAGGGTGAGGTGAATAGTCGTCTTAATTGTTGCCAGCACAGCAGGGCTGCAGACATTAGTAAGGCCAAACCAAATCTGTGTGGATTTTGTACCATTTCTTTTTTCAACACTTTCACAGCAGTTTTCTACACATATGGTTGGTAGGTTAAACCGTAGCTGTAATATTGTGCAGCTCTGTATTTAGTCTTAACAAGGTTACAACAAAGATATCTTCTATTTCAATTAACGTTTTTAGGCTAAGGGGTAAAATATGCAGTTAAACTAAAATATAAACGCAACATGTAAAGTGTTGGTCCCATGTTTCATGAGCTGAAATTATAAATGATCCCAGAAATGTTCCACACGCACAAAATGCTTATAAAATGGCCACTCTAAAATGTGCAGTTTTGAGGGAGTGTGCAATTGGCATGCTGACTGCAGGAATGTCCACCAGAGCTGTTGCCAGATAATTGAATGTTAATTTCTCTACCATAAGCTGCCTCCAATCGCAGATCATGTGTAACCTTGCTAGCCCAGGACCTCCACATCCGGCTTCTTCACCTGCGGGATTGTCTGATGAAACTGGGTTTGCACAACAAACTGCCAGAAATCATCTCAGGGAAGCTCATCTGTGTGCTCGTCGTCCTCACCAAGGTCTTGGCCTGATTTGCGTTTCGGCGTCTTAACCGACTTCAGCGGGCAAATGCTTACCTTCGATGGCCACTGACACGCTGGAGAAGTGTGCTCTTCGTGGATGAATCCCGGTTTCAACTGTACCGGACAGATGGCAAACAGCCTGTATGGCATTGTGTGGGTGAGCGGTTTGCTGTTGTGAAGAGTGCCCCATGGTGGCGGTGGGGGTATGGGCAGGGATAAGCTAACGACAACTAACACAATTGCATTTTATCGATGGCAATTTGAATGCACAGCGATTCCGTTACGAGATCCTGAGGCCCATTGCTGTGCTATTCATCCGCCGCCATCACCTCATATTTCAGCATGATAAGGCACGTCCCCATGTCGCAAAGATCTGTGCGCAATTCCTGGAAGATGAAAAAGCATACTGCATACTCACCAGACAGTCACCCATTGAGCATGTTTGGGATGCTCTGGATCAACGTGTAAGACCGCGTGTTCCAGCCAATATCCAGCAACTTCGCACAGCCATTGAGACAATATTCCATAGGCCACAATCAACAGCCTGATCAACTCTATGCACAGTGGGTACTGTGAGGAGGCGTGAGCACACACAGGTGAAAACACGTATACGCACACAAATGCTAGCAAACGCACTCTACGTACACTGTAATATTGTTGTATGGTGGTATTAAACATTTTGTATTGTAGATATTTAGTGGTGTAGTAATGTGATGTACTGTTTTTAGATTTTGTTTTATGTGTGATGTAAGTACCTTAATGTGTTTGGACCTCAGGTAGAGTAGCTGCTGCCTTGGCAGCTACTAATGCGGATCCCTAATAAATACAAATACATTGCGCAACATGAGGTCAAAGGTGGTCACACCAGATACTGACCGGTTTTCTGATCCACGGTATCTGTGACCAACAGATGCATATCTGTATTCACACTCGTGATATTCATGGATTAGGGCCTGATTTAATTAATTTCAATTGTCTGATTTCCTTTTTATATGAGCTGTAACTCAGTAAAATCTTTTTTGCGTTTTTATATTTTTGTTCAGTGTATAATTGGAGTGGACATGTCCCTAGACATGAGGGGGGACTCTCTGACCTTTGCAATGATCCTCTGGTGTTCTTATCTCTGGATCAAATCCCAATGTACCGTCAGCTGGTGTTGAAGGAAACAAATATGCATTTCCTGGCCAAAAGGTGAACATGGGGAAGTCTGGACACCATGTTTGTCTGCTCAGAAAATGACCAGAATTCAATTGATTTAAATATTTTTTTTTTTTAAGTATTGGCAACATTGAAGCTAATGGGCAAAATTCCAAATCATTCACTGAATGAAACATCCTTGAGTAATAAATGGAATTGACTCCAACCCTGTCGGAGACATAGTAATAAGAAAATCAGCAGGCCAAAGTAATGGTAGGATTCAGCTGTAATCGGTTCTACGCTTCAATTTCAAGTTGAAAATGTATGAAAAGTGTAATACAAATTCAGACTGATACTCAAAGATGTGCAAGCTCATTCAGAACAGTGTCCTAGATGGAACAAAGTATTTTGAAGAGAGAAAAGATGAAGAGTGAGGAGAGTTGAAGAGGTTTTGCTGATCTGTATGTGTTCGGGGAAAAGAGCACACAGGGCTGGGTGAGGTTGCCACGGTGATACTGACATTGATGGAGCGAATCGAAGTGGAGGAGGGGAAAGAACAGTCAGCAGATTTTTTTCCCAGAGTGAATGAGCGAGAGAGAGAGACCCCCAACCCTTACGAAACCATTCGATTCAGCATGACCAGTCATAAATTAGTTACTTCGTTGTATCCTCTACTCTTATTGGTTGTGGAGTCCAGCTCTGGGGAATCTCCATTTGGACATGTCAGTGTGGGCTGCTGTTATTGGCTGGTGCAGCGCTGCAGTGAGAATGCAGGTTTCAGGAGCTGCATTAATCTGTCCGTCGACACTGAGCCGGTTAGCTGGCTCAATCTCACTGTAGCTCATGCCTGAGTCTTAACTGCTCAGTAGATGATATGCAGCAGAGCTGCAGCCAAGGTAGTATCGAACTAAACCCAAGATTGCAGGTACCTCATTCTTTAATCTTTATCAGAAGTTACATGATAGTGCTTTTTGTCCATATAATCGTTTTGATAGGAACAGGTTAGTCCTGCATATTACAACTAAATACATTTTTTTGTTTGGGCAGAGAACTTACAAAAAGTGTATTGATTTGGGGGGAAAAAGAAAAGTGGCACTAATACTGACTGAGACGCCTGAGGAAGGATGACGAAGGGAGGAGCACTGAGTGCACACAGGAAAAGGGGCTTCTGGAGCTGAAGCAGTGACGCGGGACAAACTTGAAGCACCCTCTTTTGCAGTCTACGGTTGTCCTCGCCGTGCACTCTCTTAATACCGGCGCAGCACTCTTACCTCGGCTGACACCCACCTTTCTAGTTGTGCGTTGGCACCAGCTTTTCAGCACCCAGAAAAGAGCATCGGTCTAGAGACAAGGATGCTGCGGAATGTGTGGACTTCCCTATGCCAATGGTTTGTGGGAAGGACAGAGTGTGAGCCCGTGGGAACGCAGTCACCGGAGGAGAGCGAAGCAGAGGTTGCCGTCAGTGGAAAGACTGCCAAGAAAACTGGACTCGAGGGAGACCTTGACAGATCTGCCAGAGATGACAAGGGCAAGAGTGATGGTGCACCTGCGAAGAAGACCACAGTGTTAATCATGGTGGTGCCCCCTGATGGCTTCCAACAGGTACCGCAGGGATGGAAGCAACCACTTTGTATGTGTGGAAGGGGTGGCAAGGTGGAGGGATTGAGCTGGCCTTTAGCAGAACTGGCTGTCCCCCTGCATGGTGGGTGAGCACATTGAAGTTACAGTAATTAATCTAGGGAGCTTAATGTCACTGAGCCACCGTACACTGAAAAAGTGAGGTTCAATTTGGAATAGGGAATTTTTTTGTTGAGTATTTCAACAGTTTGTAGGCAAAACTATGACATTCTGTAATGTTCTAGGACAGAATATAGAGATTAAAGGGAGCATGTCTTCTTTGGTGATCTGACAACTTGGCACATCTTCCAAAGATTGGCACATCTTCCACAGGCTGACCCTGAACCATAGTGCTACTGTTTCAGAGAGGAGAAGTTTCTGAGAGATGTTAGAGGTACTGAATGTCCATTTCATAGCCAAAATGCCTAATTCCAGTGAACATGCACAAACCACTGTAGAAGTCTTTAGAAATTGGCACGTGATTGTCCTCTGGGTTGCGATGAGCATTTGTTTAAGTGCTGTCCTCTTCAGGGTCACTTAAGGGTGACATATAGTGTTAGCCGTGCTTGAGAAGTCAAAGCACTTTGGATGAGTTATCTGTTCAGCTGCCATCCTTGCGTCTTGTTCTCCTGTCCGTTTTTCGGCCCCTCAGTCTGCTCCTCTCTTCTCCGAACAGAGCAGGCAGGCCCGTTGCAGGGCTCTACAGTGCGACCATTTTTCTCCCATAGGCGCCTAAATATTTTGCTGTGCGACCTGGAATTTTTTTATTTACTCTTCACACACCCCTCTCCACCCCCCCACGCCCCCTCTCTTCACACACACCCATCTCCATCCCCCACACACCCCTCTCTCCATTCCACACCTCTCTCTCCACACACCTCTCTCTCCATCCCCCCCACACCCCTCTCTCCATTCCACACCTCTCTCCATCCCCCCCGCACACATCGTTGATGACACATGTCCTTGTCAGACGTTAGACTTTATCTCAGCTGATGTGAAATTATCACGATACTTAGGTGCCGATACGATGTGTATTGCGATTCTCACAGTTCTATATGTATTGCGATTTAAATGATTCCAATCGAGCTTGCTATTTTTAAAGGAAGGAAGTTTGAGAACAAGCTTTGAATAAAACATTTTGTGGTGTTTTGATCCAAGTACAGCCAACTAGCGCAAAAATAATATTGCGGTATTGTCAACACAATATATTGTCAAACACTACAATACATACTGACTGACCGCATGTTTTTCTGCTCTAGAAAAGCATTTTGACACTTTGGACTGTTGTGGACTGATTATCTGATAACTTTTAGGCAGTCCTAATGACTGAACTGTATTGGAGAGGCATTGCTGATAAAACTATGTTTATGGCCTTTTCTAAGTTGTCTATTGCATAGAGCTGGAGTAAACACAATACAGCCTATATTGCTTAATGGAGAAAGAAGAAAACATGTTTTTCCGTTGTGCTTATCATTACATACAGATGTAGAATCTTAATTTGATCACCTTGGTGCAGGAGAATTTTCCTGCAATGCATGGAATTTATAGCTTGTAGTGTATTTAAGGTTTAAAAAGGCTGCTGAAGTTTTGTTATTTCCACTTAAAAATGTCAGACTTTATTTTCCTTTATGAAAAATGTATCAACCCCTACAAAAATGTACATTAATTATCATTCACATTTTCTGTTGCGGCAGTATTATTTTCCTGCTTTAGCAAACTGGCTCAAATTAATATCCCATTCCCAGGGTCGTCACTAGTTACCACAGCCACAAAATCAAAAACCCTGCCTATTTCTACAATTCATCTTCTTAAAATGTGATTTTAAACCTAACCTCGACCACACTGCTAGCCTTATGCCTTAACCTTAAACTAAGACCTAAAAGCAATTTTTTGTTTACATGAATTTTTACAATAGCCAAATGTGACTTTGTGGCTGTGGTAACTAGTGGTAGGGCTGTCCCTGACAAAAAAAATAATGGTTGACCGAAATTCGTATTTTCTTTCAACCAATCGATTGGGTTTAAATATTTTAATGAGTATTTTTCCATATATAGACACCCTATGTGTTTTAATAAAATAAACTATATGCATGGAGCTTGTCTGATGCTTTAAGCTTACTGTTTGATGAAATAAGACACAAATGACTCGGGCGCCATAGATCTAGATAACCAGGGGGAAAACCCTGCTTCTTGCTTTCATAGATTCTGCCATTACTCTCTTGAAGTTGCCGGTAATAAAGTTACACGAGGAGTCGGCCACCTTTCTCATGTGGAATGCCAATTTATCTTACCATTTCTACCGATTTGCATGCCAGTTATGGTTTTCATATGAACATTTTCATGGAACCATTTAATTTATAATAACTTCATATCTCAATCATTGTCATTCTATCCAAATCTAAATTTAAAATGATACAAACTTAAAAAGTAACTTATATTGCCATTGCCAACTATGTAAAAATAGCCTACATAAAGCCAACAAATAAAAACATTGCACCCTGCAGGTAGAAAATATCCTATAAATCACATTGGCTACGCATGGCCTGTAACGAACTTGAATATTGTATCAACTATTAACTTGGGTCTGGCCTGAAGCTTGCACTAGGGAACTTGTATAAAATATTCTATGCCCTCAGTTTCCATGCCAGTAATCTTGGGACAGACACAGCTGTAGGTATTTGCGGCAAGGGATAAGAAGCAGTTCTTGACTTGGGCAGGAGCTCTTCGGGCTGAGTACCGGCACCTCACATTTTCTACTACTTGAGCTCCTGTTTCTCTTATAGAATATTAGCTAAAAAGTATATGAAGCTCCTGCACCTAAATAAAAACAGTACCAGCACCGAAAATTAGTACTGGGACCTATTTCAGTCCAAGTCAAGCATTGATAAGAAGTAATCAGGTAGGCCTATTTTATGACGTTTCCAGTGGATCAACCCCACCCCCTTCAACCATGGATTTGACCTCCAATTTGATCTCTCGACACACACATACACACACACACACACCTTACCAAGACCTTTCTTGTCAGCGGCCATTCCTCCTTCACCCTTGGACCCCAGCCGAGTCACTCACCCAGAAATAGTTGGCCAAGTGAATTGGTAAGACTGAGAGCTAGATACCTGGCGGTCACCCAAGAGTTACTTGGCTGAAAATGCCCACACCCCTTCAGTGGGATAGCTTTACAGGTGATTCCTCTAGCAGGCAGTGGACAAGTGTGTGTGGGTGCTACAGGCTTGCTGCAGTCAGGCATCCTGCAGTCTCAGGAACTCTCCATTCTCCTGTGCCTATAATTGAATCACTCCTCACTCTCACCACCTCTATCGTTGACAGAGGACACTTTACTGGAGCAGACTGTTACGTCAATGGTGTTCTCCATTACTGACACACAATACTGTCTGGGATGGAGGTAACCTCTTGTTAGTCCTTATTCTACGGGTACGGAATGCAGTCTTGATTGGTACTCTTGAAATATTGACAGCCTGTGGTGTAAAGATAGTAAGAGGGCGGGATGTTGTGGCAACCAATGAGATTGCTCCTTGGTCCTACCGGCCTCTGTGTGGGAGGGACCTTTTGAGTCCTTTTATCCCATATGTGTCTTCTGCCCACCAGCATTTTAGCTTGCACTGCAGAGTGGGCAAACTCTTTTTTTATTTTATTTTTTCTATGTAACTTATTTTTTGTTGTATTTTACACTTACCTAAGAGAAACATGTTGTGCGTGTGCCTGTACGTGCCCGTTCCAATCTCGGAACAGATTGCATTTGAGTATTTTGAATCAAATGGACTACCTGCTGAACTCAAGTCTCTCTTCAAATTAAGCTTATTTCTTCCGTCTCAGGAATTTTCTACATATCGAAACTGGCGGAAGGTACATATGCAGTTTTAAATCTGGAATCTTTTTAGAACTGTAAAATTATGTTTATCTTATCATAGCTATAACATTGCTATTTCATTCAGCGCTTTCATTCTTATGGCAAGACTGGCAGACAGCCCGACAGTGGTCGAATGCTCCTTTTAATGGTGTGGGTGTCCAGTCTGTAGACAGGCTCTCTGCCTCTGAGTAATAACTTGGAAATTATTGTAAATTCATAAATTTTTATGAACTCTTACTTGTTATATATCATCTGACATTCAGCTGAACATTTGTCAGCAATGCATTGTTCTTTGAACCCCCTAGGACCTAGCTTTTTAATGTGCTTCATGCGCTGTCCTAATTTGGTCTTTCATAGGGGTCAAGTATGCCCTTAATGATTTATGCCAACAAAGTATTTCAGACAATTAATTTCATAACCATGAGTTTATCATTAGTTCATGTTCTTTCCAACTATCCAGTGGCTATGTAGTCAGATTTCGTTTAGCCTCTGCCACAGGTTTTGACCTCACCTTCTGTATGTGAGTGAAGCCTGGGAGTAGATTTACTCTTGACTCTAAACTGGTTCTTTAGATTATTCATTTAATCGAAGTTAGGTCAGGGGTTTGGCAGTTATCCTTCAAAGAAGGTTCAGATGCTTCCTCTGAAACGAAGTGTCTAGAAAATCTAAGCAAGAGACTTCCTCAATAATTTGACTTATCTGGAAAACCCACTTTTATAAACATACTGGTGGGCATCTGTCTAGTTTTACCCTCCACTGCCTTACTGTTTTTGTTTTACCCTTTGTCAATTGTCTGTTTTTAGGCTTCGGCTTGCAGAAATAGCCAGCTAGTGCACATGAGTTTATCTGATGTTCCATCAAAGGTGTCTCGTTTTCGAGGGCAAACAAACCATTGTTAAAAGGATTGCTCATGGTCATCCGTCTGAGTAAGCAAACACACATATTAGCTTAGTTTCCTGGGTCCACTGACCGACCCTGGTTATTTGAATTTATTTGCCTTCTCCTATTCTCAAAGTATCTCTATATAATACTATACTCAACTTGCTGTCACCTGATTTAGTCTATGGCAGTCAACTTCCACTCTTTGCCTCCTTTTTGCTTCTTCCAACAGACTGTTCGATACCGTATAGAACCGTATGCTTTAAAAATAGTCTGGTCCACAATTATTGGCACCCTTAATAAAGATGAGCAAAAAATACTGTGTAAACAAATACTCAGCAATAAACAAATACTCAGCTATATTGTATGCTCAAAATATATTTTGTTTAACAAGGATTTATTTATCTTAAACAAGCGAGCAGTTTTCTCCCTCCCCAGTGATGGCCCAGTTGTCCCCAAAAGTAGGAATATTGGTAGGCAGGTTAGTGTCCAGTGTCCGGCTTAAAGAACTTCACACACACACTCTAGCATGGCACGAGGCATTAAGGCAGCGAAAGAAGGTCTATCTATACCTGTTGGCCGCATTTTACACAGCAGCCACTGCTGGCCAACAGCTAACTGCTCAAGGAGACCTGTTTATTGAATCATAAGGAGGAGAAGATATCCATACATACATACATACATACATACATACATACATACATACATACATACATACATACATACATACATACATACATACATACATACATACATACATACATACATACATACATACACTTAGTAGTACACACACTTCTCAGGAAATGACTGACTCTCAGGGTCCTCCTGTTGCGTAGGAGTTAACCTAACGTAGCAGGCGTAAAAGAAACGCCTGAAACTAGATGTTGACCTGAAGATAAAAAAAAAACAGTTTGGAGGTTCTCTTCTAGTACTGTTCAACCAATCCAGTAAATGTGGAGGAGGAGTTAAGATATAGTGTAGCCTTTTTAACGTCCAAAAGCGGAAGTCGCGTCACAGGCTCTCTTTTTCCATTTCCCCTGAAAACCTGATGCATCCGGTTGTTGGACTCTGTAGAGGCTAGGTAGGAGTTAAAAAGGGACTAGACGGTTATAATCCCAATAGTCCTAGAATATATAGATATATTGGGCATGTATTTGGGTAGTCTGCTATATAAACCTGATGTAATAGGTTTTTAGGTTAACATAAGGAGTTTATACTAAGGTAACAAAGGGTTCTTTTTCACCTGTCCCCTAACATGGCCCCCAAAGGTCAGTAGTTCAGATATTGCTGGAAACAGAACCACACACACCCATACAGTCATGGAAATGCACACACACACCCGTGTGAGTCAGTCCTCGTAGATTCAGCTGGCCCAGACCCACTCATAAACTCCTCACTCAAAGTTCATAACTGTGAGTCATGATTGACTGTACAAGATGCAATACTCAAATCGCTGTGAAGAACTCCCAGGCCTAGCTCCACCTTTTTTAATAGAGGCTCTTCCTTGGCTCAGAGCCCATTGGGGTAGAGGTTAATGATTGAAATGCACACGGCACTCAGCTCCACATCCATTTCTCAATGCCTTCATCTCGATGACTCGGACAGCCTGTGTGCTCTTTCCTCCAGGCCTGAGTTAGAGTTCGACGTGGCTGTGATGGTCTAAACACTTCACTCTAATGGAGCAGGTGGATCAGATGATGCCCATTTATATGACCACTTTGGAGCAAACAAGACCCAGATGGCTTGTGGCTGTCTCCTTCCTCTCACTGACCTACACTCCTGTCTAATCATTCGTTTGATCTCTTTCTGGTGGCTCACCTTTGTCATAGTTTTAACTGAACATAGGCTAACATTTCCCCTTGCCTTGAGAATCATTTTTTTTTTTTTTTTAACAGTATCCTTGACTCAACTGTCTTGTCTTCAACCTGTATGTAAGTTGATATTTAATCCTTATCTAAATGTAAAATGCCCCTCTTTCTCTTCTGACAGAAAATAGTGAAAGCTGGAGACAAGGACCTGGACGGCCAGCTGGACTTTGAGGAGTTTGTCCACTACCTGAGAGACCACGAGAAGAAGCTCCGGCTGGTCTTCAAGAGCCTGGACAAGAAGAACGATGGTACGATGGAACACAGAGAGGAGCCCTGTAGGCTGGAGCCACACAACCACTGCATGTGTTTTCTTGTATCACTACCAGTCACACTTAAACCACTGTTTAGCCTTCGAAGTGTTATGACGTTCTAGTCACTTGGGCGGGTGGGGGGGGGGGGGTGTTTAAGCTGTGCATCCATAATGAGATACTTTAACTGAGGAAATTCTGCATTCAGGTCTGTTACATTTGATGTACTATTCTATCAGCTGGTATTAAAAGCTTAGTCATATAATATCCGGTCAATGAGTTGAGATCATCATAATTCAAGCCCATTGGCCCATATTGATGTTTACTCTTTTGCCCCACAGGTCACATTGACTCGCAGGAAATCATGCAGTCCCTTCGAGACCTGGGTGTTAACATCTCCGAGCAGCAGGCTGAGAAGATCCTCAAAAGGTGAGGGTGTCAACCTGGGCTGACGAGTCTCCAGGCTCACCAACACTCCTGTCTAAACTAATGGCTGTGTCTATCAGTACAGTCTCTGACTGTCTACTTCTCTCTTCTTTCAAATTCAGATTGCTTTATTGACATGAAATACAATTTGTAGATATTGCCAAAGCAGTATAGTGGTACAGCATTTCAGTAAATACAGTACAATGCAATGATGATAATGAAATACAGTTAATTTCAGTAGTAATAATAATAGTACATATAATCATGTATGCAGGTTCAGCACTACTGCTGTTGTATCGTCTAGTCTTCGATCGAAGATCCACAGGGGCAAGATCCTCTCGCTCTCCCTCTTTCTCAATTTCATATTTAATTCCCGACTGGCTAACCGGTCTTGACTGGTCGCAGTCAGTGTCGTCCATTTACCGCTGCCTGGGTCGACTGGGTAACCCGAGTCTACCAGACAATTCCACCGAAATGTTAGTGTTTCCCTCAATCACCCCGGGATACCGCCTGCTAGTCCTGGTCAGAGCTTCCACTCCAGTCCTATACAGTCTTACCTGATGGCTTTTTTTAGGCTTGGCCTTTCAGGGTTCTCCCCAGGATGTTTTAACAAGGTGGTGCTGCTGAGTACGGCGGAGGGAGAGGCCCGGATGAGGGCAGTGATTTAGACGTTTTTGCGTTTTTGAACACCTGTAACTGCCATTTCCTGCTATCTAGAGAACATTTTATATACAGATCACTTCATTAGGTACACCTTGCTAGTACCGGGTTGGACCCCCTTTTGCTTTCAGAGCTGCCTTAATAAGCAGCTCTGAAAGAACTGCCGCTCACTGGATATTTTCTCATTTTCTGACCATTCTCTGTAAACCCTAGAGATGGTTGTGCTGGAAAATCCCAGTAGCTCAGCACTATCTGAAATACTCAAACCAGCCCAACTGGCACCAACAACCATGCCACGTTCAAAGTCACTTAAATCACCTTTCTTCCCCATTCTGATGCTTGGTTTGAACTTCAGCAGATCGTCTTGACCATGACTACATGCCTAAATGCATTGAGTTGCTGCCACGTGATTGGCTGATTAGATATGTCCGTTAACGAGCAGTTGAAAAGGTGTACCTAATGAAGAAGGTGAGTGTATATAAAAAAACAATTTTTACTTAGTGGTGCAGCCAGTCCATAAGGTGGCACAGTGCCCCTCTTACATTCTTTGGGGAGAACCCTGTCTTTTATAGTTCTAAGGACCCAAGGCATATGGATAAGCGGTGGAAACTACAAGGATTTACTCTAGTTAGATAAACGTAGCGTTATTTCCTTCTCTGACTGAAGTGAAGTTGTTTTAATACCAGGAAGTAGATCTATTGTTCTCGTATGTTACATATTAAGCCGTTTTTCACCACATCCAATATGGATATCATGACATCACTAAGAGTAATTGGTTTTATTCCATCCATTTAAGAGTTAGTGAGCATTATGACATCACCCCCAGAGCCCCGCCTCGTTCTTTGTAGTTATAATTGTGTGTGTGCATGTCCCTGCCCTCCCCCTTTCTGTGCCTCACCTCCCCTTTCTCTCCCCCTCTCTTTCACCCTCTTGCTGGTCTCAGAATAAGGAAGGGGCTTGTCTGGGCCCCTATCATGTAGTAAGTAATGGAATCCTCTCCGTCTGCTTGCCCTGCCTCACAAATGCGCATCGTCTTCATTGCTTTATGTTTCTGCCCTCTCCTCCTCAAGTTTTATTTTAATTGTTACAAATAAAGACACCGTAAAAACCTGCAGCCCTTTAATTGCTTGTAAAAAGGCCAAATTAAGAAGATTGCTGAAAGATTCCCATACCCCAACACACAAAATGCCCATGGCATGCTTAAATTTGGAATGGAAAAAAGCAGCACTTAAAAGCATTTATCATTTAATCAAAAAGTTGTTTGTGTGAGCTTACTGGCTCTTAATTCAGGCATACGTCCACACATACAGTTGAAGTCGGAAGTTTACATACACCTTAGCCAAATACATTCAAACTCAGTTTTTCACAATTGCTGACATTGAATACAAGTAAATATTCTCTGTCTTAGGTCAGTTAGGATCACCACTTTATTTTAAGAATGTGAAATGTCAGAATAATAGTAGTGATTTATTTTAGCTTTTATTTCTTTCATCACATTCCCAGTGGGTCAGAAGTTTACATACACTCAATTAGTATTTGGTAGCATTGCCTTTAAATTGTTTAGCTTGGGTCAAATGTTTCAGGTATCCTTCCACAAGCTTCCCACAATAAGTTGGGTGAATATTGGCCCATTCCTCCTGACAGAACTGGTGTAACTGAGTCAGGTTTGTAGGCCTCCTTGCTCGCACACGCTTCTGCCCACAAATTCTCTATAGGATTGAGGTCAGGGCTTTGTGATGGCCACTCCAATACCTTGACTTTGTTGTCCTTAAGCCATTTTTTCACAACTTTGGAAGTATGATTGGGGTCATTGTCCATTTGGAAGACCCAGTTGCAACCAAGCTTTAACTTCCTGACTGATGTCTTGAGATGTTGCTTCAATATATCCACATAATTTTCCTTCCTTATGATGCAATCTATTTTGTGAAGTGCACCAGTCCCTCCTACAGCAAAGCACCCCCACAACATGATTCTGCCACCCCTGTGCTTCACGGTTGGGATGGTGTTCTTCGGCTTGCAAGCCTCCCCTTTTTCCCTCCAAACATAACGATGGTCATTTTGGCCAAACAGTTCTATTTTTGTTTCATCAGACCAGAGGACATTACTCCAAAAAGTACAATCTTTGTCCCCATGTGCAGTTGCAAAACGTAGTCTGGCTTTTTTATGACGGTTTTGGAGCAGTGGCTTCTTCCTTGCTGAGCGGCCTTTCAGGTTGTGTCGATATAGAACTAGTTTTACTGTGGATATAGATACTTTTGTGCCTGTTTCCTCCATCTTCACGAGGTCCTTTGCTGTTGTTCTTGGATTGATTTCGCACCAAAGTACGTTTATTTCTAGGAGACCGAACGAGTCTCCTTCCTGAGCGGTATGACTGCTGCGTGGTCCCATGGTGTTTATACTTGCGTACTATTGTTTGTACAGATGAACGTGGTACCTTCAGGCATTTGGAAATTGCTCCCAAGGATGAACCAGACCTGTGGAGGTCTACAAAAATGTTTTCTGAGGTCTTGGCTGATTTCTTTTGATTTTCCAATGATGTCGAGCACAGAGGCACTGATTCTGAAGGTGGCCTTGAAATACATCCACAGGTACCCCTCCAATTGACTCAAATGTCAGTTAGCCTATCAGAAGCTTCTAAAGCCATGACAGAATTTTCTGGAATTTTCCAAGCTGTGTATGTAAACTTCTGACCCACTGGAATTGTGATATAGTGAAGTAGAAGTTAAATAATCTCTGTAAACAATTGTTGTAAGAATTACTTGTGCCATGCACAAAGTAGATGTCCTAATCGACTTGCCAAATCTAGTTTGTTAACATGAAATCTGTGGAGTGGTTTGAAAAATGAGTTTTAATGACTTCAACTTAAGTGTATGTAAACTTCCGACTTCAACTGTAGACGGCCTGGTGAAACAAAAGAGAAGACGCGCTGTAAAAAGCTATGTTGTAATGGTTCTGGTCTTTCCTGTTTTCTCTGTCAACAGCATGGACAAGAACGGCACGATGACCATCGACTGGAACGAGTGGAGAGACTACCACCTGCTGCACCCTGCTGATAACATTCCTGAAATCATCCTGTACTGGAAACACTCTACGGTAAGATGGACGACTTAGTTAGATGGAAAAACTGCACTTTTTCCTCTCAGGTTTGTTCAAAAGCAAATGTTGTTTTTCATCGATCATTTTAAAAGCACAAGTTTTAGTTGTTTTACATTAAGTAAAAACAGTGGTCCTGTTTGTAAAGCATGGTGCTTGCACCGCCAGAGTTGTGGGTTCGATTCTCGGTGTCACCCATTCATAAAAATGTATGCACACATGACTGTAAGTTGCTTTGGATAAAAGCGTCTATATGGCGGCGCGAACGACATGCTCTACCAATAATAAAACTACTAGAACTGTATGTTAACAAGTTTGTCTTATGTCCTTTCTCGTCCAATTGAATAGCAGAGTAGTGTTCATATATTATTATTTTTATTATTATTATTTATTTTTTAAATAGGCAAGTCAGTTCAGAACAAGTTCTTATTTACAATGACGGCCTACACCGGCAAAACCCGGACAACGCTGGGCCAATTGTGCGCCACCCTATGGGACTCCCAATCACAGCCAGTTGTGATACAGCCTGGATTCGAACCAGGGTGTCTGTAGTGACGCCTCTAGCACTGAGATGCAGTGCCTGAGACCGCTGCACCAGTCGGGAGCCCAAAATGGTCCCACAGATACAAACACATTCTCCATGCCCCAACCATATTCGCTGTGTATGCCCTGACCAGGGTTCCCGGAAAGACTCCCTAGAGGAGCCAATCTGGTAACTGTGATCCTGCTTATTCCCTTTGACCAGATCAACCAAGCAGCTACTGCTGATGTCAATTAGCTGGTCTTTCTGCTACCGTATCCCATTAGGCCAGACAGTCGGACCTGTGGATCGTAGTGGAGATTCAGTTGACAAACTCGTCGTTCACACACTCGTGGTCCATATGTGACCGACTGGCTCGATTCGGTCTTATGTAGCAACATTTTAAATGGTGTGTTTATTTGCATTGGATAAAAGTAGAGACTCAGAGCTAGTAAATGGTATATCATACACTACAGTTGAGGAACAATGGGAAAGTACGTCTGCTTTGAAAATTAAGGAACTTGTAACCCCACTTTTTGAGAAAATGGCCCTTGAATGTTTTTGTTACACCTACTGGAGAGCTCTTCTTTGTCTACGCCCACTCAGCATCGTTCACACCCTCTTAAGCCTTAGCCCCACCCGTCTCTTTAAGGGTTCACGTGTGAGGCCATGTGCTGAACAGGGTATGGTAGTGTACTAAACAATCAAAGATTTCAAGACTAAAGGCTGGTTTATACTACGTCTATCTACATGTCTGTAGACAGTTGTCGCAGTGACATCATGAACATTCATATTGTCGTCCGACATCAAACTTGTCGTTCTGAAAAAGTATAAACACAAACTACAGGCTGCATGACATCAGCAGCCCACAATAGCATAACTGGTGTATTTTTAACACTAATAAACTGACATTCACTAAATTAATAATCTAGCAAACCAGACAACTAAAAGCAACTTTCTAAACAATGTTTTGGTTTGTTTCTAGCTTAATTTAGATGGCTTAACTTAAAATAAATAGTTTAAACGATATTGACGGTATTGAAAAACTATCCCATAGCTATTTCCAAATACCCCGGTATATGATAGATAGATAGATAGATAGATAGGTACTTTATTGATCCCCCGGGGGGGAAATTTCATAATTTCATGGTACACACTGGACCATAAAGAGTACCGTTGCTTATATGTGAATTAGAGTTTGGAGCAGGATGCCTTTTAACTACTATCACTGTGAATCTTATATCCTGGTCGGTTTGACCTGCATGGGACATGACATGGGGAACATTGTAGAATAAAAGTGAAGACATCAAAACTATGACATAACACATATGGAATCATGTACTAACCAAAAACGTGTTAAACAAATCAAAATATGTTATATTTGAGATTCTTCAAATAGCCACCCTTTGCCTTGATGACAGCTTTGCACACTCTTGGCATTCTCTCAACCAGCTTCACCTGGAATGCTTTTCCATCAGTCTTGAAGGACTTCCCATATATGCTGAGCACTTGTTGGCTGCTTGTCCTTCACTGCGGTCCGACTCATCCCAAACCATCTAAATTTGGTTGAGGTTGGAACCAAAAATCTCAAATTTGGACTCCAGACCAAAGGACACATTTCCACCAGTCTAATGTCCATTGCTTGTGTTTCTTGGCCCAAGCAAGTCTTTTCTTCTTATTGGTGTCCTTTAGTAGTGTTTTATTTGCAGCAATTCGACCATGAAGACCTGATTCACACAGTCTCCTCTGAACAGTTGATGTTGAGATGTGTCTGTTACTTTAACTCTGTGAAGCATTTATTTGGGCTGCAATCTGAGGCTGCTAACTCTAATGAACTTATCCTCTGCAGCAGACGTATTTCTGGGACTTCCATTCCTGTGGCGGTCCTCATGAAGCTGGTTGAGAGAATGCCATGAGTGTGCAAAGGGTGGCTACTTTGAAAAATATACAATATATTTTGATTTAACACTTTGTTGGTTACTACATGATTCCATATGTGTTATGTCATAGTTTCGATGTCTTCACTTTTATTCTACAATGTAAAAAAAAATAGTGCAAATAAAGAAAAACCCTTGACCGCAGTGTACATACACTGTAATATGTGTGATTATTACACTGTAATATGTGTGATTATTACACTGTACTTGCCTATGTTATTTCCATGTAAATACCTACATGCCCTGTCAAACAACAACTGTTAAATAAAGGTTAAATAAAAAAATAAATCGTAAAACACGTTTTCGTTCAGTGTTCGTGGTCATTTTAAAATGGGTATGCTTATAGGTGTTATAGTTTAGGCCAGAGGCGAAACTCCATTGACCTGTCATCTTACCTGCACCTCTTTGTTTATCCGTCAGATCTTCGATGTTGGGGAGAGTCTGATGGTGCCAGATGAGTTTACCGCGGAGGAGAAGAAGACTGGGATGTGGTGGCGACACCTAGTGGCTGGAGGGGCAGCCGGCGCCGTGTCTCGAACCTGCACCGCACCTCTGGACCGGCTCAAAGTGCTCATGCAGGTAAGGACACTCCCTTTGAGAATATAAGTCAAGAACTGACCTCACACAAAAGGGTATTTAACTAGGCAAGTCAAGTTAAGAACAAACAATGACGGCCTACACCGGCCAAACTCGGACGACACTGGGCCAATTGTGCGCCACCCTATGGGACTCCCAATCACGGCCGGTTGTGATAGTCTGGATTCGAACCAAGTTGTCTGTGGTGACGCCTCTAGCACTGAGATGCAGTGTCTTAGAACACTGCGCCACTTGGGAGCCCCACTTAATGCAACGATTCTTTGTTCACTTGAACTTTAAACAGCCAGTCCAGGATTTTAGCTCACATTAAAAACAAGTGTGAAGAGACCCCACCTGCACCTTTAAATATCACTTATCTATGTGTTAGTCCTATAGACGGGTTGGTTGTTTAGCAACTAAACTGACGCGGGCTTAGTGATGAACAGGTAAACTATGTTTCGTCTCCAGTGTTTATTGAAAACATAAATAGATTTGCACAGTGAGCACTTGTTGTCTCGCATACATCGTTACAGTTGAGCTCACGAGTGGCGCGGTGGTCTAAGCCACTGCATCTCAACCGGACGACCCACTGTATCACAACCGGCCGAGATTGGGAGTCCCATAGGGAGGCGCACAATTGGCACAGCGTCGTCCGAGTTTGGCCGGTGTAGGCAGTCATTGTAAATAAAAATATGTTCTTAACTGACTTGCCTAGTTAAATAAAGGTTAAATAAAACAATTCATTAAATAAACAAACAGTTGTTGGTTAGCTAGCTAGTGAATTTTTGCCATGTTCGCATAGATGAGACATCTGTCAAAACACCTCAAAACAACACATGATATTAAGAACAAGATAAAACTAGCTGAAACGACCCACCTACGATTCCCTACATGGTCGCTGACGTTATCAGCTAACCCGTCTCTGGCAGAGAGCCAATTGCGTAAGGTCTCTCCTTAGGACACCGTTTCTGCTAACAACTGCAATTCCACTGATATGACGCATCAGGGATTGAGACACAGATGGGTGACATGGCAGAGTAGAAGGCAGAGTTCAGCTTTCTCATGTTTTTATCCAGGTAGTATAATTTTTCAAGAGCAACCTGGTCCAACCAATACAGCAGCAGGGGGAATAATGTTTCAGACAAATATCAGACGTAACAACTTACAGACGTCGACACACTATAAACAAATTATAATGTAGGCAAACATACAATATAATTACATACTCAAATCAATCCCTAAGGCCCCAGCCCGAGCACACCCTTGGGTTGTAACGTGATTGGGTGGAAGAGCCAATGCGAGGGAACGTTCATGTGTGTCTCTTGGTCAGTGATGTCAGCAGCGCTCGTGTGTTCCATCAGCAGAAACAGACTGGCATAGGTAAGAGACTGGCATAGGTAAGAGACTGGCATAGGTAAGAGACTGGCATAGGTAAGAGACTGGCATAGGTAAGAGACTGGCATAGGTAAGAGACTGGCATAGGTAAAAACTCAGCGTTCGTCCCTCTTTCCTTCTCAATCTGTTCATCCCTCGTTCTCTGTTTTTCACTCACATACAGTTTTTTTATGAGCAGAGATATAAATGATCTCGTTCATTATTGCATAAGCAGGGTAAGTACAATAACGGCGAATTACATGAAAATATGAACAAGGAATTAACATTCCATCAACATAAGGGGATTTTATAGAGAGTAGGAGGATGTGAAGTTGCATCCAGTTCCTCCCTGTTACAAGTCAGTTCAATAACTTGAGTTCACAGGCAACATGTTGATTTTGAATAATGTACATTTTGTGTTGACTAATAATGTCTCTTGGTTTGGTCTCCAGGTCCACGCCACCCGTACCAACAGCATGTGCATCGCCGGCGGCTTCACCCACATGATCCGCGAGGGTGGCATGAGGTCGCTATGGCGAGGCAACGGCATGAACGTCATCAAGATTGCCCCCGAGTCGGCCATCAAGTTCATGGCTTACGAGCAGGTAAACCTATCGTTCAGAACCCTTACTTTGACATGACGGCACCCTTTCCAGGGTTGTCAATTGAAGCCAATGAAATATTTGGTATCAACAGCTCTGTGGTTTACAGTCCTTCGGGCAAAAAAAAGACTCCTTCCGGACTAGAAACACACTCAGAGGAACATTTTTAATCAACTGTCACTTTACAAGTTTGTCTTAACTAGGTCCTCTCATGGCCTAGTAGTTGAACTCAAATGCTGTTCAGCACTAACACTAACCACAGTTGTTGTGTTGTTGTTGTCCAGATCAAACGGTTGATAGGCAGCAACCAGGAGACCCTGGGCATCCTGGAAAGGTTTGTGGCTGGATCCCTGGCTGGAGCCATCGCTCAGAGCAGCATCTACCCCATGGAGGTGTTGAAGACCCGCCTAGCCCTGAGGAAGACGGGACAGTTCTCTGGCATCGCTGACTGCGCCAAACACATCTTCCGGAAGGAGGGCATGGCAGCCTTCTACAAGGGCTACATTCCCAACTTGATAGGCATCATCCCCTACGCTGGCATCGACCTGGCCGTCTACGAGGTGGGTGTGTGTGAGTGAATGGAGGGAATCGAAAGGAAGTTGTTTAATACGGTTAGGTTCTGTCAAAGACAGAGTAAAAACTCACAGACAACTTAAGAAAAGCTCAAACCAAGTTTATTCACCCAATGGGTCAGACTGCTGAACAGACAAAGATATATTTACACGGACACTGGTATTTAAACCTTCCTATGTTAAGTCTCCTCCTTACACATCTGGACAGCCAATACATCTCTGTTGCTAGACAGGACTTTAGTGATGCCTGTTCTTTCTCACTTCATCTGAACCGGACCTCGGCCCAAATTCCTCACTCCTACCCAAGTCACAGCTGTCCTGTTGACTTGTACCAGACTGTGGCACTCCTCCTCCTTCCCATAGGATACCTGATGTCTAAGAATAACATGTTCTGACAGAATGTAAACATTTTAGGCTCCCAAGTGGCGCATTGGTCTAAGACACTGTATCTCAGTGCTAGAGGCGTCACTACACACAACCTGGTTCGAATCCAGACTGTATCACAACCGGCCGTGATTGGGAGTTCCATAGGGCGGCGCACAATTGGCCCAGTGTCGTTCGAGTTTGGCCGGTGTAGGCCGTCATTGTAAATAAGAATTTGACTGACTTGCCTAGTTAAATAAAGGTTAAATAATAATTATTCTTTTTTTAATCCTGCATTCTTCTCTCTCCCTTAGTGACATGATTAAGGATATTTCCAGTTTATAAGTCAGAACCCATCAATACTATTAGTCTCACTGTCATGCTCTTCTACTTTTTCTACAACTAACCTCATTGTCTATTTCTTTCTCCCTCCCTCCCTCCAGACTCTGAAGAACTCGTGGCTGCAGCGGTACGCCACAGACAGTGCAGACCCGGGGGTGTTCGTCCTGTTAGCCTGCGGTACCACCTCCAGTACCTGTGGCCAGTTGGCCAGCTACCCCCTGGCCCTGGTCAGAACCCGCATGCAGGCACAAGGTACGCCCACTTCCAATTTCTATTTGGAGTTTCATTAGATCACTTGCATAGAATGAATTAGTGACAGTGTTCGTTCATGGACCCACCAAAATTGGTGGTACAATGGAATGTCTTAATTGGTGATGCTTAATCTGAACTGGTAGTGGGGTACATGGGTAGTGTATTTTATTACAGATATTATATATAATTGCCCTATCAGATAGTTGCCACTAGTGTTGATGTGTATCCCTTCTCATCTATCTTACTCTCATGTTGTGTTCCATCAGCCACCATCGAGGGCGGTCCCCAGATGACTATGTCGGGGCTGTTTAAACACATCGTGAAGACTGAGGGTGTGTTCGGACTCTACCGGGGCCTGGCCCCCAACTTCATGAAGGTCATTCCAGCGGTCAGCATCAGCTATGTGGTCTACGAGAACCTCAAGATAAGCCTGGGGGTCGTGTCTCGGTGAGGACGACGAGGAGGAGAGGGAGGGAGGGAGGGATGGAGGGAGGGAGCACCTCCCCTAAAAGGCCAAAGGGTTATTTTTTTGCTTTTCTTTTTGGAGAGAAAAAGAGGAGAGCGAGGAGGAGAGTTGCCAAGCAGCGGAGCGGGTGACTTGGAAAGAAGGGGTTGTTGGAAACGTCATCTCATTCTGTGAATGTTATGAGGACAGGTGGGGAGAGGTGGATGGAGGAAGAAGATATGTATGTATACTACAACACTAACGACTAAAACAGGGCTCTCCAACCCTGTTCCTGGAGAGCTACCATCCTGTAAGTTTTCACTCCAACCCTAATCTAGCACACCTGATTCTAATAATTAGCTGGGTGATCAGCTGCATCAGGTTAGTTACAACTGGGGTTGGAGCGAAAATCTACAGTAGGGTAGCTCTCCAGGAACAGGGTTGGAGAACCCTGGACTAAAGGAAGCGATGGACAGATGTAGACGGACACTGTGACTTGGAGGGAGGGAGGGAGGGAGGGAGGTATTGCGGATCCTCTCTCATAGATGTAACCTTTAATCATCATTATTTAATGTGTTAATCCTGAGGCACTTCACCATGAGTCCACTGTTGGCTTTTTGTTATCAAACATGAAGACCCAGGTTAACTAAAAAGCAATCTCTTCACTGGAACACCAGTATTCTTCAACCTGCTTGAAGTTTGCTAGCAAAAATGTATTTAGGGACCAAGAAGCCGCTTTTGTTTGTGACTGTTGCATTGCGGCGACTGTTTTATGTTTGTGGAGACTGGGGACTGACAAAAGCAACTGGGGGAGCAGGTATTAAGTAAATGTTTGACCCTTCATCCCATAGTACCTTCCTATAGGTGGCAGTATTGGTTAACCTGTCTGGCTTGTCTAATTCATGACAAAGGGCTTTTTCTGATTGTCATCTAAAGTTTTCTGTTTTTAGGGCACTAGCTGTGGTAAATTTGTATCAAGGGAGAAAAACCGCAACTCAAAACTTTGGTTTATCTGGTTAATTCCTGTTTTCAAAAGAAATCTGGTGAATTCCTGTTTGCCCCATTCAAAAGAATTCCAAACGGTGGGTTTCCTTTTTCTCATTGTTTTGACATGATGATAAGAATGTTAAACTGATATGAACTGAGAAGGCGATGCAGGTTGGATGCCTATAGTGTCTTTGAACTGAGAAGACGATGCAGGTTGGATGCCCATAGTGTCTTTGAACTGAAAAGGCGATGCAGGTTAGATAACCAAAGTGTCTTATTGCCCACTTAGTCTTAAAACAGATGGTAAGAAGAAGTGTGTATGTGTCTTGATGCTAATTTATTTTCGTATTGTAACCAGATATTTATTTAAACGTGGTCTGTACAGGCAGCACTCAGATAATAGATGCTGTTAGCATATGTTCAGTTACAATACTATAACATATTCAGCAACTGTTTATATGATGCAACACACAATGATTAGCCTGCCTACCTATTGATCAAGGTTTGGGGTGTGACGCTGTCACTACCTGTTTAACATTTCGGACAGGAAGTCCTGATTTGACATGGTTCCTCTGGACCTTCTCTACACCTGAAGTCTACAGTATGTAAATGCGTGAATTTCCAGGGTGCAGGATATTCCATGTCCCGTTTCATTGTGTGTGAGGGCGTGGTGGCGTAGTTCGGCCTTAGTCAAAGTGCAGTGCACTTGGAAACACAACATCCGCAAGTGTGGGAGTGCTCAGTCTCCAGTGCCGCAGAGTGGAGAAAGATGGCTGCAATGGGACAGGGCAATGGTCTGTGTGAATGTCTGCAATGAGCAAACACCACCATCACCAAGCTTCCTCTCACTGCACTTAAACAGAAAACACTTAATAATGCACTTTTCTTTTAACTTTAACCAGACTTGAATATATATATTTTTTACTGAAATCAAATGATGGATTGCTAGCATTGCATTTTGATGTCTTTTTTATCATACATTTGACTGATATGATTAATATTAAAGGCCCAGTGCAGTCAAAAACAAGATTTTCCTGTGTTTTATATACATATTTCCATAGATGTAGGAATAATACTGTGAAAATGATAATGCCATTTTAGTGTAAGAGCTGTTTGAAAAGACTGCCTGAAATTTCAGCCTGTTTTGGTGGGATGCAGTTTTAGCCTTCCATGGTGACATCACCATGCAGTAAATTTGTTAAGACCAATAAGAAAGTGTTTCTGTTTTCCCCTCCCAACTCAGACCATTCCCAGACAGTCCTAGCAAAATTCTTGTTTGAGAAATTGCTCTTTGATAAGAAGCAATTTGTTTCTTTTTAATTGAAAACAATCCTAGTAAGGTACTTACCCAAAAAGGATTTGATATTGAGATAACAATGGCTGCATTGGACCTTTTTTAAGTGTTATATGGAGCATGAATGGAGGCTGATGTTATTTGCTGTGAGGCTGTTTGTCCTCTATGCTGAAGGCAGTTTATTTTTGTTTTAATCTGAATATGTGAACAAAATATATTTAAAGTTCCAATCTGAGACTTTGTTATCTCTCGTAAATCTACAAATGCAAGAATTAAGTGTTCAGGCAGTTGCCTTATTTTTTATTTATTTTTTTTATTTTATTTTTACCTGAGATCCATGAATTGACTTTTTGATTCACATACTCAGTTTCCAGAGGATGGAGAGGAAAATTGGTCCAATTAAGTAATTTGTTATTTTGTTCCATCCTCAGGGAGAATTTAGTACTTCTTGAGTTCTGGCCTTTTTAGTGTTAAGAAAAACACATTTTCCTGTAATTCGCCCCGTCAATGTTTCCTAGTGTTCACTAGGCGGCGTCAGTTTCCCTAGTCTTCACTGTCCCCTCACTGCATGTATTTATCAAGGCGAAATTATATGTATAAAAATGATGACAAATGGTTGTAATTATTTGGCTAAATGCTTTTTCTGTTTGGTACAGCTCCACAAAAATAAGTTATTTTGCACTTTTGCTTTAGTGCAAATATCGGAGCCTGAATCCATATATTCTGTCCACAAGAGGATGGAAAAGGCTTTGTCTGTAGTATTGTACTCCAACTAAGGATACCACTCCATACTGCCTGAAATGTTGCTCCTTATCTTGCATTGACGAGCAGGCAATCAGACTCATTGCTTTTGTAAACTTGAAATGCACTGTGCATGGACCCCCCCCCCCCCCATTTATTGCTGAAGGCTGGAATGTATAGTATCTATATATTAGTATTTTAGATGGTCTCTTTTGAATCAAAACAGCTCATTCATGGTATCAAAATATTTTACACAATGTATACAGACTAAATCCTGATTTATATTTAGAAAAGTATTGAAAAATATGTAATTGAAAACAATTGTTGTCCTTTTGTAGAATAATACATCTTTATTGAAGGAATGTAAAGCTAAATGTATTTATGCTTATGTTTAAAGTAACTCTATATTACATTTTGTGTTCAGTCCTGGTTTGAATTGATCTGAATCACTTCTCATCTTAAGCACGATACACACATTGCATAGCAAATTCTGGATCAATGACTGTCTCAGCCTGTACCAACCAGGCCTCATCATTGACATGGTTGGAGAGGGAGGTATAGACTTTAAATGGGGGTAAAACGGTTAGAGCGTTGGGCCAGTAACCGAAAGGTCGCTGGTTCGAATACCCGAGCCGAATACCTGTCCTTGAGCAAGGCACTTAACCCTAATTTGCTCCAGGGGATGACCCTGTAGGTAGGCCGTCATTGTAAATAAGAATTTGTTCTTAACTGACTTGCCTAGTTAAATAAAAAATTAAATGAATGAACATGAAACTTGACACCTGCAACAATATATTTTATAATACATTAGAGGTGAGAAGACCATAGTGAAAATTAGTCAAAGAATCTATTTACAGTCGGACAGAGACTTTTTAATTGTGTTGGTTACTGTTGCACTGGGATGGCAGCTGCTTTGTGTTTGTCTGGGAGACAAAAGCAGCTGGCAAAGTCAGTATCTCTATGAAAGAGACTGGGTTGCTATGAAAATTGAGCCTGCAGTACTTATGAATATCCTATAGGTGTCAGTATTGGTCAACCAGGCTTGTGAAAGACCAAATTCAAGACAAAGGGATGATAGTCATCATACAGCCCTACACCTCCACAAACTTTACATATCATTTAAGTGGAAAATGCCATGTATACTACAATCTCCAAATGTGAGTCTTGCATAGGGGAAAAAATCTAAATACATTTTGATTTCGAAACTTTCTGATACTGATACATAATGGGGAATTTCCACTTACCCCAGTGTTTTACCCATTGAGAGGCTTTGAAGTCAGCGGTCGGCCATATTGGCACTCCCCGGTAGGAGCAGTCCTCCATCGGAATGAATGGAATTCTACAGTATTTCAATTAAATGTTTCAAGGAAAAATTACATGTATTTCATGGAAGAATTTTTTTTTTGATGTTAATAAATGCATTTCTATAGCTTCACATCTAGTGTATATATAAATCATTGGTTAACACCTTCCCAGGTTAACACCTCACAAAGCAAT
Source organism: Thymallus thymallus (assembly GCA_023634145.1). Classification (NCBI taxonomy): domain Eukaryota; kingdom Metazoa; phylum Chordata; class Actinopteri; order Salmoniformes; family Salmonidae; genus Thymallus; species Thymallus thymallus. The sequence goes on along the minus strand of CM042403.1, from coordinate 9,687,867 downwards.
TGTGTTGATGCAGAGGTTGTTGATTCTGCTCTTCATAAGTCCTCAGTGTCAACCCTAGCTATGGAAAAACAGTTCCCAAAAAATAACACTAGAGCTTACATTAACTTAATCACTGGCAACACACTGGTGCGGTAATGGAAAATAGACTTGGTCTGGGGGTAGCCCCTGGCCTCTGCCTTTAGGACACTTGTGTAGATCTGGGGGAGTTGGTTGGGTGGGTGGATGATTTAGTGGTGGCTCCACCTTGCCCTCCAATGGGATGGGTGGGGATTTTTGCTGTGTTGCTAGTGACTAACCGGTTCCTTCCAGTCTGAGTCGGGATGGGGGTTGGGAGGTGTTTACGGACAGGGTCGCTGTGTCTCTGGACTGCCTCTTCTGTTCCCAGTGGTTATGATGCTCAGTCAACCAGAGGATGACCCCCCACACACACACACTTTTTGACAAATGCTTTTATAAATCATTTTAGCCCCCTTTTTTATTTGTTTAGTATTTATTAGGATCCCCACTGTTAAGAACAAATTCGAAAATAAAAGTTAAGAACAAATTCTTATTTACAATGTCGGCTTACCTACAGAGCAAATTAGGGTTAAGTGCCTTGCTCAAGGACACATCGACAGGATTTTCACCTTGTCGGCTCGGGTATTCGAACCAGCAACCTTTAAGTTACTGGCCCAACGCTCTAACCGCTAGGCTACCTGCACAGCAAAACACAACAGCCTACATCATAAAGAAAATACATAATACAAGACATTACATTATTACCATAAATACCACAACTAGTGTGGTTTCCCGAGTGGCGCAGTGCAAGAGGCGTCACTACAGTACCTTGTTTGAATCCAGGCTGTATCACATCCCGCCATGATTGGGAGCCCCATAGGGCGGCGCACAATTGGCCCGGTGTAGGCCGGCATTGTAAATGAGAATTTGAATAAGAATTTGTTCTTAACTGACTTGCCTAGTTAAATAAATGTGTCTCTTCACAGTCCACGTTGTGCCTTGAGGTGTTGTTTTATCTGTTTTTTTCAATCTGATACTACTCGCTTGAGTTACTTGATGTGGCAGACAGTTACATGTAGTCATGGCTCTATGTAGTTTCCCAGTGTCTGTTCTGGACTTGGGGGCTGTGAAGAGACCCCAGGTGGCATGTCTTGTGGGGTATGTATGGGTGTCTGAGCTGTTTGAACAGACAATTCGGTGCTTTCAACACATCAAAACTCATAAAGACCAGTAGTGATGCAGTCAATCTCTCGTCTACTTTGAGCCAGTAGAGATTCACATGCATGGTATTGATATTTGCCGTCCGTGTACATTTAAGGGCCAGGGCCCGTTGCATAACACATCTTAAGTGTTTCCCTTAAGGAATAATGTTCCCTTACCTAAGGGAATTTATTAAGGGTGTTGCATAGAGCCTCCCAAATATTACCTTAGGTAAGGGCACACTTAAGGGGTTTTACAGTAGTTTGAAGGCATGTATGGCAGAAATAGACAGGATAACCAAATTGCTTATATTACCTTCTAGTACATCAAGCTAGTTTACATAGTAGCTATAGCTAGCTAGCCATCTGGCTTTGTAGCCATGGATTAGCTAAATAGCTAGGTGGTTGATGTTTTCCTTTTGTAACCAGACCAGATTAAAGCAACATTCACCTCCACAAAATGCTGTTTACATTGATATCCACACTGAATTAAACAGTTAAAGGACCTCATTGGCACCCTTAACCTTTTCACTTAAGGGGGAAATTCACCATACAATCATTTGTGCAACTGACTTAAAGTGAAGAAAACTTTAAGGGAAAAGATAAGAGGAAAATTAACTTAAGGTGTTTTATGCAACTGGGCCCAGCTGTGCTGCTCTGTGGCACTTGACCATATAACTGGGCAGTGGTTCAAAAAGGCCTGTAGAAAAGCAGAGCAGCGCTTTATCATGGACAGACCTCTCCCCATATTAGCTACCATTGCATCAATGTTTTGACCAAGTCAGTTTACAATCTAGGGTTACACCAAGCAGTTTAGTCTCCACAACTTGCTCAATTGCCACATTATTCATTACAACATAAGAGATTTAGTGTTTAGTAAATGATTTGTCCCAAATATACTGAATAAAAATATAAATACAATATGCAACAATTTCATTTATTTTACTGAGTTACAGTTCATATGAGGAAATCAGTCAATTGAAATAAATTCATTAAGCCCTAATTTATGGATTTCACATGACTGGTCACAGATACCTTAAAGAAATGGTATTCACAATGGGCCTCAGGATCTCGTTGTGGTATTTTTGTGCATTGCCATCGATAAAATTCAATTGTGTTTGTTGTCTGTAGCTTATGCCTTCCATACCATAACCCCACCACCACCATGGGGCACAAACCGCTTGCCGACATGATGCCAAACACATGGTACGGTTATGAGGCCGGTTGGACATACTGCCAAATTCTCTAAAACAACATTGGAGGCAGCTTATGGTAGAGAAATGAACATTACGTTCTCTGGCAACAGCTCTGGCGGACATTCTTGCAGTCAGCATGCCAATTGCACGCTCCCTCAATACTTGAGACATCTGTGGCATTGTATTGTGTGACAAAATTGCACATTTTAGAGTGGCCTTTTATTGTCCCCAGAACATGGTGCAGCTGTGTAATGATCATGCTGTTTAATCAGCTTCTTGATATGCCACACCTGTCAGTTGGATGGATTACCTTGACAAAGGAGAAATGCAATTTGTTCTCAAAATTTGAGAGAAATAAGCTTTTTTATGGAACATTTCTGGGTTATTTTATTCTATGCCACTTTGAAAGTCACTGAGCTCTTCAGTAAGACCATTCCACTGCTAGAGTTTGTTTGTCTTTGGAGATTGCATGGCTGTGCGCTCGATTTTATATGTCTGTCAGCAACGGGCTGAAATAGCCACTAATTTGAAGGGGTGTCCACATACTAATATATATATATATATCCATGATATGGTAGAGGATGTAAAGCCATAACACTTTTTTCAGCAGCAGACTATGATCGACAATATCAAAGGCTGCACTGAAGTCTAACAAAACAGCTCCCACAATCTTCTTATCAATTTATTTCAGCCAATCATCAGTCATTTGCCTTAGTGCTGTAGAAGTTCAGTGCCCTTCCCTATAAGCGTGCTGAAAGTCAGTTGTTCATTTGTTTACGAAAGTTTACGGTCGGTAGGAGCCTGATTGGTCAGCTGAGTGGCAATATAGTTACCATACATCCTCAGTAATTTTCCATCCAAGTTGTCAATACCAGTAGGTTAGTCATTATTGATAGACAAAAATACTGCATTTTGGCAGCACATCCTGGACAATCTTGTTAACTGGAAATATTTTATGATGTCAACAGTTTTGAGTACATATAACTTTGTTTCAAGAGAAATAGTTACCTTGGCAGGTGCACAAAAAGGATGATCCAAAATAGCACGATCTGATTGGGGATTCTTGTGGTTGTGCTTTGATTGACAGGACATTCAGCCAATCGACATTTTGGAAGGGAGGCGTTAATGTGTATTCAAACCCTCAGCAGTGTGTAATGCCAGGAAGCCCAGACAGTTTTCTTTTTCCACCAAATATAATCAATGGATGAGGAACCGGTATGTGTGGTCGCTTTACTGCGCCTTGGTCACTTTTTGTAACTTTTAGTTGTCGGTCGTGGTAACTCAAAAAAATATGTTCACGTTATTTTAACTGATTGTAACGGACAAATTGTGTTTCTTTCGAGCGAAACCGGACGAGACGCTGACGTTAGCAGTGGTCAGTGTATAGCTATATTCCCAACCCTCCCAATTTGAAATCCATAATCGCGTTTATGCCATTTTGAGTCTGACATGGCAGGTTTAACACTACAGGTAAGCACAGATTAATATATTTTAGCCTAATTGTGCTCTTTTTATTGAACTGTTATTTAACTAGTAGAAAGAAGCAATGGGTAGCTAACTTCACAACTTTCCTTATCGGTTCAGTTAGCTGAGTAGTTGTGACGTCAATTTACTCTCTACAATACCTTCTCTCTCATCAAGATTCTTTTGTACCACTGTCTCGTGAAAAATCCTTGTGAATAGCCACAAGACAATGGATGGTTTCTGGTTAAACTGGTTTCCCCACATTACTTTGCTTTTTATTAATTATATTTTCATTATGCAACAATGCAGTCTGGGATTACCAAAGTAACTAGGTAGTTATACCAACCTGTTTGTTTCAATGGTTCATGATACTTTTGTGAATCAGACAGGCGTTTTTCCCCTTGTAACCGTCCACCAACTCCTTTGGCAGATATTCTGCAGAGTTATATCTACTCTCGGTTATCTACTTCTCAAGCCATAACACTGCTCCGTCACGAGCTACAATGTACCTTTCTTGAAATATCCAGTTCTAAAAAGCATAAATTATTAGTTACAGTATACATTTTGATTTGGCTGGTGGGTGACGGGGTGTCAGAAGTGTGGTCAGATGATTGTGTTTCCCCTAGCCTTTAGGCAGGGAGGGTTGTTAGTCTACAGAGCTTGAGTCTACAAATGTTCTGATTGGACAAAAATTGGTGTGAACACAACACATTGCATTATATTGGCCAGGTTGCAATTCATATGAACCGTTGCGAACTTGCCACCTTCCGTTCATCAAAAGTTCCATCCCTCCCAAAGCACCTGCCTGCGGGCCTGGTGGAGGGGGACATCCTGGACCCGGAGTTCCAGCAGCGGCTGGAGGACGCGCGCACCCTGCTGAGGCAGGAGATTCAGCGGGAGCTGAGGATCAAGGAGGCAGCCGAGAGGCTGCGGCGGGCCGTCACTAACCGTAAGAGCGCCGCTGAAGTGGAGGGTCAGCTGAGGGCGTCGAGCCGCAAGCTGGAGCAGCTGCACTGGGAGCTGCAGGAGCTCAACACCCGTGCAATCACCCCCAAGCCCCAGAAGGAAAGCCCCACAGGTAATAATCATGACTGTTCTCAGATCTGTGTGTTCTATAAAGCTAACTTCTATGGTTGACAATTACTATGGACCTGGGATTTGGCTTTACAACAGAAACAGACTATTAATAAGCATGATTATGCTCAATCGGTTATATAATACAGATAGTATTAGCAGTAGGAACAAGTAATGTTACGTTTTTTGTTTTGTTGCAGGGAATAGGCTAAGACAAATAGATCACTAAATAGGCTTTTTCAGCAACTATATCCCAACTTTCTGTCCTGTCACTCACTGCTTTTGTCTCTGTCAAAGCAGATGACACCACGTCACCTGACCCGTGTCGCTGGGAGGAGGTGACATCCCCGCTTGCCGGGCGCATCTGTGCCCTGAAGAAACAGCTCACCATGGAGACCAAGGTGAAGCAGGGGGCCGAGAACATCATCCAGACCTACGTCAGCAGCTCCGTCAAGGTTTGACACACACACATTTACACTATGCATCTGTCAAATGAGCTTTCCATGTTACACGAATGCCACAATGGTCAATGTTTGGGAAACTACTATACTCACCATATGAGTGAAGACCCAATTCAATTAAGGCATTATAGTGCCTCAGCACTTTTGATTTGGACCAATGCCAGAAGGATTTCAGAACTCTGTCCCCCCAAGACACACACACTCCTTTAAAGTCCTCCTTGGGTGATATTGGCTCTGTTGACGAGCAGAATACATCATGCTGTCTAATGTAGTGGCTTGTATGTTAGACACAGGGCTCCCATTTTTTTGTTTTGTCATGTTGAATGTACAGTAATGTGATGCTGAGGCACGCTGTTGAACTCTTCACTGGCAGCCAGTGATTTATGCCTCCATTGCTCTGTGTGATTAAGACTCAGCGAGTTCCCACTCGCTCGTTCAGTCAAGCACACACACACACTCGCTCAACTGTTCTCGCTCTCTCACACACACACACACACACACACACACACACACACACACACACACACACACACACACACAAAGTCACTCACTCAAACTTATAGATGTGCTCACACAAACGCACACACCCTACTTCTAAACCGACTGGTTTTATGTGTGGACTTCTCTCCTCCCGGCCTGGCGACAGCAGCAGACCATGTGACTCTATGCTAGCCAATGTAGTTGTAGGGTAGAGTCATCCAGGGTCCTGCCAGGCACAGAGGTACATTTGTCCTGTGGAAGGAAGTCTGGAAACAAGGAGTAAGGCCAGAAGGAGGGGTGAAGGAGACTGAAGGAGGAGGATGCTCTCAGCATGCTGCTGTTCTGAGAAGCTGGGCAACTGTTAAGTGCGAGTGAAGGGGACAGAGGGTCCGAGTATGGTGGTCGGTGTCATTAGCCAGTGAAGAGTGGATGAAGACGCTCTGTAAATGAGCAGCCCTGGAAGGGCCAAGATAAGGACAGCCCGACATGAGAGAGGCGGTAACTTGTCGCATGTTCTTTACAGATGCTGTTTTGAATTAAAGAAAATTATACCTGCACACTGAAGAAGGCGGTAAAGCCGAAACGTCAGTGTACGATATCCCTGATGCAGTGAAAATAATTAAAAACATTGAATGATCTTTTTGAGTGTGAACCCGTTACACCTCTTTGCATTTCAAGGTGAGGGCAGAGAGCGGCTTGTGAAACTATGCATGCACTCTGTACGCATGTGATTAGAAATGTAACACTAGCCATAACCAATTACCAGCTGTAATCCTAACATTAAGGGTTTTAGGCCCATAGGGTCTTGAGGACATTTTATTAATTAGGACTTTTGTAAAAGTACATTTTTGCTAGCATTTTTCCCATCAATGAAATGTGACTGTTTGATGAAGTTAAAGTGAGGTTGTGTGTGTGGGTGCAGGCTTTTGTTCTAGCCAAGCAGTAACACACCTAAGGCATGAGATGTTATACTTAATTTGAGGCTATGTTAATGCTTGATTCTTAAAATGAGTACAGTATGCAGAATTTACTGTAACAGTGGGTAAACCTGCATACTAGTGACTACGAGAACCCCACTTTCACCCTCTTCTATTATTAATAGGTTGATCACCTGTCACACTCGCCTGCCCTGAATTGCAATTTATATTGGTTTGTTGTTAGCGCAGCATTTGACCCAAGGGGTAACTGCACCAATTCATTACACCATCTTCTCCATTCATGAGCATGAAAGGATTAACTAGGTTCCACCACCTTGCTTTAGCCTTGGAAGTCCTATGGGGACACCGCCCGAGCGTGCTCACATCAGATGAATGGTGCTGCTTGTAAAGGGTTGGCCGAGCTTTCAATTAAAACTTTACAAGGCAGAGCTCTCGAGGGGCCTCGGTCCCCATTCATCATGCTGTCATGGACTTTGAGTGAATGCAGGCCAGGGAAGGCGTGGTAATGGGTGTTGGCTAGCACCATGCATGTCAATGAACAAGGGCAAATGCTGTTAAGAGCTGCTGTATCATGGACAAGGGAGGTACAGGACATGGCTGACTTGTGCACTAGTTGAATATCTTTTGAGGTAGAACTGTCTTGTGGTCCTCCCCAGGACCGTAAGATGCTGTCCACAGCCCAGCAAATGCTTCAGGACAGCCGCACCAAGATTGAGCTGCTCCGCATGCAGATTGTCAAAGTCACCCAGGCCAGAGAGGGGGAGCGGGAAGCCACAGAGACAGACGGTGAGATGTACACTACCCTGTGTGTGTGTGAGCACTTGTATGTCCTTTGTCATGTCATTGTCTTGGTTATACACTACATGGACAAAAGTATGTGGACAACCCTTCAAATTAGTGGATTCATCTATTTCAGCGTCACCTGTTGCTGACCGGTGTATAAAATAGAGAACACCGCCATGTAATCTCCATAGACAAACTCTGGCAGTAGAATTGCCCGTACTGAAGAGCTCAGTGACTTTTAACGTGGCACCGTCATAGGATGCCACCAGTTCGTCAACTTTCTGCCCTGCTAGAGCAGCCCCGGTCAACTGTGAGTGCTGTTATTGTGAATTGTAAACGTATATGCGCAACAACAGCTCAGCTGGGAAATGGTAGGCCACACAAGCTCACAGAACGGGACCGGCGAGTGCTGAAGCGCGTAGCATGTAAAAATCGTCTGTCCTCGGTTGCAACACACACTATCGATTTCCAAACTGCCTCTGGAAGCAACGTCAAATGTTCTTGTGGCTGAATGGAAGCAAGTCCCCACAACAATGGTCCAACATCTAGTGTAAAACCCAGAAAAGTGGAGGCTGTTATAGCAGGAGGGCGGACCAACTGCAACTCCATGATTTTGGAATGAGATGTTCGAGCAAGTGTCCACACACTCTTGTGTATGTGTTACTGTAAATTAGTGTTTTTCCCAGTGCCATTCTTTTATTTGTTTGTTCGTTGGTGAATGAATGCTCACCCATTCCTGTTCTCCCTCCCTGCAGGCCGTCCCTCTGAGACGATCAGTCCTCTAGGGCTGCGGGTGGCTGAGCTACGGCACCACCTGAAGATTGAGGCTGCCGTGGCAGAGGGGGCCAAGAACGTGGTCAAGCACCTGGGCGGGCGCAAGGTGCAGGACCGCCGGGCGCTGGCAGAGGTAGGGCCCCAGGTTATAACTGAAAATCTGGCAAATGCAGGTCTGATTTTCCTTTTTGGTTGCAGCTTAAAGATGGATCTGCAGTAGGGGGAAACGGAGACACTGGCCGTCCCACGGACATTGTTATTGTTTTAGTTTTTTTTGACAAAGCAAAGGTGGGGAGCGTTGTGCATCAAGGTATGCTGTACCTATGCTGCTGTACCTATGCTGCTGTACCTATGCTGCTGTACCTATGCTGCTGTACTATCGCGCATGCAATGATGTCCGAGGGGAGAAAAGTGTTTGCAGTAACTTCTTTGTTGTAATATTGCAAACGGACGTGTCATTTTCAGCGTTAAGGATTCCAGTTAATGATTTCCTGGCTGGAAACATTAGTTATGTGTTCCTGGTGGTTCACAAGGAAAATCTGAAAGTGTGTTTGTGCTCGTATATGTATGTGTCCCAGGCCCAGACTAGGCTGCAGGAGTCGTGCCAGAAGCTGGACCTGCTGCGTCTGTCTCTGGAGCGCCGTCTAGCCGAGTTGCCCGGGGACCACCCCAAACTGGCCGTCATCAAGGAGGAGCTCACCCTGGGAGCCTCCTCGCCCTCCCTGGGTCTGCAGCTGGAGCGCCTCAACTCCACCTCCTCTTCCTGCTCGTCATCCTCCTTCTTCAAACCTGCCACACTCACAGGTAACTGACAGCGTTGTCACTATGTTCCAGCGGCCTGATTTTTAGTTAACTATTCAAAATGTGTGTGGCCCTTTGTTTGGTCTCATTGTGTTCTTTTTGTATGGTAACATTACAATTTGATATTTTGTTGTCGTATAGTATATTGATGTGACTCTGAAGGAAAATACTCACATGAAAAGACCATTACAAAATGTGTGTATGCCCTTGTATGACGTGAAGCCACGGACATGGGGTTGGAATTACTTTCTCAGGGCAGTAAGCCTGAAGTAATGTTCCCTGTATGTTGTCTCTTCTCTCTCCAGGGCGGTTGGAGGTGCGTCTGATGGGCTGCCAGGACCTGCAGGAGTCAGTGCCGGGCCGGTGCCGCATGGCCTGCTTCACCTCCACCCCCGGCAGCCCCTCTGAGGCAAAGTCCCTGAAGATGAGGGCCGGTCTCTCCGGACGCAGCGCCAATGGCAAAATCGCCAAGACCGATGAGCTCTCCAGTGAGTCTGCTCTAGTCCTATGCAAATGTTGTTTTACATTTTCAAAAGTCATGGAAAACATGCAAATATTTCGTACTCTGATATCGTTCAAGAACAAGGAGTGGTAATTTACTTACTAACAGGTTCTTGAGTCTTTAGTCTTTTTATCTGATTTAAAGGTCTTACGTTTTTTTTAAATGTCTTAAATCTGCGACAGAGACGACTACAGTGTTTCCGTTAAGTTGTGCCGCTGCTTTAATTTTCCCACCGTGAAACAAACGCAAAGTACTTGTCGCACTTTCAAGATGTTGGCGAGCTATCCAACCACACGTGTGCCTCCGTGTGCACATCATGTGCGTGTGCCATTCTGAGTCAGGCTGTTGCCAGAGGAGAGAGCGAGGTAGCCTGTACACTTTTCTAGACTAACTAGAGCTGGGTCGATAAACCGAAAATTACCGACGACAACTTTTCTCCTGCAGATTATTTGGTTCTAAAGCCATTATTTGGTCAACAGTAATGTGCATTAATTAACCTGCTTCCTGCAATGAAAGGATCTGCCCTTTCCCGGTTTTGCTGCTGGCACTCACACCTTCTCCCCCCCTCTACACATGGAGTGAAGGGAAGCGCAAGCATACTGACAGTTGAGTAACATTTCGAATGTAATTGTGGGAAAGACCGTTTTTAAAAATAACAATTTATTTTTCAACTGTCAATATACAGGAAATAACACATCAATACATCAAGTAGCCTATATAGGCCTACCAATAGAGTTTTTGTAGGACATTACATTTACTGTTAGATCAATTGCATGTCTATCTAACAACAATATCATATTTAGAGTTAGCAATCTAGCTAACTCTAGTTTTGACTTCCTCAGGTGGTAATTTATGTAGCATAAGGATAGCCTAGGCCAATGTGCACAAACAACATGCAGGCAAATTCATCTCTAAAGAGCCAAAAAGACATCTGATTATTCTTGTTTTGACATGTTGCGCATCAAAATATCCATCATGCATCCCCTGAACATGTTGGATTAAATAGCTGACTACTTTCATGTCAGTCTAGAGCGCTTAGCTACTTTGCGTCGAATTATAGCCATTTGATACCTGATTCAATGAATGAGGGAATTGTTTTATGTTACTTTATGGTTGTAGTCTAATGTTCTAGAACAATACCGCCAAGGGAGCTACTGGGTATGCATACTTTTGTTCCAGCCCCTCTAACACACCCGATTCTATAAATCAACTACTCAACAGGACCTTGTTTAGCTGACTCGGTGTGTTTGAGCAGTGCTGAATCAAAAGCCTGCACACCCAGTGGCCTAGCTCTCCAGTTGGAGAGTTGACCACGTGTTTTTATACAGTAACAGTCCTGTATATTTGACATTAAGGCATTTTTTCACAGGGGTATCGTATTGAGTATCATTTATACCAAGCTGGTATTGGTAATTCTGAAAACGTAGTTTGTGATCTAGCTAATGGCTAGCCCATTGGGGTGGCCTAAACAAATGCAGACGGACATGTTTCAGCCATCTAGAGCCTAGCCACTATACTACTACATCTAGGCTACAGGAGAATGCTCATTGCTAAAAAAGCACACCTGCCTGATATGCGCAATGTAGGCTATAGCCAGCCCTTAAAAATACTACTGCTTGCCGATATGGGCTAATTTCAGGAAAGTAATATTAGCAGGTGCGTGCAGACCTAAATATGTGTATTAAATTGCATTCCACGTGGCAGTAAAATGTTCTTGAAGTCTTATGTTCAACTTCATGGAACCTGCAGATACCCTATACTAAGAGAAGAAATGTTCACCTTTGAAAGGTTGCTAAGGATATGTCCCTATTCTCTTTGGAATGAGAGGCATACGATCATTCGACCCAGTGTCTTTGGCTGTGGTAATTTAGCACAGCTGGTGTGTGTCTGTGGAGTTGTACTGACTGACTGACTATCTGTCCCACTGTATGCTGTCCACAGCGGAGATCAGTGCGGTGCTGAAGGTGGACAACAGGATGGTGGGCCGGACACACTGGAGACCCCTGAGCAAGGACGCTTGGGACCAGAGCTTCAGCATCGAGCTGGAGCGGGTCAGTGTTTTCTTTTAACACCAGTAGGAGCAGTTCAAGCATTCTATTCCTTTGAAACTGTATTTTCTCAAAGTAACACTATAGGTGCCATGAGTCATCTTAAATTGTGTAGAAATTAGCTTTAGATTACAAACATAATTATGGTGGGAGGAGTCTAATTTTTCTTCACAATGATAGTAAATATCTGTTGGATATCAGATTTGATAAAAACATGACCATCTTGCCGTCACGCACTATTGCCAGAAGCTTTCCTCTTTGATAATCTCCTGGTCTAAAACGTATCACCTTAAGCTGCAGCCATCAAGCTCCAGAGTGTTCAGACAAACTGTGTAATCGTGGCCATCGTAAGGACAGCAAGAGTCTCTGCTGGCTTTATCAACTCTTAGCTATTGGGTAGCAGTGAGCAATCGTACCCTCTCCCATGCCTCCACTCCCACTCTGCAGATGTAATCCCACTGCTAATCCTTTAACACTTTCCACTAATCTCAACCATTGCCCCCAAAAGCCTGACATGTGGCTATGGTTCAGAATACTTAGCTCAAGGGCACACACTACTTTCAGCTCCCAGCCTCTCAAGGCTCCACTATGAGTCTTAAAATGGCACATCTGGGTCGCGCTGTACTGGTATTTTGCATTGTGCTGCGTAAAGCCTCAGGCTGGGGCTTTTTTTTGTAGAGGAAGATAAGGTGTTGTAGTCTGTGGAAATATTCCCTTTTCCCTGCAAATCTATTTGAATTTCTTTCCCTAAAAATCACAAACTAAAAGTCTGTGTTCAGTCCAGGGAGCTGGAGATTGGGGTGTACTGGCGGGACTGGAGGGCTCTTTGTGGGGTCAAGTTCCTGCGTCTAGAGGACTTCCTAGACAACCAGCGCCACGGCATGTGTCTTTACCTGGAGCCCCAGGGCATGTTGTTTGCTGAGGTAACTAGCACCCTTATTTGACAATCACTTTAAGACATTGTCACAATTACTAATATGTTACAATCGCCATAGAACATTGTCACAATCACTATTATATATGCCACAATCACTAATATGTCACAATCATTGGCCTTAATGGCCATGTACTCTTATCTCCATCCGTCACAGCCAGAAGAAGATTGGCCACCCCTCAGACCCTGGTTCCTCTCTAGGTTTCTTCCTAGGTTTTGCCTTTCTAGGGAGTTTTTCCTAGCCACCGTGCTTCTACATCTGCATTGCTTGCGGTTTAGGGTTTTAGGCTGGGTTTCTTTATAGCACTTTGTGGCTTCATGAATACATTTGATTGATTGATCACTATTATATCACAATCGCCATTCGACATTACAGTGCATTCGGAAAGTATTCAGACCCCTTCACTTTTTCCACATTTTGTTATGTTACAGCCTTATTCTAAATGGATTAAATTAATATTTTTCCTCATCAATCAACACAATACCTCATAATGGCAAAGCAAGATTTTACATTTTTGCAAATGTATTCCAAATAAACAGACCCTTTGCTATGAGACTTGAAATTAAGCTCCAGTGCATCCTGTTTCCATTGATCATCCTTGAGATATTTTATACAACTTAATTGTAGTCCACCTGTGGTAAATTCAATTGATTTGGAAAGGCCCACACCTGTCTATGTAAGGTCCCACAGTTGACAGTGCATGTCAGAGCAAAAACCAAGCCATGAGGTCGACGGAATTGTCCGTAGAGCTCAGAGACAGGAATGACGAGGATCTGGTGAAGGGTACCAAAAATGTCTGCAGCATTGAAGGTCCCCTAATCACTAATGATCATGGTCACAATCACCATGTAAACTCAACAAAAAAATTAATCTATTTTTCAGGACCCTGTCTTTCAAAGATAATTTGTTAAAATCCAAATAACTTAACAGATCTTCATGGTAAAGGGTTTAAACACTGTTTCCTAAGACGGCGCTATAGGGAGACAGGACGGACAGCTGATCATCCTCGCAGTGGCAGACCACGTGTAACAACACCTGCACAGGATCGGTACATCCGGACATCACACCTGCTGGACAGGTACAGGATGGCAACAACTGCCCGAGTTACACCAGGAACGCACAATCCCTCCATCAGTGCGCAGACTGTCCACAATAGGCTGAGAGAGGCTGGACTGAGGGCTTGTAGGTCTCTTGTGAGGCAGGTCCTCACCAGACATCACCAGCAACAACGTCGCCTATCGGCACAAACCCACCGTCGCTGGACCAGACAGGACTGGCAAAAAGTGCTGTTTACTGACGAGTCACAGTTTTGTCTCCCCAGGGGTGATGATCTGATTCTCATTTATCGTCGAAGGAATGAGCATTACACTGAGGCCTGTACTCTGGAGCGGGATCGATTTGGAGGTGAGGGTCCGTCATGGTCTGGGGCGGTGTGTCACAGCATCATCGGACTGAGCTTGTTGTCGTTGCAGGCAATCTCAACGCTGTGCGTTACAGGGAAGACATCCTCCTCCCTCATGTGGTACCCTTCCTGCAGGCTCATCTTGACATGACCCTCCAGCATGACAATGCCACCAGCCGTACTGCTCGTTGTGTTCGTGATTTCCTGCAAGACAGGAATGTCAGTTCTGCCATGGCCAGCGAAGAGCCCGGATCTCAATCCCATTGAGCACGTCTGGGGCCTGTTGGATCAGAGGGTGAGGGCTAGGGCCATTCCCCCCCAGAAATGTCTGGGAACTTGCAGGTGCCTTGGTGGAAGAGTGGGATTACATCTCACATCAAGAACTGGCAAATCTGGTGCAGTCCATGAGGACTACTTAATGCAGCTGGTGGCCACACCAGATACTGACTGTTACTTTTTGACCCTCCCCCTTTGTTCAGGGACACATTATTCCATTTCTGGCTGTGGAACTTAAGTTTGTCTGTTGTTGACTTGTAATGGTCATACAAATATATATGTTATGTTTGCTGAATAATAAACGCAGTTGACAGTGAGAGGACGTTTCTTTTTTTGCTGAGTTTACATTCTGTTTGATATGAAATCAACACCATCTCTTCTAACTCATGCTACCTGACCACAACAACAATCACCACTATACATTCTATTTGATGCTACAACCACAGGTAACCGTTGTTTTACTGTTTAATTGTAGGTGACATTCATCAACCCTGTCATTGAGTGGCATCCTAAACTTCAGAGACAGAAGCGCATATTCCCTAAAGAAAAAGGTATCTGTTCCTGATATTTTCCAATATGACATGACATGGGAAATCGATCAAACTGTCTTTAGCTGCCTTTACCCCGTACCACAACCTGGCTTCAACACACCTCAATAAGCTAGGGTGTAGCTTTGGCTATATATAATAATATGTATGCCATTTAGCAGATGTTTTTATCCAGTCATATGTGCATACATTGCTCCCTAACCCCTCCCCCTGTAAATGACTACTAACATCACATCCTGTTTTCTCAGGGAAGAACTTCCTGCGGGCGGCCCAGATGAACATGAACTTTGCCACGTGGGGGCGTTTGATGATGAGCGTCCTACCCCCCTGCAATGGTTCCTTGCAGGCCATGAGCCCCCCGCTGGTAGGTTCCGACATGGCCATCACCTCTCCCCCCTCCATGGAGAAGATGGTCAAGTCTACACCTCGTCCACTAAGGTAAGGCGGTGGTACACCCATGCCCCCTCCGCTAAGGTATGGTGGGGATACACCCAGGCACCCCTCCACTAGGGTGTGGTGAGGGTACACCCAGGCCCACTCTTAAGACCACTTTTCCCACATATTCACAAATATGAGAATCAGAGTAGCAGGGCTGGTGTAGGATCACTTTTGTCTTTAAGATCATAATGACTAGGAGTATGGACGTGGGGGGGGGGCCTGATCATAGAGCCGCTTGCAAGTCAAGCTTTTCACTGTACTTGTGCATGTGACAATAAAACTCTTCACACTTGTATTGATTACAGTAATACAAATGGAAAAACATTTCTGAAGGCTAGTTCTGTTGCAGTGATTCTGCAGTGGTGAAACTGGACTTCAGTGAGGAACGCCCCACTAAGTCCCTGCAGAACAACGTGGGGAAAACTCCCACATCAGAATCCATGTGGCAAACTACTCTCTCTCAGGTAGGAGACTAACAGGAAAAACAAGAATGTTTTAAAAAGATTGCATTAAAATATACAGTATTAGTCAAACGTTTGGACACACCTACTCATTCAAGGGTTTTTCTTTATTTAAATTTTTTCTACATTATAGAATAATAATGAAGACATCAAAACTATGAAATAACACATGGAATCATGTAGTAACCATATTTGAGATTCTTCAAAGTAGCACATTCTTGGCATTCTCTCAACCAGCTTCATGAGGTAGTCACCTGTAATTCATTTAAATTAACAGGTGTGCCTTGTTAAAAGTTAATTTATGGAATTTCTTTCCTTCTCAATGCGTTCGAGCCAATCAGTTGTATTGTGACAAGATAGCCCTATTTGGTAAAAGACCAAGTCCATATTATGGCAAGAACAGCTCAAATTAGCAAAGGGAAACTACTGTCCATCATTACTTTAAGACATGAAGGTCAGTCAATCTGTACAATTTCAAAAACTTTCAAAGTTTCTTCAATGCAGTCGCAAAAACCATCAAACGCTATGATGAAACTGTCTCTCATGAGGACCGCCACAGGAAAGGAAGACCCAGAGTTACCTCTGCTGCAGAGAATGTCATTAGAGTTACCAGCCTCAGAAATTGCAGCCCAAATAAATGCTTCAGAGTTCAAGTAACATCTCAACATCAACTGTTCAGAGGAGACTGCGTGAATCAGGCCTTCGTTCTGCAAATAAACCACTACTAAAGGACATTAATAAGAGGAAGACTTGCTTGGGCCAAGAAACACGAGCAATGGACATTAGAACGGTGGATATCTGTCCTTTTTGGTCTGAGTCCAAATTTGAGATTTTTAGTTTCAACTGCCGTGTCTTTGTGAGATGCAGAGTAGGTGAACGGATGATCTCTGCATGTGTGGTTCCCACCATAAAGCATGTAGGAGGAGGTGTGGGGGTGCTTTTGCTGATGACACTGTCTGTGATTCATTTAGAATTCAAGGCACACTTAACCTGCATGGCTACCACAGAATTCTGCAGCGAGACGCCATCACATCTGGTTTGCGCTTAGTAGGTCTATCATTTATTTTTCAACAGGACAATGACCCAAAACGCACCTCCAGGCTGTGTAAAAGCTATTTGATCAAGGAGAGTGATGGAGTGCTGCATCGGATGACCTGGCCTCCACAATCACCCAACCTCAACCCAATTGAGATGGTTTGGGATGAGTTGGACCGCAGGGTGAAGGAAAAGCAGCTAACGAGCTCAGCATATGTGGGAACTCCTTCAAGACTGTTGGAAAAGCATTCCTCATGAAGCTGGTTGAGAGAGAGCCAAGAGTGTGCAAAGCTGTCATCAAGGCAAAAGGCTGACTACTTTGAGTGTTAAAACACTTTTGGTTACTACATGATGTGTTATTTCTTAGTTTTTATGTCTTCACTATTATTCTACAATGTAAAAAATAGTGGCACTAAAGGAAAATCTTGAATGAGTAGGTGTGGTCAAACTTTTGACTGGTATTGTATATCTTTAAAAAAAATATTATTTATATATTATGTTTCGTGAGTGCTACAAAGTGTCCGCTCATAGTTTCACTCATAGAAATAGGATTGCATTCTAGCCATTCTGTTTCCATGGTCTCAATTTCCCAGTGAAGTTGCAGTTACACAGCATTGAGGGCCTCGTCCACTTTCATGTTTATTTGGAGTATCAGATGTCTCCGTCTTCAGGTATTTTTTTTTTTCTCTCGCTCTCCCTTCCCTCAGTCCTCCAAAGGTCATTCAACAGAGGATAACAGGCCAACACCCAAGCCAAGGACTGTATCTAAGTATGTCCCTCTCACTCAGTATAACCACCTCTTACACACACAGCAGTAACCCAAATCCACTACTTATTATTTAAGCCCTGTCAGGACTTGAAGTGATGTTTGTTACCTAGTTATATAACACCCTCTCCCCTTACCTAGTTATATAAACCACACACCCCTGCTTTTACACTTTCCCTATTTCTTGTTTGTTCTGTGTTCAGGAGGAAAGGGAATGGTGGGATGCAAATGGAAGATTTTGACTGCATCTCGGTTCTGGGACGAGGACACTTTGGAAAGGTAGTCTCACCCAAGGCCCTCATACTGAAGAACATACCTAAAACGTTTAGCAAAGGAAAACAAAAAGTCCAAGTAGTCCCTCCCTGTTTTCTTTTGTTCGGTGTTCACGACCTCCTCACTGTGTGTTGCACCTAAATCCTTCCCCACTGCCCCAAGGTCTTGCTGGCAGAGTTCAAGAGGTCAGGCAAACTGTATGCCATCAAAGCCTTGAAGAAAGGGGACGTTGTAACTCGTGATGAAGTGGAAAGGTGAGAGAGAGCAGTGAGTGGATTTAGACATCACAGGTTAAGGGAACCGGATCAGAATCTCTAGAAGTTGCGTTACACCTAAAATATACTATTATTGTTATTTACAGTTTGTGTGTTCGTTCTTTCGTGTGTGTGCATGTCTGTGATTTAGTCTAATGTGTGAGAAGAGGATCTTTGAGACAATCAATTCCTCCCACCATCCCTTCCTGGTGAATCTGCATGGCTGCTTCCAGACGGCGGACCACGTGTGTTTTGTGATGGAGTACTCCCCCGGGGGAGACCTCATGACCCACATACACACCAGCATCTTCACTGAAAGACAGGCTCAGTAAGCCTTATACACACACACACACGCACAACAACACTGGCCCCATTGACAGCATGAGATCGACCTAAGTGTGAAGCATTGCAATTCTAGGCTGTATACAAATAATGCAAGGGGTGTATACATTTTCTACAGGCACTTCGAACATGTACATACCAGTGGCTACAAATGGATAATGCAGGCTAGTCTAATTCTCATACAAGGGGTACAGTAATGACTACGAGCTTTAGACTTGGTGACATCTAAAATCACCATTATATAGTGCATTCAGAAAGTATTCAGACCCCTTGACTTTTCCACATTTTGTTATGTCACAGCCTTTTTCTAAAATGGATTAAATATTTGTTTTACTCAATCTACACACAATACCCCATAATGACAAAGCAAAAACTTTTTTATTTTTTTGTATTAAATGAAGCAGATAAATTATACATAAGTATTCAGACCCTTTGCTATGAGACTCAATTGAGCTTTGGTGCATCCTGTTTCCATTGATCATCCTTGAGATGTTTCTACAACTTGATTGGAGTTCACGTGTGGTAAATTCAATTGATTGGACATGATTTGGAAAGGTGCACACCTGTCTATAATGTCCCACAGTTGACATTGCATGTCAGAGCAAAAACCAAGCCATAAGGTCGAAGGAATTGTCCGTAGAGCTCAGACAGGATTGTGTCGAGGCACAGATCTGGGGAAGAGTACCAAAACATGTCTGCAGCATTGAAGGTCCCCAAGAACACAGTGGCCTCCATTATTCTTAAATTGAAGAAGTTTGGAACCACTTAGACTCTGCCTAGAGCTGGCCGCATGGCCAAACTGAGCAATCGGCGAAGAAGGGCCTTGGTCAGGGAGGTGACCAAGAACCTGATAGTCACTCTGACAGAGCTCCAGAGTTCCTCTGTGGAGATGGGAGAACCTTCCAGAAGGACAACCATCTCTGCAGCACTCCACCAATCAGGCCTTTATGGTAGAGTGGCCAGACGGAAGCCACTCCTCAGTAAAAGGCACAGGACCGCCCGCTTGGAGTTTGCCAAAAGGCACCTAAAGGACTCCCAGACCATGAGAAACAAGATTATCTGGTCTGATGAAACCAAGATTGAACTCTTTTGACCTGAATGCCAAGCGTCACGTCTGGAGAGAACCTGGCACCAACCCTACGGTGAAGCATGGTGGTGGCAGCAACATGCTGTGGCAGGGACTGGGAGACTAGTCTGGATCGAGGGGAAAGATGAACAGAGCAAAGTACAGAGATCCTTGATGACAACCTGTTCCAGAGCACTCAGGACCTCCAGAATGGGGGCGAAGGTTCACCTTCCAACAGGACAACGACCATAAGCACACAGCCCAGACAACGCAGGAGTGGCTTCTGGACAAGTCTCAATGTCCTTGAGTAGCCCAGCCACTTGAAACCGATCGATCATCTCTGGGGAGACCTGAGAATCGCTGTGCAGCGACGCTCCCCATCCAACCTAACAGAACTGTAGAGGATCTTCAGAGAAGAATGGGAGAAACTCCAAAGCTTGTAGCGTCATACCCAAGGAGACTCGAGGCTGTAATAGCTGCCAAAGGTGCTTCAACAAAGTACTGAGTAAAGGGTCTGAATACGTATGTAAATGTGCTATTTTTTTTGTGAAGCTGTTTTTGCTTTGTCGTTATGGGATATTGGGTGTAGATTGAGGGGAAAAAAATACAATGCATTTTAGAATAAGGCTAATGTAACAAAATGTGGAAAAAGTCAAGGGGTCTGAATACTTTACGAATGCACTGTATGTGTGCCTTGTTTAGGTTCTATGCTTCCTGCGTGCTGCTGGGACTAGAGTTTCTGCACCAGAACAAGATAGTTTACCGGTAAGTTCTCTCAGCGCTGCTTTCCAGCCCTCAGCCTTCACACACCTAAGAACCTACCTGTAGGTCATTCTTTCCCGACAATGCGTTAATCAATATCAGTAGAACTATAAAAAGAAATGTATAAAGTCAAGTAGAACAAAAACATACGAGAAATAGAAATAAGAACACGAGAAAGTAAGTAAGCTATATACAGGGTCAGTTCATTCTTAGTGTCTCATTTCATCCTGTGTCATGTTTCTCACCTCTCTTCTCTCAGGGATCTGAAGCGAGACCACCTGTTGCTAATCTCTCTCTTCTCTTTCAGGGATCTGAAGCTAGACAACCTGTTGATGGACGCAGATGGCTATGTGAGGATAGCAGACTTTGGATTGTGCAAGGAAGGTACGTACAGTACATTATGTTAATGACATTCCCTTTGAGACCCACTGTCCCACCCACTCACTTGGTTTATCAAGTCAACAGTCAGTTATTCACTTAGCCCTGGGCAACGCCTCACTATTAAAAATGGGACGACAGCATCAAGCTTGCTGTCTTGATGCATACCCCTCCAATCCCTCTAAAATGTTCAATTTCCCTCGTCCTGTGCGTGTGTATCTGCAGGTATGGGTCATGGAGATCGCACCTCCACGTTCTGCGGCACGCCAGAGTTCCTGGCCCCCGAGGTGCTGACAGACAGCAACTATACCCGCTGTGTGGACTGGTGGGGTCTTGGTGTCCTCATCTTCGAGATGCTGGTGGGAGAGGTCAGTAGAATAGAGATGAATAATGGAATCTACTTTGGTCAGTTGGCTCACAAGGTCCACTCCTATGGTGAATCTTCAAAGTATTTTGAGTTTGAGGTTGAATTTACGTGTTTGGTCCAGAGAAGTTGATAGAGAAACCTAAAGGATGTTTCTAGTGAGTTGGCACAATGTCTAATCATATAGAGAACCCATTAAGTATTATTCTGATGTTTGGTCTTGCTAGAATTAAGATGTTTGGTCTTGATTTGAATTAAGATGTTTTCGGATGCTAAGGAGTGAGGTTGGTTGGACTTTTGTTGCTCTCTCTCTCCTCTTGTCTGGGGCAGTCTCCCTTCCCTGGTGACGATGAGGAGGAGGTGTTTGACAGCATAGTGAATGATGAGGTGCGCTACCCCAGGTTCCTCTCGCCAGAGTCTGTCTCCATCACCCAGAAGGTATGTGGGCCATCATAGAGAATGCCAAGAGTGTCATCAAGGCAAAGGGTAGATATTTGAAGAATCTCATATTTTAAATATATTTTGATTTGTTTAAAACTTTTCCCCTTTATTGTGTTATGTCAGTTTTGAAAAACCCTTGAATGAGTAATGTTCCAAACTTTTGACCGGGGGTGTGTATATATACAGCGGGTGAAATAAGTATTGAACACGTCACCATTTTTCTCAGTAAATATATTTCCAAAGGTGCTATTGACATGAACTTTTCACCAGATGTTGGTAACAACCCAAGTAATCCATACATACAAAGAAACCAAAACAAATAAGTTCAGAAATTAAGCTATGTGAAATGAATGAAAAAGTATTAAACACACTTACTGATATTTATTTAATACTTTGTACAAAAGCCTTTGTTGGTAATGACAGCTTCAAGACGCCTCCTGTATGGAGAAACTAGTCGCATGCATTGCTCTGGTGATTTTGGCCCATTCTTCCACACAAAGTCTTCAAATCTTGAAGGTTCCGTGGGCCTTTTCTATGAATCTTGATCTTCAGTTCTTTCCATAGATTTTCAATGGGATTTAAGTCAGGTGATTGGCTGGGCCATTCTAGCTTTATTTTCTTTGAAACCAATTGAGTTTCCTTGGCTGTGTGTTTGGGATCATTGTCTTGCTGAAATGTCCACCCTCGTTTCATCTTCATCATCCTGGTAGATGGCAGCAGATTTGTCAAGAATGTCTCTGTAAATTTGCCCATTCATCCTTCCTTCAATTATGTGAAGTTTGCCAGTACCATTTGCTGAAAAGCAGCCCCACGCCATGATGTTCCCACCTCCGAACTTCACTGTTGGTATGGTGTTTTTAGGGTGATGTGCAGTGCCATTTCTCCTCCAAACATGGTTTGTATTATGACATCCAAATCGTTCAATTTTGCTCTCATCTGACCACACTGTATTCTTCCAGTATTTCACTGGCTTTTCCAAATGTTGTGCAGCAAACTTTAAACGAGCTTCAACATGCTTTTTTTTCAGCAATGGAGTCTTGCGTGGTGAGCGTGCATACAGGCCATGGCGGTAGAGTGCATTACTTACTGTTTTCTTTGAGACAACAGTACCTGCTAATTGCAGGTCTTTTTGAAGCTCTCCACAAGTGGTCCTTGGCTCTTGGACAACTCTTCTGATTATTCTTTTCACTCCTCTGTCAAATCTTGCGAGGAGCACCTGGTCGAGGCAAATTTATGGTGAAATGATTCTTTCCACTTCCGTATTATGGCCCCAACAGTGCTCACTGGAACATTCAGAAGCTTAGAAATGCGCCTATAACCAATGCCATCATTGTTTTGCAACAATTAGTTTGCGAAGGTCTTGAGACAGCTCTTTGCTTTTACCCATCATGAGAGGTCTTGTGTGACACCTTGGCAATGAGACCTTTTTGTAGGCCATCAGTTGGGACTGAACCAGCTGATATTAATTTACACTGACAGGGGGCTGGATTGCTTTTTAATTACTGATAGTTTTCAGCTGTTGTCTTGGCTTTCCATGCCTTTTTGCACCTCCCTTTCTTCATGTGTTCAATACTAATGTGTAATTTCACATTATTACACAACTTAATTTCTGAACTTATTTGTTTTGGTTTCTTTGTATTTATGGATTACTTGGGCGTTGCCAACATCTGGTGAACATTTAATGTCAATAGCAACTTTTGGAAATATATTTACTGAGAAAAATGGTGACGTGTTCAATACTTATTTCACCCGCTGTGTGTATATAGATAGAGAGAGCGAGAGACATTATCTATCCATCTTAACAACAAACTGCATTTGTAAGTACACAAAATGAAAACTACGAGGGAAAAAAAGATTCATAGTGGGGGAGCTGAGACTGGGCCAGTGGGGGGAGCTGAGACTGGGCCTGGGCCAGTGGGGGGAAGCTGAGACTGGGCCTGGGCCAGTGGGGGGAAGCTGAGACTGGGCCTGGGCCAGTGGGGGGAAGCTGAGACTGGGCCTGGGCCAGTGGGGGGAAGCTGAGACTGGGCCTGGGCCAGTGGGGGGAAGCTGAGACTGGGCCTGGGCCAGTGGGGGGAAGCTGAGACTGGGCCTGGGCCAGTGGGGGGAAGCTGAGACTGGGCCTGGGCCAGTGGGGGGAAGCTGAGACTGGGCCTGGGCCAGTGGGGGGAAGCTGAGACTGGGCCTGGGCCAGTGGGGGGAAGCTGAGACTGGGCCTGGGCCAGTGGGGGGAAGCTGAGACTGAGCCAGGCTTTCCTGTTGTACTGCAGCTACTACAAAAGAACCCTGAGAGGAGGCTGGGATCAGGAGAGCCGGATGCCAACGAGGTCAAGAAACACCGGTTCTTCCAGGTAATAACTAGTCTTGTTTGTGGCTTTTGCATCATATCATTTCATTTCATTTGAGCATCACCAAGATTAAGGTATAATACGTTTGTGTAATTTTGTTGATCTCAGGGAATGGACTGGGCGGCCTTGCTTCACAAAAAAGTGGTTCCACCGTTCTTCCCGCGCATCAAGACGCCGGGGGACGTCAGTAACTTTGACGAGGAGTTCACAAAGCTCAAGCCGGTCCTCACCCCCCCACAGACACCCTACTTTCTCACTGCAGACCAACAGGAGATCTTTGCCGATTTTGACTTTTCCTCACTGCACTGACCTTTAAATATACACATGTATACACTGACGGATGGACAGACAGGACTGAAAGCTAAAACGGTTGCTGCTGCTCCACTGAAGCTGCTTCTTTTACTTCACTGTCTCAAACGGCTACCTGTGGCTGAATGAGTACTGACGACACAGGCCATCGTAATGTCCTCTTGGGTAGCCATCTCTCTTCAGGGCCATTACTGTTCATACTGTATGTTTTGTGGGTGATGAGAACTCCACCTGAACCTCTACAGCCAATCAGAACTGGGTGCTTGGCCTGCTGATGAGACCCCAGTCAGTTACTGTGCTGAAGAAAGGGACTCCTCATCCATGAGTGTCAGCCACTCTGAACACGTTCTTCCGTTTCTCTGCCTTGTTCAAATCTGGTTTGGTATGTCAGTCTGTATCTGTGTCCAACATCGACTTTTATTACAACTACTTGTCGTCTAAAAATTTTTTTTGCCTTTTTAAGAGGTTCCCACTCTAATATTGATAGTATATCATCTAGGTTCGACATTGATATTGCCAAATCAATACTTGACATGCCACTGTTTTGGTGCTGTGTCAACACTAATTAATATGCCGCACTTTCTTATTAATTTGTGAAACTAAACAACAATACTTTTGTTTCTTACATTGCACCAGTGCAATAATTTTGTAAAAAAAAAGATTAATTAGGTTATGCATGACTAGCACTACACTCCAATCGTAAAACTCTTTGCTGTAAATCAATATATTTTTCTATTTATTGTAACCCCACTGCGTTCTTGGATCTAACACTGACTATAGCGACTGATGTTTGTATGATTAGCCTGGGAATCCAAACTGAATCGCCATTCATTCCTAGGCTAGTGTATCTTAATGGAGGAAACGGTCCCTGAAGCTGTTTAAAAACACTGTCTTGTGCTACTTTGTAATCAACCTATTCCATGGGTCCATCTTGGGCTGGTTTAGGCCATTTAATGTCATATTGAAACTGACATGATCCTGAAGTACCTTTTCTAAAAACAAATAATAATAAACTAGTAATTGTAAGTAAACTTGGAAAGATTATACAGTTTTACGTATTCCTAACGAGTCATTTTCATTCCATTCCAGTCATGAGTATGTTGCCATTTATATATTGTATTTCATATGAACATACATGCTTTATTACTAAAATATATAAATGCTGTGAACTACAATGAAAAAGATACTGTCTAGAGATGAAACAAATGTTTTTTTTCTTTACAATGCATGAAGGAAATGTAAATTAATAAATATATCTACTGGATTCGTGAAGCATTTTTCAGAAATAAACCATTTAATTCAATGTATGCATAGAGTGATGCATTTTCAAATTATTTATAAAAATAAAAGAAATGCATACATTAACAAAATAAACAGTTCACACTGAAACCCGCACTCAAGACCAAACATTAATGTATATAAAATCACATCGCTCATCTTCAAATTCTACTGGAAGAACCAGAAAGATTTTCCAATAATATAAAAGTAGACATTGCTTATTTCAGTTTTTCTAAGCGTATCAATAGTGCAATAGGAGAGCAAACACTTGAGTTGGGGAACAGGCAACATTGCATTCTTATTTTAACTAAGATATGTCTTCGCTATACTAGTTCTCTACGATTATTCTTAGTTACTAAAAACTAGAAATTTACAAATCTAATACAAACTTTTTGTTTGTTCCAAAATTGACATTTAAAAATTTGATTTGCATCGAGTGATGAATACTTGTTTACAAAAGTAGTTGTATGACAAAAAGTGAGACGATAAATAATTGAAATTAATGATTAGGCAAGTATGGGGTTTCACCTAAGGTCATCTCTCAAACCGTTGATACAACCAATTGTGTGCTTTTCACATTTACAAGACTTTGTAAATGTGACAGGTTTATAACATATGCACTATACACACAAGTTGTTCTTTGGACATTGGAGTAGGTGGGAGTGTCCCACTGGGCACACATTGGTTGAATCAATGTTGTTTTCACATAATTCTTATGAAATTACGCTGAACCAACGAAGAACAGACATTCAGTTGACGTCTGTGCCCAGGGTAGTAGAGTTTTCAAAGACAAGGGTGAGTTGGAAGGATAGAAAATCAACATACCAAGACTAAGGATCTCACTACTATTCACAGCAATTACCTTTAACCCAGAGAGAATATCTGACCTATTTGTTTCAGTAAAACTGTTCCTGTCTCTGACAAATATACCTTTGTTCTTTCGTCAACTGACACAAATACCAGGATTGGGGTAAATTCCATTGAAATCCACTTATATACTGAACTGGAATTTCTTGAAATCCTAGTTTGGGCACAAACTGAAGTGATGAGAGGAGTCCATAGTTCATTTGGACACTTTTGTAGCTGTCTAATGTAAAGATCATAGAATGAATAGAACAAACTTGGAAGTTCTTACCCTGGCAATTTGACTGGTAAACTCATGGGTATGACTGCCTAGTATTGTGATGCAATAATTTACATGGTATTTTGGAATGTTCTATCAACTGATGTTGGTTTGCCTTGGTATGGAATGTCCATTCATCATCATGCTAACTGATGTGACTCATGCAATAGATGTAGTCAAGGGGTCAGTGGAACAGACCGTTCCATTGACCAGATTGGCGCACATTCAACAAATCTGAACTATTCGTCAAATTCATGATTTATGTATTGTAAAAGGCACACAATGTGGTTACTAAGTCCGATATGGATATACTTGGCTGTTTTTGCTGCATAATATTTAAAAGAAGTGACTGCTAAATGCTAACTCCCGTTTGTATAAGCTGGTTAGCATACAAAAATCAATGGTAGTAGTCAGTCGTTTTTACTGTAATGCAGTTAATTGGTGAGGTGTTGGGGTTGACATCCATACAAGATTTTTACCTCAACATATAGTGTGAAATACACAAACAATAGCCTAAATGTAGGCACATTTTGCTAGTGGGGCAATGAGGAGATTCGGGGTCTTTCCCCCACGGGGGGGAGAGGAGTCACATAAAGCTCTTCCTAGTAATATACTATTCCACTGACCTGTACTCATATCATATGCCAGCAATTTATCTTGCCATGACCACAATTTAGTGAGAGAATCTCTTATCAGAATGAGAGCAAATAGTGAGTGCCTGTCAGCCTCAGCCTCATTTTATTATTTTATTTAACTAGGCAAGTCCGTTAAGAACAAAATCTTATATACAATGACAGCCTAGCAGATTATTTACCTTGTCAGCTCAGGGATTCGATCCAGCAACCTTTTGGTTACTGGCCCAACACCCTAAGCACTAGGCTACCTGCCGCCCCTAATGTCACCTCAGGAATACATACACAGTAAATACAGTTGAAGTCGGAAGTTTACATACACTTAGGTTTAAGTCATTAAAGTCGGTTAGGACATCTACTTTGTGCATGACAAGTAATTCTTCCAACAATCGTTTACAGACTGATTATTTCACTTATAATTCACTATATCAAAATTCCAGTGAGTCTGAAGTTTACATACACTAAGTTGACTGTGCCTTTAAACAGCTTGGAAAATTCCAGAAAATGATGTTATGGCTTTAGAAACTTCTGATAGGATAATTGACATAATTTGAGTCAATTGGAGGTGTACCTGTGGATGTATTTCAAGGCCTACCTTCAAACTCTGTGCTTCTTTGCTCGACATCATGGGATAATATAAAGAAATCAGCCAAGTTTGTAGACCTCCACAAGTCTGGTTCATCCTTGGGAGCAATTTCCAAATGCCTGAAGGTACTACGTTCATCTGTGCAAACAATAGTACGCAAGTATAAACACCATGGGAACACGCAGACGTCATACCGCTCAGGAAGGAGACGCGTTCTGTCTCCTAGAGATGAACGTACTTTGGTGCGAAAAGTGCAAATCAATCCCAGAACAACAGCAAAGGACCTTGTGAAGATACTGGAGGAAACAGCCATGAAAGTGTCTATATCCACAGTAAAACGAGTCCTATATCGACATAATCTGAAAGGCGCTCAGCAAGGAAGAAGCCACTGCTCCAAACCACCATAAAAAAGCCAGACTACGGTTGGGGACAAAGATCGTACTTTTTGGAGAAATGTCCTCTGGTCTGATGAAACAAAAATAGAACTGTTTGGCCATAATGACCATCGTTATGTTTGGAGGGGGAGGCTTGCAAGCCCAACTGTGAAGCACGGGTAGCAGCATCATGTTGTGGGGGTGCTTTGCTGCAGGATGGACTGGTGCACTTCAAAAAACAGATGGCATCATGAGGAAGGAAAATGATGTGGATATATTGAAGTAACATCTCAAGACATCAGTCAGGAAGTTAAAGCTTGGTCGCAAATGGGTCTTCCAAATGGACAATGACCCCAAGCATAGTTCCAAAGTTGTGGAAAAATGGCTTAAGGACAACAAAGCCAAGGTATTGGAGTGGCCATCACAAAGCCCTGACCTCAATCCCATAGAAAATGTGTGGGCAGAACTGAAAAAGCGTGTGCGAGCAAGGAGGCCTACAAACCTGACTCAGTTACACCAGTTCTGTCAGGAGGAATGGGCCAAAATTCACCCAATTTATTGTGGGAATTTGTGGAAGGCTACCTGAAACGTTTGACCCAAGTTAAACAATTTAAAGGCAATGCTACCAAATACTAATTGAGTGTATGTAAACTTCTGACCCACTGGGAATGTGATGAAAGAAGTAAAAGCTGAAATAAATCATTCTCTCTACTATTATTCTGACATTTCAATTCTTAAAATAAAGTGGTGATCCTAACTGACCTAAAACAGGGAATTTTTACTAGGATTAAATGTCAGGAATTGTGAAAAACTTAGTTTAAATGTATTTGGCTAAGGTGTATGTAAACTTTACGGTTGTTAACATCAGAAGCCTCCTACCTAAGTATGATTTATTCACTACTTTAGCACACTCCGCCAACTCTGATGTCCTAGCCGTGTCTGGCTTAGGAAGTCCACCAAAAATTTCCATCCCCAACTACAATATTTCCTGCCAAAGGACGCGGAGTTGCAATCTACTGCAGAGATAGCCTGCAGAGTTCTGTCATATAATCCAGGTCTGTGCCAAAACAGTTTGAGCTTCTACTTTTAAAAATCCACCTTTCCAGAAATGTCTCTCACTGTTGCCACTTGTTACAGACCCCTCTCAGCCCCCAGCTGTGCCCTGGACACCATTTGTGAATTTATTGCCCCCCATCTATCTTTAGAGTTCATACTGTTAGGTGACCTAAACTGGGATATGCTTAACACCCCGGCCGACCTGCAATCTAAGCCTGATGCCCTCAATCTCACACAAATTATCAAGGAACCTACCAGGTACAACCCTAAATCCGTAAACATGGGTACCCTCATAGATATCATCCTGACTAACTTGCCCTCCAAATACACCTCCGCTGTCAGCGATCACTGCCTCATTGCCTGCATCCATAATGGGTCCGTGGTCAAACGACCAAACGCTCCCTAAAACACTTCAGCAAGCAGGCCTTTCTAATTGATCTGGCCCGGGTATCCTGGAAGGATATTGACCTCATCCCGTCAGTAGAGGATGCCTGGTTGTTCTTTAAAAGTGCTTCCTCACCATCTTAAATAAGCATGCCCAATTCAAAAAATGTAGAACTAAGAACAGATATAGCCCTTGGTTCACTCCAGACTTGACTGCCCTTGACCAGCACAAAAACATCCTGTGGCGTACTGCATTAGCATCTAATAGCCTCCGCGATATGCAACTTTTCAGGGAAGTCAGGAGCCAATATACACAGTCAGTTAGAAAAGCAAAGGCTAGCTTTTTCAAACAGAAATTTGCATCCTGTAGCACTAATTCCAAAAGGTTCTGGGACACTGTAAAGTCCATGGAGAACAAGGGCACCTCCTCCGAGCTGCCCACTGCACTTAGGCTAGGAAACACTGTCACCACTGATAAATCAACCAATAAGCATTTTGCTACGGCTGGCCATGCTTTCCACCTGGCTACTCCTACCCCGGCCAACAGCTCTGCACCCCCGCAGCAACTTGCCCAAGCCCCTCCTGCTTCTCCTTCACCCAAATCCAGATACAAAATCTGCTGGGCTAGACAATCTGGACCCTTTCTTTCTAAAACTATTGTTGCAACCTCTATTACTAGCCTGTTCAACCTCTCTTTCGTATCGTCTGAGATCCCTAGAGATTGGAAAGCTGCCGCGGTCATCCCCCTTTTCAAAGGGGGAGACACTCGAATCCCACCGTACCCTCTCCGCTATGCAATCTGGTTTCCGAGCTGGTCATGGGTGCACCTCAGCCACGCTCAAGGTCCTAAACGATATAACCGGCATCGATAAAAGACAGTACTGTGCAGCCGTCTTCATCGACCTGGCCAAGGCTTTCGACTCTGTCAATCACCGCAATCTTATTGTTTCTCAAATGACTGCCTCGCCTGGTTCACCAACTACTTCTAAGATAGAGTTCAGTGTGTCAAATCGGAGGGCCTGTTGTACGGACCTCTGGCAGTCTCTATGGGGGTGCCACAGGGTTCAATTCTTGGGCCGACTCTATTCTCTGTATAGATCAATGATGTCACTTTTGCTGCTAGTAACTCTCTGATCCACCTCTACGCAGACTAAACCATTCTATATACATCTTTGGACACTGTGCTAACAAACCTCCAAACGAGCTTCAATGCCATACAACACTCCGTCCGTGGCCTCCAACTGCTCTTAAATGCCAGTAAAACTAAATGCATGCTCTTCAATCGAACGCTGCCCGCACCCGCCCGCCGAACTATCATCACTACATCAGGTCATCTATAAGTCTTTGCTAGGTAAATCCCCACCTTATCTCAGCTCGCTGTTCACCATAGCAACACCCACCCGTAGCATGCGCTCCAGCAGGTATATTTCACTGTTCATCCCCAAAGCCAACACCTCCTTTGGCTGCCATTCCTTCCAGTTCTCTGCTGCCAATGACGGGAACAAATTGCAAAAATCATTGAAGCTGGAGGCCATCTCCCTCAATAACTTTAAGCATCAGCTGTCAGAGCAGCTTACCTATCACTGCACCTGTACACAGCCCATCTGTAAATAGCCTACCCTACTACCTCATCTCCATATTTATTATTTTTGCTCATTTGCACCCCAGTATCTCTATTTGCACATCATCATCTGCACATCTATCACTCCAGTGTTAATGCTAAATTTTAATTATTTCGCCACTATGGCCTATTTATTGCCTTACCTTCCTAATCTTACCACATTTGCACACACTGTACATAGATTTTCTATTGTGTTATTGACTGTACGTTTGTTTATCCCATGTGTAACTCTTGTGTTGTTGTCGCACTGCTTTGCTTTATCTTGGCCAGGTCGCAGTTGCAAATGAGAACTTGTTCTCAACTGGCCTACCTGGTTAAATAAAGGTGAAATTAAAATTAAATTCAAAAGATGTTGCTTTAATATATCCACGTAATGTTCCTTCCTCATGATGCCATCTATTTTGTGAAGTGCACCAGCCCCTCCTGCAGCAAAGCAATTCCACAACATGATGCTGCCACCCCCAATGCTTCACAGTTGGGATGGTGTTCTTCGGCTTGCAAGCCTCCCCCTCCAAACATAACGATGGTCATTATGGCCAAACAGTTCTATTTTTGTTTCATCAGACCAGAGGACATTTCTCCAAAAAGTACAATCTTAGTCCCCATGTGCAGTTGCAAACCGTAGTCTGGCTTCTTTATGGCGGTTTTGGAGCAGTGGCTTCTTCCTTGCTGAGCGGCCTTTCAGGTTATATCGATATAGGATTCACTGTGGATATAGACACTTTTGTAGCTGTTTCCTCCAGCATCTTCACAAGGTCCTTTGCTGTTGTTCTGGGATTGATTTGCACTTTTCGCACCAAAGTACATTCATCTCTAGAAGACAGAACGCGTCTCCTTCCTGAGCGGTATGACGGCTGCGTGTTCCCATGGTGTTTATACTTGCATACTATTGTTTGTACAGATGAACGTGGTACCTTCAGGCGTTTGGAAATTGCTCCCAAGGATGAACCAGACTTGTGGAGGTCTACAATTTTTGTTCTGGGGCCTTGGCTGATTTCTTTTGATTTTCCCATGATGTCGAGCAAAGAGGCACTGAGTTTGAAGGTAGGCCTTGAAATACATCCACAGGTACACCTCCAATTGACTCAAATTATGTCAATTAGCCTATCAGAAGCTTCTAAAGCCATAACATAATTTTCTGGAATTTTCCAAGCTGTTTAAAGGCACAGTCAACTTAGTGTATGTAAACTTCTGAACCACTGTAATTGTGATATAGTGAATTTTAAGTGAAATAATCTGTCTGTAAACAATTGTTGGAAGAATTACTTGTGTCATGCACAAAGTAGATGTCCTAACCGACTTGCCAAAACTATAGTTTGTTAACATGAAATCTGTGGAGTGGTTGAAAAATTAGTTTTAATGACTTCAACCTAAGTGTATGTAAACTTCCGACTTCAACTGTAATCCCAATTGAGATGTTGTGGCAGGACTTAAAACGAGCAGTTCATGCTTGAAAACCCACAAATGTCGCTGAGTTAAAGTGGTTCTGAATGGAAAAATGGGACTAAATTCCTCCACAGCGACGTGAGCGACTGATCAACAACTACAGGAAGCATTTGGTTGGAGTCATTGCAACTAAAGGTGGCACAACCAGTTATTGAGTGTAAGGGGGCAATTACTTTTTCACACGGGCATTGTGTGTTGCATAATAATAATTTATGAAATAATAAAAAATAAGTATGTAATTGTTGTGTTATTTGTTCACTTAGGTTCCCTTTATTTAATATTAGGTTTTGGTTGAAGATCCGATAACATTCAGTATCAAAAATATGCAAAAGTATAGAAAAATAAAAAAGGGGGGCAAATACTTTTTCACAGCACTGTATATAAACATGTCTAGTTAGGCTACTTCAAAGTAAGGTATCTAACTTATCCACTTGGTCCTTGATTCATTGATTGAGGGAATCCTTTTTTTTTATAAAGACAAAAGTATTTGGTTGTAATGTGGCAACCATCCTCCAGGATAGCTATTGGGTGTGCAAGCGTTTGTTCAAGCCCTGGTCTAACCACATTGTAGCCTAAACATCAGCTGCTTAACTTGACCTTGATAGGTAGACTTGGGTGTTTCAGGGCCGGATCAAAAGCCAAGCCCGCACACCCAGGAGTTCTCCAGATGGAGGACTAACATTGCAGTTCTACTTTGTGGGGGGTTAAGTGCCTTGATCAAGGGCACAACGGCAGGAGATGGTAGGGCTACATGGGATCAGACACAGCATCCTTCAAGTGTCAATAATGCTTACTTTTACATGTAGGCTATAAGAATAGTCATGAAAAGTAATGGAGAAGGTGTATGAACCCTTAACAGTGAATAATCACAGGCCTCTATAGCATAATGTAATTTCTGAATGTCAGTCAACATAGTCTAATGGACCATTTTGGAAAAAGACTGCTCCTGCACTTCTTTCATCCCAAGTCAAGCACTGTATACATTACATACTGTACATACAGTACCAGTTGAAAGTATACATTCCAGGGTTTTACTTTATTTTTTACTATTTTCTACATTGTAGAATGAAATAACACATATTGAATCATGTAGTAACCAAAAAAGTGTTCAACAAATCAAAATATATGTTATATGTTAGATTCTTAAAAGTAGCCACCCTTTGGACTCCCGAGTGGCACTGTTACTTTAACTCTGTGAAGCATTTATTTGGTCTGCAATTTCTGAGGCTGGTAACTCTAATGAACTTGTCCTCTGCAGCAGAGGTAACTCTGGGTCTTCCTTTCCTGTGGTGGTCCTCATGAGAGCCAGTGTCATCATAGAGCTTGATGGTTTTTGCGACTGCACTTGAAGAAACTTTCAAAGTTATTGACATTTTACGGACTGTCGTTTCTCTTTGCTTATTTGAGCTGTTCTTGCCATAATATGGACTTGGTATTTTACCAAATAGGGCTATCTTCTGTATACCACCCCTATCTTGTCACAACACAACTGATATTTTTTTAATAAGGCACACCTGTTAATTGAAATGCATTCCAGGTGACTACCTCATGAAGCTGGTTAAGAGAATGCCAAGAGTGTGCAAAGAAAGAAATTTCCCCCTCAGGGATCAATAAAGTACCTATCTATCTATCTATCTATCTATTTATTTAAGCTCAAATAACATTTTATTTGTCACAAATACGCCAAATACAACAGTGAAATGCTTACTTACAAGCCTTTAACCAACAATGCAGTTAAGAAAAATAAGTGTTGAGTAAAAAATATAGATAAGTAAAAAAAAAAGAGCAGCAGTAAAATAACAGTAGTGAGGCCATATACAGGGGGTACAGGTTAGTCGAGGTAATATGTACATGCAAAGTCAATGCAAAGTGTGGCTACTTTGAAGAATCTCAAACATAAAATATATTTTGATTTGTTTAACACTTTGTTTATTTCATTGATTTGATAGTAAAAATAAAGAAAAACCCTAGAATGAGTAGGTGTCCAAACCTTTGACTGGTACCGTATATACATTTTTCAACGGGCAGCTACGAACAGGTACCGGTATGCATCAAGTTACAAGAGCTGACCGAATATAGCGAGCGAGCCTTTCTAACCAAATGCCCACATAATGGTAGCTAGTTAGCGGTCTGCGTTATCTAGCCCAACAGCTCGAGGCTTCTTTCGATGTGATGGAATTGCAATCAAATGGCAACTAGTCTAACATTAACTAAATTCCCAAATTAACATACCAAGCTTTTTGCTTAGATACATACAACCAGTGAGCTGCCTATATTTCGTCCCAATCGAATAATATATTTCGATTATTTTCGCTCTAATAAATATGATAAGAGCATCTCTGGAGAGCAGCAATATTAGTGTACGCGTTGCTGGATACGTTAGTTGTATTGGTCAGTTGCATTCACGTGGTGCATTATATGATGTTTGCTACGTTCATGTGCTGCTCTCGGAATTTCACAACACTTACTGGGAAACTCGTTGTGTATTCATGTGCTATCTAAACGGACCATAAAAAGATTTCCCGACGCCAAAACTGTTCATTTATGTCCTTCCAACCAAACCAGAATGACGAGTTGGAATATGGGGAAACAACTTGAACCGTGACTACCAACTGAGCCACACAGGACCCGGTGTCCTGTAAAGGATGGACACTGAATCATGTTACGCGTTGTGTTGCCACTGGATGGCAATATTATCACATTAACTGTATTGATGATACAAAAAAGATGGTCGTCACTAGTTACCACAGCCACAAAGTCATCAATACAGCATTTTTCTACAATGTATCTTCTTACATTTTTTATTTTAAACCTAAACTTAACCATATCCTTAACTACGCTGCTAACCTAATGCCTAACTCTAACCTGACATTAAAACCAAAAAGCTTATTTTAGTTTTCATTCATCTTTACAATATAGCCAATTTGGACATCCTGGCTGTGGTAACTACTGACAACAAAAGGGGAGAGGTAAAGAAAATGTATAAAATAAAGTATGCATTTCAGTCAGAAAGGTTAGAAAAGCTTTATAACTTCCACATTTGCGTTGATCATTAACATTTGACATTATACAAACAGGGTAAAAAAAAAGGTCAATTCATTTCTTCAAAGCGTATCAAAAAGTAAAAACATAATCAAAGATGTATTAAGTTATCATGATTATAGTACTTGATTTTTGCTTTATGGAGAACTTTTAGACCATTGAACTTTTCCAAATCCATATTGAAATGTGTATCCTGTTTAAATTAAGTCCATAAAATTAAACCAGAAGATAAACACATAAAGTGTCTTAAAGTGCTAGATTAACTTGTTTCCTTTAAGCAATAGATCATAGAGGAGTAATGGACTTAAACAATATTGTAATGAAGCACGTTTGGATACAAAAATTCCCTTCTAGTTGCCAATACATCTTTGTGCTCTGGTCCCTTTTTCTCAACACTTAATGAAAATCTGAAAGGACCAGATAGTTATGAGCAGAGTTGTAGGGTAACTAATTACATGAACATGTAAATAGTTAATCTGATTGCCAAAAAAAAACAAACTGTAATCAGATACATTACCAGAAAAAATATTGTAATCAGATTACAGAAACTTTTGAAAAACTAAATGATTACTTCTTTGATTACTTAAATTCAGAAATGATTTTTGCGGGGGAAAAATACAATATGACACCTCTCTGTTGTCTCAATTACATTCAATTAAGCATTGAAACATTTTTGGACAGGTAACTAGTAATGGATTACATTGAGAAAGTAACCTTCCCAACCCTGGGAGAGACATGCCATTCGGGGCAACAAAGGGCTCCATTTTGAAATTCGACCAAGGAATGAGCATCTCATATCAACAGGCCCAACTGCTCAAGAGGTAAGCTCATCTGATGGGAACAGTGTACTGTAGAGCTAGCTACTGGGCCTGGAGGAGTTCCTTTGCCCTGTTCTCATCCAGAAGGAAGGGGGTCGTCAGGACCTTTTGTCCCAGCAGAGGCTCCAAACCCTGGGGTAGACAGACAAGGAGAGAGCAGATATGGAGAGAGCAGCTTTAGTCTGCCATACTTGACTGAGCAGTTTAGACTGACTGAAGTCTGTGAGAGGGGACCATAATGCCATGATCTACTCACACTAACTCCTCCCATACTTCGAGCGGCTTTCCCTCATATAAGTCAACATGCAGGGCGTTTTTTTACTTTAGAGCCAAGCACTTAGCTAAATTTGTTAGTGTCCAAGTCTCCCATTGAAATCAATGAAGGATTTATTTGAAAGTGTGCATTTCGAGTAAAAAAATACCCCCCCCCCCCCCTTATCTCTCATGGGAAAGAGCCGGTGGATATCATGTTCTCGAGGACAAGAATACAACGAGGACAAGAATACAACAGAACACTTTCCTAATTTGCCATGAGTGTACATTAACAATATTAGAGTGGTGAAGTAACTGCTCAGTCTAGTGTAACCTTACAGAGAAACTCAAACTCAACACTGGACCCTGCAGGTGAAATATTAATGGTCATGTTGTTAGGACTCCAATGGCAGAAAATAAATGACAGGAAGTAACATCACATAGGAACTGTTGTTGTGGCCTCACCTCTCCGAAGAAAGACACCAGCGGGGAGATCTCACAGACAGCTGGTGGGTCTTCATCCTGTGTCACTCTAACAAGAATGTGAAAAAGGAAATAAATCATTATCCCAATGGTTCAGGTGCTGGACAGACCAACATATAGGAAAAAATGAAAGATGCCTGCAATTGATATAATCCCAACTGTGATTTATTGGTGAGATAAGCGCATGTGTACACCCGCACACACCCTCCAATCCCCATTGAGATCCCCATATGTTATGTAAAGTAAGGCTCGCTCCCACCTGGGTCTAGGAGGTAGGGCCTTCCCTTGGGCATCCAGGAAGCTAGCTCCTGCAGCCATCGCCCAGCGATAGTGCTGTGCCAGTAAGGATCGCCTGGCTGTGGTAGGAGTGTCGAGAGGTGCCCCATCAGCATTTTTCAATGGCGAGAATTCTTCCTCTCTCAGAACCTCAAATGCCACAAATTTCCTGCCAATGTCAGGAGGAAAATGTCTCATCGGTTTTGTGTGATTGTGCTGGAGAATGTCATTCAGTGGCACATTTTTTTACTGTGCTCTGTTTACATGATATTTTACATGCATTAATATTAAATTAAGTTTAAATAAGCAATCGTTTTGTTAAAATAAGCAGTCATTTTATGGTTACTATGCAACGTTAGTCAAATTGTCATAAATATCAGTAAAATATCAGAAACTGTAGGAATATTGTGTACTGCAAATCAGTCACAAAATTTGAATTTCACCTTGAAAACTGAAAGACATCAAAAACAAACTTCTCCATTTTGATCCCATTGGGCTTGGTGGGTTTCACCAGGTTTCCTTCTCTGTCCACAAAAGGGACTTTCTTAAGTGCCACATGCTGCTTTAGCTGGCCCTGAAACTTCCTGAGGAGATAGGCGGATGAATGGAAAACATTACTGTTAATCACGAGTTGGTTTTGCCCAGACAGTCGTATCAGCAATATTTTTAACCAGGCAAGTCAGTTGAGAACAAGTTCTTATTTACAATGATGGCCTACCGGGGAACAGTGGGTTAACTGCCTTGTTCAGGGGCAGAACGACAGATTATTTACCTTGTCAACTCAGGGATTCGATCCAGCAACCTTTCGGTTACTGGCCCAACACCCTAACCAATAAGCTACCTGCCGCCCCTTAAAAATGCAATATGACAAGACAGTGACAGTGTGCAAAATTGTGCAGGAGTGGGGTTCAAGTTATTTCAACTCATTGCATTCGAGAAATGAACTTTCATTTAATGTAATAATATAACTTATTGAACCAATGCAATGCCCCATTACATGCAGCAAGAATTCTGTTCTTATTTTATTCTAACTGAAGTGTTGTGCACATGACTTGTACATAGTGGTTATATTTTTTCCCCATCACAGTATGCATCTCTTCATCTCACTCACTGTGTCACTTCGTTGAGGAAGGTCCGTGTGAAGAAGTGGTTGCAGATGTTTCCTGCGCTGTACACCAGCTCTCCTCCTGGGTCTCGCTGCTCGGCCGTCTCTGGGCGGAGTTCGCTGTACTCCACCACCTGGTACACCCCCTTCACCTTGCACACCACGCCCACCGGCTCCGATGGGTACGCCTTCTCAACCACCTGGAAATAGTAATGTCAACTGTCATAGCATTTGAAA
Source organism: Thymallus thymallus (assembly GCA_023634145.1). Lineage (NCBI taxonomy): Eukaryota > Metazoa > Chordata > Actinopteri > Salmoniformes > Salmonidae > Thymallus > Thymallus thymallus. The sequence continues at coordinate 9,649,039 of CM042403.1, read as the reverse complement.
TCTTAAGAACATAGAACCAAATGTGCATATAAATAACACACATATAACAAGTATATAACCTAATAACCGAGTGCCACAAGTGTGAATCAGGAAAATATGCCCGCATGATTACACTGTGGGTGTGATGATTGTCTTTAGTTTACCTTGGCACCGCAGTCTGCTCCTTTGCTCACGCAGAAACCAATGAAGATGGGGTCGGCCATTTTGACCAGGATGTTGTCAACACAGTAGACGTGGAGGTACTCCACACCCCTCTTCTCCATGTCCTCAAGGACCTTGTTATCTACCAGAGCTCGGTACAGGCCACCATTTCCATCTGAAGGTTAGAGAAATGGAAAATAGAGAAATGGATTAATATGGACTGCCCCTATCAACTAAATTGCATTAACCCTCCTGTTATCTTTGGGGTCAAACGTCTCTAAATACATGATTGACATCCTTTCAATGGCTTTTCCTAATTTAATGGGGACAACTGGGTAAACATAAAATTAACATGATGATATGTTTTCAATGTCCTGTACACATTTTGTAGCATCCGTGTTCTTTGGGGTCAATTTGACCCCAGGCTGTTTTAGCTGTACAAAACATATAAGAAATATCACAATTTTACACACATTTGTTTTGGATGATATTGAGGTCACTATAACATGCAATTTTATAATCTTCAAAAAACTTCCCTCTGCTTTAGGGCCCTAACCTAACATAACCATACATGTACACTCTTAGAAAAAAAGGGTTCTTCGGCTGTCCCCATAGGAGAACCCTTTGAAGAACCCTTTTTGGTTCCAGGTAGAACCCTTTTGGGTTCCATATAGAACCCTTTCCACAGAGGATTCAACATGGAACCCAAAAGGGTTTTACTTGGAGCGAAAAAGGGTTCTGCAAAGGGTTATCCTATGGTGACAGCCTAAGAACCCCTTTGGTTCTAAGAGTGTAGTATTGCGAGAACCACTGATATTTCCCACGCGGTGGGGGATGGGAAAACATTATTCTTCGGAGGACACTAATAGTTCACCCAACATAGGGGAGGAGCAAACATATAAAAGCTTGCACAGCAGCCTTCTAAACCATTTCTCTTGGTGCTCTGTGGGCTCTCTCTCAATTGAAAATTACCTCTAAGCAAAGGTTAAAGTCAATGAGGTTTTGTCACAGCTCTTTGACAGTGAAAGTGACATAGAGGAGAATGTGTGAGGACCCTGATTATGAGGCATCCTCCTCTGATGAGAATGAGACTCTTAGTGTTGACCCTCCTGTTGTCTCTCAACCACCAGCAGACACATTTCCTGGTTGTTAAAATTCTAATAGTTAGCTTAATTTCAGTTTATGTGACAAAACAAGAAGTCGGTGTGTAGAGCATGAGTACTCAACTCTTACCCTACGAGGTCCGGAACCTGCTTGTTTTCTGTTCTACCTAATAATTAATTGCACACACCTGGTGTCCCAGGTCTAAAGCAGTCCCTGATTAGAGGGGAACAATAAAAAAATGTAGAGGAACTGGCTTCGAGGTCCAGAGTTGAGTTTGAGCGGTGTAGAGAATCATTCTACCATCTAAACCGCTGTGAAATATGTTTCCCATAACCAAAAATATTTTATTTTCAGCGGTTTGAAACTGGTGTACAAAACAGAAAGTAAAAGATTCAAACCGTAAAATAAAGAATGGGAAGCATAGAAATAGCGCACATAGAACATATATACCGCTTCATAGACTTTTGGTCGCCCCAAAAGTTTAAAATTCCTGCTTTAACAAAAACTAATCTGCCAACCCTCTCCATGCCATTTTCTTACCTGGGGCCATAGCTATCTTCCCTTTGTCCTGTAGGATGACCTTTCCATCAAAGGTCACAGCAGGGATCATCCTTTGCTCAAACATGACAACATCAGAAGGATCCAGACCAAAATACTTATTCTCCTGGAAGAACTTCTTGGTAGGATCCAGGGTAAACTCACTGGTCATGATGTACCTGATGATGGCAGAAGAGTAGCATAGAGCACAGAGAGGAAAACCAATGTCAGAGAGTAGGAACGCTCAGTCAAATTGAGAACTTTGGAGTTTGCAAATATAGTATAGTGTGTGATCTACAGTTTAAGAGCACTATTTTTTATTTTGTTTTGATGTGTTTGGAAATGCATCTGATTCTGCACATTGAATTGACATTTTGCCAGCTCATAAAATGAGAGCAGTCAATTGACCGCCATGAGATCTCACCATGGTACTGTGCACTTTGATTCATGCTTTGCATTCGCCAGCTCTTGTATTTTGCGGATGCGCTCTGCCTGGATTTGATACAGAGTGTTGGTGCTCGGGAGACCCACATTGTACATCCCTTTGGGATATGGAACCCCAAGACGGGTCCCCTGGCCACCAGCCAACAGCAGCACAGCTACTCTGTTCTGGGAAATTTGCAAAAACCCTGTAAAAGGGCAATACCAGGGGAAAGAAACAAATCATTACAGGACCATGACAGAGCAGACAAACCAAAGAAACAAGTGTGACACTGACATTTACCAGTCACCAAACAGGTGTTAGTATCATTCATTTGCTGTGGTTTTATAGAGTAATGTAGCTGCTACAGTCCTAATGTACTAATACAAAAAAAAACATTTGGGAATCCTTGACCTATGCTTGATCAAAATGTCTAATTGCCATACATTCAAATGACAGTGGGACCCAGGCACCGATTGAGGTCTAAGCGTGCCTGAGCACCTGCCCTTTGCCCTCCTATGAGTTTTTGTAATCATTAAATGTTTTCTCTTGCTATTTAAATGAATTACCCATCAAACTAGCTCATTTCTTGGGTAATTCACCTTCCCCCATCTACACTCGTCCTGCAGGTAGAACCCACTGGGCACACAATGGAATCAACGTTGCTTTCACTTCATTTCAATGAAATGAACCAACGTCTAATTGACTTCTGTGGGAAGCAACCTGCGCTGAACGGTAGTGTAGAAGTGGCTTCCTTTTGATTCTCAGGGAAGGCTTAAATTCGGCTGTTCGTTAGTAGCAGCAGAATAAACTCCAATCACTAGTAAAGACTAGATAGAATGGTTTCAACAGCACATCTAACTAGCTAGCTATCGGATTTACATAATCTGCATTCGCTATCAGATGATAGCACGTCCCTCTTTGTATGTAAACTCGCGAGATCAGGATGGTTCGTACATTTTACATTTCAGTCATTTAGCAGACGCTCTTATCCAGAGCGACATACAGTTAGTTAGGGAATCGAACCCACTACCCTAGCGTTGCAAGCGCAATGCTCTACCATCTGAACTACACGGGAGGCTACCCTCTGAGCAGTAGGCTATAAACTTGCTTACAGTGAGATGAGGGATTTTGCAGAAAATAAAGGCCTATGCTAATATATACATATATTTATTTTTTTAATTTGGTTACAGGAGCATTAGATACTTATATCGTGAATAGTCAGTCCTTGTATCCCATATTGTCTATGCATTTAAGAGGTTACATTTTCTCCAGCTGGTAGGCTACTTGTTTAATGGCTGATTTCCCCTTAAAGTAGCTAGTTGAGTGTTTACTTTTCTCATATCGAGAATACCGTAGCCTACCTTCATTTTCCCAGCCAGTTAAGGCGGTTTGATCACTCTTCCGAATGCTCCCGATGAATTCTGAAGATACTGGCTCAATTTGCTGGTCCGCGGTTGTTGCGGAATGACCAGCTTTAGCAGACACCGCGGCCAGTTCACAGTGCTCGCGCAATTCATGCAAGTCCAACTGAGACAACTCGACCAGAAATGTGTTTTTTTCATCCCCAGAAAGTTCGGACCAAAATTGCAGAATATGAGACTGTCCTGCATGTTCTAAATAAGATTTTACTTCCTCAAATGAAAGCATTTTCCCGACCTAATATTCACAAGAAAGCAAGTTCAATTATACCATGTTAGAAGGCAGTGGTAAAGGTTAGTGACTTGATCTATCTTCGGTTTGTTACTCCCTTCGTCAAGAACTCGTGACTTGTGTAGGACTCAGGAGGAAAGAGCAAAATACACAAAGGCTGTCTTGTCATGAAATTTGAGTTGCTGGCCGTAGTTGGGCAAAGCAAAACCATACATCTGCTCATTCATCAAAATATGAAGAAAAACTTTAGTTTTGGATGCGGTTGGCTTGCCATATTACAAAGGCTACAGTATCCAACTGCAGCCCTGGAGAAGGATAAAATCGAGTGGAAATCATGTGATTGCTCCAAGGAAAGAAGGAAGGATGCATTTTTAAAGTATTCGATTTCAACACGGCGAAATCGTTCTAGTAGGGAGGAGTTTTCTTTCTTTGGAAGTGAATGCGCGTTCTGGCGAGCGCGAGAAGAGGAGTGCGTGTGCATGAGTAAATCCTCTCGTTCACGACACACGCTTTATTTGCACTCTCCACCATTCAAGGTGGAACTTCACCTTTCTCTTCACAGAGGAGACGTCTAAGCAGCAGGGAATATATATATTCTGACGCAAACATCTAAGGTGTTCGAAAATCATGGCAGCCTCGTCGGCGAAAGTCGTTAGAAAGGAGAACTCTAATCATGATGGAGCGGACGAGACCTCCGGTAAGAAATGGCGGCCTCCTGTACAACGCGATTTAGTTGTTTTTATATTGCGATAACGCTACCATGGCGTGTACTTTTGGTTTAGCTAACGCTATTTGGTTAGCCTGAAACAATGTACTTATTTGATGGAGGCTTTAGCCAACGGTAAAATATGATTGCTCGCGCAGGACTAGTGAGAACAGAACTTGCTAACTAGCTAGCCAACTATGCTACAACGTCGTTGGAGGAGGCCATGTTGAGCTCATTGTGCCACGCAGATTTGGGAGGAATTTGCGTGTACTTCCAAATTAAATGTACTTGTTACGGTTAACTAAATTGCACACGTTTCGTTAACTAACGTTGTTGGTTACGAAATAGCCCGTTAGTAAACTAACAAATGCGCTAACTAAGTTGGCTAACTAGCTAACATTTGTTTGCGCGAGGCCCGGTATTCATTGTTGCTCCGCCATCGCGGTTTGCACCCACGCATTGAAGTAATTTGCCATTGTAAACTAACAAAATTCAGTAGTAGGGTGGGCACGGATTTATGAGTACCAACGAAATGTTGCATTAGTAAGACACTAGTAGGGTCGGCCGGAATGCCAACAGGCGGTCGGCGAGGGGCGAGATCAGTCCCCAGCGTGCGGCGGCCACTTCATTCAAACCACGCGGCCTTGAGGAACAGCAGGAAGCTGCATCAGAGCACTTTGGCTAGCTTAGCTAGAGCTAGTTTACTTAGCTTATTACTACAAAAGATGGCGGAATGCGTAACTTGTGTATCCTATACTCAAGTCTTCACGTAATATACATTGTTTACGGGGGTTGGTTCTTTAACCTGTTATTTTTTTTACCAGCAGCCAGATTTTTTTACCCCCATATACATGCCCATACAATTTCATTTTCTTTCAAGAAAATTAACACTGATTTCATATCTTTCAGAAAAAGAGCAACAAGAAGCTATTGAACACATTGACGAAGTACAAAATGAAATTGACAGGTGAGCTAATTGTCCTGAGACGTTCGTTTTTGTTTTTTTGACTGCCATTTTACCTTGCGAATATCGTCAAATTGTGGTGTTGCACGATTATCTTCCCTTTAGATTGAACGAACAGGCAAGTGAGGAGATTTTAAAAGTAGAGCAGAAGTACAATAAGTTACGCCAGCCATTCTTCCAGAAGCGGTCAGAACTCATAGCTAAAATCCCCAACTTCTGGGTCACAACATTCGTCAACCACCCACAAGGTAAGTGCAGATATTATCCTCTTATTTCAATAGTCCCATATTATTTTCTTGATGAATGAAGACTTATTGCACATGACAAACTGTCCATCACTGTCCATTAGCATCTGTCTGATTACGGTGTTGCTATACAAACTGCTGTTGTCCAGTACACAAACTTTCTGTTCTGGTTCTCAGTTTCCGCCCTTCTTGGTGAGGAGGATGAAGAGGCACTTCATTACCTTACCAGAGTGGAGGTGACTGAGTTTGAGGACATCAAGTCAGGTTACAGAATAGATTTTGTAAGTATTTACATATTTTTGTGTACATTTTAAACAAAATGTTGCATAAACTAATCTCTTTTTTATTTTTTCCAGTACTTTGATGAGAATCCGTACTTTGAGAACAAAATCCTCTCCAAAGAGTTTCACTTGAATGAAAGTGGGGACCCATCTTCAAAGTCAACTGAAATCAAATGGAAGGCTGGAAAGGTATGTTTACACATCTCAATTTTTACAGGGCATCTCATAACTAAATATTTTTTATATATTTCAAGTGCTGTCGTGTGATGTCATGTTGCAGAAAACCAAAGCAAACTGCATGGTGTCGCTGCTTTTTGATTATTTAGCTTTTCCCCCTGCTCACAGGACCTGACAAAGCGTGCCGGCCAAACGCCTAACAAAGCGGGTAAGAAGAGGCAACACGAAGAACCAGAGAGCTTCTTCACCTGGTTCACAGATCACTCTGACGCAGGGGCAGACGAACTAGGAGAGGTCGTTAAGGACGACATCTGGCCAAACCCATTGCAGTACTACCTGGTATGATTCTGTGCTATTGTCCATAGTTCTTTGACTGCCCATGGTGTTTAAAAATGGTTTGAATTGGTGTCAACCTAGTCTTACTCTGGTAGGCCAGAGTATTCTGAAAGTAATTATAAAAAATATCCTGGCGTTAGGGCCATAGGGTTAGACCAACGTGGCTCTGTACAAGTTGAATTATGCAAGATTTTTTTCTAAATGGTGTTTGGGGGTCAATTTCAGAAGTGTGTAGAATAACCATAGGGTTCTACGGAACATGACTAAACCATATCAGCCACCTAGACATCTCAGCTGGATGCGTAGATTCTGAACTGTAAATCGTTTCATGCTGGCATTGTCTGGGAACTCGTATTCATATAACATCTCAACTCCACCAGGTCCCTGACATGGATGATGAGGAAGGGGAAGGTGAGGATGATGAAGAAGAGGGCTTGGAGGACATCGACGAGGAAGGGGATGAGGATGAAGGAGAGGAAGATGATGAAGAAGGAGAAGATGGAGAGGTATGGTAGATTTCACTCCAGTCTTGTTTGCACACTATTGTACAACTTTTCCTGCCTTTATTTTTGTAATGTGGTGGAAGACTGCTGCTTGTTTGAAGTGTTCGTCTATACAATCATGGGGGTAACCGTGTATCTCTCTTCAACAGGATGATGGCGAGGATGATTAAGGCCGAAAAATAACCTGTTCCAACCTACACCTTTTCCTGTTCTTTCCTTTTAATCATCCTTCAACGCTTGGGAGCAAGAAGCTTTATTTTCATTTTATTTTTGTATTTTTGTGCTCTGTCTCCTGTTCCACAAGCTTCCGCCTGTCCATACCATGTCTGAAGACGAGTAAATTCCTAGGCCCACATCAGAAAACTCTTGACGTCTCACGTGTCATAAAACTACTACACATGTCCATAAAGACCAATAAAAGAAAAGTACTAGCATACTGCACGTAATCTTATATAGACTAAAATAAAGCCGAATAGCAATTTATGTATCATAAGGTTTCTGTTAAACTTGTGAGTTGAATAAAGATAAGCCATGGTGCAGTGATAACTTACTCTTAGCATCCCTGGACACTTACTTTTTTTTATATATACATTTTCTTTAACGCAGAGTTTGGGGGGGGGCTGTCTCCTGGAGTTAACACTTCTTTGTCATGCGTTGTACTACCGGAAGGCACCAGCTTGTTCCTGTCAGCGATTGTAAATGTTTTGGGGTTGATATCTTGGTATGACACGGTTATTATTGTAGACAGTTAAATGGGGTTTGGTGGGGTAAGTGGGCATTTGACACCTCAACATTTGGGTTTATGTTGGTTGACTTTTCATTGTAATGTTTTACAGACACCCATGAGGTTTGAAAATTACATTTTTAATAAAAACAAAACCCAAAAAATTGTCTTAACTTTGAGCTTGGCTAATTTAACAGGTTATTTAAATAAAAAGTTAAAACCCTGTAGAATCTCATAGGATATACTGGTGATCTCCACATTTTCCACTGGAAAACTGTTCACGTTAACATTTATGTGTACCAGTTGCTTTGTTACAATAAATGTATAAACAATTGTTTGGGGTAGTTTCTGAACTGTTTTGATGCTGGTGTGGGGGTGAAGAAAAAAAACTAATTTAAGCTTATTTTTGACTGTCCAAAAAGCCGCCTACTGATCTTCACAGATTTTCAAGGTCATCCATTCTTGTTCTGTAGTCACAACAGCCAGTCAGTCGATCACTATAACGGTTTAATCAAATACTTTATAAAGCCCTCTGTGGTTGAATAATGGATCACTCGTGCTCGATAGGACCACTGCCTTTGTCTACTCTATCCAAACAAAACACGCCCTTCCCCTGCTTGGCAGGCGAGAATTTGACCAGAAATGCTTGAGAAATATTAAACCATGGCCCAGACATTGTGACCCTGTTAAAATTATTGCACCAGGTCAGATCTAGCCTGCTTGTCACGCGTTTGTCATGCCAATCATACGTTTTCGTCTTTGCTATTGCTTTCACCGATCCAATCAGATCCGCGATTACTTCAGGGCAGGGAAGAAGGAAGGGTGCATTGTAAAAGTATTCGAACATGGCCAAAATGACGTCACTAGACCAATGAGAGGGGAATGCGCATGGCGCTTAGAACCCCCCCCGGATGGTCCAATCGTCGAAGTGTTTCCAAGGAAGCCGAGAAAAACGTGGCCATCTCTAAACATGGCTTTTTGTGTTGAATACATACAATCATTTTCATTGATATGTAAAGCCGTATGGGGATGTTATTAATGTGCTACTAGCTAGACAGGTACGTCTGAGGCACAGTAATCATGTTCACTGATGAAACTTTGGATGCCTTGGGCGTTGAGTCGCTTTGGAGGAAATCGCAACAGTTGGCACAGGAGTCGGTATGTTCTGTTGACAACCTAGTTAGCTATCATCAGAGGTTTTGCTATGGCATGCTAGCTGAGTATTTGTTTAGCTAACTATATATGTCGTGTACGTTTACCTACCTGGCTATATATGCCAAGGCTATAGGCCCTGAAGAGATCAGACACATGGATACTACCAGTGGAGAATATTGCTAAAGCTTCTGAATCTACCAGTCACTGCCTTTAGTTTGCCAAAATAGCTAGCTAGTTAGCGATGATAGTCTGGAGCAACAGTCTGCACATCCTGATCAGTGTTGGTGATGGCCTGTCCAAAGTGTCATTTTCAGCGTTGTTGTGAAGCCCAACACATTTGTAAACATACTAGTAACTTGTTGAATAATGACAAGGTACAAACAAGTTTCTCATCAACAGTTGGTGGAATTACTGACACGCTTGGATCAACTGCAGTCAGAAACATTTGTGCAATGCAAAATTCAGAGTTTCTTCTTGACAATAATCAAGCCAGCTATGGGCATGTTTTGACATGTATTTAGGCTTAATATAACCCTAGTAGGCTATGTCTGTTGGTTTTTCAGAGAGGCTGTCAAACCCGGCCCATACACACAGCTGAGGCTGAAATACAGCCCCTGCTTAATGCAGATAATGGCACCCAGACAGATCCACAAGACCACCTCACAGACCAACACCCCCTTGAAGGTGAGCTCCGACCAGAGTCTCCTGGGCTGAGGGACTTCCTGCATCGAGTGGAGGATATGATTGTCAAGGAGTTGGCCAACAACACTAAGAGTCATGCATTTGATGGGTTCGACGTGAATTGGGAGGATCAAAACGAGACAGTGAGAATAGTATAAGTAACACACTAACAAAATGTGTAATCTCACAGTGTGCATTATTTTCATGTAAAAAAATAAAATCCTTTTGTTTACTTAGTCAATATTTTCTTAAAACTGCATTGGTGGTTAAGGGCCTGTTCTATTTGGCGCATGTGACAACATTTGATATGATATTGGACTAACTATTATTCTTTTGTGCATTTCCCCCTATTGAATTGTCGATTCTAAAATGTGTTTGTGTGTAGGTTTCATGCATGCATCGTCTCCAGCACCCCAGTGCTCAGGAGACGGGTCTTCAAATTACCAGCATATCCTGGAGTTGCACAGGTTCAGTAATCGCCTGCGCCTTCGGTCGGTATGTTCAAACTCAAGACTTCAGTCTTCCTTCACATTCATTTGCCAACATGTTTGCCAACATCGTAGTTGTGTAGGCAGAACTTGAGATGAACAGTGATCTATCTTATCTGTTCTCTGTCTCAGTGTTGATGATGGAGACTGGAGCACAGAGAAGTCCTGTGTGTGCACTTGGAACCTGGACCGCAGAGGCCTGAACCCCAAACGACCAGACACGGTCATAGACGTGGCCAGGCCTGTCATGTCTCTGTCCTTCCACCCCTCTCAACCCTCTCTCATAGCTGGTATGCACCTCCATGTTGCGTCTGCCAGTGGTTTGATCACCCACTGATCTCAGTACATAAATACAACGGTCCTGTGTACCTTACTTCTCTCACCATCTACCCAACGCCACAGGGGGTCTTTACAGTGGAGAGGTAGTGGTCTGGGACACAAACAGGACACAGGACCTAATTTTGGCGCAAACAGGAATGTCGACCGACACTCACCGGGAGCCAGTCTACCAGGTATAGACACCTCATACTGTCTCCTATGGCACTAAAACACACCTTCATTCAGGAGAACACGTTAACCGATGGTAAATGCTTTATCTAGTATTGGTTATTCTCATGGTGTAATTTGTACACAGTCCCTATGTACAGTAGGTCCCTTGTATATTACTAATAAACCACATGAATATCACATAAATGAGATGACAGTAAGACTTTGATAGGCACCAAACAGAAGACAAGGGATTGAAACTGAGGGACTACCTGGACTTGTCCAATAAGAAACACACATTGTCAGTAGCAAGCCGTAATAAACGACACAGGTCTGAACAAGTGTGTTTTCAGGTAGCCTGGGTCCCCGGACCAAGGCGAGGGGAGATGGTGGTGCTGAGTGCTGGCTCCGGGGGAAGGGTGCTGCTGTGGACAGTGGACTCAGACAAGGGGAGGCTGGTGCTCAGTTCTGGCTTTGCCCTCGTCAGACAGCAGGTGCCTCACAACAGTGCACTGAGCAAGGTGAGACTTGAGATACAGGGGCCAACGTGGTATGGCAACGTTGTGATTTATAGACCGTGAAAATGTATTTAGATATTGCATGAAAATGTGTGATTAATAGATTAAATATGATTGTGTTATTTACAAAACTGTATGAATGTGTATAGACATTTAGCTATAGACATTTTTTTCTTAAATCTTCCAAAAATATTGTTTTTCTTGTAACGGTACCTGCCTGCCTTCTACAGGGCAGAGGGAGCAGCAATGTGGGGGTCACGTCCCTGGCCCTATCCCCCTGGGACTTGGACACATTCCTGGTGGGCTCCGAAAGTGGCCTGGTCCTCAAGTGCTCCTTCTCAGCCCAGACGCTGGCGGCGGCGCCCCCTGATGGAGAGAGTGTGACGCTGCGTGCCCCAGCCCAGTTCTCTTTCAGCCCCCGAGGAGGCCCAATCCACTCCTTGCACTGCTCCCCTTTCCACAGGTGAGAGAGATGTGGGTGGGAAGATCTCTATTGCATTCTCCTCATCTCCTTCTCAAAACCCATTGGATGAGCAAGCCAGAGGTCCCTCCCCTCGAATGGGTTTTGAGGAGAGAGGATGCAAAGAGTATGCAATTGAGATCTTCCCCAATGGTTCAGGTCTGGTGGTTTTAGTGAGAAATTATCCAGACCGAACGCTTGAGAATATGGTTTAAGATTTACAAAAATAACTGAACATTCCTTTACTCTGACCTCTGAATTAGTCGTTATTTTGTTTAATGCAAAAACCCAGGAGCGAACCAGTGCTGTTCATGTTTACCTGCTTATGTTTATTAAAGTTTTCCCTGTTCCTATGGTACCTTTGGAAGTGTGTAGCTAACTCACATCTCGCAATAGATCTCAAAATAAGCTTTGAACTCTACAACTGTAAAATATTAGCAAAATGCTTTATAGTACCATATCATTCTGTTAAATGAATCAAAGTAATGATCTAGTTCTCTCCTATTTCGTGTCTAAGGAACCTGTTTGTCAGCGTCGGGACTGACGGCCTGGCCCACCTCCACTCTCTGCTGCAGCCCGATCCTCTGCTCTCGCTGCGGGTGTCCGACTCTTATGTGTTCGGGGTACGCTGGTCGCCAACGAGGCCCCTCCTCTTTGCCGCTGCCACAGGACAAGGTATGCTCCATTTCAGCTCATTCTCAATTGGTTCACAGAACATCGCTATAAATAGTCTTACTTGAGCCAGAGTTAATATATTGAAAATCATTAAGGGCCTCATTCAGACTAGCGATAAGTTAACATTTGTGGATGTTGACTTAAGTCCATGTTATGTCTACTTATCAAGTCTTAATCAGGCCCTAACCGCTAAAAACAAATGGCACATCTTGATGTAAAGTTAACTCACCAGTACATCAATTAACTTTTAGATTTTCACTAAACAGCCAAGTTTAAAAGCCCATAACCTTCTCTTTTGCCAGGTCTGGTGCAGATATTTGATCTGGGCAGGAAGTCCCTGAGACCAGCAGCCACCATGGACCAGCTGACGGGTGGCCAACCAGTCTACTGCCTGGAGTTCAACCCCAGACGGAAAGACCTCCTAGCGGTGGGCAACGCCGACGGCTCCGTCAACATCTGGCACCTGAGCAAGGAGCTGACAGAACAGGGGCCAAGAGAGACCGCCAAGCTGGAGCATCTAGCCAATGAGGTGGCAGAGTGAGTCGAGGCAGGAAGTAGAGGGCCAATGAAATTACAGAATAACAGGGTTGACTCTGCGCAAGGTTGCTGGCACATCTGTGGATGTATATAGGTAGAAGAATGTGGGTTTTTGTGCCATAGTATTTAAAATGGATTTGTATCCTTTTGAGATGGTGAAACGTCAAATATTATTCAGTAGGTACTGAAGAATGGTTATTAAGACCTTAGTTTTTGTACTGAAAAATAAAACATTTAAAAGAATGGTTTCATGTTATAATAAACACACAGAAAACACATGAACAGTTCTAACCAGTAGCATTTATTAAAGCACACTGCAGTCCTTATTGTGATGTTACAGCATACCATCTCTATAGGTTTTTAAATCCAGCGAAAGCACTAAAACAGCTAAAACATTCAAATGCAGACATATCCACTAGGCTATTGTCAGTGAAGCACAAAGAGTGAGATATATAGCTATAGATAGATAGATACTGATAACTATGGAGTATTCTAGTGTCAGAATCATGCAGTTTCAGCCGTGTTGTGTGTGCGGCAAAAGCATCCCGATTGGTCACTGGCAGGCAAGGGATCAGTTGACGAAAAGCGAGCGGGTGAATTCGACAAAGTCGAAGGCCGAGGGCATTTCCCGGCCCTTGCTGTCTAGGTAGGGCTTCATGTGCGAGATGCAGTAGTCTGCCTGTTCCTTGGACAGATTCTGAATGAAGAGACGAGATGGTAAGTTAGGAGATGGTCAGGTTTTATAACCTTTTAAATTATTTAAGATACATTTATAAATCTGCAACTTATGGCTGAAGCTCATTCATAATTATGGTCCTATTTAATAGTATTTTTTCCATTAGCACTGTGACAGAGACAGAAAGTGGTAGAGGGATGGCCGGAGTGTGTACCTGGTAGAGCTCCTCCTTGGTAACGTAGGGCTTGGCATCGACGCTGAGGGCTCGGAAGGCGCTCTCAATCTCCTCGCTGGACTTGACGTTCTCTGTCTCGCGGCTGATCATGAAGGCCATGTACTCCTGCAAGGACACGTTGCCATCCCTGGAAAAAACACACAGAATGAAATCAGTTAGCCATAATAAAGCACTTGAAGAAAGCAAAACAGCTAAGAATAGAAGAGAATATGAGGCAAGACATACGCCCCTTCTGAATAAAACCACATTCTTGTGAATGTTAGCTTTTCTCAAACATTATTCAAACTAGTGTATTTAGCCTCGCTATTGTTATTTTAACGCTGCTGTTTTATTAGTTACTTTTACTTTCTATTTGTCAAATGTTAAAAAGCATTGTTGGTTAAGGACTTGTAGGTAAGCATTTTCAAATAAAAAACCCATGTAGAGATGAGTGAAGAGCTGGGGTTGCTGACCTGTTGGGGTCGACAGTGTCGAGGATGGACTCAAACTCGGGGTCTGGCTCTCCCTCCTCCACCATGGGCAGGTCGTAACCCAGAGAGCGCAGACACGACTTAAACTCCTGGTGGTTCAGACGGCCAGACTTCTCTTTGTCAAAGTGCCTGGGAGCAAAGGGAAAGAAAAATTATTGGGAATTCCTTTACTTTAAGCAACTACTTGGTATGACCAGAAGGTACGGCGAAAATGTCCGCATCTCATTTGAACACAATGTTAAAATGGCCGCCACTCACTTAAACATAATGTTAAAATGGCCGCCACTCACTTAAATATCATGTTAAAATGGCCGCCACTCACTTGAACACCATGTTAAAATGTCCGCCACTCACTTGAACACCATGTTAAAATGTCCGCCACTCACTTGAACACCATGTTAAAATGTCCGCCACTCACTTGAACACAATGTTAAAATGTCCGCCACTCACTTGCACACCATGTTAAAATGGCCGCCACTCACTTGCACACCATGTTAAAATGGCCGCCACTCACTTGAACATCATGCTGAACTCCTTCAGGGCATCCTCTGTCACTCCAGTGGTGTTCCTATGGTGGAAGAGATACGACAAGATTAGAAAATATGTTTACTGCTTGTGAGGTACTGTATGTGTGTGTCTCTCTCCCTCTCTGACCTGGCCTGGATCTGCTGCTCCAGGTTGTGCTGCATCCTCATGCCCAGTTGGTCTAGCTGGTCCCACTGCTGAGCCAGGCCCACTGTGCTGTGTTCTGTGTACTTGTTGTCCAGGATCAGAGCCTCCTCCATGGCCGCGCCCAGGTCCTCGATCTTCTTCAGTTGGCTGCGCATGGCCCGGATCTCCTGGTGCTTACGCTACAGACAGTGGCACACAGAAGGGTGAGGCTTATGCAATTAAAAAAGTAGTCAATACAGCTGAAATATAATAGGTACTCCCTGTATATAGCTTAATTCTTGTGTATTTTATTCCTTGTGATGCTATTTTTGTATAATTGTTTTAATTCTGCATTATTGGGAAGGGCTTGTAAGAAAGCATTTCACGGTAAAGTCTACACCCGTTGTAGTCGGCGCATGTTACCAATGCATTTTTATTTGACTTGAAATAGCCAAAATGGTTGGCTATAGCAGGGTTTCCCAACCCTCTTCTCATGCTCCCCAGACATTTCAAATGTTTATTTAAAACCTAAACTAGCACACCTTTCAATTAGTCAACTAATCACTAAGCCTTTGACTAATTGAATGAGGTGTGCCAGTTTAAAGGTTCAAACAAAAATGCAAAACGTCTCGGGGGGGCCCGAGGAGAGGGTTGTGAAACCCTGGTCTATAGCATAAATTATGAGGGGTTCTTTCTTACCTTGGTTGCCTCAAGTTGTGATTCCAAGGTTCCGGACTCTTCTACCATGCAGGACCTAGATGCATACACACAAGTGTCAGAGGAGAGGATCTTGACAGGACAATCAAATACAACATGCCACAGCCATCAAGATCAGGTGATCCAGTCAGTCACACGCGCACACACAGTCCCCACAGAGTCTGCACCCACACCCATCTGGTTGTAGGAACCCTTAGATCCAACCCCATTCCAACTCTGACATGCATTCTCATTTTGATAATAAGATTAATATATTTGAATATATTAGAGATGTGTCAAAAGATTCCAAACAAATCGTGAAATTTACAAATTGAAACCAAATCAATGATTTTTGTAAAGATTTTTCTGAAACCTCTATTTTTAAGAACATAAGACTGGAGAACATTTGGTGAATTAAAAAAGGTAGGGAAACAGTAGTAAAAATTTTATAAAAAAATGTTTCCCCCCAAAAAAACCTTCCCTTTGCACAATGCCACTCAATTCATGCCAAGAAGCCAACTCGTAGACATGGTAACATATACCATGCAAGGTTAGGGCTACTGTGTACAGGGCAGGAAACTGCATTTGAACCCTGAATCAGTTGTGAATTTGAGTAGAGATGTAACTGAGCAAACAGATGTCAAATGGTGGATTTTAGAAGTGCATGAAGACACGCAACCCAGAGGGCGTGATGGAAGTAATGCAGAGAGAGGGAAAGGTGAGTGGAATGGGAAACCAGGAGAAAAAAGGAAAAGACCTTCCGGAAAGATCATCACAGACTTCATATTGAATGACACGGACAACCCGTCGATAAGCTATGCTATTTAGAAAAGGAGGGAGGGAAGGGAGGAAAATAAAGTCAATAACAAAAGAAAAACAAAAGTGGGAAATTAGAGACAGACGAAAAGGAAAAATAGAGACAGACAAAGGGAAATTAGAGACAGACAAAAAGGAAAAATAGAGACAGACAAAGGGAAATTAGAGACAGACAAAAAGGAAAAATAGAGACAGACAAAGGGAAATTAGAGACAGACAAAAAGGAAAAATAGAGACAGACAAAGGGAAATTAGAGACAGACAAAGAGGGAAATTAGAGACAGTCAAAAAGGGAAAATAGAGATAGTCAAAGGGAAAATAGAGACAGACAAAAAGGAAAATTAGAGACAGACAAAAAGGAAAATTAGAGACAGACAAAAAGGGAAAATAGAGACAGACAAAGAGGGAAAATAGACAGACAAAGGGAAATTACACAAGAGATATTAAAAAATGAAAAAATAAAAGCTTGCAGAAACAGAGGGAATTACAGCAATAATACACAATACAACATGGATTCCCTTGAACATAGTGAAAACTGGTCCAGTTTTACCTTCACTTGACAGATACCTACCTACCTGGTGGATCGATGTTCTCACACACACACACACACACACACACACACACACACACACGATGCAACATCTTGCCACCGACCTGACAACAAACCTGAAGTGGCTCATCAACAAGCCTGTTTGGTGCAAAACAATGTCACTCCAATCAACCCTCATTGATTTGACTCCATTCACACAGTCAGACACACAAACAAACACAGTAGGGAAGTATCACACAAAAAAAGAAAAGACGAAGCAGACTAAACTCTTCGGTCCCATAACCTGCTGTATGTAAACTATTGTGTGCTATAGCTTGGAAATTAAATAAATATGATCCTGGATAACAAACATAAGATGTTTGTTTCCAACATTAGGGACGTTTTCCTAAAGAAGTTAAATCCGCTTCGTGTTTAGTTTCCTTGCTATGACACTAATGAGTATCTTGGTGTTGGTACCGTCCCGGCCCCAACTGAGAGATAGTAAAATGTGATATTAACCCATCCAGAAGATATGTCCTGATTAGCAAAGTAATCCCAAGCATCAGCGAGGTAGCAGCAAAAGAGAGGGAAGGATGGAGAGGACAGGGGGAGGGGGGGAGAGAGGGAGAGAAAGAGACAACGGTTAAAAACACTAGGCATGGACAAAATGGTCACTCCCCCCCCCCCCCTAAACAAACACATACAGGCACAGAAACACAGAGTGAGCACAGGAGCATCTGCAGCACGATCCCGTTTTCATTTTTAAAACGTTCACAGACCACTTGTGTAGTTGTGTAAAAGTCATATCAGTGTTGCCCCACCCACCTCCCAAAATATACAGAACATACAATACATTAAGCATGCGTTGCCTGGAGCCTATTCAGTGAGGAGAAACATTCAGAGCATTGCAGATATACATGCAAGGTGTAGAATAGAGAGAAACTGTAAAGTAAAGCATCATACAGCAAACATCTAAATCTGCAACATCTGCACGTTCCGCTCCCCATGAATAGCAGCTCCCTGTTCTCTATGGCTGAGAACATGGTGGCAGAGAGAGACCAGTTGTAGATTTCTGAGCAGCAGGCACATTTAAAGTCCAGGTAGCTCCATTGATTTCTCATTGTATTAAGAAAATCCAAAGAACGATGCATGTAACATTTAAAAGACAGATCAATGCTATTCATGCAGGTCACGTTATTCAATGAACTCAAAACTACATTCTTTAAAAACAGCCACATGGGCTTGGAAACGTCCCCATTCTATTCCTAGAAATAGTCCTAGTTTCCTAGCTATTAAATTGCCAAAAGGCATGTTGATGAAGGGAGTGCTGTGAGTGCACCGTCTTCCGGGCACCAACAGATCCAGACCTTACCTGGTCTCCTGCAGCCACTGGTGGAATGCGTTGGCGTGCTGCGCAAACTCCTGCCGCAGCTTGTCGTTCTCCTCCTGCCTCCTCTGCTCCTTCTGCAGCTCCAGTTCTCGTTCCTATACAGACAGAGAGGGATGAAGATGGATGAAGTGCTCCCCAGACATGATACACATCAAGACATTAAACCCCCCCCCCCCCCCCCCCCGAAGGCCCTCATTGGTTCTGGAAATAAGTAGAGCATTACAGTGGGGAATAGGACAACCCTCCTCGCCAACTGGTTGGTGATACAGCACAAACAGATCCGGGATCAGGCTACCTCCCACCCCTCTTCCCCCTCCTGACCTTGATGATCTTCTGCAGGTTCCTCCAGGTCTCCTCCAGGGCCTCCATGGTGAACCAGGTGTAGGGGTTGGACACCACCTGGTAGCTCTTGATCTGCCGGTCCAGCTCGGCCAGCTGGTTGAAGTCGGCCTGCGCCGAGCTCAGTGACGAGCGGAAGGCCTCGTGGGCGTCGCGCAGTGCCCGGATCTCCTCCAACGAGTTGCAGCGCACCGGATCTGTCAAGTCCTCCTCAGCGTTCTCAAACCAGCTGTTGAAGGCCGACGCCTTCTTGGCAAAGGTCAGGAACAGGTCTTCCACCTGGAGAGAGAAGCAAGATGGAGTTGGAGGTAAGCGGTCCACATCCACTAAGGTTTTTTACTTGGCAGGTGAAGGATAGTCTGATATTCCTGTTAAAAATAAGAACATTAACAACGATGATATCTATGAATTGTAGTAATGATATCCTCATCGTAAGCTAAATTATAATTACCCGTCATCATAGTCGTTACATACCTTCCTGAAGTGCTCCTGGGCCTCCAGCAGTTTCTTCTTGCGGGCCTGCGAGTTGTCGAGCAGCTGGTTCCAGCGCTTCATGAGGGCGGCGTGGCGCGCCTCGATGGCCTTGGACTGGACGTGCTTGGCCGCCAGCAGCTGGTCCTTAAGGGCTGTGATGTTGGTGATACCCTCCTGCTGGAAGGCCTGCAGCCCCGCGTCAAACGTCTCCTGTGGACCCGAGGGGGGAAGGGGGAACATGAGGCATGGGAGAACATGTCTAGCTTTCTGGCACAAAAATGGCTGCCATGGCATCACTCATTTGGGAGATACATATTGCTACACCATACCTGCTTAGTGAGCAATGTCTGCACAGAGGAGAGATCACGTCCGTAGTCATCAGTCTTCAGGCTGTTCTCCTTCTCACCTGAACAAACAACCAGACAGTATAGATTCAGTGCTACACAAAAAAATTAAATAAACATGCTCTCTCATATTGCAACACCAAAGCCTCATCCCCTAAACCATCCCCCTCTCAGGTCCCAAACCTTACCGATCCAGGACTCCACCACGTCAGCCTTCCAGTTGAACTGCAGGAAGGCAGAGTTCTCATCCAACTTGGCTTTCCTCATGGCAGCGGCCCGCTCCAGCTCAGACACCTTGCCCCGCAGGGACGCCATCTTGGCTGAGATGCTGTCCACGTGGTGGTTGTTCTAACGGAAGGATGGAGACAAGCAAAATATGCATTTAACAGGCTGGGTGAATTGACAACAGCCAAGGTAAGTTGAAAATCACTGTAAAGGTTGGTATTTTTTTGTGTGTGAATTATTCCTTGGTGTGTGAACTGTACCGTATAAAGAGACGGAAAGGCCATTAATTTGATATTTTATAATTTTCTATATGACAATGGTATTGTTAGTGTTTACCTTCTTGATGAGCTCGTCTCCGTTGGAACACACGTCATTCACTCTGTCCCTGTGCACGGAAAAGTCAGTCTCAAACGCTTCATGCTTCTTTAACAGGCCCTGCACAGCGGCCAGGGTATCCCCGTAGTCTTCGCTTCCCACCAGGTTCAGCTTCTCGTTAATCCAGGCTTCTTCCTCTTCAACATTCGCAACAAACTGCTGGTACTCCAGCGACTCCTCCAGCCTCTGTCCCCTGATTATGCACACACAGATTAACACAACATCAGCAAATGTTTAAGATGATAATGGCGTTTCATGGCAAAGCAGGTCTATGAATATGTGTGTGTGTGTGTGTGTGTCAGAATGTATACGTGTGTGTGCGTGTTCCCAGTCTAACCTGGCTGCAGCAAGGTCCTTCAGCTCCGTCCAGTGCTCCTCAAATTGGCCCAGCCTCTGCTCGATCTCCTCCTGGCCGATGGTATTGTCATCGGACAGCTTCTTCCCTGTGTCCTGCACAGACTGGATGGCCGGCTCATGGGCCCCCAACTCAGCCTCAAGCCTCTTGTGTTTCTTCCTCAGATTCTGCACTCCTGTCAAATCACGTCCATAGTCCTCCGAACTCACTAGCAATTTCTTTTCTCTGGATAGAGATAAGACACAGAGAGCAAAAGAGAGATAAAAAAAGAAAGTGTTAGTAATTGACCTCAATGTCTCAACATTGAAAAAAACCACAGACATGGACTTGCATCCATTCCTCCACAACTCCAGGGGGTGCTCTTACTTGATCCAAGACTCCTCGTCATCCAGGTCCCTGAAGAACTGGTGCAGGCGGTGCGACTCGTTGAGCTTTGCGCGGCGGCCACCGGCCATGCTCTTGATCTTGGCAAAGCGTCCATTGACGGCATCGCGCTTGTCCTTGACCTGGGTGGGGTCGAAGGCCGTGCTGGCCGTCAGGCTGTCAGCCTGGCCGTTCAGGTCCTTCAGACGATCCTGTGGACGGACGGAAAGACGTTCAAACCAAAGCACTAGACTGAACTCAGTGGACGCCTTTGTACAAAAACATGCTTCATAGACTTCGAAATTGTCCTGAGTTCAACAGAGGACGGTTAGACTGAAAGGTTTTGATGGCCAACCAAACCGAGGCAGCGTCACCTTTCAGCCAGTCAGCATATAAAAGGTGTGTGATCTGACAGAATATTTAATACATCAAGGCCCCCCACCTGAACCCACGTTGAATACATTACCTCATGAGCAGAGATGTCGGCTTCCAGAAGCTGGTGTTTCTTCAACAGGTTGTTGACTGAGGCCAGGTCTTTGCCATAATCCTCAGAGGCAAGAAGGGCCTCGACCTACAGAAAGAAAACAAGAGGAAACAGAAAAACACTATTTAGCGACTGGTTGTTAGTCATTGTTTTTGTTTTCAGAGAGCATTTTTCCCCAAATCTAATCTCAGCCTCTTATCTTTAGTTTTCCAACAGCACAGGTAGATTAATGGGTTTTAGCGCAAGTAAAATCCATTTAAATCAGAAAACTAAATGGCCTGACAATCTCAGATCCAAAGGTGATGTTGCCTTTTTTGGAGAGTCTGTCCAGTACTTAAAATCTCTCCTTTTCTAGTAATCCTATTGAACATCAAGGTTTTCAGTACAGAATACACAATTTCTCATCAAATATCAGCATCTTTAACTTTGAGAGATTCGAACTTCGATGAAAGTAGTCTCATTTTGACATCTAGAAAATGTTTTATTTTTTTCATTATTTTACCTCAGAGAGCCAGAAGTCAAAGTCCTTGATGCCAGTGTTGAAGTTCTGCTGTTTGTTGGCTTCTTTCAGCTTCTGGCTCTTCTCTGCCGACTTGTTCACCAGAAACTGCCACTGCTCATCCAGGGCACCCAGACGCGACTGGTGAAACACACAAACAGGTTAGATACCCAGCTTTGGAACAGTAGACGTTAAATAAGGCAAGAATCGGTTCACATAGCTTGAATGCCATAAGAACAGTTAACATTGTCTGCAATGTGATCACCATATTTTTCTCAAAGGCTTTCATCCCTGAAGTGTCTTTATAGGTGTATGTAAAGACATTTTTGTTATACTTACAAGTATGATGTGTATGTACAGCAACAAGTATGATGTGTATGTATAGCAACAAGTATGAAGTGTATGTATAATAACACATATGATGTTAAAAGACTGAGTGTGTGTACCTGAACTGCGTCCTCACTGCCGGAGCAGGCCCCTCTATGGATGAGGGCGTTGCCAGTGTCGATGACCCCACGGATGCGGTCTGCGTTGGCGTGCAGCTCCGCCTCGAAGGCCTGGTGCTTCTGGTGCTTACTCTGTGAGTGCAGGCAGGGGAAGGGGGGAGAGAGGGGAGTGAGAACTATGGGAGGCAGTGGGTTGGTGGTGGATGGTTGACATCTCCCTTAGATTGTGTGAAAACACAATCCGGTAGGCTACTTAGAAATAATGTGTTGGTAAGGGTTGATGTACAAGTATATATATTAGAATGGCACTTTTATAAGTGGCAGTTTTTTTTCATGCATGTTTGTGTTTGGAGAGTACATGTCTCCTAACTTGTGGCTATTGTTGATGGATGTATACACATATATATAAAAGTCTACATCCAGGAGATGACCTTAGGACAAAATCCAGGTAAGGTAATTAAAAGATGGTCACAAAAAAGAAATTTCAGACACCACCAAATGAGGACAGACAGTGTGTCGGACTGACTCCTACAAGACAAGACACACCAAGGCACGGGGCCATGACAAAATAAACTTTTCAAGAGTAGAAGAGGTCAGGGTCTTTTCAAAACTCATTCCACAATGTTTTTACACATCCAGAGAGAGAGAGCAGACAAAAAACACTTATGCGAGGCGTCTGTCTGAGCTATCCTTGATGTTTGATAGATCTTTGGCAATACTTATTTTACAGCTAACCATGACTGCAGCTAGCTTACATATCTCTATGATAGTCTCTACATTAGCTACAATAAGGCAAGGCACAACAATTCTAAGCTGGAGGTCTCCTCTCCCTCCCTCTCAGGTAAATGTGTTTGATACACTACAGATTTGCTCAATTCAAATTTACATTTCAGTTTTGATAGAAGGAAGAGGCTTTTTTTGTTTACACTAACCGTTTTATAAAATTATATATCAAGGTTCTGTTATATTAAGATCAGAACATGTTTAAACATTTCCTCAAGATTTATAGGACTATTTCAACAAAAGCAACAATATGTGGAGCGTGTTTGAAGATGACCCAACCTCAAACAAGCAAAAAAAAAAAGAAATCCCAAAATATGGAAGCCACAACCAGCAACTACAAGAAGTGACATTTGCTAAAATGATAACAGAACTACAGTCATATACAAACATGTGCATTGATGGCAGAAGATGGGGGGGGGGGGGTGAACACATGAATGAAACCCATACAACAAAAAAAAAAAAAGAAGAAGCGGGCCCTCGCGAGCGCGGAGGAACACGGAAAATAGACGGACGGGATGGCGTTCTACATCAGACAAGGCAACAGACGCGGACACATGACAGAAAACCTACTTTGGATGTTAGTTTAGCTGACACACTATTCAACTTACCAGCAGCTTGGACAGCTATAAACAAGACAATAAAAACAGAGGAGAGATTCAGTCCCATATAGACACAACACTTGGGGTTGGTTCAGTAGTTACAGGAGGAGGAGTAGTAGTCATTGTCAACAAGGAACAACAATACATTTACACAGTATTAAAACTGCAGTATTAAAACCACTGACAAGTTAGATGTCACTCAACTTATATTAACAAACCCTCACAAAATTGGTTACCCATCTATTGAAACAAAAATACAATGAAATCATTACTTGATCGTCATTTATTGAACAGGTCAAAGTGTTTAATCTGACAAGAAAGCCTTGATAGGCTAGGTAAAAGTTAACCCTAACCACTCCCAGAGGGTCAGATATTTGTCATCCTATTAATGGGTATGGGGTAGTAGGGTAAACTGACCCTAAATCTGTGGATGGGGGCAGCCCATAGAGATGGTTAGAGGGCGTAATTTCCTATGGTTAAAGTCCTCCATGGCACTGTCCATGCTATCATTGCCTTTTGTGGCAAGTGTGCCCTCTGTCCATCTCTATGGGGCAGTGTGCTCAAACCTCTATGGGTGGAGCCCCGAGTTGCTGCTAGCCAATCCTGTACCTGGATGTTGGTGGGGTCCTTATAGGACTCGTCTGTGGCCGTCTGCAGCTTCTCGCTGATCCAGGCCTCGATCTCGTCCACATCGCGGCTGAACTGCTGCAGTGTCTGGGACTCGCCCAGCTTGGA
This sequence comes from Thymallus thymallus, assembly GCA_023634145.1. NCBI lineage: Eukaryota > Metazoa > Chordata > Actinopteri > Salmoniformes > Salmonidae > Thymallus > Thymallus thymallus. Next base: position 9,624,764 of record CM042403.1, on the reverse strand, counting down.
GCGCTTCTCAATCATCTGAGCCTTCAGACGGCGCCACCTACAGGCCGGGAGGACAAACACCGTTAAGCAACAACGAACAGGCAGACAATTACACACACAGATGCCCACAAAGTCACACACACACTGTCATCTAGAGAAAGACTGACCTGTCCAGGACTTCATTGCGACGGTTGAATATCTCAGGTTTGGCATAATGGTCAGCGCCAACCAGCTGGTCAGCAAAGGACTGCAAAGCAGCTATCTTCTCCTCCTGCACGTTGATGGCCTTGTCAAAGTCCTCGTGTTTCTTGATGAGAGCCTCTACGCTGTCCAGGGAGTCACCCTTGTCGTCACTGGCCAGGAAGGCCTCGCGAGCCGCCATCCAGTTCTCAGCCTGTTCACAGTCACGGTTGAACAGCTGAGGGAGGAGAACAGAGAGAGGGGGAAAAGGAGAGTGGTTATTCGCTGGCAGTGGATGTATAGAGGCTATTATAAACTGGGTGGTTCGAGCCCTGAATGCTGATTAGCTGACAGCCGTGGTATATCAGACCGTATACCATGGGTATGACAAAAATATTTATATTTAAAAATATCTAATTACATTGGTAACCAGTTTACCTCTGAGGTTTGATATATGGCCAATATACCACGGGTAAGGGCTGTGTCCAGGAACAGCCCTTAGCCATGATATATTGGCCATATACCACACCTCCTCGGGCCTTATTGCTTAACTAATTGTTGTCTTGACCTATTGAGTGGCATAAAAAAAATAAGTAAAATTTTTTCTGTGGGTTGGCAGGTACACAAACTAGATTAGGCCTTTTTATAAAGGAGCACTGTCAGGTCTGGTGCAAAGCAACATGAACTTATGTAGACACAGAAACATGTTGAAATTGCCAAAAGCCACTGAGACTAGACGTTTGGGTTTTGGAAGGATTCATCTGGCACCAAGTGTGTGTGTGTGTGTGTGTGTGTGTGTGTGTTTATACCTGGAGCTCCAGGCACTGGTCGAGCATCATTCGTCTCTGCACCCAGGCCTTCTCCAGGTCTGCCCTCTCGCGGTCCAAGGCCTCCAGCTTCTGCTGGATCTCAGGGCTGGCGTAGTGGCCGCGTGCCAACAGCTGCTGGCCAAACTGCTCAAAGGCCTGGAAGGTGCCCGCACGGGCGTCGATCTCAGTACGGTGCTCCTGGAGAGAAGGAATAGGGAGAGACGGGGAGGGTAAGAAGGTGATAACCAGTTTGGTATTTGATGGATGAAAACGTTGTGTGTGTCGATATGTGGGATCAGACTTATCTGGTGTGGGTCCATAAGGAGACACTGGATGGATGGTACCAGTGCAGTGTGTGTGCATGTGTGTGTGTGTGTGTGTAGAGCCAGTACCTGGTGTCTCTCTAACAGGGCCTCAGCCCCGGTCACGTCCTTGGCCAGCTCCTCTGAGGACACCAGGCCTCGGATGCCGTTGATCCAGGACATGAGGTCCCTGAAGTCGGAGAGGAAGCGCTGCAGGTCGTGGGAGTTGCCTAGCTTGTCCTTACGCTGGTCGGCGCGCCCCACCAGGCTGCTCCAAGCCGTATTGAGCTCTGTGCACTTCTCCTGGATGTCGTCCACTGCCTCCGGGTGGGACTGGATCAGACGCTCCGCTGTCTCCCCCAGGGAGTTCACCTGGAACAAGGGAGAGGAAGGCAAAGATCAGCTGAGGGTCAATATCGTCTCTAAACAGCTGAGCAATGAAAGTGTGTGACTGTGTGTGTGTTTGTGTTCCCTCCACCTTATCTCCCAGGGCGGCCAGGTCCCTCTCAAAGCCCTCATGTTTGCGCTGCAGAGCCTGAACGCTGGCCAGGTCGTGGCCGTAGTTGTCTGTGTTCAGGGCCTGGTTCTTCTCCTCAATCCACTCCTTGGTCTCATCCGCATCCCTGAGGACAACAAAAAAGCAGCCATTTTGATTTTGACTCCACACCAGCCATTTTGTTTCATGTGCGCTATAATATTCACATACACCCACTGCTTCTTGCTCTCAACTGTGTGTGTATATACCTGTGGAACCTCTGCACTTCGTGGGCACTACCCAGCATGTTGCTCCTCTCCTCGGCCAGCTGCTGCAGGGATCTCCAGCGGTTGTTAAGCTCCTACAAACACACGCCCGGACACTCATCACCCAATCACAGAGCTAGACAAAGCTTCGCCAGTAAATCACTCCCATGAGGCCCAGGTTTCTGGAACCCAGTGTTCCAATTTAGCCGATTCAAATTGAGTTAATGTTTTAATAAGTCACTTATTTGCAGGATTTTATTATATTTAGGACTATTGGTTGTATATTATTCCAGGTTAGGATACATTCCATTCCATTTCAACTCAATAAATGAAAAATATATATATTTCATTTATTAGTTGAATTTGAACTCTTGTTTGAATTGACAGAGTTACAATGGAGCTCAGTGAAATCCTGCTAATCTTGACCTAAACTGATATCAGTGGTGAATATCAATCGTGAAATCAGTGAAAGTGCTCAAAGATTCAGTTTGTGCTCTGTGTGTTTGACAGACAGACTGACGTAAAAGGAGGCTGTTGAACACAGATGAGGGGTTGGTGACGGGGAAGAAGGTAAGTCAGTCAGGGAGAGGGATCCATGGTGATGAGAACACACAGGATGGAGAAACACATGACAAAACACTAGGGTTACAAAGATGGTGTTAAGGCATATTTCAATCCCTTTTTGTACCAGCCATCCTTCCTCTCGAAAACAAATAACAATGGTTAAAGAAGAGAGGGCTAATGAAAAATGGAACAAGGCCATTCAATGACATCGGTTACATAATTAGAACAAAAAAAACAATATAAGGAGTGTGGACATGGAGACTAGACAAGTCCAGACCAGACCGATGTGCAAGACAATGGAACCACAGGACGACCACGAACACACGGCAAGACCACAATGAGACTGTTGATGGAAGGGGTTAGTCTCCCGAACAAACACAATGCAGGTATGAGACGAGCCAGGAGGACATAATGCAAGGGAGGAGGAGGGGGCGGGGTCAGGGGCGGTGGTCTTTAAAAATCTTACCTTGATAGTATTAAAGTTAGCCGTTGTTTGAACAGCCAAGCGTACATTCTACAATCAAAGGTGAAAAAACCAGATCAGAAAGGAGGGGAGGAAGAGGGAAAGGAGGGGAGGAAGAGGAGGAAGAGGGAAAGGAGGGGAGGAGGAAGAGGGAAAGGAGAGAGGGATAGGAGGGGAGGAGAGGGAAAGGAGGGAGGAGAGGGAAAGGAGGGAGGAGAGGGAAAGGAGGGAGGAGAGGGGAGGAAGAGGGAAAGGAGGGAGGAAGAGGGAAAGGAGGGAGGAAGAGAGAAAGGAGGGAGGAAGAGAGAAAGGAGGGAGGAAGAGAGAAAGGAGGGAGGAAGAGGATTGGGACAAAAACAGAAAACACCACACCAGTCAAGAGAGGCACCATGTTAGCACAGCAGGGAGGTAAAAGCTTCCCATGTCTTTACACTGTTGCCCAAGAGACAGACGGCACCATCACCATGGCAATAGAAGACCAGCAGAACCTAAAGCGGGCCCTGAACCTAAAGCGGGCCCTGAACCTAAAGCGGGCCCTGAACCCCAAAACGGACTGCTACAGATACAGTGCACTAGGTAATATGAACATTTGTGTGTAGGGTGTGTCAATAGAGAGACATATAATACTGTGTTCTAATTCTATTTATATGGGTGTGTCAACATATGGGTCTGCATTTGTCTTTTTCGGCTGCTTTACGTTTAAAAATGACCTGATTGAGGAATAATGTTTACCCTAATAAGTAAACAGGGTAGGTATTTAACAGTGGAGTACAGCTACTCTACTGTCTCGTATACAGTAGATAGAATGGCGAGTGCCACTGCCAGGTCTTCCATTCGTTTGTCTCTTGTTTGTGTTAACAAGTACGTCTTACATTAACTGATGTAAGCTCCTATGAACAAGGCTGAGTTAGTGGGCATGATTTAGGTTCATTGAAATAGTCTTGACTCCCACTGTGTCAAACACCCACAATGCAGTTCAATCATGATCAGGTTCATATGACAACTCCAGATTGACAGGTTGCTGCAGGCTGTCCAATCTTAGCAGTTGATGTCTGTTATGGACTAAAAATGACACAAAATGTTTTGTTTGGAAGCACATGAAACCATGTTGATTGGTCATGTTGTCAGAGGACGAACGTCTTACCTTCCATGGAGAGGCATTCTTGTTATCAGCCTCATCCTGTTGGAAAAAAGAGGGGAATTTGGGTTGACGTTGATCACACATTATACATTTTGATTGCATTAACTTTCCTTACCAGTGTAATGTATTGCAACTGTGGTCTTACCTGGCCAGGAGCAGATCCCAGCATCACTTGTTCCTAGAGAGAGAAGAGGAGAGAGAGAAATGTTGCAATAAACTCAATGTTTTAAGCAGAAGTAATTACATTAGATTTGTTTCAAATAATGTACAAAATATATATTTTTGCTTTTATCTTTGACCTCTAATATGAAACGTATTAAATATCTCTGCAGTGGTTGGCTACACCATCCTACCTGAGCTTGGACCATGGTTGCCTCCTCGGCCATCAAGCCCTCAGACTCCAGCTCAGACGCCACCTTGTTGATGTCCCTCAGACGAGACTCATTGGCCTTCAGGTCCTGGGAGCCAAACAAACAGAAGACAGACAGTAAACACAAAACTCATACCATATTCACCAATGTAGTGTGAGACGGGACAGCATAAAATAACTGAGTAAGTGTAGTGCACATACTGCTCCTGTGCTTGAACAGGATTTATAAACGCTTTTTAGTCCAGTAAGTCAGCTAGTGCCCTTCTCCTACTCCTGGCGGCCATGTTGTGTGTGGCATACCTTCTGGAAGTCGTCAAACTTCTTCTGCAGCACCTCCACCTGCTCCAGGTCAGAGCCCACTTCTTCGTTGGTGAGAGCTCCCTCCTTCTCGTTGATCCACTGCTGCAGTTCGTTGGCCTCGCGGAACAGCATGAACTTCTTGCAGCTCTTCTCCAGCATGTCCTTGCGCTTCTCGCCCAGCTCCTGGAGAGTTCCGTACCTAAAAATACAGGATAAAGGCCTTTAGAATCTCGTGTGGGTGTAAAAAAAAAATGCGGGGGAGACTGGTTAGTGGAAAAATCTATCAACGCTGAAGTGTCAATACATGATGATTTACAGGGAGAGTTGAGAGCACTATTTTTAGCAAGTCTTTAAAATACCGGTAGATTTCCAGGGTCAGCCCTAAAGTGCACAACTCTCCACTGTGATAGCTGATGTGTGGTGAGCTTTCTGGCGCATGGCATCCCTCAGGTGGTTGCTACATATTGGTGGCGGATGAGGTGACTTCCCCTTACCATGTTGACGGTTTCATAAGATGCCGTTGGAATGACTTAATCAGCCAGATTTGTAACACGGCTGTCTATGACGTAGAGGGACAAACACGTCTATATACACTTGAAGTCGGAAGTTTACATACACTTAGGTTGAAGTCATTAAAACTCATTTTTCAACCACTCCACAGATTTCATGTTAACAAACTATAGTTTTGGCAAGTCGGTTAGGACATCTACGTTGTGCATGATACAAGTAATTCTTCCAACAATTGTTTAACAGGCAGATTATTTCACATATAATTCACTATATCACAATTACAGTGGGTCAGAAGTTTACATACACTAAGTTGACTGTGCCTTTTAAATAGCTTGGAAAATGATGTCATGGCTTTAGAATCTTCTGATAGGCTAATAATAATTTTCCAAATATACTTTTTGGATAAATGTCCTCTGGTCTGATGAAACAAAAATATAACTGTTTGGCCATAATGACCATCGTTATGTTTGGAGGAAAAATGGGAATGCTTGCAAGCCGAAGAACACCATCCCAACTGTGAAGCACGGAGGTGGCAGCATCATGTTGTGGGAGTGTTTTGCTGCAGGAGGGACTGGTGCACTTCACAAAATAGCTGGCATCATGAGGAAGGAAAGTTATGCGGATATATTGAAGCAACATCTCAAGACATCAGTCAGGAAGTTAAAGCTTGGTCGCAAATGGGTCTTCCAAATGAACAATGACCCCAAGTAAACTTCCAAAGTTGTGGCAAAATGGCTTAAGGACAACAAAGTCAAGGTATTGGAGTGGCCATCACAAAGCCCTGACCTCAATCCTATAGAAAATGTGTGGGCAGAACTGAAAAACGTGTGCGAGCAAGGAGGCCTACAAACCTGACTCAGTTACACCAGTTCTGTCAGGAGGAATGGGCCAAAATTCACCCAACTTATTTTTGGAAGCTTGTGGAAGGCTACCCGAAATATTTGACCCAAGTTAAACAATTTAAAGGCAATGCTACCAAATACTAATTGAGTGCATGTAAACTTCTGACCCACTGGGAATGTGATGAAAGAAATAAAAGCTGAAATAAATCTCTCAACTATTGTTCTGACATTTCACATTCTTAAAATGAAGTGGTGATCCTAACTGACCTAAGACCGGGAATTTATACTAGGATTAAATGTCAGGAATTGTGAAAAACTGAGTTTAAATGTATTTGGCTAAATTGTATGTAAACGTCCGACTTCAACTGTACGTTCTCATGGAGAAACAGAATGCAAGTGACACCCACAGGCAAGCTTGGAGATGGGAGGAAAAAGGAGAGAGAACGACAGAGATGAAGCTTCTATCCTTCTGTTGAATAGAAGATGAGTGATTGATATGAGAGAGAGAGAGAGAGAGAGAGAGAGAGAGAGAGAGAGAGAGAGAGAGAGAGAGAGAGAGAGAGCGTGCACACTGGAACCACAGTCACAAGGACCACGACATCGACATGGGTATTGATTGAGGGAGTGTCAGGAATGGCAAATGGCGTTGCCCGTGGCGATGCGTGGTGGCTTCACAAACACGACACCTACGGGGACACTGGTCCTACTCACAGTTCTTCCACCTGCTTCATGCGTACAGACACACTGCACGCCTCCTTGGCCAACGGCCTGCTCAGTCCAGACATGACATGCGCAGGCAGGCGTTAGTGGTTAGGGAGAGAAATAGAGAGACAGATGGAGAAAAAGGCAAAAGGCTGTTAGTGATATAGAGAAAAGTGTGACTCTCTTGGCTGTTTCACAAAGGAAGAGAAAGGGATCCAAAAAGGATTATTTTGAGAGAGAGAGATAGAGACTGGGTCATCAAAGAGGTAAATGCTATTGGGTTGAGCTCACATGCACATTTGTTCAAGTCAGGCAACGTTAGAACACAGAGAACACAGTTAATTAACCCATTAGTCAGGCAACGTTAGAACACAGTTAATTAACCCATTAGTCAGGCAACGTTAGAACACAGTTAATTAACCCATTAGTCAGGCAACGTTAGAACACAGTTAATTAACCCATTAGTCAGGCAATGTTAGAACACAGTTAATTAACCCATTAGTCAGGCAATGTTAGAACACAGAACAGTTAACGTCCTATGTTAAAGAGGTAAAAGTGGTAATTAACTATACAGGGATGCAGGAGTGTACTGGAGAGAAGTAATGTGGATAGGGATACTAGGGATGGGTATATTGGGACTGGCTTAGGTGGAAGGACTACAAGTAGGCCCTTACTGGTTCTCGATCTGATCCTGGCGCAGGCCGATACTGCCCTGCTCGTCCAGTAGGTTCTCTCTGGAAGAGGACTGGGTGGGATCCAGTTTCTTGACGTATGCTGCCGGCACAAAACCCTGGCGGTCGTTCACCTCCACCTTCCACCAGTCCTACAGCGGTGGAGAGAGGTCAGGTCAGGAGAAAGGACCACAGGGGAAGACATGCTCTTTTTATCACCTATAAAAGATTGAGATTAGTCCCATACTATCTTGCTTATACCCTTCCAATTATTTAAATTCTGCATCAAGTGCCTAGTCATGGGTATGAGATAGCAGTTGTTTCTCGTACGAAGCTTTAGTTCATCTTGCTAAAATGCTGTGTGTGCGTGTGTGTGTGTGTGTGTACCTTGTTAGTGCTGTTGAGCAGGGTGAGGATGTCTCCCTTCTTCATGGTGACCTCACGGGGGCTCTTCTCCTGGTAGTCATAGAGGGCCAGCACCAGCTCTTTACCCGTCTCATCATCGGTGGGAGCCACTTGTTGCTACAGTTGAGATTAAATATAAGGATTATCGGTGCAATCTAGCCAATGGCAACATGAACATATCAGTTTGTGTATATGATAGACCTGGAGTAGTAAAGAAATTATTGATTTGTTGGACATTTGGTTCTCAGATGTTTGCACGGATGAATGATTTAGGGTAAGGTCATGTTGTCTATTAGGGTTCTGTTAACTAGCTAGTTTAGGCATTTATAAGTTGTCAAATGGTTCATATCCACATTACAATAAGGCTAAAGATACAATGTGGGTTCCAGACTTACCCTACAGGTTTGGGCCTGCTCCTTCAGAGCCTGGATGCTGCTTCCATAGGCACTCAGGTCAGACATAAGGGCTTCGTGCTTCTTCAGCAGGGCCTGGGGAAGAGCAGAGCAGGGAGGGGTGAGTGTCATCTCCACTTTACATCCTCCAACATTTTACATCCTCCAACATTTTACATCCAAACCTATCCTCAAACAAAGTATTAATTCATTCATTAATTCTCTCATTCATTCACCCACCTAGATAGTGAAATGTCCCTTACCTCAGCAGAGTCCTCGTCCTTGCCGTAGTCTGGGCTGCTCACGATGGGCTCCTTCTCCCTCATCCAGGACTCTGCCTCATTGGCGTCAGCAAAGTACTGCTGGGCCTGCAGCGAGTCCTCCAGGTCCTGCCTGCGCTGGCCAGCCTTGCCCTTCAGGGTGTCCCAGCGGCCGTTCAGCTCTTCCAGCTTCACCTTCACCTCCTCCCCGGCAAAGTGACCTAGTGGGGACCACAGGGAGAGGGGGATTGTATACTTATTGAGAGCATGTTTGGGACAATTCCATTTAAGTTCAGTCAACTCAGGAAGTTAACTTAAATTGACTGAATTTAAATGGAATTGACCTAACCTGCTAGATAGTAAACAGGTGAACAGTTGAAAAGGTGACAGTATGCATGTTAGTAAGAGCCGGCTGTTCATTTAACCAGTCTGTCTATTAAGTAGACTATTATTACCCTCACTCATATCATATGCATTTTTAGCTACTGAAGTATTTCTCTGCCATCGATCAGTTTAGTATAGTTAACCATCCAACATCCACCAATGTATAGTGTACATATTCAGCCAACCACCCATACTATGCAATGTCTTTTTATAGCTTTTTTGCACTCCAGACTTCTTGTATTTCTATACTTTTTCATACTGCCGCTCTATGTATCATGTATCTGTCTTTTGTGTATTTTCGTTATGGCATTTTACACCTGCCCTATGTTTTGTTGTAGCTGCTTGACAAAGAAATGTCCCCCTCGGGGATCAATAAAGTACCTATCTATCTATCTTACCTTCCTCCACCATGGCCTCTCCCTTCTGGGTGACGGCCTTGATGCGGGGTTCGTGGCCGGCGATCTCAGCTTGCAGGGCCTGGTGCTTCTTCAGCAAGTTCTGAACGCCAATCAAGTCTTTGCCCCGGTTGGTGGAGGCGGCGATGGGCTCCTTTTCCCGGATCCAGGTCTCCTCGTCCTCTACATCCCTGAAGAGCTGCTGCAGCCGCAGGGAGTCCGTTAGCTTCTGCTTACGGGCAGCCATGGGGTCGCGAAGGGCATCATAGCGCGCCACCAGCGCCTCCTGCTTGCGCTTGATGTTGTCAGCGTCAAAGTGGCCCGCTTCCTGGAACTGACGCGCCTGGATGGTGATGCCGTCAATGCGGTCCTGGAGAAGGGAGAGAGAGTCGGTCACGTGGCGGCAGTAAGTCAAATCAGCAAGTACATGTCAGCCAGTCGAAAAAAATATTTGAATGCCTGACTATTGTAGACCATAATAATGACTCTGCAACTGGGCTATGAGGGCTACTTGGAGTGGCAACTCCCATGCATAAAATCACAGAGTTCATATTTGCAGGTCAATCAAAAACCTATAGATCAGCACAGTCCAGCTGTTTCTAGGAACCTCCAGGCATGGATGGGATTCTTCTAATTAAGAGGAGAAACACTGTCTAGCTGCTCCCAGAGGTAAATGCAACAGTGTCTGTCAGTAGTTTAGTTTTTGGGTCTGACATGGCAGTCCGAGTCAGTTACCTAGTGGTGATGTCAGTCAGTCAGTCACTTAGTGGTGATATGACAGTAAATCATTACCTGGTGTGCGGCCACATCGGCCTCCAGCAGAGCATGTTTCTTCTGCAGGTTTTGGACGCTGGTCAGGTCCTTGCCGTAGTCGTCGGAGGCCAAGTGGCCCTCCACCTCGTACAGCCACAGCTCAATGTCCTCCACGTTCCTGTTGAACTGCTGCTGCTGGTTGGCCTCACGCAGCTTGATGCCTGGGGGGAGGGGAGAGAGGAGAAGGTGGTGAGTGGATGAAATTAAGTTGGATGTAAGTATTGAAGTAGGAGGAAGGGAAGTTCTACATTTGTAGGTTTGGTTTCAGATCTTGGTGCTCTTAAATGAAACATAGTGAAGTGACTAAAAGCTAGCTAAAAACATAACAAATGCACCTTTTTGCAGCCCTCTATAGTCACTAGCGTCGCCGCCATTTTATATTTCCTCCACTCGAGGCAAACTCAAAATGGTGGTCGCTATAATAATAATAATAGCCACACACTTCATCTGAACAGCCTCTCTCGCACTCATCTCACCTTTAAGCTCGGTGGCCTCCAGCAGCTTCTTCCACTGGGAGCTGACCTCATCCATGCGGACTGACACTTCGTCGGCAGCATAGTGCTTGCCGTCCAGGAGTTCCTGTCCAGACTTCTGCAGCGCGTCGATGCGGCTCTGGTTGGCTGACAGCTCCGCCTCGAAGGCCTGGTGCTTCTGGACCTTGCCCTGCAGGTTAGACGGGTCCTGGGGAGAACAGAGAGATCAGAGAGAAAGTGAAGGGAAGGCGTTGTTATAAGTATTAGGCCAGAGTACTGGGAATAAGGAACTGTGTGGTTGACAGTGGTATTGCAGCCTAATAGGATCACATTGCAGTCTAGGAGAAAGACATGTTGAATACTGAAACCCCATTATAAAGTACTAAGTAGCTAACTAACAAGCTAAAGTACATCACTATAAAGTAGCTAGCTAAAGTAGCTAACTAAGAAACATTGATACCTTGTAGGCTTCGTCGGTGGCTGTCTTCATCTTCTCGTTGATCCAGCTCTTGAGCTCGTCCGAGTCGCGGGAGAACTGCTGCAGGTGGAAGGAGTCCTCTAGGGCAGCGCGGCGGGACTGGGCACGCTCATGCAGGGCGTTACGGCGGCTCAGCAGCTGAAGGGTGGATGAGATTTTATACACAACACCCAGGATATGGTATAAGCAGATATAGGGCGGCAGGTAGCCTAGCGGTTCAGAGCGTCGGGCCAGTAACCGAAAGGTCGCTGGTTCGAATCCCAAGCCGACTAGGTGAAAAATCTGTCGATGTGAACTTGAGCAAGGCACTTAACCCTAATTGCTCTGGATAGAGTGTCTGTTATATGACTAACATGTAAATGTACAATAGAGAGTACAAAGTGCTACAAACATAGGACACATCCTGATCATCATATTCTACTTACAGCATCTCTACGAGTGGCCACATCCTCCTTGGCATAGTGGTTGTTCTGGATCAGTTTGGTGGCAAATTCATCCAGAGCCTGGAGAGAGGTCAAAGGTTAAGCGTACAATTTGAGGAAGAAAATCTGATCCTAGTGGTTACGTTTAGGTACTCACAGTGATCTTCTCCTCCTGGGCACTGAGGGACTTCTCAAAGTCCTCGTGTTTCTTCAGCAGGGCCTCCACGCTATCCAGAGAGTCACCAAGGTCCTCGTTCAGAAGGAACGCCTGCACACACAAAATAATTACTTCACATTTTTGGAGAATAATAATCTGAGTGTAATTAATTGAGCATGTTATTGTGTGTAGATGGAGATGGATGGAGATGGATGGAGATACCTCTTGCTTGCTCATCCAGTTGTCGACCTGCTCCGTGTCCCTGTAGAAGAGCTGCAGGTCCATGCACTGCTCGTACTGCTGCCTGCGCACCTCCCACAGCTCCAGCAGAGACTCCTTCTCCTCAGTCAGGACACCCAGCTACAAACGCACACACGGATGGGGTTCAATTATTCTGTTCACAGGTCCATGTAAAAGCTTGAATACCAAACAAAGAGATACACACGGCTAGCCCTACCTTCTCCTTGACCTCCTCTGAGGCGTAGTGTCCGGTGTTGAGAAGGGCCTGGCCGGCCTCGTCCGTGGCTTTGAAGCTGTCTTCATGGGCGTCAATCTCACCCTAAGGACCACACACACACAGTAAACGTCAGCAACATTGCAGGAAAAACTAGCATCTGTATATACTGTAGTACTTAACTGCAATTTTTATTATGATCAGTTTTTCTGTACCTTGTGTTCCTGGTGGCGGTCGAGGAGAGCCTCAGCTCCAGCCACGTCGTTGGCCAGCTCATCAGCGTTGATCAGGGCCTTCATCTCAGTCACCCAGCTGGTCAGGTCACGGAAGTCTGAAGTGTAGCGCTGCAGCCTGTAGGGAGCAAAACACACACAGACAGTCAAATGATAGGGTTCTACCTACTTTCAACTAAACTGGGCTCAAATGGCTAATAAATGTGTTGTTTGACAATGCCATTGAGTAGTCGCTGTGTGTTGAGCGCAGTGGTGTTACAGTACTGATCCAGTAAAGTTACAGTAGTGACACTGCAAAGTTATGGTAGTGACATAGTAACGTTATGGTACTGACCCAGTAAAGTTAGTGTTCGCTGTTAGAGCAGCCATGGTTTTACCGGTACTCACCTGTAGGAGTCGTTGAGACGGGCGTGGCGCTCGGCGGCCAGCGTGCGGATCTGTTCCCAGTTGGTGATGAGCTCATCCCTCTTCAGGTGGATCTGGGAGGCGTTCTGGGGGTGGGTCTGCTGCAGACGTTCAGCCTCTCCGCCCAGAGTGTTGACCTTGTCCTCCAGGGCAGCCAGGTCTCTCTCCAGGCCCTCGTGCTTGCGCAGCAGGGCCTGAACGCTGGCCAGGTCCCGGCCAAAGTCATCGGATGCCATGAGCTGCTCCTTCTCCTTGATCCAGCTGATGGTCTCGTCCACATCCCTGCAGGCCACATAACACTCAGTCAGAACAGAAAATCAACATTTCTTGATCCTCCCAGTTCTCTTGTGGCTTCCCCATCACACAGACACCCACACTCCAAAAGAAACACACACCCAGCCTGTCCTGGTCATACCTGTTAAATCGCTGCACCTCGGCGGCTCCGAACAGCCTGCCCTGCCTCTGCTGCGCCAGGCCCTTGAGCCTCTGCCAGGCGGCATTCACCTCCTCCTGCTTGCGAACGATGAGCTCCGCCTCTGGGTGGGACTCCTGGCTCAGCTTGCCTGCCAGCTGGTTCACCTCGTTCACGCGCTCCTCGTGGGCTGCCAGGTCCGTCTGGAACTCCTCAAACTTCTTCTGGAGAACCTCAACGTGCTCCAGGTCCTGACCCAGCTCCTCCGAGGTGGCCATGGCCTCCTGTTAGACACAGGTTTTGGTAAGGTTTAGGATAGGCAGTCTAGTAGGGCCCTGCAGACATGGTTTAGGGAGGCTAATGTTTAGGATAGGTTGTCGATAAGGTCCTATGGCAATGGGCTCCTGTCGGACATGATTTAGAGTAAGGTCATGTTGTCTATTAGGGTTCTGTAGACATGCTTTAGGCCATGGCCTCCAGTAGATAATGGCTTCCACATAATAACCAACGTTTCGACAAACAAGCAGTCTTCATCAGGAGACACTGACCTTGTCACTGATCCAGTCCAGGGCATCCTCACACTCTCGCAGGTACTGCACCAGCTTCTGGGCCTGCAGCAGACGAACACCCTTCTCCTTGGTCTTCTGCAGCAGCAGGTCCCAAAGACGGTGCAGCTCCTCCAGACGAGTCTACAGGCAGAAAGGGAGACAATTTACACAGGGTGATGGAAACGGATTAAAGAATAGGGCCCATATTCACAGTCTCTCAGAGTTGGAGTGCTGATCTTGGATCAGGTCCCCTCTGTCCATAGAACGTTAAAAGAGAAATTAGGGCCCGTATTCATAAAGTATCTCAGAGTAGGAGTGTTGACCTAGGACTCGCCACCCCCCTTGTCCATGTGATCTTTTTCATTATGATACAAAAGTTAAAACTGATCCCAAATCAGCACGCCTACTCTGAGACACAGGTTTTGGTTCTAGTACTATGGGTCCAGTACTTGCTGAAGCTGTTGTTTGAGACCAAGATAATTGCTTATCAATGGAAAATAGGCACACACATGCACTTCTCATAAAGTCTTCATAAATATGTCATAACCACACAGCAAACAGAATGGATCTGACAGAATTAAAAGTGAATGGAACCTAAAAGAGAGAGAGAAACACAAGAGCCAGGAGGTCCACATCACCCAAGCACCTACTTTTATATAGTCAGCCATATTGAAACTTGAGACTATGGGTCTCTGGGAAGTCCGGTAGGGCGTGAAGGACTGAACCAGACATGATCGGGTTAAAAAGGGTGGATTGTATAGATCTATCTTGGTCAGGCACATAGCTCAGCGGACTGCGTGGGTGTGTGTCTGTCTCTTACGCGGATGGTTTCGGAGGCAAAGTGGCCTTCGGAGATCATGAGGTTGCCAGTCTCGTCCAGCTTAATGATGGCTCCAGCGTTGGCCTGCACCTCAGCCTCGAAGGCCTGATGTTTCTGGAGCTTGCCCTGTGGGGGGGAGAGGAGGCATGTTAGCATTGCACAAAGACTACAGTATACAGGACAGACATACCTGGCCAAGGGTCACGGCATTTAAGGATTATGATGTACTGATCATTCTATGTGAGGAATTTTATGGCCTTGCAGTTTCATTTTGAATGGACACTGGAGAGGCCACAAGTCAGTCAATCCACAAAAAGTGGCTTGTGCATACTGTAATAAAGTAAGGTGACAATAAAATAGAATCAGGAAGCATTCATTTTGTCAAAGCCCAGCATACAGTAAATCACCACTCAAATTCTAGTAGCCTAAAATGGTAACTGGACAGACTGATCCTAAATCTACCCGGAGCTGTTGAAACCCATGTGAGATAGGTAGGTACTGTTATGCTGTATGCTGACAGACACACGGACAGGGCAGACTGACCTGGAGGTTGGTAGGGTCCTTGTAGTTCTCATCAGAGGCAATCTGCAGCTTCTCCTGGATCCACTTCTCCAGCTCGTCAGCATCACGGCGGAAGAACTGGAAGCGGTACGAGTCCTCCAGCTTCTGCCGGCGCACACCCGACAGCTCCTTGAAGCGCCGGTAGCGGTCCAACACCTGCTGCCGGCGCTCCTGGATGTCATCTGCAGACTCCAGCACTTTCACCCCACTGGTATCCATTCTCTGATAACACAGAAATACAAATGGGGGAATCATTAACACTTCTTACCATTTGCAACAAAACGATTCTGCTGGAACTTTTGTTTGCTAGTTGTTAGCATTAATAGTTACTACAATTGAGATGAGTGGACGAGAATGCTGTCAGCCATCTTGACAAATGCATGAGTGTATGAACAAGATGGCTGCTACCATTTGTCCATCCCTTTGAATAGTATAGAAATAATGGTCCAACTGAGCCTGCTATGGCAACGCTAGCATCGCATCCAGTATTTCTACTTGGCCGTCATCCAATTTCTCTAATCTCTGCTTCTTTAGGCCTTTAAAACACACAAGCTCTCAGAAACTGAATAGCTGTGGAGGACTTCCAAAATGTCAAAGTGCAGTTCTTTCTTTTACATCACCACTTTCTCGTTCCCTGGGGGCATTTGAATACAGTGCAGCTCTTTATAGATCTCTACTCACCACGCAAAAATGGATCTAGAGGAAAAATCACAACTTTATGGAAGACAACGAGACAAGGCTCACTATGCTATGAAAAGGACAAAAACTCCACAGTGAACTAAGTAGCCAGCTCCTCTCCAGTCCAGCTGACTCGCCGTGGGGCCAGCAGCAGCTGATAACGCAAGAATGCCACAGGGAGCGGAGGCGGAAATTCCACACAGCTCTGAACAAACAGTAACCAGACCTCGCTTCACAATTGGACTGCTGCTGTCAGCCCCACTAACACACATTGGCAATCAGCCCCCCTCTTCACCCAGCATATATACCCCAAATCCCACCCATCCCACCATACACCAGGGGAGAGTAGAGGCCAGTAGGGAGAGGTAACCAGACAGGTCCACCATGTATTCTAGTCCCCAGCCTGGATAGTATAGCAGGGCTGTCAGAGGACCACACCCTGGTAGTGACTGTAACTCAGTCTCTCTGCCAGACAGGCATACCCAGGGTGCTTCCTTTCATATACTACTAGGAGTCTCTGGACTGTGAGGAATGTGGGCTAAACATTTGGTGCCATTTCTGGAGTGGCAGGGAGGCCGATAGAATCTAGGCCCCTATACCATAAATTGAATTACCAGCATTCAACATAGTAGGATTTTAAAATGATGTAACAGTGAACTATAAGCATGAAGTGCATTTATAAATGGCAAGGCTGTACGATTTTAGCACATGGGTGTAGTCCCAGCCTGACTGCCAACCGTTGTGGGGGGATTAATAAATTGTCCTTGGCTGGTCTCTCCCAATGCTTAGGCCTACATCTCATCTAGAGTCTTTTCTCAGGGCGGTGTGACCTATCAGGTCTCTGTGACCTCTGATACACCCTGACCAGGCCCTGGTGGAGAGGCCAGTCCAGCTGAACACCAGTGGGAGAAAACTCACAGCATCCTTCGCATTTCGCTACACCCGCAATAACATCTGCTAACCACGTGTATGTGACCAATACATTTGATCTCAGGTCAGGACTGTTTGCGCATGGGTGGTACCCAGTTCCAATAGACCATCTCATACCCCTCATACAATCAGAGCCTTTTTGACAGAAATAAAAATTGACTAAACCTTTCTACTTCTAGCTTGTTCTCAAGGGCTGTGTTCGAATAACCATACTAACATACTGTATACTACATACTTAATGAGTATATACACTACATACTATAAGTTCATTTTAGTATACTGTAAACAAATGGTATGCTTTCAGTTGAGCATGCTAGAGCTACGCCCGTCTACCGGAAGTTGATTATGTTGCTATGCAACCTCTTGCTAGCATAACAAATAACTAGCTGTACATTTTTGTGTTCGTAAATTTAATCTGGAGTGCCAGAGTGCGCTCTGGGCGTTTATAAATTCAGAGCGTTGTCAGATTGTACATTCGTAATTTCTGAACGTTTCCCCTCTCGGAGCGTTCAGAGTAAACACTGGCGGAAGAGTAATGTTGATCCGAGCGGTCTGACCATCACAACCGCAGTCAAGCTCACAAGCTAACTGGCCATTTTACTCGCCATAACAGAGCTGGTTAGGCTGTTTTCATGTTATCCAGAGCGTTGGTGACTAACTGTGCTGCTGGCAACAATTTAATTACGCATTTTTGCCGACGTTTGTTAAAAACGGGTGTTGTGCGTTAGTAAATTCATCCGTTATTCTGCACACTCAGACTAGAGTGCTCTGAAATTGGAGTAGATAGGCAGAGCGCATGTATGTCCATTGCGAACGCACACTGACTATACCACTTAGCCAAGAATTACGTGAATAATAAAGTCAATACACCTTGGGTAGTTAGTTCAATAGCATATAGATAATATACTGGCAAGTGTGATGTATTAGTAGCCAACTAACGAGGTAGCTAGTTAACATACAGTAGTACCTACTGCTGTAAGGATAGTGTAGCCAACACATTGTCAGCCAACATAACTGCTCCAGAAGATGGCGCCGACATGGATGGCTGCCTTGCGTCTAGTTCTTAGGAAAAGTTGCACAAGCGTTTCGCTACACCCGCAAAATCAGCCAAACACCTGTATGTGACCAATAAGATTTGAGCCAACTAATTTTATAACGTCCTTACTTTATTACATTGCTCAACATTTTTTTTGTAACATTTGTCATAATTAGTTAAAGCAATGAATTTGTATCCGCTCTCGTTGGACTTCGGCTGCATATTTCCCACCATTTTGTTAAAATCTGACGCCCGTTTTCTGAAGAATCGCATTATATGGCCTAAAATCACGGGTGTCCACAGCGTGTATATTTTGGCGAATATAGTACGACATCCGGGAACTCTTGGCATACTAACTATCCATACTAATAACCAAAAAGCATAACACGTACTCAATTTACGTCACAAATAGTACAGTTAGTATGAGTATTCGAACACAGCTAAGGTGTCTCACAATGGATAAGATCAATAATATGACGACTACGAACAGAATTCAGTGAACTTAACTGAGTAATTTATTTCAGTAAGGAGGGACAGCACATTGATTTACCCAGCCAACACTTGGACAGTGAACCCCAGAGGACCATATAGAAATAAAATAAATCGCTGACTGCATGGGGGGGGGGGGGGGGGGTGCTGAAACCTGATGAAAGAGGGCCATTGTTTAAGCACAGCCAGCACAGCTCCCATTCAGACAGTGAGAAAGAGGGGTGTAGAGAAATGGATGAAGGGAGAGAGACAGTGAAATGGTCCATCTCTGACAGTAGAATTTGTGCTGTCAGCAGTGTGGTGACATTGCATTCAGCAGATCCAGGAGATACTACTTGGTCTGGTGCACAGAGGGCTGCTGGGCTGACTGGGTCTACTCAACAGAACAGTTTGCTGCCTGGTTCAATTCCTCCACAAAAATCTTCCTACACAAGTGGCTCCCAACCAGGGGTACTAGTACAGTAAATGAAAGAGGTTGGGAACCACTGAACTACACCATAAACCTAACCCACTGAAGAGATGGCACCAGCAAGAGAGGAAATTGAGGAACCATGAGCCCAGTCAAGTGCAGATTGTTCTGAATAGCTCATATACAGTGCATTCGGAAATTATTCAGACCCCTTGAATTCTTCCACATTTTGTTACATAACAGCCTTATTCTAAAATTGATTAAATATTTTTTTCCCCTCAATCTACACACAATACTCCATAATGTCATTTTTGCAAGTGTGTGTGTGTGTGTGTGTGTGTGTGTGTGTGTGTGTGTGTGTGTGTATATATATATATATATATATATATATATATATATATATATATATATATATATATATATATATATATATATATATATATATATATATATATATATATATATATATATATATATATATATATATATATATATAAACTGGAAATATCACATTTACATAAGTATTCAGACCCTTTACTCAGTGCTTTGTTGAAGCACCTTTGTGGCAGTGTTTACAGCCTTAAGTCTTCTTGGGTATGACGCTACAAGCTTGGCACACCTGTATTTGGGGAGTTTCTCACATTCTTCTCTGCAGATCCTCTCAAGCTCTGTCAGGTTGGGCATGGGGAGCGTCGCTGCACAGCTATTTTAAGGTCTCTCCAGATATGTTCGATCGGGTTCAAGTCCGGGCTCTGGCTGGGCCACTCAAAGACATTCAGAGACTTGTCCCGAAGCCATTCCCGCGTTGTCTTGGCTGTGTGCTTAGGGTCATTGTCCTGTTGGAAGGTGAACCTTCACCCCAGTTTGAGGTCCTGACCTCTCTGGAGCAGGTTTTCATCAAGCATCTGAGCTCAATTTCTAATCTCATAGCAAAGGATCTGAATACTTATGTAAATAAGTCTGATCATTATTTGTAATACATTTGCAAACATTTTTAAAAACCTGTTTTCGCTTTGTCATTGTGGGGTATTGTGTGTAGATTAATGAGGGGGGGAAATTGTTTAATCCATTTAAGGATAAGGCTGTAATGTATCCAAATGTGAAAACAGTCG
The DNA here is from genome assembly GCA_023634145.1 of Thymallus thymallus. Taxonomy (NCBI): domain Eukaryota; kingdom Metazoa; phylum Chordata; class Actinopteri; order Salmoniformes; family Salmonidae; genus Thymallus; species Thymallus thymallus. The sequence continues at coordinate 9,604,924 of CM042403.1, read as the reverse complement.
AGGGGTCTGAATACTTTCCGGAAGCACTGTATGAGTATGGCCACTCTGCCATCAAATAAATCAATCTATAAAGAGATATGCAAAAATGTTCTACAAAAAGCATCCCCTCCCCCATCCCCTAACACCAGTCCAAATTCACTGAGGGCTTAAATCATCCCAGGATTTAGCTGACCGCAACCCCGTTCTGCTCTGACATCTGCCTGTGGGGATGAAGGCACAAGCTACTCTGACTAGCCTGCTGTGTTGAGGGACAGCTCTCTGGACCAATGAGAAAAACAGCAATTGGGTCATGTGTCTTCGGGGCACCTCCCTCTCCTGGGAGACAATGCTGCTCTTTGACACAATGTGCCAAAGTAGTTGGAGTGATGCAGCGAATTTTACAGCCGTGTGAGATATCGTCACTTCAGTGTGAACTTGAAGTCATCTGATTTTGCAAAGAGTTTGCCCTGTTGGCGTGTGGTTTAGAAGACAATTTAATGTGTGTGCAAGTCCAGGTGTCAAGTACAGTGCCTTCAGAAAGTATTTATACCCCTTGACTTATTCCACATTTTATTGTGTTACAGCCTGAATTCAAAATGGATTAAATAGATTTTTCCCCCCCTCACCCATCTACACACAATACCCCATAATGACAGAGGGAAAACATGTTTTTAGAAATGTTTGCAAATGTATTGAAAATGAAATACAGAAATCTCATTTACATAAGTATTCACACCCCTGAGTCAATACATGTTAGAATGACCTTTGGCAGCGATTATAGCTCTGAATCTTTCTGGGTAAGTCTAAGTGCTTTACACACCTGGATTGTACAATACTTGACCATTATTCTTTTCAAAATTCTTCTAGCTCTGTCAAATTGGTTGTTGATCATTGCTAGAAAACTATTTTCATTGATTTTCAAGCAGATTTAAGTCAAAACTGTAACTCAGCCAATCAAGAACATTCACCGTCTTCTTCGTAAGCAACTCCAGTGTAGATTTGGCCTTGTGTTTTAAGTTATTGTCCTGCTGAAAGGTGAATTAATCTCCCAGTGTCTGGTGGAAAGCAGACTGGACCAGGGTTTCCTCTAGGATTTGCCTGTGCATTCAGTTTATTTTTAATCCTGAAAAACTCCTTAACGATTACAAGCATATCCATAACATGATGCAGCCACGACTATGTTTTGGGCGGCAGGTAGCCTAGCGGTTAGAGCGTTGGGCCAGTAACTGAAAGGCCGCTCGTTTGAATACCCGAGCCGACAAGGTGAAAAAACCTGTCGATGTGTCCTTTAGCAAGAAACTAAACCCTAATTTGCTCCAGGGGCTGAACCTGTAGGTAGGCCGTCATTGTAAATAAGAATTTGTTCTTAACTGACATGCCTAGTTAAATAAAAGGTTACATTTAAAAATAATAATAAATATGCTTGAAAATATGGAGAGTGGTACTCACTAATGTGTTGTATTGGATTTGCCCCAAATATAACTTTGTATTCAGGACAAAAAGTGAATTGCTTTGCCACATAATTACACTTGACATTCCACTTGGACCCCATGTAGCTCAGTTGGACCCCATGTAGCTCAGTTGAGGTTCGATTCCCACGGGGTACCAGTATGAAAATGTATGCACTCACTACTGTAATAGTGAGTGCATCACTACTCTGGATAAGAGTGTCTGCTAAATTGTGTAGTAGCCCCTGTAAATTCAGGATGTAACACAACACAATTTGGAAAAAGTCAAGGCGTGTGAATACTTTCTAAAGGCACAGAAAAAATCTGTAGCATTTATCAGATGACATGAATACATTTGGAAAAGGCCACGTCTTAGCACGTGGTATCTTCGACCCGCGGAAGACCCCCTAGCACAGTGCAGCTGCAATAGCAGATAGCACTCGACTCTGACGTTGTGAGTGGTAGATAACACCAATTCCCTCCATCTCCCGCCCCCTCTCTCTAATACTCTTCCCTCCCTCGCCCACTAACTACCTCACACCCCCCACATACTACTTCTAAACGGGAGAGCAGAATGCTTCCTTGAGGCTCACCGTCTATGTAACCCTTGATCTCTCGTTAACAGGCTCATTAATTTTTTTTGCTAAGAGGAGGAGACTGAGTAGCACCATGCACAAATTCCACCCGCATTACATAGGATAGTCAAAGTCCAAACACCTGGTTTCTCAACCGTGTAAGCAAGCAGCAATTATATAACGCTCTACGGTGGTTAGGACTTCTACCTAACAGTGGTAAGGCCTGCTTATCATCAACTGTACAGAGACAAAGGTTGTGGATTGAGGTGATGGACCCACATCCTGTTGTTGTGGCGACACCACATGAAGGACAGGCTGTCTTGCTAATTCACGTTTTTTTTTCGGGATCAACATTAATTTTTTCCCCACCTTTACTTAACCAGGTAGACTAGTTGAGAACAAGTTCTCATTTACAACTGCGACCTGGCCAAGACAAAGCAAAGCAGTGAGACAAAAACAACAACAGAGTTACACATGGGATAAACAAACGTACAATCAATAACACAATAGAAAATCTATGTACAGTGTGAGCAAATGTAGATTAGGAAGGTAGGGCAATAAATAGGCCATTGTGGCAAAATAATGACAAATTAGCATTAACACTGGAATGATAGATGTGCAGATGATGATGTGCAAATAGAAGATACTGGGGTGCAAATGAGCAAAAATAACAATATGGGGATGAGGTAGTAGGGTGGGCTATTTACAGATGGGCTGTATACAGGTGCAGTGATCAGAAGCTGCTCTGACAGTTATTGAGGGAGATGGTAGTCTCCAGCTTCAATGATTTTTGTAATGCGTTCCAGTCATTGGCAGCAGAGAACTGGAAGGAATGGCGGCCAAAGGAGGTGTTGGCTTTGGAGATGACCAGTGAAATATACCTGCGGGAGCGCATGCTACGGGTGGGTGTTGCTATGGTGACCAGTGAGCTGAGATAAGGCGGGGATTTACCTAGTAAAGACTTAGATGAGCTGGAGCCAGTGGGTTTGGCAACGAATATGTAGTGAGGGCCAGTCAACGAGAGTGTACAGGTCACAGTGGTGGGTAGTATATGGGGCTTTGGTAACAAAACGGATGGCACTGTGATAGACTACATCCAATTTGCTGAGTAGAGTGTTGGAGGCTAATTTGTAAATGACATCGCTGAAGTCAAGGATCGGTAGGATAGTCCGTTTTACGAGGGCATGTTTGGCAGCATGAGTGAAGGAGGCTTTGTTGCGAAATAGGATGCCGATTCTAGATTTAATTTTGGATTGGAGATGCTTAATGTGAGTCTGGAAGGAGAGTTTACAGTCTAACCAGACGCCTAGGTATTTGTAGGTGTCCACATATTCTAAGTCAGACCTGTCGAGAGTAGTGATGATAGTCCAGTGCGTGGGTGTGGGCAGCGTTCGATTGAAAAGCATGCATTTAGTTTTACTAGCATTTAAGAGCAGTTGGAGGCAACGAAAGGAGTGTTGTATGACATTGAAGCTCGTTTGGAGGATTGTTAACACAGTGTCCAAAGAGGGGCCAGATGTATACAGAATGGTGTCATCTGCGAAGAGATGGATCAGAGAGTCACCAGCGGCGAGAGTGACATCATTGATATATATAGAGAATAGAGTTGGCCCAAGAATTGAACCCTGTGGCACCCCCATAGAGACTGTCAGAGGACCGGACAACAGGCCCTCCGATAAGACACACTGAACTCCATCTGAGAAGTAGTTTGAGAACCAGGCGAGGCAATCACTTGAGAAACCAAGGCTGTTGAGTCTGCCAATAGGAATGCGGTGATTGACAGAGTCGCAAGCCTTGGCCAGGTCGATGAAGACGGCTGCACAGTACTGTCTTATCTATGGCGGTTATGATATCGTTTAGGACCTTGAGCGTGGCCAGCTCAGAAACCAGAACGCATAGCAGAGAAGGTACGGTGGGATTCGAAGTAGTCAGTGATCTGTTTGTTAACTTCGCTTTCAAAAGACTTTAGAAAGGCAGGGCAGGATGGATATAGGTCTGTAACAGTTTGGGTCTAGAGTGTCTCCCCCTTTGAAGAGGGGGATGACCGTGGCAGCTTTTCAATCTCAAAGGATCTCAGACGATACGAAAGAGATGTTGAACAGGCTAGTAAAAAGGGGTTGCAACAATTTCTGCGGTTAACTTTAGAAAGAAAGGGTCCAGATTGTCTAGCCCAGCTGATTTTTAGGGGGTCCAGATTTTGCAGCTCTTTCAGAACATCAGCTATCTGGATTTGGGTGAAGGAGAAGCAGGGGAGGGGGGGCTTGGGCAAGTTGCTGCGGGGGGTGCAGAGCTGTTGGCCGGGGTAGGGGTAGCCAGGTGGAAAGCATGGCCAGCCGTAGCAAAATGCTTATTGAAATTTTCGATTATCGTAAATGTATCAGTGGTGACAGTGTTTCCTAGCCACAGTGCAGTGGGCAACTGGGAGGAGGTGCTCTCATTCTCCATGGACTTCAGTGTCCCAGAACTTTTTAGAATTAGTACTACAGGATGCAAATTTATGTTTGAAAAAGCTAGTCTTTGCTTTTATAACGGACTGTGTATATTGGTTCCTGACTTCCCTGAAAAGTTGCATATCGCAGGGGCTATTCGATGCTAATGCAGTACGCCACAGGATGTTTTTGTGCTGGTCAATGGCAGTCAAGTCTGGAGTGAACCAAGGGCTATATTTGTTCTTAGTTCTACATTTTTTGAATGGGGCATGCTTATTTAAGGAAAGCACTTTTAAAGGCATCCTCTACTGACGGGATGAGGTCAATATCCTTACAGGATACCCGGGCCAGATCGATTAGAGGCCTGCTTACTGAAGTGTTTTACGGAGCGTTTGATAGTGATGAGGGGTGGTCGTTTGACCGCGGACCCATTACGGACGCAGGCAATGAGGCAGTGATCGCTGAGACCCCGGTTGAAAACAGAGGAGGTGTAATTAGTCAGGATGATATCTATGATGGTGCCTATGTTTATGGATTTAGGGTTGTAACTGGTAGGTTTCTTGATAATTTGTGTGAGATTGAGAGCATCTAGCTTAGATTGCAGGACGGCCGGGGTGTTAAGCATATCCCAGTTTAGGTCACCTAACAGTACGAATTCTGAAGATGGATGGGGGGCAATCAATTCACATATGGTGTCCAGGGCACAGCTGAGGACTGAGGGGGGTCTGTAACAAACGGCAACAGTGAGAGATTTATTTCTGGAAAGGTGGATTTAGAAGAAGCTCAAACTGTTTGGGCACAGACCTGGATAGAACTCAACAGGTTATATCTGCAGTAGATTGCAACTCCGAGTCCTTTGGCAGTTCTATCTTGACGGGTAATATTGTAGTCGGAGATGGACATTTCCGAATTTGGCCATGGCTTATGCAATCGGAGTAGCTCAAAAGTAAAATCAATGGAGGCCTCATGCAATGACAAAAATACTCCTGAATGCATCATTTGGGGAATTTTTTATTCTCCCTGACTGTCTAGCTTTTATTTTGGAGATTGTTAGTTCTCAAAAATATAAAAAAGGTTGATTATCATTTCTACATACTTAATATCTGGTTTAAGTCGTTTAGTCAAAAACTTTTTTCATTCCTAAAACTGTTTTCCCCAAGACTTTGCAATGCAGAAAAAAACATGTAACTATAGGCCTAGAACCTCGGCTCCCGAATGGCGCAGCGGTCTAAGGCACTGCAGCTCAGTGCTAGAGGCGTCACTACAGACCCTGGTTCGATTCCAGGCTGTATCAATTCCAGGCTGTAGCACAATTTTTTTTTAAATACCCGGCAAGTGGTATGGGTTAAATACTGACACTTCAGTACCAAGTTCGTAAGACATCTTGAGAAAGAAAGACGTTATGTTAACACTTCATGTGTGCCGGGCCCGTGCATGAGTACTATGTAAATGTGGCTGTTTCAAGGTTCTCTAGAAGATTCTTCCCTCCCTCTGTTCTCCCCTTCAGTCATTTAGCAGAGGTGCATTCAACTTGGGTGTTAACGTCAAACTGTCGTGTCTAAAACTATTTCCCATTTTCAATGCATTAACGGAATTAAATAAATCAGCAATATTCTAACTGAATATTAATTAGGTATTCCTGATGAGTCAACAATGCAAATATCACGTTGTTGTCTGCAATAGCTCTTCGTCACTGAAATAACCACACACTAGTGACACTACCTTTTCAGACGGTTAACTATTGTCATGAAGGCATATTAGAAGGGCTGTTCCAATTCCGGTCCTGGAGGGCCTAAACTTCTGGTTTTTGTTTCTACACTAGTTGTACCGTGTGTCAAGAAGCAGTGTGTCTTGGCAAGGGTCATGTTTCGGAGGACGCGTGGCTCTGGTGTCCCAGTTCTGAATCAGTCCACGATTAGAAGTAAAGGATGAAAACCAGAAGTGTTTTCGCCCTCTAGGGCCAGCATTGAACAGCCCTGAAAAATACATGACCTTGCAATCTTAAATAACTCTCTGCTTCTCTCGGGTTGGGGGGAGGACCAGATGACGTAATGGCCTATATCTGGTCCTTTTCTAAAGTGACGGGATCTTTCTCCTAGTAAATGGAGGAAATGAGACAAGGAAGGAGCAACTGTTCAAATGAGGCCTGATAGTTTTCATTCATATTCCCACCACGGCAGCGATGCTTTGACAATTCGGTCTCTGTAACAGTCCCATCTCGCATCTAATCCCACTCTCTCCCCATTTTAAAATCAGGTCATTCTCATAAAGATGAGGCCAGAGATATTTATAGAGCCCTGTGTGGCTCCCATCGCTGCACAAGTATCCAGAGTGATATCACTCTGCGGAGAGAGAATGCGACACAAGGTGGGTGTGTGTGTGTGTGGTGGAGGAGAGGGGAGGGGTATCGATTTGCTCCATTAGAATTATTGCCTACGCATTAGGCCTAGGCTACTCTTAGTAGCTGGATATTTCACGAGTGCACCAAAGTGCTCGCTTCCTGGCATAAACAAATCCATTAGTTTTGATGGAGCACAAAAAAAAAAAAAAAAATTCTACTGAGGAGAAAAGGTTGCTTTTTTTATGGTTTTACTTTGACATCCATACCTTATCCGTTCAAATTGCCAGTGTCACCGGCAAGTGAGAAAAACGTGTTATGTTATGCAAAAACTTCTTGATAACGTAGGCCTGACTTGTCCAAATGATTAGGCTACAGAATGAGACAGATGCAAAAGAAAATTAGTAAGGAAATTAAGCTTGGGTGTAACCTTGAGAATCAACAGCCTAACACAAGACCCCTTCCCAAGTCCACCAAGAAAAGCACCCCTCAGTAGAGTAGAGCACTTTATCCTGAAGGCCAATCATCACTCCCAAAGGGAGAGACAGTGGGAAACAGATGAGGTCACTAAGGCTGTATTTACACAGTCAACCCAATTCTGATATTTTTTCCACTCATTTGTCTTTTGACCAATCACATCAGATCTTTACACATCTGATCTTTTTCATAACTGATCTGATTGGTCAAAAGACCAATAGGTGAAAATATCAGAAATGGGCTGCCTGTGTAAACGCAGCCAGTCAGCCCCCTCCCGGTTCCCATGGTAACACATCTGTTAGCGAGGGGTTATATGACGCCATACTGGGCGAAAGCAGACCGGAGGAATTTACAGGAAACGGCAGGGTGATCCCAGAAGACTTAGTACATGCCAAATACTTGTGCAAAGAGGAGAAGAGGCGTGGCAGAAAGGAAAAGGATCAAACAATGCTTCAGTTCCCTTCCCTCAGACTGAACCTCTAGCCTCCCCCTTACAGCCCACTCCACTCCTGGCTGATCGGTACCATGCCCAAGGGAGATGTGAGTGCAGCTGAAGAAGTTAACTCACAAACCAACCATCCACTGTTAAAACAATATCTACAAGAGTGTGATTAGGCTACATGACAAAATATTGAATTCCACTTCACTGTTACTCTTATATTCATAAGTTTTCACATAAAAACACTTTAAAATCATTCATACAAGTCCTAAATCCTTCTCTGGAACATCACCAAAACAATCATTTCTGGATTAAATCAAAATGGCTGCCGCCCAGTCAACGACACATTGGAGAGTCAATGTCAAGAGAGTTTACCATGCCAAATGCAAACATGATTCCCTTGCATGGATATTTTTTTCTCATAAATAATGGTCAGTGACATTAATTTAATCCAGCTCAGTTCAAATAAACAAACCCTCAGTTTCATGCACACAACTCCACACAAATCCACTGGCAACGCATGCAGTAGCCTACACGCAGGCCTGAAGTCAGTGATTCAATTAGCATGGAATTCAGTTAAAACCAATCAAATTACCAAATTAACCAAGTCCAGTCAAGACAAAAAACATTTGCTTACACACAAACACACAATGCATGCAGAAAATGCAGGCCTGAATTCAGTGACAAATTACCATAAAAATGAACTAAAACCAATCAACTGATCAGAGATAAACACAGTTAACCATTACCATTTACTCACAACTTAAAATTGTCAAAATGAAGGGAAATAGGCTAACCAGTAACCTGGAAAACCAACTTTGGTTATGTATCAAGAGTAAGTCAAGATATTCTGGGCTGTTTACCCAGAGCCCTATTCTGTCCGACACAGTCTCTGCAATCTTCTATCAGTACCTGAGGAGAGGTGGTGGCCATGAAGCCAGCAGCAGTCACTTCGGTCTAGGCTCCAGATAGAAGGCTCAACTGATAAAGGAAGAATGAGAAACTGAACGCCTCTTTTATTCTCTCTCACTCGTTCTCTCACTGTAGCGCAGACAGACGCATCGCCCCTGCAGTGGCTAGGCCGTGAGGGGAGCAAGCCAAGATACCGCCCAGCCCTTGCGTCTCTCTGCCGCTTTCCCTCCCTCCCCCTCTTCTCTTCCTCAATTCAGCAAAACAGCAGCATCATGACCTGCTCTCAAACATTCTCCCTGGCTGCTCTCAGCATTCCAGAAACGTCCATGCATTCGATGAACACCCCTTCCGATAGGAAAACACACTGAACACGCAAACTCACACACAGTAGTGACAAACGTTACCTTCAGTTTTGGTTTAATAAACTGGGACATGACGACAGGTGCCTGCGCAAGCTAAAGGCAACAACATACACCACAGTTTAATGCCAGATCAATGGGTTATTTCCAATCATTCCAAAAGAGGAGAGATTGCTTTGAACGAACATGACTTGTTGACATTGATAAATACAGTTCAATATTCATTCAGTTGCAGCATTACAAAAGTGTCTGTTACTTTGCATGCCCAAAGTGAGAGGTGAGTTAGGACAGCCAGCCAGCAGCCTGATAGACCACTGAGGCCAGGGTAACAGCATTGGCATGACATCCAGATAAGAGAGGATCCTTAGCCTAGGTCATAAGGCGTTAAGGCCGCTACACTCTTTGCGTAAACGCAGCATCGTTTTCTACGTAGTTCTATGTGGGAGATTCTTATGAAACCAGTTTTTACCCTTCCCTAGTTTATGGCACAGAGTCTTATTTGAAATACATTTTACATTTGCCTGAATGTAAAATGTATTACATTTTCACCCCAAATTACCGAAATGCGACCGGATTAAATTCTTGGGTCATTTTATACTATTTTACTTTAGAAAAACTTATTTGAAAGAAACAAAATATTTTGCTGTCTGTTGTCCATAAATCTGAAAAAATGTATACTAGTTGAAGTTAACATTCAAATATAATATTGATTATGTAAAAACAGTGTCTGAGGACATATTTCTCATTACCGTAACACTAAGTTGCTGTAAAACTGTAATAATTGGGCCTCCCAAGTGGCGCAGTGGTCTAAGGCACTACAGACCCTGGTTCGATCCAAGGCTGTGTCACAGCCGGCCGTAACCGGGAGACCCATGAGGGGAGGGTTTGGCCGGGCGGGATAGGTCCTTGTCCCATCGCGCTCTAGCGACTCCTTGTGGCGGGCGGGCGCCTGCAAACTAACTTCGGTCGCTAGTTGTACAGTGTTTCCTCCGACACATTGGTGCGGCTAGCTTCCGGGTTAAGCGAGCAATGTGTCTTGGCAGAGTCATGTTTCGGAGGACGCGTGGCTCTCAACCTTTGCCTCTCCCGAGCCCGTACGGGAGTTGCAGAAATGTGACAATTCTGGAACTACCAATTGGTTATCACGAAGTTAGAGACAAAAAAAGGGGGAAAAAGTACCAAAAATGTTTAATGAAAAAAAAAAAAATGCTATAATTTTTTTAAATAAAACGTTATTCACCCATGATGCATCATCTAGAGGAGTAGTCCTTAGATGAGCACAAGTTCATAAATTGTTTTCTAGTATATGCCTTCAGGATGAGGATCTTGTTCTCAAAACACACCCTTTTACGACACTTGACTTACTCATTACCAAAATGACTAAAGCTGGAAATGGGAAAAACTTAACCATTACCTTACCAACATGGAGGCATGAATGGGCTTTAGTGATGTGGTCAATGGTTTGCTGACTCATAATGGCTGTCTCCTATTACTTGCAGATTGAGCCGTAGGCCCTCATTAAACAAACATTTCTCATTACCAAATCATTTTTAGGTCTGTTTCGGTAATGAAAATGAGCTAATTCTAATGTATAGTCAACAGGTGTCCTGTGCTGGTAACTTTAATGATTTACTAGGCCTAAAATACAGGGAATTTTTTAAATCGCATTAAGATCAGTCCTTTTTGTATTATGGAAGTAATTTGGGATTAACAAAAGACACAGTTTGATGTATTGGGTAACTAAATATTAAGTAGAGCTCAGTACAGTTTTCCAATGGCAAACAAGGCAACAGTCATTACCGAAAAATGCATTCTCATCTCCGAAACCATTTCGGGAAAAAAAAAGTATACTTTAGCAATTTGGGCTTTTTCGGCCACACCCGTTACTGAAAGGTGTATCAAATCGACCACACAGTCATGCAATCTCCATAGACAAACATTGGCCTTACTGAAGAGCTCAGTGACGTTCAAAGTGGCACCGTCATAGGATGCCACGTTTCCAACAAGTCAGTTCGTCAAACTTCTGCCCTGCTAGAGCTGCCCCGGTCAACTGTAAGTGCTATTATTGTGAAGTGGAAACGTGTAGGAGCAACAACAGCTCAGCTGCGAAGTGGTAGGCCACACAAGCTCACAGAACGGGACCGCCGAGTGCGTAAAAATCGCCTGTCCTCGGTTGCAACACTCACTACAGCGTTCCAAACTGCCTCTGGATGCAACGTCAGCATTAGAACTGTTCGTCGGGAGCATCATGAAATTAGTTGCCGCACACAAGCCTAAGATCACCATGCGCAATATCAAGAGTCGTCTGGAGTGGTGTAAAGCTCGCCGCCATTGAACTCTGGAGCAGTGGAAACGTGTCTCTGGAGTGATGAATCATGCTTCAGCATCTGGCAGTCCGACAGACTTATCTGTGTTTGGCAGATGCCAGGAGAACGCTACCTGTCCCAATGCATAGTGCCAACTGTAATGTTTGGTAGAGGAGGCATAATGGCCTGGGGCTGTTTTTCATGGTTCAGGCTAGGCCCCTTAGTTCCAGTGATGGGAAATCTTAACGCTACAGTATACAATGACATTCTAGACATTTCTGTGCTTCCAACTTTGTGGCAACAGTTTGGGGAAGGCCCTTTCATGTTTCAGCATGACAATGCCCCTGTGTACAAAGCGAGGTCCATACAGAAATGGTTTATCGAGATTGGTGTGGAAGAACTTGACTGGCCTGCACAGAGCCCCGACCTCAACCCCATCGAACATCTTTGGGATGAATTGGAACGCCTACTACGAGCCAGGCCTAATCGCCCAACATCAGTGCCCAACCTCATTCTCTTGTGGCTGAATGGAAGCAAGTCCCCACACCAACTGCATATTAATGCCCATGATTTTGGAATGAGATATTCAACGAGCATGTGTCCACATACCATTGGCCATGTAGTGGATGTGTAAATACAAATAACATGCATAACCAAGTAAATATGACAAATAATAAGATCAGTATATGGTTGGGGTAACGAGAAATTACAAAATACATTTTAACAATTTACTTTTAAATATTTTTGTTTTCAGTGTTGTTTAACTCCAGCCTTTGCAAAAGGTGAGCAATGTAAAAAAAAAAACATTTGAAATGGTTTTTTTTATTACCTTTCTGGAGTTCAAAAACTGTTGCGGTAATGAGAATTTTCGCGTTGGTAGTTGTGAAAATTATGGTAAAATGCATAATATCTGATCAATGAATATAACAACAATTATGAAATAGACAAATAAAGATCCTAATGTTAGTGATCCAAGAGAAATTATGGTGGAACATATTTGTTTTTTGTGTCCGTTTCGTGAGAATCACCCGCATACTTTTGTGCGGCTCAAATTTTGGAACGGACCTTATCCGTTGCTCTGTTTACACAAAACGGACACACTGAACAGAACATATATGGACAGTATAACTGAATAAGAGTGCCATCTGTCCATGACCATTTCAGACAGGGAGTGACTAAATAGGTAGGGATGCTTTAAATTAGGCTACTTCACAGTCACTAAGCAACACATTCTCTGTTCAAATGTGATTATCAGTCAGCCAGCTGAGAAACCATATAGCTGAACATGTTAAACAAGACAAACTTTGAAAAAAATATGCTGGGAACTGGAAGCTAAATAAGTCTACTGTTAATATGTTTACAGTTAGGCCTATACGAGGTTCAGACCTTAAAATGGAATCCATATTTTTTATTTAATTGAGGAGCGCTGACTAAACATTTTTCATGTGACTTTGTCCTTGGTCATTTGTCTACTTCACTCTGGTGACAGTTGATTAGCTCAACCGTGTTCTTGATACCATCAAGAATGCAAAACACAGACCTGCTAAGGGGCCATTTTAGTGTTTCAAGGTAGTCATATAGTTTGAGCAGTTTGTTGTTGAGCCACACCCATTCTGTCACCCTTCAATAGAAACACAACGTGAATCACCTGTTTTTTATTTCACCTTTATTTAATCAGGTATGAAGGGAAGTGGGTGGTGGTGGGTCGGTGGGCTTAGAATATATACCAATTTCTGAGCATGGAGGATGAACTCCCTTGACTACACAATACCCTAATGAAATTAGTTCACTTTGGTTACCGCCTGGCCCCTTCCATTATATATAATTCCAGTGATTACATCATCAAAGGGATAGGGACAGATAGCAGCATTATGATTGCTCCACCTAACCCTTATGATTGCTCCACCTCAATTTGATGGAACTTCCTTCCACCCTCAAATTGATTCAGATCAGTGCATAGTAGAGCTAGGGACTATTATAAGGTGTTAAGGGCCAAAATGCTACCAGGCCCGAGTTTGGAACATACCGTCCTTAGTGATGACTGGAAGACTCAATTCTGACATTGGTGAAAAATACCAGAGACAGTATGAGGACAGAGAGGAGACAACTGAACAGGCTCATCCATAACGCAGAAATTATTTCTGCACTCAGGCCGCAGCTCAGAGAATAGAACTGAAATTCTATTAATAGATTAGGACAGAATAAGGCCATCTGCTAAAAAAAATGACAGGACTTCTTGTCTCTGCAATGTCATGGAGGCATTGGTCTTAATAGCTCACAGGATAAGTAAAAACTAAAACAGCTAAAAGGCAGCAAGCACAGATTACAGATTATCTTTGAGGACGTAGTTGTTACTTTCTCCATGGATTTCCCACAGAGGATGGAAAAGGCTTATGTCATGTCCACAATCGGCCACCACCCTTGAAATGGGAGGTGGTTGGGACAGTCAAAAGCAATGATGCAAGCGAGGCACAGCGTGGTCCAAATTCTCAGAGGTCATCCCCCACCCAGCTGTGCAAATCCTCTCCTTGTGACTTCAACACATATCTATCTTTTGTTTTTATTGGCAAGGCGTGTTTGTTCACTTCTTCATTGCCTTAGGGTCTTTGCAAAACGTCTAAAGAGGGTGGACTGCTGACAACTGCAGCTGTTCATCTGAGTGTGTTGGAATAGAGCCAAATATTTTCATTATACTAACTTTGCATTTATTTGCATTTTAAGGAATTTTGTTTTGGGCGAGTATAAACTCAATTTAGAGCAAGAAGTTTACCACACCATCAAGACAATTATAATCAGAAAGGATTAGGTATACAAGGGCTTGCAATACCCCCACTTGATGCGAGAACCATCAAAATGCATTGAAAGCGAGGTGAAAGACCAATCGACACCATCCAATGGCTGAAAAACGAAAACAATGAACAGTCAGCTGCCAAATGCGCTGCTAAGTGGGCTTTCTGCTTACCATGAGAAAGATTCGATTAGGTTATTCTTAAAGCCGTATTTTAGAAGTATGTAAATATTTGCCACTATGCAGTATTGCTGCTGTTTACAGGCGTTTTGAATGGCTAGACCAGCAGCTGATGCCATTATATTCAATGGCATTCCAACTGTATGGCCGTGGTGCTGGGCGGGTCCCTCTTCGCCTCTATGGCCGACACAAATATGTCTTCCGTCGACAAAAGACAATAAATAAAAATGGATTAAAACAAAATGTATCTATACTATGGTTATATTAATTTGCATACCATATGCATAAATCGGTATCTGATTTCTAAACATTTAATAGCTGCACATTTTGCTGTTGAATGAGTCGTTGTGTGAGCTCGCTCTGTCAAAAGTAAACGCAAGGAAGCTTAGCTAACTCGCTAGCAAGCGATGGTTTCTGTCTCCGCTAGCTATAATGATGCTAGCCTCCTCCATAAGGATACGTCTGTTTCAATAAGTTATAAATTAAGCTTGTATAGTAGGTTTAGAAACTATGTGGTTATGTTGTCGGGCTTGCATCTCCCAGATGGCCCAATGTTTAATTGCATGTTACGTTAGCTAGCTAGCTTAGTTAGCAGGGGGATGGTGATGCCACTGAAGTATAGGGTGAGGCTAGTTGTGTGAGTGACAAAAATGCTAGCCCACACTACTAGGAAAAAGCAGAAAGTGCAGGATGGTAAATTGCTCTATGAATAGGCTAGTTAGTAAACGCCAAACCGTTTTTATTCAAACCCACCACGTGCCCGCTTACCTCTACTTTGCAGTTAGTTTGGGTAGCTTTCTAGAACCGGATCAAAAACGGGTGGAAACCTCCCGGAATGAAATAGCTGTCGACGGCGTCGAGCTGTAGAGCGAGCTGTTTGGGATGTCGCTAGTGACGTCATCCACCGCAGCACCGAATGTGTGACGAGGACTACCGGAAAATACCGAACCTCATCCTCCCATAGTTTTGCATGTTCGTGTAATAGATATGTACTTTATTGATCCCCGGGGGGGAAATTTCATTGTCAAGCAGCTACAACAAAACACAGGGCAGGTGCAAAATGCCACAACGAAAGTACACAAAAGACAGATACATTTGTAATACATGTGACTTACATTTTCGTTATTTTCCAGTGATAATGAAACTATATCATATCACATTCATTGAGTGACTGTTTCACTCAATGTGAAACTGGGTGTGTACTCGTGCAGGATGCAGGCCATTTAGCAACTACCCTGGCCGTGTGCCACAAAATACATGGTGGTTCTATGCAAATATGTATACATTATGTGTATGGTTTGTTTTGTATGTACTATCGTATCACCTTATGATTGGTGTCTTATTCATAGAAATAAAACATGTTTTGTAATGCCCCTTTATCAAATTACCAACATGTTTCCTATTATTTTGAATGAAAATGGAATGCAATATTAATACATAGTTCTGTTTTGTGATAGCATACAACTCAATCTGACTTACACGGTGTACTTGATTTTAAAATAGGTTTTAATATTTCAAGAATGTATGCTTAACACTTGAGGGGAATCCATGTTTTCCTCCTCTCCTGCTCTGTGGCTGAGTGACTCATTGCGAGCTTACAGAACAAGGCTGCAGGCAGCTGAGCAAAAATTGAGGAAAACTTTCCATAGATAGATAGATAGATAGATAGGTACTTTATTGATCCCCGGGGGGGAAATTTCATTGTCAAGCAGCTACAACAAAACACGGGGCAGGTGCAAAATGCCACAACGAAAGTACACAAAAGACAAATACACGGTACATGATACATAGAGCGGCAGTATGAAAAAGTATAGAAATACAAGATATCTGGAGTGCAAAAAAATAAAAGCTACAAAAAGACATTGCATAGTATGGGTGGTTGGCTGAATATGTACACTATACATTGGTGGATGTTGGATGGCTAACTATACTATACAGGTCGATGGCAGAGAAATACTTCAGTAGCTAAAAATGCGTATGATATGAGCGAGGGTAATAATAGTTTACTTAATAGACAGACTGGCTAAATGAACAGGTAAGTGAAAATTTTGCATGGTTAAATTAGCTGTACAGGTAAGTATACAGTTATATTTACAGATAAGTGAATACTTGCATGGTTGCACAAACTGTACAGGTAAATGACAGGAAGAGATACTTTAATAGCTAAATGTGTGTATGATATAATTTGGGGTAATAATAGTAATTCCCTTAAAATACAGTCCTTAGTGCGCAGGGTTTAATTACAGACAACTGCACGTATTGCACATTCGATATACTAAAAGCAATGAGAAAAGGTGCAACTGACAGGATACTAATATGCATTCCTGAGTGAATGCCTACGTAAGTTAGGTCCAAGAATTACTAGCAATATTGCACATGATATGATATAACAACTGTACATGAGTATGTATATACAGACCTGCATGAATAAGTAGGTCCTGAGTGAATGAGTGCTGACGGACCAGAGTTACTCACGGATGGATGCATAATTGTTAAACTAGGTCCTAGCACCCCAACAGTTCCAGATCTATGTTGCCGACGGCACAGCACCCCGGTGAGGCATTATATAGTCTAATAGCCGCCGGCAGGAAGGACCTCCTGTAGCGCTCTCTGGCACACCGTGGTGGGATCAGTCTGTGACTGAAAGTGCTCCTCTGCGTCATAACCATAGCGTGCAAAGGGTGGGTGACGTTGTCCATGATGGCCAGCAGTTTGGCCAGGATCCGTCTCTCGGCCACCTCCTCTAGAGTGTCAAGGCTCATCCCCAGGACAGAGCTAGCCTTCCTGATCAGCTTATTTACCAGAGAAGCATCACCGGCTTTGATGTTTGCTCCCCAGCACACCACTGCAAAAAAGATGGCACTGGCCACCACAGACTGGTAGAAGGTATGCAGCAGTTTACTGCACACGTTGAAGGACCTGAGCCTCCTCAGAAAGTAGAGTCGGCTCTGGCCCTTTTTGTACAGAGCCCCGGTGTTACCAGCCCATTCCAGCCTGTTGTCCATATGGACTCCCAGGAACTTGTATGACCCAACCATTTCCACATCCATCCCCTGTATGAGGACCTATCATCCTTTCACACCCTCCTCTCTACCTTCTCTTCCTCTGTATCTCCTGCTAAAGCAACTTTCTACCACTCTAAATTTCAAGCTTCTGCACCACGTACTCTCACTACTGGTGTCCCCCAGGGCTCAGTTCTAGGCACTCTCCTCTTCTCACTATACACCAAATCACTCTGCTCCGTCATATCCTCACATGGTCTCTCCTATCATTGCTATGCTGATGACACTCAACTACTTTTCTCCTTCCCCCTTCTGACACCCAGGTGGCGACACGCATCTCTGCGTGCCTGTCAGATATCTCAACTTCGATGTCGGCCCGCCACCTCAAGCTCAACCTAAACAAGACGGAACTGCTCTTCCTGCCAGGGAAGGCCTGCCCGCTCAAAGCCCTCTCCATCACAGTTGACAACTCCACAGTGTTGCCCTCCCAGAGTACAAATAACCTTGACGTAACCCTGGACAACACCCTGTCGTTCTTTGCAAACATCAAAGCAGTGACCCACTCTTGCAGGTTCATGCTCCACAACATCCATAGAGTACAACCTTACCTTACACAGGAAGCGATGCAGGTCCTAATCCAGGCACTTGTCCTCTCCCGTCTGGACTACTGCAACTCGCTGTTGGCTGGGATCCCCGATTGTGCCGTCAAACCCCTGCAACTTATCCAGAATGCTGCAGTCCGCATGGTTTTCAACCTTCCCTTATCATGTCACCCCACTCCTATGCACACTCCAATGGCTTCCAGTCGAAGCTCGCATCCACTACAAGACCGACCATGGTGCTTACCTACGGAACAGCAAGAGGAACTGCCCCTCCCAACCTTCAGGTTAAGCTAAACAGCTAACCTTACACCCCAACCTGAGCACTCAGTTCTGCCACCTCAGGTTTCTTGGCCCTCCCACCCCTATGGGAGGGCAGCTCCCGCTCAGGCAAGTCCAAGCTCTTCTCTGTAAGTATCGTCTGCTAAATAACTCAAATGTAATGTAAAATGTTTTCCCAAAGTACCTGACACAACTAACCTATTATTGGTGGCGTTGGGTTGAGGATTCAATTCATTATGACTTTATAATTTCAGTAAGAGCTACACTCTTAGATGAAAAGGTGCTATGTAGAACCTAAAAGGGTTCTTCGCTGTCCCCATAGGAGAACCCTTTGAGGAACCCTTATTGGGTTCCACATAGAACCCTTTCCCCAGAGGGTTCTACATGGAACCCAAAATAGTTCTATCTATCTGGTTCCTCAAAGGGTTATCCTATGGGGACAGCCGAAGAACCCTTTTGGAACCCTTATTTCTATGAGAATGGTACTAGGCCTACAGTAGTACTATGACTCAATTGGGTGGGTTGGGAAGCCGGCACACGCACAACATAACTTACTTGTAGGGAATAACATAGAATACCTACTTCTCCCAGAAAACAAAACTCACTCTCAAGGTGCTAAAGAGAAAGAAAGTGGATAGGCTTGCCCACTTCACATGTGAATCAAGGTTACGCCTATGAACAGAAGGACAACAGCGTGCTTCAATTTATATTATGATGCAACATGTTTCCCAGATGGCTCTTTGTCTTGAAGTATCACCCTCCTCAGCAGTCATGCATGCAATGAACCATGTTGTCACAACTTTCAATTGCTGGCTCTGTTTACGTTAGACAGCCCCATCAAGATAGAATGACAAAGAGGACAGAAACAACCAATAGAAAGACACCCTTCTCTCTAGATCCAGAACCCCATATAAACCAGCAACCAACCCAACCAATGTAATCTTCACATTCATTGCAGTGACCGACCCAGACCAGGAGGATGTCAACTTCTGAGGCCTCCACAGTGTCCAGTGAGAACTTGGCAGCAAGGGACAATGGCAGCAGCATAACATTCCACTTGTAAGTACCATATTTCTGCACTATTATCCTGTTGACACTTACATGAATTAGTCCTCTGCTGAGATTGCCATACCAAATTGTTCTATTGAAACGTATCTTCCGCTGGCTGAAAAGTGATGCAGTAATAAAACAAGTTATTTTCTCAACAGCTTTGATGCAGTTGACTCAGGACACAGTTTGCGACCTGGTGTCATCCCAACAAATTTTGACGTCCAACAATTACAGGTAAGCCTAGTTTGGCTTTATTTTTGCTGATTTGTGTGCTAATATTTGTGTGAAATTACTGCACTGTTGGAGCTAGGAACACAAGCATTTCGCTATGTGACCAATACAATTTGATTTGATTTGACTCTCTGGCGTGACCATTCTTTGTGGAACATACTATTGCCTGATTTGTAGGCAGGCGCAACACCCAACCTCACTTTTATCAACACTCTATGCAAATGCTATCCACATCCCCCATTCAATCACACCTCTGGGAAGCAGTAGGTGCTGTTGTGATAACAGCCTGTAGGTCTGATGATGTGATTGGAAGTTCACTTTTACAGTATTCTATTGGTCAACTGATATTTTGAATCCAAACAACTCAAATGGTTATAAAATGGTCTTAGACTCATTGTGTCTTTCTCTTTTGTTCCTGACCTGCTGTGGGGAGATACCTACACTGTCTCTCTGTCTCCTCCCCATGGACTATTGGGGCTTGGCCTTTCAAGCCATGAACTCTCTCCCTCTCTTTGTTCATAATAATTGCAACATCACAGCCCCATGTGAGGTACAATATACACAATATATAATATAAATTCATATCAAATATTACTTCACTACAGATTCACGCTATAGGGCCAAGCTAAGCCAAACTGTATGGGGCTGGCCTGGATATCCTTCCACCATGGTTGCTTGAACCATGCTGGAAAGGACAATCAAAAGACATTACTAGGCCTAAGTGTTTGCACCATTATCACCTATTGTCTTTTCATTCACAATTAAAGTGTGTCAGTGTGTTTAAAAAACAGACTCCAACACTCCACAATTATTTGTGTTCGAAATTTGGTTAAGATTTATCTGAATTTGTCTTTGTTTTGATATTTTCCAGGAAATGCCCAACCTGCCTAGTCCAAGAACTCTTCATGAATCTCAGAACAACGATGCTATGAGAAGTCCCACGATTGCTCTCTGTTCTTGTGAAGGATCTCCCATCGCCACCACCATTCACCTAATGGCCGAAATGAGTTCACGAGATGAACTGAAAAACAGACTCCGAAGACAGTTAGTGACAACAATCCAGCAACGTGACGAGTACCAGAGGAGAGACAGAGAAGCCAAAGCCAAAGTGAGGATGTTTGAGAGAAAGGCCATTGTGTTGAGGACACAGGTCAGTGCTTTACGACCAGGTCAGATCCCTTTACGACCTGGTCAGATCTCAAACAACTTAGTGCGAGCTGGCAGACAAATACAGGTAGGTCTACTTTTCTGTCTTGGTTAGGCTGTGTAGGTAGGGCTGTATTTTTGTGCAGATACTGAAAGCTAAAGACAAATGGGTTGACCATTCCTTAAACACAACGATGGTCCGATTTATGTGTTGAAATTAGATGTGGAACTTTTAGCTTTATTTTGATCTCTTCCAGGAACTGCGCGAACAGTATCAAATGCCTATTCCGAGAAGAACTGTTCGTGGATCTCAGAACAATGCTATGAGAGGCCATGGTGACACTCTCTGTTCTTCTTGTGGCCAACCTCTCACCTCAATCAGCATACGCCTACTGGCGGTGATGAGATCCCGGCAAGCACTGAAAAACACCTTTCGAAGACAGTTAACGGCGATAATCCAGCAACGTGATGAGCTCAGGAGCAGAGCCAGAGAAGCTGAAGCTAAAGGGAGGATTTTGGAGAGAAGGCACATTCTGTTGAAGGCACAGGTCAGAGCTGTGCATGAGGCCTACCTAAGAGATATCGAGTTAGGTAATCTCAGCAACCCCGAACAAAATATTGTGTGAGCCTTTGGGTCTGGAACTGGAGGATATGATGTTGGTGAGAAATGGGTAGTTATTTGATGCAAGGTGTTTTGCGGTTGACAGCAAGTCAACAGCCTTATGACAGGCGTCTGTCATGAGGAAGTTAGGTGAAAGCATTCGGGCATAACAAATTCCATGCTTAATTCTTTTGAATACCATAATGATCTTTGCTTTTCTGTACAATATTTCACAAAAAATTTATACATTGTATGTAGTTATTCCCCTTTTACCTCTATTAAAGCAGATGAGGAAAAAAATGTATATTTTCTAATTGTGTGTATGTAACATAAACCATTGACCGGCAGGTAGCCCTAGTGGTTAGAGCGCTGGGTCAGTAATTGAAAGGTCGCTGGTTCGAATACCTGAGCCGACAAGGTGAAAAAAAACCTGTCGATGTGTCCTTGAGCAAGGTACTTAACCCTAATTTGCTCCAGGGGCTGACCCTGTAGGTAGGCCGTCATTGTAAATAAGAATTTGTTCTTAACTGACTTGCCTAGTTAAATAAAAAATTTAATTGACACTAAAGTAGTGTAGGCTATAAAATGCTTTATTTTAACTCAACACAAATCTATACACTTTCAAGGTATATAAAATACTTTAATACAATTATTAAAAATATACAGTATATATCCTATTTCATAATTAAAGTAGAAGTACAAATATAACATTTATTGCCAAGAGCACATCAACTCCTCCACTGTTGACTCTCTTCATGGGTGTCACATTTTAGACAAATACTGACCCAAATAAACAGTAAACAAACCAAACTAAATAATTTGCTTCATTGATATGGCCTTGGTTAGCAGATAGCACCAATAATTAGCCTGGGTACCATTCTGGTTGTGCCATCATGCCGCTTCTTGTCCCGCCAAACACGACAAGGAGTTGACATGATAGCACAAACAGATCTGGCTAATCAATCATAGCACCAATGGAACAATTACGTAACATGATAAGATGATAAATAGACGGATGCTGTATATGACACCTATGCAACAGGGTAGCTGGACAGCTATGGTTTGGTACAGTACATGTTTTAGGTGTGTGACTAGCTATATAGTGTTTTACAGTAGGGTACAGCACAGAATGATACAGTATGGTGAGATATCATGAACCGTAGAGGTGAAAACATATTGGACTTAGTGGGACGTCAACAACTATAACAATTATTGTAGACAAGCAGGAAGTAAATCCCCAAAACATTCCTTACCCCAGGACACTTCAGTTGGTAGAGCATGGCGTCAAACTGTGTGCTTAAACCAATAACATACAAATTATTGTAATTTTCTTGTCTATATTGAATACATAATTTTTACATTCACAGTGTAGGTTGGAAAAAGCATGTGAACCCCTAGGTAATGCCTTCTCCAAAAGCTATATGGAGTCAGGAGTCAGCTAACCTGGAGTCCAATCAATGAGACGAGATTAGAGATGTTGGTTGGAGCTTCCCTGCCCTATAAACAACACTCACAAAACGTGAGTTTGCTATTCACAAGAAGCATTGCCTGATGTGAACCATGCCTTGAACAAAAGAGATCTCAGAAGACTTAAGATTAAGAATTGTTGACTTGCATAAAGCTGGAAAGGGTTAAACAAGTATCTCTAAAAGCCTTGATGTTAATCAGTCCACGGTAAGACAAATTGTTTATAAATGGAGAAAGTTCAGCACTGTTGCTACTCTCACTAGGAGTGACCGTCCTGCAAAGATGACTGCAAGAGCACAGCCACAGAATGCTGAATGAGGTTAAGAAGAATCCTAGAGTGTCAGCTAAAGACTTACAGAAATCTCTGGAACATGATAACATCTCTGTTGACAAGTCTACGATACGTAAAACACTTAACAAGAATGGTATTCATGGGAGGACACCAAGGAAGAAGCCACTGCTGTCCAAAAAAAACCATTGCTGCAGGTCTGATTTTCGCAAAAGAGGACCTGGATGTTCCACTGCGCTACTGGCAAAACATTTTGTGGATAGATTAAACTAAAGTTGAGTTGTTTGGAAGGAACACACAACATTATGTGTGGAGAAAAAAAGGCACAGCACACCAACATCAAAATCTCATCCCAACTGTAAAGTATGGTGGAGGGAGCATCATGGTTTGAGGCTGCTTTGCTGCCTCACGGCTTGGACAGCTTGCTATCATCGACGGAAAAATGAATTCCCAAGTTTATCAAGACATTTTGCAGGAGAATGTAAGGCTATCTGTCCGCCAATTGAGGCTCAACAGACGTTGGGTGATGCAACATGACAATGACCCAAAACACAGAAGTAAATCAACCACAGAATGGCTTCAACAGAAGAAAATACACCTTCTGGAGAGTCCTGACCTCAACCCGATTGCGATGCTTTGTCATGACCTCAAGAGAGCGGTTCACACTAGACATCCCAAGAATATTGCTAATTGAAACAGTTTTGTAGAGAGGAATGGTCCAAAATTCCTCCTGACCGTTGTGCAGGTCTGATGCGCAACTACAGAACATGTTTGGTTGAGGTTATTGCTGCCAAAGGAGGGTCAACCAGTTATTAAATCTAAGGGTTCACATACTTTTCCCAACCTGCACTCTGAATATTTACACTGAGACATGAAAACGTATAATTGTTTGTGTGTTATTGGTTTAAGCAGACTGCGTTTGTCTATTGTTGTGACTTAGATGAAGATCAGATCAAATTTTATAACCAATTTATGCAGAAATCCAGGTAATTCCAAAGGGTTCACATACTTTTTATTGCCACTGTATGCACGCATAGCCCTAAGTCGCTTTGGATAAAAGCGTCTGCTAAATGGCATATATTATTCAGCTAGTGACTATCCGGGAGCCAGGCTCTGATGAAGGCGATTCATACCTAAAACGTAAGCCTATCGTTTGTTTGTCCTATCAATAAATCTATCAGATTTACCTAGCAACAGAATGTTCCTTGTTCTTGATTCTCCTGGAAAGTCACCAGTTGAAGTATCATGGGGTAAGGAATGTTTTGGGGGATTTTCAAGACCCTCAGCCCTTCTTTGTTTTAGTGTAGCTGAAGCGTGTTTGGCTGTAGTGAAGTCTGTGTAAACTATTGATCACTTTCCTATCTTGAGAAAAGTTATAAAAGTTATATATTGAGAAAAGCCTTATTGATATACTGTATAATTGTAACATATACACACTCAAAATCCACATATTTCATATTGATGAAAGAGCCCTCTGAATATAGACCTGGATAAATAAGTGTGTGTTTGGGGAGAGTACCCTCAGATGGGATAGGTGTGTGTGTGTGTGTCTGTGATCTGAGAGAATTTGGGGGAGGGTACCCTCAGATGGGAGGGGGGGCCCGCAGAGAGCTGGTGAGGGCTAAGTCGCCGAACACATTGGCGTAGGAGGCTTTGAGGAACTGGACGTAGTTCTGCAGACTCCTGTTGGTGCTGTCTGACTGCTCCAGACGATCCTTCACATCCTGCAGACGTGACTGGTAACGCCGCTCCGCCTAAAGGGGAGCATACACAGTTATGAAATGATCTCTGATTGTGTGTGTGTGAGATGAGTATTGTCGTGATTCAATGTCTTTGACCACAATAGGTTCAGAGACTATCAGAGATTATAATCAATGTCTTTGACCACAATAGGTTCAGAGACTATCAGAGATTATAATCAATGTCTTTGACCACAATAGGTTCAGAGACTATCAGAGATTATAATCAATGTCTTCGACCACAATAGGTTCAGAGACTATCAGAGATTATAATCAATGTCTTTGACCACAATAGGTTCAGAGACTATCAGAGATTATAATCAATGTCTTCGACCACAATAGGTTCAGAGACTATCAGAGATTATAATCAGAGTTTTACGCTAGAGATGTGCATTTCTAAAACACTCCCCCTCACCTCCTCTTTGCTACGGCGTAGGGTGGTGAGTTCTGTGGCAGTCCTGCTCAGCTGTGCCTCTAGGTCCACCACCTTGGACTGGGTGGAGCGCTCTTTGGTGGATGCACACTCCCGGGTGTTGGAAACCTATACACCAGGACAGAGATGCTCCATCAGATAGTCTGTTGCTCCATCTCACCTTGTTCCAATGAGGATAAAACAACCTCATGGAAGAAAACTATCGCCACAAAATATTTTAGCTGATGTCGTGGTGAGATTTATTTTGTCTCAAAATGACTGCTCCCCAGCCTCCCCCTGTCCCCAGGCATCCAGGAGCCCCAGACAGACCTGTTGTCTGGCGTCATCCAAAGCCTCCTCCAACTGGCGGGTCAGGTGGGTGCACTCACGGGACTTCTCCTCCAGACCGAGATTGTTGTTGTGGATGGTCTCCTCCCGCTTGGCGATCACCCCCGCCAGGTCCCTGTTCTGACTGGTGGCCTCATCCAACTTCCTGTGAGGGAGAGTCAGGGTGGGAAGGAAGGAGAGAGGGATGGGGGGGGTTTTTGGATCACATTCCAATGATAAAACAACAAAAATACAATGTCCCCCACGTCCCCAGTGAAAGTTGCACCCCTGATATTAGTTAATATTATACAAACACACGCAGGAACACGCACACCGTACACACATACGGACTCATACTGTTCATCGTGCAACGATATTAACGCGGGCTCTGGAATGGCCGTAACCGCCTGACCTCTCCAGACTCTCCACACGGTGTTGCAGCTGTTGCTTCTCCTCCAACAGGACCGAGTTGTTCACTCTCACCAGCTCCGCCTGGGTGCTCAGCTGCTCCACCTAGAGAGATACACACACCCACACCACCATTAATAACACCAACAAAGACACAGTCTGGAGGGCTGTGGTGGTAGTTTTATGTATTATCAAATGAGGAGACACAAACTAAACACACAAGTCAGAGTTTCACTTAGACTAAACCTTTCTTTATTTATAAGTAAACTAAGCGTGTCACACAAAAAGACAAGTCAATTGATGTGATAGACAAGCCTATTCACACAGAACAGGGACATGTGATAGACAAGCTTGAGTTTAAAAGTATACATTCTAATAACAAAAAGGTCACAGTCAATCATATAAGCATATTATGCAGATAATTATCTATGTTACCAATGTAATTCTGATTTCCCCCCACACACCACGCTCACACACCATGCTCAGGTCTGCCAGGGTGGCACACACACACACACTTCTTCTTCCCCCCCACACACACACACACACACACCTTCATGCGCAGGTCGGCCAGGGCGGTGCTCAGCTCGGTGCTGTGTCTCTCCTGGGCGTGTTCTCTGTCCTGACTTTCCTCTAGTAAGACCTTGGAGCGCCGCAGTGCCTCAGGAAGAGACTCCAGCTCTGTCAGACGGCCCAGCAGCTCCCTGCGCACCACCTCTACCTCCCTCTCCATCTGGTCCCGGACCTCCCGCGCCTCATGCTCCGTTTGTCCCAGCCTGGCACAGTACTCGTCCGCCTCGGCCCGAGTCTTCACCACCTGAGAGGTGGAGAGGTGGGCGATGGGTAGCATTACACAGACGCACTAACAACACTTTCAACCTTAGCCTGAGCCTAGAAAGGGTCCCTGTGCTGTGGAAAACATCCTGCCTCGTCCCAGTGCCCAAGAAGGCACACCCCACTGTCCTGAATGACTTCAGACCTGTAGCGCTAACATCCCACATCATGAAGACCCTGGAAAGGTTAGTCCTCGCTCACCTCAGACCCCTGGTGTGTTCATCAATGGACCCCCTGCAGTTTGCATACCAGCGCAAAATCGGGGTGGATGATGCAATCATCTACCTTCTGCAGAGGGCCTACTCTCACCTGGACAACGCAGGTTGCACTGTGAGGGTCATGTTTTTTGACTTCTCCAGTGCCTTCAATACCATTCAGCCCCTGCTACTGGGTGAGAAGATGAGGAGGATGAAAGTGGAAGCACCCTTAGTCTCCTGGGTCACGGACTACCTGACCGGTAGGCCACAATTTGTGCGACTACAGAGCTGTGTGTCAGAACGGGCTGTTAGCAACACAGGGGCCCCCCAGGGTACGGTCCTGTCCCCCTTCCTGTTCACCCTCTACACCTCAGACTTCAGATATAACTCTGAGACATGCCACCTACAGAAGTTCTCGGATGACTCTGCTATTGTAGGGTGCATCAGGGGTGGGCAGGAGGAGGAGTACAGGAGCACAATCAGTGACTTTGTGTTGTGGTGTGAGCAGAACCACCTTCAGCTCAACATCAGCAAAACTAAGGAGATGGTGGTGGACTTCAGGAGAACCAAGGCACAACTGACTGCAGTCCCTATAAAGGGGACGGATGTGGAAATGGTTGAGTCATACAAGTTCCTGGGTGTCCATATGGACAACAGACTGGAATGGGCTGGTAACACCGGGGCCCTGTACAAAAAGGGCCAGAGCCGACTCTACTTTCTGAGGAGGCTCAGGTCCTTCAACGTGTGCAGTAAACTACTGCATACCTTCTACCAGTCTGTGGTGGCCAGTGCCATCTTTTTTGCAGTGGTGTGCTGGGGAGCAAACATCAAAGCCGGTGATGCTTCTCGGGTAAATAAGCTGATCAGGAAGGCTAGCTCTGTCCTGGGGATGAGCCTTGACACTCTAGAGGAGGTGGCGGAGAGACGGATCCTGGCCAAACTGCTGGCCATCATGGACAACGTCACCCACCCTCTGCACACTATGGTTATGACGCAGAGGAGCACTTTCAGTCACAGACTGATCCCACCACGGTGTGCCAGAGAGCGCTACAGGAGGTCCTTCCTGCCGGCGGCTATGAGACTATATAATGCCTCACCGGGGTGCCGTGCCGTCGGCAACATAGATCTGGAACTGTTGGGGTGCTAGGACCTAGTTTAACAATTATGCATCCATCCGTGAGTAACTCTGGTCCGTCAGCACTCATCCACTCAGGACCTATTTATTCATACAGGTCTGTATATACATACTCATGTACAGTTGTTATATTATATCACATGCAATATTGTAAGTAATTATTGGACGTAGGCATTCACTCAGGAATGCATATTAGTATCCTGCCAGTTGCACCTTTTCTCATTGCTTCTAGTATATCGAATGTGCAATAAGTGCAGTTGTCTGTAATTAAACCCTGCGCACTAAGGACTGTATTTTAAGGGAATTACTATTATTACCCCAAATGATATCATACACACATTTAGCTATTAAAGTATCTCTTCCTGTCATTTACCTGTACTGTTTGTGTAAACATGCAAGTATTCACTTATCTGTAAATATAACTGTATACCTAACTGTACAGCTAATTTAACCATGCAAAATTTTATCTTACCTGTTAATTTACCCAGTCTGTCTGTTAAGTAAACTATTATTACCCTCGCTCATATCATACGCATTTTTCGCTACTGAAATATTTCTCTGCCATCGACCTGTATAGTATAGTTAACCATCCAACATAGTCGTGCATTTTGTGGGGGCTGTATGTGGGTACTACGTGGGTGTATACTTGTGTGAGTGCGCGTGTGTGTGTACATACCTGGGTCTTATAGCCGTCTACCAGGCTCTCGTATTGCTTCACAGAGGCTTTGACTTGTTGTACCTCTGACTGGGACAGAGCTAGCTTCTCCTCCACAGCAGATAACCTGGCCTGAATGAGGGAAACACATATGGATGTCAGCCTGCAGTTTGAACGGTGTGCATGTGTGTACCAGAATAATCTGACCGCAAGTCAGTGTTATGATGCAATAAAGCAATCTATTATCTGGTCAGCTAAATCTATGGATAATTAATTATTTTTGTATCTTTGAAAATGTACTGAAACCAGAACCAACACGTATTATATGTTAGGTACCGGGTAGAAATGGGATTGTAACTGTAATGTTGCTTAGCTTCACTTCCTAGTGTTTCCATTCCCCTTTAAAGTCAAATATCAATTCAAAGTGATTTCTAGTCCAATTTCCAGACTAAAAATATATATCTGTCTCCGGGAAACTGGCCAAATAAATTCAAGTGTTGTCGTCATTGACCTTGAGGCTCTGGTTCTGTATCTTGGCATGGGTGTCCTCTGTGGTGAGACTGTGCAGGCGGTCCAGGAGTCCCTCTCTCTCGGCCCGGCCCTTGTCCTCTCTCTCATGGAGCTGCTGTGTCAGGTCTGACACCCGGCTGCACGCACACAGGGTGGGGCAGGGTGATAAAAGGTGGATTATGAAGGCTTTATGTCAGCTGGGCTTTATGTTAAACCATGGGGTTTTGTACTGTGTATTTAAAGACAGTATTCTTGACATAGCTCTTTCTAATATGTATACTACTGTATATTACATTGTAGTTACACAGTTTATACACTGCATATTTATATAAATAAATAAATATATTTCTCCTGGCATCCGCCAAACCCAGATTCGTCCGTCGGACTGCCAGATGGTGAAGCGTCATTCATCACTCCAGAGAACGCGTTTCCACTACTTCAGAGTTTTACACCCCTCCAGCCAACGCTTGGCATTGCACATGGTGATCTTAGGCTTGTGTGCGGCTACTCAGCCATGGAAACCCATTTCATGAAGCTCCCGAAGAACTCTGTAGTGAGTGTTGCAACAGAGGACAGCTACGCGCTTCAGCACTCAGCGGTCCCATTCTGTGAGCTTGTGTGGCCTACCACTTCACGGCTGAGCCTTTGCTGCTCCTAAACCTTTCCACTTCACAATAACAGCACTTACAGTTGACCGGGGCAGCTCTAGCATGGCAGAAATGTGATGAACTGACTTGTTGGAAAGATGGCATCCTATGACAGTGCCACCTTGAAAGTCACTGAGCTCTTCAGTAAGCCAATTCTACTGCCAACGTTTGTCTATGGAGATTGCATGGCGGTGTGCTCGATTTTATACACCTGTCAGCAATGGGTGTGGCTGAAATTGTAAAATGTATATATGTATAGCTTGCATTTGGATTACTGTTACAGTGCTATTTGGGTTGTTAATTCATTTGTTATTGATTATTTGTGTACTTCTTTGACATTTTACTGCATTGTTAAGAGCTAGTAACAGGCATTTCACTGCATTCGCTATAAGATCTGCTAAACTGTGTACGCGACCAATAAACTTTGATTTTACATTTGACATATTCATGATTGTGCTTGATTCTGTGTTCCCTCTTATTCTGAGAGAAAGTGACCAATCAACTGAAGCAGCTATCTCTTTCTCTCACCTGTTGAGGACTGAGATCTCCATCTCTAGCTGAGTCTTGTCCTTCATTTCCTGGGCGTGGCGACCACGCCAGTTCTCTGCAGCTGATAGGGCCTCTGACATCTGGTTCTCCTGTGAAATCAATAACATCATCCAATAGCTTTTAACATTATTCAAGCCTGGCCCAGGAGAGCTAGACGGTATATCTGGCTGTTGTTCTAGCCCATTACTAACAAAGGTTGACTAATCATCAAGCTATTCTTCTGTGGGATATCTTGTTCCTAAGCACTGATTCAAGGTCCGTTTTTTACCACCTCTGAGTGATAAAGATTAGACACAAAACTGAGCTAGGCCACCTTCCCCTCCCCTTCACCTACCACGTCCAGTAGCTGGGTGCTGAGCTCCCCAGCGGTGTCTTCGCTTCGTTCAGCCCGGTGTTTCTGGGCCCGCGTGGCCCTCTTCAGGTCCTCTTTGTCGGCCTCCGCCTGAAGTTTCAGACTCCGCAACTGCTCCAGCAGATGACCCATCTCCCTCTGCTGCTGACTGGCCACCCGCTCCAGGTTCTTGACAAATCCGAAAGCAGAGGATGAAAAAAAAAAACATACAGGAAGACATTTTGTGTCTGTAGAAGAAAAAAACAACTTATTTCTCACAATATTTGTAGTGGAAATGATCTTGGAACTTTTCTTTTACAATAAGGCATATGCAAAGTATGTAAAAGTAGAAAAGTGAAGTTGCTCCAGAGTTGAATTGCGTTCTAAATAGAATCCACACAACAAACATGTCACTCTACTCTACCTTGATTTGCACAGCGAGGCGGTTGTTGTCAGCCTCTTTGCTGCGTAACTGGCTCTGCAAGTGGGCCCGAGTAGACTCCAGCACTTTAGACAGTTCGCCTGTGGTCTTAGCATTCTCCTGGAACATCAACAGACAGCAAAAACATTTTCATAATCATTCAAATAACAATCTATTTGATTAACACGCTGCGAGTGTGTGAGACACATTACTGCCTCTGTACTTTACCTTCTCGGTGTCCAGAAGCGCAGTCAGTTGCTTCACCTCCCTCTCGTTCTCTTGCAGTTTCACCACAAGATTCTGTGTGACGACATGTTTATGATATGCTTAAAGTGCAATGTATGCTTTATGAATGGCACAGGCGTTAACTTCAGTAGAAGTACAAACCATTTTGAAGAGGATATTTTGGTGATTCGTTATTCAACTAATAATTTTGCTGACCGATAGTGGCTTATTCAAAGAAACACACCAAGTTTTCTGCCTCTGTGTCCGTCAGCCTCTTCAGAAGTACATCTTTCTGTTCTGACATCCTCATGGATTCCACCTGTTAAAAAAATAAAAAAAACAGCCACCACAACAGGTACAAGTGCCGTTATAAGAGGGCCTTATTTCGGGCCACAACATGATTGTGAGTTGTAATTGGCTCGCTGCCTCATCCTGCTTCTGAAAGTCATTGGTTCCTCATCTTGCCAGCATTTTCACCATCCTGGAAGTTGTTGAAACTTAGTTCAAGTAGGGTTAGGGTTCAGGGTAAGTAAAGTTTCTTTGCTAATCATGTTTTGGCCTTAAATCAAGGCCTGTGTTATGGCTAAAAGTAAGTTGCTCTACTCTGCTGTCTGCCAATCTGACCTCTACTGGCCTGAAGGGTGTACCCAATAGCACTCACCTCTGTCATCATGAAGTGTTTTGAGAGACTAGTCAAGGATCATATTACCTCCACCTTACCTGCCACCGTAGACCCCCTTCAATTTGCTTACCGTCCCAATAGATCCACAGATGATGCAATCGCCACCACATTACACACTGCCCTATCCCATCTGGATAAGAGGCATACCTATGTAAGAATGCTGTTCATTGACTATAGCTCAGCATTCAACACCATAGTACCCTCCAAGCTCATCATCAAGCTCGAGGCCCTGGGTCTGAACCCCGCCCTGTGCAACTGGATCCTGGACTTCCTGACGGGTCGCCCCCAGGTGGTGAAGGTAGGAAACAACACCTCCTCCTTGTTGATCCTCAACACTGGAGCCCCACAAGGGTGCGTGCTAAGCCCCCTCCTGTAGTCCCTGTTCACCCATGACTGTGTGGCCAAGCACGGTAGTAGGCTTGATTACCAACAACGATGACACAGCCTACAGGGAGGAGGTGAGGGCTCTGGGAGTGTGGTGCCATGAAAACAAACTCTCAGCAAAACTGAGATGATCGTGGACTTCAGGAAACAGCAGAGGGCGCATCCCCCGATCCACATCGATGGGACCGCAGTGGAGAATGTGGAAAGCTTCAGGTTCCTCGGCGTACACATCACTGACGAACTGAAATGGCCCACCCACACAGACAGTGTGGTGAAGAAGGCGCAACAGCGCCTCTTCAACCTCAGGAGGCTGAAGAAATTTGGGTATCACCTAAAACCCTCACTAACTTCTACAGATGCACAATTGAGAGCATCCTGTCGGGCTGCATCATCGCCTGGTACGGCAACTGCACCGCCCACAATCGCAAAGCTCTCCAGAGGGTGATGCGGTCTGCCCAACGCATTACTGGGGGCAAACTTCCCGCCCTCCTGGACACCTACAGCCCCCGTTGCCACAGGAAGGCCAAAAAGATCAAAGACATCAACCACCCGAACCACTGCCTGTTCACCCTGCTATCATCCAGAAGGCGAGGTCAGTGCAGATGCATCAAAGCTAGGACCAAGAGACTGAAAAACAGCTTCTATCTCAAGGCCATCCGACTGCTAAACAGCCATCACTAACACACCAGAGGCGGCTGCCTATAGACACTGATTAGAAATCACAGGCCACTTTAAGGAAATGTAAAACTAGTCACTTTAATAATGTTTCTGTATCTTGCCCTACTCATCTCATATGTATAAACTGTACGCTATACTATTCTTCGGAATCTTAATGGTGTTTATATACTGTATCACCAATATCTTATGTGTATACTGCATACTATAAAGCTTACTATGCCACTGCATCTTAGTCCAATGCCGCCTTGACATTTATGTACAGTGGGGAGAACAAGTATTTGATACACTGCAGATATTGCAGGTTTTCCTACTTACAAAGCATGTAGAGGTCTGTAATTTTTATCATAGGTACACTTCAACTGTGAGAGACGGAATCTAAAACAAAAATCCAGAAAATCACATTGTATGATTTTTAAATAATTAATTAGCATTTTATTGCATGACATAAGTATTTGATCACCTACCAACCAGTAAGAATTCCGGCTCTCACAGACCTGTTAGTTTTTCTTTAAGAAGCCCTCCTGTTCTCCACTCATTACCTGTATTAACTGCACCTATTTGAACTCGTTACCTGTATAAAAGACACCTGTCCACACACTCAATCAAACAGACTCCAGCCTCTCCACAATGGCCAAGACCAGAGAGCTGTGTAAGGACATCAGGGATAAAATTGTAGACCTGGACAAGGCTGGGATGGGCTACAGGACAATAGGCAAGCAGCTTGGTGAGAAGGCAACAACTGTTGGCGCAATTATTAGAAAATGGAAGAAGTTCAAGATGACGGTCAATCTCCCTCGGTCTAGGGAACCATGCAAGATCTCACCTCGTGGGGCATCAATGATCATGAGGAAGGTGAGGGATCAGCCCAGAACTACACGGCAGGACCTGGTCAATGACCTGAAGAGAGCTGGGACCACAGTCTCAAAGAAAACCATTAGTAACACACTATGCCGTCATGGATTAAAATCCTGCAGCGCACGCAAGGTCCCTCTGCTCAAGCCAGCGCATGTCCAGGCCCGTCTGAAGTTTGCCAATGACCATCAGGATGATCCAGAGGAGGAATGGGAGAAGGTCATGTGGTCTGATGAGACAAAAATAGAGCTTTTTGGTCTAAACTCCACTCGCCGTGTTTGGAGGAAGAAGAAGGATGAGTACAACCCCAAGAACACCATCCCAACGGTGAAGCATGGAGGTGGAAACATCATTCTTTGGGGATGCTTTTCTGCAAAGGGGACAGGACGACTGCACCGTATTGAGGGGAGGATGGATGAAGCCATGTATTGCGAGATCTTGGCCAACATCCTCCTTCCCTCAGTAAGAGCATTGAAGATGGGTCGTGGCTGGGTCTTCCAGCATGACAACGACCCGAAACACACAGCCAGGGCAACTAAGGAGTGGCTCCGTAAGAAGCATCTCAAGGTCCTGGAGTGGCCTAGCCAGTCTCCAGACCTGAACCCAATAGAAAATCTTTGGAGGGAGCTGAAAATCCGTATTGCCCAGCGACAGCCCCGAAACCTGAAGGATCTGTATGGAGGAGTGGGCCAAAATCCCTGCTGCAGTGTGTGCAAACCTGGTATAGAACTACAGGAAACGTATGATCTCTGTAATTGCACCAAATATTAATTGTACCAAATATTAAGTTCTGCTTTTCTGATGTATCAAATACTTATGTCATGCAATAAAATGCTAATTAATTACTTAAAAATCATACAATGTGATTTTCTGGATTTTTGTTTTAGATTCCGTCTCTCACAGTTGAAGTGTACCTATGATAAAAATTACAGACTTCTACATGCTTTGTAAGTAGGAAAACCTGCAAAATCGGCAGTGTATCAAATACTTGTTCTCCCCACTGTATATACAGTCATGTGAAAAAGTAAGTACACCCCCTGGAAAGTTATTTTTTTACATATTTGGACAGATGGATATGTAATCTTCACTGGCCTCTCTTGCCACAATCAATGTCGAAGTGGGTACACTGTCAGAGACTGCACAAACTTGGCCTACATGGGAGGTCAGGAAGGAAGAAGCCTCAGTTTTTTTTTTTTGTGTGATTTGCTAAATTGGGTAACCTTTATCTGTCAATAGTGTTGAAGTGAAGATTACATATCCATCTGTCCAAATATGTAAAAAAAATAGAGAACTTTCCAGGGGGTGTACTTACTTTTTCACATTACTGTATTCTCAATCCATTCCTTACTTAGATGTATGTGTATTTGGGTATATGTTGTGAAACTGTTAAGATATTACTTGTTAGATAGTACTGCACTGTCGGAGCTAGAAGCACAAGCATTTCACTACACCCGCAATAACATCTGCTAACCACATGTATGTGACCAATACAATTTGATTTGATTTGATACCTCATGTCCGTGCTGTTCCCTCAGTAGGTGGCGCAGGGTGCGGTTGGTGGCCTCAAACGTCTCCAGTTTCTGGAGCAGCAGTTCCTTCTGATGCGCCAGGAGGGAAGACTCAGTCCCAGACATCCTCTTTTCCAACCAAATGAAATAATTTCTTATATCAACACCTACAGTATATCCTGAGGTTGCACCTACCATATGCATTTTGAAAGCCTATATTGGTTTCTTAGCATGGTTGGGGTCAATTCCATTTCAATTCAGTCAACTGAGAAAGTTAATTGATACCCTCTGAAAATAATAAATAGTCTGTGAATTGGCATGTCAATCCATCTCCTGAATTGAAATTGTGCTGAGCCCCCTAACCCTGTCTCTGTTGACACTCACACTGGTGCTGACGCTCCTCATTTTGGTGACGGTCTCTCTGAGGGCTGACACCTGTACTGCAGCCTGTGTCCCGTCTATCTCAGCCTCCATCAACTTCCTGAGCAGAGTGTCCTTCTCCAGCTGCATCGACTCCATAGACCTCTCTAGTCTGGACAGGTGTGTAGGCAGACGTCGTAAGAGAGGCAGAGGAATGGCAGATTGTGAATATGGGACACAGAAAGGAAAGATTGTTGTATTATAAACTGGGTGGTTTGAGCCCTGAATGCTGATTGGCTGACAGACGTGGTATATCAGACCGTATACCACATTTATTTTTATTGCTCTAATTACGTTGGTAACCAGTTTATAATAACAATGAGGCACCTCGTGGGTTTGTGGTATATGGCCAATATACCACGGCTAAGGGTTCTATCCAGGCACTCCGCGTTGCGTCGCCATATACCACACCCCCTCAGGCCTTATTGCTTAATTATACACTGAGTGTACAAAACATTAAGAACACCTTCCTAATATTGAGTTGCCCTCAGAACAGCCTCAATTCGTCGGGGCATGGTGTCGATGCTGGCCCATGTCTACAAGGTGTCGATGCTGGCCCATGTTGACTCCAATGCTTCCTACAGTTGTGTCAAGTTGGCTGGATGTCCTTTGGGTGGTGGACCATTCAAGATACACACAGGAAACTGTTGAGTGTGAAAAGCCCAGCAGCGTTGCAGTTCTTGATGCAAGCCGGTGCGCCTTGCACCTACTACCATAACCCGTTCAAAGTCACTTAAATCTTTTGTCTTGCCCATTCACCCTCTGAATGGCATACATACACAACCATATATCAATTGTCTCAAGGCTTAAAAATTATTATTTAACCCGGCTCCTCTGTTTCATCTACACTGATTGAAGTGGATTTAACAAGTGACATCAATAAGGGATCATAGCTTTCACATGGATTCATTTGGTCACTCTTTGTCATGGAAAGAGCATGTTTTGTACATTCAGTTTTTATTTTACCAGGTAAATTGACTGAGAACACATTCTCATTTACAACAACGACCTGGTGAATAGTTACAGGGGAGAGGAGGGGGTATGAAAGAGCCAATTGGAAGCTGGGGATGATTAGGTGGGTTGGGATGATGGTACAGTATGTGGGCCAGATTGGGAAGTTAGCCAGGATACCGGGGCTCATTGACATTATAACAGGCCAGTGATATTCCGCATGGCTCGCGAGTCACTAGTGGCTCTCGATAACTTAACTTTCGTCTCTCGACAATAATCAGATTTTAAATATAAAGAACTATTAAATAGACCTTATTTTATTACAAGGACTATTGATAGGTTAAAGGTGTCTGAGAATCACAGCTCATCATCACAGTCATTAATACTCTAGACTGCACATACCTGCTGGCAACAGGGTATTGAATCGCACCTAGACCCTTCCTTTCTGTCTACCACTCACTACCTGTTTCCCTCTCTACTTTCTGACTAACACTGTCCATAAAATACTGTATATATATTTTTTACACAGGGAAGAAATAAGATAATAAGTTGGAACTTTAGGAAAACAAAGTAAATTAAATTAAGTTTAAATAAACTATGGCTTCAAGTGTGTCTGTCTGGTCCATACCTGCTGGTGCTGTCGGTCTCCTTCAGCATCTTCTCCATGGAGTGGCGCAGGCGGGAGTTCTCCCTCTCTGTGACCTCCAGCTCATTGGCCACCTCGGCCAGCTCCTCTTCCTGCTCCTCGATGACCCGCTGGGAGGCGCTAAGTTTCTCTGACTGCTGCTCCAGCAGCTGCTCCTTCCTCCGCAGCTCCACCTTCACACACACACACACACACACACACACACACTTATAAAATAAATAAGAAATAATAATAATAAATAAATGTTTTATCAAGAGGTAGGGAACCAGGGGTACTTGTGCATCCGGTCCTAATTTTATGGGCGGGACAGACCACACTTTTGAACGAGCTGACCTCAGTCATCAGGCTGTCAATCTTCCTCTCGTACTGGTTGATTCGTCCATGAAGCACTTCCTCCTCCTCTGACGAGAGGTCAGCAAATCGCAGCGGAGAGTGGGAGGTCTCGGGCTGAGGTAATGGTGTGATCTCCAGACTATGAGTCGGCCCCTGAGACATGAATTGATTCAGTGACCACAGACTCCGGCAACATTGCATCTTTTTTTTTTATAATAACATATTATTGAAAGGGTTGATAGGATAGTGTTGAAATTAGTGCTTTCATTAGACATTGCATTAATAGGCGTATGGATACATTGCATTAGTGGAAATTAAGATAAATAGACAGACAAGACAAAAGGAGTCAATAGCAGGTCAGACCTCCCATTTGTAGGAGGCATTCCGTATGGAGGCCTTCCCAGGCGGTATCCACGGCACCCGTGTCTTGACCTTTGCAGTAGGTTGCAGGTTCCCTCTATCGCCCTTAGTCTTACCCTAAAAAACAGACAGCATGAAACTCAAGGGAGACACTATGCCTTTACATATAGTGCATGGTATACAGTATCAAATAGCATAAGAGAAAGGAGTATACATTCAGAGCCCCTTGGAAACCGTGTAGGACATATTCTCCATTCTTTTCGTATCAGGTCAGCACCTCTGGCCCTGAATCAGAACTGTATTGATAGGAAACTAGGACATCTGATGAACTGTTTCAAATGTGTTCGCCTGAAAAGGTTTTTCCAACCTGTGGTGTCCTGGCAGGGCTCCTACTCGTCTTCACATGCACATGCACAGGTGTGGTCTCATTCACGTGCACATGTAGGGGCGGTGAGATTGATCGGGTTCTCATTGCTTTTTTCTGTAAAAAAAGCAGTGTGTCAACTACGCAAAGGCCACAAAATAACTCTCTCTTCTCCCTTATGAGCTCAGCCTTTCTATTGTTACCCAGCACTACCAAAATAACTCCCTCTTCTCCCTTCTCAGCTCAGCCTTTCTATTGTTACCCAGCACTACCACACCTTCAAACAAAAAGCCAAAAGAGAGACTTTTTCAAAGGGAGGCAGTATCATATGCACTGTCAAGAACAGAGTAAATGGTGCAAAGCAGGACTTGATAAGGGACAGTTTCCCTGGTTCCATCATCAAACACAAGTGTAAACAAACAAGTTGGGGTTGATTCACTGTCAGATGTGATTCTTGTTTAGTAGGAGATTGCATCTGGCAATCAAAAGATACGTAGTTAGTTAGATACCCACTATACTAGCAAGCTAGATAGATAAGTAGCTTAAGAAATACATTATATGGCCTGGTAACGTTAGCTAGATATTTGCCTAAACCGAGTTTCTGGCTGCTAAGACAGAGACTGCGATGTGTACAAATTGATTAGCTAAAAATAAGTTTAAGTATCTACTGTAGCATTGGCATCAGAAGTCACTCACCATGCGGAAACCCAAATATTCCTCGAAATTGTGGATTATGTATATTGTGAAATATATTTTACTTAGCTTGCTAGCATTTCATTCAACAGCAAAGCGTCCTCTAAAACGCATTTCTTCCGGTAGACTAGCATTCTGATAGGTGATTGGCTGATTCAAAACCTTTCTGGTCTGTGATTGGAGAAAATAGCTGACCTTGGTGTTTTATGGTCCACGTTGTTGATAGCAACGGGTTCCCTAGAAACCGTCCAAGCCTACACAAGTTTACTTTGGCTAGGGGTCGCTCGCTCCTCTCCTGGGGTCATGGTTAGAAGGGTTAGGATAATTAATTTAGCAGGTTAGGAGAACTAGGTTAAGGTGAGGAAAAGTTTTAGGCTTAGGTAAAATGCAAAAAATGTTTTGACGTTCATTTGACAAAAGCTGGATCCCTTCTAGCCATGACTATCCTGTCTGCACTCAAGGTTGTGATTGCAGATTGTCCAATTAAATATGGAAAAAGCCTAGATCAGTGGTTCCCAACCGGAGGTACACATACACGTGTTTATCAGATGTTATTACGGGTGTAGCTAAATGTTTGGCCTATCCACAGGGGGTACTTGAGAAGGCTTATAGTAAGACCATAGGCTTACTAGTAAAATGTACGAGGGGTTATTCAGGGGCACTTGGGGCAGAGCAAAATTCAGTTGGTGTTACAGTAAGCAAAAAACCACAGGCCTAGATAAGACAGTTGTTGTGAATTTTGTCACTTTTAGGTACAGCCACGATAATAGAATTCTATAATATAGTTATAGAATGCAGTGTAACTGATAGAAAATAAAATAATACAATAACTTTATTTTTCCCAGAGGGTCGTCAGCTGTGGCAAGTGGCTTTTACAGTAGATTATAAACAAACAGCAACATTCACACATGTTAATGACAGACTATAGTTATGTGATGAAGCTAGGACTGCAAAACTGATCAATATCAGAGTTTCCCAGCACCAATATTGTTACAGTTCATAGAAAAATTCAAGATCATCAACGTTGTCTTGTAGATGTCAATGTTTTTTTTAAATGTATTATTCTTTACAGGTTTTTTTCTTCACTGGAGTTTGTACCACCTCCTCCAGCCACCATGTCAATGTTGAGCTCTGGTTGTTTGGGGACAGTCCCAACAAATTAAATCGGTCCTCAAAATAAACCAATGTTGTAATTGTTGTCAGCTCTACCTTCCGTGGTTGCAACTCATGCCTTTTCCTACTTGTACACAACATTATGAGATGTGTAGCCAATCATCTGGTCCACATGATGTGAGGTTAGTCATGGGTTCTTAAGGGCCATTCCGCCAAATGGGTGCCTTTTCCGTCCCCAGGACATTACATGCATAAATATGCATGAAAAGCATCTGTATAATACATTATATTATCAATCTAAGTGTCCTGCAATTTGTCCTAATTGCAATTTGAAGATACATCATGTAAAACCTTAATAAAAACTACCTAGAACACTGACATTTTTTTATTTTAGCCCGTCCCCACTCTCTAACATTACACTGATTTTATTTCCAATGTAGACAAAATACATTTTCTCTTCGGAAATTCATACTATGTTAGTGAAAATACACATTTTAGTCCTGTCCCCAGGTTTTCACTCATTCCTGTTAGCCTGACACATTCCCCCCTCTAAAAATTTGGGACATTCCACAAGTCACACAATCAACAGGAAGTAGCATCATTTGAGTCTCCTGAAGGCCATGGCAATACCAAAGGTAAGTTCTCTCTCTTTTTTCTGTATTTGTCATATCATATTGTAAGTATGACTGAGAATGTCAATCTCAATGTACAGTCCTGTTACCTAAATTATTTCTTAGATGTTATTGTTTTTTAAAAAGATAGTTTTGGTAAACCACTTGAAGGTGCTAAGTGTTCTCATGTCATTAGCATTGATACCATGTGGCTACATTTCATGTATTTGCTCATTCTATGCTAAAAACTCAGTCCTGTTACTTTCAGTCCTGTTACTCATGTGAAGGGTAACAGGACTGAATAAGAGTAACAGGAGTGAGAAGTCTGAATGAAATAGCCATTTTAAATGTGTATCTGGTATATACATTGATTAATTATAATACTATTCTCTTGATAGAGAGAATGCCGCGATGCCGACCCAGAAAGGAGAGAGAGATACTTAAAGAAGGAACAGCAGAAATACAGGGAGGACATCGCATCAGGCAGGAAGAAAACAGACAATAACATTAGTAAGAGGGAAAAGCGCAGACGTCGCAAATAGTAGAGGGAGACTTACTACAGGATCAAGTCCAGGAAAGAACGCCTAAAGCACCTCACCACACCTCCAGATAGCCCCAAGCTTTCACCAGACAGAGCTGTTAATCCAGAGCCAAGCACTTCTAGGTCAGGATGTGCTAGTGTATGAAATGAATTATGTGTAAAATGAGTGATGGCCGCTTAATAGGGCATATAGATAAAACAATTTTAATTTAACAACTATTGTAATTGTGATGTACTTGTGTGTTTTAGGCAAAGGGTTTAAAAGGAGGCGAAAGACATCAGAGAAGCTCCGGAAACAAATTGAAGAGCTACAAAAGCAGCTACAGACACAAACCCGAAAAAAGGAGAGGTATAAGAAAATAATTCATCGTATGAAACAGAATAATCCATCTCCACGTACAAAAGTTGACAAACAAATGAGACAGGTACCACGCGCTACAATACAAAATACCCTTCTCTTCCATCCATGAGGCCTTAGTGGAGGACATCTGACAGAGGTACAGCAAAGGGGAAGGTCAACTCATCTCAGAGACAGTGACAGGAAAACTTGTCAAAAAATATAGGCCGCAACGTCTCTCCCAAAGTTAATTTGGGTTTTCAAAGAAAAGGTGGCTGATGAATGCGAAGAATTCAGAACTGAACTTAAACTACATAAGGAAGAGAAACATTAGGGTGGTAGATGGCTTCATAAACAAAGGAAGTTAAACAATTAAGTGACTTATGTCCAGTGGGCAACTGTGGATAAGGAGCACAAGAATGACCCCCAATGGCGGAACATCGAAAGTCGCCATCAAAAAAAGAGTTCCAGACCACCCAAGAGCAACTGCTGGAACAGCTGAAGTTTAAGAGGCACACTTACAACATCAATAATCAGTTTACCCACTACAGGGCACTGAAACAAGGCTTGAAAGCACATGAATGCCTAATTCATGTTGACTTTTCCGAAAATTACCTCTAAGTACGGCACAGAAATACAGGCGGTCCACTTCGGAGCATCACACCAGCAGGCAACATTGCACACAGGTGTGCTTTATGTGCATACAACCCCCCCGATCGGTGTCCTTCTGCACAGTGGCCCCCTCTAGACAGAAGGGCCAACCAGCAATCTGGCAACACTTCTCACCAGTGCTTGATTATGTGCAGAGTGCACATCCAGAGGTCTCCACTATCCATTTTTACAGTGATGGCCCGTGCACTCAGTACAAGCAGCGAGGGATTTTTGTCCTGTTTTGTACTGAGCTGTTCAGAAGAGGATTCACTGCTGGAACATGGAACTTCTTTGAGGCAAGCCACGGCAAGGGTGCCCCGGATGGAGTGGGAGGGGCCCTGAAGAGGACGGCTGACAGTCTTGTCAGCAAGGGGACAGATATCCCTGATGCTTCAGAGCTGTTTTCTGTGTTGAGCAAGACGGATACAGCAATCAAGTTGTTTTTTTGTGGAAGAGGAAGCAGTCGACAGAGCAGTGTCAGAGATGCCCAAGGATGGGCCACCAGTTCCATCTACGATGACGATGCATCAGGCAGTAATCCTAGGCCATGGAGAGCTGACCGACAGGGATGTCAGCTGCTTGTGCACAGCAAGACATCTGAGCTGTGAGTGCTTTTAATGCAAAGCATTTCACATTCAATCGATAGAAGGCTCCCACGACCACAGAAAATCAGTGGCAAAGTCCTGAGGTTGTTGGCAAATGGTGTGTGCTGAAGTACGATGGTCAACTGTACCCTGGCATCATCACAGACACAAACAACACACACGTCAAGGTTGGCCAGCCCACGAAGACATCCTTTGGCACCCGTTTCAAGACATCCTGTGTACCAGCCCACCAGCGAGGCAGGAGCCAGACACACATGCTGCAGAGGGAGGAGCCATACTCACACCTCTCTCTCTCTACTGCCCACACTCACATACACGCACACACAAAATTGTTACTGCTTTTATGTTGCTATTTAGACTAATTTCTTTTTTGCCAAATATAATGACCTCTGTTTTATCTTTATTTCATTGAAGGAAGTTCTGTGACATCCAGTTATTCTCACACACACAAGCACTCATTCCTGTTACTCAGTGCTCATTCCTGTGACCCAATGTTCAAACCACTTATTTTTCAATTATGTTTGGTCCATCATTTAAACAATTGTTTGATAAATCACGTGATAGATTTCTTATCAAATTGAGGTTAGGGTCTCCCTTAAGAATAAAAAATGGCTTTGTGTGAAAAAAAACACTGACTTTTTAGCTACAGATATATATTTTGCAACCACTTATTTATTTAAAATAACCACTTTAAGGTAAAAATAAAGAAACTAGTTGGCATGACTGTTAATTGATATTTAAACAGTTGTAAGAGTTTTGGTAACAGGACTGAGAAATGCAACCAACTTCAATTTAGAAACCTTGTATAAAAAAATAAATTAAAAAAAAGACATTACACATTTTGATTAGTTAAATGTGTGTTATTAGATACACTACTGAAAAAGATCAAGAATTAAGTTTAATTTTGAAAAGTTACAACATGCAAACGGCACCGATTCGGCGATTCTCTCACACACACACACACACACACACACAAGAAGGAGTTTGCAAGTTGTTTCCTGCCAGAGTGTACTGTATTTCCTGGTTTCAAAAGTGAAAGTAAACTCAGGGTGTTGCAATCGTGACACGGTGGCACAGAGAAAAGCTTATTTTGGATACCAAAAAGGTAAGACGTTTTGCCTCAAACACTAAAAAATAAAAAAACATAAAATAGAGGGTGCTTCAGTCAAAGTTTGACCAGTATTTCTACTTGTTCTAAGGTACTGTGTGTAGTGATCAACCATGGTGATCGTTCTGGATAATCTGCTTGCCATTTTGGAGGATCTGGACTCCGATGGGTTGAAGAGATTTCAGTGGCACCTGACTCAGGGTGTGTTAACTGGCTACACTCATATGCCAAAGAGCTGGCTGGAGAATGGAGACAGGATGGACACAGTGGATAAGATGGTGCAGTGCTACACTCTGGATGGTGCTGTGACAATCACTCTGAAGATCCTGGAGAAGATGAACCAGAATAGTCTCGCTGAGAAGTTAAAGAAGAACATATAGGTAGGTAACACAGTCTTATCTCTTGACTGATATGGGGATGAATCACTGTGCAGTAATTCTCAATCTATGAAAGTAATGCATCCCTGGTTGTCTTCACATCTTTAATGATGAGGAGCTAGAGAGA
Source organism: Thymallus thymallus (assembly GCA_023634145.1). Classification (NCBI taxonomy): domain Eukaryota; kingdom Metazoa; phylum Chordata; class Actinopteri; order Salmoniformes; family Salmonidae; genus Thymallus; species Thymallus thymallus. Next base: position 9,560,299 of record CM042403.1, on the reverse strand, counting down.
GGAAGCTCAGTGGCTCTGCTGACCAAGCGGATGAATAAGGACAAAGCTAAGGAGCGATTCTAACTGGCCGTGTCAGAGGACCTGGAGAAGCATCCTGAAAGAAGTCATGCATACAGCAAAATTAAAGGGATGTTGTTCTGAATTCAAGCCACCAATAATGATCACGGTCATTTGCCATTTCAAACAAAGGGACATTACTATATACTTGGCAGCTACTCTTGCTGTGGTCCAAACAATATTGTTAGTCTTAAGTTTGCCTTGTAACAACCCCTGCTGGATCCTAATAAATACTACATTGTATAATGTATGGACAGCAAGCACACAGTCGAAATATGCATTTTTAGCTTCACATGTACATGACTGTTGGACAAGATTAGGCCTAATACTGGACTGTAGTATTAGGCCTAATCTTTTTATTATTATTTTTTTTACATTGGTTTGGTTTACAGTGCACTGTTCCTAAATATCTAGCTATTCAATGTCACATTTTAAGCAGCTTTTTTAACACACTTCCACTCTTCCTGTTGAATGTCAAGAAATATCTACAAGACATTAAATTCTGAAAATAATATGGAGTCATGTGGGACACTCAAGTGAGAATCTTTACTTAAAGTATGACTAATTGTACAGCAAATCCTTCGCAACATTTTCTTGACACTTGTGAGTCCAATGCAGCATCAAGTCTTATCTGCTTCTACACTCAAATGCATAGAATGCCGTTTCACAGCTGTGGTACAGTATTACATTTACTTAGCTTCCTTTGTACTGAAAGTACTTGGTAATACTAGTCTATCATCTATGTTAGTCATTGTGATTCTTACTACCAAAACAGCAGAAAGAAAATCTCATCCATATTATCCAATGTTCTTGTGATACGAAATGAATAGTTGAAATGACATAGTAATAACATTGAATATAGGTCAATCGACTTACATTTCCTCTAATCAGGGTCAGGCCAATATATTCTTATATCATATAGCTTGTCAAATGTGTGGTTCTGGTTTACTATCGCAGACATGTACAGTAATGTAAATGAACAAGTCCTGGTTCCAGGGCAGTTTCATGGGGTCAAGTTCTATAGGATCAAATGCAATACAAGCAGTGGTGTAGGGTACTTAAGTAGTACTTGAAAGTATTTTTACTTAAGTAGTTTTTGGTAACTGTACTTTAACATTTACTTCACTACATTCCTAAAAAAAAGTATGTACTTTTTACTCCATACAGTTTCCCAGACACACAAAAGTACTTGTTACATTTGGAATGCTTAGCAGGACAGGAAAATGGTCCAATTCACACACTTATTAAGAGAACATCCCTAGTCATCCCTACTACTTGATCTGGCGGATTCACTGAACACAAATGATTTGTTTGTAAATGATGTCTGAGTGTTGGAGTGTTCTCCTAGCTACCCGTAAACTAAAAAAAACAAGAAAATGATGCCGTCAGCTTTGCTTAATATAAGGATTTTTTTTATTATTCATACTTTTACTTTTGATACTTAAGTACATTATAGCAATTTCCATAAAGTTATCTTTACTTTTACTCAAGTATGACAATTGGATACTTTTTCCACCACTGAATACCAGTCTTAATGATGACATGTGGCACTCATGTCCAATTGAGTGGTGGAAATCCACTGACCGGGTTGGTTCTCTCAGGAGGCAACTGTTGTGGAATGGATGCTTTAAGTCACTCTGTCGTCCACAGTGCCTCCTACAGGTAACTCATAACAGTTCCTTTCTTTCCAACCTGATGTGGCTCCAGTGCATAGAACCTGATCACGATCCTGGAGAATACAAGTTAATGTAGAATTAGATTCATGCAAATCATATTTAAAAAAATGTATGTTTCTATAATCAAAATAAATTAATGCAATATTATATTCATGCAATATCAAATGAAATCCAGTATATAGTAAATACATATTTTACATTTATAGTGCCTTTGAATTCTGCTGTTGCAAGGCTTTGGATCACCTTTACAAGCCTTAGGCTATAGTCAACACTTTATTGTATTAGTAGCCTTGCCCTAGACTACACATATGCACAGTCAATAAATCCAGACACACCATTGCATAACAGATAAGAAACTTGCTAAAGAAGCCAATGTTGAATTGTGCTCTAAAGAGGCTGCAGGCAGCATGATACAGGAACTGGCCATAACAGAGTTGAATTTAGCAGACGCTCTTCTCCAGAGCAACTTAAGAGTTATTTAGTGCCTACATGTTCATCCTTTTTCCGTACTTGTCCCCCGTGGGAATCGAACCCACAACCCAGGCGTTGCAAGCGCCATCTGAGCTACAGCTACTAACCTGTCCTCAGTAAGACCAAGTTCTCCAGTAAGAAAAGGGAAGATATTGGCACTGTGTTCCTTATTCTTCTCGGCAGTGTCAGTGACACCGACGGCGGACACGGACAGTATCACGCACGGTGCGCAAGTTCCACCCATGAGCATTGGCAGTCCAGGTTTCACCACCAACATCATTCTCTACATTAAAAAAAGACAACATAAATACCCACACGAGAACAACCTAGCTAAGCTACAGCTAACTGCAATCTCGATAAAGAATGTGTCGTATTGGTGATATTTTGTAACCTCTGCCCTTTTGCTGCAGTGATGCAACACGAACAACTTCAATCAGTTGCGTTATTAAATACAGTAACGCCGTGGACCAGAGCTACCGACTCACCTCTTCGGGTTTGCCTAGAACAGCAGCTGTTTTGGACCCCAGCTTTTTCAAGAAATCCTCGGAAAACGTACTAGCAGGTAAGTTACTTTCTAAATCAATGAACGGCATGATGATTTTGTAAAGACACCGTTCTGTCAGATAAGACGGCTAGAGAGGTCAGTTTACTGCAATTGTTCACTTTGTTCCAGAAAGCGATTGCACTTCTCTTCTGCTCATTGGTCCGTAGAGAAACGCCTCACGAGCTGTGATTTTTCGGTTCCACCCAGGTTCATATGCATTATTCATGTTATTTTTGATAGCAACCCATGGCAACATCTGCTCTCCTTTATGAATTTTGACATTAAAGCTGCAATATGTAACTTTTTGGGCGACCCGACCAAATTCACGTAGAAATGTGTGTTATAGATATGTTATTTAATTGTACTGTTTACACAAGCTGTATCCTGTGCACATGACAATTACACTTTGATATGATTATATATTTTATTCAGATATAATATTATTTGTGCAGAATAGTGCTGAGCTATTAAACAACTAATTGACCGATGTCCGGTTCGATTACTTGATTTAGCCGTTTAGTTTTTTCTGTGAGCCCAACGCACACTTTCTCTAGGGGTGCGTTCGTAAATTCACTCTGGTTATCTATTCCGATTTCCAGAGCGCTCTCGTCTGAGTGTGCCAGAGTACAGAATAACTGATGACTTTACGAAACGCTCAAATCAAATTGTATTTGTCACATGCGCGGAATACAACAGCTGTAGACTTTACAGTGAAATGCTTACTTACAAGCCCTTAACCAACAATGCAGTTTTAAGAAAAATAAGTGTTAAGTAAAAAAGAGATATAAAAATAACAAATAATTAAAGAGTAGCAGTAAAATAACAATAGCGAGGCTTTATACAGGGGGCACCGGTTAGTCGAGGTAATTGAGGTAATATGTACATGTATGTATAGTTAAAGTGACTATGCATAGATAATAAACAGAGAGTAGCATCAGCGTTAAAGGGGGTGGGGGGGTGCAAATAGTCTGGGTGGCCATTTAATTAGCTGTTCAAGAGTCTTATGGCTTGGGGGTAGAAGCTGTTAAGAAGCCTTTTGGAACTAGACTTGGCGCTCCAGTACCGCTTGCCAGTCTATGACTAGGGTAGCTGGAGTCTTTGACAATTTTTAGGGCCTTCCTCTGACACCGCCTGGTATAGAGGTCCTGGTTGGCAGGAAGCTTGGCCCCAGTGATTTACTGGACAGTGCCCTCTTCACGACTGTATTGGTGTGTTTGGAACCATGATAGTTTGTTGGTGATGTGGACACCAAGGAACTTGAAGCTCTCAACCTGCTCCACTACAGCCCTGTCGATGAGAATGGGGGCGTTCTCAGTCCTCTTTTTCCTGTAGTCCGCAATCATCTCCTTTGTCTTGATCACGTTGAGGGAGAGGTTGTTATCCTGGCACCACACGGCCAGGTCTCTGACCTCCTTCCTATAGGCTGTCTCATCGTTGTCGGTGATCAGGCCTACCGCTGTTGTCGTCTGCAAACTTAATGGTGTTGCAGTCGTGCCTGGCCATGCAGTCATGGGTGAACAGGGAGTACAGGAGGGGACTGAGCACGCACCCGAGGGGCCCCTGTGTTGAGGATCAGCATGGTAGATGTGTTTTCACCTACCCTTACCACCTGGCGGCGGCCAGTCATCTACAGTTGAAGTCGGAAGTTTACATATACCTTAGCCAAATACATTTAAACTCAGTTTTTCACAATCCCTGACATTTAATCCTAGTAAAAATTCCCTGTCTTAGGTCAGTTAGGATCACCACTTTATTTTAAGAATGTGAAATGTCAGAATAATAGGAGATTTCTTTTGATTTTCCCATGTCGAGCAGAGGCACTGAGCTTGAAGGTCTTAAAATACATCCACAGGTACACCTCCAATTGACTCATATGATGTATCAGTAAACCATGACATCATTTTCTGGAATTTTCTAAGCTGTTTAAAGGCAATCAACTTAGTATATGTAAACTTCTGACCCACTGGAATTGTGATATAGTGAATTAAGTGAAATAATCTCACTGTAAACAATTGTTGGAAGAATTACTTGTGTCATGCACAAAGTAGATGTCCTAACAGACTTGCCAAAACCATAGTTTGTTCAAATGAAATCTGTGGAGTGGTTGAAAAATGAGTTAATGACATCAACCTAAGTGTACGTCAACTTAGACTTCAACTGTATACACCCACTTGGATACCAATCACCTACATGCCCATTGTCCTCATCTGAAGCACTTAATTCCCAGGGTCACTTTAAGAGATAGAAAACTAAGGTATCTGACCATCTTTACTTTAAAAAAGTGAAAGACTGAACAGGCCTCCAGCAGAAAGTTAACAGCAGCTCTTTATTTCACAATATCATATACATTACCAAAAAAATAATAAATCATACAGCACACATTTCCTTACACGTCATCAGTGAACAAACATAATTCCTTTCTTGTAATAGTGGAGAGTTAGTTGAATAGAGTTTATTTCATGACCGAGTGGCTCATCTGTCTACAGTAGGTGTTTGTGAACATGGTGTCTTGTTTTGACTCTCAACATCCTCACTCAAACCAGTGATGTCACACCTGAAGGAAAAACAACCAAAGACAAGGTCAATTCATTTGTAAAATAAATGAATCTGCAAATCATATTCCAAAACAGCTAGAGCTCAAAAAAGGATAAATACTAAGACGATTTAAAAAAAGAAATACAAATAAAACAAGCACATGCAAGGCACTGAACAAAGCAAGCACACCCATGTCTTGTCGTGTGTTGAAATGCGCATAGACAAGTCTTAACTTCCGATCTTCTAGATCTGACAAATACTGTATCAATCCAAATTGCATACCCAATAACATAAGAAAAATAAGAATGTAAATATCTTATGGTTATACAACAGAATTATAGATCACTCCTTTGAGCAGAAATGCATGTTCTATTTATTCTAAGTCACTGGTTTAATCAACTGTCCTGTGATACAATTGGGTGTTCATAATTCCTAGCTACCAATCATTAACAAGAGCCTTACCGTGTGAGCCCTTGCACTGTTTGAGCGCCTCGTTGAAGCCCTCACACAAGCTGAGGTCAGCTTGAGTGGTGGCGCAGTCCAGGAACTGTCGCACCTCAAACATGCATGGTCCCGGCTGGGAGGAGGCAGGTCGAGGGGCCTCCTGTTATGGCACAGATACACATACTTAATAAGTCCCCTGTCAAAGGTACTGCAGACATCTGCGTTACCATTCACAAGCACGGATTTGACTACAGTTTAACAGTCATTATCTAAATCTCCATGCCATCTCAGGTACATTATGCAACATTTCCACATTCCGTTTATATCTATGATATAGTAGTGAAGAAGTGCAATTGTTTGATCGAAGAAATCAAATATTGAACACGGTTGAAGCTATAAAAGTGCTTGTTTACTGAAGAGTGACTTGTTCCAAGCTGTATTCTTTCATGTAAAAGTATGGCAAATTGAAATGATTGATTCATTTCTGCACAGTGCACCTTTAAAATGCTTCTGCATAGATTCCATAGAACAGTACTGACAAGCTAGCTTAAAAATGTTGATTGTTCATCTAGAGCCTTCCTTTGCTATGGCTAGGCCTACATGATATTCAGCATCCAAAACCCCAAGGGCAGGTTGACATGATTTAATACTTACCGCGGTCAAATTCATCAACCATAACATTGAACAAATGTTATGGTTGGGTCATGTCAGTTTAAGACATCCCATGCTTCCTTTAACCAATAGATTCCGCCACTGTTTGCAACTATTACGCATAGATATTGTAACACTGTCAGACTTCAGCGCCAGATGACGCTCAGTGTTCGTCTAGACTCAATGTCTGACAACAAGGACTCTAATGTGACACTTCTTGGGAAGCAGGTAGCCTAGAGGTTAAGAGCGTTGGGCCAGTAACCGAAAGTTTGCTGCTTCGAATCCCTAAGCCGAATCTGCCGATGTGCCCTTGAGCAAGGCACTTATCCCCAATTGCTCCTTTAAGTCTCTGTGGATAAGAGTGTCTGCTAAATTACTGAAATGTAAAAGTAGCTAGCATGAGCTCACTTAGCCCAAACTCCTTTCTTCAGCTTTCTAGGACAGGTTTAGTTCTATTTTCAGAAACGCTATAAAGAAATCAAACTGCGACATATCAAACTGCTACATCACATGTTTAAATACCCAAGATCCCTCCATCTGTGTTTGCACACAACAGAGTTCTTTCGGTTCTTGAACCGCACAATACTGAATGTCAAACAACGTTGTTAAGTTAAATTCTAAAATGTAAATTTGAAAGCTGAGAGGTCAAATCACTTAGGGCAGTAGCTTATCTTCACCATGGCTGCCAAAGTCATTAATACCTCTCAGAGACATCTTCTGCTGTCCAACGTCCACACCAAATGTAGTACTGTCAGAACAGACAGAAACAGTACACCCTATTTTTAGCTGTTGTTCTTTCTAGATAACATACCTTTGTCAGGCAAATTGAATGTAAGTAAGAATTTGGGAAGACCTTGCCAGTACAACGTCCCAACCTGAATAGACCAAAACTTCCTTCTAGTCCTTTGCTTGAGTGAAAGCAATAGGCTACGGTTTCTGTTTCTGAAGACTAGGAAGCCATTTAGAAGTATTGTAACACTGCCTATTTCTGTTCACTGGTTCTCAACGGCCCCCTGCCCTGCTCACATGGTATGTGCTGGTGGCGGGTCTGGCTGGCTCAGGGCTGCTGCCACCACTGAAGGCGCCGGTGAGGGCACTACCCATGACGTGGCCCATGGCGGAGCCCACTGCCACCCCGGCCGCTGTGGTGGCCATCTGGGCCATCAAGCCGGGTCCTTGGGGTGCGGTAGGAACAGCTAGGGCTGACGGGGCTGGAGCGACTGGGGCCGGGGATTTTTGGGCCGGGGGATGATAGGCCGGAGCTGAGCTGGAAATACAAAAAAACAAAAACATAATGAAGCCAACATGGCCTCTAAAATGGAACCGCAACATACCTAAGGGGGGGGGGGGGATCAGACTGACTCAACATCATAATTTCGTTCTGACATCACTTGCACTGATTACAATTGTTATTTTGTTACATCAGGCAGCCTTGCACATTACCTGATACATTAGTAAGCAGCTGAGCTCTAATTGTATACACCCGCATAGATTATAATCAACTAGGATGAATACAGGAAGGAAAACATCTTCTGAATGACAATAAGAAAACATTTATTGAAGTTGAATGGAATAACTTGGCATTTGTCTTGTGCAAACTTTACTAGGAAATGTTGACCTACCCAGTGCCCTTGGTCAAGAACTGAACAATTACCCATATTTTAGCCAAGGACCTATACTATTAGGAAAAGTGTAAAAGTGATTTGCCAGTAGTTTTAGGATGCATTTCTAAAACAGTTGTGTGTCATCCAATTACAATAGGTATATACTATAATAACCAGAAAACTGCTAAACAAACGAGGCTGTAACTTTGTAATAAACCGTAACCTGAATCGGTTGCATAATCGTTCAAAACACATTACCTGGCTGGTGCCGAAGAACGACTGCCACTGCGATTTCCTCTTGCCATTTTTGATGCAGACAATGTTCTTTACAACTTCAAGCTGTTTCTGCTAGGGTAAACTTGTCGTCGTTTATATAAAGTCCTCTTCCAAAGGCTGTTGTAACGCAAATGAATCTTGATGACAGCATGCACACGTGCCAGTGACCTTGTGTGGATTGTCTTGAGCGCATGCGCATGTGTACCGGCATGTAAAAATAATGTTAACATTTTTACCGATTTATTGGAGTTCAGTACAATGTTATTTGTTTTACAACCACGTTACAAACAAAATAGGTACTTTGTTAATTCTAAAACTATAACAGTTGTAGAGAACCGGTAAACAGATTATGAAAACTTTCTAGACGTTTCTCAGACTGCATAATACGATTAGGCAAGCATGACAAGCTTTCAGTGACGTTCCAGTGTCCCCAAATCTCTTTTGAATTTGCTAGCCAATCCCTTAAAAAATATTGCAGTTTTGAGACTGCAGTAAAAATTGCAGTAACTGGAGTCGACTGTTGTATTTTGGACGTTGCAGAATAACTGCAGTGTACTACTACATTTATACTGACCTCGGATGCAAAATTACTGCAGTAACAACAACTGTGTTATTTTGGACGCAGTACTTGCAGTTATACTGCACTCTGACTGGTCAACAAACAAAGTATCTAGCTACACATACATTTTCAACAGAAGCGCACTAATAATTCGATATTAAACTGGTTATGGCAGTAGGCAGATTATACATAAATCATGTAACCACTTTACTCTGCTCATATTAATCGGCGTACGGGCAACATCGCATTAAACATACGACGATTAAAACACCTGGTTTTCTGAGCAATCTTTCTAATTATTAGGACATGTAATCACCTTAATCGGCGTTCCAGCAGTGTATTTGTTCTGCGCATGTCGAGCGAGCCTCTCTTTTACGCGAGTTCGGAACATTTAGCTATCATAAGCTATCGAACAAGTGGCTGTATGCGTTTTAGAACTAGTTTTCACATATAAATTGTATATGTCCGAACTCAGAATAATATACTTAACAAAAATAACATGCTCGCTGTGGTAGAACGGGTTGCCTTATTTCAGATGTGTCCATATAAACAGGATTATTAGCGAAATCGTTCTTCTTTCAAAGCATGTAAACGTTTTAATCGAACTATTATATTAATCTGACTATCCACAATAACCCCATTATTGTGTACGTGTAACCGTACTCACTTTAGTGTAGCCAAATAGGAAAATATTCGCTGATGTATTGCCTTTGATGGCCACTTGATGACGCTGAAAGTCCAGCGGAAAATAAATCAACCCTCAGCAATTTATCGAACTATGATGAAATGAAAGAATATGCCATTTCAAGGTTCTGTAATATAATGTGGCGAGCTCGGCCAGAATATGATGGCATGAGACAGAGATTGAATTTAACAACTCCCAAGTTGATAATTATCATTCATTTTGGATATGTGTGTTCTGTAAAACCCATTTGAAGCATATCAAATCTAATTGTATTTGTCACATGATTCGTAAACAACAGGTGTAGACTTAACAATGAAATGCTTACTTACGGGCCCTTCCCAACAATGCAGAGGGAAAGAATTGAAAAATAATAACACGAAGAATAAATACACAATGAGTAACGATAACTTACTCATTGTGTATTTATTTATTCACAGGGTATCAGTACCGACTCGATGTGCAGGGGTACGAGGTAATTGAGGTAGATATGTGCATATAGGTAGGGGTAAAGTAACTAGGCAACAGTATATACTGTATAATAAACAGTAGCAGCAGCATATGTGATGAGTCAAAATAGTTTAATCCATCTCAATTAAGCACTTGTTTTGTTTATAGAAACCCATAATGAATGCGATGTTTATAGTGTGCTGTACTGCAATCTTGTCCAGACAGAGAAAAAATAACTACAGTAAGCACATACTGTATTAGAAGAAGGTAGAAAGCATAGTTCAGTATAAAACAAAAAGACGTTCCATTGAGCCTTAATCTCAAGCATGGATGGCTTGTAAATATTTTCCATACATTCTTGCAATTTAAGCCTCTGAGGTGGTGGTGAATGCCTGGAGAGAGTCGTCGCCATAGGAGACACATTAATTAAACATCAGTCGGGTATCATAAGCAAATTGAACCTGTGGGCTGCAGGAAAAACGCACGAGCAGACAGAACCATTGTTTGATGTGTTTTTTGGTACAGCGCAAAGCAGCATGTTTGCCTCTCATCTATAATGATGGTGGGTAATTGGTGTCTCTGTGTATGTGTCTCTGTTTCTTTTCTTTGTGCTGTGTGGTTGGTGTATTTACAGGGGCCCAATTCCATTGGGATTGCCCTTGTCTTTAACCTTTGACCTCCTTATCCCTTTGCCCTATTCATTTACCACTTGTGTCCTGTTTGTGACTTTGATGAGGAGCACCACTACAGTTACACAATACCCGCAATTCTCTTAGAGATTTAATATTGATCCTGGTAGTATGCCAGTCACTCAATTACAAGTCAATACACAGCAGAAGGGTCTGTGAAAACAAGGGCTGAAGACATGGCCTGTCTATTTATGCATTAATTTAGAACTATATAACCGTGCAGCGTTTAATGTAAGCTCACGGGATCAGTCGGCTTTGCAAGGCTAATGGGATTGATGATTCAGGGAATTTATTTGAGAATGTTACGTCTCTTATCAGGTTGACCTGCTTACTCGTCTCAATGACTTGCAGCTGGGCTACAGCATTAAAGCTACAGTCTGCGATTAGAAAAACAACAAAATGGGGTCCCAATCATGCACTTGTTATGGTATGCATCCCAAATCCAAGACTGTACAGATATAGGATCTTCATTTGTGCCAGTTTGCTACAGCAAGAAAATAATAATAACAGAACATTTTAATTATTATGTGGATTATAATGAATGGACATCTTTGTAGGGGTTGATGCATTTTTTGTAAGGGAAAATCAAGTCTGAAATTTAAAAGTGGAAATTAGAAACTTCAGAGGCCTTTTTAAACCTCAAATACACTGCACATTTTACATTGCATGCATTACAAGAAAGTTATCTTACAATAGGGTGATCAAATTAAGATCCTACATCTGTACACAGCACAAGGTGTTCATTTAGAATGAGTGCCCAAAGTTACTCGGTGGTTATGTAGCCTATAACTGGACCAGTTAATTTCTTCTCAGTGTGTGGCATTGCTTGGGGTGTTTAATCGAGGAGGAAATTAGGATGATTCACCCACTTTTAGTTTGCTGACGTTTGGGATGGGATTGGTGATCCAAGGCATTTATGTGAGACTGTTACATCTCTTATCAGGTTGACGTGCTTACTCATCTCAATGACTTGCAGCTGGGCTACAGCATTAAAGCTACAGTCTGCGATTAGAAAAACAACAAACTGGGGTCCCCGCATCGCACTTGTTATGGTATACATCGCAAATCCCAAACTGTAGCTTTAACCAAACGCCAAGATCACAAGGGTGTTGAAACAAGATCTAGTGATGCCATATGGAGTGTGACCAAAACATCCCCTTGTGTGGGATATCAAATGCCGATGTTGATATGTTTGCGTAAACCAGCAACTATATCACAGGTGCTGAGTTTCATAAGCGATGTGTTATCATTGGAGAATAATCCCATTCCCTCCACATGACCACATTGCCTCCCCACAGAGAATGACTCACAAAGGCTTACAGGCTAATAAGCTAAGTCAAAAGGCCCATAAGCCGTCTCTTTCAGTTAGACCAGCCGGTGGTGACCAACTCCTGGCCATGAGACCACCTGGTACAAAAGAGAGAGAGAAATTCTGATTATAAATAACTGAGGGACTTTTGATGCGCTGACTCTCCATATGGGTAAACCTCAAAGACTCCCCCAAGGAGGGCAAACGGGGAAATGCCAAAACACTGAGGGATGGAGACAACAGTTAGCCTACTGCAGCACTTGATTGATGAGCTTCAGTGGACCATAAAAGACTTCACTAAGCGTATTGTATTCCTCACTCCCTCCTTGGTGGATAGGAACTGCATTGTATTCACTGAAGCACAAAAAAACAGAGGGTGCTTAAGGCTATACTGTGACATCCCTCCTGGAAAGTATGTGTACTGTACTGTATGTGGCAGTGGGGCTGCATGCCTGGGAGACATATTTTCGTGATCACAGTGCAATCAAACAATCGTGCCAAATTCACAATCCAATTTTTTTGCCATGGGCTGCTACCTCTCCAGCTGAGCGAGCCAGCTGCACCCCCAATCTGGCCCCACATCCTCTCCCCTCGTCTCACATCCACCCCCCCAGGGTCCTTTCTTGTGGTCAGCGGCACACAGGCTGACTGGGGAAGGGGAGGGGGGCCATGGGCGTGATTAGATCCTCGGAGGCGAGCTTTCATGTTGGAGCCCATTCCCTGTTTTACTGAGCCTCTGGGGGATGGTTGGAGTGGCGTCTGTGGCGGGACCACTCTCTTATGGTCTGGCTTGAATTTGAGAGAGCATGCAGACCCCATGTCATTAAAAAGGGCTGACATTGGCGCAAAGAAAAAACCCACTGGCTCTGTGCAAGGCAGCGAGAACCGACTCACTCTCAAAGCAACACCTCAATGAAAGGTGTCCTGATTTGTCTTAATGGTAGGGGAAAACCTCTCCCTACTCGTCTCAAAGCACCAGTGGAGGACAGCTCATAATAATGGCTGGAACGGAGTGAATGGAATGGCATAAAATAAATGGAAACCATGTGTTTTTTTTCCGCCTATTCCACCCCAGCCATTACCACGAGCCCGTCCTCCCCAAATAAGGTGCCACCAACCTCCTGTGCAAAGCACAACACTTATGGGTAGATACCTGGTGGACACACACATACACAAAAACAAACACACACACAAACACACACTGCAAAACAGAAACACCAACAAAAGAATGGGAAGAATGCCTGGGTCCTTTGTTTACTTTTTATAAGCAGCATCACATGAACACAATAACCTAGAGGTTCCTGCTCCCGGTTGGATGTGGAAGTTACAACGTTGTTATTTCTTCACAGGCTCCCAACGGATTAAAAATCTTTATGTGAAATGATGGCTTCAGGTAGCTGTGTTGGTAGCACTTTGCCCAATGTCCTCCAGCACAGTTTCCATTGTAAACCTCCCTTTCTCTTAACCTGTTCACCTCCATTTATAATGACTTCAGAACAGGAAAAGTTTTTAGGTCTGAAGTTATTTCTTTGCAAAGTCTTATGTTTGTGTTTTCTGCTCATTTCTTTGGCAGACAGTTACAGGCTCAATCTTGAGATAAAATAATAGAATTCCACCAACCTAGGCTAATCCCCATGTCACGCAACAGGCTCAGAGAGGCCTGTATGACCCACCAAACCCCCTCAGATAAACAGTCTCTTTTCTAACTGAATACCTTACTGTTGCACCAAAGTTGAGATGACACATAGGCTTCCCTTGGATAAAGGTTGAATAAAGGGTGAGGAAAAGGTGCTACGCTGAATTAAAACAGTATAAGGGAAAAGGACCAGAGGGGGTTGAATAAGGGCAATTCATTTATTTGAAGACTGTCTGAAACATAATTTACTGTATCATACCCTTGCCTCCACTGTTTGGGAAAAAACATATCCCAGCATTTTATGACTTCATTTGAGAATAATGACCCCATTGAAAAACATAAACTGTCAAATAAACCAGATGCAGATGGCAAGCTGTGGCATTAGACCCGAGACCCATTTCTATCACAAACAGAGATCTGCAGCTTAGTTGTAAAGTGTCTGCAATACAATATTTGACTCATATCCACTAAAGTCAGTTCATGAAATGTCTAATTTTGATGACAGTAAACACTAAATATATCAACCTTTGCCTTTTAAGTCTATCTGAGGGTAACGTCTAAGATCACAGGTGCAATTTGCGAGAGTACCACAGGAATCCATAGTAATCCATAGGTCTCTTGAAAAATAGATGTTATTCCAGAGACTAATAAAGGTTAACAAATTAGTGCAACATAACGACAAATATAAAACAAAGTTGTTTCTGAACAGGGTTATGGGAATTATACCACACTTGTTACACTTCAACTGTGTAAAACAAAATGGATTCCACAGCGCTATGGGACCGATTTCTAAGCTTTTATGTCTCTTTAGGATATGACATTCGTGAATCGCTTGAACTGCTATTACATCCCCTCTGGGGTAATCCAACAGAAAGATGTCCAAAAAGAGACCAAATGGAAAAATACCCTCAAATCCTCCGCTTTGGGTATCAGATCAATCATTTTAAAAGTAAAGTCCTCATGTCTTATGGGATTTGCTGCAATCAGTCCCTCTGTCGTTCTAACAGTTGTTTCCCCTCCTCTCTCCCTCGCTCTGTAATTCTGTAGGTAGAATTACAACAATATTTACCTACACGTGTGTGTCTGCACAAAGGGACTTACTTGCTTGATCTGAATGAAAATAACTCTCAGATATCTGAAAACTAAAAAGTCTATTGGTTTGCATTTTAGAGAGCCACCCATCAAGTATACTCTCATCCAAATTATTATTACTGTAATAATAACCACATATTTAAATTATAACAAGGTACAAGGTTTTATGACCTTGTAACTTAACCCAGGCATTAGGAAACTTGAGCCACAGCCTGGTATGTGGGGGACCATTATCTCAGTAAATTGTGCCATTGGAACTGGATGGCAGCTATTAATAGTTTTTCACTGTTTGTCACTATTAAGTAATTCAAGGGGAAAACCAGTCCCTACAGGCTCTTTAGATAGATAGATAGATAGATAGATAGATAGATAGATAGATAGATAGATAGATAGATAGATAGATAGATAGATAGATACTTTATTGAAATTTCTTAATTTCTTAATGGATTACATACCTATCTGATCTTGTGTGTGTGTGTGTGTGTGTGTGTGTGTGTGTGTGTGTGTGTGTGTGTGTGGTGCAACATGATAGCTACAGCAGTAGGAAGACAATGGGAACATCTGTATCAGTGATAATACAGGTCTATTTTGCAATATCACGCCAAATGAGTGGTAATAAATTAAATGATATGACATGACATGAATAGGAAACCTTTACAGCTTTTGGCGACCTTTTTTTTTTGCTGTCTTGGTTTTGCCAATCCTCTTTGCGAAACACAAACACAGTTAATTGGCAGTAAAATTACATCCAGGTGTGAAGGAAAGCAAGCAGAGGGTTGTCCAATCAACTATTGAGGATCAATGAACACTGAAGTGGACACAGGGCTGGCTTGGAGAGGTGTGATTGATGTGTGGTCGGCTTTAAGATCCTCTGATGAACGACACAGAGCCCGCTGGAGGAAGTTTATGGATGTCTGACGACTATAGAAAGACAATTGAGGTTGGTCCACTAGCCACCTGGACCTGGTTGACCCCCCATTCTAACTCATTAGCCTGTTCTTCACTGTTGAACTATCTCTGGACGAGGCATTGCTTTGTGAGGTCTTGATTGGGCTTAATCGGTGCTTGAACATTGCTCTAATGACCGGCTGGCTATTAATCGAGTCAAGTGCAGCCAAAGCCAGGTGCGGGTGGATCACACAATTGATTTAAAAATAAGTAGTTGGCAGTTGAGCAGCATAGCGGAGCACGGAATCTAATGTATACAACAACATGATTGTGTATCATGGTGAATGAAAATAACTCTCAGATATCTGAAAACTAAAAAGTCTATTCCATTTTTGATGGAACTAAAATGACCTCACTCTTTATCTATGGCTCTGCTTGAACTTTGAACCCTTTTCTGTGACTGCATCAGTCAAAAGAGGATGGCGTTCCTCCTCTGCTCTATTTAAGGCTTCTTCCAAAGGGTTGAACTAAGCCTTTTCGTAGTTAAAGGTTCTATGGGACAAAACAAAACAAACTCCCAACTAAAGGTTTTATGGTGGGTTGATGGATTTGACACAGTTCTGACAGAGAAAGAGGAACCTTGAACCAAACTTACCACAATCTACAGTGAGGTGACCTGTCCAAACATCCAAAGAGTTTGGAGGTCCCCCACCCACCACCCATGCTAGACACGCACCTGGTTCCCCCCCAAAATTGAGTCAACCGGTAATTTGAGATGACTCAACTTTAGTGTTGTTCTCTGAAAAAAAGGGAAGGGGGTATTTTATGGCTTTTTAGGAAAATCTGCCAGCGATTAAGCCGGACAGCATGCCTCTTTGCTCCACCGTCCATTTGGGCCCATAATTGACCGTAAGTGGGTCCTTATGGGTGAGGGGTGTTGCAGGGCAGGTTGCCTGACCGTCTGGCTTTGTTGTGGCCAATAAATTGCCAGGTCCAGCAGCCCAGTCCAGGGGATTGGGGTCAGGGGAGAGAGTTGTGTTTGTGTGTGGGGGGGGGGGGTAGGAAAACAATAACAACAATAAAGGTTAGGAAAACCATTTAACCAGGCTAGGGTGACTTGGGTGCGATTTCAACTGTGTCTCAGTTACTAGGGCATCCATCTCCAGAGGGGTGAGGGGAAATTTTGAGAGGACAGAGTAGTCTGAGTTGGCACTCGACCATTAGTTGCATTTACTCTGCAGCCAAGAGGTGGTGCTGGCTTGCAATGATAACATATCAGTAGTGAGGTGATGGTGACAGTCTTCTGGGGAGACACGGACAAGGAGGAGCACAGTGATCTATTCTTCTGAACAAGGTTCACTATACCGCCCTTCTAACCTTTAGCTCCCTTGTCAATCAGCGTACAGGTAAGACCCAGGCACAGACATTGTTGGAATAACAAATGTTTATTGTACCAACGGGGCAGGCAAAAGACAGGTCAGGGGCAAGCAGAGTTTGGTAATCCAGAGTAGTGGGGCAAAGGTACAAGACGGAAGGCAGTCTTAGGGTCAGGGCAGGCAAAGTTTGGTAATCCAGAGTGGCAGCTTGACGAACAAAACGAACTGGCAACAGCCAAACATAGAACACAGGGTTAAATACACTGGGGCTAATGAGGAAGATGGGCGACACCTGGAGGGGGGTGGAGACAATCACAAAGACAGGTGAAACAAATCAGGGGGTGACATTGCCACCACACCACTCTAATGTGTGGATCCACTTCAAGATTATTGGTCGAGTACACAGATGTTATCGCAAGTGCAGCTAAATGCTTTTGTTTCTAGATCCAACAATGTACCTAGCAATAAAAAAATCTATAAAAATATAAACACAATACAGACATAATCCAGAAAAATATAAATAAAATTAAGAAATTAAGAAATATCAGAATGAGCAGAGTAGAAATATGTATAAATAATGGTGTGTAAAGATGGTATGGACAGTATATGAATTAAAAAGGTGTGTACAGCAGCAGTTATATGGGATAAGTCATGACTAGAATACATTATATGCATATAAAGTGGGTAAAACAGTATGTAAACATGGTTCAAATGACCAGTATTCAATGACTCTATGTACATAGGGCAGTAGTCTCTAAAGTGCAGGGTGGTAGCCGGCTAGACCAGTGACTAAAGTTCAGGGCGGAGGCCGGATAGTGGTGACTGTTTAAAAAAACACTAGAGTCGATTGTTGCACCGGTAACACAATAATTAACACAATAAAAAAATCCCCATCAAAATCCGTCAGTTTAAGCTTGAGATATCTGAGATATCGTCTAAATCCACCGCATCCGCCTATGTCGCATTTTCACAACTGCGGTGAAAGGTGGCAGAGCTAGAGCGGTGTTTGTCAGACCACGAGACATCATGAAAACATCTGTAGCGTCCGAACAAACTAATAAAGGGGAGATTCTCCATTTTGCTCTAAGTGTCGTCGTCGTCGTCGCCAGATTTGATGCACCTGTACTGTCTCCGCCTTCCGGATGGTAGCAGGTGAACAGGACGAGGCATTGCATCTGAAGACGTTTGTGAGGGTCTTAGAGGCTTTAGGGACATGACGGATTGCAGCTAATAACGGAACCGGCCTCCACCATAAAGACCAGGTAATAAACTCTAAACCCAGTGGCCTGTTTGATAGAGAAGAAAATAGTTGTCTTCTACATTAGCGGCCATCTCAAGTTCATACAATCACAGGGGGAGATTGATTGATGAGCCTGACGGAGAGGCCCATGTCTGGTTTGTGGTTTGACTGGTCTGTGGTCAGAGTTCAGAGGGAGGTTGGGGGGGTTAGGGAGGTTGGGGGGGTTAGGGTTAATCACTAAAGACCCATGGCGAGCCGGTGTCCATCAAGACCAAGAGGAGAAGTGGACACAGCTGACCTAGTCTTTGACATGAGCAGAAGAACATTGAAAACAATGTGTAGTCTTTTTGTAGTCTTATTGTTCCCCAGTGGTTTAGCTTGCTAGCTCACCTCCATTGGACAGGGATTGGGCCCCTGGGGACGTTAAGAGGACTGTATTTAGCCTCTTACATCACAGAGGGAATGTGGCAGTTACAATACAGTTCAGTTTCAATTAGCCTTTGTTTCCAGTAAAGATATCCTATCAACACAAGGCTTCTATTGGATGCTGAACATCGTCTTGAACATTTTAGTGATACCCACTGCCAAGAGCAATATGAGATCAATTAGAAGTGTGTGTATCTTGGCTTGCCATGAGCTGTAAATTCGGTCCCCCTCACCCCCTCCGCTTTTGGTCTGCATCCAGACGCATGCTGATTAATTACACAATATCCTTTGTTAAAATGATATACAAAGAAACAAGAGTCTGATTAGTGATTTGGCTGGGGTTCCGAAGAGGGACATTTAAATAATTTTATTTATAGTGGGTTAATACCAATTGTAATGCTAAACCTCATAGTATAATGGGGCAGATTGTATTGACATAAGTCTGACTGTCACTGGAAAACTTGATGGTGGTACCTTTAAAATTTTATAGACACTTTTCATGATACTGTAGTGACCCTCAGCGGGTAGGGTGGGCAGGCTGGCAGCACCAGTCATGTTAATTGTTTATAGGGTTGTCATGGTAATAGACGAGTGTGTGGGGGGTAGTTCAAATAGGTTTGTGGGGATATAACTATTTATCTCTCTCATGATTATCTCTCTGGGGAGATACCTCCCGCTGTACTGTGATTTATGGCTAGCTAGTTCAGGCTGGGATTGTTGTTTACCCTGTGTAGTGCGACATTAAAACGCCTGTTGGCATTAACTGTATTTACCCTCTGTTTGTTATTTAAGCTGGTATAGCTAAGATCGGGAAACCCATAAACGCCACAATACCTTGGTGGAAATCTTGGTGGATGGATTATCTTGGTGGATGGATTATTGAACCCTTCACTAATGTTTCCCGTTCCACTAAAGTTTCCTGAAAAGTGTAAATACCTGCATCCATGGTTGGGCAAACAGGCTGCATCAACATTGATATTGTTACAAAATACTTAATAGGCTACCACAAAAAAATCATGTTGCAAGTAGCCTATACCTGAAGAGTAATACACATGTTATGAATTACATATGTGACCAACCTATCAAACCCTAGTGGTTTACTCTGCACCTAAAGACTACATTAGTCCACTGAGATTATGCCTCTACCCCTAACCCTAGCCTAGAGGATTTTTCAGGTCAAAGTTCTGAAAAGGTTTACAAGGCAAGGCTTCTTGCACATGGGCATTGATGCAGCGGGAAACGGGTTAAATCACGTGAGCGCATGTGTACTTGACTTGCCACTGAGGCCCATAAAAAAGTGTAATTTGAAGAAAGAGAACAAAGAAATAAGGGAGTATAAATTCCTCCTGCGAGACACCTCTCCGTCATTCACTGACTCCACTTCATCCCGCTCACATCCTCCGCCCTCTCTATGCCCAAGGTGTGCTCAAGCGTGGTCAAACTTCGAGTCCGCTCCGAATCAAAAGATGATGCCGTCTCTTTGGGGTTTCTGTTGCGTCTTTGCGTTGCACCTCTTGCTCTGCATTCATTCTCTGCCAGTGCCGGAGGAGAGAGCCAGCAACAGGTACAAAGCCGCGGCGGTGAGTGACGATATAAATGCAGATGATGTGGAATTATTTTACATTTTGCAGAGCAAGCGCGTTTTATAAATCGAAGTTATGGAGTATGTGGGTCCAGACTCACTGTGTGTGTGTGTTATTCTTTTGAGAGAGATAGAGAGAGTAGCCTACCTGCTGGGCAAAAACTGTTTGAATCAACGTTGTTTCCATGTAATTTCAACAGCAACAATTCAATGTGATGAAGTTGATGTGGAAAACTGATTGGATTTGCAAAAGGTCATTTTTTGACCAAACTTTTAACCGAAATACAATGACATGGTGACATCTTTTGTTGGTTTCACATTGAATTCATGATTGTTGAGAACTCAAAAAAATGTAAATCAATGATGTCTGTGCACACAGTGAGCACCGTTTACTTGTGGGAGAGTGTTTGTACTAAATCAGTAACTTTGTTGCGCAATTTACAGGTAGAGTGCCTGCAGAAAGTATTCATACCCCTTGACTTATTCCACATTTTGTTGTGTTAGCATGAATTCGAAATGAAAAATGTAAAACATGTTTTAGAAAAAACATTTATTGAAAATGAAATGCAGAAATATCTAATTGACTTAAGTATTCACACCTCTGAGTCAATACTTTGGCAGCGATTACAGCTGTGCGTTTTTAAGTTTCTAAGAGCTTTCCATACCTGGATTGTGCAACATCTGTCCATTATTCTTTTCAAAGTTATTCTTCAAGCTCTGTGAAATTGGTTGTTGATCATTGCTAGGCAACCATTTTCAGATCTTGCCATAGGTTTTGAAGTAGATTTAAGTCAAAACTGTAACTTGGCCACTCAGGAACATTTACTGTCTTCTTCCAGTGTACTGTATATTTGGCCTTGTGTTTTAGGTTATTGTCCTGCTGAAAGTTGAATTCATCTCCCAGTGTCTGGTGGAAAGCAGACTGAACCAAGTTTTCCTCTAGGATTTCGCCTGTGCTTAGCTTCATTCTGTAAATGTTTTATCCTGAAAAATTCCCAGTCTTTAACAATTACAAGCATACCCATAACATGCTGCAGCCACCACTATGCTTGAAAATATGGAGAGTGGTACTCAGTAATGTGTTGTATTGGATTTGCACCAAACATAACACTTTGCATTCAGGACAAAAGGTGAATCGCTTTGCCACATTTTTTGCAGTATTACTTTAGTGCCTTGTTGCAAACAGGATGAATGTGTTGGAATATTTTTATTCTGTACAGGCTTCCTTCTTTTCCCTCTGTCATTTAGATTAGTATTGTTGAGTAACTACAATGTTGTTGATCCATCCTCAGTTTTCTCCTATCACAGTCATTAAACTCTGTTTTAAGGTCACTATTGGCCTCATGGTGAAATCCCAGAGCAGTTTCCGTCAACTGAGTTAGGAAGGACACCTTTATACACCATCTAAAGTGTAATTAATAACTTCACCGTGTTCAAAGGGATATTCGATGTCTGCTTTTTTCATTTTTACCCATATACCAATACGTGTCTTTCTTTGCTAGGCATTGTAAAACCTCCGTGGTCTCTGTGGTTGAATCTTTGTTGGAAATTCACTGCTCAACTGAGGGACCTTACAGATAATTGTATGTGTGGGGTACAGAGATAAGGTAGTCATAAAAAAATAATGTTAAACACTATTATTGCACACAGAGTCTATGCATTTTATTATGTGACTTGTTATGCAAATGTTTACTCCTGAACGTATTTAGGCTTGCCATAACAAAGGGGTTGAATACTTACTGGCTCAAGACATTTCAGCTTTACATTTTTATTAATTTGTTAAAATTTTGTAAAACATCATTCCACTTTTACATTATGGGATATTGTGTGTAGGCCAGTGACAAAACAATCTAAATTTAATACATTTTAAATGCAAGCTGTAACACAATAAAATGTGGAAAAAGTCAAGGGGTGTGAATACTTTCTGAAGGCACTGTATGCATGATCAATGTTTTTTACATTTTTGTATTATTGGCTGAATTTCAATCAACTGGTGCTGAAATACCATAATATGCAAAGCCCATGCGCTCTTGAAACATGGGTTTCAACTTAGAAGGTTTAGTTTGCATTGAAGTCATTTAGCATACGCTCTTATCCAGAGCAACTAGGATTAAGTGCCTTGCTCAAGGGCACATAGACAGATTTTTCACCTAGTCGGTTCAGGGACTTCGAACCAGTGACTTTTCAGTTACTGGCCAACGGTCTTAACTGTTAGCCTAACTGCCACCCCATTGCTGCTTGATTTAGATATTCAGGAGAACGTGTAGGCTGATGGTGACTAGAGTGGAATGTTGACAGAGATTGTAGGATACTTTAGGATGCAACCTACTTTCCTTATGATTTGTAAGACCTTGACAGCCCTCAGTCTCTCCAATCGGTAGACAGACATGACAAAGGAGAAGCCGTACACACAACGCTTGCCTCTTGGATACACATTTCACATTGGCGCTGGGCTTTGTGCACAGTTGATGACAGCATCAAGTGGCTCTTTGCTGAGAGAGAGCTAACATAAGTACTCTGAGTTATTTATATAGAAAGGGTGTGGGAGGGGTTTGGAATGCTTCAGACCCTTCAGGTGAAAAATACTTATGTACTAGGGTCTGAACTCAAGTAAAAGTATCCATACACCGGATAGGTGTCGTGAAATGTGTTGTTTTACAGGGTCAGCCATAGTAGTACGGTGCCCCTGGAGCAAATTAGGTTTAAGTGTCTTGCTCAAGGACATATCAACAAATTCTTCACATTGACAGCTTGGGTATTAGAACTAGTGACCTTTTGGTTACTTGCCTAATGCTCTAACCACTAGGCTGCCTGCTACCCTAGCTAGTGTGTGTCAGTGGTACGTGCAGTCAATTTGTTCCCTGCTGTTGACAAAGCGCGAGAGAGGGAGATTATGCAGGATGAGGCAAGTCATCTGGCATCTGGTGCAGGATAACAAACCCCTCTGTCTGCTGACACAGGAAAGAACAAGATAGCTGCTGCGCTGAGAGAGCCGGCTCACCTCCGTCGGGTCTTCCTTTGTGCGTTCTTCTCTGTCACAACTTCCCTTTGTGCTGCCCAAAAGCATAATGTTGAGAGTGCAGTTGGTGGGAATCAAAGTGACTGTCAATGGTATAGTCGGTAGGGATACATTTAAGTTGTTTTCATGCAAATTTGACCACCAAATATTTTGGGGCTCCCGAGTGGCGCAGCGGTCTAAGGCACTGCATCTCAGTGCTGGAGGCGTCACTAC
This sequence comes from Thymallus thymallus, assembly GCA_023634145.1. NCBI lineage: Eukaryota > Metazoa > Chordata > Actinopteri > Salmoniformes > Salmonidae > Thymallus > Thymallus thymallus. The sequence goes on along the minus strand of CM042403.1, from coordinate 9,536,880 downwards.
AGACCCTGGTTCGATCCCGGGCTGTATCACATCCGGCCGTGATTGGGAGTCCCATAGGGCGGTGCACAATTGGCCCAGCGTCGTCCTGGTTAGGGTAGGGTTTGGCCGGGGTAGGCCGTCATTGTAAATAAGAATTTGTTCTTAACTGACTTGCCTAGTGAAAAAGCGAGATTTGTGTTAAAGTTTTCCTTGCATACCATGCACGTACACTATGTATACAAACGGATGTGGATACCCCTTGTGGATTCGGCTATTTAAGCCACACCCATTGCTGACAGGTGTATAAAGTTGAGCACACAGCCATTCAATCTCCATAGACAATCATTGGCAGTAGAATGGCCTTACTGAAGAGCTCAGTGATTTTAAACATGGCACTGTCATAAGACGCCGCCTTATGACAGTGGCACAGTTCATAAAAAAGTTCTGCCCTGCTAGAGCTGCCCCGGTGAACTGTAACTGCTGTTATTGTGAAGTGGAAACGTATAGGATCAACAAGGGCTCAGCTGCGAAGTGGTAGGCCACACAAGCTCACAGAATGGGACCGCCGAGTGCTGAAGTGCGTGTCCTCGGTTGCAACACTCACTACCGAGTTCCAAACTGCCTCTGGAAGCAACGTCAGCCCAATAATTGTTTGTCAGGAGCTTCATGAAATGGGTTTCCATGGCCAAGCAGCCGCACACAAGCCTAAGAACACCATGCGCAATGCCAAGCGTCGGCTGGAGTGGTGTAAAGCTTACAGCCATTGTACTCTGGAGCAGTGGAAACGCGTTCTCTGAATCATGCTTCAACATCTGGCAGTTCAATCTGGGTTTGGCGGATGCCAGGAGAACGCTACATGCACGAATGCATAGTGCCAACTGTACAGTTTGGTGGAGGAGGAATAATGGTCTGGGGCTGTTTTTCATGGTTCGGGCTAGCCCCTTAGTTACAGTGAAGGGAAACGCCACAGCATACAATTACATTCTAGACGCTTCTGTGGGTCCAACTTTGTGGCAACAGTTTGGGGAAGGCCCTTTCCTCTTTCAGCATGATAATGCCTCTGTGCACAAAGCGAGGTCCATACAGAAATGGTTTGTCGAGATCGGTGTGGAAGAACTTGACTGGCCTGCATTGGAATGCTGACTGTGATCCAGGCCCAACATCAGTGCCCTACCTCACTAATGCTGTTGTGGCTGAATGGAAGCTAGTCCCCGCAGCAATGTTCCAACATCTAGTGGAAAGCCTTCCAAGGAGAGTGGAGGCTGTTATAGTGGCAAAGGGGGGACCAACCCCATATTAATGCCCATGATTTTGGAATTATATGTTTGACGAGCAGGTGTCCTCATACTTTTGGTCATGTAGTGTATGTATAGTCTTCAAATAACTTTGCTGATTTTGACTGAATGATAAACAGACAAAGGTTACCATGGCAAAGCATAGATTAACGGTCAGTGGGCAGCCACAGACACATGTTTAAAGGGGAGCACACCGATGCTCCTTACAAAACCTGTCAATTGAGAAAGAAATATGGTTGAAAGCAACGCTGCCAGCTCCGCTTTGAGAGACGCTACTGAGCATTATCTAGTGATATCTGGGACATGTAGATGCTTGTGTAGATACTGTAATTTAAGCTTGAGAGGTGCTATACTGGAGCTGGGCAAGTCTACATTCTTATCCCAGCATTTTTCAGCGATTAGAGATCTCCATTTTTCAACAGATTCTGAACCGTAAAGCTTGGGACACTTCATGAGATACTTACATGTAGTTTACAATTCAAACCATTGGAAGCAGGATAAGTACTTAAGTCAAGGTTCCAAAATGGGTCTGTTGGAGTAGTCTGACGTAGTGTGGCAACATAGACAGAACTGTGAGTTTACCAGAGAGCACTTAAAATATTCCCTAAAGTTGTTGGAACGTTCAGAGTTTGTTTCGAAACCTTTTTATCTCAAATCAAATAAAACATTATTTCATTGTTTACTTTGAGACACACAGACTCTAGTGAGCCAGAACCCAGTGTCTAACTGGGAAACATTGATTTGACAATTTGAGGAATCTCTTCACCCCAAGTGTGAACTGCCAACGAAAATACTTTTCCTTAGCAGCGATCTTTGGAGTGGCAACCAATTCATCCTTCGCTAACAAAGCAACTTAGATACACCACTGTCAATGCCTCATTCTATCTCTCATCTCCCATCATCCTAATCCTCATCCTCTTCCTGCCAAACAATTTCTCCACTCAGTGTAATCACTTAGTTTGTGTGTACAACCTCTCAAGGCGTGCAGAATGCAGATCTCTGGGGCTCGTGTATAAATATTTATCCTAGATGGATTTCCTCCAGTGTGCACATTTGTTATCTTTATGGTCTACTTGTTATCTTCCAAAGGATGTCTGAGTTAGTGGGGATAGTACTTATCACATATTACTTGAAACCTCATACATTGCATTCGGAAAGTATTCAGACCTTTGACTTTTTCCAAATTTTGTTACGTTACAGCCTTATTCTAAAATTGTTTTTTTCCCCTCATCAATCTACACACAATACCCCATAATGACAAAGAAAAAACTTTTCATTTTTATTTTTTTTAAGTATTCAGACCCTTTACTCAGTGCTTTGTTGAAGCACCTTTGGCAGCAATTACAGCCTTGAGTCTTCTTGGGTATGAAGCTACAAGCTTGTCACACCGGTATTTGGGGAGTTTCTCCTCCCATTCTTTTCTGCAGATCCTCTCAAGCTCTGTCAGGTTGGATGGGGAACGTTGCTGCACAGCTAATTTCATGTCTCTCCAGAGATGTTTGATCGGGTTCAAGTCCGAGCTCTGGCTGGGCCAGTCAAGGACATTCAGAGACTTGTCCCGAAGCCACTCCTGTGTTGTCTTGGCTGTGTGCTTAGGTTCGTTATCCTGTTGGAAGTTGAACCTTCGCCCCAGTCTGAGGTCCTGAGCTCTCTGGAGCAGGTTTTCATCAAGGATCTCTCTGTACTCCTGACTAGTCTCCCAGTCCATGCTGCTGAAAATCATCCCCACAGCATGATGCCGCCACCACCATGCTTCACTGTAGGGATGGTGCCAGGTTTCCTCCAGACATTTGGCATTCAGGCCAAAGAGTTCAATCTTGGTTTCATCAGACCAGAAGATCTTGTTTCTCATGGTCTGAGAGTCTTTAAGTGCCTTTTGGCAAATTCCAAGCGGGCTGTCATGTGCCTTTTATTGAGGAGTGGCTTCCGCCTGGCCACTCTACCATAAAGGCCTGATTGGTGGAGTGCTGCAGAGATGGTTGTCCTTCTGGAAGGTTCTCCCATCTCCTCAGAGGAACTCTAGAGCTCTGTCAGAGTGACCATCGGGTTCATGTTCAACTCCATGACCAAGGCCCTTCTCCCCTGATTGCTCAGTTTGGCCGGGCGGCTTGCTCTAGAAAGAGTTTTGGTGGTTCCAAACTTATTCCATTTAAGAATGATGGAGGCCACTGTGTTCTTGGGGACCTTCAATGCTGCAGAAATTTTTTGGTACCTTTCCCCAGATCTGTGCCTCGCTAGATCTGGGCTCCCAAGTGGCACCGCGGTCAAAGGCACTGCATCTCAGTGTAGGCGTCACTACAGACACCCTGGTTTGATTCAAGGCTGTATCACAACCGGCCGTGATTGGGAGTCCCATAGGGCGGCGCACAATTGTCCCAGCGTCGTCCGAGTTTGGCCGGAGTAAACTGTCATTGTAAATAAGAATGTGTTCTTAACTGACTTGCCTAGTTAAATAAAGGTTAAATAAAATAAAGAATAAAAAATCCTGTCTCTGAGCTCTACGGACAATTCCTTTGACCTCATGGCTTGGTTTTTGCTCTGGTATGCACTGTCAACTGTGAGACCTTATATAGACAGGTGTGTACCTTTCCAAATCAAGTCCAATCAATTGAATTTACCACAGGTGGACTCCAATCAAGTTGAAGAAACATCTCAAGGATGATAAATGGAAACAGGATGCACCTGAGCTCAATTTCGAGTTTCATAGCAAAGGTTCTGAATACTTATGTAAATAAGATGTTTCTGTTTTATTTTTTAATAAATTACCAAACATTTCTAAAAACCTGTTTTTACTTTGTCATTATGGGTAATTGTGTGTAGATTGCTGAGGATTTTTCTTTATTTAATCAATTTTAGAATAATGCTGTAACGTAACAGAATGTGGAAAAAGTCAAGGGGTCTGAATACTTTCTGAAGGCACTGTATATACTGTATACTGTGTGCAGTATGTGGGAGGAAAGTAAATGTTGCTCCTTTTTCCTGTTTCACGCGTGGGTTTGGATGAAAGCCACAAAGGGTGCATTGAAAAATCTGAGTACCTCAGCAGGAGGTATGTATCTATGTATCATGTACCGTGTATCTGTCTTTTGTGTACTTTCGTACTTTCGTTGTGGCATTTTGCACCTGCCCTGTGTTTTGTTGTAGCTGCTTGACAATGAAATTGTCTATCTATCTATCTATCTATCTATCTATCTATCTATCTATCTATCTATCTATCTATCTATCTATCTATCTATCTATCTATCTATCTATCTATCTATCTATCTATCTATCTATCTATCTATCTATCTATCTATCTATCTATCTATCTATCTATCTATCTATCTATCTATCTATCTATCTATCTATCTAGGAGCCTGTAACCGTCTTGGTTGGACGAAGCAGGAAGCCTAGTCGATTTGTCATTTAACTTTTTAAATGTATGGTGGCATAAACACAGGCAGTCATGATGTGTTCATCTGATTGTCAAACAATCACTTCAAAGTGCTCCTTTACTAGGCTACCCGCAAACGTTCATCCACTCGCAGCGTATTCCATTTCTCCAAACAGTGGTGAATGGAAAGAGACATCTGTTACACAAAACACTCAAACGTGTAATAACATTTGGCGATTGTCATTAGGCCAGAAATTATGTGTCCACCGCTATCCGTGCACGTCTTAGTGTCGGCCACTCATCTCTGCCTTGGCAAAAGTTCTGTGTTTTTCTCGAAACAACATCTCATTTTGAATTGTAGGCTATACCACCCGTTTTCAAGTCCATTCGCTCATTTTTCATGCCCCCAAAATGTATTTTGCCGGGACGCTGTACCGGGCCGCACCGGACCGTACCACACCGCCTTACTTTCACCCATGGTTCTAATCTACAGTAAAGCCATCCTTAAATTTCAATTAGAGCTCAACCAATATACAGCGGGTGAAATAAGTATTGAACACGTCACCATTTTTCTCAGTAAATATATTTCCAAAGGTGCTATTGACATGAAAGCTTCACCAGATGTTGGTAACAACCCAAGTAATCCATACATACAAAGAAACCAAAACAAATAAGTTCAGAAATTAAGTTATGTGTAATAATGTGAAATGACACAGGGAAAAAGTATTGAACACATGAAGAAAGGGAGGTTCAAAAAGGCATGGAAAGCCAAGACAACAGCTGAAAACTATCAGTAATTAAAAAGCAATCCAGCTCCCTGTCAGTGCAAATTTATGGTGAAATGATTGTCTTTCCACTTCCGTATTATGGCCCCAACAGTGCTCACTGGAACATTCAGAAGCTTAGAAATGCACCTATAACCAATGCCATCATTATGTTTTGCAACAATTAGGTTGCGAAGGTCTTGAGACAGCTCTTTGCTTTTACCCATCATGAGATGTGTCTTGTGTGACACCTTGGCAATGAGACCTTTTTGTAGGCCATCAGTTGGGACTGAACCAGCTGATATTAATTTGCACTGACAGGGGACTGGATTGCTTTTTAATTACTGATAGTTTTCAGCTGTTGTCTTGGCTTTCCATGCCTTTTTGAACCTCCCTTTCTTCATGTGTTCAATACTTTTTCCCTGTGTCATTTCACATTATTACACATAACTTAATTTCTGAACTTATTTGTATATTTACTGAGAAAAATGGTGACGTGTTCAATACTTATTTCATCCGCTGTATATCGTCCGATAACTCCAGTGATAGCCAATATTCAATAAATGGGATGAAAAAAGGGAATCTCATGATGTCATTATTGTCACAATGTAAGAAATCAACATTTGAAGCATATTTCTTGGAAAATTGCTCTTTTGGATGGAAAATTATGAGAACTCAGTTGTAAAACAGTATATCGGCAGATATATCGTTATTGGTATTGGCTCTAATTTCAATTCAAGACCAATTGTTTTCCGATTGGTAAGGTAACAGCATCATCAGTCAGTATTTCATGACAAACTCCTTTGTTGTACACCAGACAGACATCCAGATGTTGTCTGTATGATCAGGGTGAGGGAATGTTTTTTAACACCTGCTTCCCTCTCTACAGCTGTGTGTTCGGGGTATGAAGGAGGAATTGGGGGTGAGTAAGGTGGTGGTTTTAAGTGAATGAATGACATAGACAAAAGCCCCTTTATAGCAACAGACACCACCAAGGAGATTACCCCCCCAGAGCCATGCTCTGTAGGCGGGCACATTTTGTTGTCGTGTTTCACAGTAAGCTGGGGTTTGCCAAGGTGAGCAAGACACAGCTATCCAAAACTGTCCTGTAGGGACATGTCAGCTCTCTTTACCTGGGTTTTCCCCAGTTTCCATCTGACAGACTGCGGTTCTGTGTTGTTCGATCTTTAAGCCTGTTGTTGAAATGCAACCCAACATCCACCACCACATGCTTGACTAAAACCAGTCACTTAGTCAGTTACATTGGACTACTGTTGATGCCAATCTGTTCAGCTGAACTCATCAACTAATCTGTGTGATGTGGTGTTGCCCAGGGTTTGGCTTTATTCCATCTCAACTGAATTTATGTAAGAAATACATGTGCAAACAAATCATGAATGGGGAGAAATGTGGAGCCATCTAGGGTTATATCAAGTGTTGAGTCTAGACATGATGATGCAAGAACAGACCACCATCCTACTACAACAAAAAGTTACCACAGGCTACAAATCAATTAACTGAATTTAGTATAAAATCACAAAAATACCTTCATTCAAATCTATAATGTTTTGTAAAAGTATAGCTCCCTGAATATTTGAAAAATGTTCCTTTAGAGGTTCAGAATAAACAAAGGCAGTGTTTTCCAAATGGAGGTTTGGGACCTATTGGTTGGTCGCAGCAAAGCCTTCTTGGCTGTGGTTCAAAGTTGGGATCTGGCTACAAATGTGGTATTCCTAATGTTTAGTGAAGGTAAGTAAAGTAAGGAGTAAAGTCAATAGGTTATCATATATCAGGCTATCACATACCAAAACATTGCTTTCAGGTGATAAATACATCTGTTGTAAATCTCCCAGCGGTCCCAGCGGCATACAAGTCTTCACATAGAACGGGGCAGTCCTCAGGTTTTATGGGGCAGACCTGGAGCTGCCCCATTGAGACAGATGGCTTTCTCTCCTGCTCAACTACTATGTTGTTCTCCAGTGTCTTTATTTCTTTGGGCTCCCGAGTGGCGCAGCGGTCTAAGACACTGCATCTCAGTGCTAGAGGTGTCGCTACAGACACCCTGGTTCGAATCCAGGCTGTATCACAACCAGCCGTGATTGGGAGTCCCATATGGCGGCACACAATTGGCCCAGCATCGGTGTAGGCCTTCATTGGTTTGGCCGGTATAGGCCTTTATTGTTCTTAACTAACTTGCCTAGTTAAATAAAGGTTCAATAATTTTTTTAAATTAATCAGCTGAGGCCTGTAAATGTAGGCTATTGTCTGCAAATCTGAACAATGACACGTTAGGCCTTTCTTTGAAACTCACACACAAATAAGAAATCATTGCATCTCTCCCTCACGTAAGGATGACATCTGGTCCAATGTCACCTGTTTCTAATTAAGCATGGAACTCGTAACTCTCATTAGAGCGTTTTGTGTTTTAAAAACATATTTCAAAGCTTTTGATGGTCCTGAGTTATGAGTAATTAATTCCTCTGTGTGTGTGATTGTTATGAGCACACCGAATAGCTGACAACATGCTGGAGGGCTGTTTTCTTCTCATTAGGTTTGGCAAAGTCTCTCACAAAGACACTATTTTGGCTCTGCTAGTATGTGGTTATTCTCACCGTAGATAGCGTTTTTTTTTCATAATGAATCTTGTTCAGGATGCAGCTCTGCAGAGTGGTGACTAGCTGGCACAGCCACAATATCATAAAATGTGATTTTAAACATAACTTTAACCACACTGCTAACACTAATGCCTAACCCTAACCTTAAATTAAGACCAAAAAGCACATGTTTGTTTTTATATATTTTTACAATATAGCCAATTTTGACTTTACAGCTGGCCTATCGAAGGGCAAATTGCTCAGTTCTGCCTCCAGGACAAGACTCATGACAATAAACATCAACCTGCATTCTGCATGGAGACTTTTTGGGCTACAGTTCATTGCGTCAGCTGAACCCCAAAAGATCTGAACTAACTGTCTTGTCACGTTGAGGGCCCAAGGCCCCCAAAATATAGGTGGTCTATTAAATAGGTATTATGTTGTTTATTTTTTAAATATTGAATGTTTTTTAAGTTGCTTTCTCTTGCAGAATTCCTCAATACATTATCTGCACTTTTATATTAGAGTAGGAACGTCAAACGTTCAGGCTACTGCACAGATACTATATACTATGGAGGCTCTAGTCTACAGCGCCCGGATACTGTATACTATGGAGGCTCTAGTCTAGAGAGCCTGGATACTGTATACTATGGAGGCTCTAGTTTAGAGGGCACAGATACTATATACTATGGAGGCTCTAGTTTAGAGGGCACAGATACTATATACAATGGAGGCTCTAGTCTAGAGCGCACAGATACTATATACTATGGAGGCTCTAGTCTAGAGCACACAGATACTATATACTATGGAGGCTCTAGTCTAGAGCACACAGATACTATATACTATGGAGGCTCTAGTCTAGAGCACACAGATACTATATACTATGGAGGCTCTAGTCTAGAGCGCCCGGATACTGTATACTATGGAGGCTCTAGTCTAGAGCGCCCGGATACTGTATACTATGGAGGCTCTAGTTTAGAGGGCACAGATACTATATACTATGGAGGCTCTAGTCTAGAGAGCCCGGATACTATATACTATGGAGGCTCTAGTCTAGAGCACACAGATACTATATACTATGGAGGCTCTAGTCTAGAGAGCCCGGATACTGTATACTATGGAGGCTCTAGTCTAGAGAGCCCGGATACTATATACTATGGAGGCTCTAGTCTAGAGCACACAGATACTATATACTATGGAGGCTCTAGTCTAGAGAGCCCGGATACTATATACTATGGAGGCTCTAGTCTAGAGCGCCCGGTTAAATTGTGTTTTGAGAGCATTTTTTAACTCTAAATGGTTAAATGAGTGAGAAATACAGTATATGTCATTGTTGCAATAGTATATGTTGCCCACTCACATACTATAATCTCAAATGAACATGATGAATTATTTTTGCCATACTAAATTATATTATTTTGCGCAAATTTCCTTAATGTGGATAGTTTGTGTTACTACCTTACACCCATAAATTACACATCTTTTTTTACCTCAGATTGTTGATAAATGTTTGTAGTCATCACGATGACATAAGATCGATTGCTTATTCCCCTTGGCTGAACACAGTGTGCAACATCCTAAGTTGTCTGAAAGTTTGAAAATGGTGGTGAAAAACTGTATTTTACTAAGACATTACACATATTTCCCAGTTTTTTTCTGACGGCCTGCCATTAAACCTAGTTAAGGAAGGAAATTATGCCTTTGCAGCCTGAATGGTGGATGTTTTATGTACGAGCCGGCCTACGTGGGACACGAGTGTATTACTGGCTGGACACATAACAATAGACGATAGCATAAATCTAGCGCCCACTATCGGCTGCCTAGGCTACTTACTAACCAAATTGGTGTTCTTCCATGCATTAAGGTTAGTGTCATTGTGATCAAACATTTTATAAACGATAGACATGGGATGACATTGAATGGCTACAGAATTTACAGAATAACTTGAAGAGAGATAGGAGGGAAGGCTTTCTCATTCAACGGCTGAAAAGCAGAAGGGTACCTGGTTACATATTATGTTCGATCGTACAACTGATAGACATAAATAGAATTCCTCCCTTAATGTCCATCTGCAAGGTTTGAAATTAGAGTTTTAGCAAGGAAGTTAGCGTGTACTAATACCTGATCACAACATCCAAGTCTTAAAAGCATTCTGCAAAAATGCACCACTGCATCAAAGCCTCTCATGTTAGACTTTTAATGGCAGTTTAAAAATAGCTTGTTCAAAATTACAGCTTTTAAAAGGTACCCTCGGGCTGTCGGACGCGGAAACATTTTTAAGACCGTTAAAAGAAGAAAGAAACTACAATTCACCCTATTTCACCTCTACAACTGTCACCCCCTCCCCATAGAAAAAGCCAGAGAAGGACAAGTTTCCAAGCCTTCACAGCTGCTTTTTAGGAAACCAGTAAACTGTAATAAAGCGAAGCCAAAGATAGGATAAAGTGGTGAGACGTTCAGCCCTCCCCTTCCTCCGACCCCTCCCTGTCCTCCACCCAATCAGTTCTCCACCCAGTCAATTAACAGACCAATTCCCTCTAAATTCTCTGGAGGAAATTGACTAATAATGCTTTGGCAATTTATCTGGGTCCTGGAAGCCCAGCTCCTTCTGAGGTTCTTTATCAGAACGTTACAGTAATGTACCATGCTGCCATTTCCTGTGACGACAATGTCTAAAAACATGAATTCCATTTTCATTAGTTTAATGTAATTTTGTTCACTGAACCTCATTTGTAGCCTAGATGGTATGCGATTTTGTCAAATAAATAGCTTAATTTACATTCTTTGAACGGTACTTAGTTGCACATACGTCTGTTCACAGGGATGGCCTCAGAAGGCCCACCCATATGAGCTGAAGAAGAGGGCAAGGTTTGACCATACTCAGGACACTCTGAAGGAACCATTGCACCCGTCGGGAGGTGTCTATCCAGAGACTGTGTTGCCATGGAATGGCACAGAGTTGTTCTGGAACCGGCCTCGCTGTGGTGTTCCAGACCATCCTATTCAGAAGCAAGGTGGCGTCTTGGACTACCACATGCAGAAGGGGGGCACCTTTGGAGGAAAGCAGCGGCGGAAGCGCTTTGTTCTCTTTGGGGGACGCTGGGACAAGACTGACCTCACCTACAAGTAAGGTTATTCTTCTTTGGTCGCTCTAGACATATCCATGCATTGCCTTTTCACTGGGGTCTGCTTTTCCTGAGTTTTCTCTGGAATTTTTATAAATTCAAGAGGTTATCACTGATGTCTAGTTTAGCCAGCAGGGTCAGAGACACAAAGGCAACCCCTGTCACGGTAGACTGGTTCACTTCTACAGTACACAGGTTGGCAAAGTTGGATACTGGGTGACAAAGGCCGCTACTGGGTGACAAAGGCTGCTACTGGCTGACAAAGGCCACTACATTGTTCTGAATGAAAGGTGGGTAATGTGTACATAATATGTATCACGCTGGTCCCCAACCCAGCACCCCAGCTTATTTTATATGTTCAAAATCAATAAGAATTTGGGTTAGGCCACCCAGGTTACAGCTTCTGAGAGGATAGAGGAGCCTTTACACGGAAGCCAAAACTTCTAAAGAGACACATTTCTGTGGTGGATAATTTACTTTGTTGTAGATTTGCAAATGCTGTCAAAAGCTCTGCCTAAGGATAAAATAAGAAATAAAATGTGAACCTTTATTTAACTAGGCAAGTCAGTTAAAAACAAATTCTTATTTACAATGACAGCCTACACCGGCCAAACTCGGACAACGCAGGGCCAATTGTGCGCCGCCCTATGGGACTCCAAATCACAGCCGGTTGTGATACATTCACAACCGGAGTTCATGTTTTTGATACAATTTCAAACCAGACATGGCAGAAAACTAGGAGACACTACTTCAATTTAATTTGGAATTTCTTTGCCTTTGAAGCACCTTTTGATTGACATGGTGACCTCGTGCGCTCGGGGTCGTCTGCACTCCTCCCTGTGTTTGGACTGCCTCGCCTCCTCCATTAAAGTAAAAAGACAAGCCACCGGACATTTTCCACCCACCCCCTCTGTCATTTGGAGTCGGGGGGTGGGGGGGTTTGGGGGGGGTTGCAACTTGAAAAAACACAGCCATTTACAAGACAGTGTCAGAGCACTCAAGCATGTTACAGCAGAGCTTCCTGGTGTCTCGAACATACAGCTCAGCAGGAAGGGGGCTGGAGAGGGGAAAGGTCAAGCTAATGGTTACTTCCAGGGGAGTGTTATCAGTAGAGCAACACTGAGTATTTGTCACGGATAGCAATTTCCTTTTCAGCACGACAGTAAGTAATCACTCGTGAGGAAAAAATCTAGATGATGTAGAAACATAGGAGAGACATTAAAGGAAAAATCCACTAGAAAACTATATTTTGGTATTTCTTCCATTATTCCACTGTTGATACAGTCCCAAAACATTTTGCATGTCAGCAGTCAAGTTTTGAAGATATAGGATTTTCAAGAAGCAAAGTGTCACTTGCATCATCAATATCATGAAAACTTGACTGCTGACATGCTAAACATTTTGGGACTGTATTAAAGAGATTCTCCGGTACTTTTGTAAACTTTTTATCCAGCAGTTCTGAAAGTAGCACTCACAAGCCAAAAGTGGTCCCTGAAAATTGCCTACGTCACATATGTGCAGATATGTGCGCCACGTCATTGCTAGGGGGCTGGCCCATGTTGAGGTAAAATGTAGGGAACATGGCGCGGTAAAGTTGCTTTCAAACTAGGGATTTTGTGGCTAATTGAGGTAAAGCCGTAATTCTGCTCATAGATTATACATGTATGAACTACACATTGACACATCCAACCCAAAGCAGTATGTTTAGAAAATACTTTCTTAGTCACCAAAGTACTGGAGCATGTCTTTAACAGTGGACTAATTAAAAAAAAGACAGAAATATAGTTTGAGTCGATTTTTCCAATAATGGTGTAGAGTTTTTATATTATGTTCTATGAATAGTGAGCTTATGTTTTCATGTGAAAAATGCCATACAGTGGGGAGAACAAGTATTTGATACACTGCCGATTTTGCAGGTTTTCCCACTTACAAAGCATGTAGAAGTCTTTAATTTTTATCATAGGTACACTTCAACTGTGAGTGACGGAATCTAAAACAAAAATCCAGAAAATCACATTGTATGATTTTTAAGTAATTAATTTGCATTTTATTGCATGACATAAGTATTTGATACATCAGAAAAGCAGAACTTAATATTTGGTACAGAAACCTTTGTTTGCAATTACAGAGATCATACGTTTCCTGTAGTTCTTGACCAGGTTTGCACACACTGCAGCAGGGATTTTGCCCCACTCCTCCATCCAGATCCTTCAGGTTTCGGGGCTGTCGCTGGGCAATACGGACTTTCAGCTCCCTCCAAAGACTTTCTATTGGGTTCAGGTCTGGAGACTGGCTAGGCCACTCCGGCACCTTGAGATGCTTCTTACGGAGCCACTCCTTAGTTGCCCTTAGTTGTGTTTCGGGTCATTGTCATGCTGGAAGACCCAGCCACGACCCATCTTCAATGCTCTTACTGAGGGAAGGAGGTTGTTGGCCAAGATCTCACGATACATGGCCTCAACCATCCTCCCCTCAATACGGTGCAGTCATCCTGTCCCCTTTGCAGAAAAGCATCCCCAAAGAATGATGTTTCCACCTCCATGCTTCACGGTTGGGATGGTGTTCTTGGGGTTGTACTCATCCTTCTTCTTCCTCCAAACACGGCGAGTGGAGTTTAGACCAAAAAGCTCTATTTTTGTCTCATCAGACCACAAGACCTTCTCCCATTCCTCCTCTGGATCATCCAGATGGTCATTGGCAAACTTCAGACGGGCCTGGACATGCGCTGGCTTGAGCAGGGGGACCTTGCGTGCGCTGCAGGATTTTAATCCATGACGGCGCAGTGTGTTACTAATGGTTCTCTTTGAGACTGTGGTCCCAGCTCTCTTCAGGTCATTGACCAGGTCCTGCCGTGTAGTTCTGGGCTGATCCCTCACCTTCCTCATGATCATTGATGCCCCACGAGGTGAGATCTTGCATGGTGCCCCAGACCAAGGGAGATTGACCGTCATCTTGAACTTCTTCCATTTTCTAATAATTGCGCCAACAGTTGTTGCCTTCTCACCAAGCTGCTTGCCTATTGTCCTGTAGCCCATCCCAGCCTTCTGCAGGTCTACAATTTTATCCCTGATGTCCTTACACAGCTGTTTGATTGAGTGTGTGGAGTCCGTTTGATTGAGTGTGTGGACAGGTGTCTTTTATACAGGTAACGAGTTCAAACAGGTGCAGTTAATACAGGTAATGAGTGGAGAACAGGAGGGCTTCTTAAAGAAAAACTAACTGGTCTGTGAGAGCCGGAATTCTTACTGGTTGGTAGGTGATCAAATACTTATGTCATGCAATAAAATGCAAATTAATTACTTAAAAATCATACAATGTGATTTTCTGCATTTTTGTTTTAGATTCCGTCTCTCACAGTTGAAGTGTACCTATGATACAAATTACAGACCTCTACATGCTTTGTAAGTAGGAAAACCTGCATAATCGGCAGTGTATCAAATACTTGTTCTCCCCACTGTATGTATTGATCAAGTGTAAAAATTCTGTGTATGATCTACCACCCTTCCCCAAACAAACACCAATATATTGCATCATAAGTCATCATTAGTCATGATCCCTTTGACGTAGCCACTTATTCAGTGTCCCTAAATATAGCTTCATGGTCATTTAGCTGATAGTCAACAGGCACTGAACCTCCAGTGCCCTGCACTCCTCTCACACACAATAATTTCTGCACACACAGCTTTTCAAGAAAATAATTGTACGATTGTAGGGGTGTGTACTCTACTCTGCTGGCTCATCACATTTTTACCTCAGGAGAAACACAACAGCACAGAGTGGGAACTGCCTCTTTTGGCCCGCGAGCCAGCAATCAGCACTGTTGTCCCCGCTCTGGTTCCTCTCCTCTTTTCCCAGAGTGGCAGTGGTGAGGGGGGTCATTACCAGGCCAGCGTTTTGCTGTCTCCTCTGTGATGACTAATAATAACGGGCCGTAGCATTAGTAACACAGTGACTGTTCCACATTCTGGAACTGAACTCCCAGGGCACAGGTTTAATGGTCTGCTGCAGAAGTCGGGGGCCGTGGTTGGAATCGGGCCCTGGCATGCATCACCGTGGCAGGGTTAGGGAGGTTGTTGAGGTAAAGTGGGGTTATACAGCAACCTTCACAAGGCTGGCCTCCTGTCTGGGCATGTATGTAGGGCCTTCACACAATGAGGCGCAACCCCCCCCCTCCCCATTCATTATGAAATCTAGAATGAAGAATGAAAGTGATAGCCGCCATGGCTGGTATCCAGGGAGGCACCAGGGGAAATGTCAACAGGGAAGGGGGGTAACGGATTTCAGCAGAAAGCGGGGGTGAATGATTGTACTGGCGCCCACTGAGAAACCCACAATATGAAACACGAGACGGACATTGAGACTGAAGATGTCATGGTTGTTTAAATGTCCTCCATGGGGTGTTGCCTGTTAATAACGAGCGCTGCCCTTTCTGTCTGTCAACGCCTGTCATAATAATGCAGGTCCTACTGGTTAGACGGGGACACACACAACCTCTGCCAACTCAGCATTCGGCCTTGTTGCATGGTAATCCACAACAACGGTGAACAAGTGAAAGTTATGTGTCTATGACCTATGACCTCGAATAACTGAAGTATGAATCCAAGTGCATCAAATGTTATTTGTCACATGCGCCAAATACAACAGGTGTAGCCTTTACTGTGAAGTGCTTACAAAGTAAGAACTTTAACAAATAAAGATAGATAACAATCACAATAGATAACAATAACGAGGTTATATACAAGGAGTACAGAGTCAATGTGCGGTGGTATGAGGTAGTTGAGGTAATATGTACATGTAGTTAGGAGTAAAATTGACTAGGCAATCAGGATAGATAATAAACAGTAGTAGCAGCATCGTACGAATGTGAAGAGTGTAACAGTGTGTGTGTGTTGTGTCAATATGTATGTGTGAGCGTTTGTGTGTGTGTTGGAGTGTAAATTTTTGAGTGTGTGTGGGTAGAGTCCAGTGAGTGTGCATAGTTAGTGCAAAAGAGTCAGTGCAAAACTAGGTCAATGCAAATAGTCCTGGTAGCCATTTTGATTAACTGTTCAGCCGTCTTATGGCTTGGGGTTAGAAGATCTTCAGGAGCCTTTTGGTCTCAGACTTGGCACTCCGGTACTGCTTGCCGTGCAGTAGCAGAGTGAACGGGTCTATGGCTTGCGTGTCTGTGGTCTTTGACAATTTTTAGGGCCTTCCTCTGACACACTCACAAATTTACAGTGCATTCGGAAAGTATTCAGACCCCTTGACTTTTTTCACATTTTGTTACGTTACAGCCTTATTCTAAAATGTATTAAGTTGTTTTTTTTCCCTCATCAATCTACACACAATACCCCATAATGACAACACAAAAACAGATTTTAAAAATGGTTTTACATAAGTATTCAGACCCTTTACTCAGTACTTTGTTGAAGCACCTTTGGCAGGGATTACAGCCTCGAGTGAGGCTTCTCTCTCACAACAACCAGATTATCCCAGGCCAAGGTCACCCCGTGGCCCATGAAGCAACCAGAAACGGGTGGCACTCACTCTGCCCCCCGCAAAAGAGGATTATGTAGAACATAAAGATGGCGATCACACGGGTGGTCTCTGACACAAGTTTGTGTGTGTGTGTGTGTGTGTGTCTCACAGGATCATGCGCTTCCCCTGGCAGTTGAGTAAGGAGAAAGTCCGTCACATCTTGCAGGAGGCTCTGCGTGTGTGGAGTGAAGTCACGCCTTTGAAGTTCACTGAGGTCAGCAGTGGGAGAGCTGACATCATCATCGACTTCACCAGGTGTAGGATCTTAATTTTGACCAGTATTGTTTTAGAAAAATACTATACAGGTCGATGGCAGAGAAATACTTAAATAGCTAAAAGTGCGTATGATTTAAGTGAGGGAAATAATAGTTTACTTAATATACAGACTGGTTAAATGAACAGGTACGTGAATATTTTGCATGGTTAAATTAACTGTACAGTTCAATTTACAGGTAAGTGAATATTTGCATGGTTAAATTAACTGTACAGGTAAATGACAGGAAGAGATACTTAAATAGCTAAATGTGTGTATGATATAATTTTGGGTAATAATAGTAATTCCCTTAAAATATTTAATTACAGATAAATGCACGTATTGCACATTCGAAATACTAAAAGCAATGAAAAAATATACTGAGTGAATGACTATGTAAGTTAAGTCCAAGAATGACTTACAATATTGCACGTGATATGATATAACAACTGTACATTAATATGTTTATAAGTCCTGAGTGAATGAGTGATTATAGACCAGAGTTACTCACGGATGGATGCATAATTGTTAAACTAGGTCCTAACACCCCAACAGTTCCAGGTCTATGTTTACGACGGCAAGGCACCCCGGTGAGGCATTAAATAGTCTAATAGCCGCCGGCAGGAAGGACCTCCTGTAGCGCTCTCTGGCACACCGTGGTGGGATCAGTCTGTGACTGAAGGTGCTCCTCTGCATCATAACCATGGCATGCAGAGGGTGGGTGACGTTGCCCATGATGGCCAGCAGTTTGGCCAGGATCCGTCTCTCCGCCACCTCCTCTAGAGTGTCAAGGCTAATCTCCAGAACAGAGCTAGCCTTCCTGATCAGCTTATTTACCCGAGAAGCATCACCGGCTTTTATGTTGGCGCCCCAGCACACCACTGCAAAAAAGATGCCACCACAGACTGGTAGAAGGTATGCAGCAGTTTACTGCACACGTTGAAGGACCTGAGCCTCCTCAGAAAGTAGAGTCGGCTCTCATTTTGTACAGAGCCCCGGTGTTACCAGCCCATTCCAGCCTGTTGTCCATATGGACTCCCAGGAACTTGTATGACCCAACCATTTCCACATCCATCCCCTGTATAGGGACTGCAGTCAGTTGGGCCTTGGTTCTCCTGAAGTCCACCACCATATCCTTTGTTTTGCTGATGTTGAGCTGAAGGTGGTTCTGCTCACACAAAGTCATTGATTGCGCTCCTGTACTCCTCCTCCTGCCTACCCTTGATGCACCCTACAATTGCGGAGTCATCCGAGAACTTCTGTAGGTGGCATGTTTCAGAGTTATATCTGAAGTACGAGGTGTAGAGGGTGAACAGGAAGGGGGACAGGACCGTTCCCTGGGGGGCCCCTGTGTTGCTCACTGCCCGTTCTGACACACAGCTCTGTAGTCGAACAAATTGTGGCCTACCGGGTGCATCATCCACCCCGATGTTCCGCTGATATGCGAACTGCAGGGGGTCTAGTGATGTACACACCAGGGGTGAGCGAGGACTAACCTTTCCAGGGTATTCATGATGTGGGATGTTAGCGCTACAGGTCTGAAGTCATGTATCGGGCCAGTATCGAACCTGTTAAAAAAGCTCATTGGCTCTGTCCTGGGTCCTGCCCACTGTTTGACTTTTTGAAGCCAGTGATATTTCTCATACCCTTCCACACCTCTCTCACCTGGCTCTGCCTCAGCTTATCCTCCATCTTCTCCTTATACCCTCTCCTTATTCCCCTCTGCAATCCGCAACTTCAGCTCCCTCTGGACGCATTTCAATTTGTCCTTGTCCCCCTCCTTGAAGGCCCTCTTCTTCTCATTCAGCAGGCCCTCCTGGTGGGTACAGTGTTGTCTACACAAAAATGTACAGTGGGGAGAACAAGTATTTGATACACTGCCGATTTTGCAGGTTTTCCCACTTACAAAGCATGTAGAAGTCTGTAATTTTTATCATAGGTACTCTTCAACTGTGAGTGACGGAATCTAAAACAAAAATCCAGAAAATCACATTGTATGATTTTTAAGTAATTCATTTGCATTTTATTGCATGACATAAGTATTTGATACATCAGAAAAGCAGAACTTAATATTTGGTACAGAAACCTTTGTTTGCAATTACAGAGATCATACGTTTCCTGTAGTTCTTGACCAGGTTTGCACACACTGCAGCAGGGATTTTGGCCCACTCCTCCATACAGACCTTCTCCAGATCCTTCAAGTTTCGGGGCTGTCGCTGGGCAATACGGACTTTCAGCTCCCTCCAAAGATTTTCTATTGGGTTCAGGTCTGGCTGGAGACTAGCTAGGCCACTCCAGGACCTTGAGATGCTTCTTACGGAGCCACTCCTTAGTTGCCCTGGCTGTGTGTTTTGGGTCGTTGTCATGCTGGAAGACCCAGCCACGACCCATCTTCAATGCTCTTACTGAGGGAAGGAGGTTGTTGGCCAAGATCTCGTGATACATGGCCCCATCCATCCTCCCCTCAATACGGTGCAGTCGTCCTGTCCCCTTTGCAGAAAAGCATCCCCAAAGAATGATGTTTCCACCTCAATGCTTCACGGTTGGGATGGTGTTCTTGGGGTTGTACTCATCCTTCTTCTTCCTCCAAACACGACGAGTGGAGTTTAGACCAAAAAGCTCTATTTCTGTCTCATCAGACCACATGACCTTCTCCCATTCCTCCTCTGGACCATCCAGATGGTCATTGGCAAACTTCAGACGGGCCTGGACATGCGCTGGCTTGAGCAGGGGGACCTTGCGTGCGCTGCAGGATTTTAATCCATGACGGCGTAGTGTGTTACTAATGGTTTTCTTTGAGACTGTGGTCCCAGCTCTCTTCAGGTCATTGACCAGGTCCTGCCGTGTAGTTCTGGGCTGATCCCTCACCTTCCTCATGATCATTGATGCCCCACGAGGTGAGATCTTGCATGGTGCCCCAGACCGAGGGAGATTGACCGTCAACTTGAACTTCTTCCATTTTCTAATAATTGCGCCAACAGTTGTTGCCTTCTCACCAAGCTGCTTGCCTATTGTCCTGTAGCCCATCCCAGCCTTGTGCATGTCTACAATTTTAGCCCTGATGTCCTTACACAGCTCTCTGGTCTTGGCCATTGTGGAGAGGTTGGAGTCTGTTTGATTGAGTGTGTGGACAGGTGTCTTTTATACAGGTAACGAGTTCAAACAGGTGCAGTTAATACAGGTAATGAGTGGAGAACAGGAGGGCTTCTTAAAGAAAAACTAACAGGTCTGTGAGAGCCGGAATTCTTACTGGTTGGTAGGTTATGCAATAAAATGCAAATTAATTATTTAAAATCATACAATGTGATTTTCTGGATTTTTGTTTTAGATTCTGTCTCTCACAGTTGAAGTGTACCTATGATAAAAATTACAGACCTCTACATGCTTTGTAAGTAGGAAAACCTGCAAAATCGGCAGTGTATCAAATACTTGTTCTCCCCACTGTATGTAGTCCGTTATGCAGTCAATAAGTCCATCGATGTCCTCCCCATGAGCCTCACAGAGCACATCCCAGTCTGTTGTTTCAAAGCAGTCCTGTAGGGCCTCATTCGCCAACATAGACCATCTCCTTATGGTCCTATTTTCCACATGCACAAAAAGCACGAAAAGCACAGGCTGCTGTTGGACCATAGGCCTGTAGGGTGGGGTGAGGTGGACAAGGTTGTGATCCGATCTACTGAGGGGAGGGAGTGCAGTGGAGTTGTATGCATACTTCACATTAGCATATAACAAGTCCAGAGCTTTATTATTCCTGGTTGGGCACTTCACAAACTGTTTGAACGTGGACAGCGTTGAAGAGAGAGATGCATGGTTAAAATCCCCCGAAATGGCAAAGAAAGCACTGGGATGCGCTGTCTGTAACCTCACGATAACAGAGTGGATGAAGTCACATGCTGTGTTTGCGTCAGCGGAGGGCGGGATGTAAATAATAACAGCAATGGCCACCGTGAATTCCCTCGGCAAATAGTAGGGTCTCAGGCTAACGGCTCTTCCATTCTCAATGTCCGGGCTACAAAACCCTTCCTTAAGAGTAATATGACTCGGATTACACCATCTGTTCTTAACTAATAAAGCCAGCCCCCATCCCTTACTCTTACCGGAAGAAACGCTATCCCTGTCTGCTCTGATGGTCCGGAAATCGCCGATAGTGACGTTCTCTATGGGGATGTTATCATTCAGCCATGTCTCAGAAAAACACAATAGGCTCGCTTCCCGGTATTCTCTTTGTCCATGAACCAAATCTTGTTATGCAGCGATCTCACGTCGCCCATAAAGATAGATACTTCCTTAGCTTTGCCTTACACTTCAATCCCGCCTTGCGTCCGCGCCATCGCCTTTTTAACTCATCCGGAATATCAATCTTTTCCCTGGGGTGCAGCAGCGCTGCGTGTGCTAAATCCAGGAGTTGGGCTCGGTTGTAAATAATTGAGGACTTACGTGTAGGTTCAGCACTGAGAAAAATAAAAAGTGCCTCAGTGATAAAAAGGACCGTTAAAACCTTCTTAAAACCGTAGCACTCCATAATCCTGAACTATTATTGTTCAACTGTTGCAAAAAAACATACTAAAACAACAATTTATGCACGAACAATGGGAGCTGCTTGACAGGCGACCACGCAGGGCGGCGCCAATGTGTCTTCCGCATTTAATCGCATTTATCTCTGAATCAGAGAGGTGCGGGGGCCTGCCTTAATCGACATCCACGTCTTCGGCGCCCGGGGAACAGTGCCTTGTTCAGGGACAGAACCCTGTGTGTTAGTGTGGGTTTTCAGTGACTTTATGTAAATCTCAAAGCTCATTTGCATCTACTGTGGTGCAGAACACTCTGAGAACCTGAGGCAAGCTTGGGATCAACTCTATTTCAGCTCACTTAATGTGATGCAGATATGTATGAATTGGTGAATGGCCATTTATTTTCAAAGAAATGTCGTTCCTGAATTGCATTTTCTAATTCGAACCCTGAACTCAGTTAATCTGAGTTGAATTGACCCCAACCCTGCCTGTCATTCACCATGCCTATAATAAGTCATGCTCAAGGGCGGATTCCCCCCGCCCCCTCTCCATCCTGAATGCACTTGAATGTTACAAAGCAGGACTTGTTTGCTGCGGTTTGTTTTAATGAAAAGCCTCAGGGCACATTTCTTCCATTCTCAATGGATTTGACGTGTTGGCACGAGCATAACAGCATCATATTCCCTTGTCTTAAATGACTGTAGCTTTAGAGTATCCACCTACACACTAGAGCTATATAAATGTTTCTTGTATCCGCTCTCGAAGACCTTTGCCTTTGTAAGTAGAGATCAACGCGGAAGTTCCATCTCGTCCCGCTGCGGAGTTAATTTTTCCAAGGTAATGTACAGAACCGAGGCGTTTATCCCGCTTATACCACAGTTGACAAAGAAAACAATACTAAAGCACACATTTACCGGAAGAAATAACAAACCTAATCTAGCACACCTGATTCTAATAATTATCTGGTTGATAAACTGAATCAGGTTAGTTACAACTGGGGTTGGATTGAAAACCTACAGGAGGGTGGCTCTCCAGGAACAGAGGGGAGAGAAAATGATAGGGAGCATACTTAAATTCACACAGGACACCAGATAAGACAGGAGAATTAAACAAGATATAACAGATTGACCCTAGCCCCCCCGGAACATAGACTATTGCAGCATAGATTCTGGAGGCTGAGACGGGGTCAGGGGACACTGTGGCCCTGTCCGGACAGGGCCAACCAGGCAGGATATAACCCCACCCACTTTGCCAAAGCCCCGTCCCCACACCACTAGAAGGATATCAACAGACCACCAACTTACTACCCTGAGACAAGGCTGAGTATAGCCCACGAAGATCTCCTCCACCGCATAGAAGATCTCCTCCACCGCACAGAAAATCTCCTCCGCGCACTCTCCTCCACCGCACAGAAGGTCTCCTCCACCGCACAGAAGGTCTCCTCCACCGCACAGAAGGTCTCCTCCACCGCACAGACGGTCTCCTGCACTGCACAGAAGGTCTCCACCACCACACAGAAGGTCTCCTCCACCGCACATAAGGTCCAATGGAGCCTACTTGAATATCTGAGTAGAAAGGAAAGGATCTTTGAATGCGTCTTAATTAATGTTGATATGGATACATGGATACGTCCCTTGTATATAGGCAACCGTACAAACATAATAACAAACATGGGAATCAGATTTGTAAGGAACCCCTAAAGCAGATTTCCCCCAACTGGCAGCCCCCCACGTTTTCTGAGAAAATATTGCCAATTGCACGCTCCCTCAACTTGAGACATCTGTGGCATTGTGTTGTGTGACAACTGCACATTTTAGTGTGGCCTTTTATTGTCCCCAGCAGAAGGTGCACCTGTGTAATGATCATGCTGTTTAATCAGCTTCTTGACATGCCACCCCTGTCAGGTGGAAGGGTTATCTTAGCAAAGGAGAAATGCTCACTCACATTTGTGCACAACATTTTTGAGAAATACGCTTTTTGTCCATGTGGAAAATTTTGCTCATGAAACATGGGACCAATACTTTATATGTTGCGTTTATATTTTTGTTCAGCATAACATTTTGATTGTTGGACATAAAAGACTATAAAAACACCAGGAAATCAGCTCCAATTCAATTTTTGGGAAACTTGTTCCCAAGTATCCTCACGCATAATAGAGAGATGTGATTGTATACAAATGTAAACAAGGTTTGGGATTCTTGCGGTGAAATTGCAGTCTACAAATTATTTGTAATTATGTTCCGGCCCCCCGACCATCCGTTCATGAAAAAATTGGCTCGCGGCTGAATCTATTTGATGATACCTGCCGTAAAGTGACATTATTACAAACTAGCAAACTTTGTCTAAAACAAAATGGCTGACCACCATGCCTTGTGCCTCTGTGTTTGTTGTGTAGGTACTGGCATGGTGACAACCTGCCCTTCGATGGTCCTGGAGGCATTCTAGCCCATGCCTTTTTCCCCAGAACTCACCGGGCGGGCGACATCCACTTTGACTACGACGAGAGTTGGACAGTGGGGAACAGCATGGGTGAGTGAATAGCAGAAATAAGCTATTTCATTTACGGGTATATAGCAGTGTAGGCTCCTCAGAGGAGGAAGGGGAGGACCGTCCTCAGTGTATTTCATAAAAATAATAATTTTCTGATAAAACTATACAAAATACAAACTGTTTTGAAATAAAGGTCTAAAGTAGCCTCAGCAGCAGTCTGTAGGTCAGCACCATGGTGTAGCCAGAGGACAGCTAGCTTCCGTCCTCCTCTGGGTACATTGACTTCAATACAAAACCAAGGATGCTCATGGTTCTCACCGCCTTCCGTAGACTTACACAGTAGTTATGACTACTTCCGGAGGATGTCCTCCAACCTATCAGAGCTCTTGCAGCATGAACTAACATGTTGTCCACCCAATCAAAAGATCAGAGAACTAATCTAGTACTGAAAGTATAAGCTACAGTTAGCTAGCAATTCAGTACATAAAATCAAGTGACTAGTTCCAGGTGAAGCTGGTTGAGAAAATGCCAAGACTGTGCAAAGCTGTCAAGGCAAAGGGTGGCTACTTTGAAGAATCTCAAATATAAAATATATTTAGATTTGTTTAACACTTTTTTGGTTACTACATGATTCCATATGTGTTATTTCAGTTTTGATGTCTTCACTATTATTCGGCAATGTAGAAAATAGTACAAATAAAGAAAAACCCTTGAATGAGTAGGTGTCCAAACTTTTGACTGGTACTGTACATACATACATATACAACGAGCAAAGTGATCATGCTGTTTTTATGTGGTTGCTATGAAAGTAAACTGTGTTTGTGTGTGATCAGAGCTGTATTCATTCCACCGATTCTGTTGAAAACGATTCTTAAACGGAAGCAAATGGAATGAAACAGGGATAAACATACCTGAATTTGTCCAATAGAAACTCCCATTTGCAACTGTTGGACTAATGATTACTCCCTAGAGCAGCTAAATGCAGGCAAGAGGGTGCATGGCGGTTTTGAATGTGTCAATGTCTGCGACCTTGATTACTCAAAATTCTCTCGACCTGTGCACCTACGCTGTAAACTTTCATTCATAGGCTAGGTTGTAGCAACTGCATGATGGGTACAGGGAAACGTTTTGTATCATGTAGTAGCCTAAACCTATCGATGTCACAGTGAGCTGGGTGAATGGAATATGAATCACAGTCATCCAAAATGCTGTAATAGAAATAAGGCCATACTCCCCCAAAAATCTTAAACGGCACCGACCGCCACTGGCCTCTAGGTGGTAGTTTATAAGTGAAGATACTGAACAAACATTGCTAAACCTACTGCCTAAATCTTGCTCAGGCAAGTTTGGTTGAAGCCCTCTGTCTCATTGTCACTGACCCTTGTCCCATGGTGGTCCCGCAGGCACGGACCTCCTGCAGGTGGCGGCCCATGAGTTTGGCCACGTCCTCGGCCTCCAGCACTCCCTGGTCGAAGGAGCCATCATGTCCCCCTTCTACAGCTTCTCATACCCGTTGGAGCTGAGCCACGATGACAAGCAGGGAATCCAATACCTATACGGCCCGCCACGGAATGCCCCGCCCATCATCACAGAGACCAATGAGATCGAAACCACTGTGGTGAGGACTGAACATGACAAGAAATTAAAAGTTCAACTTATCAGTGAACACATCCATTGCTGGGAGCATATAGATAGCAACTGGAATATTAGTAGGTTAATATTCAATGCTCGTTTCAGTGACTCAATTAGTTGTGTTTGAAAAAAGTGTCCAGGCCTCTACTAGGCTGAGTTGAGCTTCCACCATATTGATTTTGCATGTCATAACGTGTGCTCCCTCTGCCTCTCTCTCCATGACTTGGCCACAGCCAGACCCCTGCAGGACTAACTTTGACGCGGTGTCCATGATCAGAGGGGAGATGTTCTTCTTCAAGTCCCGCTACGTGTGGCGTATCCGTGATGGCCGACTGCAGGCGGGGTACCCGGCACTAGCAACGCGCCACTGGAGGGGGATCCCCGACAACATCGATGCGGCCTACGAAGACAAGACTGGAAACAGCTGGTTCTTCCAAGGTGGGTTCCACCATAGAAATAGAATGCCTGCCATACTCTGAGGTTTTACCCATTCTAGTAAGTCTATTTCTATGGTCTCCACTGCTATGTTGGTAGCAGTTGATTTTGAGCCCTGATATTTGGCAGGCGTGGTGAGGAGTACAGAAGTAGCTCATCGTAGGGCAGTCAGACAGGAGAGGCCCAAGGTGAGAGGAAACCATGTGTTTGATGTATTTGATACCATTCCACTTATTAAGCTCCAGTCATTACGACAAGCCTGTTCTCCCCAATTAAGGTGCCACCAACCTCCTGTGAAGTCAGGTTAGGTCAAACTTCTAAAAAATAAAGTATTTGACAGCAGATCACTAGAGGGGTAAATGTAAAGTGATATTAGTTGCTTCACACAAACAATCCACAGCTTAACGACTCTCTGCTCTGGTTTTGCTTATTTGAACAGCGTCAATCATAGTGATGACAGATGGCAGAAACATGGTCTACTCTTGCAAGGGTGTGTGTGTGTGTGTTCAGATATACAAGTGTGTGCAAGGGCACGTGCAAACTTGCGTGTGTGTGTTTATGGGCGTCTAAACTCTCCACCTCCCACCAGGGCTCAGCCATTGTTTGGGTGGGCCAATTAGGCCCAGCAGTTAGCTCCTATAAACGCATTAGTAGGGAGGGGGAGGAAAAAGCATTAGTAGGGAGGGAGAGGGAACAGCAGCATTAGTATGGAGGGAGAGGGTACAGGATTAGTAGGGAGGGAGAGGGAACAGCAGCATTAGTAGAGAGGGAGAGGGTACAGCATTAGTAGGGAGGGAGAGGGAACAGCAGCATTAGTAGGGAGGGAGAGGGTACAGCAGCATTAGTAGGGAGGGAGAGGGAACAGCAGCATTAGTAGGGAGGGAGAGAGAGAACAGCAGCATTAGTAGGTAGGAAGAGAGAGAACAGCAGCATTAGTAGGGAGGGAGAGGGAACAGCAGAATTAGTAGGGAGGGAGAGGGAACAGCAGCATTAGTAGGGAGGGAGAGAGAGAACAGCAGCATTAGTAGGGAGGGAGAGAGAGAATAGCAGCATTAGTAGGGAGAGAGAGGGAACAGCAGAATTAGTAGGGAGGGAGAGAGAGAACAGCAGTAGTAGGGAGGGAGAGGAAACAGCAGTGGTAGGTAGGGGGAGGGATCAGCAGCAATAGTAGGGAGGGAGAGGGAACAGCAGCATTAGTAGGGAAGGAGAGGGAACAGCAGCATTAGTAGGGAGGGAGAGGGAACAGCAGCATTAGTAGGGAGGGAGAGGGAACAGCAGCATTAGTAGGGAGGGAGAGGGAACAGCAGTAGTAGGGAGGAAGAGGGAACAGCAGCAGTAGGGAGAGAGAGGGAACAGCAGCAGTACTAGGTCCATTCACCAGGTACAGGTATCAGCCTGAGCATCTGGTTTATGTGACCCAACGTCACCCCTAACAGCTGATACAGGGCTCAGCCATTGTTTGGGTGGGCCAATTAGGCCCAGCAGTTAGCTCCTATAAACGCATTAGTAGGGAGGGGGAGGAAAAAGCATTAGTAGGGAGGGAGAGGGAACAGCAGCATTAGTATGGAGGGAGAGGGTACAGCATTAGTAGGAAGGGAGAGGGAACAGCAGCATTAGTAGAGAGGGAGAGGGTACAGCATTAGTAGGGAGGGAGAGGGAACAGCAGCATTAGTAGGGAGGGAGAGGGTACAGCAGCATTAGTAGGGAGGGAGAGGGAACAGCAGCATTAGTAGGGAGGGAGAGAGAGAACAGCAGCATTAGTAGGTAGGAAGAGAGAGAACAGCAGCATTAGTAGGGAGGGAGAGGGATCAGCAGCAATAGTAGGGAGGGAGAGGGAACAGCAGCATTAGTAGGGAAGGAGAGGGAACAGCAGCATTAGTAGGGAGGGAGAGGGAACAGCAGCAGTAGTAGGGAGGGAGAGGAAACAGCAGTGGTAGGTAGGGGGAGGGATCAGCAGCAATAGTAGGGAGGGAGAGGGAACAGCAGCATTAGTAGGGAAGGAGAGGGAACAGCAGCATTAGTAGGGAGGGAGAGGGAACAGCAGCATTAGTAGGGAGGGAGAGGGAACAGCAGCATTAGTAGGGAGGGAGAGGGAACAGCAGTAGTAGGGAGGAAGAGGGAACAGCAGCAGTAGGGAGAGAGAGGGAACAGCAGCAGTACTAGGTCCATTCACCAGGTACAGGTATCAGCCTGAGCATCTGGTTTATGTGACCCAACGTCACCCCTAACAGCTGATACAGGGTCAGATATTATTTAATCCCCTTAATAGTTAACATTAGGACTGGCTAGGCTAATCTCAGATCTGTGTCTAAAAAGATGTGACATCATCAACAGGCGACAGTTACTGGGTGTTTGACGCGGAGAGGAGGATCACGGGGCCGGACTCAGTGCGTCGGCTGGGCCTTCAAGTGTCGGACATCCAGGCAGCCCTCATGTGGGGCGAGGACAAGGCCCAGAAGACCTACCTCTTCAAGTCGGGCACCTACTGGCGCTTCAGCCCCCTGGAGAACCGGGTGGACGCGGCACACCCGCGTAGCATGCAGGACTGGAGGGGCATCCCCATGGACATTGACGCAGCCTTCCAGGACCGATATGGTGAGAGTCAGAGATGTACAAAAAGAGTGAACGGCAAAATGTTTTTGGACAGGATCCATTATGTCGTATTGTGTTCCCAGTTTGATTGATAGCAAGCATGCAGATATTTATGAGTATTTCTGACAGTTTGTTTGTGTGTGTGTGTGTGTGTGTGTGTGTGTGTGTGTGTGTGTGTGTGTGTGTGTGTGTGTGTGTGTGTGTGTGTGTGTGTGTGTGTGTGTGTGTGTGTGTGTGTGTGTGTGTGTGTGTGTGTGTGTGCGTGTGTATGTAACCACATGGTAATTCCATTTAACTGCACTGAGCTAATTGTTGACCTCCTAACCTCCTAATAGGTTTTGCTCATTTCTTGAGTGGGAGGCAGTATTGGAAGTTTGACCCTGTGGAGGTGAAGGTTCTGGAAGGATACCCCCGCTATATCGGCATGGACTTCTTTGGCTGCCCCGCTTCCTTTTATCGATAAAGCCCAGGAAGAGTCCATATCGCCCCAAGAGGTGAATGGAATATCACGGCCATCTTATTTTCTTTTCTCTTAAGACTGATGTTGTTCCACTGGGACATTAGACTGATACCATTTAATTCATTGTGTAACATCAACAGGTTAACTGTTGATTTTGGTCTACTGGAGGCCAGGACTTGATGCTATTGGTTGAAACCTTCATTATGACCTCAGTCTGAGGTCCGGGGCTGTCTGTATAGACCAATAGAAATTGAGGTCATAATTCAAAGGATGAATTGAGTACATTTAGTTTTTATCATCATCCACAATATGATAATAGCTGGTTTGAAATCGATGCACACTGTTTAAGAGATACGTTGAAGAGCGGACGACCAGCTAACTGAAAAACAATGTACACAACTGGTATTTGTAAATGGACATTTTTGTTCAAGATAAGTAACTTTAACGATTATCATAACCCAATTAATCAATAGGCAGCTTTTTCTCAAGACGAATGCTTACCTCTGCATCAAATAATAAGTTGGTATGTTATATGTTTTTACTTTTTCAGAACAATACCTTTGTAACAGTCTTTAGCCTCTGGTACATACTATTCAACAGTGGCATTTAAAAGTAACATTTTATTTTTGAATCCGTAGGAACAGTGTAGTACAGAATTATTTCAATACTGTATGAGTACTTTTCTCTTTAAAGGGAATTAAAAAAAAAAAAATTATCCATGTCATATTCAGCATTTCCAGCACCACCCCAACATCAACATAGGTGAAAATGGCGTATTTCTATGTTTTGTAGTAAAAAAGATAGAGGAAGCTTAAGTGTTTCACATGACATCATCAGTGTGGATCATGTGATTTTAACCATTTATGAGTAGACATTGCCTACTAATTGGTTGATGTCATTGTAAACACTGATTTTCCTCTTTTTTAATCTTTTTTAATACAAACAATAGAAAACCACAATTTTCACATACAGTATGTTGATGTTGGGATGGTGCTGGAGATTATGAATATGAAGTTTAACATTTTAGAAATGTCCCTTTTTTAAAAACTACAACTGGTGTGAGGAACTACAAGTGAGGTGACAGTTCTTATTGGTGCTCATCGGCCTTTCCATCGACAGCCAATGATACTCTCAGGAAAAAGCACATTTTAACAAACTATACCCTCTGAATCGTTTTTTTTGCTTGATGTATAGCCTTGATTCTTATTTATTGCTGTTTGTGTTTACCCACAGATGAGTCTCAAGTATTTCTGTGCAGTCCTGCTTTATTTTCTGCCATTGTTTAGACAAAACCCATCAGGTGTAGTGGTGTAAACCTATTTGACAGGGACACACATTTTCTCTCCAGCCTCACTGAGCTTTCTAATTCACACACATATGCTAAAACTGACTCAACAATGAAGGTAAACATGTTCCTCAAATAGAGGGCTTTAGCTTTAACAGTTAAAGGGATATTTCACTCCAAAATCAAAGTTTGATGGATGTTTTTATACCTCAAAAGTAGGCCATCTGTTTTGTTGATCCAGCCATATGCCACTATCCAAAATGAATGGTGTTGATGCATATACTGTAGCTGGAGGGGTGTAGATTAATCTTGACATTAGACTTGGCGCAGTGGCCTAAGGCACTGCATCTCAGTGCTAGAGGTGTCACTACAGACAACCTGGTTCGAATCCAGACTGTATCACAACCGGCCGTGATTGGGAGTCCCATAGGGCGGCGCACAATTAGACCAGCGTCCGGTGTAGGCCGTCATAGTAAATAAGAATTGGTTCTTAACTGACGTGCCTAGTTAAATAAAATACTCATTTTTTGGGGGTCTGAAAAGATCGGACAAAGTTTGATTTGGGAGTATAACACCCTTTAATGATGTGATGATTTTACAGTGGTGAAAGCCAAGCATTGCATATCCACATTTGTCATGGTGATACCTCATCAGGTAAAACGTCCTTTGACAAACTGCTCCTTCCAAGATGGTGCTGTAAACCTTATTCATGATGTAGCATTGAACCATTTGTCATGCAGCTAGCCTCAATTGCTAGTCATTGATGCTTCAGTGTATCAGTGCAGGCCACTGATACCATTTCCTCACTCTTTTTGATATATTGTGATGTCATTGACTGCAAGAGAACTATTTCACATAGCTTGCACTGGTAGTTTTGATTTCAGAGCTTTGTCTGTAGAATTATGTCTCCCAAACACTGTTTTTTTTTAACCATGTATCCCGCGTAACAACCTGACCATTAATCTTTCCTAGGATTGTTTTTTAACCGAAATATATATTTACTATGTAAATCATTTTGTATAAACTCTTTGGTACCAATAAAAAGCCTCTTGGTTTAAATTAAATTAAATGTTGTTTTGTGAATTAAATGTTTCACTTGGATATGGGGGGCACCGTTTGTAACATGCCATATTTTGTGAAAAACATAAATTCCATGCCACAAAATGCTAACATTGCAGTCTCATATACAGTGCTGGATCAGAATCAGTAATGTTAATAATCATTACCTACATTATACACGTGGATTGCATCAGCTGCATACTATTGAAGTGCAGGCATTATTGTAACGATTGTTCCGGACTATTGCGGACAGCGCTCATGTTCTTGTTTATGAGCTTGGGGCCCAAAGGCTTCATCCTCCAAAGTGCTCTGGTACCAATCTATCCTCCTCACCCAGTGTTGAAATGGAACCCGGGTTCTACTGTGTTGGAAATCGAACCTGGCTGTTCCGTGCTCCTCCTCTGCTGACCAGGTTTGAAAACAATTTGTCCACAAAAAAGTGGTCTCTTGGCACAACTTACCCCGGGTATTGGGTAAGTTGAGCCACGGGACAGGGTAAGTTGAGCCACGGGACAGGGTAAGTTAAGCCGCCTACAAATTTCTATACTGAATGAAATATTACCACTACCTTTTTAAAACCATGTCTGTCTTTATTTCCCAAACACAACTTAACACAATCACAATAGTTTTTTTTCTTCTTTTTAACACTTTTAACATAGGCCAGGCCATATTGTTACCTCATTTCCCAGTAATGATGCCTTGCTTTAGGACTGGGAAGAAAACACTCCAATTGGCTCAACCATTGGCTCAACTTACCCCAAGGCAAACATGTTCTCTATATTAGCCCACACAGCTACAAGGAGGCACTTTCATGCTAGGTTTAGGACCTCATATTGAAGCTTATAGAGACCCCAACAGATGTATATAACAGTCTTAAAATGATCTACTTTGGTTTAGATACATGCATCATGAAACCTCTTAAACATTCTTTTTGCTTACCACTTTTTCCATGTAGTTTCTTCCTTCACAGACTCCTTGAAATTATGTCTTCCTAAATATTTGGTCAAATTATTAATTTTGTGTATGGTTTCCTAAAAACAAGGGTGACTCAACTTAACCTTTTGGCTCAACATACTCCACTCTCCCCTAATTCCTTATCATCCTTGTGTGGGATGATATCACTTGGCATAGGTAAAGCTGCAGGAAGTCCAAAAAAGACTATTACTTAATCTTTGCGGCCATCTCAGAGCGATGCTGAGTGTAATAACTGTCAACTTGCATTCTGCCAGTATTCTGCTCTGTTGAAACCTTCTGCCATAAACAAAACAGACTGGGGGCTGAAAAGATGATAAACGGTAGTTAAAAGGATTAGCCTAACACACACACACAGTATGGAAAAGTGGTGGACAGAACCTGACAGAAACCGGAAATTAATTGCAGCTCTCTTTCTTTTATTATCCATATGTCCCTTACAGTAAATATCCCTCCTACTTTGATGTGGGGAGCAGGAGAACAAGCAGATGTTCTCTGTTCTTGCCACGGCAACGCAAGCCATTCCTTCACTCTTTTCACTTTCCTTAAACCTCAATGTCATTACTCACTCTTTTACTCAATACATTTGTAGTGGCTGAGCTCGCTCATTAGGCAGTGACTGCAAGGGCTGACAAGGATCGCCAAATACAACAATGCACTGAGGTGGATAAATGACGAGCCAGATGGGAAGGGGAGGAGGTTTGGTGCCTTGCGAGCTAGAGTGTTGGTTTTGGACAGTTCAAACAATAATTTTATTGTACAAAACAATAGGAACACCTTCCTAATATTGAGTTGCAGCCTCCTTTTGCCCTCAGAACAGCCTCGATTGGCCGGGGCATGGACTACAAGGTGTCAAAAGCATTCCACAGTGATGCTGGCCCATGTTGACTCCAATGCTTCCCACAGTTGTGTCAAGTTGGCTGGATGTCCTTTGTGTGGTGGACCGTTCATGATACACACGGAAAACTGTTGAACGTGAAAAACCCAGCAGCGTTGCAGTTCTTGACAAACTCAAACCGGTGCGCCTGGCACCAACTGCCGTACCCTGTTCAAAGGCACTTAAATATTTTGTCTTGCCCATTCACCCTCTGAATGGCACACATACACAATCCATGTCTCAATTGTCTCAATGCTTTAAAATCCTTCTTTAACCTGTCTCCTCCGTTTTCTCTACACTGATTGAAGTGGATTTGGTGACATCAATACAGGATCATAGCTTTCACCTGGATTCATGTGCTCAGTCTGTCAAGGAAAGAGACATGTTTTGTACACTCAGTGTAGATCAGTTCTTACAGAATTTCCCAATGAAGTCCAGATCCTTTTATTAGGAATGTCTCCAGAAGGGAGTATGGAAAGACGATAAGGCTGAAACCTTTACAGTGTCCCCTCACCCCTCAGCACTCTCTGTGACAGTCACTGTGGAGCATCACAAGGAGATAAGCCTTTAGAAGTGAACCAGAGTTATTGCTAGTATCCTGCACTGGTCCTTATGGTGACACAGAAGGGTGAGAATCATATCTGCATGTCGAGCAGGAAGAACGCAGCCCGAGGATAAAGCAAGCCTGTACTGGCTCAGACTCAGGCATTCACGTACACTTGACCCCCTAACCTCTGCTTTTATACATGCATTATTCAGTCGGCAAGAGGACGTTGCCAAGTTTGTAAAAGTTCAGCTATGTACAGTTACAGTTTGACAAAGTGTAACTGATACAACAGTGTTGCATTATGTGAACAAAGGTGGAAATTAGATGGGGGGGGGGTGTATTTTGCAGGATACGTTAAAGAATAGGGAGGCCCCTATGTATTTCAATGGATGTTGTCTCAATCATTCCAAAACATGTATTTCTCACAGTTCTCATGGTGCTCACTAAATTGTTATGCCATGGCCAACTGTATAGTTCCCTTAAAGGAAAGCACCTTTAGTCAATCTGCTTTCTCTGTGAGAGCTTCCCATGTCTGGAACACACTGCCATCAGACACACAACTGCACCACCTATCACCCTTCACAAAAAACTTGACTTGTGAACATAATCCCTAGCTGTTTCCATGTTGTCTGTAGCTTGTGAGGTGTAGAAACTATTTATTGCTTTTATGTATTTAGTTTTGCTGCTTTTTGTGCTATTGCTCTGTCTGCGTGCTACGTATTTCTTGTTCAATGTTGCTCTGCATGTTCTCACTGCTCATTGTTTGTCTGTATTGTTATTGTAATTGTTTTTAATAACCTGACCAGGGACTGCGGTTGAAAATTAGCCGGCTGGCTAAAACCGGTACTTTTACTGAAACGTTGATTCATGTGCATGGTCCCTGTAAAAATAAAAATAAACCCAAACTCAATGTCTTCCATCTTGCTGCTTGTAGCTGATGTATTGTCAATTTGTGCCTCAGGATTACATCTGCGGTTGAACTTTTTATTCATTATGGTTTGAATTACCCAAATGTATTTGGTTCCAAAAACTAGTGTCAATTTTCATCCATTTTTGATGTTTTGAGTGAAACAGATGGTTTTCGGAACTAGCAATGTAACCACTTTTCTCCAAACCAGCTTCAGATTACTTCCTATGAGTTTGATGGTGTTTTCTTTCTTTCTGTTTTGCTTAGGCAAGCATTAGTCATGGATCTGTCATCCTTTTGTGGTCTGCTTCAACTAACCAAGCGTACAGTAGGAATCTGAGCCCCCAGATGCTGAATGATGGTTCCAATAAGAGCCATCCTGTCTGTGGGGTATGAAGTCAGTAGGGGAACTCCATGGCTTGGATTAGGAGGGCCCATAGGGGATACTCGACACAGGAAAGGTCCCACATTCAACTACTCGGAGCAGAATTTTGTTTTGGCCGTGGTACGAGGCTTTTAATAACAGTTAATAACAGTTATAGAAAGATGTGTCTTCGTTTTTCATAGGAATTCACATACCGGTTTGTCACTAATGAAGAAAGTGGACAGGTATAATGAGTTATTAGATGTTATAAGCAGGTACAGTATGAGCATTTATTATGTCTTATAAGGCTTATATTATGTAGCAATATCGTTTCAAAATGGCAGTTATTTAGTCAGTACAAGACATCGAAAGGGAGTCATACCTGTTTATGACAAGTATTATAATGCATTATAACCACAATGCATTATACCTGTTAGCTTTAAGTTGTGTTACCAGCTGGTATATTCTTTAACAAACAACACAGGTCAAGTTGTTTTTCTCCACATTTATATATATAAAATTCATCTGGAGATATATTCAAATGCACTTACAATGCCCCTGGAGACATGTCAAGTGCATACTAGTGTGATTTCCCGTAGTTTAGCATAACACGTGGGGTGAATGACACACAGGAACGTCCATTTATCTGAAACAGCCCTTAAAGCTCATTTATCAGTGCCAACATCGGCTGCCAAAGGATTGTGGTTTTTCGTTAATCTGTTAGACTTTTCAGTTTCATTTGAACGATCTCCAATTGCTGATGGTATAAAAGATAAGCCATGTTGCATTTCAAAAGGCCGCACTGGAAAATATTATACTGAGAACACAATATCTAAAATGTAAAAAGTGTGGGTGTACAGATTTGTTCAGTATAATCAGCTTAAAAATGGGGACCAGAGTTAAAAGCGTGTTTAACCAAGAAACCATGCAGATTCAGCACTTCAGTATGGGAGATTAGGTCACAAGGAAGAGCTTGAGCGAACTGAAGAGAAACAGAATTGACTCTCTGGCCTTAAAGCCACAGAGACGGAAGAAAATCTACTTTATGTACACTACTGTTCAAATGTTTGGGGGTCACATAGAAATGTGAAACATTTTTTTGTCTATTAAAATAACATCAAATTGATCAGGACATTTCTAGTCCCTAGTCCTGTGTCGTTCAGATGGTAGAGCATGGCGCTTGCAACCCCAGGGTTGTGGGTTCGATTCCCATGGGGGACCAGTACAAACAAAGTATGAACATGTATGTACTAACTGTAAGTCGCTCCGGATAAGAGGGTCTGCTAAATGACTAAAATGTCATCAGAAATACAGTGTTAATGTTGTAGCTGGAAATGGCTGATTTTTTATGGAATATCTACGTAGGCGTACAGAAGCCCATTACCAGCATCACTCCTGTGTTCCAATGGCACGTTGTATTAGCTAACCCAAGTTTATCATTTTAAAAAGGCTAATTGATCATTAGAAAAGCCTTTTGCAATTATGTTAGCACAGCTGAAAACTGTTGTGCTGATTAAAGAAGCATCAGCATTTGTGGGTTTGATTACAGGCTCAAAATAGCAAGAAACAAATTACTTTCTTCTGAAACTCGTCAGTCTATTCTTGTTCTGAGAAATGAAGGCTATTCCATGCGAGAAATTGCCAAGAAACTGAAGATATCGTACAACGCAGTGTACTACTCCCTTCACAGAACAGGCCAGTTTTATTGCTTCTTTAAATCAGCTCAAAAGTTTAATTGCAAAAGGGTTTTCTAATGATCAATTAGCCTTTTAAAATGATAAACTTGGATTAGCTAACAACGTGCCATTGGAACACAGGAGTGATGGTTGCTGATAATGGGCCTCTGTAGGCCTATGTAGATTTCCATTAAAAAAATATCTGCAGTTTCCAGCTACAATAGTCATTTACAACATTAACAATGTCTACACTGTATTTCTAATCAATTTGATGACACATTTCTTTTTGCTTAAAAAAAAACAACAAAAAAACACATTTCTAAGTGACCCCAAACTTTTGAACGGTAGTGTACATCAGTGACGTCACAGTGACAATGAATAGCCCCAGTTGTAGAGCAACAAACCAGACATTTAACTAAGATTCTATGGTATTTTATTAAAAAAACAAAACATAAACATTGACTAAAAGTATCAGCACCTTTACAAAAAGAAAGCACAATACATAAGTTTACATTATTTGCAAGAGTCAAGTCTGCTCAAGTTTAACAATAGATGCCAGTCAGTCGTCCATCTGCCTCGTCCATCAAGAGGGATGCGAGTGCATCAAAGCGGTATTACAGTTTGAGCTCATTTCGATGGTGAGTCCGTAGAAAAAACAAAGGCTACATTTCATACTGATCCATACACTCTACCCATGGCACCTTTCATTTACCACCTCGTGTCTTCAGAAATGAGTAGCGGCTTGAACCACTACATGGGCTTGGATTGGGATTCATCAATAGAAAATAATAAGGCTCCTTCAACAAAAGTCTCTGTTCCTGGATCAAATGTCATTCTTCTAATTAATGGAGTTTAGGTATGTGACAATGGTCCTGGATCAGTGTCCAGAGGACATGACAGCCAAGCAGAGTTAGTTAACATTATGGGGGCTGTAAGAAGGGTCCAGTGGAATGTCTATTGTCGAGTTTTTGTGTGTGTGTGTGTGTGTGTGTGTGTGTGTGTGTGTGTCTCAACAGAGGGCCCATTGGGGTTGACCAGAGGCTCTGTAGTAGCTTATTGCTGCTTCTCTACCAGGCAGGGGCGGTGTTGGCAAGTCGTCTCATGCGCCTGAAAGGAAAACACACGGAATAGGTTACTTTGTGGCCGATGGCGGATAGGCTGGATGAATACAGTAGAGAAGATTCTTCGATGGGGAATTTGATTATGTAGGGCAGGGCTTTCATACTTTTCTGACCAGATACCCTATTCCAAATTATAAACTGGTTTTGCCAAGATCGGTTTAATGGTCTGACTGGTGCAGACCCAAAGCAATTTGTCTGAAAAAGTTAAAAAACATCTTGCGGTCGCTTCCTCAACCTTCTGGTTACTGGTCTGTCTCTCTAACCTCTGGGCAGCAGCACTTTCTTTCATGATCTCTTCCTAGAGGACAGGGTGGGTTCTAATAAGTTACACCACAACGCTCCCTCGCCCATTAAAAGGAATACTACACACAATTATTTTTTTGTATTTTGTTCATTAGTCCCCTGTTAATACAATGCCTAAAAATTGCGCATGTCAGCAGTCACGTTTTCAAGTTAGAGAACAGTACAGAGCAAAGTACTTTCAGTACAGAGCAAAAACTCATGATGATACGTGTTCTAACTTAATTGAGGACATACACAATTATTTGGACTAATGAACAGAAATTCAATGTAGGATTCCTTTCTGTGATTCCTCCCCATCTCATCGCCTCCTTCTCAATAGTAGAAGGTCCAAGGTCCCTCCCATCGAACCGTCTTCTCCAATGGGTTTTGAGAAGTAGGCAAGGAGAGAGGATGCAAGGAATCGAAAGGAAAGATTAATTGAGAAAGAACTTAACCTGGTGTTCCTGTCAGGTTTTGAATGGCTGGCCCTCTCTCTAGTACCTGGTGTTCCAGTCAGGTTTTGAATGGCTGGCCCTCTCTCTCTCTCTCTAGTACCTGGTGTTCCAGTCAGGTTTTGAATGGCTGGCCCTCTCTCTCTTTCTCTAGTACCTGGTGTTCCAGTCAGGTTTTGAATGGCTGGCCCTCTCTCTAGTACCTGGTGTTCCAGTCAGGTTTTGAATGGCTGGCCCTCTCTCTCTCTCTCTAGTACCTGGTGTTCCAGTCAGGTTTTGAATGGCTGGCCCTCTCTCTCTCTCTCTCTCTCTAGTACCTGGTGTTCCAGTCAGGTTTTGAATGGCTGGCCCTCTCTCTCTCTAGTACCTGGTGTTCCAGTCAGGTTTTGAATGGCTGGCCCTCTCTCTCTCTAGTACCTGGTGTTCCAGTCAGGTTTTGAATGGCTGGCCCTCTCTCTCTCTAGTACCTGGTGTTCCAGTCAGGTTTTGAATGGCTGGCCCTCTCTCTCTCTCTAGTACCTGGTGTTCCAGTCAGGTTTTGAATGGCAGGCCATCTCTCTCTAGTACCTGGTGTTCCTGTCCTGGTCCCTGATCTTCTTCTCCATCTCTGCGTCCGTCAGGGTCTCCAGCAGGGGGCACCACGTGTCGGCGTCACCTGTGTTGCGGATGGCGATCTCCACCGTAGGCAGGGGATTCTCACTGCAGAAAAAGCGACAGGAAGTAAAAGACGCAAACGAGGAAGAGAGCTGACAGGATGGGACATGCTGCGATCATGGTGTGTTGAAGGAGTGGGAGAGCAAATAAGAGGCATCTTGGGGGAGAATTATTTTTGTCACTTGTGGGTTAGTCCCATTTTGATGAGGAATAGACATACCCTTGATACAAAAAGGGACAAAAAAAATGTGACTTATTGGAACTTAAGAAAAAAAGTTCTACCATGAAAGCCCAAGATGCCATGTAAAAGAAGAAAAGTAAAGCACTGATTCACCACTAGCACACTTAGCACTAGCACACTTAGCACTAGCACACTTAGCACTAGCACACTTAGCACTAGCACACTTAGCACTAGCACACTTAGCACTAGCACACTTAGCACTAGCACACTTAGCACTAGCACACTTAGCACTAGCACACTTAGCACTAGCAATGAAACAGTCAAAGCATCCATCAATCAAAAGCTGCTCGGACCACTACAGCATTTTACATACATGTAGTCAAAACGCCTACAAAACATTATTATTCCGCATGGTAAAAGAGATTCCAAACTAACACATGCAATTTCAGTTTGACAAATTAAGAACAGATAGGAAGGTACCAGTGTAACCGTGTTGTCTGAAACTTTCTGGATTTCTGTTCCTCTCTCTACGTAGTCACAATAAGCCACACAGTTCTCGACTCTCCTTTCCATTCTCATGCGGACTGCAGTTTGTAGACAAACCAACAGTTACCGTAATGTTGTTGGTTCGAATACCCGAGCCGACAAGGTTAAAAAAAAAAAAAAAAAAGAAAGTCGATGTGTCCTTGAGCAAGGCACTTAACCCTAATTTGCTCCAGGGGCGCAGTACTATGGCGGTCCGCCCCGTAGGTATGAAGGTAGGCCGTCATTGTAAATAAGAATGTTCTTAACTGACTTGCCTAGTTAAATAAAATAAAAGTATATAGGCTTTTTATACTTTTGGAGGGGGGGGGGTTACTTGTCTGCAAATTTAAGGAAATAGACGAGAGAGAGAGAAAGAGATATAAAGTGTAAATGTACTCAGCTTCCCAGGGCAGACCGTATCAAGAGAACGAGGGTGGGTGGTAGAAGGTTAAGCTTGGGGGTAGTTCAAGTAATTCAAAAGCATATTAACCTGAAATCAGACCTATAAAGGGATAGACAAGTGGGGGGAGAGAGTAGAAAAGAGAATTAATTTGCAATGCAGAACAAAACAAAAAAGCCATGATGAGGATGTTAGCAAAAACTCCTAATTTCCTATTTACACACAATCAATGGCTTGAAATGACTCTTAAAGCATTGGCATCAGGGTTGGGCTCAAAACCGAAACCAATTGAATGTAAATCGTTTACGAATACTAAAAGAGAAAAAGAAAATCAGACATTTCTCAAATTTGTTAAATGTGCTATTTCAGTTCATTTCATGAAATTACCAATAGTGAAATGGAATTGAGCCCAACACTGATTGATAAGCAGGTCCCAAATGATCCAAACCTCCCAAATGAGCCAAGATGATGGGATGAGACAAACCATGCAAGGCAGAGTGGGGGAGGAGCAAATACACAAACACAAAGGGCTGTATGTCTGTGTCACTGGCAGGGAGGATATGTCAAACGAATGCCATTACACGCTAAAAGGAACTGTTTCAGGGTTCAGTTGGCTGGAGAGTACTATTTGAACAGATGAGGGGTAGCAAGGTTTTTGTTTTGGGGGAAAAACACATGGTACTCGTGCTTGTAAATAATGGATGTAGGTGTGTGTGTGTTTGTGTACTCCGTGATGTAAACAGGACGCAGGCAGTCTGTATGTGTTTGAAATCCACACAAACGCCTTAACCTGACCCCACTCCATGTTCATGTCACTGTGAGATACAGTTCATCTTAAAGATAAAAGGGACAGACAAGTGGGGGGAGAGAGGAGAACTAAATGTGTTCTGGCCTTATTCCAGCAATGTTCCACAATGCAGCCAACCTCACAT
Organism: Thymallus thymallus; assembly: GCA_023634145.1. Classification (NCBI taxonomy): domain Eukaryota; kingdom Metazoa; phylum Chordata; class Actinopteri; order Salmoniformes; family Salmonidae; genus Thymallus; species Thymallus thymallus. The sequence goes on along the minus strand of CM042403.1, from coordinate 9,495,623 downwards.
CTTGAGTATTTAAGACATATATTCTACAGGACAGAATGAGGCTCTGGGGAATGCTGCGTTTAGGCTGAAAAAGGAGTGTGGGAGTTGCGACAAAGACTTTCCAAGCAAATACGTTTGCAGGTATTTCTAACTCTTCAACTTTCAATTCCATCTGTACTCCGGGCAATGCATAGGACATTAATTTGTCTGACCGAGCATGAGTGTGTGAAGGTTCTTGTCTGTGCGGGTGTCCTGTGTGTGTGCGTGTGTGCGCGCATGTTACCTGAAGGCGTACGTCCTCTGGTGCCAGCTGAGCTGGCCGCGGATGCTGTAGGCGATGGTCGTGACAAACTCTCCTCCCAGGCCCAACTCGGAGCACAGCTTGAGGGCAAACGTCTCCGGAGAGTTCTCCCTCTCCGACATGTCCCACTCAAACTGGTCCACCAGGGAGATGTTCCCCACGTGGATATTCAGCTGAGTCACACAAATACAGACACACAAAAAAACAGTTTAAATGATACAGTATGTATACGAGTGATGTTGTGACAAACGGGTCACAAACCGGTGACGCGTGAGACAGATGCAGACACTTGATTTTACTATTGAGATACAGCCCTTGACCTTTGCAGAAGTGAAGTCTTCGTGTGTGTGTGTGTGTGTGTGTGTGTGTGTGTGTGTGTGTGTGTGTGTGGGGCCCTATAAAACCCACATTGTGGAAACGCGGACGGAATCCAGACAATAAAACGGAATTCAACAACATTTAAAAATGTTAATTAAATTTGCCCAAGTTAAATGATAAGACATGAACAAAATGCATCAGTTATTTGTATTTTCATGCAACTTTCCGAAAGAGCACAGGAATGCCCGTCTGTGTTGTGTGGTGCTCGTATGTCTGGTCTACGCTATGTGTAACCATCTTCTGGTAGATGGAAAGGCTTTCCCAAAAACCTTCTCAATAACCTGGCGGAATGATAAATCGGTTATGGGCCGATATTAGCCTTTCAAATAAATATTTGTATCTGTCTTTTTGACATTTGCAGTTGAAATGTATAGCCAATACCTTTTGTATTGAATTACAGTGTAATGTACATATTGTTTACTTACATGACCTTTGACTGTTGTAAACACTGTAGTAAATCTACTCAAGACAAATTCTGACGCTGAAACCTAGTTACGAACGGCATGTTACTGCACTTCAATGCTTATTTGTGAACAGAGCAGTTTCAGATTGACTTTGAGATTTTAATTCTCTCAGCCAGTCACCCCTTGTGAAGGTTTAGCACAAATGCTTTTGCATACTTCCACAGATACACATTTTTAAGTTGTACCTAAGAAGATAAGCTAAACATGTTTTACTGTCGTATTTATAGAGGATATAGTAGCTTTTTGGTGGATATCCTGTAAACCACAAAATAATTGTTATTTTATTATTTTGTTAAGAAATCATCTGAGTATCTTTTAATCCTTTGGAGCACAATTTGGGTAAAAAAATAAATCTGTTTTTTGTTCCACCTCTAAGAAACAATATATCGGTAGATATTGTCGGCAAACGGTGACTTTTGCTTCCTTAACATCAGTATCAGACCCAAAAATCACATATCGGTTGAGCTCCAAGAGTGATATCATGATCAATTGCATCAATCCAGTGCCGATTTGTTTTGGAAAACTCTGCAATCACATGAGCGCTACTGAAACACAGCTAACCAAACAACGGTCTCTGGCTGGTGGCACTTGCATTAAAGGCTAACTACACCCAAAATGAAAACTATATTACATTTTTCAGAGACCTCAAAAGTGGCTTTGTGAAGTGGTTTAAGCATTATTTTGGACTAAAAACAAACATTTATATATATAAATAAAAAATAAAAAAGTGATTTAGAGAAAACATGAAAAAACTGAAACCTGTAAAAACTAAAAATGGAGAAAACGGAATCAGGGAAGACAATAAAAATGATTTTCTAGGGCCCTAGTGGGAGTGTGTTTGTGTATCACCTTGATGATGACCCTCTGGTCGGTCTGCTCATCCAGGATGCTGTCTGTGGGGTAGGACTCTATCTGCTGGCGGATGGCTGAGGCAATGGCCGGGACGAAGGCCAGGGGGTTCAGGTCCAGGTCATCACACAGGATCTCTGCAAACATCTCCGGGGTCATCAGCTTCTCTGGAGGAGCGGGAGAGGACAGTGGGAGAGTGAAGGGGTGAGTCTCAATAGTCTAAAGAGCCTTCCTATGTGTATGCATCTTCAGATCAGTGCACATAAAAAAAAAAGAATAGACAAGGATAGGAAGGAAGCCACATTAGATTAATGAAATGCATTCAGTGTGGCTTTTGCGGCCGTTTCTGTTACAGGCAACAATTCTACAGCCTTTTAGGTCATTTTCAGAATAACACCCTTAACTAAAATGTGTTGCTCCAAAGCAGTCTTCTACCCGGGGGATGGAGAGTGGAGCCGTACCGTTCATGTTCCAGGTGAACGCATCTCTGAGCTTCTGCCCGTCAATCTCCATGTCCAGACGGATGGGAACTAGCACCTCGGCCTGAGACGCGTTCTCGTGGATCACCGCCGGGTCGTGGTCGTCAAAGCTTCGCCGAGGGGGAAGACAAGGCGTTAGATTACGCTACAATCTACAAAATGTTAGTGCGGAATTTGTTAGCATTCCACAGAGTTATTGGAGACACCTTTAAAATACATTTATCGTGAATACTAGACTCTAAAATCTGCCGCTAATCTAGCTTTTACTCACCTCCAGCAAGTCGTTGCTAGCAAAAGATGAATCCAATCAGCGTCATTGTACACCAGTGGCCATATTTGATACAACATTGGGAATGTATGATGAATTGTTACTTATCACATGGGATATTCTGAGCGTCTCTGTCAGCATTCTACTAGCCTGGTGGTCTAGTCTGTTTGTACATGAGCTAACTCCTTTCCGCATTTGTTCATTTGTCATGCCTTGACAACGACAGAAGAGTTGGCTCCACACAAAGAATTGGCCAGGGTAGTAGTCTACACATTCTTAGTAAAGTATTTTTTGTCCTGTGTTGGACCCTAGGAATATTAGCAGACGTCATGACTTCAGCTAATGGGGATCCTAACAAAATTCAAATTCAACAATGGCAAATTCTATTGTCCCGCCAAATTGTGTGGAGTGTGAAAGATTAAAGGATCCGTCTACTCTACTGGTTTTGTAGGGTATTTTCCAGTCTAGATGTCCATCAACACTAACATTCAGAGTGCAAAACATGTACTGTTCAATTCAATAGATCACATCTACGCCAGAGAAAGGAGAGATGTTCACTAGAGAAGCCACAAGATGGGTCTCGCCAAAACCACAGCAAAAGAAGAAATGCTTTGAGCCAGACATGATTACGTTGTGTTTTCAAGGTCTTGAAAAAAATAAGATGTGATTTCTAGCATTGTATAGGCCTTTTGGAGACCTTGTGTCAACTGTTGACGACCTAGCTGGGAAAGTGATACTAGTTCTACATTTTTTAAAGAAGAATTCAAAAACACACAAAAGTGGTAGACCTCCAAAGTAAACAATTGTTGTTTATTATCCCACCCTGTTGCCTTAGCAACTTAGGCTATACCAGGTGAAAAGGCATCACTGTTTATTCACCCACAGTTTGCATCACTCTTTGTTTGTTCAAATAATTTAGTTATTTAGGCCTACATTTTTCACAAGTTAAGGGTGTCCTATTACAAAACAAACTTTTCCACCATCAGATAAACAAGACCAAAACATAATTGAATATGTACTTCCCTATGTATAATCTAAACCGTAGATACAAACATACACAGCAACTAAACAAAGATGGCCGCCTTGCAATTCCAGCATGAAAACAAGAGCTACAGTCAGAGAACCTGCCTGTTGAAAACATGGCAACGGCACTTAAAAAGCCTAAATCTTTCAAGGTCAGCAAAAAGTGCCTCTGAATAAACAGATATGTTGTTTTGATAAGTTCCAGCCACACAATTAAATGCTTGTGTGATCTAGACTAGTGGGCAGTGGGAAGAGGGAGGGATGTTTTCATAGACGGTCATGTCAGGACATGAGACAGTGCTTGGTTTCTGGAAGACCATCGGAAAAGCAGCTGATGATGAACGAGCAACTCAACCGAATGTAAAAACCAGAGGAGTCCCAGTGACCCTGGATGGTCTCTGTCTCAGACTGCTTCTCCTGACAGCTTGAGAGCTGGAGGGTTATAGAGTGCGACTGAACCATCCCTTAATTTTCCTACACTCTGAAGGTTTCCCATAATGGATCGCGGCTATGCAGTCATCCATTCACTGATGAGAGCCGTTGAGCAAGCAGATCTGAGACTTATCATCTCGTGTGGACATGTCGGCTTATTCTCGTGTGGGCATGAAGGCTTATTTTCACAAGGGAAATGTAACAAGTACCTTGCAGTGGTCAATGAGAAAGAGTAGAAAGCCAGTTTCGCAAAAGAGTCGAAGGACCCTTCTAACCTGGCCTGAAAAATGCAGCAATGTTGACACTTAAATGTGCAAATTATGTTATGCAATTATGAACTCAAATGTATTGATGTGAAAGTTGGATTGTACTTTTGTGAAGTCTATATTATTTTAAAATGTAAAAAACTTTATATAAAATGGCACACAAGCAATCAAAGTTTATTTGTGGCTGTACTTATAGGAATACATCCACAAACACTGGCCAGTGTGGGTGAGCTTTCCTCACCACAGGGGGAAGGTCCTCTTCTTATCGCGGCCCATGCGGTTGCGGTTGATGGTGGTGGAGCAGGGAACGGCGTCCAGGTGGTGGGAGCTGTTGGGCAGCGTGGGGACCCACTGGCTGTTCCTCTTCGCCTTCTGCTCCCTGAGATGGACGGAGAAGTAAGGACTTTTTTTTTTTTATGTTGGGACATTGAAAATGCAATACTGTGACCAATGAAACCCATTTGGGTTTGTTCACACATCAAGGTGCCCGAAGGTAGCTTGAAAAGGCCATCTATCTTTTGCATACATACTCCCAAAATGTGGTAATTGTCATGCACTAGCTGTTAGGCAGGACTCTTACGCAATCGTTCCTTTCGTCTCAGTTGGTAGAGCATGGTGCTGGCAACACCAGGATTGTGGATTCGATTCCCATGGGGCACCAGTACGAAAATGTATGCGCTCACTACTGTAACGTGCTCTGGATAAGAGTGTCTGCTAAATGACTCAAATGTAAAATATGTAAATAACAAGGAGGCATTACCTGAGGTAGGCCGGTGGCTCTGTGCTGATGGAAACAGCTTTGTACTTCTCATCGTTCCCCTCAAAGACCTCTTCACATTCGGAGGCCTTCAGCAGAGTCACACTTGTGGCTAAAAGTTATGTAACCACGTGTTGTGTTAATAATTGTTTGTACTAACTCACTTTACCCCTACCTAAAATGTACATAGCTACCTCAATTACCTACTACCCCTGCACATAGACTCGGTACTCCCTTTATATAGCCATGTTATTTTTTACTTGTTATTGTTATTTGTCATTCACTGTATTTATTTCTTTTTTTGTTATCTTTAACTCTGCATTGTTAGAAAATAACCAATAAGTGAGCAGTTAGTCTACACCTGCTGTTCACGAAACGTAGCAAAATAAATGTATGTTACTCGCTGTCTGTGCGTATGTGAATAACAATAAAATAGCTGTGTCTGACAAGAACGTATCACTCACCGTGCGATGATGCTACAATTTTCTTCCTCTCCTCTACTGAGGCTAACCTCCTCGAAAGTGATGGGTACCTTTTATACAGGGAGCCCCTGAACATACGCAGGTAGTTTCCAACCTGAGAGCAAGGAAGAGAGTCACCTATTATGTGCTTACTAGTAGAGTATAGGGCCCAGACAGTCCAGAAACAACCCCAAGCCCCTACACTTCATGTAGCCAAGTAACGTTAGTGATTGAGCACGTACCTAGCTAGCCGACGAAACTCAACGATTTGATTGTACATCGTAGAGTTGAGTCGGCTTGTAGTTCGTTTTTTATACAGTTGTTTACTTTAGTTAGGTAGATCTCGTTTCTGCCTATGATGCATTGGATTCCTATCTCCAATCGTGTTTGACTATACAGTATGGGCAGGGAGTAGTTGTCTGGAGTTGATTAATTAACAATGTTGGGAGAGAACCACCCAGCGCACCACTCCAGGCGGTCACAACAATACCGGATTTAGCTAATTAGCTACCTAACGTTAGCTCGATAGGAAACAGTTTGTCCATTGAATGGGTCAATGGTGCGCTCAATTTATTTTGTGCTTGCTACTACAATACACATCATACGCATAGGCTACACTGTAATTGCATGCACGTTTGACAGTGCCAGCGAACTAACGTTAGGTAACTAGATATTCATTCTGCAAAGCGGAATGTTAGCTAGTTTGAGCTCTAGCTAGCTAGCTAGCTGCTAACGTTAGCTTTCAGAACAGACACAACAATGCAATGGCACCGGCTGATAATGGCCAAAATGCTGGCTGCCAGTACGCTGTGTTGCCAGCTAAATATTACCATTATCATACAACTCATACATACCTCTGATCCAACCATGTAAAAGTCTCCATCTTGCTCTAACTGAAATTTAATCGGTTTCTGCCCAAATGTTTTGCTTAACGCCATTTCTACAGTAGCTAGTAACTGGGCCAAAGTAGCTAACAGTAACAAAGCTCCACAGCGCATGCTCAAACTGCCATGTTTAAAGCCGTCAGTTCGGCGCGTAGGCACCAAGGTTCTTCTTCTTCTTCTTCTCTTCTTCTTCTTCTTCTTCTTACTTTTTGTTTGGCGAATCGCATCGATTTCGTGCATTACCGCCACCTACTGTGAACTTGATCCAGAGACTCTAACATCTACCCACTCCTCATCCTTACCCACTATATTAAAACATTATGTGCTACAGCCAGCGCTGCGTGTTCAGCTCCTCTGGCTCAAAACAAATAATTCAAATTTAAATTAACAAAACAAACAAAAAAATATATATATATCTATATATACACAAAAAAAATACAATCACCCTTTCAAATCCTATTAATTAAACCTGTATTCTCCAAATATTTAAATAAAGCTTCTCAATTATAATTTTCCTGTTCTTGTTTTAATATGTTTCTCAAAGTTATATCAGTCTCCTCTTTCCTCAGACTCTCTTCAAATAATTTATCTCTATCCTCTTTATATCTTTCACAATACATGATAACATGTTCTACTGTTTCATTTTCTCCACACCATTCACAGAGTCCTGTCGGATGCTTGGACATTAATTTCAATGTTTTATTAAGTCCTGTATGTCCTATTCTAAGTCTTGATAAAATGTTTTCCTCCCTTCTACTTCCACCTGTGTACCTCTTTTTCCCCACTTTTGGTTGGATTGCATACATATGTCTATCCTTACTTCCTGTTTCCCACATTTGTTGCCATCTTTGATTTATTTGTTTTTTAATTATAGCTTTAATTTAATCTCTACTATGTGTTATTTCCATTTATATTCTATCCTCCTGCAATGCTTGTTTCGCCATTTTATCTGCTGCCTCATTCCCTTTTATCCCAACATGAGCTGTTACCCACATGAATATTACCCTCACTCTTTCCTGCTGTAACATATATAATTATTGTAATATCTCCACTACTATGTCCTGTCTAGTGTCTGACTGTTGTGCTTCAATGCACTTAAGAGCAGAACTGGAGTCTGAACATATTACCACATCCTTTAATCCTGCCTCATTTATCCATCTCAATGCCATCATTATTGCAATTAACTCCCCTGAAAAAACTGATAATTTATCTGATATCCTTATTTTTCTGGATATCTGTAGTTTTGGAACTACAAACGCTACCCCTACATGTTAATTTTCTGGATTTTTTGATGCATCTGTAAATACTTGTATATTATGCCCATAAGTTAACCATAAGTATTCCCTTACCTGGATTTCCTCTATTTCACTCTGACCTTCTTTCTGCCTGTTTTCTAGCATCCTTAAATCAACTGACGGCTGTGGCAAAATCCACAAAGGGACAGCTTGCAACACCACTCTTGGAGTAATTCTTAACTCTTTAATATCCAACTCTTTTACTAAATCACCAATCACCCATTCAAAACTATTACATTTCCTTTTTCCATACTCCCAACACTGCTCTAATACCCTTAATGTAGGATGAGATTTGTCCTGTCCCATAAGATTTGCCCAATATACTGCATTTATCTGTTGTCTTCTTAATTTGAGAGGCATGTCTCCTACTTCTACCTGCAACGCTGAAACAGGTGACGAAGGGTAAGCTCCACAACAAATCCTTAATGCCTTTGCTTGAATTCGCTCTAGTTTGTCCAAGTGAGTCTTTGCCGCTGATCCATATACTATGATTCCATAATCTATTACTGATCTAATTAACGTTATATAAATAGTTTTCAGTGCCAGCCTATCTGCCCCCCAGACTTGCCCAGACACACATCTCATTATATTCAACACTCTTTTACACTTATCTTCCATCTTCTCAATATGCCCTTTCCATGTGAGTCTGCTGTCTAACCATATTCCAATAAACCTTATTTTGGATACCCGTTCTAGATTGAGATTATACAACTTTAATTTCATTTCATCATCAATTCTTTTATTAGTGATAAAGATTACCTGAGTTTTTTCCACTGAGAATTTAAATCCCCACTTAAATGACCATTCCTCAACTTCTTTTAAAGCATTTTGCATTCTCCTCACAACATACTTTATATTCCCCCCTCTGAACCACAGAGCTCCATCATCTGCAAACAAAGATCTACAAATATTTTTATCCACCCTCTTAAATACATCATTTATCATGATTATAAAAAGCAATGGACTAATGACACTCCCCTGAGGAGTGCCATTCTCTATCATACCTTTTGATGATATGCACTCTCCCACTCTTACCTTAATTGATCTATCTTCCAGAAATTCTTTGATCCAATTATACATTCTCCCACCTACCCCCATACTTTCCAATTTCAGTAGCAATCCTTCTCTCCATACCATACCGTATGCCTTTTCAATGTCAAAAAACACTGCTATCACAATCTCTTTATTAATCAACGCCTTTCTAATATCTGACTCCAAGCAAACTACTGGGTCCATCGTTCCTCGTCCCAGGTTCTTCTTCTTCTGCTTCTGCTTCTTCTTCTGCTTCTTCTTCTTATTCTTCATTTGTGTTTTACGGCGGTTGGCATTCAACTTCAATGGTGCATTACCGCCACCTACTTGACTGGAGTACAACTCCCTTTTACTTTGCTTGAAAACATTTTTAAATAAAGAAATACCCTAATTTAATTTCAAAATTAAACTAAATAAACTTAACACCACCCTACTCCACTAATTAAATATATTTATTTTTACCTCATGCCATCATCCTGAATGGATGAGAATTCACCACTTAACACACCCTGTAACTCTTCTGATGTCAAATCTCGCACACCCAAATACCTCTCTGCAGCTCCACCACAACCTCCATTTTCTTTGACTTATCCAATCTTACTGAAACTTATATAACTTTGTGGCCTATCCCTCTGTTCTGGTATATATCTACTACTCTCACCACTCCTCCCCCTTTACCCATCTTCTCTACTTTCTTCACTGCCTCGGCATATGACAACTTCTGCACTACTTTAACCCTGGAAACCGCAACCTGCTTCTCTCGCACGGGACACTTCTGATCCCCAGCCCCATGGGCATCCCTACATGTCACAACCCCGCCTCCGTGATTTCTGTTTTGTTTGTCTGTGCGTCTTGTTTCATTTTTATCTCTGGTTCATGTCTCTGTGTTTGGTTCCGGTTGCCCGGGTAACATGTGAGGAGGCAGGATTACCACACCATGAGTGATTCTCTCACCCACCTGATCATCATCTGCAATCACTCACCTGTTCCTGATCAGTCATCTGCCACACTACTAAAGTCACGACCTGACATCCAGTCCCCGCTGCATAGTTAAGTTACATCCGTAGGTTGTGCTTACTAACAAGACATTTTTGCGTACCAGTCTATTGTTCCTGTTTGTTGTTGATCTCCACCAGTTTCATTACCCTGCTATATTCCTCTGTCTAGACAATACCCGCCTCAGAAACCAACCTGCTCAACCACATGGGAATCGGAACCGTCAGCCACGCCACCCGTTCACTCTCCTGTACCACTCACTGGGATTCCTGGATCTACCCAACTCATCTACCCCGAATCCACATCACAACTACTCTCTGTGGTCTGTTTAATAAAAATCCTAATTGTAATCTTCGTTGTCCGGTCTGCTTTTGGGTTCGCCCCTGATTTCTGACACTACAATTAACACATTCCACTACTTTCCCAAATGCTTCACATTCCTTTATCTCATGTCCTTCTGCTCACTTACACCTTGGAACCTCCCTCCTACACACTGCTGCCACATACCCATAAGCTTGACACCTGTAACATTATAATATATTCGGCACATAAGCTCGTACAGGATAACTTATATATCCTAACTTCACTTTGTCTGGCAAAGACAACTTCAAAACTCAAAAGAACAGACAATGACTCTTCTGTTTCCCCATTCTCGCCACCCTGTCTGCGTCGCATCAAACGACGAGCATCACATACACCTGGAATCTTTCCCATCAGCTGGTCAACTTTTATATTTACTGCTACCCCAGTTATCACTCCTTTCATTGGTGCCCTTTTCTTGAGAGTGAAACAATTCCCTTTTCTTGTCCCCATTTGTTGAACTCTGAACGCCTTCTCCCTCTGACCATCTGAAACACAAACAATTATCACTAGTCCTCTTCTGGTTACCCTCACCGATTCCACATCACCCAACTCTGTTTTTTCACCCACCCTGAAACCACAAATGGATCAGCCAAAAGGCAAGAGCCCACTTTTTCCATAAACTTCACTCCTACTGTCAGACTCATCTTTATCCTGAACTTCACCACACCTACCACCTCCACACCTACTTCACCCTCATTCACTTACATTTCTCCTGTCTTCAGCTCACTCTTATACTTTCTACAATTCTTATTTAACAAACCATCTCCCTTTTTTCTGCCATTTTTAACCGACTCAAGCTCACCCTCTACTTCCCTCTCTCCCTTAGATGACCTCTCCCTCTCTTTTTCCATCCATTCCTCCTCTGTTTTCCAAGTATACGTCTCCTTATGATAATACTACACTACTGACAACCGTCTTGTTCTTGCTTTCTCTAGGGACTTGGAGCAAGTGTTAGTGGTGACTAGTGGTGGCTGCCTGTCAGGCGCAATGGTCTTGTGAAGATTCGATGGAAAAAAAAGGGTCCTATGGTCTATAACCTGGTTTTGATTAAATGTTGGCCCAAATGTAATTTTACAAATGTAGCTACCATCTCTGTGGATAGTTGGTAGTCTAATTAATTGTGCATCTGTGACTATGATTGTTTGTAGTGTCAGCGTCTTTGGGTGATTGTCAATTTCGGACAGTAGAGTAGCCTTCTTCCTTCAATAATAATATCTATTTGAATCAACGTTCCTCATATTTTCCCATCATAAACTACACCTGAACAAAATTATAATCAATCGAATGTGTAAAAGCACAGATCATGCCTTTATAAGGTCACTGAACTTAATATTATGGTCTGCTGCCAATTTCATTTTTTCATTATAAAAAATGTATTTGTAATTTATGTATACTGCACATGCAAGCTAACTACTGCTTACTGTAAATATCCTCATTGGGCTAGCATAGCTAATTATATGCATGTTAATCGGCTTGTTTTCAATTATTTATACAGTGGGGAGAACAAGTATTTGATACACTGCCGATTTTGCAGGTTTTCCCACTTACAAAGCATGTAGAAGTCTGTAATTTCTATCATAGGTACTCTTCAACTGTGAGTGATGGAATCTAAAACAAAAACATTGTATGATTTTTAAGTAATTAATTAGCATTTTATGGCATGACATAAGTATTTGATACATCAGAAAAGCAGAACTTAATATTTGGTACAGAAACCTTTGTTTGCAATTACAGAGATCATACGTTTCCTGTAGTTCTTGACCAGGTTTGCACACACTGCAGCAGGGATTTTGGCCCACTCCTCCATCCAGATCCTTCAGGTTTCGGGGCTGTCGCTGGGCAATACGGACTTTCAGCTCCCTCCAAAGATTTTCTATTGGGTTCAGGTCTGGAGACTGGCTAGGCCACTCCAGGACCTTGAGATGCTTCTTACGGAGCCACTCCTTAGTTGCCCTGGCTGTGTGTTTCGGGTCGTTGTCATGCTGGAAGACCCAGCCACGACCCATCTTCAATGCTCTTACTGAGGGAAGGAGGTTGTTGGCCAAGATCTCGCGATACATGGCCCCATCCATCCTCCCCTCAATACGGTGCAGTCGTCCTGTCCCCTTTGCAGAAAAGCATCCCCAAAGAATGATGTTTCCACCTCCATGCTTCACGGTTGGGATGGTGTTCTTGGGGTTGTACTCATCCTTCTTCTTCCTCCAAACACGGCGAGTGGAGTTTAGACCAAAAAGCTCTATTTTTGTCTCATCAGACCACATGACCTTCTCCCATTCCTCCTCTGGATCATCCAGATGGTCATTGGCAAACTTCAGACGGGTCTGGACATGCGCTGGCTTGAGCAGGGGGACCTTGCGTGCGCTGCAGGATTTTAATCCATGACGGCGTAGTGTGTTACTAATGGTTTTCTTTGAGACTGTGGTCCCAGCTCTCTTCAGGTCATTGACCAGGTCCTGCCGTGTAGTTCTGGGCTGATCCCTCACCTTCCTCATGATCATTGATGCCCCACGAGGTGAGATCTTGCATGGTGCCCCAGACCGAGGGAGATTGACCGTCATCTTGAACTTCTTCCATTTTCTAATAATTGCACCAACAGTTGTTGCCTTCTCACCAAGCTGCTTGCCTATTGTCCTATAGCCCATCCCAGCCTTGTGCAGGTCTACAATTTTATCCCTGATGTCCTTACACAGCTCTCTGGTCTTGGCCATTGTGGAGAGGTTGGAGTCTGTTTGATTGAGTGTGTGGACAGGTGTCTTTTATACAGGTAACGAGTTCAAACAGGTGCAGTTAATACAGGTAATGAGTGGAGAACATGAGGGCTTCTTAAAGAAAAACTAACAGGTCTGTGAGAGCCGGAATTCTTACTGGTTGGTAGGTGATCAAATACTTATGTCAGGCAATAAAATGCAAATTAATTATTACAAAATCATACAATGTGATTTTCTGGATTTTTGTTTTAGATTCCGTCTCTCACAGTTGAAGTGTACCTATGATAAAAATTACAGACCTCTACATGCTTTGTAAGTAGCAAAATCGGCAGTGTATCAAATACTTGTTCTCCCCACTGTATGTGCCACATTCACGTTCTAGTCTGAACTAGGAAACACTTTCGGTGTTGAACGTGGCATGTGTATAACTACAACCAAGAAAATCGGAAATGTCAGAGTATCCTAGAACTAGCACATGAACATGTCAGTTAACCCTTGATTGCTAATGCTATGTATTAGCCAATGAGAGGCTTTGAAGCCACCGGTCGGCCATATTGGCACTCCCAAGAAGAAGCGGTCCTCTATAGCAGTGGTTCCCAAACTGTGGGGCAGGCGCGAGGGGTTGCAGGGGGTCACTTTTCCAGTACATGATACAGTGACATCACGCATAGATGCGCGCGTGCGACTCTTGACTGCAGTAAAAAGCCTAGATTTAAGTTTTTGTTACTTCTAAACTAAATACTTTTGTGAAGTTCCCATACACTCACACTTATGTTTGGATTCTTGCTTTAACAGTCACTAAGATTCTATTTGGTTGTGATCTTTGCAAAATAACTATTTTGGATGCAGCAGTTGTTAGCTCGAATGCTAACGGTCATTGATATAGGCTGTAGCAAAAGCTAGCCAAAGAGCCTTTTTTCTGGTTGAAGTTTGTGTTTTTTGAAAGTATAATTCAGTTGATTTGCGATGATGACACAAACATTATATTAAGCAGGACAAGCCTTAAAATCCAATTATAATCTAAAAGTAGTGTGAAATGCACTCATAAGCAACCTGTAAATAGAGCCTTTGTTTTTAACTCCCACTTGATCTGCCACCAACTTGCACGAACACCCTTGTGCGCAATTTCGAAATTGTGCATTTATTTTTTATTTAACCAGGCAAGTCAGTTAAGATCAAATTCTTATTTACAATGAAGGGCTACCCTGGCTTCCCCTAACCTAGACGACGCTGGGCCATTTGTGCAGCCGGCCGATCACGGCCGGTTGTGATACAGCCCAGAATCTAACCAGGGTCAGCAGTGATGCCTCTAGCACTGGCCACTCAGGGTGCGTCATCAGCTCCTCTTGTCATGTTAGTTATTGCATACCTTAGAGAGCTATTTATAACTTGTCAGAAATGGCCAGATCAACTAGCCTGTGCCAGCTATTGTTTTTTTATATATATATCACTCAAATATCACATGAATACACATTGGACATGGCAAAACATATAGAATTGGTAGAAGATTTGCTTTAAAACTGCACATTTTTCTTTGCACCCCATGACAAAATGTGTAGAATTGCAGGAATTAAGCTTTAAACATGCAAAATTCTCTCCACCAACAAGAGAAAGGGGGATACTAGTCAGTTGTACAACTGAAATGTGTCTTCTACATTTAATCCAACCCCTATGAATTAGAGAGGTGTGCCTTAATCAACATCCACATCTTTGGCACCCAGGAAACAGTAGGTTAGAATTACAGATTTTTACCTTGTCAGCTCAGGGATTCAATCCAGAAACTTTTCAGTTACTAACTCAACACTCCTAGCCTCCATGCCACCTGCCACCCTAGGTGTGAACAGTTTGTCTTGTGCCCATAGAAATAGATGAGATGTGTGCACGAGAGGGGCGCGGGATGTTCCCCAATGCTGAAAACCCCTGCTCCATAGGAATGAATGGAATTCTACAGTATTTAAGTAGTTTTTTGTTGTAGTTGGGGCAGTAACATTATTATTTTGTATTTGTATGTTTAGCTCACATAATATAATTTAAAGTATGCACTAAGATGTCTGTAGTAGAATAAACGTGACAAAAACAAATGTAGACATTAATAGATGCATTTATATTAAAAAGTTTTCGCAATGGTGGGGGAATGCCAAGATGGAGGCGTAGTGACTTGGAAAAAGCGCACCCTGTCAGTCATCTAGTGTATATATAAATAATAGTTTTTCTTTCTACTGTAAACAAAATGGAGAATAAGAGCCACCTCCCCTTTATCTTTATTTTATCATGGAGGCATGAATCACATAAATTACAGAAAACACACACATCAAATTATACACTGAACAAAAATACAAATGCAACATGTAAAGTGTGGGTCCCATGTTTCATGAGCTGAAAAAATAAATCACAGACATTTTCCATACTCACAAAAAGCTTATTTCTTTCAAAATGTTGTGCACAAATTAGTTTATATCCCTCCTTTGTTTAGATTTCTCCTTTGCCAAGATAAACATCCCCCTGACAGGTGTGGCATATCAAGAAGCTGATTAAACAGCTTGGTCATTACACAGGTGCAGATTTAAAAAGCCACTTTAAAATGTGCAGATTAACAACACAATACCACAGATGTTTCAAGTTTTGAGTGTGTAATTGGCATTCTGACTGCAAGAATGTCCACCAGTGCTGTTGCCAGATAATTTCATGTTTATTTCTCTCTCATAAGCCGCCTCAATCGTTGTTTTAGAGTCTTTGTCAGTACCATCTTGGGTATGAACTGTAACTAAGTAAAATCTTTCAAATTGTTGGATGTTGCGTTCATATTTTTGTTCATTATAAATAGAAAATGCAAGCAGAAAGAAAAACACGGTCATAAAAAACAAACACATTCCTCATTAATAAGGTCCTCAATCAGCTTTCTGAATTGCCCTAGAGGCACCAAATCATCAAATTTAAGAACAATTTGAAGATCGTAAGAAAACTAAAAGCTGATTTACCTAACTAACTAACCTAACTCAGTAGACTAGAGAGTTCGCCTCACTGAGACCGGGTTTGGTAACTTGTATGTCTAAAGTTTGATGTGTGGTACTGTGGGAATTTTTGTTAAAGGGCTTTATAAATGAAAACATAGCAATCTATCAACCTACGTGACATCAAAGAGGGCCAACCGTTTTTCTGGTAGAGAATGCAGTGATGAGTGCTAAAATTGTCGCTCGTAATAAAAGCTCAGTGCGCTGTGATAAAACTGCATCTAACGGCTTTAATAATGGATGATGTCACCATAGTCTAGGATATGTGACTGTGATATGTGACACGTATTAATGTCAAAATAATGTCAAAATAACATGCAAAACAAAGAAACACATTTCCCCTCGGGGATCAATAAAGTATCTATCTATCTATCTATCTATCTATCTATCTATCTATCTATCTATCTATCTATCTATCTATCTATCTATCTATCTATCTATCTAAAACAGGCAAGCTCCCCCAAAAAATATAGTTTTAATTTTTTGTTTTTTTAAAACTAAAAACAGGTCACCACTGGTGAGGTGTTTCAAAGTAGATTTGTTGAAGACTACCAATAAACACTCTGTGTTGCGATAGTGGTGTGTGTGAACAGTGGGCTAAATCAGTGTCCCTGATTTAGCCCACTGCAGTAAAAGGTTAAAGTGGCTGGTAGCAGGAAAAATACTAAAGGATAATAATAATTGTGATAATCAATATAGCAGCATCGGATGGTAATAATAATCCCTATAATCAATCAATCAATCAATCAATCAATCAATCAATCAATATAGCAGCATCGGATGGTAATATTAATCCTTATAATCAATCAATAAATATAGCAACATCGGATGGTAATATTAATACCTAAAATCAATCAATCAATATAGCAGCATCGGATGGTAATATTAATACCTATAATCAATCAATCAATCAATATAGCAACATCGGATGGTAATATTAATCCCTATAATAAATCATTCAATATAGCAGCATCGGATGGTAATATTAATCGCTATAATCAATCAATCCATCAATATAGCAGCATCGGATGGTAATATTAATCCCGATAATCAATCACTCAATTATGGCATCATCAGATGGTAATATTAATCCCTATAATAAATCATTCAATATAGCAGCATCGGATGGTAATATTAATCGCTATAATCAATCAATCAATCAATATAGCAGCATCGGATGGTAATATTAATCCCGATAATCAATCAATCAATTATGGCAGCAGCGTATGTGGCGTGTGCATGGTAATGAGTGAGTGTATGTGTGAGGTGTCAGTTGGGAGAGTGTGAGCATGGGTGCCTGAGTGTGTGTGAATGTGGGTATGTGTGTATGCGTGAATGTGAAGAGTATCAGTGTTGATGTGTGTGGCTAAGTGGTAGAGACCTGATGGGCATAGAGTCCGTGCAGGTAGTCAGTGTGGAGAGTCTGTGGGAGAGAGAGAGAGGGTAGGGGTAGTCAGCTATTCAAGTTTTATGCTATTAAACAGTCTTATGGGCTGGAAAAACAAGTTATTTCGGAACCTCTTGGTCCTCAATCCATTGCTCCGGTACCACCTGCTGGACGGGAGCAGAGGGAACAGTCCATGGCTCAGGTGGCTGGAGTCCTTGGCAGTTTTCCGGGCCTTTCTCAGACACCGCCTGGCATGAATGTCTTGGATCCCTGGGAGCTCAGGTGTCTGTGTCAGGTAGAGACATGCTGTCACCTAGTGGATAAATGGTAGAACTTGAAAGCTCTGCAATGTAATGACTTGTTAAATAATAATTTGATGGGCGCTTATATCTGTCCTTTTTCACACATGTAGAAGTGTGCATTACTATGCATGTGTGAATTGGCAATGTGTTTTTTGCAAATCCCAACTCTCCCTGAGACACCCTGTGATTGTGTCTGTGATTGAGTGTCTGTGATTGAGAAAGGTATGATGTAACCTCCTCGAATATATATGAAGCTTGTGTCTGTGATTGAGAAAGGTATGATGTAACCTCCTCGAATATATATGAACCTTGTGTCTGTGATTGAGAAAGGTATGATGTAACCTCCTCAAATATATATGAAGGTTGTATCTGTGGTTGAGAAAGGTATGATGTAACCTCCTCGAATATATATGAAGCTTGTGTCTGTGATTGAGAAAGGTATGATGTAACCTCCTCGAATATATATGAAGCTTGTGTCTGTGATGTCAAAGTCACTGACTGTAAAACTGTAATAAGAATTAGGCATATGAACTGCTTAGCTTATTTATTGTTTATTTATTCATGACTCTAGCATCTTGGGTTCATACTAGTTTGACTTATAATGACTAATTTATTAGCCTAATAAAGGATGCAAGACAGTGACGACTGATGAGGGATCCAAGTAGCCTCTCCTGTGCTCCTCCATAAAAACCTATTTGTGATGTCATAAAGGTAGTCCATGATGTAGCACGTAGCCCTAAATGAACAGAGCCCGCAAAAATGTCCTCCAATCATCATAACTCGATTTGGATCAGAGTGCGAATTACAGACCACCTGAATGATACAAGTCCCCTAAATACAACAAAGTCAAACTTTGGGAGGGGTCTCTCAATAATGCTAATGCAACCATTTTCCTATTTGTTTAAAATGCTATTAAAATGTTATTGTATTTGTCACATGCTTGTAGCATCACACCCAAGAAGACTTGAGGCTGTAATCACTACCAAAGGTGCTTCAACAAAGTACTGAGTAAAGGGTCTGAATACTTATGTAAATATGATATTTCAGTTTATTTTTTGTATACATTTGCAAGGTGACCTCTGAAAGCCAGATGGAGATGGGTAAATGAGACACGCATTCTGTCTTTATATTACTGAAGCTTAGGCTATGCTGCAGCAAATGTAGGCCTACATAAATTGTGATCTGCGCTCTGTACTGAGATGGGCTGTCTGTCCCCACTCTGAGCATTGATTCATCATGTAGAAGCTGTAGAGAAGCCAGATTTAGACATACAATTTAATAGTTACATTTCACGGCATGCTGTTCATATTAATAATTTATTATAATTGACCCGTTTCTCACAGTTATTTATCTCGGGAAAAGGGAGTGGTTTTGGGCGCTAAAAACCTGGGGATATCTCGGTAACCAGGTTCTCACCATTCAACCCTATCCCTGTTGTCTTCTTCTGCAGTCACAAGCACAGGAAGTGCAGCCACGAGCTGCAAAACGCTATTGATCACCACTGAAAAGCTGGTGTAGTCTGCCTGTAGTGTTTTGACTACTTATTCACTATACAAACAATTAGTGAAAACTCTACCTGATTACTAGTGATACGCCTGTGTAGTAAAGCTGTAGTATTTTGACTACTTATTTACTACCAACATCAAGTAGTAAAAATACTGTATCTACCTGATTACTACTATAAATGCTAATTTCCTACTGAACACCACAAAACTCTAATTGTGTATCTTGAGTAGTGCACAAACTGTACATTCACTACACAATTCCTACAACTCTCTACTCAGAAAATGTCCTAAATTCCGTGAATGGGGAGTGGGCGGTATCTTGAGTGGCGGTGATGGGACTAGTGAGGTTGGTCGGGTTTAGGGTTAGTTAAGAGAATACAGGAGTATACATATGTTGTGACCGGCCTTACACTCCAGTACAGTAGGTGGCGGTGTATGCACCTGTCAGTTGGTTGTGATTCGCCAATAAAACTTAAAGAAGAAGACCCGGAAGTGTTTTTATGGCGTTGCTGAAGAGACGCTGCTTTTTCGTTCCAGGGCTAGCAACTGGGGCGTGTTCATATATAGCTCAGTGCTAGCACGCTTTTAATTCAGGTAACTAGCAACCTAAACTTGTCATTCTCTGAAAATGTCTAAAATACAGTTGTTCAGAGTGTTTCTCAACCAGCGATTAACATCGGCTGCCGAGGAGATATTCGGGGCAGTTGAACAAACGATAGCAGAGTACCAGGAGGAATGTTCCCGTACAAAGGAGGAGAACGTCCGTTTACAGAAGCTGCTGGATATCGTAATTAAACCTGAAATAAAGGTACACCGAGCAGGTTTGTCGCTTAAACTGTTATTTTCTGTAAATAATCCCCTGGGGCTCGTTTTCCCAAAAGTGTTACTAGAAAATTCCTCTAGCAAGGAATTATACCAGACAAATTTACATGGTTCTAACAATGAATTTAGCCTTAAGATGTAGTTGGGAAACCGGGCCCAGATCAATGTCTATAAACTGGCATATAGCCTAATTCCTTGCTAGAGATGAATTTTATAGTACAGGACTAGCTAATTAATAGATGCTAACTACCTTTAGCGCCTATTGACGATAGTATCAAAGACAACACAGTGTGTTTGGTGGACAGTACAGTGGTGCCGTGACCCGGAATAATAGTTGCTCTCAGCTCAACGCTGGACTCGCCGTTTATTAAGTTTGAAGGGTGAATGTAGCACCTGAAAATGTGTGAAATGTACTAAATGGCTAGCTTTTGAGTGGAACAACTGGTAGACGCTTGAGGGAGGACGTCGCGTGTGTTTGTGAAGCAGAGGTTGCGGGTTGAAGCCAGGTATGTGCCGAATAGGGAGGAAATGGTGCTCGCTAAGCAAGCAGCGTGACGTCCTTTAAGCACCACTGTCGATTTAGAAACTGTGATAGTATCTTCTGGCTGGGGGAGTTTTGTTAAGAACCTCGACACACTCTAAACGTTAACACGTATTGCTTGCCGTACGATTTTGGAAACAAGGAATGTACAGTATCTTTCATATCAGTGTGAAAAAATTAAATGACTATTTCCATGTGACAGTGCTTGTTTACGGAAAACGGGTGGAAGACAGTCTATCTGCGTCTGATCAGCCCGGAATCGAACCCGGATCTGCAGTGACGCCTCTAACATTGCAATGCAGTGCCTTAGACCGCTGTGCCACTCAGGAGGTCTTGTGAATTGATTTTGATGTAATATGAAAGTATGTTTTGTGTTGTTTCAGGAACACTAGCTGATGCTTCTGCAAAAGCTCATGGGGATCCAATAAACAGACTATACGGATTAACTTTAGTCCATTATTGGGCTAGTACAGGCCTAGGCATAAATCAGCGTTTGCGGTTTCATCCTGTTTTTTTTCTCTCCAGACCTCCAGCAGCTCACTGTATCTAAGGAAGAGGTTCCCCCTGAGCAACAACACTGTGAGAAGGAATGGAGCCCCAATCTGGGGCAGGAGGACCTAGAACTCAAACCGATAAAAGAGGAACAGGAGGAATTTAGGACCAGTCAGGGGGAAGAGCAGCTTCAAGGGCTGGAGGAAGAGTTCATATTCTCCCCTGCCTTTGTGAAAAGTCACTATGATCAGGTTTCAAGTTGGACCTCACATTTTCCCAGCACCTCAAATGAACAGATCAACACCGAATCTGATAGAGAGGACTATAGAGTGTTAGAACCAACCACTGACTCCCAGACACTCGCTGCAGTTAATCCAGACTGTTCTGCAGCTAACGCCATGGGTTCTCTAGTTTGTCATATGAAAATGCATACAAAGGACGCAGACGATAGTGGTGTGTGTGAACAACACTTCGATTCCACGGAGAGTATGCAAAATCACCTCCAGACTCATATTGACACTAGGTTTTCTTGTGATGTTTGTAGTAAATGTTTTATTATGAGTAGTAAGCTGAAAATGCATATGAGGTGCCACAGACGGAATCTACTTCCATGCCCTTTTTGTGGTAAATATTCCAACAGTGCTGCTAATCTGAAAGTACACATCAGGACGCACACAGGTGAGAAACCTTATCAGTGCAGGGATTGTGCAAAATGTTTCAGCTGTAAATCTAATCTGAAAAAACACATCCGATGTCACACAGGGGAGAAACCTTATCAATGTCCTGACTGTGGCAAAGGATTTACTCAGAGTGCCCATATGGGTATGCATTTGAGAATTCACACAGGGGAGAAACCGCATAGTTGTAGTGTATGTGGCAGGTCTTTTAGCAATGGCCCTCATCTTAAAGTGCACATGAGAACCCATACAGGGGAAAAACCGTATAATTGCAGTCTTTGTGATAAATGTTTTAGCAGTCACTCTGGTCTGACAGTTCACACAAGGACTCACACAGGGGAGAGACCATATATATGTCCTTTTTGCAAAAAAGGCTTTACGTCAGCAAGTAATTTAAAGGCCCACAAAAAACGTCATACTAAAAGTAAAAACGTGTAGGTGTTATGGTTGCGGCAAATGCGTAACTACAAAGGAATCCCAATGAAGGCACCAGTGGGAATAAATGAAAATGCTTTGTGTGGGAAAAGATAATCTGAGGACTGAGAGAAACATTGTAACTACAATCTGTGAGAGGAGATACTGCTCTTGGTTGAATAAGATTGGACTGAATTTGTTTTTTAACTGGAGGAACATTATAAGAAGATGACATGTCAAACAGAGATCAGTTTAGTGGATGTCTGAGCAACAGGAGTAACTGCCCAGTGCCTATCATTAGGCACAGGATAATCTGGTAGCCCAGAACCAAATCCTGCGTGCATGGACCCATCTGATTCTGGCTGCTGGTGTTGCAATCTGCACATTTCTTTTTCATTTATATTTCTACACATTGTTCTAGGGGTCTAAAAATGTACCAACTGTATGTTATACATTTTCTACTTGGCACCTAGAGGTTGTAATTGTCCAGAAGGTATCACAGAATAAATGAGTTTTTACCTGGTCTTTCTCATCTGTCATGAGCATGTTTCATGATCATACAATTTTATCTATGCTGTGAATGATAACTTGCACAACTCTTCTATAACCTGATTCAATGAATACAGACAGTCATTTTGGTAATGTTCCATGCACACTTAATAAGCTACCTAGTGCCTATGGAAAGTATTCAGACCCCTTGAATTTTTCCACATTTTGTTAGGTTGTTTTTCTTCCCCCTCAATCTACACACAATACCCCATAATGACAAAGCAAAAACAGGTTTAGATATTTTTGCTAATTTATAAAAAAAAAAAAATGGAAATATCATATTAGCATAAGTATTGGGACCCTTTACTCAGTACTTTGTTGAAGTACCTTTGGCAGCGATTACAGCATTGATTCTTCTTGGGTATGATGCAACAAGCTTGGCACACCTGTATTTGGGGACTTTCTCACATTCTTCTCTGCAGATTCTCTCAAGCTCTGTCAGTTAGGATGGGGAGTGTTGCTGCACAGCTATTTTCAGGTCTCCAGAGATGTTAGATTAGGTTAAAGTCCGGGCTGTGGCTGGGCCACTAAAGAAAATTCAAAGACTTGTCCTGAAGCCACTCCTGTGTTGTCTTGGCTTTGTGCTTAGGGTTGTTGTCCTGTTGGAAGGTGAACCTGCGCCCCAGTCTGCGCTCCTGAGCGCTCTGGAGCAGGTTTTCATCAAGGATTTTCATCTAGTCTCCCAGTCCCTGCCGCTGAAAAACATCCCCACAGCATGATGCTGCCACCATCATGCTTCACTGTAGGGATGGTGCCAGGTTTCTTCCAGATGTGACAAATTCAGGCCAAAGAGTTCAATCTTGGTTCATTAGACCAGAGAATCTTATTTCTCATGGTCTGAGAGTCTTTAGGTGCCTTTTGGCAATCTCCAAGCGGGCTGTTATGTGCCTTTTACTGAGGGGCTTCCGTCTGGCATACAGGCCTGATTGGTGGAGTTCTGCAGAGAGGGTTGTCCTTCTGGAAGGTTCTCCTATCTCCACAGAGGAACACATGCTTTGAACTCATTGAGAAATGCTGATTGGCTAATGGCCAATAAGCAGCATAAACTATAAACTAAAAGTACAGCTATCATGCTTGTTAACAAATTATATAGTTCAAACACCATATTAATAGATATTTTTTGATAAATAATGTTTTGTTACATTTAACTGCTGAATATGCTGTTGGCGAGGTAATTTCGTTAGTAGGTGACAGAGGTCAGCATGTGGGAGAAGTCAAATCAGGACGATAGACAAGTTTCCCACTAGTAATAACCACTTGGTTACGAACGCAGCATATTCATCAAGCCATAGGAGGTAAATAAGGTGAGCTAGTTCAGGGCTACAGCAAAGTTGTTTTAGAACCACTATTGTGTTCACTGTACATTCTACCTCTTGGTGATGTCATTCGTAAACACAACGTCAACTTTCACTGCTATGCGGACGACACACAGCTGTATATTTCAATGAAACATGGCGAAGCCCCAAAATCGACTACCCTGGAAGCCTGTGTTTCAGACATAAGGAAGTGGACGCCGGCAAATGTTTTACTTTTTAAACTCGGACAAAACAGATGCTAGTTCTAGGTCCCAAGAATGACGAACAGATGAAGAATATTTTAAGGACAGCTTTTTTCTATCTTCGTAACATTGCAAAAATCTGAAACGTTTTGACCCTCTTCCCTGCACCTCGACTGAACAGATTAACACAGAAACTGATGAAGAGAACTACAGTGTCAGACCCAACCAGTGACTCCCGGCCCCTAACCCACACTGTTCTGCAGCTCAGATGGAAAATAGTGATGCTGATCAGAGGGAGAGAGGAGGACCTTGGATCAATGGGAATACAGACTAGACCCCTCTTTCAAAGTCAATGAGACAGAGAGTAAAAATGCGAGAGGGATAACTGGTGTTTTTTTCTCTCACCAAGCCAGGAGTTTTTGTATGGAGGTCAATGAGTGTTTTGAATTTGGTTAACAAATGAATGTTTTTTTTCTCATATAAGTTTCTTAATGATTAGGTTGTTAAGAATTAACTGATACAAGTAGGACTCGTGACATCAAGGGACTTTATATCGGAGTTGTCTGGTCGTCACTAGTTACCACAGCCACAAAGTCATAAACCCCGCCTATTTCATAATTTATCTTCTTAAAGTGTGGTTTTAAACATATTGCTAACCTTATGCCTAACCCGAACCGTCAATTAAGACCAAAAAGTACATTTTTGTTTTGCTGAATTTTTACGCTATAGACAATGTTGACTTTGTGGCTGTGGTAACTAGTTGAAACCGTTGTGGCTGTTGGTCACACGCGTATCTGCCCTCTCATTGGCTAGAATGGTCCCACCTGATCTTGTCTCCTCACGAATGCCTTCCATTTTTGAAGACATTTATTTTCATTGTTAGAGCGGCCACTAGAGTATCTGGTCAATATAATGGATAATCTGTGACAGATCTCTTCGAGCCATGGTAGCCAAAATAATGACCCTAAGCATGATGGGATGTTAATTGCTTACAGTGGCATAACTTTGGTTTTAGAAGTGGGAGTGTCGGCCGGACACTCCAAACTGGCTACCTGACCGCTAAAGCACATAGGTGCCTTGTTTTGTATCACATTCCAATGATAAAACTGTGGGGGACGACAAAAATGTCAGAATGTGGTTTGGGAGGACAGAGTTGCACCCCTGGTTGCTGAATTAACTCAGGAACCACACCTGTGTGGAAGCACCTGCTTTCAATATACTTTGTATCCCTCATTTCCTTTATTTTGCCAGTTACCTGTATCTTTTGTTACATTGTTTTGAAAGAGACTTTCATTTTGAAAATGTCATTTCATAGATGTTGAATAAATAAAGATTTTATGAACCATACTGCAACTCTCAATGGTGTCATGACCTGAGGAAACAGCTGTTGTGAATGCCCGTCTTTACCCATTAAAGTAAAGGCCTGTCTATACCCATTCAAGAAAAGGGTTTTTCAGTGGGGTATCCTAATAAATTTGGTATAAGTACTATTCAGTGTAGTGCAGCGAAGACATATGCAAATGTTTTGACACACAGTAAGTTTTTATTAGGTGGGTTTTTCTCCAACATTACAAACAACGCAATAAGGGGGAAAGCAATATCAAAACTGACCATTATACAAAAACGAAAGAGGATTGACGTAAAGCAACCAAAGTTAATGGGATATGGAGACAAGTTGATCCACAAATACAGTGGTATAAACTTCGCATATATATTTATATTTACATATATATTAATTTGTAATCGTATGGGAAAAGAAACAATGTACAATGCTACAAAAAAGTATTTACAAGTTAATAAATAAAGCCAGCAAACACAAAACAGGAAAATTACGAAAAAGAAATCTAAAGTACAAAGGACATTGAGTCTTGTAATATACAAAAAATACAAAAAGAACATAGAAAACATATTGAACAGGTAATCGTTAGAAAGTTCAGAGCCTTTGACAGTGACGGAGAGCGATGGCACAAAGGTTTTAAGAATGATCATTGTGAGAGGGTGAGGCAAGGTGACATATTCCTGATCAGGCAGTGTTTCTGAGAGGGACTAACTCTGGAGAGGTGCAACGGTGGAGAGGTGCAGTCTTTGGCCCTTCATTTACAATACATAGACACAGAAGAGAGAGAGAGAGTGTGTGTGTGTGTGTGTCTCTCTCTCACATACACACACAGACTAACATTTGTGAAACCTGAAATGTGGACATATTTTTGTCAGATCCCCCTCTCCAACCTCTGAGTGTACAAAACATTAAGAACTCTTTCCATAACATAAACTGAACTTGTGAATCCAGGTGAAAGCTATGATCCCTTATTGATGTCAGCTGTTAAATCCACTTAAAATCAGTGTAGATGAAGGGGAGAAGACAGGTTAAAGAAGGATTTTAAAGCCTTGAGACAATTTAAACATTGATTGTGTATGTGTGCATGTCAGAAGGTGATTGGGCAAGACAAAATATTTAAGTGCCTTTGAACGGGGTATGGTAGTAGGCGCACCGGTTTAAATGTGTCAAAAACTGCAACGTTGCTGGGTTTTTCACACTCAACAGTTTCCTGTGTGTATAAACAATGGTCCACCACCAAAAGGATATCCAGCCAACTTGAAACAACTGTGCGAAGCATTGGAGTAAACATGGGCCAGCATCCCTGTGGAACGCTTTCAACGCCTTGTAAAGTCCATGCGGCGACAAATTGAGGCTGTTCTGAGGGCAAAAGGTGGGTTGCAACTCAATATTAGCAACGTGTTCCTAATGTTGTGTACACTCAGTGAAGATATGCTTGGTAGCCGTTAGCAAAAAATAAAGAGAAAAAATAAGCACACATTCTGGGATGAACGCTTACTGACATTAACTGGAAACTTAAGCGCAAATCTCCTCCCAATGACACAAATGCATGATTTACACAAAAGTTGAAGGATCTTCAGTTAAAGGATCCATCTCTCACTCATTGATCAACCACAGAAATCTTTAACCGCAGATCCAGGTTCAGCTTCCCCAACAAAAATCGAAACCTTGTTAATAGGATGTAGAAATAGAAGCTGACCTTGAATCAGGGCTTAGGAGCAACTTTCATCAACACCACTGATATGAAGTCCAGCAAATCAGATGTAAGCCAGTAGACTACCTGACCCTAACATTCACAAACATACAGCGTCCTTATCAACACCATCACCAACCAGCACACTTGAACGCAAGGAAATCACTTAACTTATATTATACTACCGTAATGCATTCATATTGCAGCACTAACATGCGATAACTATGATCACCCATGTTTATGATAAATGACATGTGAAACACGATCATCAAAGCACATGAAAACATTTCCATGGCTTTACTGTTAGGCACATCAAGCGTTTGTTGTGAAATGTAGACTGACGACTGTGGTGGCATGTTAAGCAGAGCCAAGCTGTACTGCGTCAAATGAAAATATCAGAGCCAGCCAGAACACTACGGTTCAGGTTAGCACAAGAAAGTAAAAAGGCTATACAAGTGAAGTATAGCCAGTTTAGACATGCCCTCTGATAGAGATATAATCCAATGTCCCTATTAGAACGTTTATTTTCTTGCACAGGACACAGTGAGTACGTTTACATGCACATTAATAATTATATATTAAACTGATTATGGCAGAAGGCTGAGTATGGCATTAGTCATTAGTAAACACCTTACTCTGCTCATCTTTAATCGGCATAAGGTCATATTCGAAGTACGCATACGCCGATTAAAACCCCTGGGTTTCCGAGCAATCTTTAAAATTATTAGGACACGTAAATCCCATAATCAGTTATAGCGGTGTATTTGATCTGTGCCCTGTAGCTAACACGGGCAGCGCGAGCTTCCTTCTTTTGCGGAAGTGAAGTACGCATCTTAGAAATAGTTTTCACATACAAACTTGATATGTCCGAATTCAGAATCAAATATTCTTTTGCAAAAATAACATGGTCGCTGTGGTAGAACATTTATTTTGATTGCCAATATTCTGCATTTATCAAAGTCCCATCAGGTAGCCTGATTTCAGATGTGTCCATGTAAACAGGATTATGAGGGAAATAATGTATTATTGTAAAGCATGTAAACGTTTTAATCAAACTATTATATTAATCTGACTATTCACAACAATTGTATTATTGTGTGCATGTAACCATACTCAGTGTGACACGGTCACAGTCAAAACGTCCCTAGTTTCAGAAAACCCTTTGAGCACAGGCTTGAGTTTTAACACTGTAATCCACAACACCACTGTCATGGCTGCTGTTAAATATGAATATTAGGTTTGATCCAAAGTGCTGCAATACTGTAGGAAATGGATTGACATGTGGTACTACAAACCAAGGACTCGTCATCACATTATCTTCAATCATAGTCATAGACAAAGAATCACACAACGTCTGAGCAAGGAATCTCTCAACAGCAGGCAAACTCATTCCCTTACTTCAAATGTCTATGCTCCTGAAACTACCTGATACTTTATCGTCCATAGTCCACTGGTCTTTGGCACACATGGAGTTGACTATGTTTCAGTTGGGTTGGACTTTCTCTTACTCTCTTTTATTCATCTCCTGAATTAACTGAATTGAAACGAAGTTGACCCCAACCCTGGTACACAAGGAAATTAAGTTGACCCCAACCCCGGTACACAAGGAAATGAAGTTAACCCCCACCCTGGTACACAAGGAAATTAAGTTAACCCCCAACCTGGTACACAAGGAAATTAAGTTGACACCAACCCCTGTACACAAGGATATGAAGTTGACCCCAACCCTGGTACACAAGGAAATTAAGTTGACCCCAACTCTGGTACACAAGGATATGAAGTTGACCCCAACTCTGGTACACAAGGATATGAAGTTGACCCCAACTCTGGTACACGAGGATATGAAGTTGACCCCAACCCCGGTACACAAGGAAATGAAGAAGTTGACCCCAACCCCGGTACCCAAGGAAATGAAGAAGTTGACCCCAACCCCGGTACCCAAGGAAATGAAGAAGTTGACCCCAACCCTGGTACCCAAGGAAATGAAGAAGTTGACCCCAACCCCGGTACACAAGGATATGAAGTTGACCCCAACCCTGGTACACAAGGATATGAAGTTGACCCCAACCCTGGTACACAAGGACATTTAAGTTGACCCCAACCCCGGTACACAAGGATATGAAGTTGACCCCAACCCTGGTACACAAGGAAATTAAGTTGACCCCAACCCCAGTACACAGGGATATGAAGTTGACCCCAACCCCGGTACACAATGAATTATGTTGACCCCAACTCTGGTACACAAGGAAATGAAGTTGACCCCAACCCTGGTACACAAGGAAATGAAGTTGACCCCAACCCCGGTACACAAGGAAATGAAGTTGACCCCAACCCCGGTACACAAGGAAATGAAGTTGACCCCAACCCCGGTACACAAGGAAATGAAGTTGACCCCAACCCTAGTACACAAGGATATGAAGTTGACCCCAACCCTGGTACAAAAGGAAATGAAGTTGACCCCAACCCTGGTACAAAAGGAAATTAAGTTGACCCCAACCCTGGTACACAAGGAAGAAAGGCCTCAATGAAGGAGAAAAAGAAAGGAGGCAGCAAACAAGAGGGACAATCCTTTCATTGTTTTTTCTTCTTTACACTACAGGGAACAAAAAGACTAGATATTCTAAAAACCACGGTTCATTTCACAATACAACATACATTTTTCCGTCTCTCTTGCTCTCTCTCTGAGTGCTCGAGTACTTTCCACACACACACTTACAGTTAAAAGGGAGCACAGTGTCCTTTTACATACATTTCTCTCCTTCTGCAAGTCATTGACAAGAGGGTCTAGCACACACAGGGTCCATCAAATGGCTCTGAGCTAACTGTCAACTTTGTTGATGATCTGAGGGAGTAGTCACCATGCCAACAACAGCCATTTTGTGCCATTCGGCTCATAAGTAGGCAGTTCTGCTCTCTAAGGCAATGCAAATCGAGGAGAAGCCATTTAGTGCCATCACGTTTGAGCCGTATTTGGCCACCCGGCATTGTGCATTTCATGTCACCATAATGTACTCTAACTGGCCACATGGCTTTTTTTGGCTTCCCAGAAATGCACCAATTAAAACAAATAGTGAACCAGAATCGATGCTGGATGCCATGAACCATCACCATTAAGCCCTCACGGCTGCCTACTCATTCACGTTGACCACGCTGTCAGGAGAGAGCCTCTCTCTCAAACTCTAGTGTGAAACTGAAGACATCAGGCATGAAATCAAAGGGGAGGGAGGGGCTGGCTGTAGCATTACATTGTCTGTTAGCACCACTTAGAGAAATAAGACGCAATGAACAATGCAGAACGCTGCCGCATCAAAGCAGTGACAAAATTAGCTATTGTTGAACGTTTGTAGTAATAATAATGCCCTATTTGTGTGAATAGTGTTAGTTTAACAAACTGGACATGTACAGTGAGGAGTTAAAAGGAGAAACGTTTCTGATGATTGGTCAACAACCAGATGTAGCCATCCAGTAGGGGCCTTTCCCTCCCAAAATCCTTTTAGTGGTTTGTTGGAACGTATCTCCCTCCGCTAGTTGGCAGTACTGAGCATCTGTCCATCTGTCTCAGTCCGTGTGACGCGGAACGTCGAAGAAACAGATGCAGTTGATGGTAGTCTAGAAAGGAGTGTAAAAAAATAATACCTGAACCTTTTCTGAGGGAGAGTTCTGTAGAAACTAGAGGGAGTGTAACTCCTTTAGAGGGGAGGAATTCATTTTCAGACGCACCCGAACAACATATTGTTATAATTTTTACTCAGGTTTTCCCCTCTTGATTAGGACGTCCACAGAGAGCTGTGAAGCTAACGGGAAGTGATGTGGGCTCATAGGAAGTGACCTGAACTTGGAACATGGGTAGTAGCCTGGTTAGGAAAGACCTGGGAGAGGGGTCAGATGTGGGTAAGCAAACACAGCATCCACAGAGTCACTGCTTCCGCAAGAACAGTCGCCTGCCTTACAAAATGGAGTCGAGTGCAAGTTCATTGGCCTATAGAGATTTCCATTCCATTCAGCTTTATTAGTCCTCTGAGGCTTTGACGCTCAGACGCTGAACACGGCCGAGCTGGCAACAGGCCCCTCTACCATGGCACAGTAGGGGTGGCACTCAAATATGGCACCCAGTGAGCCCAGCAGGAAGCAGGGAGGTGGGCAAGGATTTCTGGTGGGCATGACATGGCGTTGCCCCTCAGAAGATGCCCTTGGCGATTTTCAGGCCTTTCTGCTTCATTCGCGGCAGGGTGGAGCTGGCCACGTGTTTGGTCCGTCCCACCTTGGAGAAGCCGCGTTTCTTCAGGACAAAGTCATAGTTGGCCGACGAATTCATGGCATAGAAAACGTTGGCATTGTCCGGAATCTTCAGCTCTGTGGAAGGAAGGGGTTATAAAAGAAACACGGGTGGTTAAAAGGCACATTGAAACAGGCAAGAGGGAATATCAAAATCTGGTTGAGAAGATGGAAGGACAGATTGTTAGACAAGGCGTGTGCAGGTATTTCTCAAAAGTACAGAGATACAAAAATGTTAAGTAAGTGTGAAATCTACTTCAAAATGCATCAACTCTGAGGTTTGTATCTTTGAGGTTGTACTGTAAGTCTTGAGTGAGTGTGACAGACAGCTGACTGACCTTTCTCCTCAGAGATCTTCTGCAGCAATTCGTAATCCTCCGCTCTCTCCCGGTCCAGGTTGTGTTTCACCATGGCCTTCCTGATCACCGCCGGCGTCTTGTCCTGACTGGTCACCTGGAGATCATACGAGGACCACGTCAAGACATTTGGCTCAACCAGACGTCACAACCACTTAAAACACATTGGCAGGGAAATGACCTTTCTAATCTATCGTAATCGACACCAACGCAGCAGCTCACCAGGATGCTCTTGTACATGTTGCCGTTGTCCACGTCCAGGCTGACCCTGATGATGCAGCAGTCATCAACCTGCTGGTTGTAGAGGGGCAG
The DNA here is from genome assembly GCA_023634145.1 of Thymallus thymallus. Classification (NCBI taxonomy): domain Eukaryota; kingdom Metazoa; phylum Chordata; class Actinopteri; order Salmoniformes; family Salmonidae; genus Thymallus; species Thymallus thymallus. The sequence continues at coordinate 9,463,515 of CM042403.1, read as the reverse complement.
TGACAGCGAAGAGTAGCTGGACACGCCCGATACGGAGCGCTTGTGTGAGCGGGAGCCCGCACCCGCCACGGGCGTGGAGGACATGGAGGAGGAGGAGGCGCTACTGGAGCCGGAGCCAGATCCCAGACCAGAGGCGTCCAGGGAGGACAGAGAGGTGGACTCCCAGAACTGGGGGGAGACAGAGAGAGAAGGGGGACAGCACAGGTTAGATCACAGTGGCAGTTAAGAATATTGAGATGCAATCAAGGAAAGCAATGCATCTTAAACAGGTTCATATAACATGACTGGAAACTGTTGAATGAATTCCAGTGAATTTAGACAAGTACTTGGGAACACTGAAATTGAGGCTGGCGTTCATTTTACACTAATGGGACCCACAACAGTGCTTGCCACTAACATGACATGCACATCCAATTTTGAAAACACAATGAAATATGTGGAGAGAAGAATGCGCGACCAGGTGAAACGCTACTTCTACTGAGTAGTATGGATACAAGGTGAACTCTTCACCAAACACACAACAAATGAAACCGCTTAAAACAAAAAGGTCAAGGTGCAGCGGTGATCAAAGGGAGCAGACACATAAATAAATCGACAACACACACACGCCGTTCTCGCCCATACACAAAATGTAATGGTGACGTCATACAGATAGACACAATGCAAACAGCACACTCCTCTGATGGCAGTGTGAAAATGGCTGCACCACAAGCTAGCACAGGTGAAACAGAGAAATGGTACAGGAAGTAGTAAATAGTACCGTGGGTGCCAGGTCAGGCAAGGGGCCGCACTTCCCTAACGTGGAATTGGAATGTTTTACGGAAGGCGTGGATGTCTACAGAAAAGGAATTAAGAGCTACAGTCACCAGTGGGCCTTACATGAGCTGTTTCTTGTGGATTGGAAGAGTTATACACTATGCTAAGACAGTAGTATGGTTATAGTGATCATACTGCTATCATGGTCTTTAAAGCAAGGCTCAGTAATATGATATCATCACCATACACGGTGGGGCAACTTCCTGCTTACAGACGTCAACACACACTCGTAGTAATACATCCCTGTCCTCTGACAGGTCGTCATTGTAAATAAGAATACATTCTTAATTGACTTTCCTGTATAAATGTAGGTTAAATAAATAGATCTATAGAAAATCTCCTCTCTCTCTCACCTTTCGCTCGTGGGCATCGGGCGAGTCGGAGATGAAGCTGATATTGATCTCCTCCACGTCGGAGCTGCTGGAGCCGGCCGAGGTGACACTCAGGGAGTCCGCTCCGTCCCCTCCCCCACCTCCACCCGAGCCCCCCAGGCAGGGGGCGTAGCGCAGCTGGTCAAAGGACTTGGAGTGGGAGCTGCCCGCACTGCTGCAGCCTGGCTCCGAGCTGGCCGGCTGGCGACTGAGAGAGGGAGTGAAGTAATGGGAGGGAGAGAGAGAGAGACGGAGAGAGGGAGGGAGGGAGAGACGGAGAGAGGGGCGAAATGGTCGAGAAAATGCAGGTTGAGAGTAAGAGTGGATGAAAGACAGAGCGCGGTAAGAATGCGTTAAGAAACATTGACACAAATAGACTGTAAATTATATATAGCACCTATTGAACGGAAATAACTTTCTGCAATAATTATTGAAGGATTTATTTCTTGACTTACTCGCTCCAGCGTTTGATGATTCCTGTGTTCTTCTTCTTCAGAGTGTTGGAGGCTGACTCTGACAGTGGCTCGATCTCACAAGACTGGCTGTAGCTGTAGAAAATACACACAAAGAAGAGTATGTGTGTGTGTTCCGGTCTTTCATTACTCCTCCTTTTTTTCAAAGTCTCTCATCCTCCCCTTCTCTCTCTTCCACTGCCCCTCTCTTCATCCTCTCCTCTCTACCTCCTTATCCTCCCTTCATCCTCTCTCCCTCCCTTCATCCTCTCCCTCCCTTCATCCTCTCTCCCTCCCTTCCTTCATCCTCTCCTCTTTCCCTCTCTTCATCCTCTCCTCCTCTCTTCATCCTCTCTTCTCTCCCTCCTTCATCCTCTCTTCTCTCCTTCCTTCATTCTCTCCTCTCCCTACTTCATCTTCTTCTCTCTTCCTTCTTCATCCTCTCCTCTCTTCCACCCTTCATCCTCTCCTCTCTCCTCTCTCCCTCTCATCCTCTCCTTTCCTCTCCCTCCCTTCATCCTCTCCTCTCTCTCTCTCCTCACCTTCATCCTCTCCTCTCTCCCTTCATCCTCTCCTCTCTCCCTCTCTTCATCCTCTCCTCTCTCCCTCTCTTCATCCTCTATTCTCTTCATCCTCTCTCCCTCCTTCATCCTCTCCTCTCTCCCTCTCTTCATCCTCTCCTCTCTCCCTCTCTTCATCCTCTCCTCTCTTCATCCTCTCTCCTTCCTTCATCCTCTCCTCTCCCTCCCTTCATCCTCTCCTCTCTCTTCATCCTCTCCTCTCCTCATCCTCTCCTCTCTCCCTCCCTTCTATTCTATTGCCTACTGTTCCTCACACCCATGACAATCTATTTATGGTGCAGTGTGCAAATACTCTTTTATGTTTTTGTGACAGTATATTCTCTGTTCCCTCTCTTACCTCTCGGCCTCTGTGAGTTTGTCCACACCGGAGAACCACTCTCGGAAACGCTTGTTGCGGATGAAGTTATAGTTGTTGCAGGCCAGCTGCAGAAGCTTGATCTGGGCAATCACCTCAAACTCCTATAAAACCATAGGAAATAAAATTATCAATATGCAGTCATCATCATCATCATCATCATCATCATCATCATCATCCCTTTAAATTCATATTGCATTTCTCACCTTCCTCCTCTTCTCAAAATTGATCAGTCCTCCCTGTGAACAGGAAAATATAATGTTCTTTAGAACAGAAATTGGGTTGTGTGTAATTTTGAGGAAAGAGGGGATGTGTTAATGTGGGTTTGTGTGTGGAAATGTGTGTGTGTGGAAATGTGTGTGTGTGTGTGTGTGTGTGACACTCACATCCAGGTAGTCCTTCATGGCAGTATCCATCATGACTAGGTCTGTAAGGAAAGTGCCCAGGTAGGGAATGGTCCCCTGCATCACACTCTGAAATAAACAAACAGGCAGGCAAAGACTGGGGTTCACTGCACAAGTACAGTGAAATGTCTTTCTTGCAAACTCAAAATCCAACAATGAAATAATCAATAACAATGTAATACTAAAAAAAAGAAACACAAGAAATAAGAAATACGCAATAAAGTATGTAAACATACTATATATAGGAAATATTTAAAAAATATGTACATGTGCAGGGATACTGGAGTGATGGGGGTAGATATGAATATGGGTAACGTGACTAGGCATCAGGATATATGATCAACAGAGTAGCAGCAGCTTGTATGTGAGTGGGTGTGCGGGTGTGTAGAGTCAGTATAAATGTATGTGCATATTATGTGTGAGTGAGCAAATGAGGGAGTGAGTGTTTGTGTGTGTGTTGGAGTGACAGCGAGTGTGAGTGTGGATAGAGACAGTGCTGAAATAAAGGTCAATACAAATTCAAGATGAACTCAGTCCGTGTAGCTATTTTGTTAGCTATTTATCAGTCATATTGCTTGGGGATAGAAGCTGTTCAAGAGCCTGCTGGTGTCAGCACCGGTACCTCTTGCCGTGCGGCAGCAGAAAATATAGTCTATGGCTATACCGCCTGGTATAGAGGTCCTGGATGGCAGGATGCTATTGCCATACCAAGCAGCAATGCAGCCAGTCAATACGCTCTCAATGGTACAACTGTAGAACCTTTTCAGGATTTGAGGGCTCATGGCAAACTTTTTCAACCTCCTGAGGGGGAAGCAGCACTATCGCGCCTTATTCACGACTGTGTTCGTGCGTGTTTGGACCATTTAAAGTCTTCAGTGATTTGGACCGAGAGGAACTTGACAGCACTCACACCCGGCTCGATGTGTGTGAGTGCACTGAGTTGGTCTGATGGAGAGGCATCGTCGGGCAGCTCACGGTTGGGTCTTCCTTTGTAATCAGAAAATGGACTGTAGGCCGTCACATGCGGCGGGAGGCGGAGCCTATGTAATATGATTCCACCTTATTCCTATATTGTCCTTTTGCTCGTTTTGATGACTCTGTGGAGGTCATAGCGGGCCTTCTTGTACTTATTCCTGTCTTCGGCCGTAGCATCAGGGTTGTCTACGATAGCTCTGTGTGCGGTAGCCCTGCTCTTTAGTTTAACGCCAACCTCGGTGTTAATCCAGGGTTTTTGATTGGGGAAGCAGCAAACCCTCACCGTAGGTACAACGTCGCCGATGCATTTTCTAATGAAGCCAGTGGCGGAGGTGGTTAGCTTGTCAATGTTGTGTGTGTGTGTGTGTGTGTGTGTGTGTGTGTGTGTGTGTGTGTGTGTGTGTGTGTACGCATGACTTTGCTAGTGATTAAATAATGCCTAACAATACTTTCCCCCCCGATGACAAATGTAGATGGAAATCAATAATTAAATCATCTCTGCATCTCCTTCTGTGTACACTGCTTATGTAAACGAGCTATCTACAGCTGGCTGTTGTTCCAGGTTTAATATCATTTATCATTTGATTACATTACATTACAGTAGAGGACACAGGTAAGTTGTCAAACTGTTCATACCTCCAACACTAGAGGGCTATCTAAATATCTAAAAAAATCTAATAGAACACGTAGTCACACAAAGTAGCTATGGTCAATGTTCACATGTGGTCAAGGTCACTCTAATCTGAGGTGAGCACGTTTCTTATTTTTCCTCTTCAAAAGTAAAAAATTGGCACTTAACATTTTATGCAATAAAACTTTGTTAGGTATGAATGTTCAAAATGATAATTTTGCACTGAGTAGAGGAGACAATAACATGTCTTTTGATTCTTTAGCTGCAGTCCTATGTTTAGCTAACCTTGAGATTTAGCCAACATTAGCACATGTCAGTTTGGGGCAATCTGTCTCAATGACTTTGGGGCAAGTCGTCACATGTGACACATAGAACATGCTCAAAAAACATTGTGATAGTGTAAATCAGCTCTGATAATAGTATTAAATGTTACTGTAAATGGATTATTATATATAGTTTAGAGCAGCAGACATATCCCTGGACTACACAAGACAGGCTCTGGCGAGTGTGTGCGTGTGTGTGTGTGTGTCTACTAACACACTACATGCCTACTGTACGAGACAGTATATCCACACCTTCAAACAGTGTCATGAATTTAGTGTGGTGTTATGAATTGCATTGTGGCAACAAGGATAGTAGACAGGGAGGTGGGCGTAATAAGCCTGTAATGAATATGTTATTGCAATAAGGAAATGTGTTTTTGAAGGAAAGGAAGCATGGGGCGGAGTCAAAATCTGAAGCAAGGGGGAGGAGCCATTTTCAAACAGCCTTCCAAAGGAGACTTGGGTGAAGTGTGTGAGATGCAACAAATGGGCCCATGACGCTTGCACCTCAGGCCAGGCAATTTATGTGTGCCAGAACTGTGACTCTGAAGATGAGTCTTATTCAGATACGGATGTACGTCGTATAGGCTGTTACAAAACTGTGCATTAGTGTGTTTAAAACACCACGTCTGTTTTGTTAAGACTTTAAACCTATAAGCAAGTTATCTGCAGCATTACATTCCATTCCATTCCGATTCCAACAATTACCGTGGATCTATGTGCCTGCCAGAGAACGTTCGAGTTCAAAGTTCAAAGTAAAGTGGTCGTGCCACTTAATTAATGTGTGCTCTGCCAGCATTATTGGCATGATTTGCCAGATTCTCAAGGCATGATTGTTTTTATTTTGAGTTCTTTAATGAATTTGGTTTTGAATTTAAATTAAAATCAATATTCACAATTAATGAGTTGTGTTCTTATTTGTTGATAATCTAAATGTGACAATTTACGTCCATTTATCTGTAATTAAACCCTGCGCACTAAGGACTGTATTTTAAGGGAATTACTATTTTTACCCTAAATTATATCATACACACATTTAGCTATTTAAGTATCTCTTTCTGTCATTTACCTGTACAGTTAATTTAACCATGCTAATATTCACTTACCTGTAAATTTAACTGTATATTTACCTGTACAGTTAATTTAACCATGCAAAATATTCACTTACCTGTTCATTTAACCAGTCTGTATATTAAGTAAACTATTATTACCCTCACTTATATCATACGCACTTTTAGCTATTGAAGTATTTCTCTGCCATCGACCTGTATAGTATAGTTAACCATGCACCATCCACCAATGTATAGTGTACATATTCAGCCATCCACCCATACTATGCAATGTCTTTTTTTATTTTTTTTGCACTCCAGACTTCTTGTTTTTTTATACTTTTTCATACTGCCGCTCTATGTGTCATGTATCGTGTATCTGTCTTTTGTGTATTTTCGTTCTGGCATTCTGCACATGACCTGATTTTTTGCACACATTTTGCACATGCCCAGATAGCTGCTTGACAAAGAAATTTCCCCTCGGGGATCAATAAAGTATCTATCTATCTATCTATCTAACAAACATAGTGTGACAATTTACCCAACATAGTGTGACAATTTACCCAACATAGTGTGACAATTTACCCAACATAGTGTGACAATTTACCCAACATAGTGTGACAATTTACCCAATATAGTGTGACAATTTACCCAACATAGTGTGACAATTTACCCGCTGATGGGGCAAATTGTCACAAGTGCACACTCTCTATTTAACGGTCTACAACTCCGTACTGAAATAAGATATGAAGATGTAATGAACACAACATATGTGCCCAAGACTTCCTTCTTTCATTTGGTATGACATTTATACCATTGTGATGTATTGTGCCCAGTAAATGTTAAGACAGCGTGAAAAGTGACAACATACCTCGCTCTCCCGTAAAATTAAACTGTAAAGTTGCATATCACCACTAGAATAAACTGCGAGTCAGATTGATTCCCCAAACAACCATAAGATGGCGGTGTGTCCCTTCTTATTCATTCTAATTCTATCCACCACAGAGAAAGAACAATGACATGAATCCCCTTATTTTGAACAGCAAAATACTGCTCCTCTAAGCTATTTTCAATAGAGGCATCCATGACAGCCATTTGCTACAAAGTGGGTCAATTTCAAATGGGAGTGATTTTAAAGTGGAGTAGACGAGTGAAAGTGAAAGGGCGAGAGAGCATTGATCCGTAACATTTACATTATAGTAATTTAGCAGATGCTCTTATCCAGAGCGACTTACAGGAGCAATTCGGGTTAAGTGCCTTGCTGAAGGGCACATCGACAGGTTTTTCACCTAGTCGGCTCGGGGATTCGAAACCAGCAAACATGGCAATAGGAGCATGTGTGTGTGCGACTGTGTGTGTTTGAGTGAGCATGTCAGAAGAGTTCAGTGAGGACAGAGGGGCCGCTTGTTTTCTATTCTATGGCGTCTTGCCCGCTGGAATGCTTCCTGACACGGCTTAAAAAAAACAATTACTCCCGCCTGTCTAATCTATAGGGCCAAGATGGGAGTGCTTTGACTAAATCTGTCACCTCTCTCTTCCTTGTTCTATTTCATATATATATACACACACACACACACACACACACACCACCCTTTGCCTTGATGACAGCTTTGTACACTCTTGGCATTCTCTCAACCAGCGTCACCTAGAATGCTTTTCCATCAGTCTTGAATGAGTTCCCAAATATGCTGAGCACTTGTTAGCTGCTTTTCCTTCACTGCGGTCCGACTCATCCCAAACCATCTAAATTTGGAATTTAGAACCAAAAATCTCAAATTTGGACTCCAAACCAAAGGACACATTTCCACCGGTCTAATGTCCATTGCTCGTGTTTCTTGGCCCATGCAAGTCTCTTCTTCTTTTTGGTGTCCTTTAGTAGTGGTTTCTTTGCAGCAATTCGACCATGAAGGCCTGACTCACACCATCTCCTCTGAACAGTTGATGTTGAGATGTGTCTGTTACTTGAACTCTGTGAAGCATTTATTTGGGCTGCAATCTGACGCTGGTAACTCTAATGAACTTATCTTCTGCAGCAGAGGTATTTCTGGGTCTTCCATTCCTGTGGCGGTGCTCATGACGCTGGTTGAGAGAATGCCATGAGTGTGCAAAGCTGTCATCAAGGCAAAGGGTGGCTATTTGAAGAATCTCAAATATAAAATATATTTTGATTTGTTTAACACTTTTTTGGTTAGTACATGATTCCATATGTGTTATGTCATAGTTTTGATGTCTTCACTTTTATTCTACAATGTAAAAAATTGTGCAAAAAAAGAAAAACCCTTGAATGAGTAATATTCCAAACTTTCGACCGGGGGTATATGTGTATGTGTAAATATATATATATTTCCCTCTGTCTCTCTATCTAGCTCTATCTAACTGTTTTAAGATGAATGCATTAACTGTAAGTCACTCTGGTAAGGCTCTCCTGCTCTCACTCTTTCGCCCCCCCCTTACTCTCTCATCCTCTGTCTACCGTTTCATTCCTCTCTTTCCTACTCCCTGCTTTTCATCCTCCATTTCATCCCTCTCTCTGCTCTCTCCCTGCTTTTCATGTCATCCTACATTTTCGTAAAGCCACTTTTTTCTTCCTCTTCAATCTTTCTAGTCCTTTATCTCCCTCTAAGCCCACTCCCCTCCCTCCCTCCCTCCCTCCTTCCTTTCTTTCTTGCATTGCCTCTCTCTTAATGTCCTTACCAGGTCTCTGGGTTGCTGCTGCCTCTTCTGGGCTCGTTTGGGGTTTATTTCCAGGGTTGCAAATTTGGACGTGCCCTCCTAGACAGAGAGAATAAAGGACAACATACACAGTAAGATCTAAATCCCCTATTTCAACAATCAAATAACACTAGTTTCTGTTAAATGAAATGAAAGAATACACACTTTTTCCTGGGATGCGCACTCTCCCACATTCTAGTGCAGAGTATCAGGCAGGGGAGGGATATTCCCAACTGGCACAGCCTACCACCATGCTATGATGTCATGAATCATGAATCATGTTCCCAAGTGTCCAAAGCCAATTACATTGTTATATAAGAACTTTTCTCATAGGGAGGATGACCAAATATCTCACCAAGATATTGCACTAAGATAGGAATCTCCTGACAACAACATTATTTTAGTTTTTATGTGTTGGAAATTACTTTCAGGATGACCTTTCATTCCGGCTCCAAGTGCGCCACACTCGCATGCACACACCCTTTTACACCATGATGATACCGCAGGATAGTGTGTCACCACAGCCTGTTACACCATGATTCTACTGCAGGATAGTGTGTCACTACACCATGTTACACAATGATGATACTGCAGGATAGTGTGTCACCACGCCATGTTACACCATGATGCTACTGCAGGATAGTGTGTCAACACACCCTATTACACCATGATGATACTGCAGGATAGTGTGTCACCACACCCTGTTACACCATGATGATACTGCAGGATAGTGTGTCACCACACCTTGTTACACCATGATGATACTCAAGGATAGTGTGTCACCACACCCTGTTACACCATTATTCTACTGCAGGATAGTGTGTCACCACACTCTGTTACACCATGATGCTACTGCAGGATAGTGTGTCACCACACTCTGTTACACCATGATGCTACTGCAGGATAGTGTGTCACCACACCCTGTTACACCATGATGATACTGCAGGATAGTGTGTCACCACGCTGTGTCACACCATGATGCTACTGCAGGATAGTGTGTGTCACCACACCCTGTTACACCATGATGATACTGCAGGATAATGTGTCACCACACCCTGTTACACCATGATTCTACTGCAGGGAGGTGCGTCCACGCTGTGTTACACCATGATGATACTGCAGGATAGTGTGTCACCACACCCTGTTACACCATGATGATACTCAAGGATAGTGTGTCACCACACCCTGTTACACCATTATTCTACTGCAGGATAGTGTGTCACCACACTCTGTTACACCATGATGCTACTGCAGGATAGTGTGCCACCACACTCTGTTACACCATGATGCTACTGCAGGATAGTGTCACCACACCCTGTTACACCATGTTGTTACTGCAGGATAGTGTGTCACCACACCCTGTTACACCATGATGATACTGCAGGATAGTGTGTCACCACACTCTGTTACACCATGATGCTACTGCAGGATAGTGTGTCACCACACTCTGTTACACCATGATGCTACTGCAGGATAGTGTGTCACCACACTCTGTTACACCATGATGCTACTGCAGGATAGTGTGTCACCACACCCTGTTACACCATGATGATACTGCAGGATAGTGTGTCACCACGCTGTGTCACACCATGATGCTACTGCAGGATAGTGTGTCACCACACCCTGTTACACCATGATGATACTGCAGGATAATGTGTCACCACACCCTGTTACACCATGATTCTACTGCAGGGAGGTGCGTCCACGCTGTGTTACACCATGATGATACTGCAGGATAGTGTGTCACCACACCCTGTTACACCATGATGATACTCAAGGATAGTGTGTCACCACACCCTGTTACACCATTATTCTACTGCAGGATAGTGTGTCACCACACTCTGTTACACCATGATGCTACTGCAGGATAGTGTGCCACCACACTCTGTTACACCATGATGCTACTGCAGGATAGTGTCACCACACCCTGTTACACCATGATGTTACTGCAGGATAGTGTGTCACCACACCCTGTTACACCATGATGATACTGCAGGATAGTGTGTCACCACACTCTGTTACACCATGATGCTACTGCAGGATAGTGTGTCACCACACTCTGTTACACCATGATGCTACTGCAGGATAGTGTGTCACCACACCCTGTTACACCATGATGATACTGCAGGATAGTGTGTCACCACGCTGTGTCACACCATGATGCTACTGCAGGATAGTGTGTCACCACACCCTGTTACACCATGATGATACTGCAGGATAATGTGTCACCACACCCTGTTACACCATGATTCTACTGCAGGGAGGTGCGTCCACGCTGTGTTACACCATGATGATACTGCAGGATAGTGTGTCACCACACCCTGTTACACCATGATGATACTCAAGGATAGTATGTCACCACACCCTGTTACACCATTATTCTACTGCAGGATAGTGTGTCACCACACTCTGTTACACCATGATGCTACTGCAGGATAGTGTGCCACCACACTCTGTTACACCATGATGCTACTGCAGGATAGTGTCACCACACCCTGTTACACCTTGATGTTACTGCAGGATAGTGTGTCACCACACCCTGTTACACCATGATGCTACTGCAGGATAGTGTGTCACCACACCCTGTTAAACCATGATGATACTGCAGGATAGTGTGTCTCCACGCTGTGTCACACCATGATGCTACTGCAGGATAGTGTGTCACCACACCCTGTTTCACCATGATGATACTACAGGATAATGTGTCACCACACCCTGTTACACCATGATTCTACTGCAGGGAGGTGCGTCCACGCTGTGTTACACCATGATGATACTGCAGGATAGTGTGTCACCACACCCTGTTACACCATGATGATACTCAAGGATAGTATGTCACCACACCCTGTTACACCATGATGTTACTGCAGGATAGTGTGTCACCACACCCTGTTACACCATGATGATACTGCAGGATAGTGTGTCACCACACTCTGTTACACCATGATGCTACTGCAGGATAGTGTGTCACCACACTCTGTTACACCATGATGCTACTGCAGGATAGTGTGTCACCACACCCTGTTACACCATGATGATACTGCAGGATAGTGTGTCACCACGCTGTGTCACACCATGATGCTACTGCAGGATAGTGTGTCACCACACCCTGTTACACCATGATGATACTGCAGGATAGTGTGTCACCACGCTGTGTCACACCATGATGCTACTGCAGGATAGTGTGTCACCACACCCTGTTACACCATGATGATACTGCAGGATAATGTGTCACCATACCCTGTTACACCATGATTCTACTGCAGGGAGGTGCGTCTACGCTGTGTTACACCATGATGATACTGCAGGATAGTGTGTCACCACACCCTGTTACACCATGATGATACTCAAGGATAGTATGTCACCACACCCTGTTACACCATTATTCTACTGCAGGATAGTGTGTCACCACACTCTGTTACACCATGATGCTACTGCAGGATAGTGTGCCACCACACTCTGTTACACCATGATGCTACTGCAGGATAGTGTCACCACACCCTGTTACACCTTGATGTTACTGCAGGATAGTGTGTCACCACACCCTGTTACACCATGATGATACTGCAGGATAGTGTGTCACCACACCCTGTTACACCATGATGATACTCAAGGATAGTATGTCACCACACCCTGTTACACCATTATTCTACTGCAGGATAGTGTGTCACCACACTCTGTTACACCATGATGCTACTGCAGGATAGTGTGTCTCCACGCTGTGTCACACCATGATGCTACTGCAGGATAGTGTGTCACCACACCCTGTTTCACCATGATGATACTACAGGATAATGTGTCACCACACCCTGTTACACCATGATTCTACTGCAGGGAGGTGCGTCCACGCTGTGTTACACCATGATGATACTGCAGGATAGTGTGTCACCACACCCTGTTACACCATGATGATACTCAAGGATAGTATGTCACCACACCCTGTTACACCATGATGTTACTGCAGGATAGTGTGTCACCACACCCTGTTACACCATGATGATACTGCAGGATAGTGTGTCACCACACTCTGTTACACCATGATGCTACTGCAGGATAGTGTGTCACCACACTCTGTTACACCATGATGCTACTGCAGGATAGTGTGTCACCACACCCTGTTACACCATGATGATACTGCAGGATAGTGTGTCACCACGCTGTGTCACACCATGATGCTACTGCAGGATAGTGTGTCACCACACCCTGTTACACCATGATGATACTGCAGGATAGTGTGTCACCACGCTGTGTCACACCATGATGCTACTGCAGGATAGTGTGTCACCACACCCTGTTACACCATGATGATACTGCAGGATAATGTGTCACCATACCCTGTTACACCATGATTCTACTGCAGGGAGGTGCGTCTACGCTGTGTTACACCATGATGATACTGCAGGATAGTGTGTCACCACACCCTGTTACACCATGATGATACTCAAGGATAGTATGTCACCACACCCTGTTACACCATTATTCTACTGCAGGATAGTGTGTCACCACACTCTGTTACACCATGATGCTACTGCAGGATAGTGTGCCACCACACTCTGTTACACCATGATGCTACTGCAGGATAGTGTCACCACACCCTGTTACACCTTGATGTTACTGCAGGATAGTGTGTCACCACACCCTGTTACACCATGATGATACTGCAGGATAGTGTGTCACCACACCCTGTTACACCATGATGATACTCAAGGATAGTATGTCACCACACCCTGTTACACCATTATTCTACTGCAGGATAGTGTGTCACCACACTCTGTTACACCATGATGCTACTGCAGGATAGTGTGTCACCACACCCTGTTACACCATGATGATACTGCAGGATAGTGTGTCACCACACCCTGTTACACCATGATGATACTGCAGGATAGTGTGTCACCACGCTGTGTCACACCATGATGCTACTGCAGGATAGTGTGTCACCACACCCTGTTACACCATGATGATACTGCAGGATAGTGTGTCACCACACCCTGTTACACCATGATTCTACTGCAGGGAGGTGCGTCCACGCTGTGTTACACCATGATGCTACTGCAGGATAGTGTGCCACCACACTCTGTTACACCATGATGCTACTGCAGGATAGTGTCACCACACCCTGTTACACCATGATGTTACTGCAGGATAGTGTGTCACCACACCCTGTTACACCATGATGATACTGCAGGATAGTGTGTCACCACACTCTGTTACACCATGATGATACTGCAGGATAATGTGTCACCACACCCTGTTACACCATGATTCTACTGCAGGGAGGTGCGTCCACGCTGTGTTACACCATGATGATACTGCAGGATAGTGTGTCACCACACCCTGTTACACCATGATGATACTGCAGGATAGTGTGTCACCACAACCTGTCATCCAATCCTGGGTGATGACACCGTCAGTGTGAGAGCAGGAGTACTGCTACAGTGGTGTGAAACCACACAAGGGAAACCCTATCACCCAAACTAACTGCCTGTAATCAGAGCACTACTGTAATCAGAGCAGTGTGTGTGTGTGTGTGTGTGTGTGTTTGAGAGCGCGTGTGTGCTCATATGTGTTTGGGGGGATAGAATCAATAAAGCATTAGCAAAAAAATATAAACACACGGCTCTGATTACAGTAGTCCTCTGACACTCCTGCATACACACACACGCAGCCTACCTTAATGAGCAGCTCTCTGCTGAGCGAATGGTTATTCTCGTCAGAGAAGATTTCTGACAACTCGTGGAAGATGCGGAAGTTCTCCCTGGACACCTCGTCCCATGTCCTCTTCAGCCTGTGGACCGGGTTGCACTGCAGAGCAGAGAGGATGGCCCGTAGTGAAGAAAAGTTCTTTAGGAGTCGACACTCCTGAAGAGAAGAAAGACAGTAAATATTCAGATGAATATCAATGAATATCAATGGACTCAATTCAGCACCAGGGGCAAATCAATCCAATGTATTGGTAAGGAGACAGAACGCCACTAGATTAGCTTCAGAATGTTTTTACTCAAATAAGACAAAGTCTTTAGAACAGAGCATTATGGGTACTGTTGTAATTAATTAATTTAACTTTTATTTAACTAGGCAAGTCAGTTAAGAACAAGTTCTTATTTACAATGACGGTCTACCCCGGGCAGACCCGGAGAACGCTGGGACAATTGTACCCTGCCCTATGGGACTCTCAATCACGGCCAGATTGTGATACAGCCTGGAATCGAACCAGGGTCTGTAGTAACACCTCTAGCATTGAGATACAGTGCCAGAACACTGCGCCACTTGGGAGCCCTAAAGTCATCATGCTACACAACACAAACTGCTCCTCTGCAGGACAGAAGCGTAAGGACACCATGCTCACCCATGTAGCTCTACCAGTGTAGCTCAGTTGGCAGAGCATGGCGCTTGCAACGCCAGGGTTGTGGGTTCAATTCCCCACGGGGGACCAGTATGAACAAAAGTATGAACATGTATGCACTCACTACTGTAAGTTGCTCTGGATAAGAGTGTCTGCTAAAATGACTAAAAATGTAAACAGCTTCTCACCCTGGCCACTTCGATCCAGCGCTCTACCAGCTTGGCTCGCTGCGTGGGTTTGAGCGAGCGCTCGCTCAAGCATGTGGCGATGACACAGTTGGTGACGCAGTTGAACTGGGTGACGGTGGCACGGATGGTGGGCGCCAGGTGTTCCTTGCCCTTCTTGTCCCGCTGTGACCAGATACTCCCCAGGCAGTGGTAGGGGACCACCTTCTTAAAGAGCTCCTATGAGGAGAAAGAGGGGGTTTAGAGGAAGACAATAAACAAAATGGAGGCTTGTCTTCTTGCTGCAACCAGTGATGCATTTTGGATGAGTTTTAACATGTTTTCACTCCTATGCAGTAGAGAGAGAAATCAGAGACAGGCAGATACTCGAGAAAGCTTTGAGGATGGCTGATGCACTCCAGACTCCTAATAAACGTTGGTAGGAAAGCTTTTGGAGTGACACTTGTTTATGAGCGGTAACTCAACAGCGGAGTGGGGCTAAAGCCCTCTGTGTCTTCTGTCCTCACTTCCTGACTTATCCAACAGCTCCTAAAGACCGGCCAGGGAAGCCCCTCGGCTCCAATGCTCGCAACAGGACAGAGTTACAGCGATAATACATTTTCTTTAGATCAAATCCAAGGAGCCTCGCTGGCATGGAAAAATACACATGAACTTTGCGAAAACAATGAGAGAGCAACTCAAACTATAAAGTGTCACGATGGAAAATTATGATGGAAAATAATAGACAACAATTTCATAGAAAACTAAAAGAAAGACAGAGTTATTACTGTGTAAGGATATGTTGTTATATGTTGTTAGTACACAGATATGTGCAGTTGGGACTAAAGTTCTGAGTTTTGTGATGTTTTGGCATCCTACCGCGTCCATGAGGGTGAACTGCTCGGCCACCACCACTGGGTCAAAGTTCAGGAAGTCCAGCTGCTCATCCTCGTAGCCATTCTCCTCCAATAGTGTGAAAGGATAGCCGCCATGGTCAAGCACTGAGGGATAACATCACCACTCATTAGTAAAATTACATGAAACACACTTTTCATCACTTTTGTTGAGCAGCTAGGTAAACTCCTTAATGTAGTAAAGTGAGGGCCCACACACTCAGATATACCTTTCGTGGAAGATGTGGATCAAAGTATTGTAAGCCAATACAGGTATGTGTTAGACTAGAGCAATACAGGTATGTGTTAGACTAGTAATACTTTCCCTAAGGGATTGACTAACAACAGTGTTCTCTCATTTGGCCTTCCACTAATACTAATTCTATGGACTCTCCATGATCATGTTGAGGTGCTGGGTTCAGTGTCCAAGGTAAAAAGTTCAGCTGGGAGTCGGCCGGTCGTCTTACACTCGTGCTCGGGCTCCTGGAGCTGTTGGCGGTGGAAGTGGGCCAGGAGGTTGCAGGCGCGGCGTTCAAGGTCCGATCCCGGGAAGTTGAGGTGCAGGTAGGAGATTAGCCGTCGCAGGCAGCTGTATTCCGGAGGCTTCCAGAAGTCCTCAGAATACTGGTCCAGCCACGCCCCCAAGATGGAGGATATTGTGCTGAGGAAAAGAAAGAGAGAAATAGAGAATGAGAGAGAGAGCGAAAGAGAGAGTTAAATTTTAAAAAAGAGAGTGGAGAGGTAGATAGAGAGAGGGGTGTATCAAGAACAGGATTAGGAAGGTGAAAATGAAAATAAAGTGACTAGCTACCGTGAAGCCGGAGAAGGACAGGAGAGAGATACATAACATGAAAGAGAGGGGGTCACAAGATAACAGGACAATGATGACGAACTTTGTAACGCCATACAATGAACCCACATGAACACAATAGAAACATATCTAATGTCCCCAATGGGCGGATCTCACAACTTGTGAAGTGTCCTCCCTTGTCACAGAAGAATGGCACAGGCACTCAGTCTTCTGTCACTGTACAGTATGTGTTGAAAATAGGCTATTTGAGTAAGATGTATTGTCCACAGTGTGTGTCAAGAGTCAGACAGAGACTTACTTCCTCAGTTCCGTACGATCGTCATGAGTCAGTCTGTGGCCCTCTGATCCAAGCTGGAGCTTGGCATACCTGAATGCAGATTCATCAGTTTGTTAGTCATCCATCTAACCATCCATCCATTCATCCATCCATCCATCCATCCTCTCGTCCACAACCTCCACTCATCCTGTCATTTACACTGGCGGCCGAAAGTTTGGAATATTACTCATTCAAGGGTTTTTCTTTATTTGCACTATTTTTTACATTGTAGAATAAAAGTGAAGACATCAAAACTATGACATAACACATATAGAATTGTGTACTAACCAACAAAGTGTTAAACAAGTAAAAATATATTTTATATTTGAGATTCTTCAAAGTTGCCACCCTTTGCCTTGATGACAGCTTTGCACACTCATGGCATTCTCTCAACCAGCTTCATGAGGACCGCCACAGGAATGGAAGTCCCAGAAATACGTCTGCTGCAGAGGATAAGTTCATTAGAGTTACCAGCCTCAGATTGCAGCCCAAATAAATGCTTCACAGAGTTCAAGTAACAGACACATCTCAACATCAACTTTTCAGAGGAGACTGTGTGAATCAGGCCTTCATGGTCGAATTGCTACAAAGAAACCACTACTAAAGGACACCAATAAGAAGAAAAGACTTGCTTGGGCCAAGAAACACGAGCAATGGACATTAGACCGTTGGAAATGTGTCCTTTGGTCTGGAGTCCAAATTTGAGATTTTTGGTTCCAACCTCAACCAAATAGATAGTTTGGGATGAGTCGGACCGCAGTGAAGGAAAAGCAACCAACAAGTGCTCAGCATATGTGGGAACCCCTTCAAGACGGATGGAAAAGCATTCCAGTCATCAAGGCAGGATGGCTATTTGAAGAATATATTTTGATTTGTTTAACACTTTTTTGGTTACTACATGATTCCATATGTGTTATGTCATGTCTTCACTTTTATTCTGTAAAAAATAGTGCAAATAAAGAAAAACCCTTGAATGAGTAATATTCCAAACATTTGGCCCCCAGTGTCTCTCCATCCACCCAGATTTTCCATCCATCTATAATTCTTCCACCAATCAACCGATGGATACATCCATCCATCTGTAAATTCATCCATCTATTTATGCACCTCTGTATCCCACCCTCTGTCTCTCTACCCTCCCTCTACTCACCTGTTGAGCAGTAGGTCCAGGACCTGCTTAGTGGTGGTGAAGGAGCGGTAGGTGCAGAGGAAGATGGTGACGTAGGTGGAGTCGTTACCCCGGACCATGTACTCCACCAGCTTCTCCAGCGTGCCTGCCTTGATGGTGCGCACCTTGCACGTCTCGTACAGGCTGAGGGCCGCGTCCGTCTCTACACCCAGCCAGCGCTGGCCCTTACTGGCCCCGCTTCCGCCACTGTGGTGGCCAGATTGGTGGTGGTGGTGGTGGTGGTGGTGGTGGTGGAGCATCTGAACCTTCCGCAGAGTGATGGTGTACACCGCCCCGTCCTCCACCTCCTCACCGATCTCCTGGGTTGCATTCTGGAAGACAGAGGGAAAGAGAAAGACAGGGTTAGATACTCATTCTTTTTTTTTTTTTTTTACTTCCAGGGGCTATGACACACATGTTAAAGCCAAATGAAGCCGTGTACTACAATACACAACCATTGATTAATAGACAACTGCTGTGTAGTACAATACACAACCATTGATTAATAGACTATTGCTGTGTACTACAATACATATAACCATTGATTAATAGACTATTGCTGTGTAATAGAATACATAACCATTGATTAAGACTATTGTTGTGTAATACAATACATATAACCATTAATTAATAGACTGTTGCTGTGTAATACAATACATATAACCATTGATTAAGACTATTGCTGTGTACTACAATACACAACCATTGATTAATAGACAATTGCTGTGTAATACAATACATATAACCATTGATTAATAAAACTATTGTTGTTTAATACAATACATATAACCATTAATTAATAGACTATTGCTGTGTACTACAATACACAACCATTGATTAATAGACTATTGTTGTGTAATAGAATACATATAACCATTGATTAATATACTATTGTTGTGTAATAGAATACATATAACCGTTGATTAATAGACTATTGCTGTGTACTACAATACATATAACCATTGATTAATAGACTATTGCTGTGTAATAGAATACATATAACCATTGATTAATAGACTATTGCTGTGTACTACAATACATATTACCATTGATTAATAGACTATTGCTGTGTAATACAATACATATAACCATTGATTAATAGACTATTGCTGTGTACTACAATACATATAACCATTGATTAATATACTATTGTTGTGTAGTAGAATACATATAACCGTTGATTAATAGACTATTGCTGTGTACTACAATACACAACCATTGATTAATAGACTATTGCTGTGTAATACAATACATATAACCATTGATTAATATACTATTGTTGTGTGATAGAATACATATAACCATTGATTAATAGACTATTGTTGTGTAATAAATACATATAACCATTGATTAATAGACTATTGCTGTGTACTACAGTATTGAAGTATTCCCTGCCACATGTTATTGGTATTATTGCGTGACAGTTTTAGAAGGAAGTGATTTTATTTGCCTCTGGTCTAGGCTATAACAACTACATTTTCCAGTGACAGACCACATCACAACGCCCATAGTCTCTGTCCTTCTGTTGATTTGATTTATCACTCTGTCCAAACAATACTCACTCCACCATCCTGTGACCCACTTGTTCAATATGGGTTATTTTTCTATCGGAGTCCAACTCAATACTGCTCACAATTGAACCACCTCTCACAATTCTGGCACTCGACTCGATGTTAAGCCACGAGCTGTTCCCTGTAGTTTTTGGGTCCTCGGCCAGCTGCTCGCCTCGCCAGCATGACACAGCACAGAGCATGGCCTTGTTATCGGATGGCATACAGGATGTGAATAAGGCCTGATAGCAGAAGCGCACGGATGTAAACAGCTGTGCTGTAGAGGATGGACATTATGACTGCCTGCTGACACACTGGGTGATATTTTGACAATATATAAAAACAGTTGTTAAAGTAGCTGCTATTGCATTTATCTGAGGTTGCATTGATTTACTGCACCTTTGTCCCTTTTCACGATGGAAAGCTTTGATGACAATGTGGAAAGCCACTGCCAAGACTCTATTCAACTATCCAATTTCATTAAACCAGAGATAGGGGACACCCACGCAATCGGGTGGGTCAACAGTCTGAAGTTGAAGGCAGACAGCCGGCTTTCCCTTTCTGGGGCGTGTTGAGGAAGTTTTGAGCCGGACTGAAACTCGTCTGGAAAATATTACATATAATAAAACAAGTTGAATAAATATTTACCCAAACGTGAGCTTGTGCTCTGTTGCACATGCAGCATCAGTGTCAGCCAAGGGGCTGATCTTAGAACAGATGTTATCCTGCTGTGGTGTCTACGACTATATAAACAGTCAGTCTCATGACTGATACGCTCGTTGAGCTATTAT
This sequence comes from Thymallus thymallus, assembly GCA_023634145.1. Taxonomy (NCBI): domain Eukaryota; kingdom Metazoa; phylum Chordata; class Actinopteri; order Salmoniformes; family Salmonidae; genus Thymallus; species Thymallus thymallus. The sequence continues at coordinate 9,442,807 of CM042403.1, read as the reverse complement.
ATGGGTCAGAATATACATACTTAACTCACATGCTAAAGCAAAGATGGGCAATCTTACCCTGTATGGAGCAGGCTTTTGTTCTAGCCAAGCAGTAACGATTCTACTAAACATAGTCTTCATTCAAGACTTTGATTAGGAGAATTTGATATGTTAAGGCGATTAGAATGTGTCACGGTTCGTGGTTAGGGAACGAGGCGCAGAGCGAGAGGTGCGTGCAAACATATTTATTAACACACTCAAATGACAAAACAAGAAACGCAAGAGCACACCGTGAACTGGTGACTAATATCTTACACAGACACAGACTACGCAATGATCCACACGCAGGTGGACGTCATGTGAACATAAATAGAATCCCCAATTAGAGACAACTCAAGACAGCTGCCTCTAATTGGGGATTAACCACAACCAAAACCCCCTGTATGTGTCAGGACCTGACTGTGGCCATACTACTCCCTCTAGAGGGAGTCAGAGACCTGGCCTCAGTCAGGCCCTTACAGAATGTGACAACGACATATATCTTATACTCCGGTGGAATGTCTGTAGACCGTCGCTGCGGCTGTCAATTTTCTTGTCACACAGATTGTCGCAACGGCCGTTGTCACGGTTACCGGACTGCCACAGCAACTCTGGCTCCGACGTCCGTGGCAGGGCTTGCAAACTATTACAGACTACAAAGGGAAGCACAGCCCCGAGCTGCCCAGTGACATGAGCCTATCAGACGAGCAAAATCACTTCTATGCTTGCTTCTAGGCAAGGAACGCTGAGGCATGCATGAGAGCATCAGCTGTTCTGGACGACTGTGTGATCACTCTCTTCGTAGCCGATGTGAGTAAGACCTTTAAACAGGTCAACATTCACAAGGCAGCAGGGCCAGACGGATTACTAGGACATGTACTCTGAGCATGCGCTGACCAACTGGCAAGTGTCTTCACTGACCTTTTCAACCGGTCCCTGATTGAGTCTGTAATACCAACATGTTTCAAGCAGACCACCATAGTCTCTGTGCCCCAGAACACTAAGTTAACCTGCCTAAATGACTACCTACCCGTAGCACTCACGTCTGTAGCCATGAAGTGCTTTGAAAGGCTGGTCATGGCTCACATCAACACCACTATCCCAGAAACCCTAGAGCCACTCCAATTTGCATACCGCTCAAACAGATCCACAGATGATGCAATCTCTATTGCACTCCACACTGCCCTTTCCCATCTGGACAAAAGGAACACCTACGTGAGAAAGCTGTTCATTGACTACAGTTCAGCATTCAACACCATAATGCCCTCAAAGCTCATCACTAAGCTAAGGACCCTGGGACTAAACGCCTCCCTCTGCAACTGGATCCTGGACTTCCTGACGGGCCGCCCCCAGGTGGTAAGGGTAGGAAGCAACACATCTGCCACACTGATCCTCAACACTGGGGCATCTGGGGTGCGTGCTCAGTCCCCTCCTGTACTCCCTGTTCACCCATGACTGCATGGCCAGGCACAACACCATGATTAAGTTTGCAGACGACACAACAGCGGTAGGCCTGATCACCGGAAACGATGATGACAGCCTATAGGAAGGAGGTCAGAGACCTGGCCGTGCGGTGCCATGATAACAACCTCTCCCTCAACGTAATCAAGACAAAGGAGATGATTGTGGAATACAGGAAAAGGAGGACCAAGCACGCCCCCATTCTCATCGACGGGGCTGCAGTAGAGCTGGTTGAGAGCTTCAAGTTCCTTGGTGTCCACATCACCAAATAACTATCATGGTCCAAACACACCAAGACAGTCGTGAAGAGGGCACGACAAAGCCTATTCCCCCTCAGGAGACTGAAAAGATTTGGCATGGGTCCTCAAATCCTCAAAAGGTTCTACAGCTGCACCATGGAGAGCATCCTGACTGGTTGCATCACTGCCTGGTATGGCAAATGCTCGGCCTCCAACCTCAAGGCACTACAGAGGGTAGTGCGTACGGCCCAGTACATCACGGGGGCCCTAAAAATGGTCAAAGATTCCAGTCACCCAAGTCATAGACTATTCTCTCTGCTACCGCACAGAAAGTGGTACCGAGGCACCAAGTCTAGGTCCAAAAGGCTTCTTAACAGCTTCTACGCCCAAGCCATAAGACTCCTGAACAGGTAATCAAATGGCTACCCAGACTATTTGCATTGTGTCCCCCACTCCCCCCACCCCCTCTTTTACGCTGATGCTACTCTCTGTTTATTATCTATGCATAGTCACTTTAACTATACATACATGTAAATATTACCTCAATTACCTCGACTAACTGGTGCCCCCGGTCCCACCTGTATATAGCCTCGCTACTGTTATTTTACTGCTTTTATTTCTTTACTTATCTATCGTTTACCTAACACTTATTTTACTTAAAAACTGCATTGTTGGTTAGGGCTTGTAAGTAAGCATTTCACTGTAAGGTCTACACCTGTTGTATTTGGCGCATGTGACAAATACAATTTGATTTGATTTGATTTGAAATCTTCCTGTGACAAGATGATGCAGGAGTTCAAAAATTTTTGGAACCTACTCTTAGAAGAAAAGGTGCTACGTAGAACCTAAAAGGGTTCTTCGGCTGTCCCCATAGAGGAACCCTTTTCGGTTCCAGGTAGAACCCTTTTTGGTTCCAGGTAGAACCCTTTTCGATTCCAGATAGAACCATATTGGGATCCACATAGAACCCTTTCCCCAGAGGGTTCTACATGGAACCGAAATGGGTTCCTCAAAGGGTTCTCCTATAGGGACAGCTGAAGAACCCTTTTGGAACCCTTATTTCTAAGAGTGTAGAATTAGTTACTTTTATTTTGTCACACTGTGGCAGTATGTTATTTTCTGTAAGCTCACCATTAGCTTGCAAACAATAATGTTGTTGTGGGTTTATTTTCCTGTGATAATGAATAAAAAGTATGTAAAGTTAAGAAGCTGTCAGCTATCCTCTGGTCATTATTTGAACTGGTTAGTCAGCTAGCTAACTAGCAACGAACCAAAACATTGTTTAGAAAATTGCTTTTAGTTGCTTGGCATGCCTGGCTTGCTGCTAGGTTGACATTTTTAAACTGATGGATTTATTGGTGTTAAAATATAATGTATGCTATTTGGAGAAATGGGTTGCTGTCGTTTTGTGTTTATACTTCTTCATAACTACAAGGATAAGTTTGATGTCGGACGATAATAGAATCTTCAAGATGTCAATACGACAAATGTCTACAGACATGTCGATAAACAGACTATACAAACTATAATGATATACAGTACCCTTGTAAAATGACTTCAAGAAAAAAGAGAGAGAGCAAGAGATAAGGGGATAAGAAGAAAACCCAGAAGTGTTTGGCAGGGTGAGGGAATGTAATCGCTCAAGGAGAGCGGACACAGATGCTGCATTGTTGTTGTTTTGCCTGCTTGCCTCCCTGGCCTCCCTGGCCTGTCTGTCTGTCTGTCTGTCTGTCTGTCTGTCTGTCTGTCTGTCTGTCTGTCTGTCTGTCTGTCTGTCTGTCTGTCTGTCTGTCTATCTGTCTGTCTATCAGCCATGTTGTCTGGTCCCGGTCCTGGCCTGCCTGTCTGTCTGTCTATCTATCAGCCATGTTGTCTGGTCCCGGTCCTGGCCTGTCTGTCTGTCTGTCTGTCTATCTATCAGCCATGTTGTCTGGTCCCGGTCCTGGCCTGTCTGTCTGTCTGTCTGTCTGTCTGTCTGTCTGTCTGTCTGTCTGTCTGTCTGTCTGTCTGTCTGTCTGTCTGTCTGTCCTGTTGTCTGGCCACGGCCTGTCTGTCTGTCTGTCTGTCTGTCTGTCTGTCTGTCTGTCTGTCTGTCTGTCTGTCTGTCTGTCTGTCTGTCTGTCTATCTATCAGCCCTGTTGTCTGGCCCCGGCCCTGGCCTGTCTATCTGCCCTGTTGTCTGGCCACGACCTGTCTGTCTGTCTGTCTGTCTGTCTGTCTGTCTGTCTGTCTGTCTGTCTGTCTGTCTGTCTGTCTGTCTGTCTGTCTGTCTGTCTGTCTGTCTGTCTGTCTGTCTGTCTGTCTGTCTGTCTGTCTGTCTGTCTGTCTGTCTGTCTGTCTGTCTATCAGCCCTGTTGTCTGGCCCCGGCCCTGGCCTCCATTTCTGTCTGTCTGGCTGTCTGCCCTGTAGTCTGGTCCCGGCCCTAGCCTGTCTGGCTGTTCTGGCATGTCACCCAACACACACCCGATAACCTTGACTCCACAGAGAGTTAGGGTTGTCAACTCCAGTGTGTGTGTGTGTGTGTGTGTGTGTGTGTGTGTGTGTGTGTGTGTGTCTGTCTCTGGTCTTGTTCTTCTAGCTTTGTGGGACCTAAAATCCCCCAAAGTCCTCACAAGGATAGTAAAACAAGGAAAATTCCCCCTTGTGGGGACATTTCCCATGTCCCCATTAGAACAAGGGCTATTTTAAGTAGGGTCATAAAACACCCCTTGTCTCCATAACCATATGGGTTAGCTGTTAGAAGTTATTGCCCAGTGCTCTGTATTGGATGGTATTATTAACCCCAACCTCCTGTCTAACACACATACCATACAGCACACACACACACACACACACACACACACACACACACACACACACACACACACACACACACACACACACACACACACACACACACACACACACACACACACACACACACACACACACACACACACACACACACACACACACACAGCAGTATCCCACTCAAACTACAGTATGACTGCAGGATATAATCATTAGGGGACTTTCCTAGTTCAGTAGATAGAGGTGTGTGTGTGTGTGTGTGTGTGTGTGTGTGTGTGTGTGTGTGTGTGTGTGTGTATCTGAAGTACCTTACGTGCTCACAGTCAGTCAGATCTTCCATGACTGTGTGCGAGTACGGTATATGTGTGCATGTCAAGAGCTTCAACTGATTTCAATATAGAATGTATGCAGTGAGGATATAATACAGCTGGTTACAGTTACATACAGATACATGCATGGTCTGTTTAGGACATCGCTATGATAACAGAAGGGAGATCCTGCACATACACACACACACTCACACACACACACACACACACACACACGGACACACACTGCAGGCGATGAAAGGGCACATGAAGAAAGGGTTATCAATCAATAGGCTCCAGTGGGTGAGGAACCAGATTGCTAGGACCCCACACTTATGCTTGGAATTGGCTTAGTCACACACAGAACCACAGACACACACACACATGCACACAGAACATTATTCACAACAACCAACTTACTTTCCTTAGTAACTTCTAATAAAGGTAACTAAAGGCAATGAGGACTTTTGTGCATGTGTACTGTATAATCAGTGTGTGTGTGTGTGTGTGGTACTAAGACAAAGTTTTGCTGCTGGGAGACCATTCTGGGGGTTATTGTGACCTATTCCAGGAAGGTTTCACACTCACACTTAGTCAGAGACTCCCCCGGGGGTTACAAGTGGAGGCTTGACATTTAGGCACTTCTCTCTGCTTTGCAGGGACTGAAAAGAGGGGGTGAGATGGGAATACGTGACCGCACACATATACACTGCACACACACACACTGGACACACAAACTCATGGCTATAGTAATGAGAATACACTTATGTCTGTCTGCATTTGTCTACTTCATCTGGCATACACATGCCAAGTGGCGTGTGTGTGTGTGTGTGTGTGTGTGTGTGTGTGTGTGTGTGCGTGTGTGTGTGTGTGTGGCCTGTACTAGGACAAGAGAGAGGGATGACATCCTTCCTCTGGATATAGAGGAAAAAACATGAGTGGGCAGATGGATGGCAAATGGATGGATGGATGGATGTATGGATGGATGTGGATGGATGGGTAGCAACAGGCAACAGGGTGGTGTAATGGACACATGAAAGGATCCATGTTGACACTGAGCAAACTTTTTTGAGGTGCCAATACAAACCACTAGTGTATGTTTTGTCAAGTTTTGTCATGCAATACACCAAATGTATATAACAAAATGCTGTTGGAGTATAACTGTATTAAGTTCCTGTAAGGAAGAGTTTCTATAAAGATGCTATAAGGATTCCCCTTGTTGTTGCAAAGTTTCTGTAAGTCTAGAAAGCCAGACAATTGTGTTTTGACCAATAAGTTCACTCCCTCCCGGTTTCTCCTCTCCTTCTCTTCCCTTCCCTATGTATCTATTTTCTCCCTCTGTGAGACACATCTGGGAATAGTCTTCTCTTCCCCTCCCTATGTATCTGTTTTCTCCCTCTGTGAGACACATCTGAGAATAGTATTCTCTTCCCCTCCCTATGTATCTGTTTTCTCCCTCTGTGAGACACATCTGGGAATAGTCTTCTCTTCCCCTCCCTATGTATCTGTTTTCTCCCTCTGTGAGACACATCTGGGAATAGTCTCTCTCTCTTTCTCTACCTCCCTCTCTGAAGTTTCTATTCACTCCAAGCTTGACCTGGTTCCTTTCCCTCAATGTAATCTGGAAGCATAACCACAATGGGGCACAAAAACACACAACACATACACGGAGTGTAATCCTCACTAGTCTAAAATTGTGTTTACATGTGCGTGTATGTGCAAATGTTTGTGTGTTTCTCAAAAGTGTGTATCAGCTCAAGTACCCGTTTCCTACACACAGGCACCCTGCCACACAAAAGACCAAACAGCACTGGAGACAAAACCTTCCCAAACTATACAGAAAATATTTAGCAACAAATGTGACAGCACTGGTGGCTGAAAAGACCATACGAATGCTATTATAACATTGTTATAAGTGTTAGTTTATTGAGTTTTTTAAATTTGTTATATATATATATATATATATATATATATATATATATATATATATACTGTATATGGTATTTACTTTAGAGCCACATACTCTGTCCTCTGGGGGTATGTCACAACACAGAATCAATTCAATAGCCCCAACTTTCCTATTCTGAATAACTACATATTTTGGGATGATATAAGTGACTCAATCCTCCCAACAAAAACCAATATGAAAGTTTTGCTTTTAATAATGAACCAGAAAACTATCAAGAGCTATATCTGAACGTTTATCAAAGTTAGCTGGCTAACTTAATCCTAACTTAAAGCTGCTGAGTTTAGGGATGCATTATGGGATGCCTCTTGCCAACATTGCCCTAACATTACTACACTTACCACCAACCTACGAATGGATTGAACCAAAACAAAGGGGTGTGTGTCGGGGACACAACAGCCCTCCCTGCCAGAGAGAGTATTGTCTCGGTGGCCAACAGTCACTCTCTACTCCCCACCTCCCCCCCTTCTTGCGAACCCCGGTGGCCCTTGAAGTGAGGCGATGATATCATGTGCCACTTAGATCTCTGGTCGGCCCGGGCCGATTGTTTAGATCTTGCTTTCAGTCCTTCCACAGCTGCCACATTCAATCCCTCCACCCGCCTACTCTCTCTCCTTCTCTCATTCTACTTTAGCCACGTCCCTCAGGCTGGCTTTCATGGTTGCTATAATTAAGATATAAGGCCAATATACCACGGCTAAGGGCTATTTTTATGCACGTTGCAATGCAGAGTGCCTGGATACAGCCCTTATTGCTATTCTAAACTAGTTACTAACGTAATTAGAGCAGTACTACTATTCCATCCAGGTACGTGTAGCATGTACAGTATAGGTGGGCATTAATGGAATACATTCTTGGTTTTAGAGCAGGCTACAGAGGATAGGTAACGGAGAAGGCCAGAGAGAGATAGAGAGGGGAAGTTCTTTGGCAAAGGGCTAATGCCGGAGGCGTCTGCTGTGACAATCTCTGAAGTGGTCTGAACTCCCGTGAGGACACTAAGCTCATAGCTTTAAAGTCCCCCCTCCTGTCCTCCCTCAGGAGCCAGTCAGTCACCGATCCCCAGCAGGCTCCGTGTGCATATACTCTCTGGTCCCACTCTGTCACAACCACAGATGCCCCACTGCCCTCTCTGGGCTGGCCCCAGTGACATGCACAGGGGTTGGGGTTTGCATGAGGACTGAGCAAAAAACAATTCAGTCTGATGACAACTCTTGTTTTGTCGTCATTTATGTCTTGCTCTGGGCAAGTGTAGGCTACTTAAAATAATTTGGCACGCAATACTCAAAATCAACACTCAAAATTAATACTTCAGCAATGTACAATAAATGAAAGAGGGCGTTAGTGTCCATGTGCTTACAGAGCCCTAAAAAGTTAGGCTCTCTGAAAATGTCCTCTCTGTACTTATTTTACACAAAAACAAGGCACCATCAGTCTTCTTAGCTGTGGGAGTTACGATTGAAAGGATTGATACTGTCAATCTGTAGCTGACCAAAGGAGTGAGTCTGTCTGCAAGACACCCACGCAAAAACAAATTATTAACCCAGCGTTAGCATGGAGGAGTAATGCTATCACCAGAAGTGAACTCCCTTTAAAACAGCACAGAGTGGCCATTGGATATCTAACCGGAGCAAGGTTGGGTCTTTGTGTTACACCCTCCTTTGTTTGGTGTCGGTGAAGAAGGTCAAGTACTTTCATTGCTGTGGCTATGACTGGGAAGGTGTAAGATAATAGGACAATACTGATGACAACACTGTGTGCTGCTAGCCTGTGTCTTCTGGTGACAACACTGTGTGCTGCTAGCCTGTGTCTTCTGGTGACAACAGTGTGTACTGCTAGCCTGTGTCTTCTGGTGACAACACTGTGTGCTGCTAGCCTGTGTCTTCTGTTGACAACACTGTGTGCTGCTAGCCTGTGTATTTTGTTGACAACACTGTATGCTGCTAGCCTGTGTCTTCTGGTGACAACACTGTGTGCTGCTAGCCTGTTTCTTCTGGTGACAACACTGTGTGCTGCTAGCCTGTGTCTTCTGGTGACAACACTGTGTGCTGCTAGCCTGTGTCTTCTGGTGACAACACTGTGTGCTGCTAGCCTGTGTCTTCTGGTGACAACACTGTGTGCTGCTAGCCTGTGTCTTCTGGTGACAACACTGTGTGCTGCTAGCCTGTGTCTTCTGGTGACAACACTATGTGCTGCTAGCCTGTGTCTTCTGGTGACAACACTGTGTGCTGCTAGCCTGTGTCTTCTAGTGACTACACTGTGTGCTGCTAGCCTGTGTCTTCTGGTGACTCCACTGTGTGCTGCTAGCCTGTGTCTTCTGGTGACTACACTGTGTGCTGCTAGCCTGTGTCTTCTGTTTTGGGTCACACACACATTCCTGTGTGCAGGAATCTGTAAGAATAACACTGTCGCGCTTTACTATGACAACATGGAGGAGAGGAATGAGGACTGAAAGCAAGGGAGGGGGAAAAGGGGTACCACAGGTTTGAATTTCGAAAGCAATCTTTATTTAAATGTTCATATTGCTAGCAAATCTTTTGTCCCTGTTCCGTAAATTCCTTTAGACTTGAGCGTCATCTTTTTTCCGTCTGATAATGAGATCGAGCGTACCGTAAACTTGTTTTCGAAATGATTATCTTCTCTCAGCGGCCGCATATTAACACCTAGCTCCGGCTGCCAGAGCTCTGCTGGGGTGGACGTTTAAAGGGAAAACGGGAGATAAAAAGCTAGGCCTGATGGGATCCAGATGTGCAGCTGTAGTACTGTACTGCTCGAGCCCCAGTCTCCCTTCAGAGAGCCCTGCACCACAATACGGCCTCCATTCGCATCCCTCTTCTATTCTGCCCTCTTTCAACTATGCTCTCTGTTATCAGCTCTCCTCTATAGCAGCTCTCCTGTTCACTCCTTTCCACTGCCCTAAATCAATCCCCCCCCTCTCTCTCGCGTTCTCTCTTTCAACTCTAAATCACTGTCCCTTCTATCGCCCACCCCTTTTTGTCATCCTCTGCTGTTCAGTGTTCTCTCAATCGATAATCCAACAATGACGTGACGACAACAAAAGGAGCTTTGTTTCTATGAGACTGCTTTGGTTCGGCTGAACTCTTGGCTTCTGATCGGATAGAATTCAACAATGAATACACACAAAACCAAAACTACCAGCCAAAGCCAGAGACGAGGCCACCATTTTGGAACAAAGGAAGAAAGAAAAACAGAAGCATTGGAGAAATGTTTGAAGACAACCCTCTCTGTTGTCTTTCCTTTATATAATCTAGAAAAATATGTAGTGCTGTCAACATGTGTTGTGATATGCCAGCCATTAACACCCTGACCCTATGACCGAAGGATAAGGTAACAACCACATTCAGCTGTTTGGGTCCTTATCTATAGGCATGACTTATAGAACATACTAGAACAGGCTTAACAACAGTGTTATTTTTCTAATCTGCAAGAGCTAAAACAAGACAGAAATGACAACAAGCTGACCTGACCATAAGAAAATGCTACGTCGTTCTATAACAAAAGCAGAGCCTTGAAAGCCATTCAAAAACTATTTGAATCTTTCTAAAACGAAAGCCTTATACTGAATTACTTTGAGGTATTCAAAACCTTTTTCAACCGTTCTAACCCAACAGCAGAGTAATCTCATCCTGTGTCTTGTTTTGAACAGATAAGTTTGGCTCGCGCATTCCCTGAGCCTGTTTAACGATCCGGACTCTTTGGCGTCTAATAGCGTAAATACGTTTCGCTTTAGTGCTTTGACCTAAAAGAACATCACGTTATTGTTTACGGCCAGAGGATAACAAGGAATTAAGAAGTAGTGCTGGATGCATGACATCATCAACTGTAGATGAGTGGAATTGATCTGATAGCCTTCGCTGGAAGCATCTTAATTGAATTTCATAGTGCAAGGTTAAAAGAAGGGCAGAGAGCGAAAGGGAGATGGAGAATGAAGGAAGAACATGGATGAAAAGAGAGGGAGGAGAGAGTAAGAAAGGGATTGATGGCGAGTGTCGGTAGAACGAAACTGACATGTGGAGACAGTGTGTTTACAGGATGTTGGGGAAGCCGCTCTCAAACCCAAACCGGTTCAATATCCTACACTTACACAACCACCCACACACTATCAGATGGGAGAAGGAAGGTATTGGCTTTCCAGGAAACACTGAATACAGACAGTCGAGGATCAATACATCTCCAGAGGAATCAAAGCTACAACTGGGCCTGAATTTTAACACCATCTGCTTGTATGGCCTCAGGACAGGCATGGAGAGTGAGTGTGCAAGTAGCTTAGGGGTTAAGAGCGTTGGGCCAGTAACCGAAAGGTCGTTGGTTGAAATCCCCAAGCCGACTAGGTGAAAAAATCTGTCAATGTGCCCTTGAGCAAGGCACTTAAATGAATTGCTCTTGTAAGTCGCTCTGGATAAGAGCATCTGCTAATTGACTCAGCAAAACCGCATGACAAAGTGGTGTAAGACTGAGGACGAATTGGGTATGAGGCCTGTCTTTAAAAATCGAAGAGAGGAGGGGACCTGCCACAGAAGTCAGTCATTAGCTAATCACAATGAGGGTATTAGGACTGTGGTAGGAAGGGAGGGCCTTTACATTCACTGCAGGTCACAGAGAGGATTTATATAAGTCTTGTGAAATGGCAGAATAGGATCTATAAAGTGAGTGTTGGGAGAAATTCAATATGACAGAAATACCATAATGTAACATTCTCCGCTTTTAAAGGACCAAAGAAAACATAAAAACAGGCACGCATCTCCTCTATTTTACAGAAATTAGATGAACGGCCTGCAATTCTTGCCTCAAACTCACAGTCAATTTGCAGACGAAAACAAAATATAATACTAACATGAAAAAGCCACTCGGCAGAAGCTGGTCGATGGTTCTTGATTGCCAAAGAGGAGCTTGTGTGTTTGGTTTGTAGTGGTGTGTGTATGCTCTGGAGTGAGAAGACAGATTAGCCTTAATCAACTAACAGGATTAAGAGTTGGAGGGATTATATGAAGACACAGTACCGCCACTCTCCAGGCTCGTGACCAGCATTGGCGAAACACGCATGCAGATTCCCAAAATGCCAAGCTGAAAATGTGCCATTCCGTGCCTTGATCAACAGGAACCATGAGACAAACGGCACCCTTGATCGATAGCCTTGTGTTATCCTCCGCATTCAGATATGTATATACTGTCAGTTTAGTATTTCAGAAAGAGGGACTCCATGGCTAAAATCATTTAATGTCTTCAAAGAATAATGTAGGACTATTGACTACTGGTGGTTATCGAGGCATCAAGGGCTAAAGGCTTCAGCATGCTTCAGTGTGCTCGCATACTCCCTTAAAATACCTTCGCTTGAAAAACAAGAAAAAGCGGCAATAGTGCTGTTTGTCCATCTTGAGACGCCATACCCAGTATACACTTCCTCAAAATAGTCTGAATTAATCTAAAATAAGTAAAAAAATAAAATAAAAAACCTTGCCGAAGACATAAACATCATGAAATGTCATCACAATATATGCATTAACTGTTCCAAACTGTTTTCAGATGGGAAGCATACGGACACATTAACAGACAGTTACAGTTAATAATGTTTTTTACGTTTACGAAATAATGGTATACAGTAAGCACCTGAGAGACATAGATGTTGTTGTATGTACAGCGCTGGATATGCGTTAATACTTTTCCATGCACTATTAAAATGTACTTGATAGGCCAAGGCAAACCATTGCTACACTCTATAGTCTAGGACTATATCTCTTGCAGACTGAGAAGTACTGAGAAGTAGGTCGAACAGATCAATTGCTCAAATAGAGTGACTGGCTGGTCATCTCGCTTTCCTTCTATTTGTGTGTATTGGAGGGAATGTTGGCCATGGAAGGAATGTGTCTGAGACCGCGGCATGTGTCCCACTGTGTCCATTGGGGAAAATGCAGGAGGAAAATTATTTTTTACAGTGAAGATCTCTATGGTCTGTAACATTATTATTATACTATCATTGTTCTATAATGGAAACTACAATCAAATCAAATGCAATAAGCTTAAGAAATGTGTATTCAGTATTTTTGTTTACAACTGCCCGCAGCGCACACACACCGGTCTTATTCTTGAACAGTTCTGAAATGCTTGCGAGGGGAGTCCATGTGAAGTCTAGAGCAGTGACTCAAAACCATTCTGTTAGTTTATTGGAAAACAAAGGTATGTTCATATCTACTGCACACTACTGCATATCTACAGATGTAGGATCCTAACTTGATCACTCTTTTGGCCCGCAGGAAATGCAGATGAGCTTTGTGATTTACATAAATTAACTGAAAACCTGCACTAACACACGGTTATGTATTCCACTTTTCATGTAGCCTCATTTTGACCAGCTAATAGCCTAACCATTATGGACTAAACATTAAAATCATGTTGGGGTGCAGGTTTATTTTGCTGCAACAATACAGGTCCAACTACTACTGACTAAATAGTGTATTCAAGGTTCAATTGAATTCCGCCCCTACTAGGCTTGTCCCTATCATTCAAGTAATATTCAGTCTACACTACTACACTCCCTTCCTAATGTGCAGACGACTGCAAGCAGAGCGTAATCAGTGAGGTCACTTTCTACTCTCCTCTGACCAAGTTTTGCTGGTGATTTAGGGCCATAAGATATGGCTACAGAGCGTGTCAGTGAACACGATATGCCCCGTTTCCTTCTGCCAGCACACTATAACTAAGTGCCTGGCATGAAATGGACACCAGTTGCTCTCGCTCAAGCTTCCTCAGATTTTGTACAGTACGGGTGGAGGAAGCAGAGTTGTTGCTCAATGAAACAGCAGATGTGAAATTCAGCGGAGGCCATTATTTTCCCAAAGGACAAGCAGAAGTGTTCAGTTAGCCACAGAGTGCGCCCCCCCTCCAGAACTACACAAGGGAGAAGACTTGAACAAAGAAAATGTATGGATGGACACCACGCTTCACAATCACACACCACTCTCAAAAGGTAATTAGTGTACAGGAACATTGCAGTCATTTAACAGGCATTACTTCCCCCACAGACACTTACAGTTAAAACGTTTTGCAGTATGAGACTACGTAAATTAATTTTGCTTCTCCCAAACCCATCAATTTTTTTCTCTGGTTATTTCAGTTAACTGGTAGCCAGTTTGACCTGTCTGAGCTTTAGAAAAACCCTGATCGTATTGCCGCCTTGGAGCCAGGAGAGAGAATTAGAAAGATGTAGTGAGTCTCACACACAGCTGTCTACAGAGTACATACACACACACACACACACCCCCCCCCACACACATTGTACAGCACATACCCATGGCATTCACAAAAGCCTAACACACTAAAACTATTATCCCAACACAAAACAGCAACAAACATAAAGTTGAGTCAATACTGAAACGGAGACAGCCAAAGTCTCAGGACCAGAGACCCTATGACATTGCCCAGGGGTATTCAACTCTTACCCTACAAGGTCCGAAGCCTGCTGGTTTTCTGTTCTACCTGATAATGAATTGCACTCACCTTGTGTCCCAGATGTTTTATATATTTTTTGGGATACTTTTACCCCTTTTTCTCCCCAATTTCGTGATATCCAATAAGTAGTTACAGTCTTGTCCCATCACTGCAACTCCCGTACGGACTCGGGAGAGGCGAAGGTTGAGAGCCATGCGTCCTCCGAAACACAACTCTGCCAAGCCGCATTGCTTCTTGACACACTGCTCGCTTAACCCGGAAGCCAGACGCACCAATGTGTCGGAGGAAACACCGTACAACTGGTGACCGAAGTCAGCTTGCAGGCGCCCGGCCCACAACAAGGATTCGCTAGAACGCGATGGGACAAGGAAATCCCGGCCAGCCAAACCCTCCCCTAACCCGGACGACGCTGGGCCAATTGTGCACCGCCTCATGGGTCTCCCGGTCACGGCCGGCTGTGACAGCCTGGGATGGAACCCGGTTATGTCCCAGATCTAAATCAGTCCCTGATTGGAGGGGAAGAATGAAAAACTTTTGAGGGACATGAACTATGAAATCACCAGTTCGGCAGTGTGTTATTTGGAATGTAGAACACTCACTGTTTGGACAGCAGTCAACACTGTGACCCATTGAAATCCAATTGAATTGATTACTGTGGCTGGTTCACTGGCTCCATTTTAAAAGCTGTCTTGTACCATTTGGGGGGAAAACAACTAGTGAAGGGTGTAGTGTCTGTTCCATACAACAATAGTGTTTTTAAAACATTATTCAAATCAAATTGATGATGGCTCAAACTCATATCACCTTTTCCTCTAAAGAGGTTTCACTGATGATCATTTATGACTGTTATTAATTTCATTTAATAAGCATAGCATACACTTGTTGAGCATTTTTTTGTAATATTGAAACAGTGATAACAGTTTCCTTGTTCAGTGTCTATGCATTGTGGACCATTATATAGTTTAAACAAATTACTTGTACTAAAAACGAATTAGGGTACTTGTGTTGTTTGAAGGGCTCACATGGAAAACAGACATGTCTCAATGTTGACTCCCTGTACAAATAAAGGATAAATACAAAAGAAAATAAAAACAGCCTATATTATTAAATAATAAACTGTTTCATGTTTGTTCTTCATAAATAAAACATCTAGATTTCACAACGTGCGTTTAATCTTTTTTGGAAAGAAACGGGATACTGACCCGTTTCAAAAGGATGTCGATTACGACTATAGCCTACTAATGGACATGCGCACTTAAATGTATTGGACGTCAATACCTGTCATCGACACCAAGGCAGAGGTAAACAACAAAGCACAACAGAACACAGATCTTATCCTCTTGAACCCCTAGGCTATTCTCGCTTATCAATCATGTGTGGCAGCTTGGATAACAGACCAGTCAACAATCACATTGAAAACCGCACACAAAACTACAGTGCGCCCCAGTGCAACGTAAATAGGTTTTTATTTCGTTACCTCCAACTGCGGAAGGTCAGGGTCCAGTTGGGTGAAGCTATGCAGGACAACGGGGCTCGCATCCCCGGCGACCTCTAGTTTCACCCCGTCCCAGATGTTGCGTATCCTCCAGGTGCTGGCATCGAACATCACATCAGGGGAACCCAGCTTGATACTGCGCCCCTCGCACTGAGCTCCCGTTAGATAAACCATTGGTGTCGTCCGTCGGTATCGCTACAACAACAACAATGTCATATGAAGCCGACACTGTGGTAGTATTCGCCCATGTCTTGCGGGTTCAAACGGCGACACTATTCTTTCTCTCACAAAAGCCCTTGACAAACCGAACACCCAGGAGTATGTTGGCTACTACTGACTGCTCTCTGTGTTTGTATGTATATATGTCTGCTCTGCTCTGCTCCGGGTAGCGGGGACCGAGGTTGTCTGGGATGGCTTGGAAAGAATGGGCCAGTTCGTTTTGTATGGCCCGGTGCCCGGGGTAGTGGAGATTTCACTTAAGTACCAATGGAATGATCTACAATATGCAAACTCCGCTCACTGGGTCACCGGGCCATGCAAAACCAACAACCCCATTCAGCCTGTTCCACAGCTCCTCCCCCCACGCAGTAACGCCTGCCCCCTCTTGAGATGGTGATGTCATTTCGCAGCAACGTGATGAGGACAGAAAGTCGTTCTGTAGGACATAGGTCGTAAACTGTACATCTCTTAAAACGATTCACACCCTTATGTTATCTATCATATGCTGTATTCTTGCACTTCAAAAAGATAGGCTTGAGAGGGCCAGCAACAGAAATGTAAACGGTGCAAAATGTCTCATGACATTTTAACTGGCAAACAGCCCTTGATTTCTATGATCTGTATCCATACCATGAGAGCAATATTAGACTATTTTACCCCTTTTTTATTTGAATATAGGCCTAGCTATAGCTATCCTGCATGCATGCCAGAGCATAAATTGGGATTTTTATGGGCAGCTGTGTTCCCTAACCTTCTATTCATGATCATTTCAAATAAATCTATTAAGCCTACCTACATTAAACTACATCCTATCCTCACTATCCTCCGTGATAGAAACACTGACATATATTAAATTACATGAAAGCATTGATGCATATTTCATCTTCTTTCATTCTCCTTCCTCCTGTCTTTGTTAGTGCTTGTATTTTAGTATTTTATGATGATACGCACTTTGTAACCTGTATTGGAAAGTGCTATTCAAATAAAGTTAGTTTTTATTATTATTATTAAAGACAATGTTTTAAAAAAAACACACGTCTTTCACAGTTTAAAGATTACGCTGTGAAAGTGAAATACTTGACGGAGACAGAAACTAACTCATTTGTTTTGTTGAGTACAAAACAGGGCGACTGCCCCCACACATATCCTCAGCAACGTTTTGGTTGCTCCACTTTCTACATCTGTTTTGCGTTATGTGTGAGCTGAGCCGCCCGACTCACTGCCAGTAAACGCAGGCTGAAAACAAAGTCAGGGAGGCTGAGGAATGCGAAGAGGGAGAATGGAGAGCAGAGAGGGGGTGGAGTGGGTTGGGGTGACTAGGGATGTTGGGGTGCTGCTGTTTTCAGTGAAAAACTAAGGTCATTGGTGCGTTTTGAAGTGAGTATAAGATTTAACTGAGATGTGGTTGTCTCACCTAGCTATCTTACAGAGGCCCATTATCAGCAACCATCACTCCTGTGTTCCAATGGCACGTTGTGTTAGACAGTTTTATTGCTTCTTCAATCAGCACAACAGTTTTTAGCTGTGCTAACATAAATGCTAAATGGTTTTCTAATGATCAATTAGCCTTTTAAAATGATAAACTTGGATTAGCTAACACAACGTGCCATTGGAACACAGGAGTGATGGTTGCTGATAATGGGCCTCTGTACACCGATGTAGATATTCCATAACAAAAACAGCCGTTTCAAGCTACAATAGTCATTTACAACATTAACAATGTCTACACTGTATTTCTGATTGTGTGTGTGGGGGGGGGGGGTTTGGGGGTGTAATGGTGACCCTATTAAAGCCACATCAGCGGTCATGGGTCAAATTCCACGTGACTGTTGAGTTGAAACTGAGCTCTGTAAATGAATGGCACTGATAGGCGATAATAGCCAGACTTGCTAACAGCGCTCAGGTCACAAATGGCCTGGTACTCAACCAATCACATTTCTTTAAAATCAAACACTTTATGATTGAATTGTAATAATCTGAACAATGACAATAAACTATTGATGATGGAAGTTAGAGGTCATATTCCGAAATGGACCTGGGGCTTTCCTACCCAGACCCGATATGCATAAATACATTTTTAAAACATCCCATGGTCTCCGTGGATCTTGTTTCAAACTCAAAGCCAAATACAACGGCAGCTATCTGAGACACATATTTGATGCAAGGCTAATAATTAGGTGGTTGATATGCTGAAACAGGCTAGTAACATCTGAGGTTGGAGCGAAAACATTCAGGAGGGTAGCTCTCCAGGAACCGGGTTTCACCTGTCGCGCAGCTAGAGCCAGTTCCTCAAACAGCTAGTTGATGCGTGGAATTAAATAAGTGTTCTTATAAACCCAGTCATTGCGTAACATTTCCATGAAGATCTGTAGAAACTACTTCTCCAATAGAAATCCCCTATCACGCTAGTAGGCGATGTCATGACGACGTTGGCTAGCTAAGCTAGCCAGCGCATGTGCAGGTGTCAAATCAAATGCACTCTTTCGATATAAAGTTGTTTTTGACAAAAAACCTTTCACAAGGTATCCCCTGTGGACCGGTTCGTACATAAAACATTCTCCATTCAGGCTGCAAAGGCATCAATTTCTTCCTTAACTCGATTTAATAGCGAGAAGACAAAAAAAGAAAATGGGGAAAATATGTGTACTGTCTTTTTGAAACACCATTTTCCGCCACCATGCTAGAGAGGCTAATGCCTAGGAATGCTAGTCCCGGATGTTGCGTATCGCTTTCAGCCAATCAGGTTGCAGCAGTCTGTTTACCCCTGGCTGAACAGCGGGCGCATCATCCGGAAGTAGCATTAGCAACTCGATGCATGGTGGTGGAAAATGGTGTACTGTTCTCTCTTGCTTTAATGGGACAATCAACAAGATTTTTAAAAATATGACTTGATAAGGTAATTGTGTTACCTTATCAAAACCCCCCAAAAGAAGGATCTATTCAATGTTTTCTGTTTTCATAGCAGACTTTGTGAGCACAAGATTTATAGCACGACAAATATATTTGAGCACTACCAATATACCACAGAAATAAAGTGCTCACTCTTCAATGGTATGCACGGCTTCAGCTTTAATTATGATGGGTTCTGCTACTAATCCAATTTCCTCTAGAGGATCAAAAAAGTAATCTGATGTTAGGCAGAATGGCGCTAGGATGGGTAGCTGCCGTTTTACGTGGCTCCTGACCAATTATGCTATTTTATGTTTATCTGAACTTTTTAGGTACATAATGTTTTCCGCCATCGTTTCCTATGACCGAAAAGAGCCTCTGAACATCAGAACAGTGATCACTAACCTCGATTTGGATGAAGATTTCTACTTCAATGAGTCAGCGGTGCAGAATATACTGCTCACCTTGGGCCAGGCCCTAATCCCTGACACTCGGAAGAGAAAGAGACGCGATAATAAACCGCCGCTACCCTCCGTTCTATTGGCGAACGCACAATCACTGGAGAAAAAACTGGACAAGCTCCATTCGAGACTGAAGAACTGTAATATCTTATGTACCTGAAGAACTGTAATATCTTATGTACCTGAAGAACTGTAATATCTTATGTTCCTCTGAGTCGTGGTTGAACAAGGACATAGATAATATACAGTACATCTAACAGTTTTTTCTATACATCGGCAGGACAGAACGGCAGCTTCGGGTATGCTTTGTTAACAATAGCTGGTGCGTGATCTCTAATATTAAGGAAGTCTGGAGGTTCTGCTTGCCTGAGTTAGAATACCTCATGATAAGCTGTAGATCATACTATTTACCAAGAGAGTTTATATTTTTTCGTAGCTGTCTATTTATCCCCACAAACCGATGCTGTACTAAGACAGCACTCAACGAGCTGTATAGGGCCATAATCAAACAAGAAAAAGCTCATCCAGTGGAGGCGCTTCTAGTTGCCAGGGATTAAATTTTTTTTTTAATCAGTTTTACCTAATTTATACCAGCATGTCACCTGTGCAACTAGAGGCGAAAAAACTCTAGATCACGTCCACACACAGAAATGCATACAAAGTTCTCCATCACCCTCCATTTTGCAAATCTGACCATAACTCCTCCATCCTCCTGATTCCTGCTTACAAGCAAAAACTCAAAACAGGAACTACCAGTGACGGACCCAATATGGAAGTGGTCCGATGAAGCGGATGCTAAGCTACAGGACTGTTTAGCTAGCACAGACTGGAATATGTTCCGGGATTCATCCGATGGCATTAAGGAGTACACCACATCAGTCACCGGCTTCATTAATAAGTGCATCGACGACGTGGTCCCCACAGTGACCATACGTACATATCCCAACCTGAAGCCATGGATTACTGGCAACATCCACACTGTGCTAAATGCTCGAGCTGCCGCTTTCAAGTAGTGGGACACTAAGAAATCCTGCTACGACATCCGACGAGCCATCTAACAGCCAATGCATCAATACAGGACTAAGATCGAATCCTACTACGACGAATGACGCTCGTTGGATGTGGCAATGCTTACAAACTATCACGGATTACAAAAGGAAACCCACCCGCAAGCTGCCCAGCGATGTTGTCCCGTGTGGCTCAGTTGGTAGAGGATGGCTCTTGCAATGCCAGGGTTGTGGGTTCAAGTCCCACGGGGTCCAGTACGAAACATGTATGCACTCACTACTGTAAGTCGCTCAGGATAAGACAAAAATGTAAATGACGCGAGCCTACCAGATGCTCGCTTCGAGGCAAGTAACACTGAACCATGCATGAGAGCATCAGCTGTTCCAGATGACTATGTGATTGCGCTCTCCGTAGCTGATGTGGGACCTTTAAACAGGTGGCAAGTGTCTTCACTGACATTTTGAACCTCTCCCTGACCCAGTCTGTAATATCTATAAGTTTCAAGCAGATCACCATAGTCCCTGTGCCCAAGAACGCAAAGGTAACCTGTCTGAATGACTATTGCCCCGTAGCACTCACATCTGTAGCCATGAAATGCTTTGAAAGGCTGGTCATGGCTCACATCAACACTATCATCCCGGACACCCTGAACCCACACCAATTCGCATACCGCCCCAATAGATCTATGGATTACGCAATCTCTATTGCACTTCACACTGACCTCTCCCACCAGGACAAGAGGAACACCTATGTGAGAATGCTGTTCATTGACTACAGTTCAGCATTAAACACCATAGTGCCCTCAAAGCTCATCACTAAGCTAAGGACCCTGGGACTGAACACTTCCCTCTGCAACAGGATCCTGGACTTCCTGACGGGACGCCCCAAGGTGGTGAAGGTAGGCAACAATACATCCGCCATGCTCACCAACAACACGGGGCCCCCTCAAGGGTGCGTGCCTAGTCTCCTCCTGTACTCCCTGTTCACCCACGAATGCATGGCCTCGCACGATTCCAACAGCATCATTAAGTTTGTTGACGACACAACAGTGATAGGCCTGATCACCAATGACCGAGGAGGTCAGAGACCTGGTAGTGTGGTGCCAGGACAACAACCTCTCCCTCAACATCAGCAAGACAAAGGAGTGGATTGCAGACTATAGGAAACGGAGGGGTGAGCACGCCCCCCATTCACATCGACGGGGCTGTAGTGGAGCGGGTCGAGAGCTTCAAGTTCCTCTGTGTCCACATCACTAAGGATCTATAATGGTCCACCAACACAGTCGTGAAGATGGCACGACAACACCTCTTCCCCCTCAGGAGGCTGAAAGGATGTGTCATGGGCCCTCAGATCCTTAAAAGGTTCTACAGCTGCACCATTGAGAGCATCTTGACTGGCTGCATTACCACTTGGTATGGCAACTGCTTGGCATCCGACCACAAGGCATAACAGAGGGTAGCGTGTATGGCCCAGCACTTTACTTTGGCCGAGCTCCCTGCCATCCAGGACCTCTATACCAAGCGTGTCAGTGGAAGGCCCTAAAAATTGACTCCAGACACCAAAGTCCTAAACTGTCACTCTGCTACCACATGTTAAGCAGTACCGATGCACTAAGTCTGGAACCAACAGAACCCTGAACAGCTTCTACCCCCAAGCCATAACATGCTGACCACACCGCTCGCATGCTATTCAATCATTGCACCTACACTGCTCGCACGCGTTAACGAGCGTCTGCTTAGCCAAGCATTAAAATAGAACTTGGTTCTATTTGTGACGCTTGACGCGCTGCAAGTCCCGCCTCTCCCATCTCCTCATTGGTTTTTAGGAGCATATACCCGCGTGGGTGATTGAAAGATGAACTGAGGTCCACACTCCAGTCTAATTGGTGGTGGTAATGCATCTTAAAGTTGGTTGCCAACCGCCATATAAAGTCCAAAGAAGAAGAAGAAGAAGCACGAAGGAGGAAAGATTACTAGAAAGTTTATCTGTGGATTAATTGTCGAAGTAGAGGACCTTGTGAGGTAAAATAACAACCCAATGTTTATATCCCAGGACAAATGATCTAGCAACAGCATTAATGCTTTTTGACCTGTTCCCAAATTAATATAGTTGGTTCAGAGTTCTTTTTGATATTTCAACCTGCGTGTCCTGATCGCGGGCTTGCGGTCTGGTCAGCATGTAAGACTTATAGTTTGGTTAAATAGTTAATCAAATAGCTACTGTACCGGGACTATCTGCATTGACCCTTTTTGAACAAACTTTATTTGGACTCATCACATATGCTGCTGCTACTGTTTATTATCTATCCTGTTGCCTAGTCACTTTATTCCTAGTTATATGTATATATCTATATCAATTACCTCGTACCCCTGCACATCGATTCGGTACTGATACCCCGTGTATATGGCCAAGTTATCGTTACTCATTGTGTATTTATTATTACTTTTATTATTACGTATTATTAGTTTTCTATTATTTCTCTATTTTATTTCACTGTTAGTCTACACCTGTTGTTTGCGAATAACATTTGATTTGATCACCAACTAGACTCTTCCCAGCCATCCCTTAGAGGGCCTAGTGTCAGACAAGGCTGGTCAAATTAACAACATGCATACCGATTGGCTAGTCCTTTCCCCACATGTGCAGAGTTCCACAAACACAACAGGAATTCCTGGGTGAAAACAAGCTTTGGGAAGGGAAAACTTGCAAAGGGAAAATAAACCCAGATGGAGGCCACAGAGTCTACTACTAACCAAATAAGACATGGTTGTCATTTGCTGGGTGGGAAACCAATGTCGTTCACACACTGTTAGCAAATAGTCCCTGCAGCACAACAACGGTGGGGGGCGGGGGGTTAATATTGTAGTCATGATTATGGTGTAACACTGGTGTAGTACTCAGTCCTGGCTCCTGTCGTTATGTAACTTTAATGACAGGGCATAGAGGCTCTTCCCTGTTGCTTTGTGGAGGCTTACTATGGGCTATAATTAGACTCTTTGTCAGTATCCACGGTAACCTGCAGGTGAGGTTCAGAAAATAATTATAGGAAAGACATTTTATTAGATGGCCTGGCTTTTTTGGGATCCCAGAATATTACATTCTTATTATAGCGGAAATAGCTTGTGAGCTACTGCAGTGCTTTTGTTCTGTAGTTTTTATTATTCTCAAGCACTTTATATAATAGTGTGGGGGCTATCAACCTCAGTAATCACCAATGGGCACTGCAGCTATTTCCTCTTATTTTCTGCTCATAAAACATGTTTTTCTGTATAGATGAGAGAAATGATTTGAAAATAGCATGCTTACACACAAATATGGATTCGTGTAAGCAGAATACGCCAATTCCTGGACTAGGAAATACAGTTGTGGCCAAAGGTTTTGAGAATGACACAAGTATTGGTCTCCACAAAGTTTGCTGCTTCAGTGTTCTTAGATCTTTATGTCAGTAGTTACTATGGTACACTGAAGTATAATTACAAGTATTCCATAAGTGTCAAAGGCTTTCATTGACAATGACATTCAGTTTATGCAAAGAGTCAATATTTGCAGTGTTGACCCTTCTTTTTCAAGACCTCTGCAATCCGCCCTGGCATGCTGTCAATTAACTTCTGGGCCACATCCTGACTGATGGCAGGCCATTCTTGCATAATCAATGCTTGGAGTTTGTCAGAAGTTGTGGGTTTTTGTTTGTCCACCTGCCTCTTGAGGATCGACCACAAGTTCTCAATGGGATTAAGGTCTTGGGAGTTTCCTGGCCATGGACCCAAAATGTCAATGTTTTGTTCCCCGAGCCATTTAGTTATCACTTTTGCCTTATGGCAAGATGCTCCATCATGCTGGAAAAGGCATTGGTCGTCACCAAACTGTTCTTGGATGGTTGGGAGAAGTTGCTCTCGGAGGATGTGTTGGTACCATTCTTTATTCATGGCTGTGTTCTTAGGCAAAATTGTGAGTCAGCCCACTCCCTTGGCTGAGAAGCAACCCCACACATGAATGGTCTGAGGATGCTTTACTGTTGGCATGACACAGGACTGATGGTAGCGCTCACCTTATCTTCCCCGGACAAGGTGTTTTCCGGATGGCCCAAACAATCGGAAAGGGGATTCATCAGAGAAAATGACTCTACCCCAGTCCTCAGCAGTCTAATCCCTGTACCTTTCGCAGAATATCAGTCTGTCCCTGATGTTTTTCCTGGAGAGAAGTGGCTTCTTTGCTGCCCTTCTTGACACCAGGCCGTCCTCCAAAAGTATTTGCCTCACTGTGCGTGCAGATGCACTCACACCTGCCTGCTGCCATTCCTGAGCAAGCTCTGCACTGGTGGTGGCCCGATCCCGCAGCTGAATCAACTTTAGGAGACAGTCCTGGCGCTTGCTGGACTTTCTTGGGCGCCCTGACGCCTTCTTCACAACATTTGAACCTCTCTCCTTGAAGTTCTTGATGATCCGATAAATGGTTGATTTAGGTGCAATCTTACCAGTAGCAATATCCTTGCCTGTGAAGCACTTTTTGTGCAAAGCAATTATGTTTCCTTGCAGGTGGTAACCATGGTTGACAGAGGAAGAACAATGATTTCAAGCACCACCCTCCTTTTAAAGCTTCCAGTCTGTTATTCTGACTCAATCAGCATGACAGAGTGATCTCCATCCTTGTCCTCATCAACACTATCACCTGTGTTAACGAGACAATCACTGACATGATGGCAGCTGGTCCTTTTGTGGCAGGGCTGAAATGCAGTGGAAATGTTTTGGGGGGATTAAGTTCATTTTCATGGCAAAGAGGGATTTTGCAATTAATTGCAATTCATCTGATCACTCTTCATGACATTCTGGAGTATATGCAAATTGCCATCATCAACACTGAGGCAGCAAACCTTGTGTAGACCAATACTTGTGTCATTCTCAAAACTTTTGACCACGACTGTATTCTTAATTTTCATCCGGGAAACGGGCCCAAAGAGTACAGGGATACTTGTATACACTCTTATAAAAAAGGGTTCCAAAAGGGTTCTTCGGCTGTCCCCACAGGTACAACCCTTTTTGGTTCAAGGTAAGACTTTTTGGGGTTCCATCTAGAGCTGTCTGTGGAAAGAGTTCTACATGGAACCCAAAAGAGTTCTACTTGGAAGGCAAAAGGGTTCTACCTGCAACATAAAAGGATTATTCAAAGGCTTATCCTATGAGGACAGCCAAATAACCCTTTTAGGTTCTCCAGTTGAAGTCGGAAGTTTACATACACCTTAGCCAAATATAGGACTTGTTTTACTGTGGATATAGATACTTTTGTACCTGTTTCTTCCAGCTTCTTCACAAGGTCCTTTGCTGTTGTTCTGGGATTGATTTGCACTTTTCACACCAAAGTACGTTAATCTCTAGGAGACGGAACACGTCTCCTTCCTGAGCGGTATGACAGCTGCGCGGTCCCATGATGTTTATACTTGCGTACTATTGTTTGTACAGATGAACGTGGTATCTTCAGGCATTTGGAAATTGCTCCCAAGGATGAACCAGACTTGTGGAGGTCTACAATTTTTTTTTTTCCCCCATGATGTTGAGCAAAGAGGCGCTGAGTTTGAAGGTAGGCCTACATCCACAGGTAGCCTATCAGAAGCTTCTAAAGCATTTTCTGGAATTTTCCAAGCAGTTTAAAAAGCACAGTCAGCTTAGTGTATGCAAACTTCTGACCCACTGGAATTGTGATATAGTGAATTATAAGTGAAATACTCTGTCTGTCTGTAAACAATTGTTGGAAGTAGATGTCCTAACCGACTTGCCAAAACTATAGTTTGTTAACATGAAATCTGTGGAGTGGATGAAAAAATTGTTTTAATGACTTCAACCTAAGTGTATGTAAACTTCTAAGAGTGTAATGGAGGAGATGGAAATGGAAGAGCATTTCTCCCAGTGTCACCTCACTTCTTCTTCAATTACTACACTGTTAAATAGAATGGAATCCAGGCATAATTCAAATTCTTATTTACAATGACTGCAAAACCCAGACAACGCTGGCCCAATTGTGCGCCGCCCTACGGGACTCCTAATCAGGGTCTGTAGTGATGCCTCTAGCACTGAGATGCAGTGCCTTAGACTGCTGCGGCTCTCGGGAGCCTTTGTAAATAGAATCAGATGCATTGCCTCTGTAATGATCAAATAAGATCTATACTTTGAAGCTACAGTAATATGCTTGATCTTATGTAGGTTATATCTCTCCTTGTGAGGACAAAGACACATACTCACAGTCCCAGACACACACATTCATTACAACATCCTCATTCACACATCTTAAAAATGAGATACTGTGGATATTCAGTGTCATATAAAAATAGTATGATAAGTTCAACACTTTTAAAGACACTCCCAAAGTAATGCAGACGGATTAAACATGGAACTCACTTTTTCTCTCTCACTTTCTCTCCTTCTCCCCCACCCTCCTCCCTCTCCCCCTCCCTCCTCTTTCTCCCCCTCCCTCTCTCCTTCTCCCCATCCCTCTCTCCTTCTCCCCCTCCTGGTTGAGAAGTGTAAATAAGTTGTCATTAGAAAAGTGGTGATCAGCAGAGAAGATACTGGAGATTACAGAGACTACAGAGTAATGAAACAGGAGCTGATAAGAACTCCACGGGGGAAGACAACGATACAGACCCCCAATTTCCACCTCTTATCTCTGGGACACCACATCCGTGAACAGAGCCTGGCTGGTACTATAGCCGGGCGGGCTTGGGAAATGCAGAGGAGTTTTGGCAAAAGCCTGGTTGTCGGAGGAAATAAAAGTAACCACTGGGAAATTAACCAAATAAGATGATTGGAAATGATCTGGTGATTTCCCAAACTTGAGTGTTGTGTCAAAACAGAAATACCAGTCCAAAATGTTTAGCTTGTCAGCACTCAAGTTTTCAAGATACTGTATGTAACTTTCAAAATACAGAATTCTGTATCTGTATTTTGAAAGTTACATATCTTGAAAACTTGAGTGACATGAAACAATGACATGAAACCTTTAAAGTGGCACTCCAGTCTCCTTTTCACCTCATTTACCAACTGATTTACTTAACAAAAGCTATCTCAATAGGTGGTCCAGGTGGTCCAAGCAATGAATGACATAGCACAATCCATAGACATTCTAATTTTTTGGGTCGACTTACAGGGCAAAAGGAGAAACAAATTCAGTCAAAGCTGGGAAATAATCCTCATTTTTCTACTTAGTGTTATCACTCACTAATAGCACCTTCTCTTTCTAGAACTCCCTTACATCAATCATATATGACCCCTGACCTGTGCAAGTGATTTGCACGCAAAGAAGTTACCAAAGAACGGCAGACACCTCTGAACCTACATCAACCGTTCCGACAATAACTTACATTGTGACAAGTTTTAGTTCATTAAGTCAAAGTGGCACTAGCTCATGTTTTGTATTGTGTTGCTTGCTACAATGCTACCCAGTCCTGATGCTATGAGTATCCATGAAAGGCTGTTGTCTTGTACCATGTTATTAATAGCATTAGTGCACACATAAATACAGCTCCATTCTTTCTCCTGGCCAATAAGAATAAAGCGCTTCACTTAGGACCTGCCTGAGTGGGCACCCTGACCTGTTGCCATGGCGTAACCATGCTGACCAAAGCCCAAAAGGGCGGCCTGACATGATAGGCTGTCTCTTCCCCACCCCCTACCCACCAACCGGTGTTAATGTATAGTGTACATATTCAGCCATTCACTCATACTATGCAATGCCTTTTTATAGCTTTTTGCACTCCATACTTCTTCTATTTCTATACTTTTTCATACTGCCGCACTATGTGTCATGTATCGTGTATGTCTTTTGTGTATTTTTGTTCTGGCATTTTGCACCTGACCTGTGTTTTTCGTTGCTGCTTGACAAAGTAATTTCCCTTCGGGGATCAATAAAGTATCTATCTATCTATCTATCTATCTATCTATCTATCTATCTATCTATCTATCTATCTATCTATCTATCTATCTATCTATCTATCTATCTATCTATCTATCTATCTATCTTACCAATCCTACCACTCATCACAGTAAATTGACCTAGGATCAGAGAAATAGTACATAAGTGAAAAATCCTCACACCACTGTCCAGGTAATGTGCACACTATAGAGTGCATATTGCAAGAACAAATATCAGTTTGAATATGCGTTCAATCCATCAACAATCAAAGGTGAACTGGAGCATATTACTCAAGCATATCATATACAGTCACAACAGATTCCCACACTACCACTGTCCTGGCTGTGCAGTCAGTGATCCCCTCTCAGTCTCCACACCAGACACCTGCAGTCAGTGATCCCCTCTCAGTCTCCACACCAGACACCTGCAGTCAGTGATCCCCTCTCAGTCTCCACACCAGACACCTGCAGTCAGTGATCCCCTCTCAGTCTCCACACCAGACACCTGCAGTCAGTGATCCCCTCTCAGTCTCCACACCAGACACCTGCAGTCAGTGATCCCCTCTCAGTCTCCACACCAGACACCTGCAGTCAGTGATCCCCTCTCAGTCTCCACACCAGACACCTGCAGTCAGTGATCCCCTCTCAGTCTCCACACCAGACACCTGCAGTCAGTGATCCCCTCTCAGTCTCCACACCAGACACCTGCAGTCAGTGATCCCCTCTCAGTCTCCACACCAGACACCTGCAGTCAGTGATCCCCTCTCAGTCTCCACACCAGACACCTGCAGTCAGTGATCCCCTCTCAGTCTCCACATCAGACACCTGCAGTCAGTGATCCCCTCTCAGTCTCCACATCAGACACCTACCAGGTGGTCCAGTATGAGAGGAACATCCAGCATACACATCATCATGGGCTGGACCAGGGCTCGGTGGAGGCTGAAGGGGGACTTGGACCCCATGCTGCCCCAGGGACAGTCTTGGCTTGGGCTTGGGTAGTGGCAGGGCGCTCCTGGCTGGGGCTGTGGTCCTCCAGCTCTCAGAACCTACTAGGCATGGAGGTCAAGGTGAAACACTGCCTCCCTCACTGCTCGCTATTGGTGGAAACAAGAGTGCTGAAGCTGAACCAAAGGGATCTCTCCTCCAAAGGGATCTCTCCTTATGAGTCTTCTGCTGCACTTTCCTTTATCTATTTTCCTCACTTGTTGTTTTCCAAAATAAACGAAGGGGGAAAAGTGTCATAAGTAGACCAAGAAGACTCCTCTTCTTCCTACTCAGACTCTCTCTTTCTCTCTTCCTCGTCTTTCTCTCTTCCTCGTCTTTCTCTCTTCCTCGTCTTTCTCTCTTCCTCGTCTCTCTCTCATTCTCTGTCACTCTCTCTCCTTGTCTTTCACTCCTTCTCCGTCTCTCTCCTTGTCTCTCTCTCTCTCTCTCTCTCTCTCTCTCTTCCTTGGTCTTAAAGTTGCCGTAAGATCCTTATGACACGCTGCTACACATTAGAGCCCGCCTGTCCACTACTTTGAGAGAGACACACACACACACACACACACACACACATTCTAAACCTTAAAGGAGTGCTGGGTTGTAGGAGGCGAATCAGTGAGCAGGTACTCCCCACTCCCTCTCCTCTCTGAACAGCTGCTGATAGAAGGCTATGGAGTGTTACTGGAGAGCTTGTGTGTGTGTGTGTGTGTGTGTGTGTGTGTGTGTGTGTGTGTGTGTGTGTGTGTGTGTGTGTGTGTGTGTGTGTGTGTGTGTGTGTGTGTGTGTGTGTGTGTGTGTGTGTGTGTGTGTGTGTGTGTGTGTGTGTGTGTGTGTGTGTGTGTGAATATTTGTACGAGCCAGGGGCGAGAGAGAGACAACTATTAATGATTGAGTACCAGAGAGGGAAGAGATGGCTGTCGGCTGAACAAGCTTCTATGTGCTTCCTTTTCCAAGGGACCTCTGTTGCCAAGGTCAGTGGTGATGCTTCGTGTGTGCGATCATCTAACACAGACACACACATCTACGACACAACAAACAAATCATGTATGTGTGTAGGTGTGTTCTGAGGGCCATGGCTGACCAGTTTAAGAGCACTGCATTGCTCAATGTATGCATGAGCATGGAATACATGTCAGCAGGCTCTTTCCACTGCACACAGCACACGGCTGCTATTCCTGTTATATCACGTGTAAGGTTACCTGATGGCATGCCTGAACCGTAAAACACCACGAGATCAGCCACTGAATTCAGAAGTCACTGTTAAAGTATAATAACACAGGACAAGGTGCCTCACAAATTCACAAATAAGTACATGGAGACACATTTCACCTGCTCTTAAAAATGTTTTGTAAGCTTGAGATTAACCTTAATGCTACACAAAAGCATAACTGGGCCACAACAACAGTCTGGGGTAGGGGGGGGGGGGTTCATCCGGGGTAGAAAGAAATATGGGGGTTGATCTGGAATGTGCATCCAGGAGGTCCAGTGCGGAATATGTACGGGGTGGGAACTAGCTCCACAGTGTTATTCAAGCTATGACTCACAGTTTTATCCCCTGACCGGAACGTGATAAATGACTGTAATAAAGGAGGCTTACTCCATCTAAACGCTTTGCTCTTTTGAAAATGTGCCTCTGCCAGACGCTTCTAATGATTATCAGTCTGATATCCCGCCTCGGGGGGAAATGGCGACATTAAGACGAATGCGGTATCACACATAGACCAGACGCGCTTTCTTGTCACATAACAAATGTCAAATTCCCTCGCTGGATGATAGCTATAAAGTCTGGCGCAAAGCCGGTTGTCAGGATTGTGTTTATTCACCTGTCATCAAAGCTTGAGGTGGCAGTACGAAGCCAAACAAGGATTTAGATCAGAGAGTCAGTGCCAAGGAGCATGGGGATCAAGGGAAAGACGGCAGTTATGATGGTGAGAGCAAACTAAACGTATAGCTGAGGTGAAAAGGTCAAAGAAGGTAGTGGATATCTAGAGAGTTTATGGACAGAAACAGTAATGGTTGGACAAAGAAGAGATCAGGAAGAAAATATGTATGTGGAAGCAATCCGACAATGGAGGGGAAATGCATAAACTGACAGTAAATAGAGTGCATGCAAACAAAGGATGGCTGAGAACGCAGACAAACAATTGACAAACCAAGGGTAGAGACAAAGAGCTTGGGGGTAAGACGGAATCTGTGCACCGGGTATGTTAGGAAGCAGCAGCAGAACCGATATTAAGACGCAGAAGCCAAACTCAGCCGACGCCGCGGAGCTTCCGTCGCTATGGAGACAGCCGAGCACTCATGCGTACTACCAACCCTGCCCGTGTGAGTTCTGACAGCCGGCCAAGACACCAAGGCACTCCTCCAAGATGTCTCATCCTGCTTTACAAAATGTTGGTAAATCTCCAAAACCTTTTAGGCAGGTAGCCACCTCTCTTGTCTTGACCATGTTGAGCCTGACAAGGGGGAGTGCTCACTGGACCAAAAGCAAATGCTCCCGGAGCATCAAGGAGAACCCAGAACAAATGTTTAGGGAATGTTCTTTAAACCTCTGTAACCTATAGCACAAGTAAGATTCTGGCATATTACTGAAGTCTACAGTAAAAATAAATAGCAAGGTACAGGAAGACCAAAGTGTTTGGGCTCCCATGTCATGTGACAGGAAGTGTGGAGGATCTGGGGTCTGTTCAATGGATGATAAGTCAACTCCACTTCCTGTGGGTTATATGCTCTGTCCCATATTTATCTCCAGCTCTTTGCCTGATACCCCTTCGATAGAAAAATAAGAATATGGCTCCACCTACACCTATGGAGGTGTGACGATGGGGATCAGTCACATCTCCATCATCATGTGTTCCTATCTGCATTTCACTTGCTGAGTGTGCTGGACACATCTTCCCCCATCCATACAGAAATGTATCACGTCAACACTAAAAGGAGGATCACATTTAATTGCATGAGGACATGCTATATGCTTCACAACTTAATCCAAAAGTACATCAACACAGTGAGACAGCGGCTTCCTTCAGGGAAGCCCAGATGATGGAGGGATGGAGCAGCCTCCTTCCTCTCTCTGACAGACGACAGAGAGGTGTGTTTGACCCACGTCTACTCAACTGGATGGAGAAAATGGTTGCTGTGTCAAAGAGCAGCTAAACCAGGATTTGACAATGACGCAAAACAAGCGCTAGGCTACACACACCACCTCCTTTGTTTACATACTGTCCCTGACTGGCCAGGTGCAGCGACTGGCCAGCTGCCATGGCAACAAAGTGACCATTCCCTGTCCCTCCTCCTTAAGACACAATAGGCAGAGAGATATTTCTCGAGGCCTCATTGGCAGCCCCCCGTAATTACATCTTTGCTATTCACGTCATTCTTTGTTAGAACGGGGACGATGACTTTCTAGCTACAGGCATTTTCCTGTCTCATGTCAACTCTTCGTCATGTAATAAATACCAAGACGTCTGACTAGGCCTATATGACACGCATTCATGTGTTTTGTCTCAGGGAAGACCACTCGGGGGTCCTCCCAGCCGCCTGAGCACAAAAGCTTATCCCTGTTGAGAGGCTTTCAACAATTAACGAGCGGCGCGTCTGACTGGCAGAGTGGAAAACAACTGTCTGTCAGAGGGATGGAGATGGGCTCACAGCCAAGAAGCTTCTCAGCAATCTGACGTCCTGATCCCCTGATCCCCTCTGTCTCCAGAACAGTCTAACAAACCGCCCCTGCACAGGAGAGGCCAAAGGTCAGGAGTCTGGTCAGGGGTCAAAGGTCAGGGGTTGTTATAGAGCCCGAATGGAAACACACAAAATTGCAATAACCCACGGACGTGTCTTGCAGCAACAACAGATTATAAGACTATGAACGTCCTTTAAAATTCGAGACTTGACTGACTTGTTTAAAGACTTGAGACTTGACTCAGAGTCGTGCTCAATGACTTGAGACTTGACCCAGAGTCATGGTCGATCACTTAAGAGACATAGGATGACTTGAGAGACTTGAGTCTGACTCGTCCTCAAATGCTTGAGACTTGACTCAAACTTGCCTAAAGTGACTTATGGAAAGGTCATAAACATTCTCACTGATATGCAGTGCAAGATGATAAATCTATCAGGACCAATCTCTCTCCTTATAGCGACATGTGTTTCGATGAATTGTGGTTATTATTGTGTCATAACTCGATGTACATGTCCTTTGACTCTGAGACTTTGTGTGCCATAGTGAAACAGGGTGGGCTTTGGACAAGAACAGCAGATATCCTCCCTCTTCCACCTCAGCCTTTACTCCCCTCTGTTTACCTTTTCTCAGCCAACCACTGACAGATCCATTGTCAGGTTTCAGAACAAGCACAATGAGGAGAAGAAGTCACAGGGTCTGGCGCCAGAAGCTGAAATGTTAGCTCCTAAAAAAGGCAAAGTGGGAGGTTGGTGCTTTATGTCCTTTATGACGCATGATACCATGATCATCCTCCCTCTACCTTTCATAGTCTGCAAGTGATCCCATCTGGTCAACCCCTCCGTGAATGTTCCTCCATTTGGCTCTCATCACCCTTAATTCAGGACGGATACTTCCACGCCCTATCCTTGTACTGTACAGTACACACTGTCCATGCTGTACACAGCCATAAAGGATGTGCTTCCTTGAGCCCTCAGCAAAGGAAGCATGATAGAGGGGAAACATGACGATAGTGGTTGATTTCATTTATGGGGTTAGCACAGAAAACAGGACTAAGATTTAAACCAGTGTTAAACCCTGCCAGATACACTTGAGGGGAACACTGCACATAAACTTTCCACCCGTCTTCATGGGTCCAGTTACACTCACTCACTACTCCAACCTTAAATTCATGCATATTTGTACAATGCTATAATTTGCACAAAAAATGTGTATCAATGTCAAAACACACACAAACACTTTATATACAATTATAGCATTGCACAGTTTGATTGGTGCATAACCAATCAACCCCATGGCTCAGTCTTATCGACCACCATTATCACACTGAAGCAAAGCATGCCCCACCGCTTCCATGGCAACGAGGGAAAATAAATAAATTATGTCACTGCTATATGTTACCGCAGAGAGGCAAAAATTGGAACGAAAAGATATAAATACTCCAAGGCATTAATAGTATCTACTTTCTACCAGACCATAATAAAGCATCAGCGGCAGATGTTGATTATGATGTAGCAGATAATTAAATGTGGAGGTTTTTCTAATCAAGACATGGCACATCTGGTGCGTCCTGGACCACCATGCATAGCCAATCAAGGCGACAGCGCGGCAGACACGCACACACACACACACACACACACACACAAACAGAGCCTCGGTCGTGACACTATTGTTAGTGGCAAATTACCTGTGTTCTGTTGGGCATCGCCTACCGTCTGTGAGAGGGGTGTAAACCAGGTGCAGCCTATCATTCAATTAGCAACCAAGGGACAGAGGCACAAATGAGCTCAATACTCTGGAGGAGAAGCCTCACCCAGCACTCCATCAGGCCTTTTCAGAAGGAAGGAACAAAGTGAGAAAATGGGATGAGGCTCTGAGAAATGCATCCCAATACTATAAAATAGACTCAGCACAGTGATAGTGAATATCATGGATAGTAATTGCAAATAGTAGTTGCTACATTATCTTCTCAGTAAACATATTATCTTGAATCATGTCTCTTTGCCTCATCCATACAGCTAATAACATCACAGTTGGTGTCAGCAGTGGGATCTAGCACTGCAGGTATAGTCACAACAAATGAAGTACTGACTACACTCTTAATAAAAAGGCTTCCAAAAGGGTTCTTCAGCTGTCCCCATAGGAGAACCCTTTTTGGTTCCATGTAGAACCCTTTTGCGTTCCAGGTAGAACCCTATTTGGGTTCTATGTAGAACCCTCAGTAGAAATGGTTCTACATGGAACCCAAAAGGGTTCTACCTGGAACCAAAAAAGTTCTACCTGCAACCAAAAAGGGCTCGTCAAAGGGTTATCCTATGGGGACAGCCGAAGAACCCTTTAAGGTTCTAGATAGCACCTTTTTCTTCTAAGAGTGTGCTAACTAAATAGGTTTATGTTAGGTCAGGTAAGCTAAAGTATGACAAGGCACAGTGAACCAAGGTTAGGTGCTTGAGGGCAGGAAGTAAAAGGAAATACTTAGCAGGATAAAGGTTTGGGTTAATGGGAGGAAATCAGAGTAAGAGATGTGAAGCTTCACGGCTCCTAGATCTGAAGTGGCGGGGTCTCATCAGGGAAATGAACTCTCTGTCAATGACGACGTGGGCAAAATACAATCAATCTAAATGTGTAAATTAACCAAGCCTAGGATTACAGTACAACAGGCGCTTGGAGAGGAGGGGAGAGGATTGAGGTGCATGTGTAAGCATGAAACACACTGAGAATCTGACTGCCGATAGACTAACCATACTATCACAGTGGAAGGCCGCTCCTTCTCTTGCTAGAACAAAGCGGTACCTGCTGTGTGCTGACCCAGTAGCGACGAACCTGGCATTTCTAATTGTAGAATCGCAATGCTAGTCAGTGGCCAATAATTTTACTTTGAGCCAATCAGAGAGCAGAAACTCCCATGTGGGGAGGCCAACAGGAGTGACAACATTTTCTCTGTAAATCCATGGTTAAATGTCATGAGCCAGTCACATTTCATATGCAATGTAGGCTATGGGATCGTAGCTGGCTAAGTGCACAGACACAATGCACACATCACTAAATTCTTCCTCCAAGCTAGCTAACCATGGGGCTCCCGAGTATCACATCTGGCCGTGATTGAGTCCCATAGGGCAGCGCACAATTGGCCCAGGTTTGGCCAGGGTAGGTTGTCATTGGGCTGGTAACACCGGGGCCCTGTACAAAAAGGGCCAGAGCCAACTCTACTTTCTGAGGAGGCTCAGGTCGTTCAACATATGCAGTAAACTACTGCATACTTTCTACCAGTCTGTGGTGTGCTGGGGCGCCAACATAACATAAAGATGCTTCTCGGGTAAATAAGCTGATCAGGAAGGCTAGCTGTGTTCTGGGGATTAGCCTTGACAGAGGAGGTGGCGGAGAGAAGGATCCTGGCCAAACTGCTGGCCCTCATGGACAACGTCACCCACCCTCTGCATGCCATGGTTATGATGCAGAGGAGCACTTTCAGTCACAGACTGATCCCACCACAGTGTGCCAGAAAGGAGGGTTGTTATAGAGGTCTTTCCTGCCGGCGACTGCCGCTACAGGAGGTCTTTCCTGCCGGCGACTATTAGACTATTTAATGCCTCACCAGGGTGCCGTGCCGTCGGCAACATAGACCTGTAACTGTTGGGGTGTTAGGACCTAGTTTAACAAATAGGCATTCATCCGTGAGTAACTCTCTGGTCTGTAATCACTTATTCACTCAGGACTTATTCATTCAGCACTCATTCATTCAGGACTGTATATACATATTCATGTACAGTTGTTATATCATATCACGTGCAATATTGTAAGTAATTCTTGGACTGAACTTACGTAGTCATTCACTCAGGACTGCATATTAGTATCCTGTCAGTTGTAACTTTTTTCATTGCTTTTAGTATACTGAATGTGCAATATGTGCATTTATCTGTAATTAAACCCTGTACTAAGGACTGTATTTTAAGGGAATTATTATTATTACCCTAAATTATATCATACTCACATTTAGCTATTTAAGTGTCTCTTCCTGTCATTTACCTGTACAGTCAATGTAACCATGCTAATATTTACTTACCTGTTCATTTAACCAGAATGTATATTAAGAAAACTATTATTACCCTCACTTATATCATACTCACATTTAGCTATTTAAGTATTTCTCTGCCATCGACCTGTATAGTATAGTTAACCATGCAAATATTCCTTATTTATCTATATCAATTTGCAATATCTTTTATCATTTTTTCACCTAACACTGTAACAATGTATAGTGTACATATTCAGCCAATCACCCATACTATGCAATGCCTTTTTATAGCTTTTTGCACTCCAGACTTCTTGTATTTTTATACTGCCGCACTATGTATCATGTATCTGTCTTTTGTGTATTTTCGTTCTGGCATTTTGCACCTGCCCTGTGTTTTTTCTATCTATCTATCTATCTATCTATCTATCTATCTATCTATCTATCTATCTATCTATCTATCTATCTATCTATCTATCTATCTATCTATCTATCTATCTATCTATCTAAAGAAGAATTTGTTCTTAATTGACCTTCCTAGTTAATAAAAGACTGGCAGTGTGGGATTATGGAGAGTGAATTAAATTGTTTCTTTGTCATCTTGCTAGGTAGTTAACGTTTTAGAGAGAGAGAGAGAGAGAGTGTGTGTGTGTGCTTGTTTTGTGATTGATATTGAAGGTTAAATCAGTGAGAGTGAGGGGGTGTGCATAATAATATGTGTTTGTGAGTGTATAGATGTCACCAGTGACAGAACCAATCTGTATAACACGTTCAAGCCAAACCAAACAAATCAAACGTACCCAATCAAAACACACCAAAGCAATCAAACACATTGACCAGGCTAAAACTAGCCTTTTAGCATATTTCCTTTCCGCAGTTTCAGGCAGCTCTATGATAACTCCATGGACAACTACAAAACGACTTCTCTCGGTCCTAGCCTACATGGTGATGACAAAACAGCTTCGGCCTCTCGCGGTCACTCGCACTAACATCCAGGCACAAACAACAACTAGTGTCCCCTCACATTGTGACAGCGTGACCTTAGGCTGGTGACCATAGGCCAGAGCCAAACAGAGAGAGAGACTCCATTCAACTCCTCGTATTGTCCACTTGCCAAAGGAAGTGGCGTTTACCCGCCCTCACGTTCTACATGATTGCACTCCTTTGTCTGCCGATGAGTGGTAATGGAGGCAAAAAAACTCAAACATGAACAAAGGTCTCGACAAGTAGACCACGCGCAGCTATGAGAAACCACGTTAACGGTTGATTGTAACGGACAGAATGACAAATTGTGTGCGGCCATTGGCAAATGAACCGCAAGTGTCTCTCGTGGTTCTTGGTTGCTCATCAGCTACATTGCTGGTAATTAGATCATATTCACATTGTTGACGTTGAGTTCATTATAATGAAAGAGAGGGGAGGGGGATTATGGGAAGGTGGCTGGCTGGCCCTTTGTGACATCATCCCCTGTAGTGGTTGGTTGGGGGAGTTGTTGATGATGATTGATGAGGGCAGTGTGTCATGTGACTTGCCATAAAGCACGGCTGACTGTCAGGCCCTATTCCTAGAGGAGCTGACGCCATAGAATTACAATGGGTAGAAAATATATTACAATTCAAATCCATGTTCCGTGATGTGTGGGTTCGTGGCTATATTGGGTGTACTATTTGGACTGTTTGGTTAATTGATGGTTATCACATTCCTATTCTGAAATTTGTTTTGTATATGTGTTCTCTGTGGCCATTGCAAGGAATGCATAAATGTGCACAATGTACAAACAGAATGAACTCACTGACAATTGGTAATATCACGTTCACCAAATCAGCATGATACTGTGAAAAGCTGTGAAGTTCATTAACCTTATTCATTGTGATCATTTTCCCATTACTCATGTACTTCGGCTTTCATTTCACAAAGCAGAGGTTTCATGTCCTGTGAACACATGCAACTTTTTTTTCAGCCTGTAACGTTCTTCTCTGGGGAAAAAAACAAGCTCACACTGTAAACTAGCGGTTCTCACTATTCTCCTCTGGGACCCCCAGTCGTTCCATGTATTTGATCATCAAGCCCTAGACGAGGTGAATCAGGTGAGATAGTTCAAGGCTACAACAAAGTTGTGAAACTTCTGGGGGTCACAGAGGAGAGGTTTGAGAACCACAGCTGTAAACAGTTGGGTCGGCCAACAATTCACAGGAGTGACAGAGACACCTACTGGACATGCTGGGTAACACAACTATATCTCAGCTGCTTCCAATGTATTGTCCAACTCACACCCAAACCTGAAGCACCTTCCTCATGTTAACCCAAGCAATAGAAGATATGTAGATAGTTAACTTATGTAAATTATGCTCAGGAGCTATTTAAGTTGTGATGGTCACATAAATTCATTTAAAAAAAGATTAAAAAAAGACTACATTTGTGTGACCCTTTGAAGAATTCAATACAGCCATCCTTTTCAGGTCTTCTCCTATATTTCACTAATATTTGAAGGCAGTGCGACGGCAGAGAGTAGAGTTCTGGCTAAGTGAATTGGAGGACTCCCTATTTTCCCCCAGTGGTCCAAGCTGGGCTGTTTGCCAATCGGGGCTTAGGTCCACAGGCTTGGCTGTCTAACCCGTTAGCATAGCAACGATCTCGCAAGGGGGCCGCAGAGGACACAGAGAGTGTGATCTGTTTTATAATGGCTAACCTAAAGTTTATGGTCACAGTATACGGTACATAGGCTACCATTCATAAAGTCAGACGCACTAGTACTAGGCTACATGCGTGCACACACTGACAAACACAAGCACACATATTCTCATAACCGAAAGTTTACTGCGGGTCACAGACAGCAGTGTCATCTCCATTTCCTGTGTCATATTACAAACACATTATAAGTGGTGGTCCTACAGTGCTTCCTGTAACACTCACACGTACGCGCGCACCCACATACACGCACACACACAGCAATACTTTGGTTGCACAGAGACAGACTGATCTGGCTGGGGTGAATGGGTGTGCTTGGCTGCACAATAAGACTGATCTCCAATCAGACAAATCGTATTAAAGAGAAGCAAAGCAGAAAGAGCCCCGGTCTGTAAGATTTCCACTCATTTTAACTAATGAAATAGCCTACACCCCTAAGGCTATGTCTTATTGAGTCATACAACAAACAAAAAAACTATTACTGCATTCATGTTTTTGTTGTCGTAGACTTGCAGAGTGTGGCTTTAAAGACTAAAGGAACAGTGAGAAACAGAGATTGGAAGTATAGCTAATCGAGGACATGACGTTTCTGAAAAAGTGTCTGTCTATCGATCTCTCCCGGATACATTCCAACGCGGCATCTGTCTCTCTACAATCTTATCTGTTATTTATTGACCTGACTCTGGCTCAAGCCCAGTGAGACTTCGCAATCTCACACCTCCAACTCTCTGCTACCTATTAGTTCCCATTCAGACTGCCAGAGAATGAGACCTAAACTGAAACTGCTTCCCAGTTCCCTCGCTAAGTTAGGTAAGGGTCTAGCTATGGAGACGTGTACTTTACCATACTAAGGCCTCAAGGTGTGGGTATATCCAGCCTGGTCTCAGAGCATTTCGTATTATTCTGTATGTCAATACGAGACACTCCTTAGTATTATATGTTACATTTCGTATGGTAAGTATTCATTTGTAGATGTCCGTCACCCATTTTGAATGATATGCTACGAATTA
Source organism: Thymallus thymallus (assembly GCA_023634145.1). NCBI lineage: Eukaryota > Metazoa > Chordata > Actinopteri > Salmoniformes > Salmonidae > Thymallus > Thymallus thymallus. Next base: position 9,402,214 of record CM042403.1, on the reverse strand, counting down.
CAATTTGCATTATATGTTATGAATTTACAAAACGTACAATATGTTGCAAATTTGCTAAATGTACAATATGATACGAATTTGCAAAGCGTATGATATGTTACGAATTCTAACGTTAGCTAGGCTAGGGGTTAGGGTTAGGGGTTAGGGTTAAGGTTAGGGTTAAGATTAGGAATTAGGTTAAAAGGTTAGGGAAAGGGTTAGCTAAAAGGGTTAGGGTTAGGGTTAAGGTTAGGAGAAGGGTTAGCTAACATGCTAAATAGTAGCAAAGTAGCTAAAAAGCAGTAAGTAGTTGAAAAGTTGCTAAAATGCTAAAGTTGTCCGTGATGAGATTCAAACTTGCAACCTTTTGATTGCTAGACGTTTGCTTTATACGCTCCGCCATCCATCCATCCATCCATCCATCCACCCACCCACCCCAACCAACCACCCTACTTAAGTAAACATCTGCCTTATGTAACCATACCAAACGTAACATATCATACTAATTTGACGGTCCCGGATTTACTTCTACTATGTTACTTCAAGTCTATGAGACCAGGCTGGTTATCCAATGTTGCAGTACTGCACCCGCTAATGTCTTGTGGCCATAAAATACAAGTCCTCCAAGTAAAAGTGAAAGGAAGCTCTGAGTAAAATGCATTTGAGGAGGTCGAAGGTAATCGGACCAATGTATAATGCATTAAGATTAATAAATAAGTCATAGAGTGATACACTATAACTGGGTGAAACAGAGAGAGAGAGAGAGAGAGAGAGTGAGAGACCCGGGAGAGAGAGACCCAGGAGAGTTCAACGAGTTCAAAGTCTACTACCGGCGGTAACAAAAACAAAACAGATATACTGACAATATTTTATGAAAAGATGGAGATATGGATTCTACTTTATATTATGGACCAAAACCTTGTATTTACTTGACAATACAGTAATTACATAGGTTGGTAGTGCAACTACATTGTAGGTATATGTTGTACATAGTTACATATCACCAAACTGGTGGAACTGGTGCGGTAGTACCTCTCCAGGCCAGGAGTTGGAGAAGTCTGCAGTAGAGGCAAGGCCCAGGGGAACAACACAACCACCCACTCCTTCTGCGACCCCTAGAGTCGGACCAACAAACAAACAAACCAACCAATGATGGTCCCCCACGGCCCCCTAGTCTTCACCCTTTCAGGGCAGAATCTCAATAGACTTTGGATGCCGTAGGAGGAGAAATGGAACAGGACGACTTTATGGCCAAGAGGTCATATGACATGTATGGAGTGAGAGAGGATGATGAGGTTGGTCCCAAAGCTCTTACGTGACTTCCTCTCCTTGTTTCCTGTTGGATTAATTGCTGTTGGATTAATTAATTCTTGTAAATGTTTTGTGGCATGCCATCATATCAGGGTGTCATTTCAATAGCAGAGGGTCTTGGCTTGGTGGTTCATTCTATGGCTCTTTGGTGGCAGGTAGCCTGGCGGTTAGAGCATTGGGCCAGTAACTGAAAGGTTGCTGGTTCAAATACCAGAGCCGACAAGGTGAAAAGTCTGTTGATGTGTCCTTGAGCAAGGCATTGAACCCTAATTTGCTCCAGGGCTGCCATACTAAAAACATATTTCACTGAACCTATACGGTGTATGTTACAATAAAACATTTATATACACTGGGGGCCAAAAGTTTGGAATATTACTCATTCAACGGTTTTTCTTTATTTGCACTATTTTTTACATTGTAGAATAAAAGTGAAGACATCAAAACTATGACAACAGATATGGAATCATGTAGTAACCAAAAAAGTGTTAAACAAATAAAAATACATTATATATTTAAGTTTCTTCAAGTAGCCACCCTTTGCCTTGATGAAAAATACATAGAGCAGAGTACACATGAAAAATAACAACTTGTCATCAGACGTGGACTCTTCCTACCCCAGCTTGAAAAAGCAGCTTCTGTTTACAACATCCCTTCGTCCAATGCTGCTCAAGGTTAATATTTTTTAACATGGTAGCAATACAAATGTTACATAGTAGCAATAAGATAATCATTAGAAAGAGACAGAGTAAAGATTGATGTTAAGTAACCAGAGACCGGTGTTTGCACTCAACCAGCTTCACCTGGAATGCTTTTCCATCAGTCTCTTCCCACATATGCTGAGCACTTGTTGGCTGCTTTTCCTTCACTGCGGTCTGACTCATCCAAAACCATCTAGATTTGGTTGAGGTTGGAACCAAAAATCTCCAATTTGGACTCCAGACCAAAGGACACATTTCCACCGGTCTAATGTCCATTGCTCGTGTTTCTTGGCCCAAGCAAGTCTCTTCTTCTTATTGGTGTCCTTTAGTAGTGGTTTCTTTGCAGCAATTCGACCATGAAGGCCTGATTCACACAGTCTCCTCTGAACAGTTGATGTTGAGATGTGTCTGTTACTTGAACTCTGTGAAGCATTTATTTGGGCTGCAATCTGAGGCTGGTAACTCTAATGAATTTATCCTCTGCAGCAGAGGTATTTCTGGGTCTTCCATTCCTGTGGCGGTCCTCATGAAGCTGGTTGAGACAATGCCATAAGTGCGCAAAGCTGTCATCAAGGCAAAGGGTGGCTACATTGAAGAATCTCAACCAGCTTCATGAAGAATCTCAAATATAAAATATTTTTGGTTACTACATGATTCCATATGTGTTATGTCATAGTTTTGATTTCTTCACTTTTATTCTACAATGTAAAAAATAGTGCAAATCAAGAAAAACCCTTGAATTAGTAATATTCCAAACTTTTGGCCCTCTGTGTATATTTTGTATTGTTTTGTGTAGAGGGAAAGTGGTGGTGGATAACTTCCTTAATACCCTCATAACCTCACTCAGTGGCTTTGCTAACATGATGTGACTGCCTGTTACAGGATGAATTGTGCTAAAGCACAGAAAAATGCCACATCAACATTTTAGAGCATCTCAGGATTAAATGTTTTTCAGGATTCAGTATGGGGAACACACACACACACACTACTCTAGGCTATTTTATAACAAGCTTTTTTGACCCATCATATTGAGGAAGGCGGGTGGGCAGGCAGTGACTACACCATCTCATGTCCCCCCTGCGCACTGCCCTCGTTCTGCATGCCATGACAGATGTACAAAAGACATGGCCTTGTGCCAGGCCCTAATCTCTTTTGTAAAGACCATACAATGATGATCCCCTGCCCGGGGAAGTTATTTGAATAGTGCATTGTTATGGTAATTCATTCCAAACCATTCTAGCAACTGCATCCAAGCAGGTTGTTTATCTTCGTTTGTATTCTGAATGCTGTTTTTGCATTTACCGTGAGAAAGTAAATAAATTGTGTTTATATACCGATCCGGCTTTGTCTCTTTAAATGTCTGGCGGTGTAGCCTAGAACTTCTACTGGAGCAACAGATGAAAAAACCAGAAGAGCTTCACCTTTATCGACAATAACTTAAAGCAAACTATAAGTATTTTGTTACCTGTGTATCCAGCATCATCATCATCTTCTTCTTGGATTCATAGCCACTTCCTTTTCTTTTTCTTGGCAAATCTCGACGCGTCGCTAGGCACTCCTACAATAAAACTCTCCACTTTTTTTTTTCAGAAACAGCCAAAAAACCCACTGACAGCGCACTTGATACGTGTCGAATTCCCCGTGACTGTAGTAGCCCAGTGATCCTGGCTTGTACAGTGCTATATCCTCGGAGTACAACAATGGTGTCCAGTTGTGTCATCAATTACACCTCTGTTGATGTCACTGACAAAAAAGTAGACTGCAAGTATTAAAAAAAGCTTCTCGCACTTGAAAGTTAGGCTAATGACCGCGTAAGAAAAATATCCTCAGTAATGGAAAAACACTTTAAAACCAAGTGGGCCACATATGGTTACCATTCAGGGTGATAAAACCGCGGTCCGATTTTTTTAAATCCAGAAATGTGTGGCGGAGCTTGGACAAATAACATTGAGAAAATAGAAAAATAGAGCATAGTGGGACAATATTAGAATAAAAAACAAGAGGCCATCACTTCAAGCATGGATAGTTGATATATTAATATGACAGCTATATGCTTTAACTAGTTTTTATATTTTATTTAACCTTTATTTAACTAGGCAAGTCATTTACAATGACGGCCTACACCGGCCAAACTCGGACGACGATGGGCCAATTGTGCGCCGCCCTATGGGACTCCCAATCACGGCCGGTTGTGATAAAGTCTGGATTACTGGCTCTTAAACGCTAGGCTATTTGCCGCCCTATCTATGTGCCAATTGATGTATGCTTGATTCTAAAAACGAGTCTCGATTATATCGAGGTTGCTCCCTTTAAATTCTGATTTAGATATTAATTTCATTTGACACAATAATTCAATGTTTGCCTTGAAATAAATATGTAAAAGTCAGTTACATTACGAAATATGAATTTTTAAAAAAGCATAGTGCTACAAATCAGCGATATTCATGTACAATTCAATTGATATTCTCTCGCAGCCACTCCACCTCATAACATGACGCTGAAGGCACAGATCGATGACAGGGCGATCTTGATTTCTGGGTTATCTTTTCCTATTGCATTTCCCCCGACAAGATGCCGTCACATTTATTTATTTATTATTGGATATGATCCAACTATTAGCCTATAGTCATTATACTCATACAATGAATAAACCCAAAATGTATTTTAACAGCTGGGTGCTCCAATGTCGATGAACGTATCTCCAGAGGCTCCCGTTTGTATATTTATCCCAGTGTCTCCATCAAAATATTCTCCTGACACAAAATGGATGGTCTCTCCAATGTCTTGCTTTTTCATATTCTTCTCTGAGCAGCCTCCTTCGGGATGTGTGGAATCCGTGTCACATCCCTCTTTCATATGCCTCTGAGGTGTTGGCCGTTCCTAGGAGAAAAAAATACCAACCCCATAAATAGCATGGTGAGAAGCGAGTCCTGTCCTGGCCAAGCCGACGCATTTAAATACAGAACGAAAAGGGTGGACATGTACAAATAAACGACAAAATTCACTGATATCCACAACGCACGATGTTAGAAAATGAAATTGGAATGCTTCGGTACACACGATCTGTTATTGACGAGGCTGGGACGCCTGTGTATTGGGCTTTACGTCAATTTCGCGGCATACCCTGCACCCGAGCGGATTGTCATTTCTGAACCCCGAAGCAGGCATAAATCCATTCATTCTCAAAATTGTCCCGGTGTTGTTCCTTAGTGTAGTCCCAGTCGGGCAGAATAAATCAGTCGCTCTCTGCCAGCCGGTTGCGGATGAGATGAAGAACAGAAGGAATACGGACAAACCTCACGACCCGCTCGTGCTGAATTCTGCGTGCGCAGCCAGCCAGGGCAGATTTGACCTCAATCTGAAATAGCTACATTACAGACATGAATATAATCTATATTGGGTGCTGGTGTAGCTGTCACCAAAAATGTAAAGCCAGCATTAAAAACAAATGTGATCACGTGGCCTAGTATAAGGCCTTCTTGATATCATATCATAGGCTAGAGTGGTGTACAAGTGTATTGTAGATCAAATAAATAGATAGATACTTAATTGATCCCTATGGCTATTTTGTAAAATACAATATTGAGCCACACATTGGACCTATGTAAATCAAAATAACTAACTTATTTGAGGGAAATGAAAGTGTTATATTGCTCTCTTTAGACGTTTAGCTCCTGTGTGAGACAGGTAGAACATACAGAATATTCCCGTGATGCCTGGTCTGGCAGATGCGACAAGACTTCTCGTAACCCGCTACGATTTCTGCTTTCCCAAGCCAAACATAAGATGGTCAATCTTACGAAATATCAAACTCAACACAGGTCTACTTCTATATAACATTGACAACGACAACCTATCGCCTCCTATAGAGGAACAATAATCATGGGCACCGAGTGGTCCTATTGTGCAAGTGAGGGAGGGGTTTCCATGGAAACAAGCTTCTGAAAGCTCCGTACCAAGCCTAGTATAATAACGTGATCCTATGGGGCAGGATTTCTAAATTCTGGGAACTCTTTGCATATTTCTACCAATCATTCAACCACATTCATCAAGGTTCAGTTATGGACACAAAATATCCTAAGTATTTGAATCATCATTACAAATGTAGCCTTGTTTGAATTCAATTCAGAGTTATAATTTTTCAAGAAACGTCAAAAGCAGGACATAAATAGTGAAAACGTCCGGTACAATTGACAATCTCACAATGATTTGATTTCAACCATAGTTAAAATATTTACTGTGCAGTTGCAAACAATGTAAAAACATGTATAGAACTCCAATACTAAGATACTGTATATACCCATACAAAAATGTAGTCATGTAAAAAAACAAAAAAAACATGAGAAGAGTGTCATACAGACACACACGCATACACACGCAGCATATACACATGCATACTAACAAACACACAAGGTTCATAAAGAGTGTTTCACAACAAAAATACATAGAGCAGAGTACACATGAAAAATAACAACTTGTCATCAGATGTGGACTCTTCCTACCCCAGCTTGAAAAAGCAACTTCAGTTTACAACATCCCTTCCTCCAATGCTGCTCAAGGTTAATATTTTTTAACATGGTAGCAATACAAATGTTACATAGTAGCAATAAGATAATCATTAGAAAGAGAGAGTAAAGATTGATGTTAAGTAACCAGAGACCGGTGTTTTCCACCACACAAATACAAAATGTTAGACAATCAAGGAGAAAAGTAATTTATCTGCTAGACATTCATTCTGACCCTACTTTCTTACCATCCCACCCTTGTGTGGCTGTCCTTGTCTATCAGTGTATCATTGTTTTGCTACTGGACCCAGGAGGAATAGCTGCTGCCTCTGCAAAAGCTAATAGTGATCCAAATAAACACAAATTAACCTCCCTAAAAAAAGAATACAGCAAAATGTAAACAAAAAAAATACAGAAATTAGTTTTTCTTGCATTTGTTGTTCAGGCACATGAGATGAGTGCAAAGAAAGTACTGCTACATGTTTACAGACTTGTAGAGCACTCCCTACTAGGGTTGGGAGGTCAATATTTCGGTATTTGTTTCATTAGTCCATTGTTGATATAATCCCAAAATGTTTTTCATGTCAGCAAATCAATCAATGTTTCAAATCATTGGAACTCAGCCAATCCCTCCAGTTCACCGGGGAAGATGCAGTTGGGATTAAGTCTCCCTTGGCTAAATGCCCTTAAAGCACAGAGGATCGATCTAAACACTCTCTTTTCCCTCCATTTCACAAGCTATTAAACAGAAAGGGTGGGAGGAAGCAGTTTGTATGAGAAACATTGGTTACAGAGACATTGCTGTGCCAGGCAAGCTACAACGGCATGCTGCTATTCACGAACTACCCACAATGCACTCTGATAAATCTGGTTGTTGGATGAGAGGAGCAACCATTTTGTCCCCTCCATCCCCAGTCAGTCAACCAATCAGAATCATCATGACTGTAAACAAAAATACTGTTTCTACACTTTCACACCAAAACCCCTTTTGACTGGTAGCACGTCTCTCATGTTAAGGATTTTAGAGTTACCACGAGAGCAGCTGAACTTTCTCTGACCTGTCAGTTGCTGTCAGTTGTCTACAAATGGGCTATGAGGCCATGATGAGGTCACCAAGTTCACATGCCTTTTTGTTGTTGCTAAAGTAAAGCAGAACCACTACTATTGCTCTGCTTTACCTAACCCACTTGTCTGCTAAACATGACACCATTTGTGGTGGGTGTAGCCGATCTAAACCTCATAAATCTTGTAATACTTTTCAAAAGATAGTTTTTCTTCCTGGCCTAGCCTAAAGACTTCAGAGCTCTGTAGCGAAGAGCCTGTGTCCCATTCTCTCTCCTCTTACACTGCTTCACGCCCCCACATGCTTATATTGCCAGCACACTTTGCTCAGCTCCCTTTTCATCAGATGCAGAGCCATTGGTGACCTCACCTCACTAAACCAATATGAATGGAGGAAACACCCCCATATGTTACTAATAACCCCACACTGCTGAGGCTCTGTGGGCTACATTACACCACAGTACTGAGGGGGTGGAGAACGTGAGATTGGAGCAACGAGATGGAAGAAGGGAGGGAGAGAGAGAGAGAGTTGGACAGAAGATGAAAGATGAAGAATGGGAGAAACGAGGGAAAGCGACATGGGGAATGGGTGTAAAGTAAAAACTGTACTTGTTGCGCACTTGGCGTCTATAAAAACAAATGGCCTGCAAATACACAAAGACAAACCCTTAGAGAGAATACGGCTCCACGTAGCATTGTCAAACTCCTGATGTAATCGCCAATGGCAACAATGCAATATTGTCCTTCCACATAGTCAAAGATGTTATGGATTTTTAAGACAATGGAGGATAGGTCAAATCAGAGTACAACACGCTGGACTATTTACATTGTTGCTCTGTGTAGCAGTGGCATGACAAACATTCATCTGACACAAAAGGACATTGTGGTGCGAGTAACAAACGAACAGACGACAACGACCAAAGACTGTTCAGCCATGTTAAACTCAAAGGAAGAAAAGTGTTACAGAAAAATCCATCGACATGCAGGTTTACAAAATATATTCTTATATTTCACGATGACTATGCATTCTCCCTATCTAGCCCTGTTATTCTCAAGTCCACAATTATAGTAGCTTTCTGCTGTCTCCCATCGAACGGTTGGCAGAGATGAGAGACCAGAAGCAGTGAGCTGCTTTCTGAAACAGTCTCAATATAGCAGTAAAACAGATAGTTTGTGGTCCAAATATGGAATGTCTGCTGGATGAGATACAGAGAGATATGATAAGAGGGAGAATGGCAGTGCTTTGCGGTTGGCAGGCTGACTGTGGCATGGGGCCTACTGCTTAGCTGCTAGCCCTATCCTGGACAAGCCCTCAATATCACAGGGAGGGAGGTTAGAGAAAGGTAAGAGCCATGGGAATTATGGAACATTTAAAAAAATATATTGTGATGGAGCAAGACAAGAACGAGAAAATGTTAGAGAACAATTAATTATTCATCGTTGACAACAGACGTGTGTGAATAACAGGAAGACAAGACTTTCCTTTGTTGTCATCGGTGAACCTCCCAGGAGTGAATTTGTCACTGTTTATATACATTCATTAAAAAGGTCCAATGCAGTTTTTTTTTTAACCTCAATATCAAAATAATTTCTAGGTAACAATTAAATACCTTACTGTTTTAAATTAAAATGGTCAAAAAGAAACAAAAATAGCTTCTTAGTAAAGAGCAATTTCTCAAGGAAGAATTTAGCTAGGACTATCAGGGAGTCGTCTGAGTGGGGAACTGAAAACTAGCTGTTATTGGCAGAGAGGTTTGGAAATCTTTCTTATTTGTCTAAAAACTAATTTACCACATGGTGATGTCACCACCAAACTCCCTCCCACCAAAACAGGCTGACATTTCAGGAAGTCTTTTCAAACAGCTCTTACATTAAAATGGCATTATCATAATTTTCACAATGTCGCAGTATTAATCCAACCTCAGTGTGGAAATATATATAAAACACAGGAAAATCACATTTTTGACTGCACTGGACCAAGACATGATTATAGACCAAGCCAAGTTGTTTTAACTAGGAGTGTTCCCATTTCATTCAGTGTGTCAAAATACTCAATTTAGTAAAATAAAGCTAAATTGAACCATAGCTAGTCACAGACTGTCAATTTGTACCAATTCCTGTCTTGCCACTGAAATAGTGTTAGAATGTAGACTGATACCATCTTGCCACTGAAAGGGATGGAGATACTTGGAATTTCTAGGGAATGCTAATAAAACTGAAACGCAAACAGTAAAAAAGGTAACTGTTGTGAACTGTATCATTCTAACGATATTGATGAAAACTAAGCAAGCCATTCTCTGTGTACTTAAAGTATCACATTATTATGCAGGTCCTACTGTTTGAAAAGGTAAGTACATTTCAAGGGTGTCTTAGCTTTGTGGTAAGTGTTATCGTTTATAAAAATATATAAAACATTCAATCATAGTGATTTTAAGTAATCAACTCTTATCTGTCAACTCCGTTATGTGAATACAGAAATGTTATCATCATAGCGTTTCAATGTCATTAATTTATCCATGATAAATATTCAGTTACTATTATCAATAATTTGTTCTCTGTAATAAACTTACAGTACGCAGAGCAAAATGTGTTATGCTTCATTTACAAGATGTCATTCACGTTCAGTGTATTTTGGTTTATACGGCGTTAGCCACTTTCAATGCGACCAGAGAAGTCAAAATATATTATTAAAAACGAATGCCCAATTTAAAATCGAATTGATTTGTTTGCTTAGTAATGCCCTCACATCAAAAGCGACCTTATATAATTTTTTAAATAATTTTTTATTTAACTAGGCAAGTCAGTTAAGAACAAATTCTTATTTACAATGATGGCCTAAACTGGCCAAACTCAGACAATGCTGGGCCAATTGTGCACCACACTATGGGACTCTCAATCACGGCCGGTTGTGATACAGTCTGGATTCGAACCAGGTTGTCATCAATGTATCAATTTTCCCGTAAGGCTAGATTTAAGAAAATCAAGGGTTAATTTTGTGTTTGTTCCTGCTTGTTGCTTGACCAGAATTTCGGCTAACCTATATGGGTTAGTGAGTTGGACAGCAGGTAGGCTTGTGTTAAGAGAGCTGGGACAGTAACCGAAAGGTCGCTGGTTCGAATCCCCAAGCCGACTTGGTGAAAAATTGGTCGATGTGCCCTTGAGCAAGGCACTTATTACTAATTGCACCTGTAAGTCACTCTGGATAAGAGCTTCTGCGAAATGACATACCAAAAAAATAAGAATATACGTTTCACACCCCATTGGTTTGATAGCAAACATACATTAATATTGGCGATTCCATAGAGACACAATCAGGTTACAACCAGCTATAAACTGTCCAGACATGTAGCTCATGTGCGTAGAGTAAATATCTGAGCACTTGGTCATGAAAGCAGACAGAGAGAGGATGCTTGTGTTGAGGCCCAATGGCATATGATCCTAGTAACAATCTATACTTTAAAGCAAATCCTATGCGCTCTGGGGCAACATTTTTGCCTCTGGACATTTTTGTTGTGGTTAGTCTTTACAAGGTAGTATTATATTTCGTCTTTATGATTAAAAATAAAATAAAAACGTTCAATTAGACGTAAAAAAAGAAAGTAATTCCCAACCCACTAAAAATAAACACCCTGAAAAAAACCTTAGGAGTGTTATATTAGCTCTGGCAGACTTTGTAATGATGCTTTTGTTGTATGGGTTACTGTGGTTTCTCTGCTTCATATATGCAGATTTACATTTTTTCCCAAGTGTTCAGTGCAAAAATAAATAGCTTGAGGCCATACACCCTCCCAGTGGAAAAACTGTCGGGCCGTGAGAGTGAGACGACAAGCCTAAGTTTGTTTTCTCCGACCAACTGTGCACCAAATCGGCACTAGGTGTCTTCCTCTCCCGCCTTCGTTGCCCAGGGTTACCAGTTTTAATGGTGTATCCTACCCTTCCCAACCAGGAGGGGGAGAGAATGGAGGTAGGGGTGGCTATGAGCCATCCTGAAGCTCTTTGGCCTTGGCCAGGATGGTGTGGACATCTGAGATGGGGTAGTCCTGAAGAAGAGACAATCAGTTAAAATGTTAATTAAATCCACCTTAGTTGCCCAAAACATGACCTACATTGGCCCCACTGTATTTGAAAAGATCCTTTCAGATGATCTTACCTGAAGCAGTCTCATGTTGACCGTGAAGTCTCCTGCCAGCAACTGATCTCGAATCAGTCTGAAACCACACAGGACAGGCATGTTAATCAGAACAGAAATAACAAACATAATGCATATCATATGGTAATATGCTGATACGCATCTTACTAGTATCCAATTCCATCCAAATTCAAGTCAATTCAGGAATTGCATTCTTAGAAAATCCAAACTCCATGTCCAATTCATCAGACTTGGGGAATTGGGGCTGGGGTCAATCTGGGGTTAGGGGCGTTCCAGCCCAGGGGGGCAGCGGTTCGTGGCTAGGCAGGACAGAAGAGAACTCACACGAGCATGGCGCAGCAGACCAGGATGAGAAAGTCGAAACGGTCCTGGTCAGAGAAGAGCGTATCCCAGATGCGGATGACGTCGGGCAGGAGGAACTCCTGGGACAGCAGCAGGGTCAGCCAGCGGAAGGTGAAGTACTGAGGCTTGATGTTCTGCTCCTGCTGTTAAAGAGAAGGGAGGGTGGGAGAGGTTGAAACATTGAACTAGCTAAAACTACAAACATAACATTATCCCACTAAATGTTTGGATGTGCATGGGGAAAATAAGGTGTAAAGAGATCAAATGTGTAACCCCTCCCTTCCCCATATACCTATGAACTTGTATCCTTCCAGAGCCGTGAAGGCAAGTCAACAAGGGCCCAGGGAAAGGGCCTAGGGATGGCTTTGGGACTGGGCCCAGGAGTCCTTTGCTCACCAGTTTAATGTAGAGCTCCATGTCCTTCTCCTTGAGCATAGAGTAGACGCTCTCCATCTTGTAGGTGATGCCGCACTGTGAGTCGTCCAGACTCTTGATGAACATGTCCCGGTTCTCCGACATCAGGTTGGTGAAACAGAAGAAGGTGTCCGCTTCAGCGTGCTCTGATTGTTTGGACAGTCAAATAGTAAATCAGTCAGTAGAGCTGATATTTCAGTCAGTCAATCGTGCCCTACCTAGTGTCAATTGTGTCTGTCTGTCTATATATGACAGACAATAAAATACTTCTAAACGGAGGTCAAGCAATAAAAATCTGTGAAAATTAGATGAGATCAGGAAGGAGGCTTGCAATCCCTCATTTGTCCTCTAGGTGGCAGTGCTGAATCAGTTAGCTTGATCCATTCCATCACAGAACACCCCAATCCACCACAGAACACCCCATTCCATCACAGAACACCCCAATCCATCACAGAACACCCCATTCCATCACAGAACATTAGCACTCTGATGAAGAGACTAGTGAAATGGGACTATCACAGGGAAGTAGCAGCAGATAGAGCTGATATTTGCCATTAATACAACAGAAAAGTACTTTATTGGTCCATCTAGACTACAGAGACAAAAATGCATCTTCTGCTCTGCTCCCAAGACACACACACACCCCTGCACCCACCTTTCCACTTGTCGTTGGGGTCGGTAGCAAAGGTGTAGTAGAGGGGTCCCACCACCTCGTTCATGCCTTGCACGTAGGCGATGCCCGGGTTGAGTTTAGCGTAGATGAACAGGATGCGCTCCACCACCTCCCAGTGGGCCTCGCAGCCACTGGGCAGCACCTCGTACTCGTTGGAAGGGTACAGGTTGAGTGCCTTGCCCGGGGAGCTCACCTGAATAGGGGGTGAGGTAAAGAGGGGAAAAGGTGTGTAGAGAGAGAGAGGGGATAAGGGGTAGGTTAGGCCCAGTCCAGAAACAACCACTACTCCCCTAGGCAGGCGCTTGTGTAGATCTGAACAGATTAGATGCGTATGAGCAATATGGTCACATTTCTAACATGTTACTTATCCACAAGCAACAGTTATCAAAACAGTTGAAGCATGACAGCTCTCACCATGGAATTTTTTTTTTTGATGAGGGGCTTTGGACCATAAAGGTTGGAATTCAAATTCTAGTAAATTATTATAGAATGCAAATGGACACAAGCTGAAAACACCAATAATTCAACTAGGGTTATCAAGCCAAGTCAATATCAGAGGGGGATATTACGAAGCAGAATCAATGAGTTAGCCAGGTAACTTCAATAAACAACTATAGATTTTCTGGTTCATTAAGAAAGCTAAACTTAGATGTGCTTCGTGTTATTGAGTCAATTACACCATGCCCATTTCAAACTCAACTTTCTAAAAAATTAGATAGCTGATTAACTGATAGCTGATTAACTCAGTGATCCTGCTTTGTAGTATACCGGTCTTGCCAAACCTGCCTACTCACCACAGTTTGTGCATCGTGAACACATTGCTTAAAGCAGAAGAGTAGGGGTGGGGGTTGTGAACATAACGCGGGATAGTAGAGTCAGCACTACTGCCAACTGAATAGTGTTTTCCCTAGCGGTACATAAACAAGGTCGCCCTGCCGCCTCGAAGTGGAAGCATTGACCAATCAAATATTATTGGGCGCGTATACAGTTTAGCAGGTGTTATGGCAGGTGCAGCGAAATGCTTGTTCCTAGTTCCTATCGATCAATGCAAACAAGCACAATAATCAAACATTTTATAAAAATTATACAACATTTTGTACAGCAGTAGATATACTGTATAAACAGCATTAAAGTGACCAGTGTTCAATGACTACGTACATAGGACAGCAATCCTTAAGGTGCAGGGTAGTGACAGTGACTAAGGGGAAGAGTAGAGTACTGGCAGAGGGCAAAGTACTGGACGGAGGCCGTCTAGTGGTGACTGTTTAATAGTCTGATGGCCTGGAGGGCAGGCAGTCTGCGCCAGGTGAAGCGTTGGGCTGACTGCACCACCCTCTGGATAGACCTGCGGTTGCGGACGGTGCAATTGCCCAACCAGGTGTTGATACAGCCCGACAGGATGCTCTCAATTGGGCATCTGTAGAAGTTCCTGAGGGTCTTAGGGGCAAGACAAATTTCTTCACAGTCGGTGAAGGGACCATTTCAGGTCCTCAGTGATGTGCATGCCAAGGAACTTGAAGCTTTTGACCCTCTCCATTGCGGCCCGTCGATGTGGTTGGCGGAGTGTCAATGTAGATGGGGGTGTGTCGATGTGGATGGGGGCGTGTCGATATAGATGGGGGCGTGTCGATGTGGATGGGGGAGTGTCGATGTAGATGGAGGCATGTCGATGTGGATCGGGTCGCCGTCATGGGTGAACAGGGAGTACAGGAGGGGGCTGAGCATGCTCCCCTGTGGTGCCCACGCGTTGCTGCCTACCTTCACCGCCTGGGGTCAGTCCGTCAGGAAGTCTAGGACGCAGTTGCACAGGGAGGGGTTCAGACCCAGGGCCCTGAGATTAGTGATGAGGTGTTGAAGGCTGAGCTGTAGTTGAAGAACAGAATTCTTACACAGGTATTGCTCTTGTACAGGTGGGATAGGGCAGTGTGGAGTGCGATTGCGTTGTGGGTGGATCTGTTGGGGTGGTATGCAAATTGTAGTGGGTCTAGGGTGTGAGGTAAGATGGAGAAGATATGATCCTTAACTAGCCTCTGAAAGCACTTCATGATGACAGAAGTGAGTGCTACGGGGCGATAGTCATTTAGTTCAGTTGCCTTCGCTTTCTTGGGTACAGGAACGATGGTGGACATCTTGAAGCAAGGGGGACCATATTCACAGACCAATATATTGGTTCTAACAAATATACAACAAATGCACCGGAGCAATTAGGGTAAAGTGCCGGTCTCAAGGGCACGTCGACAGATTTTTCACCAAGTCGGTTCGGGGATTCGAACCAGTGACCTTTTGGTTACTGGCCCAACGCTCAACTGCTAGGCTACCTGACAAATGACACAGATACACACATACTCTCTCCCTCTCTCTGATGGTCAGACTCACGTTGGTGACCCCGCTGCGGTTGCGGTCCACGGTCTGGGCCTTGAGGGTGGTCTGTTCCACGCGGCGCCTGAGGGTCTCGTAGTCATTCTGTGGGTCCAAGATCAGCTGGCAGGGGTAGTCTGTGGGCCACTGGAAGAAGGCCATGTCTGGGTACAGACGCCTGCCATAACAGAAATACATTAGTTAGTTGGTTATCACTTAGTTTATCTTCTTTGTTCCTTTGTGGAATAGAAGACCTCCTTCCACAAGAGAGCGCCACTGTTGTTGATCTGCTGCCTTTTTAGAGAGGATGTTCCATGACAGGCTACTGGAATACATTAATAGACTATTCATTAATGCTCGCCCCTTATAATTACTTATAATACAAGGAGATATTCACTTCAAAGTCAGCTAAATATACCTACCTGACATCTTTATCAATCTGCAGCAGCACCTCGTTGTCTCTGAAGTAGTTGTTCCACTTGCTCTCTGGGTTGGGGTTGAGAGGCTGAAAGAAAGTTAGAAAGAGGGAATGAAAATAAATGTATGGGGAAATTCTGTGAATTTCCTGTGTATTAGCTGAGACAACCCAGCTGTGTGTATCAGAGGGGAAATTGGTATATTTTGGGGGGGTAAAGAAGGAGGGAGAGGAGGAACTCACGTGGTCTTCCATGGTCACATCCTCTCTGGAGAGGCCTAGGTTGGCCTTAGCGATGCCAGGCTGGATGATCATCTCCTTCAAGAACTGGGAATAACCCTCCCTGTGGGACCAGAATTAAATGAAACATTTTTAGAACAGTATTATATTGTATCTCTACGCCTGTGGATTAACACAAGAGTCAGGGACCATCGGAGGGCAGCTACTCCTAATGGTTTCATTTCAGGAGTTCAATTTGACCAACAACTGGACTTGTTGAAATTTACTAGACTCAGCAATATGACATCATCATGGACATATCGCCATATTTCTTATACAACACAATTGTGAATTGACTAGGGGCTGTTTCTGGACGGGGCCATTCAAAGAATTCCAGGCAGGCTCAATCATACAGTCAAAGTTCAATAATAATGTGAGGAGAGAGCCAATAGGAGCAGCATCGACCACCGATATAGCTGTTCTGAGTTGGGTGTGTTGTGTTCTAGTGTGATGTTTTAATAGACCAGGTTCCATTATGAGTCAGCTGTTTGTCTAGGAACGCTTCGTAAAATCTAAGAAAAGATTCCCAAAGTAAACTCCAGCGGGGCAGGGGGGATATACAGTTGAAGTCGGAAGTTTACATACACTTAGGTTGAAGACATTAAAACAAATGTTTCAACCACTTCACAGATTTCATGCTAATAAACTATAGTTTTGGCAAGTCGGTTAGGACATCTACTTTATTATTTCACTTATAATTCACTATAATCACACTTCCAGTGGGTCAGAAGTTTGTACCTTTAAAAAGCTTGGAAAATTCCAGAAAATGATGTCATGGCTTTAGAAGCTTCTGATAGGCTAATTGAAATCATTTGAGTCAATTGGAGGTGTACCTGTGGATGTATTTCAAGGCCTACCTTCAAACTCAGTGCCTCTTTGCTCGACATCATGGGAAAATCAAAAGAAATCAGCCAAGAATTGTAGACTTCCACAAGTCTGGTTCATCCTTGGGAGCAATTTCCAAACGCCTGAAGGTACCACGTTCATCTGTACAAACAATAGTACGAAAGTATAAACCGCTCAGGAAGGAGACGCATTCTGTCTCCTAGAGATGAACGTACTTTGGTGCAAAAAGTGCAAATCAATCCCAGAACAACAGCAAAGGACCTTGTGAAGATGCTGGAGGAAACTGGTACAAAAGTATCTATATCCAGAGCAAAACAAGTCCTATATCATAACATAACCTGAAAGGCAGCTCAGCAAGGAAGAAGCCACTGCTCCAAAACCGCCATAAAAAAGCCAGACTACGGTTTGCAACTGCACATGGAGACAAAGATCGTACTTTTTGGAGAAATGTCCTCTGGTCTGATGAAACAAAAATAGAAGTGTTTGGCCATAATGACCATCGTTATGTTTGGAGGAAAAAGGGGAATGCTTGCAAGCCGAAGAACACCATCCCAACCGTGAAGCACGGGGGTGGCAGCATCAAGATGTGGGGGTGCTTTGCTGCAGGAGGGACTGGTGCACTTCACAAAATAGATGGCATCATGAGGAAGGAAAATTATGTGGATATATTGAAGCAACATCTCAAGACATCAGTCAGGAAGTTAAAGCTTGGTCGCAAATGGGTCTTCCAAATGGACAATGACCCCAAGCATACTTCCAAAGCTGTGGAAAAATGGCTTAAGGACAACAAAGTCAAGGTATTGGCGTGTCCATCACAAAGCCCTGGGAATGTGATGAAAGAAATAAAAGCTGAAATAAATAATTCTCTCTAATATTATTCTGACATTTCACATTCTTAAAATAAAGTGGTGATCCTACTGACCTAAGACAGGGAATTTTTAATAGGATTAAATGTCAGGAATTGTGAAACTGAGTTTAAATGTACCTGGCTAAGGTGTATGTAAACTTCCGACTTCAATTCTACTTGACCAAGAATTGGTTAGTTACCAAGGTATAATTCTGTCATTGATTAAAAGGCTGAGATGGATGTATATACACAGTGGCTAAGTCTTGATCAGTTTATGTTTTCATGCTCTATATAAAGGCCTCAAAGGGCCGAGTCAAAAGTCACTACATCTAGAGATGGTTTCATTTTCCCTTTAACCATTCAAACTCGGGCTGGGCGATATATCAAATTAATTTGATTAATTCAAATTCATGTTTTTGCGCGATATTCCAAATGTCGCATAATTGTTTTTTTTTGTATTTTAATTTTTATGTGCGTTTATGTCCGCTTGTTCTCATGTTGTTTTTTTGGTCTCGTCTCTTTCGCTCCTTCTGTGATGTGCACCTTCTCATTTACACCAAAGATCTGTATACAATGATGAGATGCTCATGTCTCCGCCATAACAATGTGTGAGTCGTTGTCCCAAAGGCGGGAAGGCAGGCAACAAGCGTAGGTGCAAAATAAGCGCATAGGGCTTATTATGGACAGATTTTTTGCCAAGGCCCTCTCCCTACCACACACAACAACAACAAAGGTGAGAGATCATCTCCTCATCTCTGACAAATGGTTTCAACCTCATGGCTTGATTTTTGCTGTGACATGCACAGTCAACTGTGGGACCGACCTTATATAGACAGGTGTGTGTCTTTCCAAATAATTTCTAATCAATTGAATTGACCACAGGTGGACTCCAATCAGGTTTTAAAACATCAAGGATGATAAATGGAAACAGGATGCACCTGAGCTCAATTCTGAATCTCATAGCAAAGGGTCTGAATACTTATGTAAATAATGTATCTGTTTTTTTGTAAATATAAATTGGCAAAAATAAAAAATAAACTGTTTAGGCTTTTTCATTATGGGGTATTGTGTGTAGATTGATGATACATTTTTATTTATTTACTCAATTTTAAATGAAGGCTGTAACGTAACAAAATGTGGAAAAAAGAGAAGGGGTCTGAATACTTTGCACTGTATATCATGAATCTTCCATAAGTTTGAAAAAATATTGAGATATGAGTTTCAGGCCATATCGCCCAGCCCTAATTCAAACTGGTCTTGCAAGTGCTCACATCTCTTATTAAAAAACATTTAAATTAATCTCCTCCTGTTGATAAATAATTGACAAGGTAAAAAAACCTGTCGATGTGTCCTTGAGCAAGGCACTTAACCCTAATTTGCTCCAGGGGCTAACCCTGTAGGTAAGCCGTCATTGTAAATAAGAATTTGTTCTCAACTGACTTACCTAGTTAAATAAAGGTTAAAAAAATATTTTTTTTTATTATTTTTTTTTAAATGTCCACCAGTAGTGGTGATGTTTTTACCTCTGCTTTTTGAGAAAGGAGTCCCATATCGTCTGGTCAAGAGGCAGGTAGTTGAGCAGAACCTGGAAATATGGAAACAAGTCAACCGAAATAGGAATCCCAATCACTCACAGATAAGATTAGAAAAACAGGCTGAAACTAATACTAAAACAAAGGCTACTGTAGAAGTCTGTCTTTTAAAAAGGGTGGAGCAACTCACTTTCCAGCAAAGCGCACGGATGCCGCCTTCAAATGGGATACCTGAGAGAGACAGGAGGGTGGGGGATGGAGGAGAGAAGGAGTAAAAAAAGAATGATAAATACGGGATGAAGGATAAAGTGAAATAAGGAGACAGAGTAACATAAAAAAAAATAATCCCTCACCGCTGAAGCAAAGTTCCCGGAGTGCCTTCAAGTCTAGCTTCTCTTCACTCAAGGCCACCTTGAATTCCTGGATCCTTCGTTTATACAAGAAAGGGAAAAATAACATCAGTATACAGTAGGTTGTTGAGTAAGAAGCATACTGTGTGTTGCATTCATGAAGATCTTAAAATAGGCACACATGGCTTTAATGCCTCCCATCAAGAATAAGGAGGGGGTAAATTCAGGTTATGCACAGGCGGCAGACTGACAGACAGGAGAGGGTGTTGTAGATGGGTATACTCATATGATTATTTATCTATGAGAAGAAGGACAGGATCCAAAAGACCGAAAAACTACATGATTGCGTGTGCACACCCTTTATCATAGACAGCGCCTTCCGAAAGTATTCAGACCCCTTGACTTCTTCCACATTTCGTTATGTTACAGCCTTATTCTAAAATGGTTTAAATGTTTTTTTCCCCCCCTCATCTATCTACAAACAATAGCCCATAATGACAAAGCAAAAACCTGTTTAGAAATTGTGGCTAATTCATTAAAAATAAAAAACAGATATCACATTTACATAAGTATTCAGACCTTTTACTCAGTACTTTGTTGAAGCACCTTTGGCAGCAATTACAGCCTCCAGTCTTCTTGGGTATGACGCTACAAGCTTATTCGGGGAGTTTCTCCCATTCTTATCTGCAGATCCTCTCAAGCTCCGTCAGGTTGGATAGGGAGCGTTGCTGCACAGCTATTTTCAAGGTTCTCCAGAGATGTTCAATCGGGTTCAAGTTTAGGCTCTGGCTGGGCCACTCACTGACATTCAGAGACTAGTACCGAAGCCACTCCTGCGTTGTCTTTGCTGTGTGCTTAGCATGAGAATTGGTCTGAGAGTCTTTAGGTGCCTTTTAGCAAACTCCAAGTGAACGGTCATGTGCCTTGTACTGAGGAGTTGCTTCCGTCTGGCCACTCTAACATGAAGGCCTGATTGGTGGAGTGCTGCAGAGATGGTTGTCCTTCTGGAAGGATCTCCCATCTCCGCAGAGGAACTCTAGAGCTCTGTCAGAGTGACCATTGGGTTCTTGGTCACCTCCCTGACCAAGGCCCTTCTCCCCCGATTGCTCAGTTTGGCCGGGCGGCCAGCTCTAGGAAGAGTCATGGTGGTTCCAAACTTCTTCTATTTAAGAATGATGGAGGCCACTGTGTACCCTTCCCCAGATCTGTTCCTCGACACAATCATGTCTCTGAGCTCTACGGACAATTCCTTCAACCTCATGGCTTGGTTTTTGTTGGACATGCACTGTCAACTGTGGGACCTTATATAGACAGGTGTGTTCCAAATCATGTCCAATCAATTGAATTTACCACAGGTGGACTCCAATCAAGTTTTAGAAACATCTCAAGGATCATCAATGGAAACAGTATGTACCAGAGTTCAATTTTGAGTCTCATAGGAAAGGGTCTGAATACTTATGTAAATAAGGTATTTCAAATATGATGAGATATATATACAGCCTTATTCTAAAATTGATTTAAAAAATAAAGAATCCTCAGCAATCTACACAGAATGGCAAAGCAAAAACAGGTTTTAAGAAATGTTTGCTAATTTAGGAAACATTTCTAAAACCCTGTTTTTGCTTTGCCATTGTGTGTAGATTGCTGAGGATTCTTTATTTTATAAATCCATTTTAGAACAAGGCTGTAATGTAACAAAATGTGGAAAAAGTTAAGGGGTCTGAATACTTTCCGAAGGCACTGTATGCAAAGATGCCATCTACACAGGGCTGCACAGTTTCATGTATTTACCGTATGCATTCCCTTGGGAGTCATTCATGTGGCCATTCCTGTGGCTAGAAAAGGAGGGGGTTCTGACCAATTGACCCTCCTTCTAACTTGGTACCACTAGCCATAGACCCCCATTACAACATCATTGATCAAGGGCGGCAAGTAGCCTAGGGGTTAGAGCGTTGGGCCAGTAACCGAAAGGTCGCCGGTTTGAATACCCGAGCCGACGAGGTGAAAAACCTGTCGGTGTCCTTGAGCAAAGAACTTAACCCTAATTTGCTCCAGGGGCTGACCCTGTAGGTAGGCCATCATTGTAAATACGAATTTGTTCTTAACTGACTTGCCTAGTCAAATAAATGTTCAATAAAAAAAATGTAGACCTCAGACAGCTGCTAAGGAAACAGTCTTTGACATGCAGATTTACCAACACAACCTGCTCCAACTGTCCTTATGGTACAAAATAGCATATTAAATGGAGGGACTTCAGCAGATGCCCCTTTAATGGTTTGTAACACTTTAATGACTCATTCCATCTACAGTACTGCCACTAGCCTATACGCACAAACATCCTCCTGACAGCTGGACTGCACGGGAACAGTGACACCTATGTGAACTCATGATACATGCGGTCTGTCTGTCCTCCTGTCATGATCACCTGACAATCCAGCCATATCACAGGACCCATTGGTGTGGTGGTTAGGCTACATTACCACTACCAGGAAAATAAGCATTGATTCTCCCAGAGGAATTCAAAATAGATCGGGGTGGATTGATTGTTGTGATTTAGCCCAAAAGCATAAAATGCTATACATTTACATTTTAGTCATTTAGCAGACGCTCTTATCCAGAGCGACTTACAGTTAGTGAGTGCATACATTTTCATACTGGTACCCCGTGGGTATCGAACCCACAACCTTGGCGTTTCAAGCACCGTGCTCTACCGACTGAACTACGTGGGGTACTATACAGCGCCTCTTAGGCTATACAGCCGATCTTAGGCTAACGCAAAACACTCAGTGTTAGCTTATAGAAAGAGGTGTATGTATAACTGACAGGATTGGCTATTAACATCAGAGAGTTGTGTCCATTCTACATAGCCTAGCTATATGTGTAAACGCGGAAGACATATTTCAGTTGAATGCATTCAGTTGTACAACTGACTAGTAAACTTCCCTTTCATCTTCTGATTTTATTCTAACCTACTGAAGAGAACTATGCCTTTCTCCTGTAATAGCAATTTCTATTTTTCCTCGACGGCTACATCCTGTTTGTCATGGCTCCCTCTAAAACTGCAGACGATCAGCAAAGTTGCTCTGCTCTGAGGTATTCAAAGGGGAAAAACTATTCATTTCTTTATTATCAGGCAACAGCCCTCACGAGACACCAGTCCTGAACTCAGATGATTAACTTCAACACCAGGCAAAAGTGCTTTGCTGTCACAATTAAACCCTAAATGTCATTGCCCTTCATAACATTGGATCCATTATCTTCCTGGAACAAGAAAGCAAGAGTGAATAGTAGCCTAAAAGCAAGGGAAGCTTTATAATGAGTAGCCTAAGCTTGACAATAACATTTTGGTCATCACAGAAAATAGGTTACTATAGTAGGCAAATTAACAGTTTTATTTAGCCACAAATAGCAGGCCCCTAAAAATATTCAAATCAAGTAAATGATTGTGTCCTGCTTTGAACAGCCCCTGTCTTACAGGGATTGAAAGGGATGTCCTGTCAATGTGTGCATTTTATTGGTCAAATGTAATGCAATATACCAACATTGTATGAGTAGGCTAGTGTGTATTTCTCCTTGTCTTGTGGATTATCAATAGTTGACATATAGTCAAATATAACACATAGGGTTGACTGTCTCTAGTCTCAGTTTGTTGTGATAATTTGATCAGTGGAGAATGTGGGTGTTAGTAACCTAAGTTGCATGATTGCATTTGAGGAATTAGGTAGCACAAGTTCTGCATTCTCTTAACCCAGTCCTTCCTCAACAGTGTAACGTTTGCCACTACCTAGTTCATTGCAAACCTCAAAATAGTCCTTTAGGGTTCATTCAGTTTTAATGCTAACTATTAATAGTTACAGTCACTGAAATAGACAAACATGATAGTTTTGTCAGTAGACAATTTTAATCCTGCAACAAACACTCAAACTGGACAGTTTAATCTCAATCGCTTCATTCAAAGAATCATGGACACTCTTGCTGACAGTTATGGCTGCTTTGCGTGATGTATTGTCATCTCTACCTTCTTCCCCTTGTCGTCTGTGCCCAGTAATGTTTGTACCATGTTTTGTGCTGCTACCATGCTGTGTTGTCATGTGTTGCTGCCTTGCTATGTTGTTGTCTTGGGTATCTCTTTTGGTAGTGTTGTTTTGTCTCTCTCGTTGTGATGTGTGTTTGGTCCTATATTTATATTTATTTGTATTTTTAATCCCAGCCCCCGTCCCCGCAGGAAGTATTTTGCCTTTTGGTAGGCCATCATTGTTAATAATAATTTGTTCTTAACTTACTTGCCTAGTTAAATAAATAGCTTAAATTTCAACGATTATTTAATTCCGGCGGAGACTGGAGGGAGACATTGTCTGCAGTACAATACAGAGAAGCGAGAATTTCCATCGATGTTGTTATCAGATGTCTTCACATTTCATCGAGACAACGGAATAGCTATCTAACTAGCTAACGTTAGCTAAAGTGAGCCTACAGAGCTTTCGGAGTCTACCACATAACACACGAACAATTAACTACACAGGACGCACCACAAGAGATTGACAAAAAGCACAAACGTACATGACATTTCCTGGAATGTGTTATTATATCCCACTGTCCATTCATAAATCAAATCTACACCTCACCTGCTTCGGTACGAGCTCGACATGTTGGAAGAATCCAAAAGCTAGACCTGTGTGCCACAAGAAAAATAGTCCGATGGGGAAACATACACGACTTGGGTAAAGACTACTATGAGGGTGTGCTGTGACATGGCGTATTCCTATGCCCCAATTACATATGTAAAAAAGTACTCGAAGTTTATTTTCTTGAAGTCAAACTTATCATAGTTGGACTGAAATGCTATTTACACTGTACACTTCACGAGCATATCACCTTTCTAGAGTGGGATGATCTCTATTGTTTTTGTTATGCCAGTCACCAAATGTATGTACAATAATTGTCATGTTATTCTTCTACCTTGTATTATTTTATGTAAGTAATAATTAAAATGGCTAGATTGCACTAGTTATGTGCAGTGCATGCACTTATTTTGTGTTCAATGCCAGACCTGGTTACAAGTTCATCATAACTCAACAGTTAGATAGATACCCTCCCTATCCCAAATGTTGAGAGGATTTAACTAACAATGACCATGCAACAACATATAGCTAACTACTTTCTTAAAATGCATTTTTTTTTTTATGTCATTACGTTCCCGTCCCCATGAAGCAATTAATTGCAACACGTGAACCGGAAAGGAAGGTTGTTTTGTTGACACGGGCCAACACGAAAAACAGAAGAGAACATCAATTATACCAAAAATATACATGATTTCAATCAACCAATGAACTACCCGTGTGCAAAACTAAGGTATGATAGTGTCCGATAAACAGTGCAAATGAGCAGTGTTGACAAATCTCAGATATAGCTAGCTAGAACACCAAACATTTATTCGCCAACAGGCTAGTTACAGTAACTACGTGCTAACCTAGCTAGCTATCTAACGCGTTAGCCTAGCCAGCCAGCAATGGATTTGATGTAGCTACAGTAGTTAGAAAAATAGCAATTTGTCATGGTTGCAGGTTACACTCTACATTTATGATACAGTTCCAATTGTAAATATGCATTACTACTTTACAATTGTGATCTAGCTATCGTTAGTTAACCACCCATAGCGCACTGTACGCGGATCTGTAATTCGTAATAACTCAGTTAGCTACCGCCGTGGCTAGCTAACTAATTAGCTATCTCAACAACAACAGTTAATTAGTTAGTTGACAATCATTTGTACTTCACCAACTTGTCGAGGTGTTTAACGTTAGTAGTTAGTTACCTAACTAATACAATTATATCAAATAGCTAACTAATGTTTCAGAAGCCGCTAATCTAAGCTTGTTTCCGCGAACATTATTTACTGATTGACATCAAATGAATGTCATTGAGGTGAAGCCTGTCATTACATGTTGCCATTTTGATTTATAGTCCTAAATCCAGTTAATTTGGACACGTAGCTGACACGTAGCTGACTACAATGACATATTATACTATTGCCATTTCCCTAAACATGAAGTATAATTAAGTAAGATATGTGTATCAAAGCAATGTAAAGTAGCCTAATGATAATAACTTTATTTGTCTCCAGCAGCTTCTTGTAGGCCTAAATTAGGGAGGTCTTGAACACTCTGCCTCTTCTGTGACCACCTCGTGTATCCCGATGCCTACCTTTTGAGATCTTCCCAGCACCCACCTCCCGAGGCCACCTGATTTGCCCTGTTGTCAAACGTAGAGGGTAAGGGAGAAGCAGCATCCGACATGGCGGCCAAAGCAGGGGACAACCCCGACAGCCTCATGGCGCTCTCCACGGCCTTCTGCCTGAGGAACCTGCGGAGGACCATGTGCTACCTGGGAGATGGGAGCAAGCTCTGCCTGCGCTCAGATGTCTTCCTGCCCAGCGAGATCTGTGACAAGCTGGTCAACACGTACGTATAATTGGGATTTGGGACAGGTCCCAATCCTAATGGTCAATTAAGGATGTGGCTTGTAAATAAGTAAACAGGGTCGTTTAAACACTCTTTTTCACAGAATGGTTTGCTTGTTGGTTTGCCTCATGTTTCACATTATGTTGCTCTGGTTTTACGAGGTGTGAAGGATGATTTTGTGATCAATCACTTTATTAGCAGCAGCTCGTGAGCATTGATTTGGATCTAGCCAATAATCACATTGAAATGAAAATGCCAACCATAGTTTATGATATGACAAATGATCAATTTGATCTTATGTCTTTAAATAATGATTTCTCTGCTGTTTTATGTGTCCATCTTCACAGATACATGGAGCTGGTACATTCGGACAGTAACTTTGAGCCGCAGGACGGCTTCTTTCAGCTGTTCTCGGTCCCGCGCAGCACCAGGCTCACCAGGGTGCAGCTGAGAGAGGACCTTGTGCGGGACAGGGACCTAGAGGCCATTGGGAAACAGGTGGGACATAGTGGAAATGAGCTAGTCTGACCCGGATCTCTTTGTGCTGTATAGCTCCTAGAATTAGAAATTAGAATACTACAATGGACGTGAACTTTCTGGAATTGAGGGATTATGACACAGCCCCTCTAGTAATTTAATACAATCGCTATGGTATAGCACCTATGGACCATACGAGTTGGCAATACAGTACAAACAGATCAGAGACCAAGCTATAGGTAGACTGAAGACTGAGTGCCCTAAAATGCCGAACAGGAAAAACACAAGCAGTAAAGGCAGCTGGGGCACTCAGGGGATTTCGAGTGATGGCGAATTTATTAATGTTTTCACCACCACTTGAAGTCTTATGAGTGCCCCTGCTGCCTTTTTGCTTGCGTTTTTCCTGGAAGAAACGGGTGGGGTGGCATTGTTCCCTTCTGGAGGGCGTAAAGGCCCACAAACAACTTGGATGGCGTTGGAATGGTTTCTCCAAGCACGTTAGGCCTAAGCTAACCTCTATAGGAATAAGCCATGGCAATACCTCCTCTCTATTCAGGACCAAAACATCTAGATGCACTGACACAAAAAAGTATAATAAAAGGAAAACAAAAACAATCTTTAGGTATTTGTTTCATTAGTCCATTGTTGACATAGTCCCAAAATGTTTTACTTGTCAGCAACCAAGTTTTCAAGATATGTAACTTTCAAAATACAGAAATCATCTCTGTATGATGCATTTTGCATCATATGATGCAAAAGGCAGCATCATATGACGCAAAATTCATCATACAGGGATGATTTTTGTTCCTCGTACTTAAAAGTAGCTACAGTGAACAAAATACTAACGCTGGTAACTCAACTCTCGTCGAAATAATGAGAATTAATTTGCTCAAATGTAATATTTCATAACAAAATGTGGTGCAGAAGAACTCACTATATAATATTTGTCAGACACAGATCGGAAGCACAACTGTCCAGTGTTGACACGTTTATGCTGAACAAAAGTATAAATGCAACGATTTTACTGAGTTACAGTTCATATAAGGAAATCAGTCAATTGAAATAAATAAATTAGTCCCTAATCTATGGATTTCACATAACTGGGCAGGGGCGCAGCAATGGGTGGGCCCACTGAGGAACCAGGCCCAGCCAATCAGAATATGTTTTCCCCCACAAAAGGTCTTTATTACAGACAGAAGTACTCCTCAGTTTCATCAGCTGTCTGTGTGCCTGGTCTCAGACGATTCCGCAGGTGAAGAAGCTGGATGTGGAGGTCATGGGTTGGCGTGGTTACACGTGGTCTGCGGTTGTGAGGCCGGTTGGACATACTGCCAAATTCTCTAAAATGACGTTGGATGAGGCTTATGGTAAAGGAAGTAACATTCAATTCTTTGGCAACTGCTCTGGTGGACATTCCTGCAGTCAGCATTTGAATTGCACTGTCCCTCAAAACTTTAGACATCTGTGGCGTTGACATTTTAGTGGCCTTTTATTGTCCCG
Organism: Thymallus thymallus; assembly: GCA_023634145.1. Taxonomy (NCBI): domain Eukaryota; kingdom Metazoa; phylum Chordata; class Actinopteri; order Salmoniformes; family Salmonidae; genus Thymallus; species Thymallus thymallus. The sequence goes on along the minus strand of CM042403.1, from coordinate 9,374,015 downwards.
AGCACAAGGTGCACCTGTGTAATGATCATGCTGTTTAAATCTGCTTCTTGATATGCCACACCTGTCAGGTGGATTAATTATCTTGGCAATGGAGAAATCCTCACTAACACTAACATTTGAGAGAAATAAGCTTTTTGTGCGTATGGAACATTTCTGGGATCTTTTATTTCAGCTCGTGAAACATAGGACCAACACTTTATATGTTTCGTTTATTTTTTTAGTTCAGTATACATAGTAATAAATCTTGATGTGAAGGCCTATCCATTCTCTGTAATGGCCAGAGAGTCCTTGGTAAAGGACACCAACACCTGTCACCTTGTTCAGGATATCCTCTGCCAATGTGTCATCACACCCTCTCAACTGAGGGGCAGGGACCAAGTGGTGTCCTGTTTCAACCCCTGTAGCTGAACTGAAGGCTAATTCCTTCAGTTCAGCTACAGGGGTTAACATAGACTAATGGAGTAGTGAGTGTTTCCACTGCAGAAATTGATAGTAATACAACTGTGAGGGGATGGGCAGGGGGAACATCTTGGGTCACAACCCGCCTCATGTTCATTCGTCTCACTTCACCTGCTACTGTATGGCCAGAATTAATCATTGATACCACAGGTGTCTGCCTCGTATACCCAACCAGGGGAATGCATCTCATAACGTAGCTCAAGAGTCATAAGTTAGTCCATTTTCAAACTGCCCCCACTCTTCTGTATAGGCATGTTAGCAATAATAATAATAATACATGTATATTATCCGGGCCTTTCAGATCTTGGAGGGGGATCTAGTGCGTAGTGGTTAGGGTCATATATAGGCTATTCACTTAGAACCTTTTTAGAAGGGACACACACACACTCTAAGCTAAATTCTGTGTCTGTGTGTCACTTGCACGCAGGTACTTATAAAAGGTCAATTGGTCCTTCACCGCTATTGAAGCTGTTCAGTGTGTCTGTCTCTCTCTGTGTGGATGTGTTCTGTCTGCCCCTGGGGGGAGGAAATGAGGTAGAGGGTTATTTTACATTCCTCCTTTAATTGCGGTGAACGTTGCTCTCCCATAAACTGGCTTTCACGTTACCCATGTGTCTACAGCTCCCGTAAACCAGACTGTATACCTTTGATGTCCAGAACACTTTTGTGTGAAGTGACTGAAGGCACAAACCATACAAATGTATTTTTCTGAATACACAGACGTCTGACGGTATAATGTATTTTGATGTAGTTATAATGTATTATAAACTTGGCTTGTTCGAGCCCTGAATGCTGATTGGCTGACACCCGTGGTATATTAGACCGTATACCACGGGTATGACAAAACATGTATTTTTACTACTCTAATTACTAGTAACCAGTTTATAATAGCAATAAGACAGGGCTGTCCAACCCTGTTCCTGGAGAGCTACCATCCTGTAGGTTTTCACTCCAACCCTCATATAGCACACCTAATTATAATAATAATTAGCTGCTTGAAAAGCTGAGTCAGGTTAGTTACAACTGGGGTTGGAGTGAAAACCTACAGGAGGGTAGCTCTCCAGGAACAGGGTTGCGTCGTGCGTAAGAACAGCCCTTAGCCGTGGTATGTTGGCCATATACCGCTTGATTATAAGACTTGTCAAGAGCATGTATGACCTGCCATATCATCATCTTATTATCATCTCTTATGAATGATCCTGACCAAACAGCCATTTTTAGTCAGTTGATATGTTGCTACATAGACAGGGATAAGCCTTATTATATGGGATCATAAAGGCATGTACAGTTGAAGTCGGAAGTTTATATACACCTTAGCCAAATACATTTAAACTCAATTTTTCACAATTCCTGACATTTAATCCTAGTAAACATTCCCTGTCTTAGGTCAGTTAGGATCACCACTTTATTTTAAGAATGTGAAATGTCAGAATAATAGTAGAGAGAATTATTTATTTCAGCACATTCCCAGTGGGTCAGACGTTTACATACACTCAATTAGTATTTGGTAGCATTGCCTTTAAATTGTTTAACTTGGGTCAAACATTTCAGGTAGCCTTCCACAAGCTTCCCACAATAAGTTGGGTGCATTTTGGCCTATTCCTCATGACAGAACTGGTGTAACTGAGTCAGGTGTGTAGGCCTCCTTGCTCACACACACTTTTTCAGTTCTGCCCACAAATCTTCTATAGGATTGAGGTCAGGGCTTTGTGATGGCCACTCCAATACCTTGACTTTGTTGTCCTTAAGCCATTTTGCCACAACTTTGGAAGTATGCTTGGGGTCATTGTCCATTTGGAAGACCCATTTGCGACTAAGTTTTAACTTCCTGACTGATGTCTTGAGATGTTGCTTCAATATATCCACATAATTTTCCTTCCTTATGATGCCATCTATTTTGTAAGTGCATCAGTCCCTCCTGCAGAAAAGCACCCCCACAACATGCTGCCACCCCGTGCTTCACGGTTGGGATGGTGTTCTTCGGCTTGCAAGCTTCCCCCTTTTTCCTCCAAACATAAAGATGGTCATTATGGCCAAACAGTTCTATTTTTGTTTCATCAGACCAGAGGACATTTCTCCAAGAAGTACGATCTTTGTCCCCATGTGCAGTTGCAAACCGTAGTCTGGCTTTTTTATGGCGGTTTTGGAGCATT